>OY365797.1:19101248-20391964 GCA_959347355.1 Napeogenes inachia
AAAATTGGAAATCTATAATACGCGAACATTCAATATTTAACTGGCACATGAAGACACACCTTTATCAACAAAACTAAGTAACAAAAAATCTTTCTTCAATGAGTCAAATCTAAGTTTCAAATAAGTAATAATGTGCTTACCAACATTACAAATATATTTTCAAGTAAAATTTATTTTTGTTTTATAGTGCCCCTTTGAGCTGCAGACAAAATTGTCTTCCAGCTCTAACGGGTCGTGGGTGGTGGACACTGCTAGACGCTCCACCTGGAGAGTGTACGCTGGTACTGATGAAGAATACATTACTGCTAGAAACACCACGTAAGTACCAAAGATACATTCTTCTTCCTCATTAGATCTACTGATTATTACAGGTTAAAAGTAAAAATGAACTGCATGGCTTAAAAATAATCCAATTTTTCATAATTATACAATAAACAATAAATCGATACAGGCAGAGATTCGAACCCACGACTTCTGGAAGAACGTCCAGTCGCTCTGCCAATTGGACAACTATACCTATCAGTGAATTTAGCTTTCGATATTTGATCGTCGTTATCAGGACGGGATTGATAAATTTACTAGATCTCGAAGCTGATAGCTCAATTTTTAGAGCGACAGGACAGGATAAACGAGGTCATGGGTTAAAATCCTTATCTGGATCTATTATAGATATTTAGAAACAAAATCCGAATATTCATTGTGTAAGTGGTCTTACATGATCATATGCTATATTCTCAACACGAAGTATTCTTAATGGTGACAAATTTATAGCCGATTTGTTATTTGATTTCGGTTACGTATTTGGATTATCAGAGAAACAAGAAAGTGAGGACACGATCAGAATATTTATTTTATTAATCATTGCGTTGAATTCGAAATAAAAAGCGAGAATTTTGCAATGGACACATATTTATTACAGAATTTTAGTTTCATTGAATACAAACCGATTTAGCAGTTAATGTAATCAAACATAGTTTTCACAACGGAAACTACAATTATAATTTCTATATATACTTTTCTGATGCAGACGATTTCTCATATGAATAAAGATTATAAAATAAATTGAAAAAGATATTCATTGTTCTTTAACAATAACCAGTTATTAGTATTTTTCTCAGCTCTCTAAGTCTTCGGTCAACGATCACTTCCTCCATTAAAGATTACATTATACAAAGCTCTAAGTCTAGATATGGTTTTGTCTAATCATAAGTCATTTTCTTAATATTCTTTATCTTTTTCTAATACCGTAATGGATATATTATAAATTTAATTAACTAAAAAGCTCTATGTTTCTAAATATTTTGATAATATGTAACTTTAATTTAGCTTTCACGTAAACAAACTTACAAAAGAAGCAATTGGCAAATAGAGTGTCGTAACTGGGTAACGCATATAATAAGTATTATGTGAAACTATTCCCATACATATTCCTTGTAATCATGTTTGCCAAACCACATGTCGTTACAATTTGTGTCATGTGTTCGCTACTTTCTCACTTTGAAGTTAAACTAAAAACAAAAGCCTTTTTTCGAAGGTGTTATGCGAATCTTATGAAATATTCATATTTCTATTGTTAACACAGCATATTACATATTTGTTGAAGGTTACTGTATACATAACTATGTGTAACTATTTGGAGATAGGTTTAAAATAAGAGATCTAAAACATATATGTTTTCAGAGGTCTACTGTGCCAGCTGAGACCAAATTTGGGGGAGTTCGGAGTATACACTTTAAATGCGACAGGAGAAGGTTGTGACATACGAACAGACAAGGAACCTGTTGATATATATATGCGTAAGTAATAAATTAAAAATATAAATATACATATATTTGGTAAATATTTAAGAAATTATATTATAAATAAAGACTTCCCCAAATCTTTCACGCAGCATGGTTCGTGGAGTTATCATTAATAAATACAAAGATATAACATTTTTAAATAAACATAATTTATGAAATTTAACGAAAAAGTCCAAGTCCATTGAATTTACATCACAATATAGAAATATTTGTGAAAGTCAATGACATAAAAGTAATATATATTTTAATGTAACAATAACTTTAAGCAAATGAACCACTAATAAAATATTGATTGTGACAGATATGAACCCTGACTTATTTTATATTTACCTTTTCTGTTTTATGACATTCTTAAATTAGGCAAGATATTTCCAGATTTGACAATAAAAATGAATCCTGTTTGAAGACGCCTTGACACTAATAATGGTGTCCTTGTCTAAGATACAGTAACACTTCGAGATAATATTATCTCTTGGCCTTTAAGATCTTCGATTATTGATATGATGTTCCAAGTTTCTTTATGATGCTCTTCGATGTTTCTGACGATGGCTTCGTATATATCTGATTTATAAAACAATACACGGAGTTACGTTAAGTTATTAGTTTTGTTATTTAATTACCAGAGAGTCATTCACATTGAGCTAGAAGTTTTGGCTTATCGATTTTATAAGAAAACTTCTCAAGTTTTGACTTACTGACTTTATAAGTAAACTTTTGATGTTATGACTTTCTGACTTTATAAGCAAACTTTTGATGTTTTGACTTATTGATGTTATACGATATAAACGTATTAAATATTGTTATTGTATTAAACTACAATTATATCTCCGATTTAAACATTTATGTTGGTAGTGCTAGTCATTTTATTTTTATCTTAAACAGATGAATATCATTCAAGCTGATGTATGTTTTATTTTTTTATTTTTATGTTGAGAGCTAAATCCCGCATTTAAAATTACATAATCCTTGTGTTGCTGAGGGCTTAACAAACATAAATAACGGATACAAAATGAGCCCAGACTCAGAACAACATTCTATGGATCACATAAAAAATTGTCCCGTGTGAGATTCTTTACTTTTGCTTTGCTTTAGCAGCCAGGATCTGTATCCATTATACCAACAGGTCATCAAATTTATCGGTTAATATTGTATGTAAATAACCTTGTTTCCAATATATCACTGTTGACCTTCCGTTTTGTAAACTAACTTACTAAAACATAATCCCTTTTAAGATGTTTATAGATTGGCTTTCAACACGTTTTCCTTACACGTGTTGTTATTATGTTCAAGTTGCGTTAAAACGGTATATTACATTATTTTAGTCTATAGATTGTTAACATTCTATTTAGGTTATTTTTGTTTCTAGTTATTTTAGTAGTTGTACTGCAGTTAGGTAGTAAATATACCGTATATACCCAGTTAAGTTATTATAATATTTACTAAGCTAGTTCAAGTGTTGTACTAATATCGCATTGTCTAGAGGCTTTTAGTAAGTTAGTGCTCTCATCTGATTGGTGGATCATTTGTAGATTTAATAAAATGGCACAAATAGAAAACTGTGTATCTATCACAGTGGTGTAAAGAAGTAATTGAATTTGAAGTCACGCTCTAAGGGCCGGAGAAAATTGTGAAAATCTGGCGAATCTAATGAATAACTTGTTCAATACAAGTGAAAGTATTTATTTATTTATTTTATTAGTAATCGTTATAATATTTTTATTATTTTTTGTCAATTCGTGGATTGCTAAGAAATTTGAAAGCTTGTTATCGGTTACTCTCCTTTCATAA
This sequence comes from Napeogenes inachia, assembly GCA_959347355.1. Lineage (NCBI taxonomy): Eukaryota > Metazoa > Arthropoda > Insecta > Lepidoptera > Nymphalidae > Napeogenes > Napeogenes inachia. The sequence continues at coordinate 19,104,839 of OY365797.1, forward strand.
AAACTCAAAACAATTATTGTATGTCTGTTTGTGTTCTCGCTATCTTTCATTGTCAATTGTTCGAATCAGAATTACCATATTACCATTAAATGATACAGAAAGAGGGACGAACCTTGTCATCCTAAATCTTTTGTTCGATTTGAATTATTTGATGATCATCTTCCGTTAGATGCGACCTACATCGTCTTAAACGAAATACATTCAAAGAGATCTCCGTTAAGAAGATTTTAATTAAACCAATACAAAACGGTGAGGATTTATACAATAAAACAATTAGTAATTTATTTGCGTTATAAATAATTGTCCAGTAAATTTAATAATAAATAAAATAAATAAAAAATATAAGGAATAATGTCACAGTCATATATCACAAGCCCTATTATATTTATTTTTATCTTCATACTTTAAAAAGAAAAGGTCCCAAAAAGCCATACGTTCCTTGTTTATTCTACTTTTAAGCTTGAGGTCTGAATCGATGACGAGGTAAGGTCTCGTGTCATCTGTTACTGGAGACCAGCTTATAGGCAACAACTCACTCTTCTCCGGTGTAGGATCGCTAAAATAAAACAACTGCTTAGTAAAGTTATTAATTAAATCATTAATAACTGAAACAAGTTAAATATTTACCCATATTTTATAAAATTTGCCCACATTGTTGTCATACGATCTGTTACTGCTTGGTTTTCAGGGCTTACTCTAACTCGATGGTTCAACATATCAAACAAATATTTGAGTTCTTCTGAACTAGAGGCGCCCTGACCTAGAGTGTTGTCAAAATAACTAAACTCATATTCATAAATTGGGTTTGCGTGTTCATTGAACAAATTGGTGATTAATCTTTGAATGGGATGGTTGTTATCAAAGTCTGAATCAAAAGTTTCTAGTTCCTCTTCCACAAGCTTCGAGACAGGTTCATCTCCGATATAAAAGTTCTTTACAATTCTAACAGCCTCTTTGAGTTCCATATCGTTGAGAAGAAAATTATCTTTAATTTTATCATAAAATGGGTTGCCGTTAAAATAATCATTGCCATATATATTAGTTAAGCCAATATGTTCATTTCTTGTGTGTCCGATCAAGACTGGGGTATTTTTTACTTTATTTTCATTAGATAACGAAAATGGATCACTTTCAATGAAGTTGTCAATGCCGCTGAAAGATTTTTCAGTGCAAGGCTTAAAGTTCAGATTCAGTTCAACTGCAGCAGCAGAAACGAGTTCATGAGAGGATTTAGCAAGGAACGCCAGGGCTTCAGCATTATCGTTAGCATTAAATCCTAAGTGCTCTGACAATTTTAAAGCTGCTGCCACGTCACCATCGACAAACGTTCCAGCTGTCTGAGGAGTGCCACTTCCCGCGATTATTTTATTATATAACTTTTCCTTATCTGAATACAAATGCAGTAACACAGAACTTGCACCTGAACCCTGACCGGCTAGGGTTATGTTGTTAGGGTCACCCCCAAATTCACGGATGTTTTTGGTTATCCATTGTAAAGCTTTGTATTGGTCTTTAAGACCCTGATTTCCAGGCACAGTTGGTATATCAAGACACATAAAACCGTATGCGCCTAAGCGGTAGTTAATGGTAACTACAGTGATGTTTTGTTTAATTAAGTTTTCTGGGCTGTACTCGCCTCCATACCCTAACATAAAATCACCGCCGTGAATCCACACCAGCACTGGTAAGGGCCGTTGGGAGCTTGATACTGTTGGTGAATAAATGTTCAAACGCAAGCAATCCAACAACTCATCTCGATTCCTTGGTGAGTTCAGTTCATGTACTATTGATTGAGGACATTTGGTTAATCCATAATACGCATTAAACACACGATCACCAAATCCTGGGTGTTCCTTCGCTGGCTGTAATGAGAATATGACATAATATAATAACATTATTATAGGTAAATTTATAAAATTTTAAGACTTACACCAAATGGGTTATCGAGATCAACCAGCGCGTATGGTATTCCTAAAAATGAGGAATATTTACCATCACTGGATTTCAAACCTCGGATCAATCCTTGATCTGTCAACACCAACGGATCAACTCTTGGTTGAATCCCACTGACTAGAGTTACGTAACAAAAAATGTAAAATAAAAACAGTTTCATTTTAGATATCCATGTATACGATGAGATCAGAGAAATATGATATGAGTGCCACTTTCGCGTGTTACTACGAAAATGTGACTTGATAAAGATGTTTGACATAAATGAGAAGAACTTATCTAGATGGATTTTCATATTTTTTTATCGAATGTCGAAAGTACTTATGATTATAACATTATCAATCAACTTTACTAATAAAATTTTGCATTAAAACCATCATTTGTTCCTATTTTTAATAAAATATATAGACAGAAATCACATATGACTTAGATGTTCCATTTACATATAACTGCGGAGCCGGTTTAACGAAATCCTAATCGAAATACCGTTGATCGTCTGAACTCAAGCGGTATTCTTATCTCGCATCAAGTGTGCCCAGAGATGTGGATGTCAGCTGCATGACTTACTTGTGATGTGACGTCATGGCCATTGTAGAGTTATTAATTGATATTATGCTCAAAAAACGCTAGTGTTCAAAATACGATATAATATATTAATGACTTTTGCGTCAAAACCCAGAAACTGATCAAACAACACATGTACATTTGTTGCAGCTCTTCTCTTGCTATTAGGAGGTCTTATAGGAGTATGGATTCTTTATGGACTACTGAGGCTAATAATGTCAAGGGTCAGGAGATCAGCCAAGCTTAGATATGGAGATAAGGAACTTGCGATACAACAACGTTTACGAGCTTTGGATACTTTTAGAGGGTAAGATTTTGAGAACTTTTGTGAATTATTTTGGTGTTTTCATTTAGCAATATATAAATAAGATAAAGCAGTCTTTAGAAAAATTAAAGAATATCTTTGTATGGAAGGTTTAATTCAATAATATTATTCAGATTATAACTATGCAAATTCTATAGTCTTGATCAACCAGTGTATCCAGTTTGTATGAAACAGGATGGTAGAAAAGGTGGGAAATGTTCACAAATGATAAACTAACAAGTTGATCAGTTAACTTAAACCTGTAGTTAAGTAGTAACTTTTTAATGATCCCATAACGAGACTTATCTCGTTAACTTGAAGGTTGCTAATGACATATGTGTAGTTAATTAGGCTCACAATGAGATCCAACTCAACGATCTAATAAAAACCCTCTTTGCTTTTAAATTTCACTGCCATAGTTAAGTTTAACTAAGTTTTTATATATCGTTGTAAAACTGTTTAGGTATATTTTATGTTCATAAAATATATAAGTCTAGTATGAAGAAGTGTGATAGATTATTTGTAGCACGTGTTTTGTTCAGGTATGACAGTTCGATATTTAGCAATTGAGGACAGCGATAAACTATATGACTTGTAAAATAACAAAATTAAAGAAACATAATTTTTCTTTAGGATAGCGATAGTATTCATGATTTTCGTGAACGATGGCTCCGGAGGGTACTGGTGGTTGGAACACGCCACCTGGAACGGCCTGGCAGCTGGAGACCTGGTATTCCCTGCCTTCCTCTGGATCATGGGAGTTTGCGTTCCACTGTCCATCAAGAGTGCCTTCGCTAAGGGTATACCGAGGTGGAAAATTGTCTTGCATATATTCAAGGTAAGTGAGTATTGAGTTTAAAATAAGGAAAAATATGCAAGGCTATTTATGGTGTTAATGAGATCATTATTGATCATTATTTTTAAATAGATAGTGAGGAAACAATTTTTTTACAAATCTACAGTGATTTTAGAGAAACCGTTTACTCTCATAAATATTCATTTCGATATACCTAATGTTTATTTGTTGTAAACTGTGAGTATTTTAAAACCCTCGTAGTATTAAAAACTAAAAAATCCTGTGCAAAAAAAGGATCAAGATGGGTTATCGAAACCCACACCGCAGGTATACCGCTAAGATTACATAAGCGAGTTGGACGAGGTTCTCAACCAGACTGGTTGCGCGAGTTATTTGTTTACTAAGGGTAGACGAGTCGGTTAACCTTTACGAACCAGTTATTACATAAGTTGCATTTTATTGCAATGTATGATTCAAGTTTAAACAATCTAAATATTACATTTGCGATATTTAAAGAAATTACGAGTGACAGGGATCAAAGAACCCCAAATTTGGAATAGGGATAGGGAGATGATGTTGATGAGGATGATGAAAATATTTAAATGTTAATATGCAATTAAAAAACATAATTAATCCTACTTTTACTTTTATAACACCACATTGATGCCAAATTCCAAAGTATATACCGCGTACGTGTTTTCGATACAAATAACTAAATTAATGTTTTCGCGTCGTTTCATTAGGAATGCTGCGCTTGAGTGAGATCACGAGCTCTCACCACCCCTTATAACAACCATTTTATATTGCTTTAAATACATTTCATTATTTCTTTGTCATCGTTAAATATCTGCGGTCACTTTCTTCAGAGTATGGTCAATAATAGACACATAACTGTTATTATCGTCGGTTGTTAGACAGTGATCTTAATAAATCTTGTTTGTACTGGTTTTGTTTGTCTTTTGAATGAGGTTGTTACACTTAATGGAGAAACGGTCAGGTGTGAAACATTAACACGTTTAGAGACCTGTTTAATTTCTTTTATCTAATTTTAAATAAAATATAATTACCTATATAATATTTATCTATATATTATTTATTTATATATTATTACCTTTATAATATTTACCTATTTATTACCTATATAATGTTTATCTATATATTATCTATATTATATTTATATTTTCAAATATTAATTTCGGTAGTGGCATCTTTTCAATGTTTATCTATACTGCAAAGTTAGAAACATTGATTAGAATTTTCGAAAGAAACCTAATAGATGTGACCACTGTCCCGATAAAGACATCGAATGATCACATATAGAATGCTTAATTCACCGAGGCGGATAGTGATACGGTAGCTCAGTTGGTAGAGAGACGGTACGGTTTCCCAGTAGTCGCGGGTTCGAATCCCTGCCCGTATCGATTTATTTTTCATTCTATGATTATATAAATATATTATATTTACCTGTATATATTGTCTTTATAAAAGATTTGTTTCAGCGGTCATGCATAATGTTCCTACTGGGTGTATCTCTGAACACGATATATGGATCCAACATGTTGGGAGAGCTTCGTATCTTCGGAGTCCTGCAGAGACTGGCGGTGGCTTACCTCGTCTCTGCAGGGTTTTATGCCCTCACCGCTCCCAAGTACTACACTCCTCCTAGAGTAAGTTAATTAAGGTTAATTAATTAATAATTAGGTGTATAAACTTATTTAATTAAAATTAAAAAAATTAAAGATTCCGTTCATTTTGTCTTACAGGCTTTATTGTGTTCTATGTGTATATGAACTTTTATGTTATATATATTTTATCGTGTGAGTCAGTTGTGATATATGAATATTTGAAATAAACGATATCATGATTGAACTGGATTTTCATGGTGATAAAAATATCATAACATCATACGTATTCTGATATCTATAATGTATCAGATCCGATAGATATTTTTTTTTAAGTATTTTATTCGTCACTTACTTTACTTTCTTCTTGTCAGCGGCTACGCCCTTTGTAGGTTCACGTAAAGAAAGGAAAACTTTTAGGTCGGACTTTAACTAATTGGAAAATTGATTTAGATGTTGTTTAAAATATCTATAAACATGTATAGCTATGTTAAGGGATACGGTAGCTCAATTGGTAGAGCGACGGGACGGTTTTCCAGAAGTCGCGGGTTCGAATCCCTAACCGTATTGGTTTAATTTTATTCTTTTTTATACTATGTATTTTTTTATGATTTTAAAATTAAAGAGAAAATTGTAATCTACAAGATTTAGGTTGCTTTCTTTATAAGATTTCTGTAAGCGGTTGTGCTTTCACCAGGGTGCATGTGGCCAGGCTCTGAAGGATGTGCTGTCTTGTGCTTGGTGCTGGGTGCTGGCTGGTGTGCTGGTGGCACTCCACAGCGCCATCACCTTCATCATACACCACACAGACTGTCCTCCGTAAGTGTGAGATTCGTTGAAACAACATTAATTTGTTGCTTTTAGACAATTTTTATAAACGAAACGAAAATTCTAGAAATTATTAAAAACCGGTTAAACCACACAGTTATTTGATTTCATTTCTATATTCGAAATAGCGGTCTAATCAATTTATAGATTTTATATTTTATAACATGAATGATTGTACAGTTATTATATACAAGATATATATAAAATACATTGAACTATACCTACTAAATGGTAATAATTTATATTTTAAATATGAAACAGTTGAGATGGTAAATATACAAAGAGTGTGATGTCAGCGCCACTTGTCGGCCTTATCAAGGTTTTGATAAGAAAATAAATTGTTTGAATCTTAATATTAACACCAGTTTTAGTTTTATTGTAATTATACACCAAACAAATTTTGGATGATTTCCCATGAATAGTACGTACGTTATTATAAGTTGATATAGATAATAACACCAAATTACGTTATTATAAGTTGATATAGATAATAACACCACAAGAAAATTTATTAAATCTATCCAGTAAAAACTACTGTTGAATTGTATTGATATCCCTAGAATTTTTTTTTGGTGTTTTCAAATAAAAATAAGAGAATTTTCCGTAGTATAGTATTGTATATGTTGATTAGGGCATTGACCTATAACCATATACCCAAATTTCATCAAAATCAGTCCAATATTTCTTTGATGGGCGAACAAACAAACAAACATTTTAAGCTCTATGTCTTTTTTAGTATGCTAACATATCTAACATGTTTGTAAGTCTTCTCTCTTGACTCTACAATAATTCCAGTGGTTATCTCGGTCCGGGCGGCAAACATGACGACTGGGTGGCCGCTGAGTGCTCGGGCGGGGCCGCTGGGTATCTCGACCGGCTGCTGCTGGGAGACGCACACCTCTACCAGCACAGTGACGCACGACGTGTGTACGGAGGACCCGCTACTGACCCTGAGGGATTGTTAGGTGAGTCTGACTGTTTGAGATGACGGAACAATTTATATGTTTCTTAATTGATTTTATAAAAAAAAAATATTTTTTATTTACATAAGTAATTCTTGAAATTATACATCTGTCCAACATCTTTACCGTAAATATTTAAAAAATCACCGACGTCTTTTCTACAAATAGTATCTACAGGAGATAAAATATCAGTATTTGATTGGAAACTTAGATGTTACATTTAGATAAACAGACTATTTTGGTAACATATAAGTACCTAAATAGTGATAAAAATATAGTTAATTTTAATTTATTATTTCTATTCATTGAGCGAAGCATGTACTTGACTTCTACACGATCTCCCTGATACTTGTTCTCCTGAACTACTGAACCTAAAAAACAATATTTTGCGAAATACACGTATAAAATCATTAATTCTGCGCTAAATTAACTGTCAGAATGACTGTCAAAGTAGTCTTATTTCAATCAGAAAACTCAGTCAGGTGTATTTAAATACAACTTCTTTAATGTGCTGCTTAATCTCTTCAACATCTTAAGATAGCGTTTTAGCACTAGGTAATCCGGATTATATAAATTTATTCTTGCTTAAATATTAATAAACAAGTAATAAACGTTAATGTATTGCTAATACCTAATCCGCAGGCTGTATCTCGTCGGCGGTGCAGGCTCTAGTGGGTGTGCAGGCGGGCGCCACGGTGCTGCTGCAGCGCTCGCACAAGGCCCGCGTGTCTCGCTGGCTGGCCTGGGCGCTGGTGCTGGCGCTGGCAGGCGCGCTGCTCGCCGGCTTCTCCAGGGAGCACGGCGTCGTGCCCATCAACAAGAATTTGTGGTCGGTGTGACACTTTAATAAAATATTTACTAGCTGTTTTCAATGACTCCGTAGGTATATACAGATATAGAAAGGATTTTTTTATAAATTGGAAATATTACTTCGAGAGTGTGTTAAACGCATATTTGCTATTTATCTTCCTAAAGGCACGTTACATTGTAATGTGACGCAATAATATGTTTTTTAAACTCAAAAAAGTTTTAGTAATATTACTATTACTTTCATAGAACAGTGTTTTCAAACAAACAAACCCTTCTTTATTATTATAGTACACTATTGTATAGATTAACTATCCAATATAAATTAATTTGAACAGAAAAAGTCACATTGTGTGTTAACGAGGAGTTAATACACAAGTTTTTCATTTAGTAACGAATTATTTTTTTAATTCAATATTTATGTCACTTTTTTAATTAAATTATCTCAAAACAGAACGTGTCTTTTTTTATTTTTTTTTAAATTTTTTTTCCAGGTCCATATCATTCGTCCTAGTAACTTCAGCGGTCTGTCTAGCTTTACTGAGTATTTGTTATACATTTACTGATGCTTGGAGACTTTGGGGAGGAGGTCCTTTTAGAGCTCCAGGTCTCAATGCTATCGCTCTTTACATTGGACACTCGATTTGCGCTCATTTGTTCCCATTTCACTGGAAAATCCCGTTCATGAGAACCCACGCTATTCGCCTCATTGAAGCCGCTTGGGGTACCGCTCTATGGGTCATTATTGCTCACGTTATGGCCAAGAAAAAAGTATTTATTACCCTTTAAATACTCTAGTTTGTGATTTTTTTACACGATAAGAATGCTATTTTGTATATTATTATGTTTTAAGAACAAAATAATTGTTATATGAATTATGCGTTCTATTGAGATACTCAATATTGGTGCTCTCGTAACTGACCAACGAAATATTATTTTTTAATGACGACCTTTTAATAGGAGTATTTTTTATCTCTTTACTTAGACAGTAAGAAGCTTTTATCATATTCTAAGAAATTTAAAATGTCTGTAAAACTAACCGTCAATTGAAGAGGTTACATTTTAATTTTATACCAATATTAAATAAGTAATCAAAATGATGCACAATAAATACAATATTATTAATATTTATAGTGTATCTAAAATGTATTACTTATATAATTCTAGTCTAAATTATAAATTTTCGAATTTTTAATTGTTTACCTTAAAGCTTATTACAATAAATGGATATGAAACCTTATTCTTGTGTTATTTAAATATTTGTACATGTGTGTAAATGTGTGTATTAATCAATAATCAGTATGTACTGAAGTGTGTGTGAATAGCTTTATTTATACATGGGATGGAGTTTATCAGAATCTATACTGTACCTAAATTTTACATATTGTCTGATCACAATACTAATATTATACAGACGGATTACCTAATAGTTAATAAAAAATCAGTCAACACAAAAATAAGCAATTTACAGAAACACTAATTAAGTAATTTATTCCTGGGTCTTTATTTCTTTTTTATTAATAGAAATAAATTAATAAAAAACTTCGAAAATAACTTTTGCTATTGTAAGATAAAAAAATAAAAAAATTAAGTTCACCAACTTGTGAAATTATTCTTTTAATAATAATAAACACAAAACCTGGTAGCTTATGCGTCCAGTACCTGTTTAAAAATTATTTTTTTAAGGTTAGGACATGAATACAAGGAAAAGAAAAGAGATTGAGATGATAACATGGTGAAACAATTTTATTACTGCCATAGATGTAGTAGCTGCAGTTACGAGCCTCGTTTTAAATACAACTGTGGAGATATTACATAATAAATTAAATGTAAGAGTAATTAGATCAAGCATAATTATTTAGATAATTTATTATTCTTTCATTTTTTAAAAAGAATTAGGTTGTTTATTTATTATCTATCTGTAGGTTGACTATATTTTTTTTTAAAGCAGCTTAATATTTTTTTTTAGAAATTCTTATTTATTTCACCTTTCAGAAAATACATTCTATATATTTATTTATGTATTTAATATGATTTTTTTTTATTTATGTAAGGTTTAGAAACATTTTTATTTTAAAAATTACAATAATTAATGGCTTTTAACAAGTATTTTTTAAACTACTCTGTGATTATGAATCTTTTCACCGTGTCGAAATACCACAAAATAACATCGATAAAAAAACATGAACCACTGTAACAAATAGGGATGTCAAATAAAACAATCGATATACTATATCCGACGCTTTATTAGCTCAAGGGTGACAGTAAATCCGTATGTCATTGAAAAATAATAAAACGATTCAACAAATCATGACTCAAGGTAACAGTGAATAGTTTTAACAATTAAAACCATCGATAAAATTACACCAAACAATTAACAAAACACCTAAGTGTTTGTGATTCTAACAAACTAGAGAAAATAAACTTTATTAACCAATGATGAAGTGTGTCACCCAGTGTGCGGACAACAAACAGTTTGGCATTTCACTAATATTTAATATATCTATGTATTTCGCAATTAAATCACTCTTTTGTAGGTAAATGCCGTATAGGAATTAAATATATTATATAAAAGTTAAATACTTTCTTTTAATATAGTTTTACACATTCAAAAATCTCATTACTCTATGATCTTAGTTAATGGTAAATGATTTAGGCAGGCACGCTTGCAGTTTCGTATATTTGTATATATTCCTACATACACTAACCTACATACACCTTATTTGTATAGCGACAGACACGTAAAACAGTGTTTATATATTTCTAAAATTTTATTAGAAAAAATCTCTTAAAATATATCTCAATAAATTCTTTTAAAATGATCCCTTCAAGCCGGGAACGAAATATTATATTTCAACGTGATATAAATATATTTATTTCCTTAAATCTAAATAGGAAGAACTTCTAAACATGTAAAGAGAACTTAGTAATTGCACACAGTAAAAAATACTAATACGAATAATAGAAGACCAATTTGATAAACGTTTTAACATTAAAATAAATCTACTAATAAAAGGAATATTACAGTTCATTGAAAAGTAGTTTAAAAACTTAAATTAATTACAGTATTGAAAGTAGAATTGGTTAAAATAGAATAAATAAAAAAAATCACAAATAATTTAAGTATAAACTGTAATATTCCAGGATATTTTCAACTCACATGATTTGTACAAGTCATTTAAGTTCAGAATAAGTACTCGAGCTCACTTTAAGTAACTCATTACTAATATGGAATGGTCAGTAGATTGTTCAAATGGCGACAAACATACATACTGCGAGATTCTATGAAGTAATCTGACTAATTACTGAAGTCGATTCACGCTTTGTACTTGTCTACAGCGCACTGAAATTGATACAGACTGTCATCCCGTCTCCAGAACGAGACCTCTCCTATTAGACTAGACAATGCCGAAATATTTTTCATAAAATCGGTCCCACGAGTCCGTTAGATATCTTATTGATAAAATCTCCAGCACGATACATTTCTCTATAAATGCAAATTCATGGAATTCAAAATTAATAGATAAGGCTGACCCTTATTATTATGCTAAATCCGACACTACTCCATTGAGGACAAATAACTAATGGACGTACTCGCGATCACTTGAACACTAATATTACGAATAATGGTGAGTGATCAGAACTCAAGGTTATTATGAAGAAAGCGATTTAAACGCTTTAGGTAACATTATCTAAAACTAGTTGCACATTTTAATAAAAACACGCGTTAAAACTTAAATACGCCGCTAAATATATTACGAGATTTCAAACACACGTAAATCTAGTTTATCTAAAACCAGTTCGTTTGTCGCGAACTTGGAAAATAAATAACTAAGTGGCACTCGAATACCCGGAACAGGGTTTCTCAAGCTATTTACTATTTAGGCCCCAAATAAATATCAATAAATAATATTGAATATTAAAAAAGTTTGATGTTGTCACGAATATCGAACGACAAATTCAAAACATTTACATGTAGGCCGTTATATAGATTGACCCCTAGCGACCCCAAGCTTGAGAAACAACGCCTGACCAAACACAGGTACACCCAGCACCACAGTAACTAACTAACAAATACATGAGCAACCATTCATAACAGTCCTTTACTTTGGATACCTACAGTTAAAATGTAAATTATTTCCAAAATATACAAATACACGGGACATTGTCTGATAGATCAACAGTACACAGACTCAGAAACCGGCAAGTAATAAAACCAAAATGAAATTAAAACGATAATAATTCACAATATAAATAGAAGAATACCGGTTTTTATAAACTGAGAAAATTTAATTAAATAAGCAACTGACTAATAATGGCGAATTACAAAATGTCTGGTTTTCTGCAGATTAAGTCCCTGTGCTATGAGAGCGTGTGACGCCCGGTCACTACATCACTCGATGACGCCATTACGTCATTTGATGACGTCACTTCCTGGAACCCCTCACCAGCGCCTGGAGAGCTGCCAATTGGCTTAATAGATTTGCATTCGTGCTTTCCAATGTTTCCACCCTCTTCCTGTAGTCTGTGTTCTCTGATACTAAAATTTCTACTTTTCTTTCTAATTGGTCCATGTATTCCTTCTTCTTGCGTCTACTTTCTTGTGCAGATATCTGGAAATTGGAAGACCTTTGTTAAACCAGTTTACACCTAAAAGGTTTTCTTTTTTTTATTATTTAAAAGTCAATATTATATTGTTAAATTATAAACAAAAGTGACCTTATTTTTAATTTTCCTCCTGATTTTCTTGAGCGACTTCTCCTCAGCCTTGGTGAGAGGTAGACGCGTCGGAACTGGATATCCTTCAGCTAACAATGTGCGTTTCTCTTCCTCTGTTAAAACTAGTGTGCCTGTCGACCCTTTCTGTAATCATAACAAATAAAAATGGAGGTTTACTTGATTATATTTAAGTATATTACTTATAGTTCATACTTAATCAATGTGTATAATATACAAATTCCTAGTAGTTGTCATAAAATCTACTCATCTCTGCTTGGATCGTGGGAAATTAGCTCTGGTCTGCTCAATTTCACAACGGTCTACTGTAGTGTACTCTGGTCTACTCACCGGTTGGCTGCTAATCAGAGGTGTGTTGATGGGCTGTCTTGAGTGGTGCGACACGTAGAGGTGTGAGCGGCGCGTGGGCGCGGGAGGTGCGGGGGGGGCGGCGTCGCGGGGAGGAGACAGCGCGCCCTCACTGTCCGACGACGACAGGGACGAGGGAGGCGTGGGGGGGAGATTGAAACCTGTAAAGACGTTACACAAAAACTTAATAGCTTTAGATACAATGTTGGTAAATACTAAATGGTAAATAATAAGCATATATTTAAGTACATATAATTTAATCAATATTGTCATAGAGTTAGTCATCATGTTAAATCGTCAGTTTCTACTTAATGACATGTTTCATTACGAGTCTTTCATTGTGATTTCTAATGAGTGTTCACTTAGGTACAATTACCGAGGTACAAGGGACAAACGAATTCAATGCAAATTAATAATTATCAATAAAATATATTCACATGCGGTTGGTGGGTTATTTTGGTAAATAATTCATGATGAAAATATTATTAAAAACATTTCAAACAAGCTAACCCAAAGGATTTTTTGGTTATATTTTAATTCTACTCATCCTACCTGAAGTCCCAGAAGAGGTGACTTTGATGGAGAGCTTATTATTATTGAGAGAGTTGGCGATGCGTGGTGCAGCACTCAGCAGCAGCTGTGGTACCCCCGCAGCACCCACCTTCTGTAGCACCGCTTGCGGCATGTGGATGGTACCGGTCTGAAAATTTACCATAGCTGGTTAGTTATAAGTATATATCATTATGTTGGATTTTTAGTTCTCTTTTAAAATATTCAGATTAATTTTTTAAAATATCTATAAACATGTACATATTGCCTATTTAAGCTTATTTAAATACGATACAGTAGCTCAATTGGTAGAACGACGGGACGGTTTACTCATTACTTGGTTTAGCAAAGTCACGGTCACGGGTTCGAATACTTGCCCATAACGGTTTATTTTTCATTCTAAATTTATTCAGATTTTAGATTGTTTTGCAGTTCACATTTGAATTAAATCTAAGACTTTATGCTAGATATTTATTACAGACCGGTATTCATAGTTTCACTGTTTTTTAGTATGACACTGACAAAATGAATTCATTCAAATATGTTTATTATTTAAATAATTTATTAAAAAAACTTTTTTTAAAATATTTTGAAACGCCATTTAAAAAATAATCAAGATGAAGTCATTCTTTAAATTATTAATTCGGGTTGACTTCGTACGTTCTGTAGCTCTAGGAGTTTTAACGTTACAAAAACTATGACAGTAAGAAAAAATATATTTATAATCAATTTTTTTAAGAAATTAATTAATGTCAATAGCTTTTGATTAGACGATTTCTAAAACTATCATAGTTTTTGTAACGTTAAAATTCGTACTGTTTTTGTATGGAAAAGTATTTTTTCTTAGTAAGCATTTCGCGACCTGAATTATCATATTTGGAGACCATCGCATCCTGTTATCAGATCTTAGACTTATCTCTGCAGTTAGTATGCGGGAAGGCAACCTTTCATTCCGCCGAGAATTTGCATCTTCAGCGGTAAAGCTTGAAAACTTATACCAGGTCAAAGTATTATAACTTAGTGCAAACTTCATAACGGAGAAATTAAAATATCTACCTATCAAAAGTTTATCAAGATTGCTGGAAATTGTAAAGGAATCAAACATGTTTATAATTAGACTATTTTCAATAAAACTGTTCTTGAATTTATTATCTCTTTTATTTCATCCTCTGATTTAAATCGAAGTTTGTAAATTTTGATCAACACTTTTGGTTACACGAGGCTTGTCACCCACATTTCGTGTAAAACTCGTGATTGGACATGGACCTGATTACGCAGTTTATAATTACAAGCGATATTACAGGTTTTAAAAAATCTACACTTTTGTAATCGCGTACAGTGAAAGTCGCACGGGCTAGTTGAACTCCAGTGACCTTTAAATTTCGTCGAGTCATCGGTTTGATTGAGATGGATTTGAAATCACGACTTCTCAAGTGTCAATTAGATGTAAAGTCATCTTTTGGGCTTTTCTTGTGGGTTATTTATGTTTGGACCAAGCTCATTACAGCGTCAAAGATCTTTTGAATAGAAAATGCTTTAGTATGAGGTGTGTATGAAAGCGACTGTTGAGCGTTAATCATTAATACAAGTAAATATATATAAACTATTACATATATAATACATATATGAAGTGGCTTTCGTCAATTCTTTTTGCAATACTTTCAAGGTTAATAATCTTATAATATTATCCATCCATTATGATCTTAGAATCCTAATATCATTTTTTGGTTATCAGGGCACAATTTTTTTTAAATTGTTTTTTATTTTATGATAATTAAAAAATGATAATTAAAAAATACTTTTAAAACAAATAGAATTATTACATTGTGAATTAGCCAAACCGGGTTTAAGTTCAAGGTCTTTGATCTGTCAATACAAGGGACAGACAACCATACATGTTGTAATGGAGACATGGAAAAATCGCATTTCATAAAAAAAAACCTCGCTCAGACCAAATAGCCCTGGAATCAGTATTTCTCAACCACACAACTAATCTTAGCAAACAATAATCTACCACCTACCGTGTGGTCAATAACGTAATCCACGTGTGTGACTGGCGTGCCAGGGATTGGCGACGGCGGGCAGGATGACGCTGGTGACTCTGGCTCAGACTTGGGTTCGGCTTTCACTTCTGGAGGCGGGGAGTCACTGGACCGCCGTCGACTCCGCCAAGCACTGGCAGGTATGGTTGGGTAACATTCATCTTCCATGTCTGGAAATGTATGTGTATAGTTAGATCGTTTGTTTTGGGGTTTCTGATGGATGAATTTGATTGGGTTAATTTTTATTGAATTTAAAAGAGGTTTTAACTTTTAAGGTATATAAATTTTGGTATTAGCTTTTAAAATAAACAATTAGTTATAAATTGCCAGCAATTTGTGCTTTTTTCTAAAGCTTCCCAGTAAAAAAATATTGAATGATTAAAAAAAAAAGTTGAATTTTAGAAAATATCTCTCTAATATCTCATACAAAATACACATTATACATTTACCAATCATTTGTAATATGTTTGATATAGTCGTAACAATTTCTAAAGTATCTCTACATTATTATGTGAACTTGTTCCTGGAGTGGTGCGACACTGAAGATATTTCCTCTTATTAAATAATCCAAGTTGCGTTTCGTTGCGTTATTTCAATCATTATCTCTTGTGTCATATCTTTGATAATATAACTGACTAGTTTTTTGTTTATTATAACTCACTCAATGTTTAATTGTTTTTAAACCTCCGTAAGTGTGTTTTGTATATGCTTTTAAGTTTTATTAATTATAAATTGTTTGTCAATATCAATTTTGTATCAAGGAAAGAAAACAGGTCCTGGGTTTATGACGTAGATACACTTTAAGATACAAACACCTAACAATTTTTTGTATTTTAACTTGATAGATTTTGTTTAAATGAATTCATTTTTTTTTAAATTATATTCCAACCAAAGCTTTACAACAATAATTATAATTCATGTACAGGCCGGTTGCACCATTGTTAACCGCGTGTTTAATTCATCAAACGAATGATTACTTCAACAACGTTAATCGTCAATTAGAAAGTGTTAAAAAATCCTTCGCTATTCGCGTGCTAATTATAAATTAAACACATGACTGATTTAATACTTTATAACAGAAGTATTATTTATAGTATAGTTCTAACTATTAAATAAATTTAGGTATAGTTTTAAGAAATTTTATTCCTCATTTTACTTTATTCACGTGAATTTAAAGCGAATTCATAAATACACAATATGTAAGTAGGTTAGTTCATCTATTTATGAAGAAAACTTAATTACTTGTACTAATATTTTCAAATATAATTTATTAATATTAAATTGAGTTTCATAAGCCGCCGTGTGGTGTTTCTCGGTCTGTTTTATTCTTATAAATGAAGTTGCATATATATGATATGTCGTAATTTACATATTTAATCCGTAGTTAAAAACTTTAACCCCTAGATAACATATATCTGAACACAGTGTTCATATCGTATGTGTTAAACGAATAATATGAAACAAGTGTATGTGTATGAATGGTCCTGGCACTATTGTATCAAAATTAGCTAACAGTCTCGCGGTTATTGATCTCGGTAACATTAAGATTCGTTAACGATATTCATTTTTAAGCTCCATAGTTAAGGACATTGAACTTATGTATCTTCAAGTTATATATATTAGGTAATAACTAAAATAGACAAGATGGAAGAGAGTTTACAAATGCTCTTTTTATCATGTTTAAAATATCAAAGTATTTTTTTTTTAATAGGGATGTGACTCAATGGAGAACAACCGAGAAGAATCATATTCCTTTAATTAGAATCTTATTATAATAATACAATATTGAGTGCTGGAAGCAATAGAAATATTAATAAATAAACCGCAGACTTCCTGCTACATATCACTCTAAGAGGACAACACATATTGTAAATAGTTGGATCAGTAATGTGTTATATAATCACCCCTTACATATTGTTATATAATGGGGGTTATAGAAAAACGTGTTATATAATAGGGGTTATTGAAAACCGTGTGTTATATAATAGGGGTTTATTTGGATCATGTATGGAAGCTTTCATGACCCAGTCACGATATATCTCTGAATAGTGAAAGTGAATGCTGTTGCATAACTCGTTTATTGAGAACTATTCTACATTTAGAATGCACTTGGTGTTATATATTATTATATTATATACAGGAATATTTTTAATTAGTTGACCACCTCTTGCAGGCAGCCTTCCTACATCAATCCCAACAATATTTGTTCTACAACTTTTTACAAATCTTGATAAACAACACAAAAAAGAACGAAACAAAGAATGTTTGCTCCCACTTTTACTTATTACTCTGTATTTTGTAAGAAGTACATATAAGGTCAATACCCGGGGGCCATACCTACGCTCAGAGGTAATGTCAGTTCAGAGGTAACAAATAAATTTTGTATAGGAAAATTTAAATTTTAAAAAGGCTTCAAGATATTGTAAAATATGTTTGAAGAACTGAATGAAAATCGTATTTTCATATTGGAAAATGTAATATTTGAAAAAATATATAAATTAGATTAAAGGGATTAAAGATAAAGAAACATTCTATATTCGCCAATGGTTTCATGACATTAAGTTTGGTTTTTTAGCAATATGTACCGAAAACGTGATTTTTTTTTTGCATAACTGTAAACAAGTCCTTAAGTGTTTACTTATAACGTAAAAAAAGTGCTAATTACCTAAAGAATTACAGAATGTAAACTATATTTTAATATGGAAGCAAGAAATTGGGTGCATTTTTACGAGAATTCCTTTCACCAAAATAAGCTATAATTTATTTACTGTATTAAGTTAATAGCAATAACGGTAGCAACCTGTGTTGGACAATAAAATCAAAACTAAAAACATTCTCTATACTAAAACCTGGTCATATATTTTTTTTAATAATTATCCGGAACACTGTTTTAAGTTAATGTTTGAAAATAATTATAAACATGTAAAAATAAACCAGCAAGGATTCTAATCCGCGACCTCTGAAAAGCTGTTCCGTCGATCTACAAATTGAGATACCGTGTCGCTACCTGTCTCAGTGAATTAAGCATTCTATATATGATCCTGATTATCGGGACGGTGGTGACATCTATTAGGCTTCTTTCGAAAATCGTAACAAATCAATTTAGTTAGTTTACAGAAATGTTTTTATTCCATTTCCAATTAATTAGGGTCATTGCATAATAAATTCTGTATTTTAATGTTAATAAAATGGAAGATTTAAGCTCCTCGGTCAATGGCCAAGAAACAGTCTGTGAAATTTCTCTTTTTAGATATTTTACTCACGAAAATCGAGTCGCAAGCAAAAGCGTACCAAATTGAAATCGATGTGAATTGGTTTTTATGATAAAAGAAATAAAAGATCGTAGAAGTTTCAATATACTTGAGAAATATAAGTTTTTTAATACTTTTAGTTAAATTACTAGATAATCTTAATTTAATATAACGACAAATGATTTAGTCGGATAAGCTATTCGAAGTTTATATTTCTTATATAAATGTATAAGTACAAGTGTTTCAAGAAAGATAAAGATAAATGGAAACATTGTCCATTAATTTTTATCATATATTAGTTGTTAACTTTAGGTCTAATGATATTTAAATAACTTAGTACTACGTAATAATCGTCACTGTAAGAGGATTTTTCGTTTTAGGTCTAGTTCACACAGATAACGAATATATCTTTATAATGTAAGAATATAAGGGTGAGTACACACCAGTCAATCGTGTATTTAAAATGTTATAACCTAGTGAAAGCAAACGAGTTAGTGTAATGTCACAACGGAAGCTGGGGAAAGGTAGCTTTTGTGTTTCTCGTTGTTGAAAAAATAACGATTTAAATTGTAAAATTGTGTTGACACTTGGAATGCTTATCTATTTAACTGACTAATATCGTTATTTTTTGTCATTAAACTTAGTACGACCAGTTATGGAACTTCTTACAAAACGTATACCTAACATTACTCTAGAGAAACGCTGATGTAGACACCTCTTTACATATTATTTATAAATGCTATTAATTATTAAGATAATAAAATAAGATATGTACTAAAACATCGCTGTTATTTAGTTTTTAAGATAAAAACGAGTACGAAAAAAAAGGATACTACAATTTTATTGAATGTAGAAAACTTAATATTCGACATTTGGTATTCCTAAGAAGTATAAACAACACGGATACATGAGTCAATAGTGTTGTAAACAAACTGCAAATAACAAGATGCAAATTAATATTTTAAAAAATCCAGTATATGTAGGTATATCAAAATTAAGTCATAAATATAAATAATTAATTACACCATAAGCTAACCCAGATATTAATAAAAGTTTTTTATAAACATGTTAAACCATATTAAACTTACTTAAATTTTATATAAACTTTTTTATAGAAAAAATATATATCGATCTTGCCAGATATTGAACTTGGGACCACTAGGAAACCAGTCACTCTGTCAATTGAGCTACCGTATCGCTTCCCGCGTTATATATATATATATATTCCAAGCGTCATTATATTTACCATTTCCGTTGCTATAAAACTAATTGAATTAAACAATATTCGGTAATATAAATAATATACATATAATAATCGTATTCCTAGAGATGGAAGTGAGATCCATTAAGCTTCTTTATATTCATAATTTCAGTTGCTATAAAAATAATTGAATTAAACAATATTCAGTTGATATAACAAGAGAGATTGAAGTGACGTCCGTTTGTACTTTTCAATTGTATCTAGTCTTTCAATTGTACAATGTTTTCACCAATCCTTCGTGTCTCACGAACATTGGGATGTGTTCACACGAAAGTTGTTTTGATATGTGATAAGCACGTATGTCATTATCCTAGTTGTGTTATTGTATGAACTTTTATACAGCGAGTAGTATTAAAAACATGTTTTTAATGGGAAACTATTGCGATGTTTTTCATTGTTAGTATTTTAATATCAGATATTTACAGCTCTAAATTATACAGAGGAATCTGGTTTAACAATGTAGTCTATAAGATATCTGGCAATTATAATATATACTGCCCTAGTTATGCATAATATCTATACTAATATTATAAAGAGGAAAGGTTTGATTATTTTTTTTTATGTTTGAAATGAATAGGCTCCGAAACTACTGGACCGATTTCAAAAATTCTTTCATCGTTGGTAAGCTACACTTATCCCGAGTGACATAGGCTATGTTTCATTTTCAAAAAATAGGGATGATTACTAAAACTTGAATATTCTAACGCAAGGTGTAAAAAAATAAACAAAAAACTGCGTGCGCTGCGAAAACTGTGAAAGTTACGCAAAAATGATGTTCTATGAAATTGTTCCTCTTTAAAAGTTCCACAGATTACACAAAAAGCGACCTACACGCGGACGGAGCCGCGGGCAACAGCTAGTCTGATATAAAATTGTTTTATATCTGTTAAGTTATTTGGCTTTAATTTATTTACTTATAAATTAAGGCCAAATTACAAAATTATTAGCCCTAATTATACATATAAATTAGATTACATAAGTCATTTGGCGATGAATTATGAAGCTCTAATTATACATAAAAATCTGGTCTAAAATTGTTTATATATTTATTAGGCAATGATGTAAGTGTTGAAATATTGAGTGCAATGACGCCATTTTGATTATAACAATGGCGTCTTGAATGTCGTTGGTAATTTATTTTAGCTAAGAATACATCTAGCTTTATTACACATTCGAATACAATATGCAACCTATATTGTATAGTTATTTTCAATAGGGTACAGCTATGATTATTTATTCGTTAATTATTTAACTCGTATTCGTTATTGATTATAATTGATAAGTAAGCGAAACGTGATAACGTAATGTATTTACGTAGAATGCTTCGGAAATTCCTTAAGACGGCACGCACTCACGTACAAACGATTTTTTTTTATTTTATTAAAAGATAAACGCTTTAAATTCATGATCCATAGATTTTTATATACGTAGGTGTATAATACTATCACGATTTTAAACTGTATGTAAAATACATGTTACACTATGACCTTATTCAACTTCTCGGTCTTGCTACCTTATATACCAATAAGATCATAAATTGTACCCCAAATTTTCCTCTAAAGTTGAAATATAATATATATTTACCATCTACTTTGGTGTGATGTGGGGAGGGCGGGGCGGATTCAACATCTGAGTGGAGGCTGTAGGAATGCTCTGTCTTGATGGGGGCTGCCCCCAGGGCGGCATCGGTCATGAGGCGGTCATGCAGCACCACTCCCAGCTTGGAGCCCCTTTCGATCAGCCAGTCACTCATCTCTGAGTCCTCGTCTAGAACGTCTTGCATCTCCTAGAAGGGAAGAGAATATAAATTTGATATTCTATATCTCCTAATATTATAACAGATTTAGTAAGAGAAAGTAATACAAAAAATTGCCGATTTTTAATTTTTTTACAAATCTCTAATATAATATAAATAACTTTACTTTAGAACGAAGTCAGTCAATGAGATATTCTAGTTCTATTTGTCCCACACATTAGCGCTCTACAGAACTGTTACTTTCTGAGAACACTATTCACATATATTATCATTATACTCAGAAATGCAGATAATTTATTATTAGGTATATTCTAAACCACTTTAAAATAAAATGTTGTTTATGTATGATTGAAGGTATATAAACACAGCCATGTTAAGCTTATTTAAATTTTAAATAAATATATAATATTTCGGGCAGGGTTACGAACCCGCGACCTCTGTGAAACCGTTCCGTCTCTCTACCCATCAAGCTACCGTATTACTATCCGCTGTGATGATTTTATTCATTTTAAATAGAGATTTAAAATATTATTGTATTAAAAAGTATTCAAATCTGTTTATATATTAGGTACATTATTATTCTATTATAATTCATATATATTAGTAAACATGGAATATGTATTCTGTATGTAATCCTTAACAGTTTTGTAATCTCAGCGCAGCGAAGCCGTACCGTGTTTAGAAAATAATCCGAGGCACGCTACAACCGCCCATATGCGTTGAAGAATTCACTGCTAACTAAGAACACGAGGTCAATAGCATGAGCTATTAATTCGCGTCTCTAGCCACGGCCCTCACCTTGGCCGAGAGTAAATAAGAGCTAGTAAGCGTCCGCCAAACACGGTCACTGACCCCGCTCGTCGACTGCCGATGAGAAAATCATTTGAAAAGGTGGACGACCACTGGCTAATTTGTTTTGCTATACGCGTAGAATGTTTATTAGCGTGAATTGACAATTTATTGGAACATGTTGTTTCGAACACAACGTGATTTTTGACGTATTTTTTTTTTTAGTTTCCCGCGAAATTTTAATGTCAATTATTTGATTAGATAAAATAATTCATGTAGGTATGTATATTCAAGAAGTTTTTTATTAAGCCGCGGTCAAATTCTAGGCATTATGTCATTTACACTTCAGTTCTCGCTCATATAAAAAAATCTCGAAAGTTTAAGCTACGATAATATTGTCTTATCCATTAAATAAACCTGTATGACAAAATGGAAGAATTTATTATTTTATTAAAGATCTATTAAGAGTATTACATTTTATCCATTGTTATTGAATTGTGTTGCGTCTATAACATCATCATTGTGTTCTTGTTCTCATACTGTTTAATTACATTGGGATTACAAGAAGTTAAGGTACTGTAAGGTAACTGTAAATTAGAATGTTCATAAAAATGCGCAAAAAGTCAGTCAGTCTGTCCGAGCCTTTTAGTAGCGCCGCGCTGGTAGGAAATTCCAAGCTGTTGTTCCAACTGTTTACTGTTTTACCAGTGGAATATAAATAGGAATTATGTACACTTTGAAGAATTCGAAAATACATGTATTAAATAAGGATTTTGTAACTCGTGATTCAACAACACGAGTATAGCGTGGTAATTGATAGTTTTAAGATTCATTCATTATATTTTATGAAGGTTTTATTTTATAAATATATATAACCTCTTTTATAGTCTCCACAGAGTAATGTAAGACAATAGTATTATTACTATAGAGCAGGGGTAGCACCTGCGACCGATCGGAGCGATTGCGGCAAGATAAAAATTATATATTTATTTTATAGTTAAAGGTAAATCTTCAGATTTATCTGCCCTTAGAATTAAAATGTACAAGTATGTTATTTATAAAAATAAAGAAGGTAGAACCCACAGAGGTTCGTCGGTAAATAGTAGATATAAGTTCTGATCAAGTTAGGCACTGCTATATAGCCTCAGTTGTAGTCTCCACAGAGTAATGTGAAACTATACTATTACTATAATCAGTCGTAGTCTCCACAGAGTAATGTGATTATTTCGCCATTATAGCTGTTTGTTTTCGCTTCAAGTCTGTAAGCCATGGATCACTGAGCTCGATTAGAACTGACGCAACGATCAACTCTCCCCGATTCCACTTTCTATTCGCTATAAATACAATAATATACCACATCTTAACTGAGTACTGAGTGTTCAATGGCGGCCGTGTTTATACAGAAGGTCTTCTTATAGTTAGGTCATGGTTCGACTGCGGGTAATAATAGTATTTTTATTAGCAGAAATATATTATGAAGTTTTAATTAATATTCTACATGATTGAGTATTGTTTTGTATTGAATTGTAATAAATTATATATGAATGATAATCTTTTAATATATGACAGATTTATTTTTACTTAAATATATATAATCTATTTGTATGTATGTGGTATTGTATATATTTATTATTTTACAAGTTCTGTTGGTTGTTCTTTATTAAAGTATTAAATTTGACAATCATAAAATCCATTAAAACTTTATAGGACTTTGGTTTTATAAAAAAATCGAATACTATTTGTAACAGGTAGATAATATATATTTATATTAGAATGTATTTTCTTGCAATTATTATTAACAATGTAATTTTTTGACAGTTTTAATTTTTATAAATCTTATCTTATCACGACTAGACACAAATTTGAAGATTCAAAGAATCTTATTTGCTGAGCAAAAATAAGTCTAAGATTACAAATAAATAAGGTTCAAAATACTATTTACAGTTTGATACCAAAAGAATACATTCTTTGAGTTAATCAAACGATCCAGTTTATATTAGTTTCTTTGTTATTTTTGAAAGCTCTTAAAATAATGGTCAGAGTTCAGATTCATAGTAATATGATAAAGAAATTGACGTTTGAATGTTATTTTTACTATTGACTTGTAAAAGATAGAATCGATAACATTTTGCAAAATTATTTTTTTGTATGAAAATAAACGATCCATTGATTAAATTATTATCTAAATTCCAATCAAATTATAATAGATATGGTGGAGATAGCTTGATATTCTTGACCTTATACGAGACAGACAAACTTCCAAACTCCTTTTTACTAGGTACCTACTATCCTACTCCTACCTATCAGCAACTGACAATACTTATTGCATCCAATCTACAACGTACGATTTGACTCCAAAAAAGTATCCACCAATCAGATGAGAGCACTGACTAGCTTACTAACTTTTCACAATTATTAGTGCACTAGTTAAGCTAGTGCTTAATAAATAATGAAATGGCTGCTTAACTGATATTAAAATTTCAAACTTTTCCATATAACTCAACTGTTACGTAAGAATAAACCAGTTTCAGTACTAATATGTTTTGCATAATATGCTTCTGTCAGATTTAGACTCAGCATTTATTGAAAGAAATGAACATACAGTTTATCTTTTATTTATTTTTTATCTTTAGCAAAGCAAATTTGAGACAATAATTCAGGTGAAAATTTGTAAGAAAAGTTATTCATATAAAAATAACTTCAGTTATAAATAGATAAAGATGAGTCTGTAAAGAATATTAAAACGATGTAAACTGATGGTAAAAGTAATTTTCAACGAACAAACCTATTTAAAATTTATTGAATTTCCTGTTTCACAAGAATGAACGTGGTTTATGATTATTAGTAGTAATAAAGTCAGTAATAAATATTAACTGGGAAAGTGAAATATGTTTAGATATTCTGCTATATTTAAAAAAATAAATATTACGAAAGTTCGAACCCGCGATCTTTGGAGAACTGTACCGTCCATGTAGCAATTGAGCTATTGATCGCTTCGATAAATTAAGCATTCTTCATTCATTTCGATATGATATTTATATATACAGGAAATGTGGTCAAAGCATTTTTGCTGATTGTATTATTAGGGTGTTTTTTAAGTTTTTAAAATATTGTATGGAGTTTAGGAAAATGAAAAAAGAGAAAAAAAAACTCATTTTATAAACTTCAACTATAATTTAATTAATCGACATGTATTTATAAAAATTTAATTAATATACTATATACTATTGTAATGATCAGGAATTAAAAAAAAAATCCAAAACAGTTGTTATCAGAAATAAAGACTATTATTATTATTATATAATATTGTAAATATTCATTATATTCTAATAACAATATCTGTACAAAATGTTATAAGTTTTGTTTTCTTAAGATGTAGCTATTACTATATACTTTTCTTGAGCCGTAAGTAACTCAGCAGATTCAAATATTAAGTATGTTGTATAGTACTAAATAATATAATATATGCGATATATAGAAGAAGCTGTTGACATTTATATTTTAATCGATTTAGAATGAATGTTATATCATAGATACCTTAATGATATATATTTTTAAATATCGTAACATGTTTAAGTAAATAAGATAAAAAGGAAGTAATAAATAAATCCTGCGCTAATAAAATCAATTAATCTAAATAAAGACTTGTTAATATGGGAAAGTTTGTATGTTACTCAATCACATACACACGACGATTTGTACATATTTAAATACAAATTTCGAAAATACATATGTATATAAAAATATATCAGAACCAGACGGATACCTAGACCTCATGCAAGACACACAAACAAACACTTACATATGTTTATTACTACTACTACTGCAATTATTTTTTGTGCCATAGCAAAAGTTTTGTGAGATATGTATATAAATAGTTTATTATGTCTGTGTAGTTTATAGTGTGATGGTGTGTGTAAAAGTCCAAATTGATTTCGATTGGTTAAACATGAGTGACGTCATCATGAATCATTTATATTTTAAATAAATTTTATTGAATATTTTATTATTTATGATTAATTTATACGAGTTCACGGTTACGATAAATAATTGGTACAATGTTCGTGTTGGTAATTTTATTGACATCCAAAGGTCAGCAGACATGAATGTTTACCTCACTATATAAAAGCAAATTAAATTAACTAAACTATACAAGTAAAAATCATTTGGTATATTTGATTTTATATATATATATAATGAATATAAGTAATACAATGAGTCTTTCAGTTAAGTAAAATGCTATGAACCGAAAAAAATATTCTGAAATATCTTAAACTTAATATTATGTGTGTCATAGCATATATTTTCTGTTTACTCTAAAACTCAATTTTTAATATGCAAATTGTAATAAAAATAATAACCTCAATAATATACAAATTTCTTAAAATTCAGCGTTATCCTAATAAATTTGCTTATTGCAGACGAATGAGAAATGCAGAGAACAATATATATAATTATATTTACTTGGCAATATTAATATTTGAAGTGTAATTAATACAGTATATAAAAATACCCTTTTAAGACTATTTGTCGGTCTCAAGTGAATGTCTTGAATCAGCGCAGGAATGGGAGCATTTTTTGTAAGATCTACTTTCACCCGTCGATAGTGGATTCGCATCCGGTTCAAGTACCGTTCGTACCAACTATTATCTCAATCATTTGCTCTTAAATTCTTTGGACACATGCTATAACAGTATCTATTGGTATTGAAGGTCAAACGAGGTCGAATTAAAAGGTCGATAATGCCTAAATTTCAAATTTCCTGAGTTCTGTCGTAGTAGGTACAGTGCCGAAGTTTATATTAGTTAATATAAAATAGGATACATATGATTATAACTGAAGATATATATTGACATATTAAAATCTATGTATACTAGGTTCACAGCCATTCTGACTGTTAACTAACAAAATTATTCAATCCGCGCTCATTTTGGAAATTTATGTTTTCTTAATTATTCTTTAAGTACATGATCGATAACTATTATTTTATTCGCTACAAATTCTGATATTAAATAAAAAAAACCTGATGAAAATCGGTTCAGCAGTTCAGGGGAAGAAGAATCAGGGAAATCACAATGAAGTCAACTACATGCTTCGCTCGTCACTTCGCTCCTTGCTTTAGTTGAGCTAAAATCTATAACATCGTACCAATATATCAATAATAACTTATATAATATATCCATTGAATTATAGACCATAGAAAGGCAATCAATTTTAAAAGGTCAGTGTAGTTTAATAATAAATTCTATTGAGCCATCCTTAATTATCATCTTCATCCTCAATTTTCATAATCATCCTCAATCCTCATTATCTTTATTAGGATTGGTTTTCTTAATTGTTGTAATGTATGGTGCAGAGGAAGTAGGCCGTGGATAAGACCTGGAATATAGTTCTGCAGTCTTGTGCCACTTTTGTTCTTATTTAAGATCAGTCTGCTTTAAATATTATTTAATAATTAACTGTATTAGCCATTCAGTTTTGTTTATATTTTACTTGTTGCATTTAATAAATAACTTTATTGTCTTATTTTAACCAATCAGAAACCTCGGTTTGACATTTCAACTGTATATACAAGGGTTGTCAAAAGTATAATGTAATCGAAAATCCATGATTCCATCCAAATAATATTTTTTCCTTTTTATTTATTTTATTAAGTTATAGTATTTTTTATAACAAGGAACATACTAAAACGTTCTGTTGCTAGGCAATTATTCTAGCGGCTAGACTATGACTAGGTACACAGTGCGACATTATAGGTTCGTTAACCTGCTTTGTTCTAATTCTGGTGAATCATGGTCCAGTTTATTGTTTAAACAGAGTATTCTAGTTTACTACCTACTGGAATATTCATGTTCCTAGAAGTTATCATTGATTGGGTGGAAATGCGATATCTGGGTTCCGATAGGTGATGGTAGGACAGCTGTTTGTAATACCAATGACTTTCATTCAGATGCATTGCAACTACTACATATAGCTACTTACCACCTACTTCTTACCACCCGGTTAAACAGTGGACAGTTTGCTACGCGAGTCCGCCATGCTTCGACCTCATGAATAAAAACTCCGAATGGAATCGAACTTAGTCGAAATTTCGATACAATTCCTTTTGCAACGTTGAAACAAATGCAATTTTAACCACACCTTTTAAATACGTATTTAAGTGCAGGTCGTGAAAAAAAAATTAGCAAGCACTTGGTCCATAAAGAAGCTGAAGCTGAACAAAAATATAACAAAATAATAGTTAACATAATTGATGTCAAACTAAAGTAAAAGCTTATGTAACGCCTGTCTAGACGATAAATGGAGGAATACTAAAAAAATCAGAATTAGTAAATTTTAAGAGTACAAGATACATTGCATCATCAAACAGTAGGTTTGATACATTTTACATCAAAAACTATCAATGTATACAAGTATGGGAGAAATTTAGGTCTGAGTGCTAATGTATAGAAAATCTGAAAAGGCTTTCACGATAACATCGAAAATGTTAATGGATCTTTATGTTTTTAATATAATTCATTTATATAAATAAAAGTATTGATAATAAATTCTATATAAATTTTGTATGAAATAATAATTCAGTATATAGTCGTATTTTGATAAAATACTGATTGTATATTTATTAGTATTCATGAATATTTCTTCACATGAATGAGCTTAATGTAGGGTAAAAGTAATTTTGGAGACAATTGCAACGTGGGCGGTACACTTTTGGGTTGTGACGTCATAGGTATAAAATATGTCTAGACACTGATGATGTCAAAGCATAGGTCTTATCAAGTACATAACTAGAATATACGACAATGGATATAATATAATAAATAAATTAATATAATTTAATCATTTAGTTTTATTAATTTATTAATAATATCTTATCTTGAGATAAATAGGATGTGTTATGGCCATACCTGGAGGTATGTCATTGATATATCTCCACAGCGGATGCCATACTGAGAATAAGAGATTCGAACAATAAACAAATATTTTGGCCATGATGGTCACAATAATTAAGGAAAATAATATTTTTTCCTCAAGATATCATAAAACATTATTATTTTAGAACTTTAATTTAATCTATGACCTTCAACACAAATAAACACATTAAGTTTATAAAAACAGGATAGTAATTAACGTCACATTTATCTTTTTATTTCGAAGAAATAAAAAAGAAAAAAGAAGAAAAGAAACTAAAAATAAATTTAATTACACTCCTGTATTGTAAGGAATTTTATCAAATAACTTTTATTTGAGAAAATCCCATATAAATGACATTTATTATGAATACAAAGTACAATTTTCCAGAAGCAGCTGTTTATCCTGAGACCCTCTGTTCCAGCAGTAACGAGTTCCGAAGCGTAAAATTATTTTTAAATGTCAGATACAACCGCGCACAAAAGTGTTATATATTACCTTTATAGATAATATTGTTTTAATAATGTAAGTAGATTAAGATAAAAATGGTTAACATATTTTTATAACCAATAAATATCATGTTAACATTGTCTTTGTTAATTAATTATTTGTAATTTATATGAATTGTATTGTTTTGGTTCAAATATATTTTCGGGAAGTCCATATCATATTCAGATAATATACAAAAATATATTTTCCTTATACAATTAATTTCGATTTAATTTCTATAAAATAATATGTAATAGGATAATGTTCTCGACTGTACTCAATTGAGGATAAGGCGCGGCGTGACGTCACAGGGCGCCAGTGACGTCATTGCGGAGGCGTTGGTTCAGTTTTCAATTTTCCGCACATATACGCCGCCTGGGACACCCGATAACCATATGATAAAAACAATTGCCTCATACTTTACTATATTGTTAATATATTGGAAATTGAGTTTTATAAGATTAAGTATAGTGTACATTTTATCGGTTAAGTTATCGGTAAGATTAAGTATAGTGTACATCTATCCATCGGTTTTTTCAATCTTGTTTATATAAAATTAATTATTTTATTTATTAATTTCTTTATTTATATAAAAGTGTAAATCATATCTTACACTTGTGGGTTATCAATTATTTTGATAATTTATCAAATTACACATAACTACTTAAGTAATCACAAAACTGATTAAAATGAATAAAATGACGCCATTATTATTTTCAAACAAATATATATACAAATATAATGAAATAATTATTAAGTGTAAAAAGTATAACATGTCACATAATCCTTATAATAGGATTTTGGTAATACCATTATATTAGGACGAAACTAATAACAAATAATATTTCATAATAACCACAAGATTAAATCACCTTAAAGTATTTATTGTAATCGAATTTCAGAGCAAAAATATGTTAAATGTTAAGTTTGTTTGTAGATCGAAATGTTTTTAATTTAAAATTTAATTGCACAAGTGTTTATTATTAATTAATTTATTTACAATAAATATATTAAAAATAAATTTATCCGACATGGTATGCTACCGACGTGCTAAAGTTTCCACTAAAGAACTTTACGGAAAGGAATTAAATAAACCACAGAATAAGGATAAAAGAGAAAATTGAGAAATATATATATTTTTTAATATACTATAAACTATACTACACTGATTTTATTGGAATTTAAAACCTTATAAAAAAAAATGTTGGCTAGGAAAATAAAAAACCGTGGTCATTTAAAAACCAGGTTCGTTTAAAAAATATATAATATTATATCCTATCGACGAAATCAAGTCATATTTAATAATATGACTTGTTTATAAAGTCATATTATTTAATATGACTAATAAAGAGTCATATTATTTAATATGACTTTGAAAGCAAGTGTAAATATTTGTTAAAATGTTTGCTAATTGATGTCATCAAGAGCAATATTATGTTAGTGTGATAAAGAACGGAAGGAAGCTGCGTTATCAGCGGAAACACATCTTTAATTTGTTAACTTAATATCTGTTACACTTATTAATTCCAATTAGTTTTATTTAATTTCCGCCATTAAAATATGATTTGCTTATGGTAAGAATTATGAATAGAAGAAACAGAATTTGTTTTTAAATAGGTAGTAAGAGACGTCAGTATAGTCGTCTTATAATGTATATTATATTTAGTTTATGAATTTAAACTTTTTAATTATTTTTAAATTATTAAGTTACAAAAATAATAATATAACTAATATTAATTTCAAAACATTTTATGTTATGTAACGAAATAAAAAAAATGTTTAGATAATTCCATCAACAACAGGACTTGAACCCGCGCCCTTCAAAATTGGTACAAAATATTTTCCAAATTCTCAACTCGTTAGACTTACTCGAATATCGAGAACTAACGGTACCTACATACCTACATACCTACCGTAATGAGCCAGGAACTACGCGTGAGTCGCATACATTTTATACATCACTGCTATGTCATTCTAAGGTCATATAAAAGCCATATATCCGAATTTATAAATAAAAAGCTATGAAGTTTATATATAAAAAATTGTACATAAATTCTTCATAATATTGTACTTTAATTCTATGATAGTAATACAATTATCATTTTAATCTGTTATCTCAGTACTAGTAAATAGGGCGTTCTGTGTTATGAAATATATTAAATGTGTATAAAAATATTTTACTTTAGACATCATATTATATGAACGAAGTGAGAGGTGTTATGTCTATTTTTCAATAACTTTAAGATTAAACCAAATTATAATAAATACATAAATAGCTACATCATTAATAGGTCATATTTCAGTCAGAATATATTTTTAGGACCTTATCAAATTAATAATTTAAAATAGAAGAGATCACTAACTTTCCGCTTTGAAAAACATACATTGGCTTTAATTACAAGAAAAAACATTGTATTAAATATAAATAAAACTTATCCGACAAATTACTTAATATATTTAAAATAAATATTTACTTTAAAGAGAAAATAATGTTGCAAGGATGATAATTGCTCAATTATCACAGTCGTTCACGGCCCGCTTAGAGTGTGCATAGATAATGTGATAAATAATGTATCCCATATGCACCTCTACCATATTGTAATAGGGTTGAAATTGGGGTAAATAGATAAGTATGTGAGCTGTCGTACTGCCCCAGATTGACAGTCTGTGACATTGCGCCAGTTGCACTTGTATTTGTTTACTATTGTGATAAGGATACACATGTGTGTGTGAGTGCGTTTGGCAAGAGATATAAATAATCTTTCTCATGTGACATATAATATTATACGTATTGTTAAGATTTTTTGTACACAATGGTTTTTTGAATATCTAAAAAGATAAAATGTCTACACTGTATAAATATTATAAAAATTGATTTTTGCCACAAATTTATATTAAAAATAAAAATTTTCTAAACATTATCTATAAAAGATAAATTGATAAAACTGTACAAGTATAGCAAAAAATATGAATAAGGATAAAAATAAATAAAAATTGATATTACTAACACGTTTCTCTTTATGTCACTCAGTCCCAGGCGCCGGCCCACGTAATGACATACGGGTAATAGGAATTTTATAAGAAATTATCCATACATGTTCATACAGATCAATAGTGTATGACAAAGCCTTTGTAATCCGATTGTGGTATACGTCACTCATCTTACTTTACCTTTATAAGATTTCATAGCAATAAGGTTCAAATTGGCGTGTTTATTATTATATTTATAAAGGTGTCCGTTAAATAAAGGAATGTTTAAATATCATGGCCAAGGTCACAGTTCTGACGCAAAAATTACATATTTTTAAATAATAAAATGATACCTGTTTATTGATAAAATAATATAATTTTATTTGTTACAGGTATGTTTATCGTTAAATTCGATAATATTTTTTTATATACATATATAAAAATCCTTCAGTTTATTTTTTTTCTCTTGTAATATATATACCTACATATATATGTACCATTATGTTTGTGTGTTTAAAACACAACACTATCAAAATATAAAATGAATAATACATTGTCTGTGTGAAAGTTATTTATATATAGAATTTACAAGTACTTTTAAGACTTATTATTGATCCTGATCATGTTTTCATTATATGTGTGTGTGCGTGTGTGTGTGCATGTGTCTGTGTGTGTGTGTATGCATGTTTGCGTGTGTAAAGGGCCGTGAGAGCCGGACCACAGTTATGTACACATGTGGATTTTAAATATGTATATACGATACATAGAATTACTAATATATCTGAAGATACTATGGAAGTACCAAATAATCGGGGAAAAGAAATTAAATATGTATTTTTTTTATTGTAAAACCTTCGATATGCCATTTATTTTTCAGTTCCGTAATACTTGATTATGAAAAAATCTTATAATAAAAATATTCTTATAATATTTATATTCTTCGGGAAGTATTATTATGTGAAATAAATATAAAATGAACATTCGTGTAACGTAATTTATAGACGATTTTCTACAAAAAAATGAATAAAAAACATATAAAACAATAACATAAAAGCTAATTTATACTTTCTTTGTTTCATCGGCAAAATAACCTGTTAGATTATTTTCACAAGACCAACAGGTTGGCGCCATCTCAGTCTTACTTGTTGACTATTATCTATTTGTCTCTATCTATGGCATGTACAACGGGACAGACGGGACTCGGGACTCGTCAACGTTATGATTCCGTTCACGTATATACTTCCTTTGCCAACAGACAGACATTAACAATAATAATATACTATATTCTAACGTATAAAAAAATCAACTATTATTAACATATACTATTTTTTTTAAATCTTTGAATTTGTAATTACAAGAATAACATTAGATAGACATAATCTTAGAGACAAAAAAGATAACAAAAAAAATACATTAAGAGTTTTATTGCTAAAGAAATCTCTTACCGACAACCTTTAGGGGAAAAAAGTACATAGTTATTACTACTCCAGACAAGAAGCCGAAAAATAATACTCCTACCATTAATTATAATTTCAGCATCTCCAATCTACAGCATTAATAACTCCTCAAGTAGCAACAACAAAATGTAACCTGCTGACACAGTAAATATGTTTAGAATCCATCGCCTTCTGTTCTATATCAGGAGATACTACTTTTTATTGACAAGTATAAAACAGCCTTAATAGCGTTCAAGATAATACGAAAATAGACATTGTGTTATGGAGTTATGACGCTACAACTTTATAAGCGACTGTTATAAAAACTATTTTTAATATAGTTAAACGAACTTTTAGATTAAGTTTCGTCTTTTAGTTTGCTTTGTGTCTATAGTTTTCACGGGATATTATGAGTATGTATATACAAGTATAAGACTAGATGTCTGTCAGTAAGTCAGTCATAGATTCAGCCATACATTTCTGTAGTATTAGTTTTGACGTTATTAAAACTATGAGTTTACTAAATCGTAAAATTAAAACATAGGATTATTATATACTCTATGAATTAAAATCTATTCACAATTTAAATAATCTGTTAAAAAATATATTTATCCTATTATTTTATATTATTCTATAATCATTCTAAATAATATAATTTTAATTTTCATAGTTTCGTCAAAACGTAGGTATAACCGGATGCACAAAAAACACACTAACATACATGGGATTTTATACTTAATAGGTCCCAACCATTTTTTCTATCAAAATATTATTTTGAAAAATATATGTGTCTACTAATAACACAAACTTTAATTACACGATAGAGATAAATAACAGTACCAAATACATTAATCACTACAAAAAAACATATTTTATATGAGATCAAACCTGTTACATTTAGCCCGAAGCTTTTACTATTGCGCTAAAAAAATCTAACAAAAAGCCTTACAGTAAATCGTGATAAGGTATAACAGTACAATGATTTAGTAACTGGCTTTTGAAATGCGGGCTTAATTTTATAGCTTTACTTTTTCCTGTTCAATAATGTTACTTGAATGGTTGATTAAATTATTATTAATTTATTAATAAAGCAATGGAGTTAAATGTATTCTATAAAGCCCATGAATAATTATTGTATATACTTTAAGAAATGATGTCATGATTTTGCCAAAACAAACCGTATATGGAAAACTTACATCGGTCAATGACCCGAGCGCCCATCACTCAACAACTTACCTGCGAAAAAAACAATTCATTAGTTAGAGCCATCTATAGTAATATTAGTAATATATATCATAAATATATCATACATACGTCATACATAAATCATATATATATCATATATATCAATGAAGGCTTTAAGGTTCGAATTACAACGACAACTTTCACTATGAAATACTTGCGGTAACCCATAGAAGGACAATTGATTAATACTTTCAAACTTCAATATATACATATAATGTTGTAAATATAGTATATATACTATTCATATTTTTTTTTATCAATCAGTGTTCATATCTAAAGCCGCCATTACATTATCCAATCTACAGCGTACTATTTGACCTTTAGGGTCACATAGTAAAAGTGTCCACCAATGATGACCAGATAAGAGCACTAGCTCCCTAACACCCTTTTTACAATATTATATTAATACACTAGTTAAGCTTAGTAAATTAGATAATGAAACGGCTGTTTAACATAAATGTCCGACTAAAATTAGTTTGGCTGTTTCAGTTAGTGCCTGTTTAGTGTTCAGTGAATCAAAGATGCGTCTGTGTCACCCACGCTTATCTTTTACTTGTAATTTGTCTTTTACTATACTCTATGTAGTAAATATAGAATAAGGATATCAGTTCTCGGGGAGACGAATTAATCCTTAAGATTTAATTGTTTACAGAAATACTTCTCGGTCTTTGTAAATTTACTTCCAATAAATCAATATCATTTTGGAATTCTAATCGAAAAGGTATACAAATTATTCGCGACTTCTTATGAAAAATAACAAAAAGAAATACAGAAAAATTCACCTCATCCTTTTACTGATAGAGTTTACAAAAACTTTTTAAGTGCTCACCGACATAAAGGAAAGTCTTGATTAAAATGTATAGTTATAAGCAGTTCTCAGTCAGATTAAAAAAAAAAGAAATTTTTAGGGTTCCGGACCCAAAGGGTAAAACGGAATTCTATTACTGAGACTCCGCTGTTCGTCTGTCTGTGTCCATGATGTAACTCATGAAACGTGATAGCTAGATAGTTAAACACTTCCTAAAAACAGAATTAAATAAATATTTAAGAAGTGCTCCCATACAAGAAAAGTGATTTTTGGACTGCCATTTGTCCGTCCGACTCGCACTTGACCGGTTTTTGATATACACGTTCAATGTACACATGTTAGTTATTGTATCATAGCGCGTGACTTTACGTTTACGTAGAAACCGGAGATCCGGCCGATTGATTGTTGCTCAACACTG
Organism: Napeogenes inachia; assembly: GCA_959347355.1. Classification (NCBI taxonomy): domain Eukaryota; kingdom Metazoa; phylum Arthropoda; class Insecta; order Lepidoptera; family Nymphalidae; genus Napeogenes; species Napeogenes inachia. The sequence continues at coordinate 19,141,683 of OY365797.1, forward strand.
CACTTGGGGGAAACTTCTTGTACATAGCTTATATATATATATATATATATATATATATATATATACTACTGTTGAAAGTACAAGTATTTATTGTCTTTAAAATACATATTCCGCCCTGATAAAGAAGACCATATAGAATGCTAAATTCACAGATACGAGTAGCGATACAGTAGCTCAATTGGTAGAACGACGGAAAGGTTTTCCAGTGGTCGTGGGTTCGAATCCTTTCCCGTATTTATTTTTCTTCCCATATTTATAAAATGTTAATATTAATTTGATGTAGAAAGTACCGCAGTGGACGTCCTGCTGCAGCCGGCCTTCACGCTGCACCACGCCTAGACAGCATTCCAGCAACACCCTATATGTTATACGAACAATTATTCATAACTACCCTGTTCAATGTTCGTTTTCGATTTTCCATTCACTTATCCTTTCTGTATGACCTTTATTTCCTTTTAAAGTATGATAACCATATTTTTAAATGTATTATATATATGTTGAAAATATTTTTTAACAGCAAACAATATAATAACCTAGATACGTGTTATTTCGCAATTCCTAAGATGCAATATTTGATAATCAACTAATTTGTTTATTGATGATATTGCTTGATCATAATTTATTTAACCCAATTGAATTATTGCGAAACAATATGTTTACTAAGCAAAGGAAATATGCCTCATTGCAGATGATCTTGTACGCGTTGTCAACAAATTTATAATATATTTTAGATTTTAATAAATATAAAATGAAAAATAAATCGATATGGACAGTGATTCGAACCTGCGACCTCTAAGAAAGCGTCTCGTCGCTCTACTAATTGAGCTATCGTATCGCTTCGTAACGTATCAATTGTTATAGCTTGTTGTAAGCTTAGACTCTAGTAGGTACTACAAATCCTCTACTACTATTTTGAATATAGATAACGAATAATTTAAAAATGTTTTGTTGGTAATAGAAATATTAGTAAAGACCTTATATGTTTGTTTTATTTGAGCTTTACTTTCAAGTTTATCCAAATAAAACTAAAAAACTAAGTCGTATGATTCAAGCTTTTAAGTATCCGGATATCATAATAACAGTTGTTGAATCATTGAATCGTTAAAACGAGAACTTACAACTACTTAATAAAACGACAGTACTGTATGTATGTATGTATGTATGTATGCTATGTAGGGGGCTCATTACTTTCCATCGTGATAGAGGTGACACACATCATTGTCTTATTACATTCACTTGAATTAATAGCCTAGGGTGTATTATATATTATATACTCACACTAATAAATATATACTAACACTACATATATTTTTAATATACTAGCTTTTGCTGTCTTCGTCTGTTCTGTATAGAAAAAAAGGTATAAATGTATTTTTTTTAATGAATGGTTTTCAAAATAATTATGAGTTGAGTAGTTACGCTGTGAAAGCGTAACAGACACTAAGGTACATTTATACATTTATAATTTATTACATCTATATGTTAATGTACGGACTCAGGCCCAGTCCTCTGGGACTTAAAAAGCTGCAATCTAGTTCAGAGTTTTCTCATAAAAATAAAGAATTATTTTTTTTTATTTTGTCAAGGGTATAACCCTGAAAGTTTATATGATAATCGGTGTTTTTAACTGAAAATGTTTTAGTATTTTAGAAATTACACTAAAGTCGTGTAAAAATGGTATTGGTAATGTTTTTAGACAGTTATTTTCATAATTACAAGTCAGTAAATAGTTGTCGTGAATACAGCAATTACTTGTTATAGTGAACGTGTTTTTTACTAGAATATTTTGATGTTTAATGCACTTCAATATATATAAATTTAAGTGTCTGTTTGAAATTCCAAATTACTTACATAAAAAAAAATATTTTTTAAATTTGTTGTCTATCTATCTGTCACTCTGTTTGTTCCGCTAACTAATCTCTAAATAGGCAGAACCGATTTTAACAGAATTTCACCCGCGGCTAACTGATTATAGACTACTTTTAAATCAATAAAAATATTAAATAATATTTGATTCAAACAGAGGTGTATATAAAAATTCCACGCAGACAAAGTCGCTCGTAAGAGCTAGTTTAATATTTAGTCTATTTCTGAATATTTGATATTTAGATATTACATGATAAAGAATATAAAAATGTGAAATATTTAATATTATACATTCCATATAGTGTTATAACTTTATAAGAGTAATTTAAAAGAAATTCACTTTCACGGCATCATACTGTTAATGTTTTAGTCACGCTGAGGGAACACGTGCCGGCCATTTCAGTGGAATCTTTTGCTTTACTCGGACTTAAAGGATTATGTGAACCTTTATTGATTTAAAAATGTTATTTAAAATTCAAATATAGAATAGGCAGGGATTCCTTGTGCTATAGCGATACGGTAGCTCAATTGGTAGAGCGACGGTTTAATAGAGGTTGCGGGTTCGAATCCCTGCCCGTTTATCTTTCATTGTAAATTATTTAATATTATTTGAACGTCAAGTTACATATATGTATATAATAAATGGTTATTTGTAGACACTGGTCTCATCTTTCATTAAAATTTTTAAATATTATGATACCAAAAAACTATAACAATGATATCTATCACAATCATATTCAATTGTCTATCTGGAGCGAGACTGCTATGTAACAGAAGAATCATTGCGTCACTAGAAAGTAGGTGATATGACATTTGCAAATTAATCTCATCAGTAGAAAGGAAGCAAGATGAATTTCTTAACGAATTTCCAGATCATTCTAGAATTATTCCAGTTTAAAATAGTAATAAGGATTATGATAATATTTATCTAAGAACCGTGTAAGGTTTTAATATTTAATGTAACTGTATTTCCAAAGTAAGGGAAAGGCACATATAAGTATTGACTGTAACGATCTATACACTATAGGATTATTATAGCAAGATATTCAACACGACTGATCCAGTATGTGCTATGGTAATACATAATTGCAAAAGCTTCGAAATCATTCTACCAGTCGTGAGTCGTATCTAATTTTGCGCAATAACCTTTCTAAATATAGTCACACAATATTAACACGACAGTGGTGTGAACAGGAATTGTCCTGTTTTTGAATAATGTAAACAAATGTGTTGACATTATTCAAATATGATCCGATTTTACTCTACTTATTTTCAATGTGTCACAATCCTAACGAATCGTACACACCACTGTCGTGTTAATATGCCAGTCAATAATAACACGACAGTGGTGTGAACCGGAACAATTTGTATGTTCTTCCAAAACATTATCGGATTTTACTCTACTTATATTTATCGTGTCACACCCCTATCGTATCGTAACGTTCACACCACTGCACTGTCATGTTAATATGCCAGCCAATAATAACACAACAGTGGTGTCAACAAGGCAAATATTTATATTATTCGAATGTGTTATTAAATTTGACTCTATATTACCGTGTCACACTCCTATGGTGTCGTTTCGTTTACACCAATGTCGTGTTAATACGACAACAAATAATAACACGACAGTGGTGTGAACTGACCAATGTGTGTATATTTCCAAAGTTACCTTATTTTAGTACCCTCGTGTCGTACACACCAGTGTTGTATTAATATAATTGTTTACACAATTCAAATATTAGATTATAGTGTATATATTTTTAACGTAGTTTATTTATGTAGAACTATCCAATATAAGTAAAGAGAGTATTTACAATTGCTAACAAAATAGTGAAGTGAGTTGGTTCGTTATGAGACCCAACGGAGCCTGAACACAAAAATAAACACATTATTAATGTTTTGATATGTAACGTAGCGGATGTACTCGTACTGCACGAGTGAACAGATCTTTATCAGATGAGTTTTCTCTGATAAGATTGCAGTAAATACTGATCGTGGGAAAAATCATATGTCAGTTCTATTTAAGTTTTTTTTTTAATTATCAAGAAATAGAAAATGATATTTGAATCAGTTTAATTCCAAAATCGTTAGTCTAAAACAACTACAATGTCGCAGTAAGCACGCGTCTCGTAACATTTCAGCGAACAAAATTCTTATCGCCGTGTATAATAAGTGATAAAAACAATTTTAGCACGTAATTGCAATTTAACTGCTTTAAATTCTTATATATTGTAAATATTCGTGTTTCTTGTCTTGCTGGCGAGTTAGAGAAAAAAGTTTTTTAATTTAAATCCTACATCATTATCTATTGGTGTAGTGGTTAGTGACCCTGTCTGTTGAACCGAAGGTTGTGGATTCAATTCCCACATTGAACAATTCTTTGTGTGATCCATAGATTGTTGTTCCGAGTCTAGGTGTCTTTTGTGTTTTTATATATTTGTAAAAAAAAATGTGTTATATCTCTATAATAATCTTATTTTACATCTTTATATACTTAATTTACAAAAACTTAAGTAAGTCTAAATATTTATAACTTGTTAACATCTACATAAAATTTGTTAGCACGTTTCTTTAGAACGACAGTGAAATAGATTTTATTCGCACGCCTTTGTATCTAATAACAGTAAACATCTTTGTCTGTTCATTTATTGTTTAACTCGCATTTGGCTTGGAAACAACGGTTCACAAGTCGTCATTATTAAAGATAATAGCCATGTAACAGGCATACCATTAAAACAAAAATGTATTTCACGAATATGTACGTTTTCGTGAAACAGGATTGGCTTTATCACGAAATTACACTTAAAAAGACAAAAAGTATAGCATTGTTCTTTCCAATTTAAAAAAAAAACTCTTTTTCTCACATAATCATTGAATAAATATATTGGTTCGTAATTTTTAATTGTGAGTAAAATAACCACGGAACTTTTATAAAGTAAAATTGCCTGGCAGAGGTCGACAACAATTTTAAGGTCTTTTCATACACCCAAATTTGTATGTATATTATGTTTTGTTGTATGTATTGGTAATAAATATATTTTAAATATTAAATAATAGAGCATGAAAAGTAAACCGTAACAAGCAGGAACTCGAACCCGTGACCTCTGTTAAGATTTTCAAAAGAAGCTTAAAAGATGTCACGACCGTTCCGATAAAGGCAAAAAAAAATCATAGATACGATAGTTCAATTTGTAGAGCGACGGAACGATTTCAAGATACCACGGGTTCGAACCCGTATATCTTTAAAAGATAATTTCTTATTAATTACAAGAACGGTGACGTGGTCTCCATTGGCTCGTGACAGGTATCAGCTTAACGCTTTCCCGTTTTCACGAATGCGGAGTATTTCCATATGATAGTGTTGTATGTCGGTCTGTTATAGCCACATTGGTTCCGGTTAGTAAACTATATTTATTTACGGTTATTTCACATGAGGGCCGAATGTTACGTTTAAAACTTGATATTTTAACCGTTCAAATATTTATAGTTATAATATATTTAAGATATATCATATAAAAAAGTATTAAAATATTGTTATAATGGTGATTTTCTTTTTAAATAATAGATTTGGAAAGTTTCGTTGTTGAAATTAAATAACCGAAGATCTAATTAACTTATTTACCATACAATACATATTTACTATACACCCTCTTGCTAGTTTAATTAATTAGGATAATTGTTGCATTACGTGAATTAGGCAGTAGATTTGTAACCGCGGTTCGTTGACCTCCAAACATGCGGGTGATTCGTTTTCTATTCCAAATAGCATCAAATAGTTTTGTAATAGCTATTTGTTGTACTTTTTACCTGTTTTATCTAAATAGTTAGTTTAAAATCACAAAGTTTAATTAACTTAAATATGCTCATGAAATTTGTGATCAATTCGAAGATTTGAACTAATAAAACATACGTTCTCAAATATTGTAAGAATAATTTCAACATTTAAATTATTTTAATATGATTGTCTTCAAATATTTCCTGAAAATCTGAAGATGTCTATAATAACTCATGCACCAAGATATTTTATACATGAACTATTCAGTTGAATTAATCTAATCGTACCTAATAATGCATTTGATAAACCAAATTGTTTTTATTATAAATAAAACACGGGCAGGATTCGAACCTGCGATACAAACGAATCATCACTACCTAAATAATTATTGTTAATGATATGTATAACGTAAAAAAATGAAGGTTAAAAACAATAATGGTATTTATCACTCGGTATTATAATAACACCATAACCGTACATAACCATACATAACCATACGTAACCATACGTCCTTGAAATAAATAACGATAACAACTCAATTTACGATAGATTCAAGTAAACATGTATTTACTAACTTCCGTAACTAATACATACATTGTATCCAAAACAATTGATATTTAATAACATTTTTAAAGTTTTTTTTTTAATTTATTCGTTTTTATCACTTATTTATAACTTTATATAGGTTATTTATTTATTTTTCTATTTTTGATTACAAATTATCATGAATTATTTCGAGTCATTCTTAACATTCTTATTACAAATTATCATGAATTTATGTTTCATTTATTCTTAATTTTTAGTTATTATTAATGATTAAAAAGAAATAGGTTATTTTTATGATTTTTATTACAAATCATAAATTTATATTAATTATTTTACTTTTTATAAGGGAATAAGAGTTTTCGATACAAAATTCGTAATATATATAACAAATACTTTATATTTTGACATTGATAACACATTGTCAAAGTAGCCTCATGTTCACCATATGGTAATCGTATTATCATTACCAAAACAGGTTCCAAAGGGTTGTTAACCTCTGTTTTTGGTAAACTTTTAGTTTAACGACGTTAAACAAAAACTTGTTTACTTATTATTTATTCATATATCTAAGGTTTTAGGATGTGATATTTCTAAAAATTGAATATAATTTTATAAATACTTGATATTAATCCATACTAATATTATAAAATCGAATGTAACTCTGTCTGTCTGTCTGTTACGCTTTTACGCTTAAATCACTGAACCGATTTCGACGAAATTTAGAATAAACATAGATAAGATATTAACAAAGGACATAGGCTACCTTTCAGAGCGGGAAAATATCTCATTCCTAAGGGAAACGACTTAAACGCTGGCGCATATACACTAGCGTCATACAAATATATATACATACAAATTTCTTAAGAATTTTCTTAACTTTTGTACTTTTTCTTTTTATTTTATATAAGAAATAATATCATTAATTATTATTTTTTAAATAAGGTATTTTGAAAATCTTCAGTTCTTTATTATTTTGACTCCTTTTAATTTGTTATTAAAAGTAAAGTGTAAATAATTACAAAAGTGGTTTAAGTAATTTAAAAGAAATAGCTTCTTTAATTAAAGTAGATACCTACTTTTTGTTGTTTGGATTCATAGTTTCAAAGATACGAGAAATGCAATATGAAATTATTATATATCATTGGAAAAACGGGCTCCGCGCATTACGGCCTCAACATTGTGCGAAAATTGTAGTTCCCTTTAATAAAAAATAAAAAGAAATATTCTTAGATCGTATCAATTCAAATACTAAATTTTAAATAGATTCGACCAATAAAAATAGCTCATATCCCTTTACCATTACGAGCAGGTTATCTTCAAACAGGAGAGATAATAACTGTTCTACTAGTAAGTTTACATTTCACGTACAAAAAAATATGCAAGTACTCGATGTACAGACTAACTGACTGATTTTGACTGACATAACACTGCTGGCCAAATAAACTATTTAACGCAGACGAAGTCGCCGGCAAAAGCTAGTTTTCAATTAATATAGAATTATTAATAGGGGCGAAAATTCAAACCTGCGACCTCTATGAAACCGTCCCGTCGCTCTAACAATTGAGTTACCGTATCGCTTCCCGCTTAGATGAATTTAGCATTGTATATTGTATGATAGTCTTTTGAGGTCGCGGGTTCAAATCTCTGTATGTATCGGTTTTTATTTCATTCTACATATATTTAATAAACTTAGCATGGGTTTACAGGTTTATAGGTATTTTAAAACAATACCTACTACATATAAATGTTATAAATACATTTGTAGTACAAATATTAAGTCAACAATTCATAAAGCACATAATTAATATTTCTAAGTGTCATTATTTATAACTCTACTGACAATTATGTGCAGTCAATATATTATGTAAAGATAGGATTCATAAAACGTAAAAAAAAATGATTCAAGACATCACGCGGAGTGGACGGATTTTGATGAAATTTTGCAACTTTTTTTGTGGCAAATTATCAAGGAAAACTACAAAATGATAACAATGGACCATCAAAAATAATTATTTTGTATAAATCTTAAGTAATGTATGTATAAATGTAGAGAGGTTATACGAAGTCGCCGACAAATAAACAGTTTTTCAATAATTAAGTGCTTATTTATTGTTATATCTTACGTAGATTGTTTTATGTATATGAAGTGCAATGAGGAAAAAAAAACATGAGGAAAATTGTAGAAATAAAGTAAGGTCTTACTATTAATATATAACACGGTTAAGTACTAGGGTTGCCCCTTTTTAAAAAAAAGAATTTAAGTTTTTTTATATTAGTAGAAAAATATTGTGAGGAAATTCGGGAAACAAATAGTACACATTTTGCTTTACTTTATTGCCTTTGGCTTTACCCACATTTTACTTTTTAATAGTTAGAATATAAGACAATTAAGCTTAATATCAAAATAATTGAATAAATATTTTTATTATTATATTAATGTTCTTCCAATAACTGGTTCCAATAATAGTTTTTTCATAGTTATTTTTAAATACTATTTAAAATGTTGTAAGATATATAATATAGTATTGTGACAACCCTAGTAATGTAACGTATTATGTGGGCGTAAGCAATGTCTTTTTGACTGTTATATCTAGGTATAATCTGAATTTTTAGACTATAAAACTATTTCTTTATATTATAGCAACATCAGAGTAATTATCTCTATCAGATTAAAGAAAGTTAAATAATTAAATATCGTCTTTTAAATATTCTGAATTTAATCTCGTCTTAAAGGTATATCTCAGAATACTAAAATGAAAATATTTTATCAAATCTCCACAACTCCAAGTATCGTAAATGGAACAAAAACATTTTTGTTGTTCCATTTACGAAACTTGGATCTTTTGACATGCAATTTTGATGATAGGTAAACAAATACAGTAAGCAAAAAAAGTCACCTAAATTATTGATGATAGGTAAACAAATAATTGATCAGCTAAAATATTGTTGGTATGTAAACATTTATTAGATATAAAACAGCGAACGTTGATCGGTCCGCTCGTGAATATGATAATACTCCACGAGTCACGTCGCGGAACACGCGCCGGTTATGTAATCTTATAAGTGATTATTATTTATTATACAATGTTTATATTAATATTGCCAAATAATGGATACAGAACTATAATATTTTATAATGGAACGCTTACTGTATCATTATATATATATTCTATGTGTATTTTATTTGTAATTCGAAATTGGTATTGTAGTATCTGTTTGAGTGTGTGTGTATTTGTGAGTATGTTGTGTGCTTGTGTGTGAGTATTTGTGAGTATGTTTGTGTGCTAGTGTGTGTGTGTGTGTTTGCGTGATTGTGTATGTTTGTGTGCTTGTGTGCGTGTTGGAATGACTTACAAAAAAATATGTTAACATATATATTAAAAAACAGTGATGTTGTTTCTTATTATCTTGAATATCAAATAATTCTTTAATAATTTTGTAAAGTGTTTTATAATTAAAAGGTAGCGTTTGTTTCTGTGTGTGTGTTTATGGAATGTCTTACAAAAAACTATGTTAACATAATATGTTAATTAATGTATAATTTATTTAAAACTCAACGATGTTGTTATTTTCATATTATCTTTAGTTTCAAACTTTTATAAATATTATATTGATCATTTTTATAAGTGTTTAAGATGGTAAATTTTTGATTATCAATTCTAATCAATAAAGTTATTATCATCAATAAAACAATATTTATTTCGTGATACTTACTGGTTATAAATATTTGAATACACTTGATATGTAAAACCTGTTGCCGCAATTAAAGATGCCTTACACGTTTGTCGAAATTTCTAAGGGCAATGAACTTAGCATAGTTAACATTGACATTGTATATAAAGTAACTTTTATTTATTAGCGTATATATAATAATTGCACGCTAATAGGGATCATAGAATAATTATTGCAGGTTGTTGACTTGTCGCAAACAGGAAACACTTTTTGGATTATAATGAAATATAAATAATTGAAATATTATGCATAAATAATTAAAAATAAACATAATGAATTAGTATTGATAGCAACTAACTTAAAAATTATATCCCAATATCATGTTTTTTTCGTCGTACATAACTTCGTAAACTGAGGAAATGGAAACATTATGACTTACAATTAACCCCATAGATTGTTTGGCAATAAACTCGTGCAAGCGATATCGTATCTTAATAACAGGAAATTAAGGGCAATTTTGCGTGCGTTATTTTACATGTGAAAATTCTCATGGGATACCTATTACAATGGCTATCAATTAGTTGGCTCTCATGATTTCTGATTACACAAAAATATATTTTATTACATGTATATAAGATTCAATTTGGATTTTTTATTGTGATTTTGGACTTCGTCACAAAATTATTAGAACTATTGTTAAATTTTTAAAATTACTTTTTGAAATTGTATATAAATATGTTTTAGTCAGTTTATATAATGCTAAATATATCGTAGTAAGTAGTTACACAGTGGCTCAACTGGCAGAGCGACGGAACTGTTTCTCAGAGATTGCAGGTTCGAAGTGGATTAATTTAAAATTCTATATATATTTAAAAAATTAAGTAACTAATTTTCAAAGTTTTTGATTCAATTAATAATGGAATTATTTTACTAGCGGATACAAACCACACAACGTTCTCTTTGATTCAACGGATGTCTACAGTCTAAAAAATATACAGTCCGATTGTTAAAGATTCACTAAGACATCTGCTGACATTTAGCTAAATTATTTCAACTGTGACCTTCTTAGAAAAAGATTCTGTCGCTGCACTGTGAAGTCTTATTCAATGTTAATTAAAATAAGGCACGCTATTATTATAAGGGTTCTGTAGCAAAATTATAAATATTTTAGTATTTAATTTATTTAATTGATTTAATATATTTTTTATGTAAAGCAATACTTGCTGTCTTTTCTAAAATATTCTATTATACTATCCAGATTCAAGATTAAATGTTTTTAAATTACATTCAAACGATTTTGAATTACATGTTTTTCTCTAGAGGTCAGAGAACCTAATATATTTGACCTCCACGAGTTACAAGGTCGCGTAGGACAAATACAAACACAAGTAAAATAATGAACCCTAAACTGTACTGTAATGTACATCCGTCATGGGTCCAATTGACCCATGTGGGTCACTAACTTGATAAGATTGGTGACGAACAAACAAATAAAAATATATATTACATAGTAGAAACATAATTATATTTATCTTTTATTTGAAAATTAATAATATACTTCTAATTTAATTATTATTGTTATCAGAATTGAGTTTAGTGTAATATCAGTAGATTGGGGTCGCAGGTTCAAATCCTAATCAAGTCAATACTTTTTTATATCTATAAAAAAAAATACTGAGATACATTTTTATCTAACTGTTAATATTTATTTTGGGATGTAATTATAGATAATGTAAATCCAAGTTGCTTACTCTCCACTAATCAACTTAGTCGAATTTATTAAGTGTCAATGAACTCTGACGAAACAATAAATAGCTGACGCAGCACTAACCGCAATAGTTTACAAAAAAACAGAAGTCATCAATATTTCATAATATCTAGATGTAATATATATTTCTATTTTGTTTATTATTATACAAAAAAAATCTTTGTTTATGATTTTTTTATGTACCTACCTAAGTAATATTTACTAAATTATATATTAGAAATATACAAAATGAAATACTAAATTTACTGATAGTACATAGTAACAGATTGTATCTTTAACATAGCAGTAAAAAAAAAAAAAAAAAAAACAAAATCTAAGCTAAACTATTTTAAGATATATTACCTTAATCCTCTAACTCCCAACAAGAAATCATGTTAATTCAGTAATCTAAACTTAACAAACTAAACGTCTTTATAATTTAAAGATAGATTTAGATAACCGAAGATAGTCTTAGATAGTCTAGACTCTAGATAGCTTTATATTCAGACGTTATCAATCAATTAAAACGACAACTTCAAAATAAAGTGCAAAATTTTTATCAGTGATAAGATCTTAATTACGACAACAGTTTTAAATTAGCCACAAGGATAATAAACATTTATCAAAAGACAATTAAGGGTATTCTTATTACAAACATTTTAAAAGATAGATACAGTATGTTTTAAATTTATTCCCACTGCATAGTGAATTAAACTCGTAATTTCAGTTATTTTAAAATACTACACACTATAAAGCAGAGGTCACCAGCCAAAGTCGAATGCGACAGGACAAAAATATTAATTTTTAAAATCGTACCCAAAAACAAATAGCTGATCTTAGTTCTGATCAAGTTGGGCACCCCTGCAATATAGCATACAGTTTAAATATAAACAGTATTATAATATTATATATCTTATATTAATGTAATTGTTTTTCGCAGACGGGGTGAGTACTCCCATAAGTGTGTTCGTGAAACTTATGTTGAAAAATTATCACGCCTGTGTTTCGAACCGATAATGTTTATAGATGCCATTAACACTTATCTTATCTTTTTATGATACATTCATTTTATTCCAAGTATTTTAAAAGTATGGCTTATTAATTGTTAAATTATTTTCGCTTACAGCTAATACAAGTTACTTTTGAGGTTATTTATAAATTGTCATTTTACCACATAGCTAGTTCTCAAGAAAAAAAAAAAGTTTTAATATAAAAGCTATCCTGAAATGTCCTTTACACTTTATTAAAATCGGATTGTGTCCTTCACACTTTCTTCAAATCGGAGTGTATCCTTCACACTTTATTCAAATCGGATGGTGTCCTGTACACTTTATTCACATTATTTAATGTAAGGTTGGATTAAAACTGTAATGTACATTTAAACGACATTGCTACTTGAACTCTAAACGAGTAAACAATGCAGGATAACAATTCATCAAAACATTTTTGCCCGTACATATCCTGTTCGATGTTTACAAACGATTCGACATTATAAGGTTACTGACTCGTGAATCTAGTTGTTTGGTTAACGGAGTATAAATTCGTCACGTTCGAAAAGACTTTTATAGAAAATTCGAAGATCATTCGAAGATACTTTCGAAGTTCGTATGTCACGCTTGGAGCACGAATTTTAATAACATTGTACACTAAGTGGGTATAATTTAGATTTTACAGGTTGGAACTAATAGAAACGATACGAGTCATTACTCTCAAATTAGTGGACTCATACCTTTATATATGTTTTTAAAATTTAATGGTTTTTATGTGTATCTATTATAAAATTCATTTGAAAAACGATATCAGTTTGTGTATGGACAGGAAAATGCAGGTTGGGAAACCCGTGTTATATTTATAATCTTTTACTAGATTTATTAATATTATCTATGAAGACAAAAGGGAAAATAAGGATGGTTTAATGGTAAGGATTAGGATGAAGACTTAATGATACGCAGGATGAGGATGACGACTCAAAGGTAAGCAGGATAAGGACGACTCAGTGTTTACCGAATAAATGAAAAAAGTATCTTCGGATAAGAATTTTACAATTTGATAAATACATCTTGTTTGGTAATTGTTTATACATACAACTACTAAAAATATTTTTTTATTTGTATACGGTCTAAAATAGCTTGTTTCAATATATTAATGTATTGTTCGCTTGAAGAAGATATTTAAGATATTTTCCTCCTGTATATATAATGGCTATTATTTTGCGTGATTAAATAAGTCGATTAAGTATTAATATAGATTACCTATAATATAAAAAGAAAAACAATATAATAATGATATTTGTCTATTTCGAAAAAATGTTATGAATGATTTACCATTCTGATTATAATTTATTCATGGAAATATCATAAAAACATGTTTTCTATACATTTTCATACTTAAAAAAATATGTATACATAAATTTCACTTTTCTATACGCTTATGTTCTTCTACTTAGTAAATATCATACGCATAAGAAGCTGTGAAACTTACTTTGACTGTTTGTATCTGCTTTCATATCAAGACATTTCTTAAGAATGGTAACTGTGATATAGAGCCAGTCATCCAGTTAAGACGCGAGGCTATAGCGATATTTCTTTATCAGAACGTTAGCTCAACTAGTGGACTTACTAGTCCACTAGTTGAGTCGCATCGTGAGGTGGTGAGCTAGTGGTAACATGTGATTGGATATTGACTCACGATTTTTTGGTTTCAAATAATGCGCTGTAAAATGGATAATGGAATTGACGCATTCCAAAAAGAAATATTCTGAAAATAAAATACGAAATTGTATAAAATAAGTTCTAAATAAATGGTAGACATTTTCTATTAAAGTTCAAGTTCAAAATAACTTTATTCAAGTAGGCATTTACACTCACTTTTGAATCATCAATTATTATATTAAAATGATCAGTATAGTCTGTGAGTAAGTAAGCTACCACCAGCTCGGAAACCTTTCTGCTGAGAAGACGTGCGTGGCCAGAAACTCAACAGTTGCTCTTTTTACACGTAATTTAACAATAATTGACTTATACATTATAACATCCACCCTGTATATATTATTGTATAGTCCACGTGGTACGCGTTTTATCGTACAATATCTGCCTAGCAGTGGACTATCAGCTTTAAGATAGTTTAGGGTATTGTATCTGGTACAGTATTAACATCATTCATCACATCACATGTTTCAAATGATGATGGATGATATTTCAACACAACTGTTACGCTAACTAGCCACTGGACGGGTTTTTACAGTAGGTAAGGTCTCAAATAACTATTGATTTGCTAACTATATTGTTTCTAATTTCTTAATCTTTATAGTTTTAAATTTTTATTATATCTTGCCAGCGGCTTCAGCTGTTCTTGTGTTAATTTCAGAATAAGGCTTTTTGATTTATAGAACATAGAAACAAAAAATATAATTTAAAATGTCAGTAAGCTGTACATGTAAATACAACAAACAGATTCACAGATGCACAGAGACCCATTTAGATATAATTTTAAATGACATATAAGTGTATATTTATAATATATATAGTAAAAGTAGGATAATAGAAAAAATGAGTACAAGCGCGGTTTGTGAGAGGCTAACGGTACACGAGGAATGCAACAGGTGGTTCATTCTGTACACAGACGGGTGCGATTCACTTATATATATACATATATATACATATATACATATGTACAAATATATATATACATAAATATATTTTATGGTTCATATAAAATTATTTTGACTTATATAGTATTGGATTTGTTAAAATAAACTAATATCGGCAAATATTGCGCGACACAAACGAAATTGAAGTAATTACGAATACAAATGACTGATACAGAACGAGTTCAATTAAACAGACATTCAATCGAATCCAAGCTGAAACAAACAACTTTTGTGAGAAAATTTAATCTGTTAGGAGTTTCAAACATCTTTTAATATTAACATACACATGTTTATCTAATTTACATCATAATTTCTGATATGGCATCTCTTCAATGTTTATCTATACTACAAAGTTAGAAACATTGGTCATGATTTTCTAGAGAAGCCTAATAGATGTCACCACCGTCCCGATAAAGATGATCACATATAAAATGCTTAATTCATATAAGCGATCAATAGCTCAATTACTAGAGCGTCGGTATGGTTGCCACAGGTCGCAGGTTCTTCCCCGTATCTTTTTTGTTTTTTGTTCTATATTTAAATTTAAATAAGCTTAACATGGTTTACATGTTTATAGATATATTCAAACATTATCTTTAATATTATTTATTTACACTAATCTTATCTTATTTCTAGTTATCGATATTAATTACGTTATCTAATTATTTATATCCTGTAACAAAAACATTTTCTAAAGATATAAAATTGTTCAATATTTGTTATATAAATGTTATATATTTTTGAAACATAAATAAAATAATTACACGCACACACACATATATTTTATTGTCTTGATATTTAAGCATGTATTAATTTAACATTACATTATATATTAATTTATTTTATAATATTGTAGACAAAAGGACATTTTAATTTAGTCAGTAAAATTTGAAAGTAATCTAGTGATTAAAAAAAATGGCCGCGTGAAAGTTTGATTAAAAAGTTAGTTATCTATTGTCAAAGTCAAGTTGACAACTGTCAATAGTAAATAATTTTAGTATAAAAAGAATATAGGTAGAAAATCTAAGTTTTTTAAATCAAGTATTTCAAGAATGTTCTTTGAGATAATTAATATTATATTAGCCCGAAACAAACTGATTATTATGTAAATATTTCATTATTTTCCACTATACGTACTTCTAAAGAATAATACTATGAATATTGTTAGAATTTGACTGTATTCATGATAATTTTATATAATACCTAGTTATATTAATAAATTTAATGTGTCTAGTTTTCGATATTAATGAATACTTATAAATTATTAATTATATTGACATAGTAACCTCTGTATAACCTTTGGTTTTTTTAATGTCAGTGGCAGAGAATTGACACCCGACTTGCATATATATATATATTTTAATATAATTGTGACCTATTGGTATAGTACTTAATAACTCACTGCTGAACCAAAGGTTGCAGGTTCGATTCGATTGTAAAGCCTTCCGAGACACAAGGAAGGCGGCTTTACAAAGCAACGGGACGGTTTAACAGAGATCGCGGATTCGAATCCCGTAACGGTTTTTACATTCTATATTTATTTAAATATAATTACAAAAATCGAAGGATTACCATGTAAGTACTTAAATACTGAAGGTTTCTATAATAAAAATAAAATTATCTTTTTATGGTCTGATAAATATTATTTAGGTAATCATTGAAGGTATATAAAATTATTAGTACAAGAAATTTATTATTTAAATTGAATATAATTTTGTTTTACATATGACTCAAAGTGTTATTTAATAATTGGATACTCGTAATATAAAAAAAAAATCCAAACGTAAACATCATGATCTTTAGAAGTAATAATGAAGTTAAAAACTAACTAAAGTGAGAAACTATATCCACTAGTAAATTCACTAATATATAGAAAAGAACTATTAATTTTAAATTGCTTCATTCGCCTCGCCTATATCATTTGCATAACCGGATACACATTTCGGCAGATTTGACATTTTTGTGACATTTCGATTCAACTGTTACTATGCTTGATAATATAAAAGTATTTCACTATCAATAATATTTAAATATATATACATACACATATATGTATAATAAGATACGGACGGACTGATTCATATACCAATAGACCAATTGAAGACTGGATTTTTCATCCCTAAATAAAGTTAAATGTTTGAACAAGTTCGTTATCTTTTAAGGTAAAAAAAAAATATATTTATACGAATACAAGAAACGAAACCGTTATCATAAACTATATGAATAAAAAAGTTATATATATACTTTCAATAATACTTCAGTCTACATAATTTATATGAATTTTTATACAAATGTAATATAAGTAATAATAGTTACTAGTATGTTTGTCTTATAAGCAATAAGTAATAAATTGTTAAGTAATTCCTAATTGATACCAACTTCCGTCTCCATCCAAATTCGGGTATCCCGGCGTGACATCTCATCAATTTATCACATGATACGAACACTTCCTTCCGAGAAACGGTAATTAATTGATCATAATCATATAATAAAATGTGATATAACTATTAACTAATACAAAACTAGGACTATATGAGAATTGAATAACTTGGAGATAACTGCGTTTATTTCCACCAAAGAAAAAATCATCTTGATAGAAGGCTGTTGAATAAAAATAACTTTAGTTTGGTAGCTATGATGTTACAGACAAACACACATGTTAAACTCATAACACTCATTTTTCGTTGTTAAAATGAGTAGACTTTTTCCCCAACTCAATGAATTGTGGTCAAAAAACCAATGTTAGTTCCAGAAATATTAGTTTCTTTCGCGTCATGCATTTACGATGCTGAAGTAGATTTAATTTCGCAGAATAATATTAAAAAAGAATACTGAATATTTAATGTATTTGCATACAAATTATGTAATTAGAAACAATGTAAAAAAGGTTCTTCATTTTAACTCATCACTTTTACATGAAGATTGTTTATTCAAACTTCTTTGCAACACAATGTTGCGTTCATTTACGAGAAAGACTAAGAAATCAAGCGAATCCGGGCCAGAGACGTACATTTAAAAATCAACCATATTTTAAAGACGTAAAATTCAAACTTGGTTGCAATTGAAAAGAGAGCAAAAACAGCAAAAAATATTGATACGACGAAATGGTATTATTTAGCAATAAGTCAATGACCCCTAGGTGTATATTTAATGGTCAGCAAAGTTAGAAAGTGTTGATAATATATAAAGAAATAACATTAAAAAGATTTATAGGATAGTTTTATGTAAAGATATTTTTTTTTTTTTTTTTTTTATTTACGAGATCTAAGTAAGGTAATGTTTGGGATCGTGATCAAACACCATAACGCCATAACCATCAACTTCATACTTCCCACGGTTTTTGCTCACCGAAATACAATTTATTATATTCCGTTAATCGAACTGAAAACCATTTCTAGAATATTCTTAAACGATTAATATAGGAATGTGATAAACATTTTTGGGGAAAAATATTAATAATAATTGGCAATTACTATGGTTTTGTTAAATTAAACAATTTTCCTCATGAAATTATTTCATAAAGTCGTACGTCATGTGAAATCTATGAAAGGCGTAACGAATTGAACCATTTAGTATTTTAACGTACGTAATGACGTAATTCATTATTGCGTTTAAAGTACGTAAGTTATTGGAGGTCGTCAAAAACATATTTAGGGCAATTAAACATTATTTATTAACATACTATAACCAATGAGAAGTCACTATCAATTTACAGTAATGTAGGTATAAGCAAAATTTTTATACAAAAATAATAATATCACGGGACAAATTACACACATTGATCTAACCCCCAAATAAGCAATTTATTTGCTTGTGTTAAAAGCGTTAGACAACGATACAAATACATTGAAATACACATTGTAAATACTGCGAATGTATTTAATTTTAATAAAGTTATTTAATATATATTATATTGTATATAATGTACCTAGTGTTTATTCCAGTCTGTCCGCAGCGACCCAGTTCTTAAGCTGACCGATCAACAATTTGACGTGCCTTACAGAATTATGTCATATCGTTTCGATGTCCGCAATGCAACTGTGCACTCGATTTACCTATATCGATATTGAGCATTCAAAAAATATACATTCTTGTAGGATAGTTCTGTTTTCTATCACCATTTTTCCACACTGTGTGTGTGTGTATTCATGTATGTTCGCTTGTGTGTATGTGTGTGTGTCAATGTGTGTGTGTGTGTGTGTGTGTGTCAATGTGTGTGTGTGTCAATGTGTGTGTGTCCATGTGTGTGTGTGTGTGTGTGTGTGTGTCTTAAATAATTTCGCATGTTGCGAGTTAAGCATGTTCAGTGTGAGTTGTGACATGCAATATTGGTTTCTAACGTGCTTAGAAATGCATGTAAATTCTTTAAATTGTTAGAAGTCTCAAGCATGGAATGGATTAACGTTACGAACAATATGGCAAATATTATCTTTCTGTATCCTAAAAAGAAACAGATATTATAAGGTAATATGAGAGGACATTGTTTCTGAATATTTATCTTAGTCTCCGAAAGGTATTTGATCACGCTGTCCATATTTAATTACGCTGCAATAAGTGTCGTGAGAGGGACGTGTTGGGACGAATTAAGAACACCTCGTCACTCGTCCTATTTACCTCATTCTTCTTCACGGTTAGATACCATTTGGTATAAAAGTCTAGATATAACCATGTCAATATATTTGATTTTATGATCTATTATACTTAAAGTTTAAGTGGTCTTCAATTAGTATAACCAGGACATTTTAAGGACCTGTTACGTCACTTGACCTACTTACCTTGTTTTTAATTCTGTGGCAGATGGTAATTGCGGATAATGTTGCTTGGTTAGAACGACCATTCAGCTGTTTAAGAAATTAGACGTATTGAGATTGTTTATAGTGATAAACACACATACAAACAAATCATATGCTAGTGTGAAATACATTTACATCTTATCTTATGTTGGGAATGACCTAACAGTCTTCTTAAGGGGAATTCCTAGTTACCAGATAGAGGACTTCAGATACCGTTCAATTCCGATAAGTGGGGATTTCCGCTAGGGTTTTCTTAGGAATATAAAAAATATCCTAATGTACGTCAATACAATTATTTATTATCAATTGTTTTATACGATAATTATTACATTTTAAATATAGTTTCTTTTAACAATACTCCTACTACGAGTTTTGACTTTACGAAAACTATGACAGTTTACCAAATCGTAAAATCAAATTATATAATTATTATACACTCTATGAATCAATACTGACATATTAAAAATAAGCTGTCAAACATTATATTATGGAGAAGAAAAGAATAACTTACATATAAATAATTCTAGGTTTTGATTTTACTATTTAGTAAACTGTCATAGTTTTCGTAACGTCAAACTCATACTAGAGGTACAGAAGTTTATTGCTTTCTTTAAACTTTCCAGTAAACCACTTCTAAGCTGCACCTTATATACATCCATATGTACACCTCTTGATGTTGTTTGTAGTACATAACAGGTAATTCATTTCCCATGTTCACTTGAACATATCTATAGGAAATATGTTAGCCTAACTATAAAACAGTCTGTATGCTACAATCTCATAAATAACCGATAGATATTTTATTAGGAAATTTTTAATTAAACAATTTAAAAAGATTTAGTATAGATAAATATTATGATTTAAGTTAGAAAACATTATTTTATCTCCACTTTTAAGAGAAGCCGGTGTGTAATGCTAGTCTTTTAAAAACACTTTTCGTACACACATTATAAATAACGTAATATTGTTATTAGGTCCCGACACCAGTCATTGAGATAATATTTACAAAAAATATTACTACATTTTGCGATAAGACATTATCGTACTAAGTTGTTTTCGTTAGAATTACATCACATATGTTTTAATTCGAATAACTTGCAGTTCTCAGTATTTTTAAATTGTTTGTTTATTTAGTCAAATGTATATAAATGTATCTAACGTTAATATATCTTTCAGTATTCTCTGTTAAGCAAGTGATTGCTATATAAATGTTGATATTTTAATTTGATGTATAAATAAGAAAAGCTCTGTTATTGTTCCGCCATAATAAACGTCCAACAAATAGTCAATTACCATTCATAACTGCACTTGCTTCATCTCAAACCTCAACACTTAAGAACTACAGTTAGGAGATCAACAGAATTAACTACAAATTACTCTTACTTTAATTACTTTAACAGTATATTAATTGAGATTGTAAATACTTATAATAAATTTCCAGGGCAATTTGGTCTAAATCACATTTTTTTAAATAGACTTATATACATTTTTGAAATCAGAAATAACGCTGATTCTACAATAAAATATGAACAGATATTTAAGATTAAAAGAAGTCTAATATAAAAAAAATGTGCTATTTAATAATACCGAAAAATTATTATAGTATCAATAAATTGTAAAACATAATTATTTTCTAATCTCAATTAATAATTTTAATAAGCCTACTATACTATATATTTGGTAAGTTTAATTTGTATAAAACATAAAACAGGTAAGATATTCTCGAGATCAATGGAGTATTCCGCAGTTATTCCTTCACTGAAGTCACCGGATACAAGCAATGAACGACAATTCACAATAATACGTATTTATCTCGTTTGTCACAGCCTCTACGATTTACTAACATTGTCACTCCGAGAACGACTAACACTAGTTACTTATCCCAGTGTTACCCGTTATATATTTCTTGTTTGTCTGTTACCAGACTATATCTCGTAAACCGTGATAGGTATAATATTGAAACTTTCACAGATAATTTATTTCTATTAAATAATAGACTAAAATAATAAAATAATTAATTAAGGGGGTTTCCATACAACAAACAAATTGTTTGCTCAATATTAATAACGGCAACAATTGAACGCGATATACGAATATAAATAATAGTACGGAACCTGTCGTGCGCGTACTCTATAATTATTTTGATTCCATATACATTATTTACCATACGTCTGATCATGGAAACACGCGGCTGGTGTGTGGTAAAACCACGAGTTAACTCAGATAAATAATTAACTCACCCATTAATAGATTTCCAAGTCATTTATATTATTGAGGTAATAAATGTTTACATATATTGTAAACATTGTTATAAACATGATAACACATCCAAGTGGTGGAGGAAACTCATAGTTTAATGTAATCACAAAAGGTTACAACAATCTTTATATCTGAGTCATAAGAACTTTGCAAATGTCAATTCTCGCATATCTAAGTAGAGCGAAGGGCGATAAATATAAACACGTGGAAACGATTTTTAGGGTTCCGTAGCCAAAGGGTAAAAATGGAACCCCGTTACTAAGACTTCGCTTTCCGTCTGTTTGTCTCCAGGATGTATCTCATGTACAGTGACAAACAGTCGAAATTTTCACAGATGATGTGTTTCTGTATCTGTTATAGTACCTAACCATTAACAAAAGAATAAAATTATTATGGAGACATAAAACAATCGTGATTTTTTTTTGCTATTTTTTTTTTAAATATTATGGTACAGAACCCTTCAGGCGTGAGTTCTACTCGCACGTGGCATGTTTTGTAGGTCAATTCTTTTAATATAATCTTTGTTTTTTAATGTAAGTCTCAATTCTTATATGGACCTATCATGGAGCCGTGCTTATAGAGAGACATTTCTAAGTCTAAAAAAACTTTTATACTTTAATAGTAATGAGATTAATACATACATACATACATACGTGAGGTGGGTGAAAGAGTCACGTGGCACCCATTAGGAATTCGGAAGGTCAAGAACACTGCATCCACAAGAGATTTGTACATTAAACTTAAAAGCAAGATAATGTATGGACATATCATTCCGTTACCTCGATCCTAATTTCTTTAGTCATATATATAAAACCAAAAAACTTCGACTATGACGTCACTACACTTATTATTTTGCTAATTATTTCTATATTTGGTTACATTTATATCGGATAATAAATACATGACTTAATTATTTTTTATTAATTTAATTTAAATATTCTTGTTTTCATAAACAAGGTAACTGTAAGGTTTTACATTTATGGGTTATTTTTACAATATTGAAGGATATATTTTATTTTATTTATTTTATATCTACTCTTTTATTTTATTTGCATTCTTTATTAAATATCAACCGGGAATAATTTTAGCGAGTTTTATGAAAAATAATCATTTATTAATATTTATATATATTAACTATTTATTAATCTTGTATGTTGTTTCAGAAACGTTCCTTGGGCTTCGGTGAAGCCAACTGTATTAGTAATCATGTTCGTGTAAGACAATTAGATCAAATAGTTTTTGTTTCTTCAACTTGTCTCAGGTTGATTTATCAGAATTAATAATTGATCTACTATCAGAGATTGAAATTAATGATGGCTTGTCTTTAAAGCTAGATTTGTTATTGGCGCTGCTAACTTTAGCAACAAATTTTTATAAAAATTATTGGTAGCAAAAATTGGATTAGGATTGATTATGTTGGGCTAAAAGAGTATTTAATGGATTTCAATTGTCGAGTAATTAGATACTTTTAATATATATTTTCTAATCAGAGAGATCAACCCTATATATTGTTTAACATTTATATTTAATACAATAAATATGGGTAGAATTTTATGAATTTTGTAAATATTATTTTATGAATATAAATGTACCCTAATAAATAATACTAATAAATAAATAACTGCAGTTATAACGTAAGCATTGATAACGAAATGAAAAATAATCCTGTAAAATTCCGTCTATATCTAAGAGATAAAAATATGGAATGCAACTATTTTACTTTTATAGATGTAAAACCCTGACATCATATCGACCAGTTTTTAAGTTTTATTGCCGCAACTGGCCTTCGAGATAATAATATTGACAGTAATTATTAAAAACTAATTTATTATTTTAAGCCTTTTAGTTCAGGTATGGAAGTATTCGTCGTTATAAAGGTATTCGTCCACTATTTAGGTATTCTTCGTTATTTAAGCTTCGCTTTGTTTTTGATATTTTATAAAGCCATCTTTTTTGGGAAAATATAAAAAAGTCGAGATACTTGAATGTAAATAACTTCTTAGATAAAATTAAAATGCATAATTTATTGATAAAAACTAGGTTTTGAAAACAAAAGACGATAACAGCCAAAAAAAAAACCGCACTTGAGCATAAAAGAAATTGGTTACTTCCGATTAAATCACCTTGAATCGATAATTTTCCATTGAAAGCAAGTTATTTGATTTTTTATGGTGTATCGAATCACACCACACCGGCTCGATAAGAGCCACGTGCGAGTAAGTACCTATATACGATTTGTTATGTAACATTTTTAATTATATGATTGCCTAAACATTAAATCATGATTAAATAAACATATATTCAAGATGGAACAGGATATTTTTAAGCAATTTTATATAAAAATATAAAAAAACTAGAATGCATTATTATATTTTTTAAGTCTTTTATAAAGTTTTTGAAATAAACAAATACTTTATAAAAATACTAACTTGTCCGTGTCAAGACACTGAGACATTATTTAAATATATATATATAAAAACTAGAAAGTTATATTAAAATTTTGGAAGCTTTCTATAGTTTGAAATAAGTTTATATAAAATACTAGCTTAAAATTTCAATAATAATTCTCATTGTTTCTGAATGTTCCTACAGTACTGTGGCATTCTTTAGCTCCCTGACCCTAATCTTTACTCCAGAACTTCCTTGACAAAAACAGACATGAAGTCATTTGGACTGTCCTGTTTATCCAAAAAGCACATTGAGTGTCAAGCAATTTTTATTGGTTTTGGGATAAACGAGCAGAAATGGAGTCTTATTGGAGTCTTATATATGCGTTGATTACCTTGGGGAAAATGGAAAGATGGAGAAGAATGGAAAAGATTATTTTATCGTTTTATAATGAGGTTGTTGAAAAATGATTGTTAACCTTTATGGAGACGTAAATATTAAAATTGTTTACAATAAAATTAATTATTTAATCTTTGTAAGGAAATAAAAGAAACCATCAATTCTAGGAATAACAATTTTTTTCTTTTATCTATATATAAAATTTATAATTATATACATTTTGTTAACAAATAAACATGTTCAAATGAAAACACCTAACATTTTTTTGGTAAACGTAACTGCAAGCAGGAAAGTGTAAAATATCACAAAAGTGTAAAACTTATAAGAATTAATTATTATTTTATCAATTAATAAACAATGTTATCTGCTGTCCTTGAAAAAATATCATATTAAGTACATTTTAAATATCAATTTAAAAATACCAGCATCATAATTGCGTTACAGCGAAAATATTTATTTAAAACTATATATATAAGAAGTAATCGATTTAATTTGCACAGATTGATTACAATTTTATCGGTTAAAGAAAAATAAATGAAACTTTAATACTTTATATATAAAAGTATTTCATATAAGAGTTAGCAGATTCAAAGCATATATATATAATATATATATGCCGAGAAATATTTCGGTTTAATACATCGAGTTTTTGGTTTCAAGTAATAAATCGGGTTTTTTTTATTTGGTAGGTGCATTATCGGTGGTTTAGCAACAAAAAAAACAATGAACTGTACTTAAGAAATAATCACTGAAAACAAATTTCATAAAATGTACGAATAAAATCTTTGAATACTCAACTGACAGTCAGAATGTCTACCTAGCAGTTATAGAAGTTATTATTAGTGATATTCCATAGAGTAATTATACATAGAGTAGGGAAGCCAGCCGAAAGTGTGACCATCGTAATAAAAAGAGACAGCAAATGAAATTACCTATCTGTCTCTCTTTCTTCCATGTGTGATTAGAAAAAGATGAGTCATCTGTCATCTTGTGTTATTATTGTCTCTTACATTACTTGTCAGACACTGACACTCACTATTATATTATGTACAATAATTATATGTGATATTCACATGTTTAGATGCTGGTCCAGTTATAAATGCTATCAATATTGCGTGGAAAAGATAAATAAGATAAAAATCTATAACAGTTGTAATAATTTTTATCTCCGCAATATGAAAAAAATGAATTATTATTATCTATAGGTAATCATTTTTATGTAACAACATGTTGCAACAGTTCTGTCAATGTGTGTTCTCTGTGGGAAAGAGTTCTAGGAAAGAGAGAGGAAAGGAGAGGAAAGAAGAGGAAAAATGGGTGTTTCTGGGGCTTCCGACTCTCTTACTCTCCGTACTAAAAGTAGCAATAATAACTATTTTCTAGTATATATCTCAAATATATCACCATTATTTAATTTTATAATCATTGTATTTTAGAAACTTATATAATATACTGATATACAAAAAAGTTGTTCGTTATCGAGCGATAAATTTCAATCGCCCACGGTCCAATAATCCACTTATTTCAGTGATAACATGAAACTATACTATACTTATATATATGGTGACAAAACCCATATCCCACCATCGTGACTATAACATTTTTACACCAATACCACGTGTATTTATTTCAGTTAAAGAAACTCATTATTATTATCGGTATAATAACTGAATAACATGAAATTAAATTAATTAATAGAAATCCAAATACACTTGATAAGCCTGTACAAAAATCATTGTATTGAACTCTTCACCATTTAATAAAATAAATAATTATACCTTGATCAAAGATTTGATAATAAAATAGTAATATTGAATGGTCAGATACATTTGTCAAGTCTGTCCAAAACGGATATAATGTCTGTGAAAGTCGGTCGTTGACATCACTATTGAAAATTAATACAATTCGAATATTCATTTTTTCATACTGTGAAATGACAAATCAAATATCCCGTTACTAGAGGCATTTAAGAAGCGATTCGGTAGCTTAGTTGGTAGAGCGCCGGGATGATTTCCCAGAGGTCGCGGGTTTGATTTCTCGTAATAGTATTATTTTCATATTAAAAAAGCTTAACGTACATGTTATAATTATTATCAACCAGTTTAAAATTTCAAAAATATTGTGAAAAACTTTAGTACAAACTGAACATGTTATTTAGATTTTAAAACATCTGTTTAAATAATTTAACGTAAATAGTTTTGACCTTGTGTGTGACAAACGAACATTTAACTAAGGTTAGAGAACGTTTATCTGGGGTTATTTTGGACAGATTATAAATGCATCAGTGCTGACAGTTATGTAACAGTGACATGATAAGAGAGAAGGTAGATTTATGCACTGTTATTATAAAGCTATAGTAAAATATTAAAAAATACATAGTTTTTATATTATTACCTTAGAAATAAATTTCAGACATTTTTATATAATGCAATCTAAGCAATGCTTGTAGCATGGGCAGGTACTAGACAACTGACAAACAATACTTTTTTTTTCGTTATACATACATGTTATACATATAACACCCCAAAAATACTATTATATAACAAATATTTTTCTAGAGCGGGGATCGAACCCACGACCACAGATCGAGGACAACCATTGTGCCAATCAGCAGTAAAATTTATATATGACAAATACCTATTTTGCTAAGACAATTACAAGTACCATATGCAACACTTAGCTCACTTGTCTTTGAGCAGAGGACATGAGAAAAAATAATATAATATTTTAACTGAAGAATGCAAGTCTTAGACAAAGTTCAGTTTAGAAAATGGAATTCCATTATAACATTTCAATTTGCTCAGTAGATTCTTCAACCGCAGTGCGGTCGGTGCTAAGAGTTAGAATCAACAATTTTTAGGGTTCCGTATTCATGGGGAAAAACGGAACCTGTTCGGAACGGACTGTTCTCAGGCTGTATCTCATAAACCATGACAGACAGGTGAAATTTAGACAGATGATGTATTTCTGTTACCGCTGTAACAACACGTACTAAATACAAAAAAAAATTGAGAGAGTCTTCCATTCAACAAACATTATTTTTTGGTCGATATTAATAACGGAAACATGTAGTTGCTTGAAATATTCACAGAATATTTAATTGTATGATCACTTTAAAAATAATTATTAAAAATAAAATAAATAATTAAGATAGCCTCTCAATCAACAAATGTTATTTTTTGCCGTTTTTCATATATGGCACGGAACCCTTCGTGTGCGAGTCCGACCTGCACTTGGCAGGTTTTTTCAACTTCCCAAGTGTTAATGTTCCCCCACTTAGTACGTAATTACTTATAACGGGAAGTAATGAAGTATAATTTCTTAATTGAAAAGTATATTAATACTTATTGCCCTAATTAATTAAATAAATCATTAAAATTCATCATTTCATTACATGTCTATCAAATATGAGGTATATCCGTCTGTCTGTGTATTATTTAATTTTTTTTTGTTTTGTTTGCTTTAAACCATATACATATTAAAAATAATTTCTTTACATGAATCAAATAGTTCATAAAATACAACATAAACAAACAAAAAAATGTTGTGTCTTTTAAAAGATGTTTTGTATTGTACAACTTATGCGGGGTTAAATTATTATATATATTAATAATAATAAGTATCAGCGCAAATTGATAAGTCCATTGCTGTGATTTAAAATAATTAACTACGAAATAACCAATACAAACACTTTACCTAAAATAAGTTAATACCAAGAAAAATGTGTCACTAGACAAAGCAAATGAAGAAGACAATTGTTACACCGAACTCTCTAAATTCGTTAAAAAATAACATTATTATGAACCTTACTACAACGACATAAGAGTCACATAAATAATAGCACAGTTCATACTTCACGGTTATTTTGCGGGTAGGAGAGGAATGCTAAGCCTTTCACGAAACACACGCACGATATATAATTACATGTACTTGTGTTTGTGTGTGTGTACGGTTAATTCGAAATAACCTTAGCTTTATGTTTGGTAATCAATTTTATATATTACCCCTAGTTCACGTAAATTTCGTAATTTGTCAAGTAAATTCCAATTTCAGGGTTCCTATTCATAAGCTCGAAGTTCGGTCTGCGGACTAAAATGAAAATACATACATACTAATAATCATGGTTTCTAGTTTAATTATTAAAAATAATTATTTGACCCTAATATATTTATTGATATTCGCAGTGAAGTTATTTCCACTTGTGTCAACAGTTTTTAAAAGCACTTCGTCTGACGCAACTGTACCATTGTTTGAACATTACAAACAAACTGATCTAATCACCACCAAATTATATCGAGAAGACAGATAATAATAATAATTTAATAACGAATAATGATCATTCTGTTA
The DNA here is from genome assembly GCA_959347355.1 of Napeogenes inachia. Lineage (NCBI taxonomy): Eukaryota > Metazoa > Arthropoda > Insecta > Lepidoptera > Nymphalidae > Napeogenes > Napeogenes inachia. The sequence goes on from OY365797.1 coordinate 19,171,127, forward strand.
TAACAATATTATTTATAGATGGTTCTTGTTAATATGTTTTTTATTTATGTTTGAATTAAATTTCAGAAATTCTATATACAATCCTGTAAATATTACTATATTGTGATTATTAGTACATAAAAAAGTCGTTTATAATATTGATCTGTATGACTGTATATTGCATGCTATATACGCTATTTAGCTATACATGTACAGAAATGAATATTTTCACCCACTTAAGCCGAGACGGCTATTTTTCTTTTGCCTTCACATATAAAATTCAAGTTTTTTAACAGTTAATTGACGGTCAGACCTTCCCAAGAAACCTGTTGCACAAGTCAAATAATTTATAGTTTTTATTCAACTTATTATACTTTATCCATGTTAAATTTATCAAATCATAACTTAATAACAATAATTTAAACTTTATAACAAATATAATTTTAAATTTATTTTCTAAATAGGTAGGAATGAACTTCATTTAATTTAAAATCGATTCAAAAATGGTAGGAATAAATTCAATAAAGGTAGGAATAAATTAAATAATATGGGTAGGAATAAATTCAATGTACGTAGGAATAAATTCGTTTATTGTGTAGTGGCTAGTATCCGTAATAAGAACCGGAAAGAAAATTCAGTTACCAATACCAACACGAGTTTGCCTCTACAGTTAGTCTATACTTATTTAATATTATATTATTATTTAGAACGAATTGTGTTACGTATTGAGTAAATTATGGTATAAATGAATGTCTTTTATGATCATTTGAATGAAGCTTGGTACCTTTCATCTTCATTATGGTACCATCAAACAGGTTGTATAAAATCAATTCATTATTATGTTATTGTTAATAATTCTAAAAAGCCAAGTTTACATTTGAGTATGATAATATAGTTAATAAAAACGGTCGCGGGCCTCTTAGTTCAATGTACCAGGTCGTCGCACTACGGTATACCGTACGCCGCTACCATAAGAAATAGCATTACCTACACACGTTCAGTAAACGCCGAACTTTGAACAAAATGTTGTGAATGGAATGCCTCCCAATTTCTGGCGTATTACCATTTATATGACGTCATGGTACGGAGGAAATAAGCAAAGCTACAGGTGCTGGGTTTGACATGCTCGAAAACTCAAACCTGAGCATGTATTTTACAAAGGTGATGATCCATTAATTAACATTGTTAATTTACGTAACCACAATGAAACTCATTAATAATTATTGGAACTTTAACTTAATTATCAATTGTTTATTGATTATTATTATATCATTTACGTGATTCTTTTTTATACGATAACCACTTCATCTTTCTTTTCGTTTGTTTAAAAGCCGATGGAATGTAGTCTCCCCTATTTTCAAATCTTAAGTACTTCGACAGGTTGTGGTAAAACTATAACCGGTTCAACTAGAACGCTTATGGGAAATGTGAATAGATCTTTTTATAGCCTTAAAAATATATATATTGTTGTCAGTTTTATTATTTGGTTCCTATGAATTAGCTTATCAAATCATATTGATAACGATAATAGCTATACGTGCTTATCTAAAGTTTCTTTAAATTTGTACCTTCAGTTTGAAATATATTATTCACTTATCAAACTTATGATGTCAGATATTTTAATAATGGTTTACGAGTATTATTTATCAGAAAATACGATCAAAGTCGGATTGATAAGTTGTATTTGGATTTGTAAGAACCATCTCCAATGTGCAGGAATGTTATTACGATATTGTAGTCGTGAGCCAAACCGATTATTTTCTTTACCATTGCAGGTACCTTGATTACAAAACAAGGTCGGTCAGAGCTGCAATTATTTATTGTTATCACTTTATCGGCATTCGTAATGATCTTATGACACGAATTTTATTTTACTTTTATACCCTAAAGACAATTTTGGCGCGGTTTGAGTTCAACAAGTTGATAACAGTGAACTTACCGGGTCTATGTCCGCATCCCACACATCCTTCAAATCGTTGGAGATATCATAGTAACTCTCCATGTCGGGGCCGGTGTCTACGACGGCCTCCGACTTCCACTTAAGAAATCCTCGATCAACTCGCACAAAACACAGCAAACTGTCACGCCTCCACGGTCCTTTCCCGAGCGGTGCGAAACTCGGAATGTAAATTGTAAACTTGCACTACAACTTAATGTCAATATCAAAATATATTTACGGGCACTGCTTATCACAATTTTAATTTTCACTATCGACGCCCATTTGTTTAAGGTGAGGATAATTCTCGTGAAATTTCACTTCACGCGAGCAATGTCGAGTGAGCGATGGATTGTAATAGTACACGTTCGCGGCGGAGTACGGCCGGCGAATGCGAAGCGGCATTTGCCGTCCCCCCTTTCGCCCCTCCAGCCTCTCATTCATAACATGATAGGGGGTAAAAACATGATCGTGAGCGTCAGCAGCGGGGGTGTCCATACAACCATACAAATACAATACAACTCATTACAATAATAATGCGGGCTCTTCATTCCATACCAATAAAGTATGATACTTATAATGTAATATGCCCCTGTATTTTAATTTCAACGGCTGAGAAGTTAGATATCTATTTTTTATATTTTTCTCATGATATTCAACGAGTATTTTACAATTGATAAAACAGGTAGGTAGGTATTTTGTTAAATTTCCGAACGGGCTAGGTTTATTTATTTAAACATATCAAAACAATAACTCGGATTTTGATTCGACACCAATCTTTAATACCTACATAGGTACTATAAGGTGTTTTGTAAGTGACAAGGAAAATTATTGTTATAAAATTAATTAGAAGCTACAACAAGCTAAATACCTACATTCCTATTAAAATTTAAAAACAAATGAAAATGTTAAGAAAATTATAAAAAATACCTCCCTCTTTGGGTTTTTTAAATCTTTTCTTAATTGTGCTTACGTAATATTATATTTAAAGAGATAATCGGTATTTCAAAATTCAAATTCAGTTTAAAAAAACACCGACCTTGACTTGTATTTGCCTCTTGGGTATTGACCTAGGAAAGGTCAATAAGAATAATTCAGAAAATTTTCTTTATAGATACCTATAATTTATACGTTTTATTTTATAGAATAGATTAAATACCACTTTAATAATAGCTAATAGACCACTTAACGCATAGCTAAAAGTTTGCATAGTGTAGTGTATAGTTAGCGTTATAATACGAATGAAATGAAACGAGTTTTTAGTTCACGAATTAAATCAAAATACCTACATATGTAAATACTTAATATAAGGCACTACAATACATAAAAAATGTAAGTAAGAGTATCCACCAATCAGATGAGCGCATTTCTAACAGCTTTTATACAAAGCGTTATTAGTGCACTAGTAAAGTTAGCGCTTAGTAAATAGGTAGTATAATGAACTGGTCGCTTGAGTTAGGTTAGCTCCTTTTGTGACTTACTCGTAAACCTGGATGGTTTATTTTTGTTACATCTAACCTTAATAAATAATATTTACTTATTAACTTAAAACTCAAAAGGTATTATAAAACTGTGAAAACTGTTTTAAAAAAATTCTCATGCAAGTTATACCTACCTAGCTATAATTTTTTTAGGGTAAATACCTAGTAAGTACTTGTCAGACAACATACAACATAAGTACTTATAGACTTTCTACATTATTTATTGTAACTATGTATGTATTATATATGTCTAGTAATGGTAAAAAAATAAAAAAATATCAAGAACTAAGAATAATTATACTAAAAAGGTAAGTTGCCAAAATAAGATTATAAAAGTAAAAAGACTGATGTCCTGCTATTTGTTTGAAAGCATTACTGGAAATTTTACGTAAAAAAGAAACAAGATCTCCTATTCAAAGGTCTATGAACCTATTTTTTTCGCTAGACGCGCAACCTGTTGTGCGCGACTTCTATTACAGACGCGTGACGCGTGGAAGGTTTGATGGCATCAGTAAAAGGTATTTTTTGCAGAAGATAATATTTCACTTATAAAAATAATATATCTTATAGAGATAAAATATTTTAAATTAACCAGTAAATGAAACGGTCAGAAGCACATTTTAGCTATTTTAATAATTTACTTGGATATTCTTTAAGAATACGTAATAAACAGCGCAGGCACAATGTTTAGTCGCGGCGCGGCTGAATCGCGCGGCTAGCGAGTCCGCGACCTATAGACGTCTACATTGAAAAGAAAGGTCAAAAGAAAGATATGTTACATCGAATGCCATTGAACAGAAATAGTATTATTATTGTGTTTTTTATTTTGAAAACATTGCCTGAGACAAGTGCAGTCTTTTATTATAATAGATGCCTAGGTATATATATCATATTTCTTGTGCTTGCATAACTAATAGTGGTTTTCTATAGCAAAGTACATTTTAGTAGAAGATTGTATGATTAACTTAATACCGGTATTATTGAGTGAAAATATTAAATATCATTTTATCTAGATAATTATTAATTACAATGGAATTTTTTACCTAAATCTCATTTTTATTAAAATTTAACGTTATGTGGAGAAGTTGGCATTTTTTTGACATAAATAAGCTCCAACTTATGCTTACGTAACCATTTAAACGCTGAAATCACTGAGATTCATTAAATATGTCAAGTATATCGTCACGATAATTATCACAAGCAACAATTATTAAATCTTAATTAGTTTGGAGGTTTGATCTAAATTACGAACTACCTCCTTAACGAATTTCTAAAGTAAGATACAGTCTTTGCTTTATTAAGAAACTTTATTATAATTACCTAAAATACCAAAAAATTGTAAGAAAGATCCTAAACATAATACCAACCTATCAATTTGCTAATTTTCTTGTTATATTAGTAGATATTCTATTGACTACTATCATCTACTTATAGGGTTGCCAGTCTCGTCATGTTTTCTCTCTCTACAGCGCAAACCTTTTCTATAAAATCTTCCTCTAAGTGTAGTGATTAGTGACGTTTACTGACGAACAAGAGGCTGTGGGTTCGATTCCAACACGGGACATATCTTTGTGATCCACAGGTTGTTGTTACGAATACTGTTACCAGTGACGCAGGAATATATTGAAAATGAAAAAAAATGAGTATTTTCGGTAGAAAATACCACGATATAAGAAAACCATTTTAAATAATGTAAATTCCACAAAAACTTCAATACTTTATACATTATTAAAACGAATATTTTAGCTTTAGTTTGACTCAGAAATGATCACGTAAGAATTATATAATTCAGGTTACATCTCAAAACAACATTATAAATATATATATATATATATAAACAATCTATATATATCATCTATAAATAATCATACAACATATAAACCATAATTAATAAATATTCATAAGTGACTATAATCCACACTAAAATTTGTAATATCCATATCTTAATATTGATATCTAAATGATCTATAATAAATATTACCCATACCTCACCACTTGTCTTGAAAAACAACTGTATTCAGTATTTTAAGTATTATTCATATTTGTACATTATTTAGTCATTCTTCAAAATATTTTCTTTAATTTGTCAAACGAAATAAGTAATCTAATAAATAATAATTATAATTTTCGCCTATAAAATTATTATTAGCGCACAAAATTATTTTCTTTTATTGTTTTATGAAGATCGCGGCAAAGGATATGGGTGATAAAATAAAACACAATAAATATAATATATTAAATTTCTCATACAATTAATAATAATATAATGACAATAAAATGACATGAACATGATACTCAATAAATAAATCATAACGATTTTTTAAAACAAATTTATTAAAGATTATAATTTATAACAGAGGAAAGAGATTACTTCCCACTTTTCTTAAGCAACCATTTCATTATCCAATTTATTGACGCTAGCTCAACTAGTGTACTAATATAGCATTGTGTACAGGCTGTTAGTGAGCTAGTGTTCTTATTTGATTGGTGGTGAAACATTTACTTATTATTTTTGAAGTCAAATAAAGCGCTGAAGGTTGGATAATGGAATGGAAACCTTAATATATAGTCAGGCTTACAGCATATATAACATTTTTAAATAAAATAAATACATTTGACTAAAGAATGTATTTTTTTTATTATAAGCATATGTACCAACAAAATAAAGTTTTCATCGAATATTATAGCTGGCCAGTGTGTCTGTATATTTTACAATTGTTTTTAATATAAAAAGGAGATCAAAAGTTTTGGATCATACAATGATAATTAAACATAACAACATACAAGAAAACTGAAAAATTTATTTTATATGGTTGGCTAAATGATTTTATTGTATGTGTGTAGGAAACTGATTTCTGTTTGCGTGTGTGATATTAGTGTCTGTCTCTGTGTGTGTATGATACTAGAGTGTGTGTATGTGATATAAGTGCCTGTCTGTATGTGTGTATGATACTAATGTCTATTTGTGTGTATGTGTGTGTCATTTGTGTGTGTTCCTGGTGAGCAGCGCGGGCAGATGTGCGGCCGCAGCGCCGGCGCCTCCGTGCAGCGCGCACACCTGCGGCACTGAGCACTTCACGAGGTACTCGCTGAACTATATGGATGGACAGCATATATACAGGGTTATTTTTAATTAATTGACAACCTCTTGCAGGCAGCCTCCTTACATCAATCCTAACAACATTTGTTCTACGACTTTTTAAAATTAATAGTTTTTAAAATTTAAATTTTCCCATACAAAATTTATTTGTTGTCTCTGAACTGGCATTAATTCTGAGCGTCGGTATGGCGCCCGAGCGTTGACCTTTTAAGTACTTCTTACAAAATACAGAGTAATAAGTAAAAGAGGGAGCAAACATTTTTTTGTTTTGTTTTTTGTGTTGTTATAGAACAAATGTTGTTGGGATTGATGTAGAAAAGCTGCCTGCAAGAGGTGGTCAACTAATTACAAATAACCCTATATAAGAATATAATCAACTTAACCACCTAAAATGAATATATTAATCACATACAACTTTACAATTCACATATAAAATATTTGTTTGTTTTATTATACCGTGTACTCATACCAGGATTTAATCCCTAGTATTGATTCTATAAAATTGTATGAAACATATAGCTACTTTATAAATGTTCATATTGAAAGTTATTTTCATACTTGTGTGATAATACTTTAATAATGGGCAACCCAAATAAGCGTTATAAAAATAGAATAACTAAAAATGTCTATTATATTCTGATAGAAAATTATTTTAAATACCAGCTGAGCAGTTTCATCCTCAGCGGAGACCACAACTATGATCTTCTTCATTTTAACAGCATCCGATAACGTCTTGTGAGGATGTACTCCGAGGGACTTCAGCTCGTGTTGTCCGAGATGAACCCCGCTGTATGGAATGTTGATACTGCCATCTATGCAGCTTTTTTCGTAACTGTCATTTTAAAAGGTTATTTGTAATAGTTTTTATATCTATTGTTTTTTTTTATTATTTTGATATTACTGTTATTTTGGTATGATTAGTAGAAAGGTATGAAAATTAATCAGAGCTACCAAGAACATAATAAAAAAAAAAAATTAACAAAGTTTGTTATGCATTATGTTTTATAAATTTTGAATGATTAATCGATTTATTTACTGGCTGTTAATAAGTTATACGTTCGTATGTATAAAATAATAATAATAAGTAAAATGGATAACATGTACAGAGACGATTTCGAGTACCCTTTAAGTATATTTACCATAGAGTTATTATACCAGCCCAAATGTGAACATCGAAAAAAAAGAAAAACAAATGACGCTACCTATCTCTCTTTTTTTGAGTGATTAGACAAAGAAAGAAGTCTCTCATCTACCCTCTTTTATTATTTGTTACACATTGACACTCACAGGCCTGTCTATGGCTCCCCTACTCTATGACACTTACAGCAAGTTAGATCTGATGTCCACGACACAGCACTTGTCCTGACAGATCAATGAGAAGAAATCAGACAGACTGATCCGAGGACAGACTTCTGTAAGCAGCATTTCCAATGGAATTTCGACCATATCCTAAAAAATATAAATATGTATATTGTCTATGAACAAAGAGTGGTTCTTATCTTACGGGAATTTTAGATTTATGTATTTGTGTATTTTTTAGTTTCACGGATCAAAGTTATAAATAGTAATTTATTTATTTTATCTACTTTATTAATAACAATAACATTGTTGTTGTTATTGTTGTTTCTGTAGAACGTTTAGAAACAACAAATATTATAATAAATATTATATTAGTTTTATTACAATGGTAAAACATTAAACAGGAGTCGAATTTGAGTCTTCCAGGATTGTACCATATGATATGTGCTCTCGTATGATTGATGAGGTGGCAACTTCATCGCTACATTCACTAAATTCTATGCATCATAAATAATTTCTTAAGTAACTATTAGGCAGAAACAAATAAAAATCCTATAAAATTATCTTGTAATGTAATTACATGAATACTAATTGCTCTCGCTCGTTTTGTTATTACATACATATATACAGAACATTATGTAAGCAATAAGCGTTGCCAGAGTTAGTCGAAATTTTTTTTTTTTTTTTATTATTTTTTACTGACAGGAATTGGTCAGTGTTGGTAAACATTTTTTTCTTTTTTTTTGTTTTAAAATCATGTACTCATACAGGAATTAGTGAGAGTTAGTCAACATTTTTTTTAATTCCTTGTTAATATATTTAGTACTGACACTCGATCTTGTAGTAATTATTAAGATTTAATCAGAATTAAGTATCATTTTCTGTGTCCCACAGTTGGGCAGACTTGATTCCTAATAATAAGTAGGAGTTCCGGACTGGTGATTTATATATATAATTATTTTTGTTTTCTATTATATTACGTCAAGGGACTATCAAGTGTGTGCGACTATTTGAGATCAGACAAATATACGTTGCACATGTCAACGTTAACAACGAAGTAGTGTGTGTAATATTTCGCATCGTAGAGTGTGTGTGTTTTTATCATTAATTAAATGAATTTGAAAAATCATTATTATTGAATAATATTAGCGTTCCGCACTTCTCTGACACTAAAACTATAAATGTGTCAAATTTAATATTCCTTCATCCACGCAATTCTTGTAAAAAGGGGTCTGAAGTTTTTGCTTATTTTTTCATATATTTATCAAATAATAATTTTATGTATATTTAAATATAAAAACACTTACCATTGGGTCTTTTATTTCTGGTTCGTTAGTGAATCTTCTATAACTAATACTCTTTGGTGAGCTGCGGCACATGTCTATTGACTCCTGGAAAAAATATCAAACTTCAAATATAATAAAATGAAGAATTGTATACATGCGAATGTATTTTAATGATTAATTTAAATTAATCATTATGCATTTATTATAAACCAATTACTCATAGCAGATATGATATCACTTTAATGATTGTAAACCTTATTTCATAGAAATAAAGACGATTATTGAATATTATTTAAATATAATTAAGACTTATTTGACAGCTATGATGTATCATAATAATTATTTACAAATTAACAATTGTTACGAGACTGATGTTCGTGTTTTTTTAATTAGCCAGTGTGGAAAACGACTGGATGGTTTTTCCTATGGTAAGTGGAAAAAAATCAAGGGCATTCATAAAACATGGATGAAATTGCGTTACCTACATATAAATGGAGTGAGATAGAAAAAGCTAGAAAAGGAAGGGGATAGAGTAAGGTATTTCTACCTTACTATATTCCCTATCTAGGAGGGTTGGGTGTTTGACTTGGCTCTCTTAGGAATCATACGACACTTAATGCTTTAGTTACAATAGTTAATAGAAACTTACATATCAGCCAAGTATAGGTTTAATATGATACAGATTTATGTGATATAGATTTTTATGTACTTATAATTTTTCTCTGTATCTTCAATAAATCTTATTCTTATAATGAATTTTCATGATATTAAATAAAGGTTTTATTTAATAACCAATACGAAAAAGATTTAACACAACGGTAAGATTGTTGAAAAAAAAAAAAATTGTCAAGATAGAATGAAATATTAATATTTTACCTATCTATATAGTCTACCAGATAGGTCAGATCCTCACCTTGACGCACTCCCCGATGTCTATCTCGGGCAGGTCGGAGAACAGTAGGATGCACTCGTTGAAGCCGGAGTCGAGCAGCGCGTCCCGCAGCTGCCGCAAGATGGCGGCGCCCATGAACAGCGCCAGCGACGCGCCCTCCACCAGCAGCGCGTCCCACAGGTGCACTATCTTGTGCAGCGGGAACACGTCTGCGCGGGATACAACGTGCCAGTAGTCACAAACAAACGAGGTTTTATGTCCCGTGTGCATTTATGCTTTGAAAATCTGCCAAGTGCGAGTCGGACTCGCACACGAGGGTTTTGTATCATTACTACATATTAACTCTTGCCTTCATTAAAATCGAGCAAGTTTTTAGAATTTGTTGGTATCTCAACAACAGAAATACATTATCTGTGAAAATGTCGGCTGTCTAGCTATTACGGTTTATGAAATACACCTGGAGCCAGACAGACAGACAGCGAAGTCTTAGTAATAAGGTTCCATTTTACCCTTTTCGTACGGAACCCTACAATGAAGGTAATTCATCTATACACATTTGTGGTCAAAGCCGAAAAAGTTTAAAAGACAGTGCCAGTAGCCAGGTTCGAGTCTATTTTGATTTTCGTATATTTTCAAACGATAGGCTCACTTTTATATTTTTGTATACATTCTACAGCACTTCACCGAAGGATGACTCAAATTCTACCAGCACGTATTCCCAAGGAGGATTCACGTCATGCCGGCGACCGATACTAACAACTTTTGATAAATCTCTGGCAATGTGTACAAAAAAGATTGATACATTGGTTCAACACCAAGTAATCGGGATGAAGGAAAGCAATGATGAAGAGTTGGTTTAACCAAGCAATCAAGATATACTCACGTGAAAACATAGTCAAGAACCAGGGGATAGCAAATAGCTCTGGAACAAAATTGATATTGTGGAGATGAGTCGCCAGCTCGGGCTCATGGAAGGCGGCTATTTGCCAGAACTTCGCTAAATATTCCTTAATCACAGCGCTGTTGTCTTTTAGAAAGAATTTGTGAAGAAACTTCGGTACAAATGCAGATAAACAGGCAAAGGCTCGGGCTGTAAGTAATAATAATATACAATTACTAAATTTAATAATAAATATTAAAAGAAATACTTATGTAAGTAATAATAAAATTATTTATATTGCTCACTTAAGTAATAAATAAATACTGAAATACTCATTCAAACTATTAATAACAATAATAATCAAAATTAAATAATAATAATACATATTATGCGTCATTTAATTAAATAATATATTTATATGTTATATTACCTTCATTACAAAAGTTTAAATACAAGAACGGAGCGGTTAAGGAGTCCAGTCCCTGCCAATACACATACTGCGGGTTGGTTAGCAACCAGGCTTTCAGTAACCTTTTGAGTGTTTTGTGACCCTCGGCTCCACACAGCAACCAGCAGTATTGGTGGCAACGAGGTATGTCTACGTCAATCTGAAAACAGAGATTACTGATTATTAATATTTTTATATATAATATTATTATATAATAAAAAAGTGTTTAGAGAAATTGAAAACTATTTCTTTTGTAAAGACTAATAATAGCCTCCGAGGTTGTTTATTTATACACCTTATATACATATTACCAATACTATTATGAAACTCATAAATAAAAATAATTAATATTCAAATTTTAATGTAGAAGTTTAATTTTTTTTTGTTAGTGTTCTGTGACAAGGCAATCTGTGCAATCACAATAAGCCAATAGTTTGTCCTCTTCTTGGCAATGTGACAAGTAGCAGAGTGACTATGTATAGCCTCCTCTTCAGTTAGTAAATCTCAAAGATAATGTTGGTACACTATGCCTCTTTAGTCTTGAGAAAAGTAGGCTACCTGGGCCTTGGAGGTTGGTCATCAATTCATTAACATGACATGACATTCTGTTTTGATAAGCTTCGCTATACTTAGTAATCTCCTGTTTAACAGAGTTGATGTTAAGGTCCGAGTACATGTATTTGTTGCTTACATATTGAGGTATGTTAAGCATTGATCGCAATATCTTTGTCTGGAATCTTTCTAAGATATCAATATTGCTAATGCATGCGGTCCCCCATAATTGGATGCCGTAGGTCCATATCGGCTTGAGGATAACTTTGTAGATTGCGATTTTACTTTCATTTGTCAAGTGTGAAGAAGTTTAATCTTTTATCTTTTAAAAATAATTACAAACATAATAGACATATAGAAACTAAAAATAAATTTTAAGCGACAGACTCTCTACAGTCCAGGAATCTTGATACCGACAAATATTGAATTTTGGTCATTCAATATTTAGTCAATTAAATGGACAGTATAATTTTGTTTTATATGATCAATCACCTGTCTATCAGTTGGAGTTGGTGTCTCCTTATCAATCCTCTCATACTGTGTCTCCACGTCTCCCAGCACCCCCAACAAGGCGGCCCAGACATCACCTCTTACAAGGGGGGGAATGTCTATTTCTGCTTCAGCCCTTATACACTGGGCTGTGTAGGGGTAGCCCTGAAATGAAAAAGGTTATATAGGTTAAGAAACTCTTTTTATTAAAAGTTATTAATAAAACTAAAAAGACAATAACATGTAATAATCTTTGAAACCATAGAAGTCTATAGAACTGATATTCTGTGTCCCGCTCCCTGATAATCTTTGGTAGGGCCATGGCTTCGTAATCTCGTCTTCTTTCATGCATCAGCGGGTAGAAGTCTTGAGGCGGTATGTGACTCAGACGATTTTTTAATAAATCCAAACTATATTTTGCGATTCGACGATCAAATAAGGCTCCAGTCTTCCCGCCTATTGTGGGCCCATCTAAGAGAATTGCACTAAAAATATATATCATATGTAAGCAATTACTAAAAAAACCAGTCAAGTTTGAGTCAGATTCGCGTAATGAGATTTCTGTACCATTATCTATAGAAAGCGGCAAATAAATCAGGTTTGTGTAATGGGTGTAACCCTTAAATATTTATTTTATTCTTATAGTATTTGTTATAATAGCAGCAATCGAAAAACATCATCTGTAGAATTTTAAACTGTCTAGCTATCAGAGTTCATGACATATAGCCTGGTGACTTAGTCATAGGGTTCCTTTTTCAGCCTTTAAGTACGGAACCATAAAAATTATATTAAATTTATCAAAAGTAATAAGACAAACATACATGGGCATGGATAATATTGGAGGGCTATTTTTAATAAGTCCATTCTTCTTTAACTCAGCCTGAATATCCCCACCAGCTAGCTGCCACCAGTGGTATAGATATTGTAACTTGCAACCCATCAGACCTCTTGGAGTTTTAACTTCCAATGGTTTCCGACTGTTCATAGCTGATAATTCAGTGTGTAACTCTTTAAATGTTGCTCGTTCTGACGGAAATGTCTTAAGACACTTTTCTATAATGTTCCTTATATTTTCTGGTATTTCCTAGAATATATTAATATATAAATTTAGTGCTTTGCAAAGCTCATACCAATTAAATCGTCAAGCTAATCCAGTACCTTATAGGCCTCAAGAGCATAATGTTCCCGACCAATCCTCTCCGCCGGATTACTGCTATGAACCAAAGTGAGTATACGTCTCAAAGTTGGACCAGGTTTCAAATTGTTCCAAAGCTTCCCAATAAAGAGCTCCAAGATAATTATACCAAATGCCCATACATCAGCTGATGGCCCACCACCACCAATTATTAATTCAGGGCTAAAATAACGAGGGAGGCTGAAACAAATGATGACTTAATTAATAAAGCTTTCTTAATATAATATTAGAGGGTTACAGGGATATTTGGTCTAAGCAACTTTTTTGTAAAATGTAATTACATATACTTTATTTGGAATCAAGATTGTTTCTGATTTCAAATGTGTATAATATATATACAAATCCGTTTTGCAAAAAAATGTTGCTTAGACCAATTAGCTCTGGAACTATTGATATGTAATTGTTTGAAATTTCGAGCTACAAAGCCTATAATTAGCATAACATATCTAACATGTTAATTACCAGTATTCTATATGCATTACCATGGCTTTCATAATTCTTACTTACCCAAGGGGAAATGGCACTTCTTTTCCTCCATCAGTCATATAATACATTCCATAGTGGAATAATTTTATCCTTCCATAATCATCTATAAGGATATTATTGTCACATAGTGTCCCATGTATAATGTTTTTGTCATGAAGAAATCCCATTGCATCAGCCACTTGTGTAGCTATGTTAATTATTTCTTCACAAGAGAATTTCGAAGTATATTCAGCCAGTGATCTATTTATTACTTCTGCAACCACTATAATTCTTTCTAAAATATAAATATACATGTAAAATAAACAAAACAATTTAAAATAATAACAATTTAAAGTATAACATAAATTAACTTTATTGGTATTCACTTAGAACCTACCATGTTTGCCCCTTATAATATCAAGGTAAGTGCACAAATTTTGATGCTCAATTCCTAAAAGGCGCTGCGAACGCCCCAATATGGTTATTGAACTAGGCGTTAGAGGTAAGCCATTGCTTCCACATGTTTCTCCAGGATGGTTCTTGGCAAAGAATGTACACGCTGCAAACTTACAATTGTCCTCTGTGTTCATATTGTCAGATAAAAATATAAAAATAAAGTTATTTGAATGAGGCGGTTACAATAATAATGTCTGTAGCACTTTTACGGTATAACAAATATATATGAAATAATATGCAACTCTATCCAATTAGTTATATATTATTGCGTATTGTAAAAGTTACAAACATTTTATATAAATCGAATATTTTTTAAAATTATTATTACTACAATGACGGCTACAGCTGTTTTCATACGTGCTGTCAAAACATAGGATTTGTTTTCATTTTTGCTCTTGTCTAAGCTTTTAGCTTAGTAGGCTATTGCACAAACCACGCTGCCTGTAAAACATAGAGTATTATAAGTATAAGGATACTGTCAAACCTCTGCCAGACCCATAATCCGAATCAAAACCTGTTTCCTGATCTAATAGAACAATAAAACTTTTTGAATCCGGCAATGATTCAAATCCCTCTAATTATATACCAATCAGTACTACCTTCACTTAGTAAAATATTTGAAAAATCATCAATTAGTTACTAGACCATTTCAATAAACACAAGTTGCTTCACTATAAACAGTTTGCTTTTATAGGACATTAATCTATTACTGACGTCAGCGTCTTTCTTATAAAGCGAATATTGTAATCTATCTCAGGCTTACGATGGTGTTCAGAATGAAACATTGGTAAAAATTGTACCACTATCTCAAACTTATACTTATCTAAAAAAAATTCATAGTGTTGAGGTAATTGAAAAAAGATCGACGGAGGCTCTAATTGATATGGGGAACCCTCAAGGTTTAACCTTAGGCCCATTTCTCTTATTTGTTTATATAAAAGATCTGTCTACTTTTGTAGACAAACATGATGAGTGATGTTGCTGATGATAGTTCTTTAATATTAATAGGGCACCAAGTGATGGTTGAAGATCTAGACAAAGCTCTCTGTCAAATAGATTTTTGACTTCACATTGTTAACAAGTGCAATTTAATGTATTTTTAAGTGAGGAAGTGATTGATCTGGTTGAATGCACAGTTTTTCTAAGAATTATTCATGATAATAAGCTATTACGGGCCCTCACATAGCTGGATTGGCTAGGTTCGTAGAAAAAAGATCCTACACTGACGAGACTTCTGCCAAGTTAATTTATCATACCTATCTACATATGATATCTTCTTATTATAATGTATTATGGTATCCTACTATGGATATCTGTTTGGATAAACATAGGCAAATTAATATATTTAAGGTCGCCGGTCAGTGTATTTTTGTAACTTTTAAATATATCTTATGAATACTGAACGTTTTTATTTATTTATTATTTATTTTATTTATTTATATCTTTTCCACTTAGAATCATAATCAGTGATCACTTGTGTACGTCAACATGGAAATGTCAGGAGGGCCTATTACGATACTAGATTTATCGTAATAAGCCCTTCTGAAAAAGCACTTTCCATCTTAATGTTAAAGCTATGAGGGTTCCAAACGCGTCCTGGTCTGAGAAGAACCACACAACAAACTCAGCCGGATATATTTTTTGTTATTGTGATCACTGTTTCACAAACGTCAAGCTTAAGTGCAATTTTGGAACAACTAGAACCTTCGCAATCAATCTGAAAAGAAGCCTAATGATTTGAGGCAACGAAAATTAAATAATAATAACAGAAAAAATATATAATATATAAATCTTCGGCCTGTCACACGACCAGTCACCGCAAGCAGCACCCGTTCACGAGCATAACACAAGAGCCAGCCATCACCCCCTTCGCACATATTTGAGGGAGGGAGGCAACCCGACTCACGATGCTACCGCAAGTAGTGACTTCTAAGGAATCGGTGTGATGCAGAAGGTCGATAAAGCAAAATTAATTTACTACAAAAAACAAATTGCGGAGATTACTAGCTATTCGCATTACAATACAGATTCATTCCCAGGCCATACCGTCGTCGATGTAATCCTTTACACTATAGTAGGATTTTTTTATTAAATTATTTTTAACATATAATTTAAATTTATTTAATGAGAGGCTTAAGGCTTCATTTGGGAGCTTATTATAAAAACGTATACAATTACCCTTAAAGGATTTAGCTATTTTATGGAGCCTAGTGCCGGGCATAGCGAGTTTATTTTTATTTCTTGTATTAATTTTATGTATATCACAATTTTTCTTGAACTTTGAAATATTTTTATGAACGTAAATTAGGTTTTCATAAATATATTGATTATAAACAGTCATAATTTTAAATTCTTTAAATTTGTTTCTTAAAGAGTCTCTTGGTCTCATATTATATATTGCGCGAACAGCTCTCTTCTGCAATGTAAATATGGTATCAATGTCGGCCGTATTGCCCCATAAGAGTATACCGTATGACATTAAGCTATGAAAGTAACTAAAGTAAACTAATCGAGCAGTTTCCATATTTGTTAATAGACGTATTTTTTTAACCGCGTATGCAGCAGAACTTAGTCTGCTTGACAAATCAAATATATGAGGACCCCATTGCAATTTTTCATCTAAAGTAATGCCCAAGGAAGTAGTAGATTTGACCAAGTCCAAATCCTCATTATTTAATTGTACATTGGTTCTAACATTTTTAACATTTGGTAAACTAAATTTGACACATTTCTTCTTTTTTTTATTGAGCAACAAATTATTGGCGTTAAACCATTGTACAACATCTGAGAGAGCATTGTTTACATCGTCAATAACAGATTGCCGTCTATTAACTTTAAAAGTAAGAGAAGTATCATCAGCAAACAACACTATCCCATGTTTTTCCCTCACTAGGTGAGGTAAGTCATTTATGTAAATGAGGAACAAGAAAGGCCCTAAGATAGAGCCCTGTGGCAAACCTATTTTTACCAAAGAACCAGGGGAACGTTTTCCATTTACATCAACTTTTTGAATTCTATCATTAAGATATGAACTAATTAAATCTAGGGACTTATTTCTAACTCCATAATGTTCTAACTTTTTTATAAGGATTTCATGTTGAACGCAGTCAAACGCCTTAGATAGATCTCAGAAAATGCCAAGTGCATCCTGTGATCCTTCCCAGGCTTCAAATATGTTTAGTAATAGCTCAACACCAGCATTTGTTGTAGAGCGACCGGCAGTGAAACCCAACTGGTTTTTGTGTAAGAGATTGTTTTTACTGAAATATGCCTCAAGTTGATTAAGAATTATTTTCTCAAAAATCTTACTAAAAGTGGGTAAGACTGAAATAGGTCTATAGTTACTAGGATCTAATGAACAGCCGGATTTGAATAATGGAGTTATTTTACTTTGTTTCATTAGATCAGGAAATATACCATATTCTAAACAATTATTAAATATTAATGCTAAGTCTGGCGCTACAATGTCAATTATAGACTTAAGTATGTCAACAGAAAACCCCCAAAGATCACTAGTCTTTTTTAACGCAAATTGATCTAAATACTTTGATTACTTCTTGAGCATTAACTTTTTCAAACTTAAAACTACTAACACATTGATCTACATTCTCTCTAAGTAAACCCATAGCTGCAGCGGTAGAAGAATTTAAAGATAACGTTGTAGTCACTGGAATATTAGTAAAAAAGGTTTCAAAAGCAGTAGCAACCTCGAGGTCAGACGTGACATATTTATTATCTATATTTAATTTAAAGTCAATCCTCTGGGATTTAGCTCTTCCAGTTTCCTCATTAATTATTTTCCAAGTTGTTTTTATTTTATTATTGCTATTTCCTATTTTATTTTGAATATGTTGATTTTTTGCTATTTTACATTGTTTTTTAAAAGATTTGGAAAATAATTTTACCTCATCCCTAAACTCATTACTAGTATTAAACATCAATTCCGCATACATATTATATAATTTTTCTCTATTTTTGTGTAACTCAGCAGATGCCCAATCACTAAACACTAATTTATCATTAACAACCACTGTTTTTGGAGTAAATATAAAGTTAAATAATTTAGTGAAAGTACTAAAAAAGTCATTATACATAATATTGGGGTTTGAATTTTTCATCAAAGGCAAATAGCGTACTAACCCATTTTTAATTTGTTCGATACGTTCTACAGTCACTGGTATAAAACTTATTTTCTGTTTTGATTTTTCTCTCTTTTATTAAGTACAGTGATATAGTACAGTATAAATACAAGGCGTTACCCGTAAAGACTGCGAATTGTGTTAATGAATTGCCAGTATTATAATGTAATTAACAATTTAAGTTTTGCTTTAAAAAAAAACAAATTGTGAGTCCCGCTGAGTTTCTGTCACCAGCTTTTCTGGTCTGTTGAAGGTAGTTTTGACAATGTAAAAATTTTTGTATATAACTTACTATCAATAAAGAATTTTGATTTGATAAATATATGACCATAGATCATATTTTACATATAGAGACTATGTCACTGTAGTTTGTGACACTTGACAGCTACGTTCACACACTGGTCACTGACACTGGTGTGAATATTATAATCATTAATAAGTAATTTTGCCATTCACATTTTTTGGTCTCATTATTACGTATGTTATTAATAGTTTTAGTTGAAAGAAGTGTTTGTGTAAAATGTTACTAATATTAAATTTAATATTTCATTAATTTAAGTTAAAACAGAAGTTTTATACGATATTTAACTAAATTGTAACAAAAGGTATAAAATGGCTTGTGGTAATCTATCAAATATGAACGCTGATTCTGAAATGGAGGAAGGAGAAATTGTTGACGAGTTGGACGAACTTTCTGACATATCTTCAGAAGAAGAGTTTTTATTACGACAGCGTTTGCAGGTCTTAGAGAATTACAATAATGTCCTTGAACGCAAGGAGGCAAAACGGACTTCAATTGGATCAGGTACGTTTCAGATTTGCGAAGTTCTCCAGGATATTATATTTTTATTATGAATGCTGGCATTAATAAGAAAAATAAAGAAAAAATAAATGCTGCATAATAATAACATTATATATGATATGTTTTAATATTGCTTTAAATGTCTGTCTAATATAAATTTGTTTACAAATACGCACAAATATATTACGTTAGTCTTGATATTGTTTTTTATGATGCTCAAATGTCATTTGAGTTCAATCTGCATTTAATATGATTTTGCATTCTTCTTATAATAATAGTTGTACAATACTGATAGACCACTTACATCAACTGTACTCAGCAATATATAATATATTTTAAATTTTGCAATACTAGTGCGGCCCACTATTAACAGCTTTAGGTATTAAAAAAACATAACTAGGAATGTGGTACTACAAACCTGTTGAGTTTTTTTCAATTATAATTGCATTGAAGCAAAACAAAAACTCTTTTTAATGAAAGCCCATTTGCCAAGTATAATAAGTAATATTATTTCCTTTTTCTGAGTACATAACATCTAGAAACAACATCTATTATATAATTAAATGTAGTTGTATGTTTGTATGATGTAATCATATTTAGCTCATAACCTGGTATCACCTTTATCCTTTTAGATAAAATATTTAAATGATACACATAAAAATAGCAAAACTAAGTGATAATTACTCAAAGTAGTGATAAGAGCAAATGTTTAAATGCACCAGATGTTTTATTGCTTTTTGTCAGATTACCACTGTTTTTATTTTTAATGCACTCAATATTGTAGGTGTGTCAATTGGTTTTTTATTCAACTAAAGTAAATTGAACTCGTAAAGCTTAGTTTCCAAATAAGATCTGTTGGTGTGTTAGTTAGTAACTTTGAATGTTGAACCAAAGGCTTTAGGTTTGCTTCTCACACAAGAAAAATTTTTGTGATCCACAGACTGTTGTTCTGAGTCTGGGTGTACTTTGTATCTGTTATTTATGTTTGTAAAGCCTCCCACAATACAGTGTTAACATAATTTCTAATACAGGTGTTGTCTTTTTAAAGAAAAAAAAAGGCCAAAAAAGTAAATAATTTGATGAGAAGATTCGCTAATTAATAATGATAACAGATTTTTATGCTCTAAATGTGACTTTCAGATTTACTTTTATATTACCTTCTGAATGATAAATAATGTTGATAATGTAATGGTTATATAAATATTATAAGGGATTACCGAAACTGCAAAGAATCTAATTTATTTTTTGTATTTATTCTATATTGCAATACATAGATTATGTTATGATATTATAGTTTTAGTAGGGCTTATTCATTCTTACATTTAATTAATAAGATATTAACATTTTTTTTTTACAATCTTATATTATTTGATGATACCAATAGTACAAAAATCTAGTTGTTGCAATTTTCATAAACACAACTGGTATGTATTGCCAAGAATGAGTGGGACCGCACTGAGTTCATTTGAGTTATTTGGTCGCCGCAAACACAGCGTGCGTGTAGTAAGCCTCAGTAGTGGATATTTTACGAACGTACGCCGATTAAATCAAAGGAAATAAAATAAAGGACAAATAGTAACTGTGACATCCAGGACGGTTGACCTCTCAGCGGTTGCTGGAGTATATGACTTCAGTCTGGTTTACAGAGGCCACCCTGTCATATCTTATAACTTACATGTTCTACTTTACTTTTAGACTTAAGAAATTATTACTATTACTCTGATAGTTTTTTTTATCATAATTACTTACAACTGATATATTAAATGTTGAGTGATTACACTTAATATGATTATTCTAAATATTTCATTTGATGTTAAAATCTAATTTCAAAATTGTATTATGTCTTAGTCTAAAAACTTTGACAAGATATGGTTTTACGTAAAAACCATAGAAGAGTAGATGCGCTTTATGATCATTCCCAAATTTCTGGTACAGATGCTGATGATGGTTTTTCAAAATTAAAATATAGGATCACCAAAGAACCCAAACCTACCAAATTATACAAACAAAGGAGAATAAAACAGATAGAGAGTATAAGATATAAAGAAACCAGGAGAAAAGTCCAACGCAAAAAGAAATTAGAAGTAAAAAATAACTCGGAATCAAGTGATTATTCAGATGACGAATACAGAAATAAAAGAAAAAAACTGGCAGATGCAGTATCATTTAATAAGGTTAAGAATGATAAATCAACATTGAAGGATAGAATTAACAAAATGTTGTGTGTATCAAAAAGTGAACATCATATCATTAATATAGAAAATAAGAATGATAAGGATATTAAGTTGAATAATGATAAAACGACACTCGAGGTCTTGAACGAAGAGGAAGAGGATGTCAAATTATCGAAAGAAAGTGTAGAAAATGATGTAAAGTCAGGTGAGGTAATTGATTTAAACACTGATGATTCTATTACAGTTTCTAATGGTGGTGTTGATACAGTGGATTCAATTACGTTAGAAAAAACTGTTGAAGGAAACTCTGATGAAGATTTAGAATTATTGAGACAACATGCACTTAAAACAAAAAACAAAACAATAGAAAAAGTTGTTTTAACTAAAGAAGTGTCTGAAAGCAAGCCAAACTTGTCTGATGAAGAAGACAGTGATACTGCAGAGCTTCGGCTTATATGTTTGAAGTCAGCGTTACTGAAAAAGGCTATAGAAATGAAACGAAAGCAGAAACTGCAAAAGAAGCGCTTCCAGGCAGTCCAGAACAATTTGGATGTAAATGCAAGTGATTGTGAAGTCAATAATAATACTGATGTAGAGTCTGTAGATATGGATATAGGGTCGGATGTTGAAGACAAAGGTAAAAGTTTAATTACTGAATGTGATCACGAAAGTGTAAATCAAAATATTCTTGAAGATAATTCGTATAGAAAAAAAAGCTACAAAGAAGATGAATTAGAGGAAGATGAAGATTTATTAAGAGCGAAACTTTTAACTTCCTTGAGTAAAACTCTGCCAAAACTTTTAAATGTGTTCAATTCTAAATCAGATGAGAGTACAGAGAGTACTATTGATTCAGTAAAAATTTTAAAGGAAAATAAAAAAGAAAAAAACGATGATAAGAACGTCAAAATTAATGAACCTCCTCCAGTTGTTGTTGCCGAGGAAAAGAAATTTATCATCCATCTCGGAGAATCTGACTCAGAGGGTGAACATGAAGCAACTAAAAATTTAACTAAAATGCACATTAAATTGTCTGAACAAGCAGAATTTCAGTTAAAATTAGACAATTTATTGAAGACAGTTCGAAACAAAACGGAAGAAACTAAATTGCCTGATGTAGTTCAAAAGCCAATTAAGCCACCACCAAAAATTGTTGCCAAGGTTAGAATACTTTGTGATTATTTGATTTTTTAAAATCATAAATGTAATCCATTCAAATGTTTGTTTTTTGTTTCATTTATGAAATGTCTACAGACTCTTTATTGTTGCACAAAGCATTAAGATATCAATTATGTGCATAAATAGTTTTTATATTTTCAATTTTTTCTAGGCAATGAATCATTTACCAAAGTCAGAACAAATAGAATACAGAAACTTAGTAAAGAGAATGGCAGAACTAGAAAAAATAAAACAAGCAAGAAGGATATCATCAAGTGGAAATAATCAAATGAGCAAAGAAACTCTTAAACCCCGTAATGTTTCAATAGAGTCAAAGAAACCAGCTCTAATAAAAAATATAGATGAAAAGATTGCGTTATCCAGGTAAATACAATAATTATATAAGATCACATAATAATTAATGCTGCTAATTCATAACTTTATTTTTCAGAAAAAAAATAGCAGAGGAGTCTTCAAAAATTATAAATTTAAAAGAGGAATCAAAGAAATTAGCACAGAGATATAAAATAGTTGCAACCGAACTAAGAAATATCGCTACCGCTATAACAATTAATAAGAAGCAACAAAAATCAGTGCAGGATGGCTTATCAAAAATAAGGCTCCAACATCAAATGCTCTTACAAGGGTATGTGGAGTTAAAGTTATTAAAACAATTTATTTTTGCTTTATATTTAATCAACATCAATTTTTAGTACCAACAGGCATTCCAATATAACCCGAACAAGCAACAAAGTATCGGCGTCTAAACTACAAAAAGAAAACAATCCTACAAAAGAGGATCATAAAGTTCCTAATAATTTGAAATGTCTAAAAGTGAGTGTGGTCAATGACCTCAATAAAGAAATAACACTGCCTAGATTATCAGTCCAAGTAGATATAAATACTAATAAAAAAAATGTTAAGCTTCCAAAAAGTCCAATTCAAGAGAGAATAGTAGATTTCAAGAAGGTAAGAGATGAAGACAGTGCCAAACAAGATGTTGAATTTGGACAAGAAAAAGAATCAAGATTAAAATGTGAAGAAAATGATAATAAAATGGATGATGTCAATGATTATGTATCACCACTGGATGTATTGGAGTGCAAAAAGTGAGTATTTAAATAAAATTTGAACATTTTTTTTAATTTAAGTGTCACAATTTTGTTAATGTTAGTTTTAACAGCTAATTGAATATTCTTTAGGCCTATAACCGATGCTATAATTAAAGAATGCTTCGTGGATGGGATGTGAGTATGGATCGGATCTCACCACGAGAGCTACAAAAGTCTTAGTTATGCTTAAAATAATTTTCAGCTGGAAAGAGGATCCCAACGCAGTGCTGTGCCCTTTCGAGGTTGGCGGCAGTTGCAGAGATCCCGATTGCAAATATCTCCACCCTGATGTTCCCACACAAAAATGACAACCCATATACGCTTATAACACGCCTACACACACATAAACAGAAACACACAGACATACATAAACACGCATACATAATACTGTTTTAGCCACGCACTTTCTTCGACATGGACTTCTATTATGTGTAAAGTATTTATGTAGATTTATTTAATTTATTGTTTTCTTGCACGCTACCATCACTGATTTGTAATTTTTCAAGACAGACAGCATTTTTTTAAATTTATAATGCAGCATTAATAGCACTTAATCAAATTTAATAGTTACGTTGACTAACGCTATGTTTGTTTTTTCACCTAATTTTATAACATATAATTAGCATTCATCAAATCAGCAATTAATTTCTTCATAATTATTAGTTATTTATCATTTCACAATGCAATTCTAGTTGCTGATTGGTGTGGAGACAACTAGCAGGCGTGGTAAGTTACTTTAAATAGTGTAAATAGTGATTGCCGGCGTGTCCTGTTCCAGCTTTAACGGTAAATCGGATGTTTTCATAGACTTTTATAATTAAGTTATGTTTAATGTG
The DNA here is from genome assembly GCA_959347355.1 of Napeogenes inachia. Taxonomy (NCBI): domain Eukaryota; kingdom Metazoa; phylum Arthropoda; class Insecta; order Lepidoptera; family Nymphalidae; genus Napeogenes; species Napeogenes inachia. Next base: position 19,195,806 of record OY365797.1, read on the forward strand.
TAAAAAATGTAAAATAAATGGTTATAAATAAAGTAAATTATTGTTTATTCGACTTTTATTTGACCTTTTAAATAAAAGACGTGATACAAAGAGACGATTTATTCAGACATTGTAAAATAATATACTTTCATCACACTGATACACTTATATAGACAAAAATACGTATATTTCAGAATCAAATTCGATATAATAAATCTTATAAATAAAGATCACCACAATGACTAGATATATTTTAGATATATTGGTAGACACCAAGGGGATAACTGTGGGCATAGATTATAGAAGAACTTATCTATGGACATAATTACACCTAAACGAAAATACATATAATGATATATCTTAAAATCTCTAAATTCATAAGATTTGTTTGCTGTTTTGCAAGCTCAATTTTTTTTTTGTAATGGAGTAATCAAGGCTAGAGTGTAGTTTGATTTCTTTGATAAATTCGCCCACAGTTAGGGACAGTGAAGACAGACTATTGAAAAGCCTCCAAACTTTATAGTTAATGTTTTATCATAGATAATGTTTTCATACTATTTAATAGAAGTTGGAAAAAATTTGGTATATGAACTTAACAGATTATACAATAATTGTTAATTATTTAATCTATATATGTACGATAGTTGATATAATACTAAGTAATTTTCGTAATTGTTAAACGTCCGTATTTAGGAATTTATTACTGGTTATTGCGGTTTAAACAACATGCTATTTTTAATAAAAATAATATTTCTTTATTCAAAATGTATACCTATCATTTTGTGTGGACAAACTTGAATATTTTATAAAAAAGTACATAGTTTTCGATATTATCTTAGGCTTTAGAATTTTATATGTTAAGTAGAATGATATATTAAAATATTACTAAGTACATGGATGTATAAATAGTGCTTATTCGAATATTAATTAAATCGAATACTAAGACATTTGTAAGACACATTCACTTAAACTAGTTTTTAGGCGAAACCGAGACAGTTGACAATTAACAGCCGTTTTACAAAGACAATTATTATTATGACAGTTATTGTGCGAGCGGGATAGATTGTGCCATAAATCGAGATCGTAGACCAGTAGTCTACGGTTTATCTGAGGGTGTGCCACATAGCTACAGCCTTGCGGGTTTCTTGAGCCATCTGAGCCCAGTGGCGGCCCTCCGCGGCAGGCTCGGCGGCGCCCACGCAGCACCACCCCACCACCAGGCCGCTGCCACCACCCGTCACCACGCACACCTGCCACGGGTTGATAGTGGGTACTTAATATTGTAGACTGTTATAAACATAAACTTAATACACTCTTAAAGAAAACGGTATCGAGTTGTAGGTGCATAGACAGATAAAGGTAGGTATTGTTTGAAAATATTTATAAACATTTATGAAAAATAAATATAAATGTTGCCGGGAGGTTTTCCAGAGGTCACGTGATTGAAACCCTGTCCGTTTCATATTAATTATTATTTTTCGTTCAATATTTAAAAAAAAAATGCATTATTTTCGAAAATCAAGTCCTTGGCACCATAGATTATATCAAATTTAAATATAGAATTTATATATTATTTTACATGTTTCAAGAAATGTTACCTCTATGGAAGCCTCTTGTAAGTTATTTGATGATAGACTGAAGGATAATGCCTCATTCCATATTGGGTTATTTATTTCTTTGCGGTTAGTCTTCTTCTTCTTCACACGCTTCCCATTTACTAGTAGATATACTTTCACGTATACATCTGTAAGCGTTATAAAACAATTAAGATGAGAAACAGAAATAGGAACTTTGTTATATTAGTGTAGGTCTAATGGTGAACTGCTGATGAACGAAAGTTTGTGGGTTCGAATCCCACAAGGGTTTTTTTGTGTGATCCATTGATTGTTTTTTTTAGTTTGGGTGTACATTGTATCCATTATTTATATATTAGTGTAACCCCCGCGACACGGATAACATAATCTCGAATGTTTTTTTATGTTATTTTTTTAAAGTCTAGTCACAATATATGTAAGTGATATTTAAAACCTTTAAATGAACCATTTTAAAAGTTAAAAACAAAGTACCCTACCTAAAGCATCCTTTCCTTCCTGTGGTGGTAACAGGTTCCTGGCCTTCAGTACTACCACAGTGAGTCGTTCAGCTGAAGGTAGGTAAGAGAGAGACAGCAGTAGTTCCTGCAGCTCCTCCGGCGGGCGTCGCTCTCGGGAAAGCTCGGCCCAGACCTCGGCACCACCGGCCACCTCCACGCGAGAGAGAGGTACCTTAGCCGAGCCCATCACTTCGTTGCGGGAAAACCTTTAATTTTTAATTAACACCAAAAAGTTTTATAAACAACACTTAAAAAATATAATTATACCCTGCGCTCTCTAAACATAATTGTGATAAAATATTTAATCTTTTAATTGTGATAAAATATTTAATCGTCTTACCGTGAACACTTAAGCATTCGAAACGTGGAGTTAGATTAAAAATGTAAATTTAAAATTTAATTCAATATACGCGAGTTAAATCCGTAAAAATTGTTTTATTTCGATCTAATACAAGTTTTTGTCGCATAGTTATTATAGTAATAAATGCTTTGTACTTACATAAAATAAATGATTACAGACAATCTAAAAAAATAATTAAAACTTACCTGTCATATTTATACAACTTACCTGTTTAATTTATGTAACTTACCTGTCATAATCAAACACCTGCAGCAACAACGTCTTGTCAGTGAGCTCGTCGTGTGATACTGGAAACTTGAAATGTTGGTCAAAGAAGGGATTCGCTTCATTCCTGTGAACGGGTGTCTGTCGGACGCGTGTGTCGACTTCGGGTAACAAAGTCACTCTTACATATGGATCGTTAAAACCCCCAGCCTCATAGCCGGCTAGATCGTGGGCTAAAATACAAATATGTAAGGATAAATTAAATAAAAAAATAGATTAGTAATATATATACGTTTTTAAAACTTATTTAAAAAAAAAATGTACTCAGGTGCTACAATTCTCATAAAAAGACAAACGTTTCAATAAGTATACTCCAGCCATATTTATAAAGAAGGTTATTAAGGGATTACAGTTATAAATATTTATATATTTAAATTTTGTCATGCGTGGAGTTGCTTAAGTATTTGAATACACAACGCCTGAACAAACATTGGTTTTCTTTTTAATTTTTCATAACATGGTTTTACGGATTACTACGTTTATATAGTGTGGTCTTATAATTATATGTTTTGGTATGAGTAAATAACTGAGTGTATTATCGTTGATATATATATATCAATCTGTAATCAATCATGTTATATATATGTAATGTTTTAAATTAATTACTTTTAATTACTCGCAATGGACATGAGGAATAAAGTTAATATTAGTTACACAAGTATTATACTTAAGAGAAGTAATCTTTGGCATACAGTCATAGTTGGAAAGATTTAAATAAATAAATAAATACATAATTAAATGAATAATTTAAAAATAAATTAAACATAAATAGATATTCTATACCTTCTATCAAATGGATTTCCAAATCCGATCTATCAAAGTCGTATTTTAGGCGTAAGTGAATTCTTCCTAGTGAGGGTCCAACACCCTCTAACTCGATTACAAGAGGAGTTTCTCTCTTTGTGTAGAGGTCAGGTTGTAGCGCTCCTAAAGCACTAATTGTAGTGCAAGCTCCAGGACTTAAGGGGGCGCCACTGCTGCTTTCCACTAAGGAGTTACTTCGGTCTATTCGTCTGAAATATATAAAAAAGCTATATAAACCTTTTTATTCGTATTTATTTATTTACACCTTTTATTCCTCTTTGAGATAAAAAAAAAAAATTGCGAAACAATTTATCAAACTATAAAAAATGTCGCGGGTTATAAAAGTTTTCGTAAAGTAATCTAAGTTAAATATAGCGTGTTATATTTTGCGTTACCTAATTTCATAGTTTGACACAATTTAATTGAGTTACTAGTTTGAAAACCATTTTTTATTCGCTTTTGAATTGAACGAAATACAATTGAGAACTATGTAACCAATTTGTAACCACACCATTAATATCAAGGTTGCTTTCAAATGTATATTTCAACGCATTAAATGTGAATCCGTGAAGCGTATATCATTTAATAATTCAGCGAGCATTACACCAAGCATGTTGACAGTTCGCGTTCTGTTTGAATCTGATTTGTTATTAAAAATTAAACTGACATGTATGCAAATACTAAATAAAATAGTAAATTCATTTAAATACTAAGACTGAAATTTCATCCTTTTAAAATGTAAATTCACCAAATTGTATTTTCTACAAAATCCTTATCTATTTTTTTGTATCGTTTGGTGCGTTGTTAAAAATAATTTCAATTGTTATATTCATTACTACAACTTCTTATTAGTAATTAACATATCGAACGTTAGTCTAACCATGGAGTATCTATTCATTCCAGTCTTAATAAGGTATAGGTAGGTATATAAGTTAGTGAAGATGTCCTTTTAATACAAAAGTAATGAGCTGGAAGTGTCAGAAGAAGGCTGGGTGCGCAAATTGAGTTTATATCAATTTGTTGAGGACACGCCCTCTTCAGATTGATTCTTGTAGAGTTCTTGTGTATCTCCCTTGATATTTGACGCTATTCGTAATGAAACTGAGAACGAACATAAACGCCTTTCAGTGATAAGAGTAGCTAAAAGGGTTAAGGATTTCTGATAAGGATTCCGATTTATTTTACGAGCAAAAAGCCGGATACTTTCTACTAGTCACGTGGTTAGCTTCAACTAAGGTAAATTACTTGAAACTCATTTCGTGCGTCGTTTTATTTCTGTTTTGCTCTCGATTAATATAAACAAAATGGTTTTGAAAGAATACTTTTGTAAATTAAAATCCTAAAATGCAAAACCAAAAAGATAATTAATTTTCCCCCCACCACCCTAATCCAAATCCCTCGCTATCAAAGTCAACAGCATTTAAAAGAAGAAATTTTATTTATTTTTGCAATTTTTTATCCATAATAAGTAAACAAGGTAGGTACAATTGCTTCCGCAAAGTAATTTATATCCCTATACGTAATATCGATACTTCGTTTTAAATCACAATAACAATTTGTAGGTCATGTCAGTGTTATTTGTATGTATGTCTCTTTCGATCGAACGAGGTTTTTTATTGGTTTTAAAGCTGTAAGTTAAATAATACATATATTAAAATTATGAGGCCTCGTCTGTACAGTACATTTAATAGATAATACCTAATTGCTTACATATTTTTTTTCAGAATAATTGAACGGAATTTCTAAATAGATAGTTTTATTTGATTATTGCCTGTCTGTTGGTCCGGCCATCTCACAAAATCTGTTGATAGAAATAGGAGCGAATTATTGAATTATTGGACATAGAACAAATCGGAAATATTAGATACTTTTTATCCTTACACAAAATGTCTATAAATAACAAATATTCTTTATATATTATAATTATTGTTGCAGTACAATGATATAAGAATAAATATTATTTTTCTATTTAAGTAAAATGTATAATTTGTATAATAAAGAAGCGATAGATTAAAAATGGCGGACTTAAAAACGCATCTGGTAAAAATACAAAATTCGTTGTATTACCAATTACTAGTTTATATTATTTGACAGATCAGATTTTTTTATTATCTAATAAGCATGACAAAATAATAAGTGGATGATATTGGGATTAAGGTATTTCTAATTATGATTTATAACTAAGCGAGCTAGGAAAGTTTCAACATAAACTTTTAGCGAATCTTAAAAAATAATTCATTTTTAAAGTTTAAAGAACTTTCATAATTTAAGGCTAGTTAAGTTAATTAATCTCTTTGAAATTATTTATATTTTAAGATACCGAGAGACAAATCCCTTGTAGCGATTATATAAATTAAATAAATGGCAAAAAAAATATATTAAAAAAAAAACACGTAATAATGGACTCCATTCTTCGAACGTCATTCTTAAAATGATTAACCTAACAACTATTTGATTATTTACGAAATTCTCCTTTTTCAGGCGCAATAGATATTTGAGTTAGTTTTGTAGAAGGCTGTTAGATGAAGTATAATGTCATCTGTAATTCACAAAGGCTGAAAACTGCCTGAGGGTGTTTATGTTAGCCACTGTTGGCACACTTGGCCAATGTTTGTCCAACACGGGTCGATTCTAGAACCGTAGGTAGTTCGTAGATTATGAAATTTGATCCACTTAGTTCATGCACTTACAATACTTAAAAATAATTTCAATATATCATTTAACGTAACATAAAATATATATACACACATAATGTATACATAAAAACGTAAACATATACCTACGTTTTCTCCTGTACGTAACGATTATTATAAGGGAACTTAATAACAACGAAGATATATAAACTATCTATATTATTTATATCTCGTGTCCATCTAAATGTGTAGGTATGTTGACATACAAAACTTAGACAGAAATAAAAGAAATAGAATAATAGCTTTGCCTCGATTTCCATATTCAAAGGTTTGAGTTGAACCGGTGACAGTAAATAAGTAGAGGATATGAAAAATAACGTCAAGTTGAATGCCTTTCCGCTTTTATTCCTTATTGGATTTGTCGCTTGGAACAGAACGCAACCGACGGGGTTTGAAACCCACGTGAGTTTCAATGTCAAAATAAAATTATTAATATATAAAACAAGTGAATCATAAAAATATATACCTTGGAGGCATCAGAAGAGGAGAAAGGCATCTAGGAGGTATGTGTCTTGGGCTCGGAGGTGCTGGTGTGTCAGCGAGCGAGGCCAGGGAGCCGAGCGGAGCAGCGCGGACATCCAATGATGCTGCTCGGAGCGGGGAAGGGGATCGAGGAACACCAGCAATACCAGCCTCCAGCGTCCTTCCATCAGGAGCGAAGGTTCTTATCGCAGGTGATGAACCACGATGACTCTGTAAGATATAAATTATTGAAATAATACTATTTTTAGGGACTTAACTTACAATTAATTAATTTAAAAATTGCTACAAAGCGTTCGAAACGTGTAGTTAAATTAAAAATGTAAAATTTAAATTTAATTTATTATACGTGAGTTTAATCCGTAAAAATAGTTTTATTTCAATGTGTAGTACTCTTGAAAGTCTTAGAAAATACTAAGTAAATTATTGTATTATGTATGTAGTTTCATTGTTTGGAGAGAAGTCTATTTAATCAAACTCAACATCAAATCTGAAAAGTGTATTACTATTATAAAAGGCTATTCTAAATCTATATTACCATTCATTTGCTGAAATATCATTATTTCATAACTATGAAAACATTCGAACTTTATATATTGCGTGATTACGACCCACAATAATCCGTGAGAACAATCAGATCCAAAACAACGAATAATAATGACAACGACCTCCAAATATAATTTGAAATTTGGTCATTCACCTTTCACGGCCATCATCGCTTATTGTGTTTTTTAATTTTAATTTATCTTCAAAGAGATTATCCCAAACACAAAGACAAGCAATCAACCATCCAACATTCATAACTTAGTTGCTAATGAAGGTGTCACTCGCTGTTTTGATCTCGTCATATATTCCGTCAGAAATCCAACTAGAGCACAATGTGATAGATGTAAGTTATGTTACAATGTTTATTTCCCCTTTACCCTTTCATTTCCAGCGAATTTAATACTCGAAGCATATTTTGTTGCAAGTTCATTTTGGTTTTTATTTAATAAATCAAAGTAATTTCGTAAAGCTCAGTTGAATTGTCTTTTTCAATTTATTTTTGAGGGATTTCGAAAATTACTTTGTGCCGTATGTCTGTGTTGCTTCTGTTTGTTTTGCTGCTGATGTATTTAAGTAGATTTAGTTATATTCATAAAGCTATCGTAAATAAAAATAGAACGCAATGAGAAGTAAAAACAGCTATAGAATCGCATTTCAGAATTTAAATCAAGTGGAACGTATCAAAAGCATTTGGAGATTACCGTGAGACACTTCTGCGACTCGATATATATAGCTGTAAAAAAACTGAGTAAGAAGATGAAAAGAAATCTACAATGTAAGAAAATCAAGAAAAACGAAACTAATATAGTGAAACTTGTTATTAGATACAAATAAAAAAGTCCTCAGTGTATACGTTTGGAACAGTAGATTCATAGATATACCGTACCTATAAGTATTTATATTATATACTAAAAACAAGTCATAACTCGTCATAGTGTAGATAGGATTTATAAAGTTATTGATCAAAACATTAATGAAACCGCAGCTTAAAGGCTGTAAATATATTGCGACCACTTTTATAGCTGCGAGTGTTTAACAATTTTTCATATTCGATTTCTACGTAAATGTAAATATAACGCAAAACGTGCCCTTTTTAGTTATACCTAACTATATGTTTGAAAACACTTTCTATGTACATTAGTGACAAATTTTAAATAAATATAGAATAAAAACGCAATGATAGAGTGATGCAGTGGGTCAATTTGTAGAGCGACGGGACGGTATTCCAAAGGTCGCGGATTCGAATCCATGCCCGTTTTCTTTTATTTTTTTTTATACTCATTTAAAATTAAATAAGCGTAACATGCCTATACATGTTATTAGATATATTCAAACATTAGTGGCTAAGTTTTTTCGTTGTCTCAGAAGCAGTTGACTTTTCCTTCCCCAACTCATTAAGTCATAGAAATAACTGTATAGTGTATCTGGTTCATAATTGCTGCGCACAACATAATGCATGTAAAACATATAGTTGGAACAAAATCTAAAAAACACGCGTTCAACTTTGCTACAAAATTCCGGAGCGGACTACTTGAAATAAAATAAATTTTAAATTTAAATTCTAGGTAACAAGACAAACAGAGAGCTAACAAAATGAGCAAGGGAGAGAAAATGGTAAAGGTCTTAAAGAAAAGAAGATAAAAGATACGAGGACAAACTGACTAAGAATTCGAGTAGAATTATTTAGCTTCAGAAAAGTGAAAGACACTAGAAGAGATCTATATCAAAGACTTCCCTGATATAATAAGTAAATAAATTATAAATTTTGGATTATTACATATGTGTATTATAATTATAAGAAACTCTGGGAAAAATACCATATTTCTTTATATTGTTTTAACTAGAAGAGGTTACAAGAAGGTATTGGCTACATTGACTTCAAGTTTAAGGGCCGAAGTAAATTATCGAAATTGATTTTATTAGTGCTCCACAACAAGGAAATTGATTGACATTTAGTTATTTGTCGTGAGTTATGAGTGTAAATATTAAATATAGTTTAAAAAATCTCATTTAATCATTTATTTACTATCGGTCTTTGATAAATGTACGAAGTTTGAACAAAATCGGTTTTCGGAAAATGAGACAAATCCCATTTGAAAAAGTCGGTTACAAGCAAACAAACAAGCAAACACACACACGACAAACTAATAAAAGCGTGTTAAAAATATGATTGAAAGAAGCCTAAAAAAATTTTGCTTCCTTAAAGATAATATATAAAATGCTAAGTCATCGAGATGGGTAGGTCAACTGGTAGAGTCACGGGACTGTTGAACAGATGTCGCAGGTTCGAATTCTGTGTCGATGAGTTTTGAATACTCTATTTATTTATAATTTAAATAAGCTTAACATTGATACATAATTAAAAACCATTTCAACAATATGATTGAGTTTGTAGTAAGCCATCTAAGATTGATCTTCATCTTAGATTGTAAATCGATTAATTATTAATTACGACCGTAAATGGCCTACAGATAGATAACACTGAATAGTTACTGAATAATCGTTTGAATTACATACCTATATTGAAAATATATATCAAGACGATCATTTATATTATGTTAACAACAATTTTAAGTCTTGTTCAAGTTTTGGTTACAAATTTAAGGCTTATGGTGTATACAGAGTAAAAATCGAGTTTTCCTGATTAAAGTATGTGTATTAAAGAGATTGTCACGTGCCAATTCCTTATAATCGAATGGTTGGTCGGTAGGGCTGTGCTAAAATATTCATCTTATTGATGAAGGAAAGCCTCATGAGAAAACGTATTAAAATTAATTTTATGAAGTGTAGCCCGTCAATCCACAAAGGTACACCTTGGTGGGTTAAACCCCAAACCCTCTCCATAGTTAAAAAGGTTTGTGACCCCGAATGAAATGTGATACAGACAGGTGCCAACATACATGAATATATAATTTGCAGTTATAGTTAAGTCATATTAATATATAATTTTAGTTTTGAAATATATTTTCAGTTACATATCGAAAGCAGAGCGGAATAGTATTTCGTGAAAAAAATTATTCAAATATAATTATTCAGATTATAAAATCTTTTTTGTTCTGTTGTTATTACAAAAATACGAGACAGAGTTGTTTTTAATTATGTTGCTTCTAACAACGATTTATTCTGTCTTTTTGATTGATTGATTGTTTTTTTTATTGACTGATTAGTTATTTTTTATTTAAGTAAAAATAATATAAGCTATTTTTTTTTATTTATAGTAAAACTCGGATTTAAAGTACTTTAAAATGTTTATACGCAAACCGTACGAGAGTGAACTTTACAAACGGGGTTTGAAACATCAAAGCAATACTTTTATGGTTTAAAAGTATTTTTCGATATGATTTCAATATTCCGGAAATTGCATCTGCAATTTTTGCGTTTGCAATTTTTCCTGTACTATATATGTTAGGAAAACAGATTTTCTTTTTTAAAATTCTATTTTTACGAATCCGAACTTTGTTTTTTTAAAGGTTATAACTTAATAAATGCATATTGGAAAATTTCCAAAAGAGACAATCTCTAAACATAAATAAACATTTATTCGTAAACATATACATATTATACATATAAGCGACCCGAGAAATATACACAATACACAAATATTTTTATAGTATAGGAATTGAACCTACGACCACCGACACAAAAGATAACGAGCACTGTATAACCACTCGTCTCATGTGTTATTTTATTATTTATTTGTTTTCTTCAAAATTTCTAACTCGACTCGCTAGTTTTAAACAAAAAGCTCTCTAACTTGTCATAATTACAGACGGTATACCTTTTGCAGCTTTTTAAAAACGACTTAATATAGTTTTAATTATACGATATTATACATACATACATACAACCATACCAAAGTGCCTTCTCATTTGCAATTAATTAATTATTTCAACATGTTGATATTATATGAAAATTATGATGAAAAGTCTATTATTAATTGTAACCAAAATATGATACTATATTAACGCAGTCTGTTATCATTTTACACTGAATAAAGTTAATCAATATTTCATATTATATACTTTAGTATCTACCTTTTGTTTTCGGGTGAATAAAGACGAGTCGGCTTTCCTTGAAGTAATCATTTTAATACCCTTTTGAATGCTTAGTTTACGGACAAACTTACTTTGTCGATTATTTACAAACAGTTGTTTCATTTAATATTCATGTATTTTTTTTAGTTAGTTTAGTTACTATTTATTAAACATGTGTTAAAAAACTGAACTATTTAAAGTATAACATAAAAATTTATGACTATTATAACTTTATAATATTTTAGTATATTCTTATTTATATCCTAAAAGTCCGAGTGTTAGACACATGTCATTAGATTTATGTTTTAGGTGAATGAGATATTCTAGACGAATTCATCAGGCTTCTAGAGTCTAGACCTGCGTGCATTATTAAGAGGTCGATTTCAAACTTGCAAATGTACAAACTCTCAGGTTAAATAATATACGTAAATTGAAATGGACTTTCATCTTCTAGGAACGTAAGTAATAGTATATTAATTGTTAAGTTATACTTACAGTAGCTCTCGAGGTTCCACTATCCAAACTGCTTTGAGATGAAATGGAAGGAGTCCTTGCTAGTCGAGCATGGGGAAGAGAGGAAGCAGATCGCTCACTCAGGGGTTGCACTCGACACTGCTCACGGGGTATCAGCATCTCCTGTAACAAGATAAAATAATGTCAATTTGTTGAGGAGAGATTGATGTATGTTGCAGGAGTTGTTGCAGTTTGCTGCCGTGTTGAGTATTGTTGCAGTTTGCTGCCGTGTTGAGTTTTGTTGCAGTTTGCTGCGGTGTTGAGTATTGTTGCAGTTTGCTACCGTGTTGAGTATTGTTGCAGTGTGCTGAGGTGTTGAGTGTTGTTGCAGTTTGCTGCCGTGTTGAGTTTTGTTGCAGTGTGCTGCGGTGTTGAGTGTTGTTGCACGAGTTGTTTCAACAGTATTACCACTACCTATTCTAATGCTATTACTCTATCAAATATAATAAAATTTACCGCACTTAAATCAAATAGATGTTCATTAGTTGTTTATTTTAATACGGCGTACTGTTAAAGCCTGGTTAGCGTGTCCGGGCCCGACTCTGACAATCATCATTTATTATAACAAACTAGACATATTATTCAGTTTTGTTATATTATAGGTTTGTACTTCAAATATCATTATGAAAGATAATTTAACTACATCTCTAAATGTTAATTACCTTTGGTTTTTGACTATCTATGTAATAAATTTTGTTATGTTTATTGTTGAAAAACTTAAATAGTAATGGAAATATTCTAATTTAAGTAGGCATTATATTAATAGTATAGATAGTGAACTTTGAAAGTCAAATAAATGTAGATTTGTTGCTTGTTGGAACAATTGGGCTCATGTCTACATCAAATATATGTAGGTATAATATAGGAATATAATACAAATATAGTTTATATTCTCAAAACTTTTAACAGTTGAAAGTTTCTAGTTGATATCCACGAGTCATAAATAATACAGCGGATCCGTTCCGTCGTAGTCGCCTGTCAGCTTCTCCATTTTTCATGTTCTTCGCTGTTTTCCTCATAATTTATTACTGCTTCACGACTGACTATAATTGGCTCTGTTTTACCACACCCTAATGAATACTTTTATAATTCTTGTCAATTGAAATAATATTAGTTTAAAACTAGTTTTTGATTTAAAGTTAATTTAAAAGTATTATTGATGTTTAAAATATACTTAAACATGTAAACATGCCATGTTATGCTTATTGAAATTTTAAATAAAAATAAAATTAACCGATACGGCCCGAAATTCGAACCCACGGCTTCTAGGAAACCGTCCCGCCGCTCTACCAGTTGAGCTAAGGTATCCCTACCGTATCGGTTTATTTTTAGCAATACGGAAGCTCAATTGGTACAGCGAAAGGACGCTTTCCCAGAAGTCACGGGTTGGAAACCATGCCCGTATCACTTTATTTTTCATTCTATATTTATTTAATATTTTTTATCTTATATTTACAAAGTACTCTTTACTTAGTTATTAGAGAAATAAGAAAATAATGGTATTGGACATTAAGCTTTTATATGAAAGAGCTACATTTAAGTAACGTAAAAACTAAAAAGTATTAAGTGAAACAAGCTAAGGGAGGTAAGAGATATGAAATCGAGGACTAATACTACAAGGAGTTTAACACTACAGAGAGAAACTTCGGATTTATTAGAAGTAGCGAGAGAAGAATTTAATGAAATCAAATCTATACATATATATATTCTAAGGTTACAACTTATCAAAATTTAGTTAATACCTAGTCGTTTAGTAACTAATAATTTAGTATTCAACATTCGAGTATTGGTATAATGTTGGTAACAGTGTATTTTTTATATTATTGTAAAAAATAAAATTTTAGTCAAAGTTGTGTTAACTATTTTAAATAAATATAGAATGAAAAATAAACGAATGCGGGCAGTGACTCGAACCTGCAACCTCTGGGATGGTTTTCCAGAGGATGTTCAATTATATATTTATTAAAAAATTTAATAAGCCTCACATGTCTACACATGTTTATAGTTTTCAAATATTGTGTTAACTATTCAAGCCTTAATTGATTCATATTAATATATTTTTCATTTTTCTTCTTTTAATACAATATATGGTTTGTATTTATTTGGTTTTAAGCCAATGAGGAAATTCATTTGTAGATATTATATTAAAATCCGTATTTAGATTTGGCCAGAAAAGTTTACTTAATTAGGGCTTCGAAAAAGAGAAAAATGAAAAACAATTCATGTTTAATTTCATTCCTTGTATTTTTACCTACGTTGTTCTTTGATATAAGATAATTTTAATATAAAATATTAAATACATAAGAAATTAATTAAAATCAGACAGAAAATTTAATTTGAATAATAAAAAACAGTTAAATTATTTTATAAATATATTTTTTTCTTTTTATAGTTATGTTACTGGTTTCTATATAAACTAAATGAACTTACGAAAAACAAATGCTTGACTTGTTTAGGTTTTTGTCATCAATAATGCATAAAAACCTTTTACCAATAAAAGTTCGATATCTTGGAGACATCTGCTGCTCTTTCGATCAAACACAGCTAAGAATAAAGAACAATCTCGACAGACTAGACTTTCGATTAAAAAAAACCGCAATCAAATCCGTCCGCTCCTTTGGCTGCTACGATGACACAGACAGACACACAGATACCAAATACACAGAAACACACGTCAAAGTTATAGCTACCCTCTTTTTGGGTGGGGGGTTAAAAAATATGTAAAAGACGTTTGTTTAAAGGAAAATAAAAACATAATTACAATAATTCGAGTATAAAATACACTTTGACCTATAGTGACGGATTGGTGCAATACCTACCGTAGATACTGCAGGGACAGATGATGAGACTTATACTTGAGATAAATTAATTCTACGAATAAATTTCGTTAAACTTTGTAAATAATTTCGTTTGAAACATCAATGTAAAAATAAATAAACTTATATATTGATTGTTATGTAAATACTATCAATGCATAACAAAATATTTTAGTAAACAAATATTGTGAAATGACATTTGTATATAAAACCTTTCACATTGTATAACCTTTACAAAAAATCCCATTTTACTAACAGCGTTTATTTCAGCTGGAACTACACATATTGACATTTTCATATTATTTCATACAAATGAACTGCTCTGGAAAACTTTTAATGTTTCAGTTGAATTTTAATAGATGAGAAACAGCAGATAGAAATAACAATTTATAGGTCTTTCTAGGTTTTTATTGTATAAAAGAGAATACTATTCTTCAGAAACACTGTTTTTTTAAACCTCTTTAAATAGAAGTTTCTCAGCTGAAAGTTATAAAATTATTCGTTAAAGCTTATTACCATTACCTATATATCATGTAAAGTTTTGACCCGATAGATCAGTTGTAACAGTTCTGAGATCGATAACGTAGAAGTTTCAGGTTCGAATTGATTACTTTTTTTAATTTAAAATTATATATTAAATACTCTTAACTGTACGTACGCTTGGACTTCCATGTGATTTGTCGTCACCGAAGCTGTCTGTGGAATTGTGGCTTTGACCACTGCTGGCACTAGAGGTCCGCTCCCTCGCGGCCCTGGCCCATGACTCGAGCCGCTTCTGAGCGGCCCAAACACCAGGAGGACCCAAACCACTCATATTGTCTATTTACTTCTCATTTCAATTTCATTATCCATAGAAATACACTCACAATATGTTTCAGTTTATAGTATTTTTTTACTTAGGTCGATTTTCGTTGTCCTTTTATATGATGGGATTTTCTTTTGACTAAATAAAATTTGCATTTGAATATATTATTTACGTAGTTTAAATTAGAAATTTATATTTATGATCATTTGTTTTAAGACATGAAAGCATGTAGTAATGTTGCTAATACTTTGTGGTTTGATTATTATTCATGACCATAACATTAATTTAGTAGTAATATGAGCTCAGGAACTAGCACAGTACCGCAAACATTTGAGAAATCAGCTTAGATTAGATTCCATAGCCGATCACATGCTTTAGTTATAATTTAATAGAAATATTAATAATAAATAATTCGTACAATTCGTGTTAAATATTGTTAAGGTATCAAAAAAACTATAAAATAATAAACCCTTATCCAAATAAGCCATATAAAAAAAAATATTAGGATTGAAAATTTTCATGCTCAAATAATATACAAATATAGACTAAAATCTTTGAGGATCAACCAAATCCAATATAACCAATCGCCTACATTTTTCCGTCTACATATCGTTCACCATATTTAAATGATAAAAGCTTAAAGCCCTGGTCCCTGAGGAACAGATTTATAAAAGGTATAAGCCGATGAGTTGTAAGTTTTCCATTACATGTTAAAGCCATAAACGTCGTGAATGGTTATTACTAACGATTATATGAATATTGTCCCATAATCATATCGCAAAACCGATTTATGGATGCTTTTTTACTTTTTATAAATAATTAATGTTGCTATAAATATATTGTTACATTATTAAAAATAAAAGCTATATAAAAGTGCGAGAAGCGTCTTGTTTCATGATAATTTATTTACACAATTAAAGTGTTATAAAGTAAGCGCCCAGACGTGCTTTCCCGTTAATGCCAGACAGTTTGCCTACGGCGTAGACTGCGTGGGCGCCGGTCGTAGTACTCGTACTACGAGAAGTGGGCGTGTGATATCAGAGCTTTGAACTTGGAGGATTAAATATCAAAACACGCTAAATAGAAGCATATGACCGGTCTTATATCAAAAAATATATAAATTAAAATATATTGAAATAATATGTTTGTTTATTAATTTAAAATTTCCATATTCAAGCACACGCTATGTATAGTTACGTATATAAGCTGTATTTTTTTTGGTATTATATTTAAACATAAAAAACAAAATACGAAATTTTTGCTGGAAAATGATATTCCGTAATGTACCGGGAATCAAATAAACGCTACCCGGATTACGAGCTAACTGTTGCGCTTCGAGTTATCAACGGAAAGATCATCTAGATTGCGGGATGGTTTTAATGAATCGTTGATAGCTCGGTGACGCAGACCTACTTCTAGTTAAGTTGGTTTAAATTGTTAAATCCGTTAATTCAGTTATTGAACTTAGCTTATTTAAGAATAATTACATCTCTTATTATTCCACGTTTTGGCACACACTCAATGAAGATTTATATAAATTGATTTTAACTATTCTTAATTTTGTCATTTAATTTTTAACACAATATTTCGTAATATATAGGATTTATTTTGTTACAACAATATCAGAATCTTATAAATTTTATTTTTTATATATAGAAAGAAATACGTACATTATATATTCACGTCTACATCATATACTTTAATATTGTAATCGCAACGCCATAACCTTAACATTCTCTTTACTATCTGCTGTAAACTATTCCTCGTTTAATTGAAAATCTAATTATTTATTAAAGACGCCATCATTCAAACACATGATAATCAAACCGTTCTATACTGAACTATTATTAGTAGGTATAGTATAATAGTATTATATAGGGCACATACAATCCTTGTATACGTACGTAGTACGCGCGCGAATAGTACCGCGCCTCGCGAGAACTGGCGCCGCCCGGGCCGGTGTTGCCAGTCGGTAGAGCCTGTGACCTTACCCCATATCACTTCATACAGGTAAGCGAATGTATCCATCCGTGCAATCATGCCTCGCTGCTCACGTCTCGTGCATTGTCTACACTTAGCTGCATTTTCAAGAATACTGCTTTACTTCGGGTCGTTACGTTTCATTTTCAAGTATATCTCTAATGCAAAGAGCATTAAGCAAGTAAAGCACTTAAAAAAAATTGTTTGAAGATTTAACATTTGGTTTTTAATTGTAAATAATGCTTATATTATGATTTTTAGTCTTATAGTAACATTGTATCCATTTTGTTCAATTTAATTAAATAATTAATATATATTTGCCCGTTTATCCAGCAAGTACTTTGTGGATGGCAACTCCAAGGGCGGCGGCGCATTTTGGCCGCGTCACTTTCTCTGGCCGAGCAACAGGTACGTAAGGTCATGTAGGGCGTCTTGAGCCTCGTGGTACTTCCAATATCCTCTTAATGAAGGGCTTTCGAAAGCTGAAGGTTACGGCACTTAACGATACAATGAAGATTGGCAAAAGAAATGGAAGTAATGTTTTTCTTCATTTCAATACATGTAGAGAAAATAGTATAATTTGAACCCCATAATGTTTACATATTCATGAAAAAACAGTGTGCTTAAAAGTATATATGTATAAAATATATTTTTTTAATAATAAATATATATTTTAAAATATGCTTGTGTTATATTTGAAAACTAAACTGGATTTTAGGCTGGCAATGACGTTATCTCGAAATATAAAACAAAAAAAAAACAGTTAACATTTATTGGCATAAATATACATAATAATCACTAAATTATACAGAACTATTGTTGCACTCAGACAAACATAGGATATCACACAATGTGGTTTTAAATTTGCACAGCTTGAGATATCTCTTCAATAATGAATGAAGTGATCTCAGTGAACATGATTCATATGTCGTCATATCACAGAAACTAGGTCATACTCAAATATGATATTTTACTTTGTTTCATTAGTAATGCATAAAATGTGTTTTATATGAAAAATAGAATTCATTATATATCTGAAAGTATTTTTGTGTATTTTATTAAGCAGATTATTACAAAAATTCGGTTATTTTATTGAAAAATCATAAAAATGGTTTGCACGTTATCTTTAGGGTCAATAAAATCTTAAATATTTACGGACCCACTGAGTAACAAGTATCAAGTTAGCTAAGAGCTGGTATAATTATGTTCTAAAAGAAATAACTTAAGTTAGATAAGACTAGTAGGTTGATTTTACAAACAATTCTTTTTTAATTGACTTCATACAACTTTCTAATCAAAAGTAGGATACTTTCATTAAAATAAAATACCGGTAACCATTCTTTACTTTGGAAACTTTAGTCTTTATCTCCAGAAAAGTAATTATTGCTCAATCAACAAAGTCAGGAGAGTCAACATTAAAAACTGTCCCTTTGTTAAATGAGTTATATTATCAAATTTAATATTTATATTTAAAAGATTAACAACAAAGTATCATCAATATAATATTTTTATTTCTGTTTATTACAATATGATGAATTAATGACTATAAATAATTCTAAGCAATAATTACTAAGTGCCACAGGCTGTGGGTCAAATCATAATAAAACTTTTACGATTATTATTAATTTATGAACTAATCCAGACCTTAGAATGAACTAATTATATATGTATTATATATTTATTATTTCAACCCAGTATTTATTATTTCTTGCATTGCCTAGAGTTCTCGTTATAGTTGTTTATAAGCATTTTAATGTATTGACATTATTGAAATAAATTAACGTTTTTTATAAGTACCTTCTTTAATTTCAAAATTTATTGATTTTTAGTATGACTTGTTAAAGAAACAGTGGTACATACTAATTGTACAATAGAAATTTATATCACGTTTCAAAAGATACAGAAATCAGGCAGGTAGTGGAACCTTAGTAGTATAGTCCCATCACCATATGTCACGGAACCCTAAAACTATTTTCTACACCTATGACATCGTTAGATTATAAAATAATTTATCTAAACTTTTAGCTACGCGTTAATAATCAAACGCCATCACGCTTCAATATGTGCGTTAAATATGCTCCATTGCGCCAATCATCAGCAAAGTTATAATAATATAATATTTTTTTTATTAGTTTAATTAGAAAGGGAAAGCAAACGACGCTACCTATCTCTCTCTTTTTTGTGATCAGACAAAGACAAGCACTGATCACTCATCTTCCCTCTTATTATTTTTTGTTAGACACTTGTACTCACTGCCTATGGCTCCCCCACTTTATATATAATAACTCTGTGAAAATGACAATTCTTTATCAGAGATGGGGATAATGTATGCAAGTAAGTTATTGAGAGATAGTACAATTATATATTACTAAATAGTAAAAATAAACACAACAGATATTTTGAACAATACATGTACAAAATTAATATTTACCAATAGTTTCTTAGCTAAGAATATTTTTTTCTGTCCATAATTTCGTCCGTGAGAAAGTAAGAAGGGCGTTGGACATTCGGAGAACTAATTCTGAACTGTAGTAAGTCCTTATGGGCGCATAAAATAACTTTTTTTAAGCATATATTATATTACTGTTAAGTGTAATAATAGTATGACGTTATATGGCGTATAATAATAATAATGGGCAATAAAGAAATATTTATACAATTACGACTCGTTCTAGAGAATAAAACATTACTTTAAATTTTAATAATAATAATAATAATAATAAATCTATAACATAATTATAAAACCACAACTATAATAATATATAAAAATCAGTTTATTATTATAATGATTTACGATAGCAAAAATAATAAATCATATTAGTGAAATTCTAACATTAGTACCAAATAATTAATAGAATGTGAAAACATGTGCTAAAATGGATCAGACAATCTCAACGTGTGAGACAGTCATTTATTTTTTACCCACAAAATGGCTCCTAAACACATTTCCATCGGGAATACAAGACATACCGTGCGACATATGTGGACAATATTTTAACAAAATAAATATATTTTTATATAATTTAATTATACAATAATGTTTGTTATATGCAATATTTATACACGTTACAAATTAAGTAATTATTATTTTGAGGTAATATTTATTGTTATTATTATTATTATAATATCTTCACTGACATTAGATCGTTAGTAAAACTGCACAATAGGTAGGTACTTACAAACATCTAACGCTCATCCCAAATTCGGGGTCACATAATATTGATTGGTCGAGGGTCGAAGTGACCTACTTGCAGTACTTCCGATTATTAATATTATTTGATGGTGCGATTTAATATTTTATAGACTTCCCTTATTAAGATGCTTATCTATCCCAGTAACATACATTTTTACGTCTGCCTATTGCCTACATTCGTGACACGATATTAAACCTTATGCTTTATGTGTATATAAATATGTATGAAATATTAATGGGATAGTCATTCAGTTTGTTTCCAAGTAGTTTTTTCCAAAAATCTGTCGTTCCTGACAAAGTTTCATCAAAAACACGCCCGTTTTGATGAATTTTTGACATGCCATGCAAAACACATAAAAGCATTAAAATTCAAATTTAATAATGATTATTTCAGTACCTAACTTTTCGAGAAATGCATTCAGGCTTGTCTTATTCCGATAAGTTTCTACATGAAGAAACTTTTAAAATTCACTCACTTAAAATGACTGAAGTTTTACATCTACAGTTTTTACGATATCGCAGTAAAACGTTCTTCACGGACATTGCTCAGAACTTTATTCTCTTTTATGTTAAGAATTTTATTATTTTGAATTATATTTGAAAACTTTAAATTTATTTAAAAGTTATATTACTTTTGATGCACTTAAAAAAATATGAATTGTACACAACAAGCACAATATAAACAGCTTTAGAAAACATCTACACCAAAGTCACTTATCTTATAACATTATTCTATTGACATATTTATAGAAAACATTCTTAAAATTATATTTACATTATTTAAGATTTATAAGTTTATTATTATATTTATAGATTTATAGTTTTCATAATATCAAAACTCGTAATAGGGATACTGAACACATCACCAACATATGTTACATAACACCTAGACTTGGTCAGCAACTTCTGGACATGACTTGACATTCCGTCGCATAGTTTGTTTAAATTGAGTGCCAAAAACGGTGCACGAAGACTTTAAAGGAATAGCGTACAAGTAGAAGATAGCAGTTATCTCTAATTAGAGAATATAAAGAAGAATTACTTTGTGAAATAGAAATGCGGAAATTATATATAGTCTGTTCTATGGTTATATAATAGACTAGCTGTTTCCAGCAACTTCATCCGCGTGGACTACAAAAAGGATTCCGAAACTCATTTGGGATATTAGTCCGGAGAACAAACAGTATCTGTGTAGTTGCTTTATTTTTTCAAAGACACTAATAGTTGTAGATATAATAATATAAATTAAATATAAGAATATAAATTAAATATGATTTAAAAGTAAGAATTGTTTTTCAAATCCAACAAACAAACGGTTTAGTTTTATTATATCTGTATATATTTCAGAACTTTACAGATATTTTGGTATGAGATCTCGAACACTTGTTGAGCAATCAACAGGCTCAACGAGCAGCTTTGACCTCGTTCTATCGATGACCTGTTGGTGTAGTGGTTAGTGACCCTGGATTTTCAGCCAAAGGCCGTGGCTTCAACTCCCTCTTGGGATCAATACATTATAAAATTTACAGATTATTGTTCCGAATAGAGCTGGTTTTAGTAAACGTTAATTATATGTTTGTGATTTTTTGTAACACTGGGACTATTCTCTCTTGGACCGTTTTCAAGATTTTTCTAAAACTGTATGAGCGTAGAATGTGCTCAAATTTTTATATGCGTGTAATAAAACAAGTAGTATGTTACTATATAATACATATTGTGATTACTATATTACTGTTATATGTATAAAATTTAATTTAGACAATTTTTATGTAAACTATGTTTTTTACTGAAAGTATAAGAGCTGATAACCTTATATTTGACACGGCTTAATATGTTTATTAACAATTAGACATTATTTTAAGCAAACAAATAATATATATATATTTTCGTAAGGTGTTGAAATGAATAAGATAATTTTAAACAAACCACAAAAATAGAAGGTCAAGTTACATCGACTATCTTTACTAAAAAGTATAAACAACTTTTGTGTACAAAAGCTGTAAAATAAAATATGAAAAATACATAAAACTTAAATTCTATTGTCACTAAACTAAATAACCGAATAAGCTACGGCGACCATATTCAGCGGCAGAGTCAACAACCCTTTGTAAAACCCTCGTGTACAGTCGGACGCACAAGTTGTTTAAGTTTTAACTCCCAAGTTTAAATACTACAGTAATTAAGCTTGTGTTTGAGGTAAAGTTTCACAATGAGTAAGAAATTAATTAATTTTCTAATAGTACCGGGATTCATTGTCGTTCTTATAATGTACTGCTACATAACACTGTTTCAGGGATTTTTTAAAAAATTACGGATTTTACCTCGTGTATATCTATTTATCTGTATCGCAAATTGTCAAACATTAAAAAATTTCAAAGTATACATTTTTCAGAGCAAGATAATAAGCAGTCAAATCAAAACAGTGTTTTAACATATTTTTTTGGATCCATGAAAATACTTTTGTACATCCATCTACTCTATAATTGAAAACAATCTTGTTTTGTAACTATAAAAATAATCATTTTTTTTGTGGATAAGTTTATTCCCTAAGCTGTACGTCCTTTTGAATCCATACAAAATTAATTCATCAACGGAATACGGTTTATAGGTCAAGGGGACATTGAATAGAAATGATGGCAAATTACTGACGCATATAGTCCTTTCAGTACACAGAATAAGGACTATTTTACTGTAACATGACGAATCCTTTAAATGTATATTTATTTGGTTGTAAATAAAGTTTCGGAACTCGTCAATTAAATTGACAGGTTTTATTTTGTCTGAAGTTATTTTCGTAAACATTCAATCAGCCCGTGTAATTGAAAATTGCGTCAACACAGCATAATAATTATTTTATGTATAGTTATCGTTGAGTTAAATAAAACATAAAATGCTCACAGAACTTACGTATAAATAGCATATTTTTATAGAGTCATTTTAATAGATTACTTCATCAAAATTCAGTAAAGTTATCTTGTAAAGGGGTACACAATATTATTTATATTTGTAAGGTTAGAAATACACCATGACTTTTCTAATAACGAACACCGTTTTCTAATAACGATTTTCGATTCGATGAATTTACGATTTTCGATTCGATGAATTTACGATTTTCTAAAAAGTGTTAAAACATTTTTAATTAAATAAACAAATGTAATTAAATTCAAATCATCAGCATCAGCATTATAAAGTCACATCATAACTAAAAAAAAGGGAAAAAAGAGATAAGAAACTTTTATTTCATTTCTTAACGTTAGTAGAAAATGTTAGAAAATAATATTTCAAAGGGAATCGTTTGATGCTTTTTAATAGTATTTAATTTAATTTGCAGTGTCTAAATGGTAACAGTAACTTAAGTGCTTTCGATTATAAGACTTGAAGTCCGTATTGATTAAAAGAATTTAATCGATGTTTTTAAAGAAGTTACTTCACTATGAAACCTAACAGATGTCAAATGAGATCTATTAAATTCACCTTTGTAAAATTATAATTAGTTCATAACCTTATAAAGTAAAAAGAAAAAAACATAAAACATTTTTTTGTACTGCTATCAATGCTACGTTTAATGATGCCACGAAGTTCTACGTCCGGGATCTACGAGGGCGCTACGCTAGAAAACAGTTAAATTACGTCGTAGCGCCATCTGTTGCTATTTGCCTCTTGCCGAGTTTTCTTTACAGTATTGTTATTATTGTTACTCTTTGTTCAGAGAGGGAGCTAAAATATTAAATACTCGATAATATAAATTCGAATTTGATGTGTAGGTTTGTTACGTTTCACGACCTCACTGTTGAATCGATTATCATAAAATCTGTCACGTTCATCACAAGACTATCTTTTTACTTCTAGGTTAAAATCTTATAGATTAAAATCTAGGTATTTCTTAATAGAAATACCTAATTTTATTTTTATATATTTAACTTCATTATTAAAGCATGGCAATATTTAAGAATTGAAAATTAAATAAAAATAAAATAAATTAAACTTTCACGCTTAAATATCGTTAAATAAATTCGCTTCCGAGAATATGACATTTATTAAATAAACTAGATTATCTCTATAACTTTATAATAATAAATATATGCCCTTACAAGTTATATGACACTGAAAATAGGGCGATTCATTAATTATGAATCAGTGAAGCTACGCGAAGCTAGTTTTAAAAAGCAAACAACGTTAAATTATTAAATCTTGGAAGAATACAAGTCCATTTACGTATTTAAAGTATCAAAACCATTCTAAAAATAAATTAAAAATAATATTAATACATACTACAAATATTAAATGTACACAAACCTGTGTATAAAATATTTTTGATAAAAGTAATACATGATATATGTTTTATCTTTTTCTATATTTGCTTCTAACTCTATGGATATTTACTAACATTTTGGATGAGATAACTTATTATCTGAGTCAACATAAAAGGAAACTTTTATTAAGGAAATATCTCCAATATATGTCTACTAACGTAATGAATATAAAATATTATGATTGGATATTTGTCCATCAGACAAAAAGTACTGGAATGGATATGTATAAAATTTTGAACGCAGATACAAGATACAAGGCCCTTGTAATGTACGTAGTAATCATTTGTCATCTAAATAAATCAGGCTTCATTACTTCAGCTATTTTTTTTTTGGTTTATTGTTCCCTATCTTTTACAAGACACTAAAGCAGCTGGAAAAAGCTAGTAATTACGTTAAATATAGAGCTGTAAATAAAAACTCTTCGCGTGATGAAAGAATTGGGGTCACGACAGAGATGAAAACGGGAACAACCATCAACTACAAAAAAAATGCGTTTATGTTATAAAAATGTCTATAAACTGGCTATTGTTTTGACTTCCTAACTGGCCATTTACAAATGGTTCTTTTATGATTTCACACCATTAAGATATCGTTGGTTGAAAATATATTCTCCTTTATTATTTGTCAGACACTGGCTCTCATAGACCTGTCTATGGCTCTCCCATCCTAAGTATACCTACTGTTTATGCATGCCGTGGCAACCTATAAGTAAGGCTACATAAATGTATAAAACAATTATATAAAACTCTTCTTTGCTATGCCTTAGTATGCTTTTTTGGTTGTGTTATAAATAAATAAAAATAAATAAATAATAATTCTATGTTTAAATTATAATCGATATTATCGATTATATAATGTAACAGAAATTGTGAGGCTTACCCCAGCTTATTGCCTACAACTTAACATACAAAAGTATTTAGACTTATCAGTATTCTTCTCTTTAATCAAATTATTACTGTACCTAATATATATAGATAGGGCCGGCCCTTCTAAAGGACGAATAGCGAGAGATAAATAAATATGTATATATAATATATATTATATCCCATAGATGTGTGTAAAGTGACTTTATTTGAATTTTGCATGATCCTAAAACTAGCTTTGAGCCGGCACAGCATATAGTATTACATTCGCTGCTGTTCTTACGAGCTAATATAATTAAATATATATATTTTACAACATAAAAAATATACATTAATACGTAATGTATACTTTTATCGATAATAAAAGAAGTTAATATGCTAATGGACCTCCGTCTGTCCGCGGGTGTTACAAAGCGGTTCAGTAAGTACTTGATTGATGTATATATAAAGAAAAAAAGACAAACAGACAAGCGTTAATAAGATCTCATATTAGAATTAAAACCTAGGTAATATCAATTCCTAATTCTAATTCTTATGAACTGCCCTAGAGTTATAAACTGAAATAAGATTTACACACCTTTAAATACTGAAAATTGTACAAAAAAGGGAAGTTAATAAAAAGATTATTAATATAAACCAAATTAAATAGTAAAAGGATAGGTTAATAGTAATAAGACTTTTAGACATACATAGAATAAAAATAAACCGATTCGATTCCGAACCCGCAAGCTCTGGGAAACCATTTCGTCGCTCTACCAATTTAGCTACCGTGTCTGATACAGTCGCATAATTAGGTAATTCGAAACCCTGCTCGTAAAACTTAAATAAGCTTAACATGGCTACACACGTTTAGAGATATTTTCGAACAATAATAAGACTTAAAGTGATGTGTGAATCAAATAAACAAAGATTAGCAAAGAGTGGACCAATAAAGCGAAACATAGAGACTCTTGGAGAAGAGTTCAAGAGGCTCAGAGGCCCCTGATGTTATTATTATAGTGTATATATACTATATATGCTATATATGCTTTGAACAATTATTGTAGATTCGATTTATTAACATTATTATTATTACTTATAGATAACTATAGGATGTGTATACAATCCGATAATACTAAAGTAATTATAAACTAAATCAAATTTCCGTAGCGGTTTCATTTATTACATACTATTTCTAGTTTTACTGTAGCTATCTATACCTATTATCGTCTTTCCTTTTATAATAGGAACAATTTTAAAAGTAAGAAGTATATTATGGGATAATTTATTAAGATGCGCCGAATAGTGGTTTCAACGAATAATCGAATACCGTATACTATTAGGTTTAACTTTTACCGAACCAAATACTCGGCCAAATTATTCGGTTTACCATTTCATTGTTTGTTTTTCATAAACAGATTCTAACAAATATGTTACATGTGGTTTACTTACTACTCTATATTTTATGAGATTTAAAAATAAATGCTGATTTAAGGTTATAAATAAATGTTGAAGATACTAAATACTAATTGTAGGTTAGGAATAATAAAATAATTAAGAATTAAAAATAATTGGACCTAATATTTTTCGAAATGAATGTTGATTTGAAGCTTAATTACTTTATATTAATACGAGGGGCATTCAATAAGTACCTAGCCTTGCCGCCCGATGGCGCTGTTGTTACAAAAGTCTGTTACTATCGTACAATAAATACTTTTTGGAGTCCACCGTCAAGTTTTTAGTTTTCCTCCTTCATTTGTTTTCTTTGACAGCCTTCGGAAGTGAGCGTGTCGGTCGGTTTTTCGAAAATGGAAAAAGAACAATATTGTTCGGTGATTAGATTCTTCTATTGACTATTCGGAAGGGAAAACGCGAAGCGAAATCAAAGAGCTCTTAGACGCTGTGTACCGTGACTCTTATCCTTAGATGGCGCCCGAAAAAAATCGGTTCAACGAATTTGCTCGTGGCCGCATGTCAGTTTTTGATGAACCACGCCCAGGAGCACAGAAAGCTGATACTACTGAGGAAAACGTAAAAAAAATCCACGATCTCGTGTTGGCAGACCGGCGATTGAAGATTCGCGAGATAGCTGTCGCAGAAGGAACAGTTCATCATATTCTACACGAAGAACTGGGTATGAAAAAGTTGTCGACGCGATGGGTGCAGCGTTTGCTCACACCAGACAACAAGCGCAGTCGCGAGACTACATCAGCGACATGTTTGGAGCTGTTTCAACGGAATCCGGCGGAGTTCTTGCTTCGTTCTGTGATCGTCCACGGTCAACAAAGCATGGGTTCACTGGTACACTCCAGAGACCAAGGAACAGTCGAAACAGTCGACACCCGTGAACGTGCTCCAAAAAAGGCGAAGCCAGTTCATTCGGCCGGAATGGCCATGGTCAGTGTTTTCTGGGACTCACAAGGTGAGATCTACATCGATTACCTCGATAAGGGTAAAACAATCACGGGGCTCTACTATTCCGACTTATTGACTTCTAATGACATAAATTTTAATTTTGTCTTTTATTTCTATTTTCTTGGCTACCGTGTCGTGAACCGAATATATTTGGCACCAAAACTGAATAATTCGGCCGAATACGAGTAGTGAAAAAGATACCGAATATTCGGCTCATCTCTAATAATGTAGAAAAGGTAATGTACCTATTACAGCCCCGTTGGTCGAGTCGTTAGCGCAGACGCAGGTTTTGTCGTTTATTAAATATATTCTCAGTATTTATATGCGTATTTTTATGTATTTGTATAGTTGTATACCCTTAACACAAGCAAAAATTTGTTTACCGAGGGGTTACATCAATTTGTGTAATTTGTCCTGTGATATTATTATTATTAATCCCAAATCAATCAAACTTTTTGAATGTGTTTGCGAGGTGCCCGATTACCTCACAAACAAATAAAGTAACAAAAATTATAAAATCTATACTTTAGAGATTCAATTTAGTAATATATCATTTTAATTGGGTCTTGTTACTATATATATATATATATAAAATAGATATATATATATATATATATATATATATATATATATATATATATATTTAACCGCCCCGTTGGTCGAGTGGTTAGCGCAGACGCCTAACGTGTCACGGCGCAATGGGGCTCGGGTTCGATTCCCGGCGGAGACAGGCATTTATGTGATGAGCATAAATGTCTGTGTTTCTGGGTTTGGTCGTTTATTAAATATATTCTCAGTATTTATATTTGTATTTCTATGTATTTGTATCGTTGTCTAACACCCTTAACACAAGCAAATAATTTGCTTACTTAGGGGTTAGATCAATGTGTGTAATTTGTCCTGATATTATTATTATTATATTATTATTATTATTATATATATATATATATATATATATATATATATATATATATATATATATATTATAATATAAATATAATGCTTTTATATATTCAAAGTACATATCATCATTGTGTATACAAGTGTATTTAATCATCATTTTCTTACATTGTCCTCAAGTAAAACTGTAATAAAAAGTTTATATTATCTTCAAGTTAGAACGACTTGTTGGTAAAGTTTTGTTTGTTTGTGACGCAAACTTCTTTTTCATCTCAATACTTGCTGACATTTTTGGTTATAAATATATTGTTTGTCATATCATCAAAACATAGAAAGTATACATTTTTTACTACCTTTCTTTTATTAAAGAGTTCTCCTTGATTTTCTATTTATTCTATAATTAATCATGTCTTAGCTGTATAGGGTATGACAGTCGAAGTGTTTCTATACATTTTAAATGAAGTATTACGAATTATATATTGTCAGATTCATCAATTACGTCCAAAATTTTAATTTAGATATATTTCATTTAAAAACAATCCTCATACAAATTGGTTATCGCACAGGCGCAGATCTATTTAATAAATAAAATTTTGATTTATTTTATTAAATATTGCATGAATTCACATAGAAGAGAAGTGTACAACAGGAGGATTTTCTATCGGGCATTTTCTACCAGCCAACTGATTTTTTTTGACTAATATAATATTTCGTATCCGCACTTGATGATAAATCGTTCTTTCCCCGTGGGAGCATAAGCCGAATAATAATGAAAATGTCAATGTAAATGTTTCCCTAAACATAGATTTGTTATATTTTAATTATTTTGTTATTGCGTTTTATGTACATATATACATACTATGTATTTACTTTATAAATAGTTTACGCTTTTATTTATATAAACTATATAATATAATTGTGTTGACTCATACAAGTCTATTTGATCATAATTTTTTGATATTCTCCTCAAGTAAAACTGTAATATCGAAGTATTGAAGGTTCTTTTCAGGACAATAGTTTCGTTTCATGGAATTCATTGCTACTTGCTCGTAATTTAGTTTTGTAGGTATGGTTTGGTATTATGGAGAAAATGTTAAAATGCATATGAAATTACTTAAGTAATATTTATATCAATAAATGTATTGTTTTTACTTACATATTGTTCATTGGACGTTTTATTAACAACTACAATAAAATAGTTTTTATTTTTAGAAGTTTTTATATCTACCTATATAAATTATTTTAAATTAAGATAAAACCAGTACCCTTAATGTCGACCTTCGTCAAATGTAACATTTAGCGTGGGTTGTATATCTGTTTGGGAATGATTCTTAAGGTATTTCTTAGTAATAATATACTCGAGAAAAGTCCTCTCATTTTAATGTGAAATCGATGTTATAACTTTATTAGCGGAAGCTATAAAAGTTATTTGTGTAAGCTGATATAATAATCTGTTTTTCTTTCCAACTTTATTTTTTAATGTTTTTTTACAATATCTATTCTTAGAATAATACAACATTTTAGCTGTAACATTAAATGTGTAAATAATATTATATAAAATTAATTAAACATAAGAATTATAAAAACTTACATTTTGCGCTACATCCATAGGAGCGAGGACTTGAGGTTCTTGCTTTTTCGGTTTTTTGAATATGAACAATAAGACTGCAACTAATAATACAGTTCCAGCACCTCCAACGGCCCCCAAGGCGGCACTCCATGCATATCCATCAGCTCCGTCAGCTACACGCGCTTGTGGAGGCAGAACTACTCTCGGACTTGGCAGGACTTCCTTGAGAACACTCCTAGTAGAGGATTCAGTCAACCAGTCTCTCTGATATTCCATATCGTACTCGTCGTAAGGCACCCCGTTGAGTCGAATACGCTCTGCCCACAGCTTATCTATAGATAACGAAATTAGTTCGAATAATGTAACATCGATCCGGCCTCGCAGGCAGCGTCGCAATTTGCACACGATTTTTAAACATTAATATTACTTAAATTGCAGTAAAAATTCGCGTGTAAAGCGACTTAAAGGTGAAGGTTGAAGAAAATTTCCACCAGACAACACCATTACATTATGCAAATTGTGGAATTAAAAGCATAAAGTGACGCAAATCCCATAAAAGTTCAACAGCATTCTGTTTATTCAACACTGATTAACGAACAATTAAAAAACTTGATAACAAAGTTTAAGATGCAGTAAAGCGTGCCATATGGTTCGTAAAGTAGATGGGAAGCGTCATCATTCTGGAGAACAGTACTCACCCATGGCTAGAGTTGTCTGTAGGTTTGTATGTTTGTGTACTGGTTGGTGTGGATGTTTTTGGACACGTGTGCAGGGCGGGCGGGAGCGCGCGACTGTGCGGCGCGGCGGACGTTTTATCATTACTCTTGTTTACTCCGAATCGTGATCGGAGTTGCGATGTTGACTTTATTGCGACGTAATCGAATACAATTCACTTCATTATGGTGAAAGATTCTCTAAGTGGCTGTAAACCCCTACAGCTATTGTTCAATCTAGGTCATAAGATTCTAGATATTTATCTGAATATTATCAAGAAACAACAATTGTCATGACATTTGATTCCTTTTATTTGTAAATACGAAACTATAAAAGAAAAGAGTTTTTATTTTTATACACCATTTAATAAAGTAATATATGTAAGATATTCACAATAAACAAACCTCTGGATTCAAAAATTTACATTACAAAGGTTTTTACTCCAAAAAGCAAATATTTCCCATAATATGAAGATTAATACATAATACCTTTGTATCCTTATTCATAACGTTATTGTAATGTTAATAAATAAATATTATATTTTGTACTCTTAGAACAAATATATAGGTATTTATTGTATGTAATTATACATTTTAATGTTCTAGTTTCTAACACCTTATTGTTCTTCTTTTTTTTTTTCCGGTTGACTGGTAGACGAACGAATGACTTGTTGCATTAAGTCCGCCTATTGTATCTAATTAATTTTGGACAATAAAAATTAAATAAATAAATAAAATATATTATATTTTGGATTAATCAAGATTTGAAACACATGTTTATATAAACGTCCATTCTCTCACAAATACAAAGAATAGGCAAGTTATTTTTGGGTCTAAAAATAAGATACACGGTAATATTTGGTCGGGCACGTTAGATTTTTTCAGGATACAAATATTTGGTTCAGTACACAATTTGTAGGCTCGGGCGCGTAGTACCTACCAAGTGCCCGATATAAACGCCATTTTAAGCATAAAATCCTAATCTAAATTTCAAACTTATTCGCCAAACATATTATTTCTATCCTTATCAACATCCGTCCTTAACATTTGGGGTTGTCGATAAAATGTAAACTATCAGTCTGGCCTTAATCTGGTTCAGCTGAACTATGGTTCAACTGTTAAGATCATTGATGCCGGTTCCTAATCCCTCCAGCTGGCTTGGTTGGGTTGGTTGGCTGCAGAGATTCGGCAACATTCGTCTGGGTCCTCACAGTTGTTGGGGACTCGTCGGCTCTCGCACGCAGCTAGAGATCATTTCATCACGGTCATCATCACCACGGTGCCCTCTCCGTGGTTCACGTCGGGGCATCGTGGTGAGTGCGAAAACGATCCCGTGGTGTCCCATTATGACGGCGGCGGCAACCGTCAGGTTTAGTCACATAAGCGCCTCCATCTTCCCTTGGATGGAGGTGTGTATCTATGAGGATTCCTGACGAAAAAAAAAAGTACTGTCCCGTAGCCGGCTGTTAGGGCAACCTCGGAAATATACGGGATTTCCCTATTCTATGCCGTGACGGCTTTTAATATCCTTACATAAATTAATAAAGGATCATAACATAACAAAACAATAAATTACTTTTTACAAATATAAGTATAGGTACTATATAATGTTTACATAATGTATGTACATACTATATTACATTAGAGTAAAATAATGTTCTCTTGCCTTTTATCTTACGCCTAACTTGTAAGTGCTCGTATGTAGTGTACATATAATTTAACATCATACAAACCCACTAAATTAGTTTGCGGAGTCTCTAATATATATAATAGAAAATCTCAATATAATAACAGCTTTTCTCAATGCTTTTGAAAAATTACATAAGGAAATAAGGAATAGAAAAAGTAGTTATGTTTATAAAGTTTATAAAGATTTGAAGTGAAAATATAAGATATTTTACAATAAAAAAAAAATCTTAATAAAGTATTGAACAGAGCGACATCTATGTGTGAACCCGTAACACTATTGTGTTACATAAATAACTTCGAGGCTTCTTTAGGGTACATAGAGCTTCACTAATAAAATAATAGATGGCACTAAAATAAATAAAAACAAAATCTTGTTCTATTTTAATATACCCATATTTATATATAACACAAGTTTCAAGAGATTCTTTAAAATTTACTAAATTTAAAATTTCAAACTTCTTGTAAAATGGTTGAAAAAGCAGATGTTTATTATTAAATCGAATTATACATCAGTACATATTTGTTGCATCATTTTTTATTTCTACAATAATTTATCAAAAAAAAATTAATGGACCGATTTCATTATTCAATCTATAGACCACTATTTAACAACAAAAAATAAAAAGAGTTTCAACCAAGCAGATGAGAGCACTAACTCACTTACAGCTATCCATAATGCAATATTGGTACACTAGTTGACCCTGCGCTCGAAACATTGGATAATGAAATGGCTGCACTACTCTAACATTAATGTATTTATAGTTTTTATAAGAAAAAAAAAATAATTTATTTCATAATTTATTATAATAATAACTTTAACCGCATTCTATCTTAATACACTAAACATAACAGAACAATATATTTAAGCTAAGTCACAATGCTATGATTTTTTAACATTTTTGTTGAATGGAAATTGTTGTTTATACCTTTGTACTCCCAAAGTGACAAATACTGAAACAAAGAAATATTTAATGTTATACTTATACTCTTAAATTCAATATCTATATAATATCAATAGTGTTAGTAACACTAACTCTCTATTTTTGTTATTATTAGTTTGTTGCATGAAAATAAAGGATAACAAGCTTATGAGTCTTTTACTTAATAATTATTATATTTTATTTGAGTAAATAAGTGTTGCCAGCAAAAAAATGTGGGTATAGAAATACGGGAGTCTATATTGACAGCTATTACATCTGGATGATCTTCGGAAGGCAGTGTTCATGCATTTATTTTATCTTTTTTCGTTAGCTTATTTTGCAAATATGGTTCCTATTATAAAGCCTATGTATTCTAAAGGTTCATCGTAATTTATTTTATGTTAATTATGTTTGTATAAAAAATAAACCATTTAAATATATTTAATTTGCTTTTAAGATCCAAGTTTGTGTGTGGTATGTTTATGTAAATAAAGAAATTATTAAAATAAAATTATATTATATATTAACATAGAATACAAATAAAATGTATACATTTAAGTATTAATCTATATAGTATCATATTAATACAATTATTTATTCAGGGTTATTAGGTGTAAGATGCATTGAGTCAATGTTCAATAAAATGAAAAACCCACTAACCGAAAGATATAGTGGATACCACAACTTTTCCAGCTACTGTCTTGTTCTTGAAAGCAGCATTGGCTAGGTATGCTCCAATACCGACTAGACCAAGAGACCCGACCAGTCTACATGGTGTGCAATCTGCACGTTTCTCTACAACCGTAGTTGTGCTCATAACTGATTTTTTATTATTTTATTAATTTCTAGTATTTTTCTTGTTCTGATTAGTATTTATTGCAATTTTTTATTTAAGTAATGTTTTGCAGTTGAAAGATAAAAGTATGATCAAACTTATTTTTATTTCCAAATTCTGACAGTGACATATAAAAGTGAAATATCAAAAATGTCAGCTGAAAATTTGGCTCCACAGATAAAACATAACGATCAGAAAGTTGCTTTTTGTGTTTGTAAAATGTAATTAGTCCATATTGTATTCTTTTTAAATACACACATATTATACTTACTATATATAATTACTTAATTATCAGAGTTTTTTGCAACCAAAACTAACACGTTTCTACAATTTGGTTGATTTCGAAGAAGCCGTAATAAGATTAAAAATCGGCGAATATAGTCCTAGTGGAAAGTTCTATTGGAAAGTGGATTTCTAAAGAGGTTATGAGATATAACAAGTAAAGTTGTGATATTTTACATTATGTATATACCTATACATAGTATTATGAATATGATACATTCTCTTTTCTTTGGAAAACTGTTTATTTGCTTGGCAGCATGTGCTATTGCATCACACTATTGAACTTAGTAATCTGGGTACAAAGGCAAGAGTTCCAATGCAAGTTGCAACTGAATGGTGGTTTGAGTACGGTGATTATAATTGTGGTCTATTTATTTTAGTCAATCTGTTGTCTAACTGTAAACCAGAACCTGGAAAAAAAAAGAAATAAAAATTAAATGTATCCGTTTTAATTCTCCGTGGGGAATTAAAGAGTATCAAAAAAACTAAATATAACAAACGTGATTTTCTATTATGGATGATAAGTACGGAACCCTTCGCGCGCGAGTCCGACTCGCATTTGGCCGGTTTTTATTTTTTTCAATTCTCCTCAAGAACAGAAATTGCTACATTATTTTAGTATTAAAAAGAATAAGTTAGTATTACATTTTTTCAATTCTTCTTTATTCTTCTGAATTTGCCGCGAAAACAGAAATTTCTACATTATTTTAGAATTAAAAAGGATAAGTTAGGATTACAAATGTTGAATTCTTTTCTATCGATTTCAATCCCAAAATGATTATATTTTTTTTAGAACATGAAGGAGAATCAAAAAGAATTCATTTCAAGTTTGATATTAATTCTCCGGAGAATTAAGAGTATGGGAGAGTATCAAATAGTACCTACCTATTTAATAGGTTTC
This sequence comes from Napeogenes inachia, assembly GCA_959347355.1. Lineage (NCBI taxonomy): Eukaryota > Metazoa > Arthropoda > Insecta > Lepidoptera > Nymphalidae > Napeogenes > Napeogenes inachia. The sequence continues at coordinate 19,231,746 of OY365797.1, forward strand.
AAAAATGTGCATTTTTAATCCTTTTCAATTGTTAAATTACATCCGCAAGTTGCTGTAATTTCAAAGGTCAAATGCTTACTTGTATGCGTCTTGAGATTTGTTTTTCTCCTTATTTTAAGTAGTATTTATTGTATTCGTTATACCTGACTAAATAAGTTATATGTGACCTATTATTTTTAACTTTATTTCGTAAGGTTTAGGTAATTATGACGTAGCTATCTATGACTTATTTAATATCATAATGACGTATAAAAGATATACGTCACTTAAAGGTGATTAAGGGGATGAGGGGTAAAATTTTTAGTTTATCATAATAAATATTATCATAGGTAGGTATGTATGATATCAAATTTAGGTTATATTTCAGGTTACATAGCTATAAAAAATATAGCGTGAAATCTAGGTACATTTTAAATGTTTTTAGAAAAGTAATACTTATAAATTGTACTAAAGTTGTTAGTATTGACAAATTTCTTATTTCGTTTGTTTGTTAAGAGGTTTTTTAATTATATTTTTTAAACGTTAAGACGTAACTTTTAAATATTTAGTATTTTCTTATATTTTGAGAGCGTCTAGTTCAGGATATACTGAACAGGATGCTCAGGAAACTTAGGTATCGTTGGAGGTAGCTGACTAGTTAACTGACATACTGACAGACACCTCCATCTTACCGTGAACACGATTGCTGCAAAAGATTCGAAACGTCGGGTTAAGTTCTTGCGATATAAATATTTAGTTTTAGGTTAGGTAAGGAACTTCAACTTTTTTTTATCAGCATTGGCCTAACCCCAAAGTTTCACTTTTAAGATAACACATAATTATAATTAATCATTATTAATGATTGATTTGTCGCAATGGTCTCTTTTCTCTATAACAAATAGATTTAAACTGTATAAATACCTAACCTCTAGAGAACTGTGGGGTTATTTCATTGTATCTTCAAGAGATCTTGTGACCGAGATGTTAAGAATTAATTTACTCAAGTTCACATATGGTTTTCTTCTCGTCTCTTGACCTATTTGAGACAATGATTGAGATCTAGGTATCTATCTCTACATATACTCTACATATAAAGAGTGCACGTTTAAAGCAAGAAGTTTTAAATTTTTTTGATTGAAAAAAAATTTGATTGTATTTCTTTATTATTTATTAATAAAGATATCGGTCTTGAATAATTAATGATAAATAAATAAAAAATATCAAACAATAATGTTCACGTCTCAGGTGGCGTCATTTTGAAAGCGCTTCTTCGATATTTTGGTGTTTCTAACAAAAGTGTTATGTTTTATATTCTATAATCAATACATATTTACATTAGATCATTTTATTAACCTTATATATTATAACAAACATTACACACTGAGAAATATAGATAGATAATAGATAAAACTGACTATTGAGAAACTTCTTAGTTTCGAATGTTTCATTTCTTAATTAAATAAAGGTCAACGTATCTGAGATAAGATAATTTAATCTCACCAAAATTAACTGATTTAATTATTTTCTACGTTAAACAATCGTTCGTACATACGTAAGAAATTAAGAAAGAAAAATAATAATATAAAAGAGTATTCAAAAATTAATAACAATAAATATATTAAAAAGTCTTACGTATGTTCAAAATGTAATAAAAAGATATACAAACATGTCTTAATAGACGCTTTTTATCTTTTTCCAGTTTATATCATAAGTTTATTTAAATAATTATTAACACAAATTCTTAATAACATTTACTTGTGATACGAACGTCTTGTGTGATGGGGAAGTACCTACCTACCGTAAATATGACGATTCATCATACTGGGAATAACATTTTATGAATACTATTCAATAATAATTAGAATATAAAGTATATTAAATAGTTTATTTAATAATAATTATATGTCTAAATTTAATTTACATTTACTTTAAAATATAGTAGGAACTTTATGATGAAAATGTGACTAACATATGACTTTGTTCTATATTCATTATAATACTAAATATTATGTATATACATTAATAATGTATGCACTTCTCACAATATAATATTCCTCAATGAATATTGTATTGTAGATTTCTCAATAAGGTTCTTGTGAGACAAGTAGGCCAGTCAAGCCTTCGTTTTAAACTTTGACGAGCTGTGAATATTCTAGTAGTTCGAGGTATATTCATTTACCGACAGGTTATTGTTAGAGACCGCTCATAAATTAGACGCTTTATAGTATGGCTTGAAGTTGCTAGATGTATGATGTTGGTATTATTGTTTGCAAGATTGGCTTGAAATTTTTAGATGTATAATGTTGGTATTATTGTTTGTAAGATTCTAGATAAAATATAGCGATTAGTTTACATTTTACATTGATTTATTCTGTTTTCTTAAGTTATTATATAATGTACAGTAAATAATGTGTTCGTTTTATTAATTTTTAAAATAATATAGATATTTTTAGATTCTTATATTCACCACATCACTATTGAATCTCTTATTATCATTCGTTTACATACTTAACACGTTATCTCAATCTTAAAACGTAATAACGGAATACTAAGCAGATAATAATTAACTTCCAGTCTGTGTTGGGTTTAAGATCGTGATATGGTAGCCAGTTGGTATATTGTGCATTATTGGCCTAAGACCCCATTATCAGTTATAAGAATAGACTAATTTACAAATTATCTGGGTTAGTAAATACATATTGTACAGTATAGTAAATACAGGGTGAATAAATATTCCAATACTCTGTACTTGAGATTAGTTTGGGCTTGGGTTACAGTATGAACATAAAAAAGTATATCAAAAAAAGATACGACATAGATAGTTTGACTATTAGGACACAATGACATCAATCCTGTTAATAGTAATGAGAAATTGTGACAAGAATTACAAGTACACCAGGCAACACAAGTCCTCGTACGTTAACAACTGGCGGCAGTGTTTCAATGACTGTAGTGTATGTCGGACGACTACTCAGGAAACAATGCAATGTTTACAAAAACGGAGTTTACAGCGAAAGTAATAGAACCTTATTTGTAGATAACGATTACTATTTAGGATATCGTGCTAATAAATTTAGTGTAGTGTGGGTTTTAAATATGAAGTGAGTTTTTTGGTAAGTTTTAAGTAATTTACGATGATTTAGTCCATTATAAGTCCCTTAAGTGATAATAAAACACTTTTTTTTATATTTGTTTGTTCATACACTTTTTAAAATAACTACTATGTAATTTACCAGTATTATATTATGCATTGGAACTTTCATCAATATTAGTAACCTGGAAGATAGATTGATTAGAATGGTGGTTTTTTAGTCTTTTCTGTTTTTAATATCTTTTTAAAATATATATATTCAATAAAGGTATGTTTTAAAAAGATAATAAAATGGTAATAACGTTATTATGTAAAACGTGAGATTGTAAATGTAATTGACATAAAAACATTTATCTGTAAATTATTTTAAACTAGAGAAGTACTGCTTATAAAACTGTTTAGTATTAATGTCTTATAGATAATACTGTAGGTATACTAAGTAATTAAAACCACACTATTATTATTTTATACTACTACTAATATACTTCTATTTTATAGCTAGGTATAAGTTTCATAAAAAGTATCGTAAATTTATTTATCAAATATTAATTAGCATATATTTATTAAGGGGGTTAGAATAACCTCAACCATGAGGGGTTGCAATAATAAATTACTATCCAACTACTAAGTTCAATAACCGATCTATAATCTGAGATTGAAATACACCTTAGATGGCTTCCACCAATTAATCCACGAGTAATTTATTGACACTTAAAACAGAAACGGATTGTAATTTCAATCTTTAGAAAATCGGTTTGATTATTAATTTCGGACGTAAATTATAAAAACAACCCTACTTAGAAACATTTTATTTATTTGTTTATATGTATATAAAGAACTTACTCCCGGAATTTAGAGAGTAGACATTTTGAGTAAATATTCCGAGGAATAATTACACTCCTTGGGGAACAATCAGGAACGAGGAAGTTTCACTCTGTATTTAATAATATTATACCTAAAAAAGGTATAAATATAACATAGACCTGTTAATATAATATACCTATAACATGTTTTGTAAACACGTTAGAAACTATGAACGCTCTACAAATCCATCTTATATACGTACCGACAAATTAAATATATATTATATAATTATTATTATTATTTATCTAGAATTAAGGGATTTTATGAGAGTGAAAATTTTTTTCAGTAACATTTCCTAAAACGGATAAAAAATCTAGTTTTTAATGTTAATAATGTATTAACAACATTCATCAGTACTAACATTAACTCTATTATAATTTGTACTGAATGTACAAAGAAATATCTTGTGTTGGTTTGGTATGAGATGGCTCATTATAAATTATAGAAACATATATATATATATTAGATATTAAAAAACTAACCACAAATTAATGACTAAATAAACTTATATATAAGTATATTAAAATGCAATGGGATCCCCCGTAGCGGGAATTTATAATATGATATTACTCTATGTTACTATTAATTGGTAATTTTCAATAACTTCTAGGTTGACGGCCATTCTGACTGTAATAGGATCGCAGATTCAATTATTTTATTGGTACTTTCGCCAAATTTTGTTTTTCGGTGATTATTCTTCAAGTACATGATTATTGTTTTGTTGCTAAAACATCGATGATAATGATATTATCAAATAAAAAACCCTATGAAAATCCCTCAGTAGTTCAGGAGAAGAAACATCAGGTAGTTCGCATTGAAGTAAACACCATGATCTATTATACAATAACTATATTATCAATTATACAAAAACAACATGATCAATTATACAATAACAATATGATCAAATATACAATACAAAAGTATACATATTATCAAGGGTAACTAGGATTGTTATTTGTTGCGGAAGTTATGTGATGCCTACACGCAAGAGTTTTATTTCCCCATGATATATTTATTTTGATTATCTGTCATAGAAGCTCAGGTTCACTCTACAGACAAATATTATTATATTTTATACGATTTTTCATTGTACTATATGTGTGTGTGTGTATGTTTGCAAACTTTATTCATATACATTCATCCATATATATACCTATTCAACGTTACCTTACTCTGAAATATATAATGTTCATTTACTCTATTAAAGATAAATATAAAAAAATGTATTAAATATTAGAAAAAAATCCATCTTACGCAAAAATAAATAAACAGACTTACATTTCTAGTTTCTGTAATCTTATCTGTAATAATTGTTATTTCATGATGTCATATTACTGTAAGCCTATTAAGTATTACACCTACTGGATACCTATATTTAGAAATATTTACTATCGGTATATAATCTTGTATGTTAATATTCCCTTCAGTTATTTAACGGTTGACGGAAGTAATCTATTATGAGGAAAATACTATGTTCAATTTTCTCAATAATTGGGTCCTGAAAGATATTGTACAATAACATTAAAATTAATATTGTAAGAACCGCTCTTCCCAGTTATAAGTCTTATGGACTTCATCCATGACTTATTTGATTTAAAGAATATATAATTATTATGACGAAAAGTATGCCGTAAGGGATATTATTTTTTTCCATTTATGAGTTATTAGTCCTTTTTATATAGTCGATTGTTCTGGGCAATGTTTTTACAAGTCCCAAATATTTTTTTTTAAGCCAATATCTAAGAAAGAAGTAATGACTTATTTCCAACCAATAAATTTTCTTAATAAATTCTATAGAATAAATTTATCTTTAACAAAAGGTATATTCCAGTTTACCTTGACAGTTGTCTGTCCGATTATATCTGCTTCGATGGCATAAATGTCGAATGGCAATAATTCCATTAGAGTGTGGTACCACATGCCATACAACAAGAAATATTTCGTACAAACTAACTTTTACTGCGACTTGGTCCGCTAATACAAAAAATATCAGTGTTTCTATCATAACAGCTATCTATCATCAAGTGCAGATTGTGGTTTTATTGTATGTATTGTGAACCAATATTTATTTATATATATTGTCTTTATATACATTTTAAGTTTCTGATCAATTCGGACTACAGACAAACGTTGCAGTTTTGGTATTTTGGCAAGCATTTTATTATTATAATAAATAAAAACATCAACATCTGTTTGAAATCTCTGAAAAATTATTACCCAACCTACATTTAAACCATCTTGACAAAAACAAATATACACAGATAATAATTCTGTAAGCTAATGTTAAGGGATCTGTAAATAATGAATAAGAAGTTCAAACTTTATTATTAATGACGTATTGATATTATTTTGTTATTCTTGATATCGTAATAAGAATAATTTTCAAAACAATATAACAATGTTTTCAGGAAGGTAATAATATGAATCATATGTTTTATATCCTCGATACAACTTGAGATAAATGGGATATAACGTGTTCCATTTTTCATGTTCTTTGTAAGGTTTAGGGTGAGCTTCCTAAAAAGGGCATTATAGATTGCACATGTGTTCTACTTTCTCACCCTTTCTTTTTAGAGATAATCTAATGTTATAAATTGCGACCAAATCCTGCCCTTGTTTTTATGCTATTTTACCAACGTAAGGATGTTCGAGAAGATAAATTTAATTTAATATAGAATGAAAATTATTTTGACACCGGCAGGACTGGTACCGGTTTTGCTATAGCGACACGGTAGTTCAAATGCCAGAGTGACGGAACGGTATCGGAAGTCACAAGTTTTTTATCCTGCCTGAATTTATATATTAACCTAATACAATAAACCCAAAAATGTTTGTAGATGGTTTCAAAACATGTATTTATTTTGGTAATCCGTCAAAATTGGTGTTTCTACTATTAGAACCTTACCTCTATAGATGAGTTATTATTTTCGATGTTGAACGTCAATGATGAATGGAACAGACAATCATGGCTCTGTACATACGAACTATGGTTTGTGCTCATTACTTGAATAATATTACATATCATTGTTTCACTTACCACAGTATAACAACAGTGAGAGTATAATTAAAAATACTATTATTATTGCACATTTGATCGCTGACATAATGAACATTGTTTTACCATCTGTGGCAACTCCGGCCTTATTGAATATTTTGGTCATTAGTGACTGAAATAACAACAATTTAATTTTTACATTTTCTAATAAATTTACCAAATAACAAATTATAAAATTATTTTCAATTTTTATTAATAGTAAATCTATCTGTGATAAGAAAATGCTAGCATCTGTGTCCTTTCAAAGAATTGGACAAAATTATGCCCGTATTTATTTGTATTTTTACTCTCGACAAATTTAATCAAGTTTTCTGCGAAAAAAAAAATTCCTGTGAATAACTGATGTCCTGGTACATAAATGTGAATTCCAGATGATCTGTTACAATTTTTAACATAAACCAATTTATATTATACATGAACTAAAATTATTTAAAAATATACAAAATAATATATGTCGACGCAAAAGCGTAGACGTTCGTTTTTAAAGATATTATTTTTATGATTAGTTAAATTTAATTCGTCTTTTATTATTTACAATCATGAAATTTAGTAACTTGATTTAATTTAACAAAATAAACCAATAAATATGAACATTCAAAAAGAAACAACTTTTGATTATTTGTTCATCATAGTTTACACAACTAGATGGCGTTGTAGTAAAGTTGTTGCTTTTTGAATGTGAATTTTGAAGTAATAATTCTAAATAACTGTTTATAAAATGATTAGCTATTTTTAAAAATCATTAAAAATAAACTCATGAATTATGAGATGTAAATACAATTTATTTAGGAAGATTACATTGTTAATTTCGTTTTGGCGGCAAAAAAGCGCCACATGTTTTTGTGTTGTTAAAATGTGCGGCATAATTACTTGTGACTTTGGAATAAGCAGACGATCTTGTAAGTACAGTTATTTTTTATAATTATTAGAATTTTAGAATAAGAATTTAACAATTAAGAATACAGCTTAGTTAGAAAGATAGACATAGTTTTATAAATAATTAAGACTAAGAAAATAGCAGTAGTTAGAGTGATTAAAGAGTTCAAAATTGGTGTAATATTTAATAAAGTATTTCTTTTAATATAGTGTGTTATCATTGCATTATGAGTGAAAATATTGAAAATAGTGACGTCAGCAATGCTGACGTCACCCTTTCTAAAAACTCGGTTGGGCAAAATCCCTCGTTATCAGAAGTGGGATCACCACCCACTTCTGCCGGGCATTCTGATCAACCTTCCGTTGCAAACACTTCTGTTGTCGGGGTCCCAGCTGAGTTTTTCTCTCAAATGATGCAAATGATGAAACACATGTCGGATCGCATGACGTCATCAGAGTTTAAAGTGAAAATCGGTGATGTGTTTTTGCCGTCATACGATCCGGATTCTAATATTGGGATACGTGAATGGTGTAAACATATAACTACTGCTATGGATACGTACAACCTAAATGATTATGATGTACGAATGAAAGTAGGTAGCCTGCTTAAAGGCCGCGCTAGGTTGTACGTAGACAGCTGGCTTGTTACTACTAACTCTTGGCCAGAGATGCGTGATATTTTAATAACTACTTTTGAACCAGAAAGTCGGTATTCAAGAGATATAATTCGGTTTAGAGAACATGTTTACGATAGTAGTAAAAATATTGCGCAGTTTCTGTCCGAGGCCTGGGTTTTATGGCAACGTATTACAAAAGATAAGTTATCGAATGATGATGCGGTTGAGGCTGTGATTGGTTGCATTAGTGATGAAAGATTACGTATTGAATTATTAAACGCGCGTGCAAAATCCGTGCCGGAATTAATTTCAGTTGCATCGTCTATACGTCCAACAAAACGTGCAAATTCTAACCAGTCGGTACAAAATTTGAATAAGCGCCCCCGTTTAGTTGAAAAATCGAATATGTATTGTCAAGTATGTAAGAGAACAAATCACGATACACGCGACTGTCGTTTTGCAAATAAAAATACAGTTCCTCAGCCACGCCATGATTCTAACAGCGGTACGCAAAATACCACGAAGCCTACCTGCACATTTTGCTCCAAAATTGGTCATACTTACGAAACGTGTTATAAACGTGATCGCGCGGTCGTTTCAAACGTAAATATCGTAGGTAAACCGAAACTAACTTGGATACCTATTACCATTGAGGATTTTAAATTAAATGCAATTTTTGATAGCGGAGCAGAATGTTCTTTGGTACGTGAGTCGGTAGCCGCAAAAATTCCAGGTAAACGTGTAAATGGGGTTAATTATCTAAAGGGCATCGGTCAGTTTACGGTAGTATCATTGACTACATTAGTGACTGTTTGTGTTATTGATAATTTACGTGTAGAGTTACAATTTCATGTAGTTCCTGATTACGAAATATGTTCTGATATGTTAATTGGAACAAATCTTATCGATAACACAAACTTAAGTGTACTGGTTACTCCGCAGGGTGCTAAATTGCTTCGGCAACCGGTGGTTTTCCACATGCGATCCCAAGATTGTAAATTTGATAAACTTAACACTGATCTGTCTAATGAAGATCAGATAAATGAATTGAAACTTTTGTTAAATAAGTATACACATTTATTTATTCGCGGGTACCCTCGGACACGCGTAAATACAGGAAAATTAGAGATACGTTTAAAAGATCCTAATCGATATGTAGAACGCAGACCATATAAGCTAAGTCCTGTTGAGCGGGAAAAAGTAAGAGAGATTATAACCGAACTGTTGGAGAATAATATTATTAGGGAAAGTTCCTCTGCTTTTTCTAGCCCAATAATCTTAGTTAAAAAGAAAAACGGACAGGATCGCATGTGTATTGACTACCGTGAGCTGAACAAAAATACCTTGAGAGATCATTATCCTCTGCCGATCATTTCCGATCAAATCCATCAATTGTCGGGGGGTTTTTATTACTCCACTTTTGATATGGCGGCAGGCTTTCACCAGATTCCGGTTTCAGATAGCTCAATTGATAAAACTGCCTTCGTGACGCCCGATGGCCTTTATGAGTATTTAGCCATGCCATTTGGCTTAAGTAATGCTGTTTCAGTTTATCAAAGATGCATAAATAGAGCTTTGAAACCTCTACTTTATGAATCTGATCCAATATGTCAAGTTTATGTCGATGATGTCCTTACAAAGTGTAAAGATTTTTCAGAAGGTCTATCTCGCATTGAGAGAATACTCGTGGCTCTACAAGAAGCTGGGTTTTCGATCAATGTAGAGAAAACAGCTTTTTTTAAACGCTCTATTGAGTATTTGGGAAATATCATATCCGACGGACAAGTTAGTCCTAGCCCAAAGAAAGTAGAGGCTTTAACAAAAGCACCCATACCATCATCTGTTAAACAGGTTAGGCAATTTAATGGGCTAGCTAGTTATTTTAGGCGTTTCATTCCCAATTTTTCATCTATTATGGCACCTCTGTATGAATTAACGAAAAAAGATGCAAAGTGGGAATGGAACGATAGACATGATAAGGCTAGGAATTATATTATCCAACATCTGTCTACTGCGCCTACCCTTTCACTTTTCCAGGAAGACGCACCAATCGAACTCTACACCGATGCAAGCAGCATTGGCTATGGGGCGGTGTTAGTGCAAGTAATCAACGGGCGACATCATCCAGTTGCCTACATGAGCCTGCGTACTACCGAGGTCGAGAGCCGTTACCACTCCTACGAACTCGAAACCTTGGCTGTAGTAAGAGCAATCAAACATTTTCGCCAATACCTATATGGGCGGAGATTTAAAGTCATAACGGACTGCAACGCGTTAAAGGCATCAAAATTCAAGAAGGATTTACTTCCACGAATCCATCGCTGGTGGGCGTTTTTACAGAATTATGATTTTGACATAGAATACCGAAAAGGTGAAAACATTCAACACGCAGATTTCTTCAGCAGAAATCCGTCGACTGAATGGTCAGTCAATATGATGACTAGGGACACTGAATGGATCCAAGTAGAACAGAGGCGAGATAATGACCTACGTTTACTTATTGATGACATAGCAAAAGGCAAACCAGTTGAAAATTATGTCTTGGTGGAAGGTGTACTCAAAAGAAGTATTACTGACCCGTTACTCGGAACTTACAAAGCCGTCGTAGTACCAAGGTCATTTCAGTGGAGTTTGATAAACTCCTACCATACAGCTTTGCAACACCCGGGATGGGATAAAACACTACAGAAACTAAAAGAGTGCTACTGGTTTGACAAAATGAGTACAGTGGTCCGAAAGTTTGTCGACAATTGCATTGTGTGCAAAACTTCAAAGGGTCCTTCTGGAGCCATACAAGTACAACTTCATCCAATTCAGAAACCAACCGCGGCGTTTCAAGTTATCCATATGGATATTACAGGCAAATTGGGTAGTAAAAACCAATCGGGTCATGATGAATATGTGATTGTCACTATAGATGCGTTTACCAAATATGTACTGTTAAATTATTCAAACAGTAAAAGTCAAAGTGACAGTCTTGCAGCATTAAAACGCACTATACATTTATTTGGGACACCAATACAAGTGGTTGTTGACGGAGGAAGGGAATTTCTAGGCGACTTCAAAAACTATTGCGAGAACTTTAATATTAATATTCACGCAATTACACCAGGAGCAAGCCGAGCTAATGGTCAAGTTGAGCGCATAATGGCAACATTGAAGAATGCTTTGACTATGATTAAAAATTATGAAACTGAAAATTGGCAGACTGCGTTGGAAGCATTACAATTAGCATTCAATTGTACTCCTCATCGTGTAACTGAAGTGGCACCACTCACACTTTTGACTCGTCGACAGCATAGTGTCCCGCCACAGCTCCTACGACTGGTAAACATTGATGAAGAAACTATTGATTTTGACCTACTCGACCAACAAGTTCAACAAAAAATGCTAGCTGCTGCTCAGTACGACAAACAACGGTTTGACAAGAATAAGGCCAAGGTACGCCCCTTTCAAAAAGGAGACTACGTGTTGATTAAAAATAATCCACGTAACCAGACATGCCTTGACCTAAAATACAGTGAGCCATACGAGATCCTAAGAATCGAAGATAATGACAGATACTTCGTCAAACGAGTTACTGGTAGAGGGCGACCACGTAAGGTTGCTCACGATCAGTTACGTCGCGCGCCACAACCAGGCGAGCAGGAAACCGTGTCGACGTGTCCTGATGCTGACCGACAGTTAAGCCCAGCAGACCTTCAGCCCCAAACAAACTCTAGCGAACCGCAGCCTTCGACTTCACGAGCTGCGATGACATGTGATGCCTAAATTTAGGTGAGTTCTTTTCATAATATGGTCTCGGGCTTAGATTCCAATGACGTATTTTTAAAGATACTTGCCATATTTTCATGTGCTACAGTTAATCTTATACTAGACTTTTAAATATGAATTTTATAATAACGTTATCTTAAAACTGTGCTATCCCTTTAATTCCGGTTTCCTTACTTTTACTGACATTTTCAGAGCCTCTGTGGACCACGGTTAAATAAAAACCTAGACCACAGCATCGGCCTCTCCCATCCTTAATTATACTCTGTGGACCACGGCGTACATGACCGCCCAGACCACAGTAACAATTTCCAATGAGCTTTTATATTATAAATCCATCTTAATTATGAATTATTTCATAATCTTAAATACTATGTGGCTTGTAAAAAAAAAAAAAAAAAAAAAAATAATAATAATAATAATAATAATAAAAAAAAAATAAATAAATAAAATAATAATAATAATAATAATAATAAAATTAGATCCTCTGTGGACCACGGCGTACATGACCGCCCAGACCACAGCTTCGACCTAGCCCCCAAATCCCTTAGAGCCCCTGTGGACCACGGCGTAAAAGACCGCCCAGACCACAGCATCATCCGTCTACGAGTATATTATAATAAAATGCAAGGATGCGTGGAGACATTTGCATTTAATAACTACTAATAAAGTGTGTTAAATGCGTGGAGCATAAAAACACCGTCTACGAAAATATTTTACTTCATAGCTCATTCCTAAAGCACAGTAACAAATTTATAACGTGTTATTTTATAACAGTACTCATTTAGTACATAGTAGTAGTAGTATAACTGACTCATTGTTATTGAGTACACATTTACCATGACTATAAATATGAACTTTAATTTTGCAACAAGTAATCAGGTATTACAACATTACGATAACTTTATTTACTAAAATACTTCATAATGTTAACTATAGTTAACTAAAGTTTTCAAACTGCCTGGTACCTAGTGTATCGATGCACAGGTACCTAGTTCAAATGAATATTTTCACTTCCAGAAACGTGGCAGGCGCAGAGCACGCACCGCCCCGCAGAATGGCCGTGTCGACGCAAAAGCGTAGACGTTCGTTTTTAAAGATATTATTTTTATGATTAGTTAAATTTAATTCGTCTTTTATTATTTACAATCATGAAATTTAGTAACTTGATTTAATTTAACAAAATAAACCAATAAATATGAACATTCAAAAAGAAACAACTTTTGATTATTTGTTCATCATAGTTTACACAACTAGATGGCGTTGTAGTAAAGTTGTTGCTTTTTGAATGTGAATTTTGAAGTAATAATTCTAAATAACTGTTTATAAAATGATTAGCTATTTTTAAAAATCATTAAAAATAAACTCATGAATTATGAGATGTAAATACAATTTATTTAGGAAGATTACATTGTTAATTTCGTTTTGGCGGCAAAAAAGCGCCACATGTTTTTGTGTTGTTAAAATGTGCGGCATAATTACTTGTGACTTTGGAATAAGCAGACGATCTTGTAAGTACAGTTATTTTTTATAATTATTAGAATTTTAGAATAAGAATTTAACAATTAAGAATACAGCTTAGTTAGAAAGATAGACATAGTTTTATAAATAATTAAGACTAAGAAAATAGCAGTAGTTAGAGTGATTAAAGAGTTCAAAATTGGTGTAATATTTAATAAAGTATTTCTTTTAATATAGTGTGTTATCATTGCATTATGAGTGAAAATATTGAAAATAGTGACGTCAGCAATGCTGACGTCACCCTTTCTAAAAACTCGGTTGGGCAAAATCCCTCGTTATATACATGAAATAAAATTGTATGAGTATTTTTTAACACACACTTGTAGCACTATTCGTATAACACACATATCGTGTACATAAAAGCTTTTTAAGTGTTACGAAATCCTGTTATGGGAAGGAAATTAGTCCAGTCGTAAATCCCGTAGCTACATTTCAGAGTGACCCCTTTATATGTGTGTGAGTGATTAGTTTCCTGTTCGTTATAAAAACAATCTATATACGGTTGTTTTGTTTTTCTGAGAAAAATAAAAAACAAACAGTATCGTTTGTATTTGTTTTCTTTGACATCCTGGAATAGTATCAGCTTTTAGTTGATTGGAAAAGGTTTAATGTCAACTATCTTTTGCTCTCGATTCCAAATGTATTATATTCCAATTTGTCATTATATAAGTCGTAATTATAATGAGATATATTTTTCTTTGTTATATTTTATAATGTTAACTGGGTGGTCCCTTGTTTTCGATGTACCACTTCGTATTTGTCGTTTATTTTTACCCCTTATATAGTTATGAAATATTGTTTTTGTACTTGATGTCACACTTAGTATTTATCATTTATTTTATCACCCCCGGTGACGCTGTAATAGCCAACAGGGCTAACAGTATAAACATACAAGAAAAAAATAATCATCACCTGTATTGTTTCAACATAAAATTTCATAGAAAAAGACTGTCCACGTTTAATATCTTGATCATTCAAACATTAAGGATCAGTTTAAGAAAGAGAAAGTTAACGAGGTAGGAATGTTTTTGTCTTGCTTTTCATATAACTAAGGTTTTTGAAAAACTTTTTCACAAATATAAATAAACATCGCACATGAAAAACTTTTGAACAAATGTGAATATGGTTTAACAGATCAGGTAATTGATGGGCTCTAAGTTATCCAATCCTTCACAATAAAGAAGTAATGTTTGATCGATCTGAACTTATCTAAATCCGAAGGTGTACCACAGCGCAGTGTATTGGATTCACAATTATATACAATATATAAAAATATACTTCTTAACATTATTTCCCATAGTGGTTCACTTTATGCTTATGACATATTGTAATGTAAAATAATAATAATTTTAAATAAATTTGCTAATTGATAATACTATAAAAGACAAAATTGAATGCCTTCATGCTATTAATTTATTCTTTAAAAAAATATTCATGAGATTTTTTAACGACAAGATGACGATGATGATATAAATCAGTTATTGTTATGAAACTTTTAAGGGAAAACACTATTTACTACTTTTGTAAGGATAACAATAGACAATACATTATCCTGAGAGTTACACGTGGTAAGAATCAATATACGAATAAATAGTTATGTGTATCTCTTCTGACGCTTCTCCAATACGGAAAGCGAAAGAATCGCTTCAAAGTTATTCCGCACTTGGTGAATATAGAGTGTATTAAGTATTTAAAAATTTACATTTACTTAAAAATAAATTAAACATTGCTAAAAATATTTATAGTTCATTGACTGTTTATCAAAGAAAATTTTCCTTGACTTCATTACATTATTTTAAGAAAATTATCAATAATAAAGATGTTAATTAGAAGGCCATTCACAATTACAAGTAACTTCTAATTATTATGTAAAAAGTGATTGTTCAGAACTGAGAATTTATGTAAGACAGTATTACTGTAATAATTTTTATATAGAACTTTACAGATGTTACATTCGAGATGTTACAGTGTAATTCAAATTTGCCAGGATTGTCTTAATTCAATCAAATATGACTACAGGATTTCCATTATTTTTGTTAAAACACTTATTTTTCAATAATTATTATGTTAAAAATTGTAATGTTTATTTACAATTTAATGATAATGGTTTGGGCAGTCTAATATTATAATTAAAATAAACTTTTAGAAATATTATTTGTAAAATTTATTTATGTTATCATTATAATGTATACAAATTAGAATGACAGTCATGAGGATTTGTAATTACATATCTCACATAGCTTAATACGAAACTTATAAAAAACTATTAAACAACCAAAAACCAAAATTTCTTTTTGAATTGAAATTCTTATAGATTTAATTCAAATACAATAAATACATACAAGTTTTAAATGAGTGTATTTTTTTAATAACGTAAGTATACTAATTATTCAATACCTAAATATCAAAAAGTTAACTTAAATTAAATGTGTAGTAACATACTAAATAGTAGTAACTTAAATTAAATGTGTAGTAAACTACACATTTATACACACTACCACCAGATTTATACACACTAAAAATACTAATGTATATGTATACAATATTGTTTTACTTATCATTTATCGAATATACATACACAATTTAAATGTAATTTAACTAAAGTCTAATAATTTAATTAAAATATTATGAGATGTGCTTGGTATCTACTCATCTCTTTAAGGTCAATACCAATCGTCATATTTCTCCATACAAATCCAAGCCGTCGATCTTTCTGGGATCCAAGCTAAGATCCAAGCTCTTTCTATGATCCAGGTTCTGAATTGGTGACATAAAGACCATTGGTGACATACTCATATTTTTTGGAACAATAAAATAAGGGTTCTAATTCGTTCACAATTTACTATTTAATTGAACATACATTGAAAAATTATAACATTTTAATCTTTTTGAAAGTCGGTTCAAAATTGTGTCATTAACTCTTAGAAGGTTTTTGGACTATATTTGATTCGATGGACAACAATTTATCTACAAATAATGATTTTACTAATAATAAACCCATTTTTATTAATACTGTTAATTGTCTATAAAGGAATCTGGATATTATTTTGTTTCTTTGTATATGCAATATATTCGTTCATGAAACTTGGGTTAAGTAAATACATAATAATACCATATATTGAATACACTCATATATAATTAAATTTCAGGAAAGAAAAGTCTAAAAACCTCAAGGACTATTTATTATAAGTTATTAAGACACCCTTTTAGTATTAACACTTAATTGAGATTGATATGCTGTCGATATAGAAATAATATTCCTTTTAGATATTAAACCGCAAATAAACTTCTGTGCGTGATAGCTTTTATAAGCCCAGAGTAATATTTTTAATATACATTCTAATTTTAACCCAATGTTTTTGTGTTTATATTTGTATTAATTTTTAAATAGATTTCCAGGGAACCTTTAGTCATTCTAATTATGTAATAAAAAAACTAGTATGTTTGTCTTGTAATATTACGTGTCGTTTTAAAAATTCAGGTCACTTTTGTGTTGTGAGGAAAGTACGCGTGACCGACCGGCCAGTGGGTTACTATATACTACGTGAGACGATGGTCTTAGTAATTTGTTTTATTTAAGAAAAAAAAAATATTAAATCATTATTAGGTGAACTGATTATAATTTGAAAGTTTAGTTTATAATGTATTTTTTAATAAAGGAGTAAATATAATAACCGTTCTAATAATTATAATAATTAAATTATGTATTATATTAATATTATGATTGGAATAGTTTGAAATTATTAATTGTTTTTATTATTGAGGAAATTTTCAAAAGTTTCAATTTCATTTTTCTTGAATCAGCCTAATTTCTTGCTTTTAGACAAAATACTATAATAAACATATTTAAATCCATATAGAATAAATAAGTTAACAAGTTATGGCTAACAAGTTTACAGTCAATTTTCAATATTATGTAACTTTTTACATTATATCATAAATTATAATTAAAGTTTCCTTTACATGAAATCTTTTGTGATTTTCAAGATTGCTTTTGACATTGAACTGAACTTTCCTTTTAAGTAAGTTAGAAAGTAAGTAAGTAAGTAAGTAAGAAAAATAAAAAGAATTTCGTTATAAATATTGCGAGGGGAGGAAATGGAAGCGGCAGGAAATTGACAGACCGCACTTGTGTTTGAATTCGGAAATGAAAATTTGTACAAAATCTTAAATCTCGGCTTCTCAGAAATATTTAACAGAAATTTATAACAAGTCTTTCAATTTAAATGTATATTTTATTCTATTGCGAAATGTTTTACACCGTTATATATATTTACATGTTTTATATTTAACTTTTCAAATGGGTGTAATTTATATATTAAAAGGTGAGCAATCAAAACTGCGGGTCATCTAATGGAAAATGGTCATATGGTCCACAGACTCTTGTGTTATCAGAGGATGCACAAGAGCGTGGGCGGCTTTTGAAGGAGTAGGGTAGTAGGAGTAAGAGTATCAGGCTCTGTTTGAAAGCATCCATGTCGTAATGATCTGGAATAACCTTCCAAGGAAGTTCATTCGGAATAGTGGTGTAGAGGAACGCCTATGCATCGAGGTGGTATGCATGGAATTTTAGGCGCTGACGTGCAGTGCTATAGAGGAAATCAACAGTAGTATCAGATTAAATAACTCTTCGGAAGACTCTCCGTGATAAATGCGGTAGAAGACGCATAAAGTTGCGCAGTAGGACTCATTGGAGCTGATACTGGGGTTTGGTTCGGTGTGAAGTACTGCCTCCTTTTTTGTAAAATTTTTTTGATACCAACACGGACTTGAAGTCCAGTTCACTGTAAAATTGACAATTGCTTGATCTGTACTGGACTAGCACTGAGCACACGATACTTGGCGAGCAATTAACGGGTGCTTACGAAGAACGGCGATAAGGATTTTTGTCGTAAACGAGCAAACTTTTGACCTCTGAGAATGAAATTGAACGACATTCAATGTACACTACCCTATCACCATAAAACAATGGTCAAATACTTCAAGAGGAGCTTTACTAGTCACCTGGTACTTTTTTGGATATGCAGTCAGCTATATAACTAACAAAAAACATGTTTTTTTCTGATTCTTTTATATTTGGATCTGTGAAAGAATTGTTCAGATATGCAATCGTTTCATAATACCTTTTAGTAATCCTTGAATTTATTTTTATTAGTTTTTTTTTAATTCAGATATATTTTATTTCCTGATAGCATATGATTTGGTATTTCAGAATTACGTTATTTTAAAATATAGCTATTTAATATCTGTTGCTAAAATATTATATTTACAAATATTGTAACATGTATCTTATTCGAATATTTACTTACCTGAATAATTAAACATAGGGTATTTATCTTCCAAGACACATCAAATTAAACACCCTTTTGAGATCCCTTGCGTAATGTTTGAATATTGTGCAAATGAAGTAGGTAATTGGGCAGTAATATTGTCTTCTATAATTGTTATAACAGAAAATTGAGTACAATAGCTTAAATAAAGATGTTGTTTTTACCTTAGTATGCTGATATTCATAAAAATAGGCAAATTGATAATATTCAGGGATAAAAATTAAAAGAGATGTTGTATCTTCTTTTCAAATATTTTTAATAAATAAATAATTTATATATTTATACAGGGTTTTTTTTAATTAGTTGACCACCTCTTGCAGGCAGCCTCTCTACATCAATCCGAACAAAATTTGTTCTACGACTTTTTACAAATCTAGATAAACAACACAAAAAAAACGAAACAAAAAAATGTTTGCTCCCTCTTTTATTTATTACTCTGTATTTTGTAAGAAGTACTGAAACGGTCTACGCTCGAGCGCCATACCGACGCGACGCTCAGAGTTAATGCCAGTTCAGAGACAACAAATATATTTTGTATGGGAAAATTTAAACTTTTAAAACTATTAATTTTAAAAAGTCGTAGAACAAATGTTAGGATGGTTAGGATTGTTGTGAAGAGGCTGCTTGCAAGAGGTGGTCAACTAATTACAAATAACCCTATATATATATATATATATATATATATATATATATATATATATATATATATATATATATATATATATATCTTTAGATATAAAAGACAACACCCGCATTACCGAATATATTAGACCTGTGTAGCGGGGGCCTTGACAAACATAAATAACAACAATCTGTGGATCACACAAAGTAATCGAACCCACAACCTGTGGTTCAGCAGTCAGGATGACTAACCATCAACAAGTCATCTAATAATACGAGGAAACTTCGGGGGCTAAGCCCCCGGGAGTTTCTCGGCGATTTCACTAACACCTTTCTTGACCCTGCACAGAAATAAAACACTTAAGTAAAATATGTAATTTTTATCAATATTGAATTCCCTACGTATGGATGCTAAAATGCCTTTACTTGTTCGGTGTTTTTAATTGATTAATTAAAAGGTCAAGAAAGGGTTCACAGTCTCAAAATATGTCTTAAGTTTGTGTCCGTGAGCTACACATTCGAATGGTAACACACTAATATACAACTGTTTTTGGTTCAGTGGTTAAGTAAGTGCAGCAGGTTCGCAATACAGCACCGGAGTTGTACGATCGAATCCCAGTTTAAATTCACATTTTTGTGATTAAATTAAAGTAATTATTAATTAAATAATCAACATGAAATTCGCATGTTGCAAATCTACGACAGCTGGCGCTACTGGTATGGTAACTTGTTGGAAGTGCAAGAACAATTACCATATTACCTGCATTATAACAGATAAAAAGAAACATTCATGTGATACTAAAAAGAACTGGATATGTTCCGATTGTTCGCTTAGTAACAGGCAGCTAAGCAATAACACTACTGCTACACCTAAATCTGATGATAAAAATAGCAGACAGGAACGTGTAGTTTTAAATAGAGTTCCAACTACTAGTACTCTTTTTTCGTCTCCAGAAAGCTGTATTAATGTAACTTACGATCAAGTTCGAGAGATAGTTTCTACTGAATTTAACAAGTTACGGTCAGAATTTAAATGCACTATAACAAGCGCTATATCCGCAGAGTTAAAGCCTTTAAGAGATGAAATTGCGAGTTTTAAAGAAAGCATAGGTTTTATAAATGATCAGTGTGACAGTTTATCGAAAAGGGTTGACTCCATTGAAAAAGATATGAAGGTGCTAATGTCAGCTAAGATTGAAATCGGTGAATTAAAGGAATCTATTAATTCTATCCAATCAAATAATAACAACCGTGAGCAATGGTCTAGACGCTCCAATGTAGAAATCTTTGGTATACCGGAAAAGAAAGGTGAAAATTTGCTTCAAATTTTAAAAACTATTGCTCATAAGGTTGACTTTCCAATAAATACTGATAATGATATAGACTTCATCACGAGGGTGGCTTCAAAAGATAAAACCAAGAAGATTAAGCCTATTGTTGTGCGATTCTTGGCTCGTTATAAAAAGGATGACTTCTTGCACAAGGCTAGAAAATATAAATTAAAAGCGGAAGATATAGGATTTCATAAAATTACTAAGGACATATTTTTTAATGATCATCTAACGAGCATTAATAAGTCTCTTTTACATCAAGCTAAGGTCAGGGCAAAAGAATTTAATTATCAGTATACATGGGTTAAGAATTGTTCAATAATGGTACGTCGATCAGATACAAGTCCAGTTATTCATATTTGTAATATAAACGATTTAAACAGAATAAAGTAAGAAAGATATTTTTATCCATTGTTAATATAAAGTTATTAGTTGATTTGTCATTTTTGCTATTTTTATTTTTAAGGCGTAGCCACAATTTTTTGTTAAAGTTTTGTAAGATTAGGTTGCTTTTAAAGGGAAATATCCTTTTAATATTTATTCATTATCTTTATTTAATAGTTAAACGCAATTATTTATTATTCTGCCATTGCTATTGTAACCAGAGAACACACTCTTACATTATAGGGTTTAATAAAATATGTCACATTTTTTATAACATTATTAATGGCTTTAAATAATTTTTCGATATATTATCAAAACGTTCGGGGTCTAAGAACGAAGACAAATGATTTTTTTAGAAATTTGATGTCTGCTGATTATGACATTATATGTTTAAGCGAGACTTGGCTTCTACCTGGTATAAATGACAATGAGTTATTTGACTACCGCTACAACGTATTTAGATGTGATCGCGATTATATTTTGAGAGGAGATAGTATGGGAGGTGGAGTGCTCATAGCTTTGCGACGAAATATTATTATTAATTCTTCAAGAAAAATTGTATTTTCTAATGCTGTTGCAGATATTCTGGAGGTGGTTATTTGCGCTGGCTTACGGCCATGTTCAAAAAACTTGCATTTGTTTTGTTGCTATTTTCCCCACTGTCAGCAACACTCTGACGCTCTGAATGAATTCTTTGAATCCGTTTCAGAAGTTTTTGTGCAGGAGCCTGATAACAACTTTTTGATTATTGGTGATTTCAATATCAGTAATGCGATATGGGATAATTCCTAATAGTAGTGGTAGGGGTATAAAAAACTTTAAGGAGAACAACATGTTATTGCAATCAGTATATTGTTTTTTAAATTTTACAAACTTCTCACAATTCAACTTAATACCAAATGTAAATAATAAACAGCTTGATTTAGTAATTTGTGACATGAACTGTATAGTTAGTCATTGCGCTAATCCTTTTGTAAAAGAAGACCCACATCACCCAGCACTAAGTATAAGCACATCCGTTGCCCATGTTGTTGCGCTTCGCATGCCACCTCGAGACATTCCTATTTTTCGTACTGCTGATTATGACGCTATTAATCGCGAAATTAACCTATTTGACTGGGCGGATATTCTTGAAATTGATGAAATTGATGACGCGGTAAACAAATTTTACAATATTATTAAAAGTATAATATTAAAACTAGTGCCAACTAAGAAATCTTTTGGTACGCGTTATCCACCATGGTTTTCGAAAGCTTTGGTGAAGATTATTAATGAAAAACTGAAATTTCACAAAAAATGGAAAATATATGAACGAGATAACGATTACGACCAATTTAGTTATTTACGCTGTCGACAAAGAAGAGTTGAATTAATATGTTATGATTCATATATAACAAAAGCAGAAAATCACATGAAAAGGAATAGTAAGTTATTTTGGAAATTTGTCAAATCAAAAAACACTGGTACGTCTATACCAGATGTAATGTTCTTTAAAGATTCTCGGTCTTCTAACGGATTAGATATTTGTAATTTTTTTAGCAACTATTTTCAATCTGCTTTTGAATCCAACCCTTATATTGGAACATCAACAAGTACTCTAAATGCTTTCTCGTTTCCGAGTAGCGTAAATATTAGTTCCGTTAACCTTACAATTTTAACCATTGAAAGATATCTCAAAAGCCTTGATCCTAACAAAGGGTGTGGCCCTGACGGAATTCCATATTTTTTTTTAAAGTCCTGTCATAAGTCTCTTTCTAGGCCATTATATATTTTATTTAATTTGTCCCTTCGAAATGGTAAACTACCAAAACTCTGGAAGCAGTCGTTCATTGTACCCATTTATAAGTCTGGAGATAAACACGACATCCAAAACTATAGACCTATCTCAAAATTAAATATTATTGCAAAGGTATTTGAAAAAATTATATACGATAGTATATATCCTATCTTAAGATCTACGATAATAGAACAGCAGCATGGTTTTACTACTGGACGGTCAACTGAGTCTAATCTTTGCGAATTTACACAAAGAGTTGCTGTAGAAATGGATAATGGTGGACAGGTTGATGTTGTGTATACGGACTTCTCAAAAGCATTTGACAAAATTAATCACACTTTGCTAATTCAAAAACTTATATCTTGTGGTATACATGGAGATCTTCTGAGGTGGCTAATCTCGTATTTGAGAGATCGTAGTCAGGCCGTAACAATTCGAGGTTTTTGTTCAACATTTGTACCGGTTCAGTCAGGAGTTCCACAAGGCTCTCATCTTGGACCTTTGCTGTTTAATATTTTTGTAAACGATGTTATTAGTGTCATTGACAACTGTAAAATCCTGCTATATGCAGATGATATAAAAATTTTTAAGTCGATAAAATCAATTCAGGATTGTTATTTACTACAAGAAGACTTAGATAAGCTTGCCATTTATTGTCACCAAAATTGTCTCTTTTTAAATGTTAAAAAATGTAATTTAATAACCTTTACAAGAAAAACGAAATCTATTTTATACACTTATAAAATTAATAATGATAATTTGACTAGGATTAACGAGGTTAAAGATTTAGGTGTAATTTTAGACAGCAAGCTAACTTTTGTCTCACATGTTAATTACATATCGTCGAAGGCTTATAGAATGTTAGGTTTTATTTTAAGGGTGGGTAAGGATTTTAAAAGAGCCTCGACTTTTATACTTTTATTTAATACTTTCGTGAGGTCAGTACTTGAATATGCCTCTACGGTTTGGAATCCACAATATAAAGTTCACATTGATACAGTAGAGAAATTACAAAATAAATTTAAAAAATATCTATCTTATAAGGGTGGATTTTCTGGTTACAATTCAGAGAGTATCATTCCGGAATTTCAAACACTATTTTCTCGAAGGCAACTGAGGGACCTCCTATTTTTGTATAAAATTATTAATAGTATTGTTGATTGCAATTACCTTCTCGGTGAAGTGAAATTCAAATGTCCTAGATTGAGTTCCAGAAACAATAAGTTATTTTTTATACCTTTTAACAAATGTAAAGCCACAAATAATGTATTTATATCCCGAGCTTGTCATAACTTTAATAACACTTGTCATAACATCGACATCTTTAATGACAAGATTAGTATTTTTAAAAGAAATTTTCGTTAAATATTAACGTTTTTATATATTTTTGCAATGTGAGTGTGTTCTAATTTCTGGGTTTTTATTATTTTTTATTTTTTTTTTTGTTATAAATGTTATTTTGTTTTTCTTGCAACTTATACTTTTACTGATGATTTGTTAATATTATTTTTATTTTTACTTTTTAAGTTCATGTTAAGTTTATTATTGTAACAGTGGAAACTTTATTGATATTATGTATTAATTATTAATTTTATTTTTAAGTGTGTGAATATTGTTTGTTTCCCAAATAAATAAATAAATAAATAAATAAATACCTCGATCGTTATGTTCAGGCATTTTACTTGGGTCAAATGTAAAGATCTTAAGTCATAAGAATGCCGCGTTTTTTTACATTTTATTTTGCACCAATTGTGTTGCTAAAAATAAACACAAGTTGTTCGTAAGTCCAATCTATATTATAAATATTATTATTTCGTTCCAAACTTTGAAATCAACGAAAAATTTTGTAATTAGAATAATATTATTCAAATTACAAAATTTCCAATGCGTGATTTTTGTTTATATGACTGGTTAATTCTTACTTATGTTCAAACATAAGAATATCTTTACATTACTACATATATATTGTTAGTTCTGTTTGTCACAGAATATCGGAATGAAATAGCTTTTATAGCCATGTGTCGTTTAAGGATACTGAGAACCGGAAATTAGCTTCCATCTCCCTACATGTTTACCTGTACTTTATTTACTTTACAAATCTTTGATCTGCCGAGATTACAACTTACAGATATCCATCATCAGTGGCTTTTACGATTTGGTAAACTGTCTTTTTGTTTACGAAAGAAAAAATATTTTTTGGGTTAATGAATTTATATAGATAAATTAATTTACAGAGAAACATTAAAATAAAAAAACAAACATTTTTATCGACGGTAGGATGCAAAAACAATAAATTTTAAATTGATAATTAATTATAGCATTCAACAATTATTAATAAACAAGTGAACAATACATCCATTAACATTGTTACAATATAAAAAATGACAAATGATTTGTTTTATTCAAGAAGTTAAATTATTGCTTATCAAATTAATCCTTGTTTAATTTCTTTATCATGTGTATCTTGATCATATTAGCTACTTCATTATCAATATTTAGTGAGGCCTGTAGTCGACCACGGGCAGGTGTATTGGATTATTTTTGTGGTAAGTTTAGTTAGAAAGTAAGTTTAGTTAGTAAGTAAGTTTCGTTAGTAAGTAATTAAATTTAGTTAATAATACTGTGATTTAAGGGTATGTAGATATCTTTATGAGAAGGGCTCTTTATGACATCTACTATTCTGAATATTCCTCGGATATAATTTCGTTATTTTGTTTGTTGGACGTGGTTTGAAAAGTTCATCAAGTCGAGTAAATATTGGTTAAAGAATTTGTTTTGTTGAATTTGCTATTAAGACTCTGAGAATATTAACAATAAAACTAAATAAGTTATTAATAGAAGAAAGTTCACTTTAGAAACATGTTTAAGAAAAGATAATATACCTATATAAATAAACCTATATAATACCTATATATAAAAACCTATATATAACCTATATAAGTAAACCAGAATGGGGAAGTAAATTTAGTAAGGCTTCATGAGTGCAGGTTGAATATTTATCATTGTTTTGATTTTATTAGTTTGAACTGATATTAGAACTGTAATTTAAGTTAAACAAACCTACATCATCGAAATATTATAAACTTACATCTTATATTATAAGAATAACGTAAGAATTATGTGAAACAAGAATTATTGTTGATTTTTGGCAACTTCATGCTAAAACAACGATTAAATAAATATAACTGTTTGGGATTAATTTTGTTATAAAATGTAAAAGTGTTGTTAATTTTTTTTCTACAAAGAACTACGAAGTCACAAAAACATTTAATTTAAATAAGAATATGCTATACTGTTGGTGCAAAAGATAATATGGAAACGAAAGACTTAGAAATAAATACGTGTACAAAATCATTATACTATATAAAGTCCAAATAACATATGAATATGAAATATAATTTATATCGTCACTTTTATATGATATACTAAAATATTATAGATATGAATATATAAGAAATTATCTTTTTATACAGTTTATGACAGTATTATCTGATATCCAGATAAAACATTCGTTATTATGATACGGATTACATATTATATATATAATAAATATTCTAGATAAATAAATGCTAGGTGACATATAAATATATTTTAATTATATACTAATAGATGTTCACAGCGGATTTACCCGGTTTTTACACTTACTTACTCGGGATCAGTACTTTTCACGGGTTAATTTTTCCCTATATTATATTCTATAACCCTGGCAACCAGTTGCGAAGTTTCATGTTGATCGGTTGACTATTCCTTTTTTAAAAATGTGACAAAAAACAAACTCACATTCCTTTTTATAGTATTAGTTAGGATTGCTCAGAGATAAAATTTGGAGAGCAATATAAAACTATTACATATACCTGCATTTTGGTGTTTTTAAAATGATTTGGATTAGATCATATGGTGTTAAAGAGCGCCTATGTTTAAAAATGTGGTATACATAGAACGTTCTCTTCTATACCAAGTTTTATTACATACAAAAATATGTCTTAGTATACCTTATATATTAGTACGTTTCTAACCCTTAGGGGTTGGTTTTAGACGAAATAAGTAGCCTATATTGCAACATACGTCATTAACTATCTTCTTCAGAAAATTTATCAAAATCTGTGAAGTGGTTTAGATTTTTCATATAATCTTTCATCCTCTATTTCAACATTTTAGGTGTTGATTTTTGGAAAAAAAGTTGCCTATGTTTGACTGGGTCTATAATGGCTTTTATCCCAAATTCCATCTAAATATAACCGTTGGTTAGGATGTGACAATGTGACAGATAGACAGACAGAAAAACTGGCGCTTTTATAACATTAGAACGGATTTACCTTGACAAAAATAAAGTAATAAAAAACTGTTGTTTCACTGCTTCATTAAACTCATACAGTATGTTGTCAAGTCTGTGTATATTTTTAATTAACTGAAGCTCCTAGCTTAGTAATCAGCGCACTTTGTTTGTCGTATGACTGACATAATAGTTTAATTTTATTGCTTTATGACCTTTTATCAACTTGATTACAAAGTTCAACTAATCGGGTTAAGTAAAAACTGGTATTAACAAATCTTATATTTTAAGGCATTTTTAATCAATTAATAGTATAATACAAACAATCTTTATTGAGATTAAGCTTCCAAACAGTTTAAATTATTAATTGAGGCAAAAAGAGTAGTAAGATTTGTAATATGCTTCTTACAAGACCATCGAACACACTCATGTGAAAACGAAAGAGTGTAATATTTAGGCATTCCAAGATAATGCCAGATAAGTTTCACTGATAAAATAAAAGTGAATCTATCAAAGTCTTATTTAGTGGCTAAATGTCATCTGAATATTAGTTTTTACGATTGCATACTAACTATACTAATTAATGTAAAAGTTTGTATGTTTGTTCCTCAATGACGCGGAGTATACATAAGGTACTTTTTATCCCCAAAATTCTGTTTAATTATTTTTTATTCCATTTAATGTTCAAAATCTTTCTTAAATGGCGTTGTCATTAAATTAGAAGAATGGTTTCGTTACAATGTATAAAAAATTTGCAGTCGCAGTTTGAACCAGCCGGGCCGTTGACTTAAATTCCTATATAATATTTATCAAATAATCAGTAAATAACTTTTTTTCTGCTATTATATTACGATAAATTGTTTGGTTTAATAACTCACTTACTATACTCTCTCTTGTTCTTAATTTTTCAGACTGTAATCCGACATAATAGAATGTTTTTTTTTAACTTAAATAGCGCGGGCGAAGCCAAAGGAAAAATCGAAATCTATAAATTTGGAAATATGTTGCCCTAAAAGGAATCATAAAAGTGTCTCTAATGCTACAAAGCAGGTTTAGGTTCCCCACACGTTGAAAGCAAATAAAAATAATAAAAACAGATAAAGTTACGATAAAAAATTAATGCCATATTTTCTTAAATAAAAAAATATACATTAAAAAAATAGACATCCTTTTTTTAAATGTATAACTAAAGTACAACAAATAAGTTTGTTGCGGTAGTCATTACAACTATAAGTAATTGGCGTTTTGTAATAATTAGTAATAATGTTAATCATGATATTTAAATTTAACGGAAATGACGAGTATATAATATAGAATATTTAACGGGTTATACCCGGTATATACACCGGTTTGAATTAAATAAATGAATTTAAAAAATCCGTGGTTATGAAATATATCTAAAAATATTTAAACTGCTTATTTATATGGAAGTATTTCTATGAATTGCATCAATCGATGTTAAGCTTTTTTCATACACTGAAAAATAGCAGGAAATTGTATTTGGAAAAAAAGGCATTTATTTTATTCCCATTATTTTTCTATTTTAGCATGTTAAATGTCCCTGAGCACTTAATAGTAAATACGTTTTGATGAAAATCTAAAATTTGTACAACTATGCTTGAAGTAATGTCATCTTTATTATAATATAGTGCGAACAGTTGGTCTTATATGCTTATTTTTTTATTATTTTATGTACTTATACTCAAAACCGTAAAATATTATTTTGGACATACCAAAGGATGGTTATTTGATGATATCGATTACGATCTTATTGGATCTAATTATGATTATTAGCTTATACATAGCTTAAAACCACTAACAACTAAGAGAAAATAGTACTACACTTATTTAGATGTTTTTTTTATGAAAAATCTATTTATGTGTGTTTAAGTTTCAATGTTATTAATTAATAATAGGAGCTTTATTTAATTATCATGCACAAGTCAAAATACATTTACTAATGATTGCTTCAGTAAGTTATTATTTTTTAAACCTTTCGTATATCGTTGCATTTAATTTAAGCCTCTCTGTCACACATACTGTTAAAATAGTATTCGTTCTAAATGTATACAGAACCCGAGGTTTGGTCAATTGATGGATCCTATCTAAGAAAATGATTTATTAAAACTATTTGCAGCTGGATAACTTAGATAATTTCTCTACGATTATTAGATTTAGATTGTCATTCTTAACTTATTCTTAGGGTCAAATAGAATAACTGAGTCTACTATTATTATGTTTTCACTAAATTTATAACAATTACTTGCAACGAAAAACAACAAAAAAATTGTTTGTAAGGCACATAGAAAATAATGTACTTAAATTAAAATTTAAATATTTTTTTGCTAAATGCCTATATTTGGATATAAATTCATTAAGTTAATAATATATTCTTAATTCAAATTCGTTTTTTCTCTTAATACTTAAATACTGACTAATCAATTATCTTTTAATGATTTGACCCCAGGAATTCACAAAAGTAAACAATAATTGTATGTGTAAATATGTGTATATATATGTATATATGTGTAATAATAACAATGGAAGGTAATTAAGCTGCATTGACTCCTCTACTGAATATATAATATTATCAAAATTATTTAATAAAATTAGCTTACCGACATTTCACTGATATCAATACATACCTATACAGAAACTTAATTAATAATTCTTTGAATTAAATTAAATTATCCCAAAATATTATAAGGTGCCTAATGAAAGCAAAAATCGCAACTCCAATTACACTTTTCAAATAGATAATGTGGTAATAAAATTAGATAAAGAAGTTTCCTCTGTTTTTGAAAATAGTTTAAGAAAAAAATCACCTTCCCTCTTCTTTAATTCCTGTTCCAGCTCCAGTAAACTTGATTTTTTTTTGACAATATCTATTTTAATTTTATGCACACGAAACATTACGCATATTATTGGGGATATCTATTGATCTTTATTCAGCGACCATTTTGTATGAATGTATTTCATGTGGACTTTACTGAAAACATGCATTTGAGGCCAAAGAAGAATTTTAATTTGTACATGGAGTATTCTTTTTTGTTTTGTCTATAGCGTTCGATTGCGATCAGCATGAAACATTGGCCAAACATTTTACGAGTACCAATCATAATATTGAACCTTTGATTTCTTACTCGTCCAATTATGAGGCTTGATGTAAATCTGAAATCATCTTTCAGAAGATTCAATTTTAGGTCCCTTTCTTATTCTTGTTTATAAAAAGAATCTGCTTACTTTTGTAAATAAATATAATCAAGTAATATTGTTTGATGAGCAAACTTTTTTTAAATTTTTAACATCAGGTTAATGTATGGCAATGTAAACAAGGTTCTCAACCAACAGTGCATTTATTTAGTGTTACTTAATAAAAAGATTCAAAACTTCTAGACACTCAACTCTAAATGTAAATAAGATGCAAATTAATGTACACTTAAATGAGAAAGCTAGGGAAGTAGTTGAATTCATAGCTTTTCTTGATATCTCTGTAGATTTTGAATGATAATTATATAATTTATATGACTGGATTACAAATAAAGAAAAAAAATAAGGTCTCTCACTTGACAGATGTCAAGTTAGTTTATCAAAGTTATTTTCTTATTTCAATGTAAGATCTGGGATTAACAGTTTGTTTACGAGTTAATTTTATGAAAAATTTGTGAATGGTCATGGGTATATTTTTGAACATCTTCAATATGTTCATAACAATATTGATTATGGAGGAACCAACTCGTAACATTGTTAGATACTCAATTCAAAAAGTGAATAACTCATTTATGGGTCAATGGCAACACACTTTTTCGATAAACTGCCAGTAAAAATTAATTAAACCGTTAATAAATTTAAAAAGTAATTGAGGAAAACGTGAAAATTATCATTGAGAATTTTAAGAATACAATAATTATGAACAGATTATAGGGCTTACATTATCAAAGATTGCGAAACTGTCAAACTGCGATATGTTTTTTTTTCAAGAAGCAGTTGAAGAAATGTTATAAAAATTCAAAGCATTAATTAATGATATATTTCTTCGGTTTCAGGTGACAGAAAAATCACCCTAAAATGGCGCAGGATACTACAAATTCAACCATTGAAATGGGCACCAGTGACCAGGTTAATATTTTCATTTGATACATACCAGTAATACTATATCTTGTTCTTGATTGATCGTACTAACAATGAAGTTCTGTCAATTAAACTCACCAATATTATTTACTTTTAAGTAAACATTTCTAAGAATGTTCATTTATGTAATGTAACAGTTATATAATGTCAGTTAAGTATATTATCTACTTATGTGAATAAAAGTATGCCAATTATTACGAAGTAATTAGTGTTGCTTTTAATCTTTGAAAAAAACTTACTTTTTTAAACCTAAAACTCACCTTATCTAATAAACACAAAAAATGATTAAAATCGATCTATCTTTTTAGAAGTAGCTTAGTGAAAAAATAAACAATAGTTTAAAAAACTAAAAAAAACACGCTTTTATTGCTAACCGAACTAAAAACTAGAAAATAATTTTTAATGACAAAGAGTATAAAATTACAGTAGTAGAAGATCGAACAATTAATCATAGTGAATCGCCTTAATATAAAATTATAATAAAATTTAAGTTATTAACAGAATAATTCAATTCTGAGTAAAAATCGTGGGGTGCATTTTACTGTGATTCATAACTATCCTCTCATAGATAGTTGCTAATAGAATGATTGTAATACCTTAAATATCGAGCACCCCACGCTTTTTACTCAGAATTGAATTATTCTGTTAATAACTTAAATTTTATTATAATTTTATATTAAGGCGATTCACTATGATTAATTGTTCGATCTTCTACTACTGTAATTTTATACTCTTTGTCATTAAAAATTATTTTCTAGTTTTTAGTTCGGTTAGCAATAAAAGCGTGTTTTTTTTAGTTTTTTAAACTATTGTTTATTTTTTATTTTTTAGTCTGTGACAAACTCATAAATTGAGAAATCATTTCATTACTTAGATTTTTTTAGAAAGAATCACTCAGTGGTCTCCGTATGATCGATCAACGGGCATTGATCCGAAATCAATCGCCTTCACGGTTCAATGGGACTTACTTTCATCATTGTGGTTAGTTTTACCTCCCAATTAATGGAAAAATCCAGATTGACGTCGTTAAGTTGTCAATAGACCCTTAGTACTTCTACTGTTGAAGTCGCTTAGGAATAAGTCTAATTCATTAACCCGGCGTCAGCACAGTTAAAATATGTTACAACGATAGTAGGGTTGGGTCCAGGAGACCCATGAAGAAAATCGTCATAATTTCAATAATTACAAGAAATTTACTAATATATGGCTGTAATTGGATAAAACGACTATAGTTTAAGTGGTCATGTATGAGTAAAAAGAACTTGAAGTAAACTTTCTTTTTAATATTTTTTTTATGATAGTGGAACAAAATATTAACAAAAATAACAACCTTTGCTTTAAAGTCACAAAACTTGAACCAAATATAAACTTTTTTTCTAAAATATTAATAATTAGGATACATGTAAATCACATTTAATAAGACTACAAATAAAATTACAAATTAGTTTTATGAATCAGTCATATCATTGCTTACATATGCGCAGTCTCTACAGTACAATATTGCAAACTTAGTGCAGATATATTTGTTTCAGTTCTGTCAAGTTCAATTACTTTTTCAGTCTTTTTTGGCAGGACAGTCTTGCAACCTTTTTCTGACCTTCAGTATCTTTGCAGACGGGTCCCTGACAGGGTTTCCTAAAAAAATCGCGTATTGTTTGGCACATTAGTCTTAGCAACTGCAGGATGCCTTTACGGTCGCGCAAATGCTCACCAACAAGAGTAATGCGTAAATTGAGAATTTGTAACAATGTTGTTATTTATCTTAAGAAATATATGTGCAGTTATTGAAGCCATATTTATATATATATATATATATATATATATATATATATATATATATATATATATATTATAAAATTTACAAGCCTAAATCGAATGTTTAGGCCTAAAGGCATCTATGGCCACTTTATTGTATCTCTTCCAATAAAATTAATATTTATTTATTAAATTAATATTATTTATTAGTCATTAAAAAATATTTTCTAGTTTTTAGTTCGGTTAGCAATAAAAGCGTGTTTTTTTAGTTTTTTAAACTATTCTTTATTTTTTTTATTTTTTTTTTTTTTATTTTTTTTTTTTGGGAAACTTTTATCAAATTATTGCATTGTCATCGGTCCTTGATACGTGTGCAAAGTTTCAATTTAATCGGATTGCTGGAACCTGGTGAAAATTAAGCTCGAAGATTCCGTTACATACATAGATACATACAACCCAAGCTAATAAAAGCGTATTAATAAGTACACAAGAATTATATATATAAGAATTAGATATGCATAAAATATATTTATTTACAAGGGATATCAATAACATATGATACTAAATATTTTGAGAGTCATATTAAAGATAAATGATAGATTGCATCCACGGTTGACCTTTTTTAATACAGCGCTAAATACTTAAAAGTAAATTCAGCTTAAAATAAAGCAAAAAAATAGTTTTTATATTTGACTTAAAATGGAGCCCGTATTTTAACTTAACAAAAAAAGATTAGTTAAAAATTTAAATTAACAGCATAGATGTTTATTATATAATAACTTCCATTACTTTGATAGATAACCTTACTGATAACGTTGAATCATTGTCCGTAGAAAAAAACAGTAATAAAACAAGTCACTTGGTATTTATGAGTGAAAAAGTATATCATGTACAGGATTGTTGTTATTTATTCACACTGTACCAGAGAGTAACGTACTGTGTACTATAAATCCTGACGTAACATGAAATAAGTAGTAAAACGTGTTTTGTTATGATGGTCGATTCTCTCAAATCTATCTTTATCTTAGTTTGGTTTTGACCGTGTTAAATGTAGGTTGGATATTGTTAAATAAATGTAGTTATATAAATCGAAAGTGTTTCCGCGGATTGGTTATCATTTATCGAGTGTATCTGGATTGATAAATTTACGTATCTTTTTTGCGATAGTAGCTGGAGATCAGTGTACAGCATCAATTTATAGATCACTGTATGTTTATCTTCGATGTATTAATTTGCAGGTTCTGGTTGCGTCAAAAAAGTCTAAAAAGCTGGTGTATGTTATTGGATTCGTTGCAATGTGTGCTGTGATTGCTGTTGTCGTTACATTAACGGTTGTTCTAACTAGAAATGGGGGGGACGCTGAAAATATTATAACAACAGAAGGCCCAACGTTAATAACAACAATACCGACAGTTGCAACAATACCGACAGTTGCTACAATACCGACAGATCCTTCAATAGTGACAGATCCTACAGCACCGACAGAGTCAACAATACCGACAGATCCGATAACAACAGAGACTCCTATATCAACTAACCCGCCACTAGGAGATATAGATTTAGATGACGTAATAAATGGGGAATTCGCTCCACCATCCTTTAATGGAACTTGGGTGTCTGGTGAGTGAAGTCTTTTGGCATTTGATAATATTATATAGTTTAGTGATTCGTTAAAAAAAAATAAAGCAAAATTGGATGAGAAATTAATCTTCTATGAATTTATTCATTCATTTATAATTAGGTTTTAATTAAAAAATATGAATAATGAATATGACATCAGAAATGCAGTTTTATAACTTTTTCATAATTACAGGAAACGAAGTCGTATTCAAAAATGAAAATGGGGATTTAATACTTTATAACATAGATACATCTGCTCCCAAGATTCTCATCGCAAATTCATCTCAGGTAAATTAAAAAACTTAATTATTACCTCATGTATACTAAGTGCAATTAAAAAAGTTTGATTGATAGTAGTGACATTATTGTATATAATTTAGAGAACTAGTACGTTGTCATTTGTGATGTTATTTATTCTTATATAATTTCAGTTACTTTATTATTATGTTAGTTTATTATGAAATCAGCTAATAAACAAAAGTATGAAGATGAAGTTATTTATTCAAACAAGAATAAATAATTAAGCTTTGCTTTACTTAAAGTCACTAAAGTAAGTTAAGATACTATATCTCAGCTAAACTTTGTTAATTCAGGCCTTATATGCAGGCTTAAGTTTAACTAACTCGTAAATTATTAAACTTAGCGCAAAACTAGTTAGTGAAACTAAATTTTAAATTAGTTTAGTTTCGATGTCAATTAGTAATTAAAATAGGATTGTTTACAACTGGTTTTAGATACTTCAACAATCTTTCCGGGTGACGGCTTTGTCTCCTAACCGTCAGTACGTGGCGTTGTCCTACAATGAAGCATCAGTAAGTTTGAGTTAAATATATTAGAGTAAGTAGTTTTTATAGAGTAAGTATTTCTTATAGATCAGTTATAAGCGATAGTTGATAAAGAGTTTTATATGCTATAATAACATATGGTACTTGTCATTATATTGCTTTATAATTGTGATCTATATAGATTAATGAAATTATGTCGCTCTATATTTCAAATAATCTCACATTGAATTAATAGAACAGTAATATTTTTTATTTATAAGCTAAGGCTATGTCTTAACACAGGATAGCACTTACCTTCAATTTAAATATAAATTGCCTTGGATTATAAATAAACATTGATATTAATGATAGGTATCATACTAATAACGAAAATCAAAGTAGAAAATGCTGACATAATTATTACAAACGTTGTATCTAATAAGGCTTGCAAACTGAATTAAGTGGGGTCTCGTACTAAAGCTTTGTTACAACGGACGTGATCTTAAATAATTAGCTCCCAGCGGCGTCGTTTCTGAACGTAATTGAACTCTGTTTCAGTAGATTTTAGTGATATTTACTAAACCAAAATAAATTGAACTATTTGCTCAAAAAAATTAATGGTACAGAACCAATCAGACTTATCTTTATACAATAAAAAAAATATAATTTTGACAAAAAGACATTGAATCTTGTAATTTTATTTATAAATTAAATTTACATTACTATTAAAATATTTTTATTCAGTAATGTTATCGTGGCCATGTGTTCTTTTTAAGGTTCTTTTCCTTGTAACAATTTCCGTTTCGTATAATATTCGTTGATAAGATTATTAAAAATACAATAAATTTATTCAGAATAATATT
Source organism: Napeogenes inachia (assembly GCA_959347355.1). NCBI lineage: Eukaryota > Metazoa > Arthropoda > Insecta > Lepidoptera > Nymphalidae > Napeogenes > Napeogenes inachia. The sequence goes on from OY365797.1 coordinate 19,268,369, forward strand.
TGGATTTCATATAAAGCACACAGCTTTTAAAATTTATTTCTTTTATTGCATCTAAACTTATAAAAAGATTAAAAATGTTTTCAGGTATATAGACATAGTTTCGAGGCTTCCTACGCAGCGATTGAATCACCCGGTGGTAAGGTCATAAACATCGGACCTCCAGGAGTTACTTATGATCAAGCAGTTCTCCAGAACTTTGTCTGGGGACCGACTGGAACTTCTCTGGCATTTGTCTATAAAAATAATGTTTACTACCAACCCAGTTTGACCAGCCCAGCCCAACAAGTCAGTGTTTCAGGAAGAGAAAACGTTATTTACAATGGTGTTCCTGATTGGGTATATGAAGGTAATTAAGAGTTTGAGTACCTCTGAAATCTGAACATACATTTTAACTAATGATATAAACAAACTATAAACCATACATTACTTGTTCTTTATATGAATGTAAACGTTTTTCTTTAGAGGAAGTGTTCAGTTCTAACAACGCGCTGTGGTTCTCAAAAGACGGTTCAAGAATTGCGTACGCCACATTTGATGATACAAATGTTCGAATAATGAAGATCCCTCACTTCGGAATCCCTGGCTCCGCTGAATACCAATATACAAGGCATCGTGACATTCGTTATCCTAAGGTAGGTTTAAAAGTATTTAAGGCCTATTAATTCGCATATTGTAGTCAGATTCATAAAATTAAATTAATTGAATTTAAATTAAGTTTAAATATAAAAATTAAATTGAATTTCAGTTTAAGAATTAAGTTTAAAGTTAAGTAATTTTCTTAATTCCTTATTCAGTTCTAGATATTATGAGGTTCAGAACAATCGAGTTGTAAAAAAATATGGCTTTTCATAATGAAACAGCTTTCCAGTTTTACTTAGAAGCGGTACAGTTTAATTAAACTTCAAATTTAACATTAATTGGTCGTTAACATGATACTTATTCCAATTAATTTTAAGTATCTTCATTAATATGATAATGTCTTATTAACGAACTTTAAATTAATAATATGTTTCACATTTAATCATAAATATTTTTTTATTCTCATTTAAAAATATATAAATTGAACCGGATATTATCTAAGGAAGACATTTGTAAATTTTGGTCAAGTTATAAAAACTTTATAGGTGTATTTTTAATATCTGGGAAATTACAGAAAATTAACATAAATAAATAATCATAGTAATATAAATCTATGGCACTACATATTTTTTGGAATGAACAAAAGTTGTTGGAACTAATATTTTCAAATTATTATTATTTCAGTCAGGTACAAATAATCCTATTGTTAGCGTCACTCTCCGCAATATAGCGACGAATAATCAAAGAACGATCACCGCGCCAACAGATCTCAATGAGTAAGTAGAAAGAAAACTAAAATAAATGCAAACGTATTTAACAAAATCATACGCTTTAATTATCTATGTTTATTTCAGAATGTTCATTTTAATTGCCACAACCTAAAGCAAGAATCTTAACTGATTAGATTAAATTATTTATTTTCAGACCTATCCTGAATAAGGTGGTATTTGTGGGCAATGACCGCATTGCTCTAATGTGGACCAACCGCGTTCAGTCACAGCTCAAAGTGGATATATGTCCTGAAGGTGTTCAGACTTGTAATACGGTATGATATTAGATATTAATAAGCCCAGGCAAAATAGCATCATATCATATCAATTGATATTTCCCTAATATTTCTACATTTTCTACAAAGTTTGTAACTTTATAAAATTTGGAGTGTTAGACATCAGTCATTTAAATTTTTGCCACAACCAGCATAAAAGTCCTGATTAAAATAAGTTTAGAATAAGGTAAGGTATAAAAATAGTAAAAACATTTTCAAATATAAAACCTTTATGTGATAACTAGATCTTCAGATACACGGAGAACAATGGTTGGATTACAAACATACCGATGATATTTAATGAGCAAGGAAATGCCTTTATCACCATTTTACCTCAAGTAAGTGCATCTTATAATTGAACATAATATACAAGGTTATTTATAATTAGTTGACCACCTCTTGCAAGCAGCCTCTCTGCATAAATCCCAACAACATTTGTTCTACGACTTTTTAAAAAATCTTGATAAACGACACTAAATCACGAAACAAAAAAAATGTTGCTCCCTCTTTTACTAATACTCTGTATTTTGTAAGAAGCGCTTAAAAGGTCAACGGCCGGGCGCCATACCTACGCTCAGAGTTAATGTCAGTTCAGAGACAACAAATATATTTTGTATGGGAAAACTCAATTTTTTAGAAACTATTAATTTTAAAAAATCGTAGAACAAATGTTGTTACGATTGATGTAGAGAGGCTGCCTGCAAGAGGTGGTCAACTAATTAAAAATAACTCTGTATAAATAGCAAAGAAATATGTATTAATGAAGTTTTTTTATTTTTCAGTTAGTCAATAACGTTCGTTACAAACAAATTGTACAAGTATCTAATGTGAATTCTTCTTTATGGACATCCCAAAGTCGCACAAGTTCTGCCAACACAGTGGCAGAAATTCTTTCGTGGACTCCGGAAAATGTCATGTAAGTGGAAGAATATATCTTTACAGAATAATTATCTTTTTGTATAGTAATAAATACGAAGTGTAACTACTTACACAATTAAAAAAATAAAACCAACTAGCGTCGAGCTATTTAGAACAATAAAATATATAAAAAATAACCATGTTATTGATTTATTGACTTTAAATTTCTTGCAGATGGTATACAGCTTCGGGTGTAAACGACACAGCAGAACAGCATGTGTATTCAGTGAACAGCGGCGGCACCGTAACTTGCTTCACGTGCAACATTGTGCGTCCCAACGGTGGGAAGTGTCTCTACAACGAGGCCACCATCTCCGAATCCAGGCTCACCATCAACTGCGCTGGTCCAGACGTGCCGCAGATATTTATATACAACGTGGTTAGTTAAGATACTTATATCGATTTACTGGAAGTCAGATTTATATACTCACATTTAGCTGTCAAATTCCGTGTCAGCCGTTCTAATTGGTTGAAGACGTAATAGAGCCAATTACAACTCTTGACAGTTAAATCATTTTTGATTTGATCATTCTTTCGGAATCCAACTGTTAAATAATAACTATAAAAATGTGGTTAAATGTTGTAGCTTTGTAAAGCTTTCTCAGAATAATTGAAGTATTTGTCATTATTGAGAGTCGAATGCAGGTAATATTGAACCTGTAAAGTCTAATTAACGTATTAAAAAAAATGACATTTCTTGACACAAATGATTTAATACTTTTTCTTTGTTATTTCACAAGAACACATGTAATAATTTAACGTATGTTTTCAGAATGGTAATCTTATAAGGGTTTGGGATGACAACGAACGGGTATCGAATATATCATCTACCTACAACTATCCAGTGATTTTGAGAAGATCAATATCCTTAGGAGCGGGTATTCCTCCAGCTGACGTTCAAATCCAAGTGCCGTCAGATTATCAATCACGCACAAATGTACCACTTCTCGTTTATGTGTAAGACTTTGGTTTTCGTGCCCCATTATTAACCTGAATATTTTGCTTTTCAACTGTTAATCGACAAGACCGACTCTTTTATTTCTTTCGTGTTTTTTGATGAAATAACTTCATTCTATTTCCAGCTACGGAGGCCCTGATACGGCGTTGGTTACAAAACAATGGAACGTAGATTGGGGTTCATCTCTAGTCAGTCGTTATGGCATCGCTGTTGCTAGCATCGACGGAAGAGGGTCCAGCTTGAAGGGAGTCGACAACATGTTCGCATTGCATAAACGACTTGGAACAGTTGAAATCGAAGATCAAATATCTGTAACCAGGTACAGTATCTCTTGTTAAAGTGACAATACTATCTCCTCACAAAACAACTTCATCTTCCCTTTTTCTTCAAATTTATATCTTACCGTTTTATTCTACTCCAATGATGGTAACCATTTGCTATCAAGTGCATGTACTAAAGGAGCAATTGCTGCTCGTTTAATAATAAATATATAAAAACAAATCATTCCAGATCTCTGCACCAACAACTTCCTTGGTTAGACAGCAACCGTACTTGTATCTGGGGCTGGTCATACGGTGGGTACGCAGCGTCGGTCGCTCTCGCTCGTGGTGGTGACGTCTTCAGATGCGCTATTGCTGTAGCTCCTGTTGTAGACTGGCGGTTTTATGGTAATTACAATCATCTTGTTGATTTTTCTGCTGTCCAATCAGAATTTTAAAACAGTTAATTTTAAGAATCTTGGAAACCATATCGTCTTAACTCATTATAAGTTAGTTGAGTTTCGATATACGTTTAATTTGAATAACTAAAACATAGCATACGAACATGTAATTTGATTAAAACATCAGAACATTAATCAGAAGTTCTAGTTTAATAATTGGTATGGTAAAAGAAAAAATGTTTATTATTTAAAGAAACTTGGGGATCGATTAATTCAAGATCTTGGTTAAATTAGATATAACCTAACTATAATATTGCTCTAGACACCATCTACACGGAGCGCTACTTGGACACGCCACAAAACAACATCCAAGCTTACGCGAACTCCAGTCTTTTGACAGAACAAGTGGTAAGTTCGTATTTACATAAACCGCCACTAGATGGCATTTACATAAAAATGTATGAAGATTTGTAATTATGGAATGTATATTTTTTAAATCTGTTTATTGTAGAATTATAAATCTATGTTTTCTTCTTAATATTGTATATTATTACAGTCGTATCATATATTATGTCGTATATATATTATATATCGGTAACCTCTTTCGCCTAATATTTGTTATAATCTTCATATTGTATTTATTACAATACATGGGTCACCTGGAAGAGGTCGCTTCTTAACAATAAGGTTAACTTTTGTTCATTTTGTTTTATGTTCTTAGCTATTAATATTGTTTTGTATTACCTTTTGAGTATGTACGATAAATAGTATTATACTTAAATTGACTTGATCTAGGTGGAGGCGTATAAAACCAAGAGCTACTTCCTCGTCCATGGTACTGAAGATGATAATGTACACTATCAGCACGCCATGTTACTCTCTCGTCTGCTGCAACGAAGAGACGTATACTTCCACCAGATGGTAAGCACTGTATTAACTATTTAAAAAAAAATAATTTTGGATCTATAATTTCAGTCATGTTAATTTTAACGGAATATATTAAAAATATTTATTATATTTCATTTGGTACTAGTTTCTCATAAAAAATATTAATAAATTAGTATCCACATACATCATGTCCGTTTTAATCGAAAAATAAAAGGTTTTATTTCATTTAGTCAATGTTTCATAAAAAAATATATAAATTAAGATCCAGATAGATCAACTTAGTTATGACCGACAATTAAAAAGTTTTATTTCCCTTAGTCAAACTTTCATAGAAAAAATATAAATTAAGATTCAGATAAAATTATCTTAGACTTGACCGAAAAATAAAAGGTTTTATTTCTTTAAGTCATTAATCTTTTATTAAAAATGTAATTAATTACGATTCTATAAATTATATTAATTATCATATAACTGATTGTTTTTTCTTTTCAGAGTTACACGGATGAAGATCATAGTTTGATTGGTGTTAAACCGCATCTTTACCATGCATTAGAAAAGTTCCTAAAAGAAAATATGTTTTAAATTAGAGATTTAAAAATGATCAAGTACACATTATTTAATGAAGTTTAGATGGACCATAAGATAATAAATTAGAATTCAAAACTAATTAAGAAGAATTCAAAGTTTTGCTTCCGATCAATATAGACACTTAAAAACTTGACGCATCCTTTTTTATATAATTCGCTTATTTTTCATATTTTAAAGTATTAACTAATAAAATAAAATATAGTACAATCAAGTCGCAAATACGTTTGATACTTGCAGCAAATGACACTTTAAACTTATAAATTATAATTTAAAACCATTTTATGTATGGTGTTGTAGAAGACAAACTATATATATATATATTTGACAAAAATCATAATTTTTTTTTACATTTACATTCACTGATTACGCTAGTATGTAATATATTTTACTTAAAATCATTCCATCAGTCGGTCTATAAATATCCTGTTAGTTACCGAAGCATATTCTAGAATAGATCATATCTTAAATCTAGACTAAGTCATTAAGTAAAAGTATTTTTCTTGACAAAAAAATGGTTCGTAAGTATGTGTGCTATAATATTATATAAATGCCAAATATCAATGAAAACAGGGTTATCACACGAAAGTTGTTTTAAAATGTATTATAATAAAAAATCCATTATTTGTTGTTATTATTCAAATAAACACAGAAAGTAATAGTCAATTTGTAAATAATATTAATATTTAAGTATTAATAATCAAATAAATGTTCTTTTTAAAAAAAATTAATGTATTTTTTTCATATATAATTAAACTAGCATATCCAGCTCGCTACGCTGGGCTGAATTTAAATATATATAGATTCCGTATAGATAAGAAAAAATACATTAAATATAAGAATGAAACCACCTAATTATGTGGTTGCAAAGGAGGATTCAAAAGAAAATAAGTAGTAAAAATTTATATATTTTATATTTGAATTACATTCAAGTTGTTTCTAAATCTGCGCCAATGCTAAGTCGCAATCTGAATGAATAAACTTATAACAAAACTCTTTCCCATGCTTTGGCAGCACTTTACTCTGTTTACGAACTTGACTCTCATGAGAGCTAAATAGTTGCGAGCTGGAGCGCTACATGTACACCTTAATAATAACAATGATTTATCTAGAATTTCATTTTCTCCTACTCTACTCTCTAGCAGGTACACGGATAGACCCATGGCGTTAAACGTGATCTTAAATACTTCAATGAACCTAATTATAATTCATTAATGACAGCGGTGACGTAAAAACATACAAAGCACGTGTTAACAGAAATATATATAATAAAATCAATAGCATGTCGGTAGTAAAAAACTGTCATTGAAAGTAAAAAAAGAATTCTATTGCCCCCAAGCTTTACAGAATTACCTGCTCAATATAAACGAATCAATGTAAATATTCTTTGAAAATTTCGTTGGAATCGGTCCAGCCGTTTCGAGATCTATAAAAAACATACATAGACCAAACTTTATCTTTTATTGTAATAGATAAATTATTTATTTCTGCATAGCCTAAAAAATAACTAATATATAATTAATTTGATCACACCTACTGTTTATGCATGCAGTGGAAGCTTAAAAGTAAACTACACTACATAAATATTTAAAAACATAACACATAAATATATAAAATAAACTACACTACATAAATATATAAAACAACTGTAGGTAATTGTCCCTTCCATAATGTTGGGTTTATGTTTTGTATTCTGTTTTATAAATAAATAAATAGATACATAGATTATAGTACCAATTAGTTGCTTCGCCTCCGATTATTTAAAATTGAATACCAGTATCTAGGAAATATATTTTAACTTTGTATCTAACCAGCAAAATACAAATTAACATATCCTATTACTCACAGTTAACGCCGCGTAACCGCCACGCTTCAAGATCATAAATTATAACCTTGAATGGGTTCGAAGCTAGTTGACCAAAATCGAACACAATCAAGTGAATAAATCCTAGTTAATGTATATTTATAAACCTATTACTCTATATTAGTTATCTTAATAGGTTGAAGTTCGTTTCTTTATTTCTAACCTCTCGATCAATTACATATTTTCTTATTATTTCCATATGAACTTTCAAATTCTATTTAATCTTATTGTTCTACAATCTTTCCTTATTATATTATTCTTGTTTAGATAATAAAGGAAATCCATATTTAATGTCTTTACTATCATAGTCATTGAATTTAATTTGCATAACGATTCATTTCTGTACAATATTATTTTATTTTGAGTTCGTCAAAGAAATCGGGTTTTTCAATGAATCTCATGTTGACAAAGTCGCAGAAAAAGCTTGTCTAAACATATAATAAAACATATTCCAGGGCAGATTTGAGCAAAAATGTAACACAATACAATACTAATTAGCGTACTACAAACCAAAACAAAGTTGGAACTATGTTTAATATCATTTGATGTCAGTTGGGTTCCCAACTTTCAGCATAAGCTTGCGTCATGTGCGATAAACTTGTAATACACGGACAAGTTGGAATTTATTATAACTTCTATGTACAATGTGGTGCTCAAAGTTATGTAATATTACGTTTTAGTATAATAAGGATAATATTTTACGGATTTAACTCGAGTATAATTAAATTAAAAATTTACCCCAACGTTTCGAATGTTTTGCAGCAATCGTGTTCACGGTTAAGACGAGATATAGGTCTTTCAGTAAATCAGATAATTAGTCATATATTTCTAAAGGTTTGGTTAAATTTAAAGTATAAATAAATTTAACAGCTAATTATACGCGAGTTAAATCCGTAAAATATAGGTTTTATTTCAATGTGTAGAAATTCTTGAAAATCTAAAAAATATAAAAATGCAGTAAAATAAACATAAATAAGCTTTAATTTCATGTAATAAAAACCACTTAAAATGTTACAAAAGAAACAAAATTGTACAAAGGAACAAATATTTGTGAATGGGCTCGGCTTAGATCGTATAGCTGTTTGCGTCTCCTCCCTAGCTAAAAGCATTACCTACAGCCATTAGTGCCAAATGCTCGGGATTCATTACGTCAGTAAACTGTTTTTCTTTACCCAAGTAATACAAGCCTTTTTCAGTCTCGTAGCGTTGAAATAATCTGTGCGAAATTCCGTTGTAAATAGTTTCTGAAGAAATTATTATTAAAATACAATATTATTCATTGTTATTCATGTTAAGTTTAAAATTCAGATTTGTTTTATTGGATTTTACCCTCAATTATTGATTGGAATTTTAGTGTAATTTGGCAATCATAATTAAGTAATAATTAAAACTTGAAACTTCTTATTGCGCTCGTTTATCTTATAAATCTTCACTATAAGAATTTAATTATTTAAGTTTTGTAATCAAACTTCATAATAAATGAGCTGAGATAATGTTTAAAAGAAAGAAATTCAGCTCCTCATAATAAATGAGTGCTTTAAAAAAGTCATTCTCGAGTACAGATTATTTTCAGTCTAATTAAACAGCGACATTAATTTAACTTTTAACATTAACGTCTTGAATCTGTTGGCAGGGGTTGAAATAATGAGATAAAGAATTCTTTTGTCGAGCCTTATTTAGAAAATCTAGAATTTCACGATTTTCTATGACTACAAGAAATAATATTATCTAGCTATCCGCAACGATTTGAAATAATTTCGGCAAACAGTATGGTCATAAATTCTAAAACATTCTCTTCACCCACCCGAGGTCTTGTGTATTCACATAAATCCCCTCGTATTGACCTCGTAGCTTTTGTTGAACGTTTCTCAAATATAAAGTGGTTGTTCCCTACATTTAACATTGAGTCGAAGCCTTCGGGGTATTCCGGTCGAGATATCAAGAGGACTGAATTATGAAATATTTACCTTATGAAATATTAATGACTTTGCTTTAAGAATATTTCAAAAAACTTTTTATTGTTATCAAGATTAATCTTGAATTAATATTCTACTATTTATACTTTATATGTTAATATGCAAACTAATTATAAGATAAATAATTTTAAGATAAAGTTACTTTGATTCGATCTGGTTTGCTTTGTGACCTGTGAACCAAATTTTATTCTAAAAAATAGGAGATAAGTTATCTTAGTAATACTATTGTACGTTATAAAGGTCATTACAATTCAAATCCGGGTTACAAAACGTCATTATTATAAATACTAAATAATGTTTTATTAAACATTAATAATTAAAATTTGATAATTAATACTTAAAATTTATTTTAAATCAATACTAATATTAGATCACCGCCCCGTTGGTCGAGTGGTTAATACAGACTAACGTATAGCGGCGCTATGGGGCTCGGGTTCGATTCCCAGCAGGGACAGGCATGTATGTGATGAGCATAGATGTCTGCATTTCTGGGTTTGGTCGTTTATTAAATACTAGCTGTGCCTGTGACTTCGTACGCGTAGATTTACTATTTGATAAAACTTACCCTTTGTGCTTACCAATGTATGTAAAAATTATAAACCTGCAAACTGGTAAGCAGCTATGCTACGACAATAAGAGATTATTAACTTCTTTATTTGTTAACCGATTGTTAAAAAAAAACAAAATATAAAGTGAATCCCATGACTATATAATCCCGAAAACTGCATCCAAATCGACTAACCCGTTTTGAAATTAAACCCGTGAACCCAACATACAGACAATTAGACGAACAAAATGAAAAAAACATTGTTTTGGGTTCTCTTGCTTATATAAAGGTATATGAATTTTTGAAAATATTGTTTTTTCGTGTTGTGTGCATAACTAAAAGACAAACAGATAAACAGACAAAGATTTTTAAAATGCTGAAAATTGATTCTGTTAGTTATCACTGCATATCCTAGTATAGTTTTTTAAATATTTTAAATGTACAAAGACTACTCCTCTACAGATTTATTATAGGTATCGAATAAAATTTGCATTGTACCTATTACGGGATTGACATAAATTTTCATAACTTTTTTATGTCTTAACCGATTTAGATAAAATAAACACTAAATGTTAAGTGAAGACTATGATAATATATTTCTGAAAACCGCATTCAAATTGGTTAAGCCGTTTCTGAGATTAGCGTGTACAAACATACAGACTTACAGACAAACAGTCAAACTGAAAAACCATTCTTTTGGGGTCTCTTGCTCTTATAAGGCCCCACTATGATGTTTTTTTTTAATTCCATGAACAGAATGGATCAGTGCCCATTTTATTATATGTATAGATATTCGCAGTAATTATAATGTGTATTTCTATGTATAAGTATCGTTGTGTAACACCTAACAAAAGAAAGTAATTTGCTTACTTAGGGGTTAGATCAATGTTTGTAATTTGTCCTGCTATATTATTATTGTTATTATAATTATTATTATTATATGTGGAAAAGTTTGGTTGTTTGGATGGATGGATGGTTACTTCATCACGTCAAAACTGCTAAACGGATTTTGATGAAATTTGGTAATGCACGAGAATAACACATAGGCTATCCTGTTTTTTAGTCGTTTAGTTTACTGAATGTTACAAAAATAAGTAAATAAATAACGTTGATTAAATTAACCACCAACTAAAATGCTTGGTTTGGTCTGTAGAAACTAGGAAAAATCTTATACTACACATATGGCGCCATAATGTTAACCCCTTTATTTTTTTGACCTCTACAGCGCCATATAATTTGTTTCGGTTATTTGCCACATTTCATAGTCACCATCACTCACATTTTTATCAATCCGCAGTTTTTATTTATACACTTCAAAAACACTTTAAGAAGTCGCAGGCAACAGCTAGTTATATACGTAATCAATTAATCTTAAAGAATATTTCTTGCCTCTTTATTTACTGCGTTCAATGTATCTGAAAGCCATTTTAGTCTAATCTCCGAGGGATACGAAGGAAGGAAGCATAATGATCTTGCTTCAATATAAAGCTTCTTTATCCTCCTTTCTCAGCGTTCTTACATAATGCGTAAATTGAAGAGATTCTACTTAAACCGCCCCCAGACGACGACTGTGATTTTTATGAGATTTTATAGTTATAGCTAATCAGAATTAGTAAAGATTTATTTTCTATTCCATCTTTTATAACATATAATAGAGATTTAGTTTTAATATTTAATATTGGTAATGTAAACAGGAAAATATTAATGTACATATTTGTTGGTATAATATACTTGTAATTAATATCTTAATTATGCTGAAGATTGTTTGGTTCAGTCGTTAACTAGAGCGAGTCGTGAACAATAGTCGTTAACCATGAACAAAGTCTGATCCTCGCGAATTAATTGTACAACAAAAATAAGACCTTCCAACTTTCGTATAACGTATAATATAAGATCACGAAGCAGAAGTTGTATCGTAGTTATCTAACTCACTAATCTCAGAGTTTGTGAACAACGCTCGTTAAGCACACATTCAGGTGTTGGAAACGCTGTTAAATCGTGAGATGTTGCTGAATTGCTAGAAGTAAGCACCTAAGTTTGTTTTGTTGCTGATTACGCGTTGGCGCATTATTATCTACCGTCTTAGCTTTACCAAAGTGTATTTGGTGTTTGAAAAATGTTTTTTTTGATATTTTTTTTGTTATTTGAAATACTATCTGATGATATTTTTTGGTTTTTAAGACAGCGAAAATCGATTAAGATTTACCAACTTTCACATAATTTTAAGAACTTACTAAATTGGTAAAAAGTTTATCGCATATTTAACAAAAATTGTATAAAATTATATTAGTTAATTTTTTTTATAGAGAATATAAAAAATATCTCCTAGGCAAACCGCACATTTGTCATGTCAACATTCGTCGCATTTGGGTACGGTATTGATACCGGATGTGTTTTAAATTAAAAATGGAAGTTGCATTATTCCCAAAAAAACAAATTTAATAATATTTTCACTATACATAACATTTTTGTGCTACCAGGCTGATGTACATGTAAATTTTTATATAAAAAATTCCAAAATCAAAATTCGAGGTCAAATAATCACACCGATCACATATCTTATTGACCCCCTCTGTTAAGGCATACATCAAAAATGCATATTATAGAAAAAGCATTAAAAGTAATAAAAATAATATTTTGTTAAATAAATTTTCAACATGAAACCATTCAAATTAATTGGTTAAATATCAATCAAAGGAAACAATAGTTCAAATAGATTTGTTGGAAAAGCAATTAAGTTCGGAACATTTTGTTTTAATTGGATGATTTATAGATATTACGAAGTTGAATAGTTCGAACTTCCAATAGACATAATGACTTTTTACTTCAACTTTCGTCGCAGTTTGAAATTACTTTTTAATGCCAATTATACAAATTACAAACTCTTTTATTTAATAATTATGCTGTTTTGTAATAATGATTCTTTGACGGTTCTGAAACTTGAAATATACTTTATGTAATAGTCATTAATTTAGTTTTACTTTTTAGGTACAGAATAATAATACAATCGAAATTGTTTTTAGTTATCTGCTCTCCCGTGGTTAATGATCATTATTCTGTATCCAAAGTAACTTAAATAATATAACTAGTGTTTAAAATTTGTCATTTCCTTTTATTTTAACATAATTAATGTAAAAATATTTAAATGTACTGTCATATTAAGTAATTTTATCTACACCTATTTATCACTGTAATTAAAACTTTTGAGCACCAATTTTATTTATAAGATTCTTGGATTTGAGCTAGGCTTTGATGAGTATTATATATATATGATTGTATTATATATATATATATATATATATATATATATATATATATATATATATATATATATATATATATATATATATATATATATATATATATAATATAGTTTATAAAAGACAAGGATAGTTGAAAATACCAACCAAATTTCATTTATACGTAACAACAGTTTCTAAATTCCTAAATAAATTAATTTAATTCAATTCTTTATTGAAGAATTTTATTCGAGCGGAAGTGAACAAGAAATATTTGGGTATTGTCCTGAATGAGAGAAATAATACAAAGGAGATTGTTCGATTAATAAATAGAAAAAAACCAAGTAAATAACATATATATGTATCGTTAATATATGCGCTACTTACACTAACTAAAGTATTATTTATAATTTCAGGCCTGAAGTATGGCACAAAGCAGTTACTTTCCCTCTGCTGATAAACTAATTATTATTTAACATTATTTGTGGCTCCGGTAATAAATAAAATCAAAGTCAACATTTTAATATTCAAAATACAGTTGACGAAAATTTAAATTAATTAATTTACTGTCCAATATTTTTAGTCTTATCACCAAAAAGTTTTTATATATTCATATCGAAAGTTTTAAAATCCGATAGAATTCATTATTGAAAGAGTTTGGTCGTCCCTACCTTGTTTTTGTTTTGTTGGCGGTTAATTTGATGTAATGATCTGAACTTTTATACTAACAGTGATTTGACTATCTAATAAGTATATTTTTGTCTGATTCTATATAAATTTGAGTCAAAATTTGAACAAACAAAACTAATTGGTGTTCTAAAACTGATTATAATAATACAAATTAGTTAGGTCCGTGGGCTCTCGTCTCATATATAGTAAGTGTAAATATTGTTTGTTAAATTATACCGCTCTTCGAGAGCACTCCCCTCATTGCCTCGCTAAGTATCAGAATACTGGGTCTCGACATTTCGAGCGATTGTCGGTTTCGTGGTCATCTGGAGAGCAAGGCCAAGTTGGCCTCGAAGAAATTGGGAGTGATTAATAGAGCGAGGCAGTATTTCAAACCTGGCCAAAGACTTGCGCTCTATAAGGCGCAGGTCCGGTTCTGTTCTCATCTCTGATCCGGATCACCCCAATATCAGCTTCTACCATTTGACCGCGTACAACGGAGAGCCGTTCGGATTGTTGGGGACCCGGTGCTCTGCGAACGGCTGGACTCTTTGGCATTGCGTAGAGACGTGGCTTCTTTGTGCGTCTTCTACCGCATTTACAACGGGGAATGTTCCCAAGAACTATTCGATCTGATGCCTGCCGCTGAATTTCATCACCGCACCGAGCTCCATCGCCTCCAATATCACCCTTACCACCTGGATCGCGTGGCGATCCTCTACTGTGCAGTTTTCAAGGACATTTTTCCCACGTTCCACTCGCTTGTGGAACGAACTCCCTTCGGTGGTATTTCCAGATCGGTACGACATGGGTACCTTCAAAAAAGGCGTTTACTCCTACCTACATGGCCGGCAACACTCTTGTAAATCCTCGGATGTTGCAAGAGTTCATGGGCGGCGGTGATCACAAGTCATCTGTGACCCGCCAGCTCGTTTGCCCTGCTCTTACATAAAAAAAAAGAATAATAAAAAATCTCAGATATAAAAAAACATTAGTGAATAAGAGATATAAAGTAAAGAAGAGTAAGAGATATACAGTAAACCATACAGTAAATATGGGTGGTACTAAGCTTTTAATAGCTTAGTACCACCCATAAAAAATATTAATATTTGATTAAAAACCAGTATAAATATTTTAAATTAGAAATACATGTGTAATATTTGTGATCAGAAATAAATGTGTAATTTTAGAAACCACGATACAATATATAAATCTTAATTATTATAAGTTTGATAATCTTAATTATTTAATTGTGGTACATGAAATAAATAAATTAACTAAACTAACCTTAAAACAAAATAAATAATATTTATATGTTGTTTTTAATACAATTAAAAGATTTCATCATTGTAGCTTACTGTCATATTTATTCGTATGTTGCATTAAACTGCTAGTATTAAAACGTCACGAACATTCATGAAGGTAATCCATTGTGTAATCCAATCCAATCCAACTGGCGTTCTATTTAAGTTCTGAAAGTTCTTGTTACATGAGCGGCCTGTGGAAACAATTCTTCATGACTCGTTATTAAATTCTGTAAAACGAAGTAAAGAGAACTTTGTTATTGTTTATTTTATTTTAGATTTACGTTTCTCTGATTCTCTTTAAGCCCTCATGAATCATTTTTGAACTTTTGAAAAGTATTAACAGTTTCATACAAATACATTCCTGCAATTTAAGAAATTAATATTTTTCAATTTTCTTAAATCATTTATGTATATAATAATAATAATACTGGACAAATTACACACATTGATCTAACCCCTATAATTAATAGTTAAAATATTACCATATCATTATTTATCTGTTCTCAGCCATTAGTTAATATTTGTTTATGAAAAAGCTCCTAAAAAAAATTATTTTGTCCATTATAATAAGGCCTTTGCTTATTGTTAATTGTTTTAAATTTGATTTAATTTTGTTTAAGAAAATATATGGGTACAACTGTTTATTAAAAATTGTAAGCTATACTTATATACGAAAATGTATTTCACATGTAAATTAAATTAGCGTGAATGGTAGTGGGGAACTATGAGGACAAAGACGAAACGATGAAATCAAGTATTACAATTTATTAAAATAGAATAGAAAGCATGAATATCACATTCGTGTGTGAGTATGCCACTGTATTAATATTAGTTTTTTCTTCAATTTAAATTTATATAAAAATAGAATGAAAAATAAACCGATACGGCCAGGGATTCGAACCCGCGACTACTGGGAAACCGCCCCGTCGCTCTACCAACTGAGCTACCGTATCCGAATCCCTGCCCGTATCGGTTTATTTTTCATTCTATATTTATATAAATTTAAATAAGCTTAACATGGCTTTTCATGTTTATAGATATTTTCAAACATTTTTCTTCAATTTTCAAGATGAAAACAGATAAAATCTTGAAATATTTACAAAATATTTAGTATGTATACACTTAAAATATATTCTTATTATTAAAGTGAAGCCGTTAATCCGTTTCTGAGATTAGCGTGCACAAACAATGTTTTTTCATTTTGTTTATTCCTTTCTAACGAATAGACAATATGAAAAAACATGAATTTTTGAGAATATTTTTCACGTACAGAAAGCGATTAGTTACAATTTTATTATATGTATAGAGATAAATTTCTGGAACGATTTCATTCGAGCGTAAAATATTTTTTTTGACAAATTTACCGTTCATGATATGATTGCTTGTAATGCTTGTAATGTTTTTACAATCCTTATATTTTAAAAGTATTTTATTGTTTTGTAAAATAATATGTTGTATATTAACTAAATAATAAGCGATTGTGACATTTAGACATATATTGTGAAAACAGCTTATGCCGCAATTATTTCTTTTGAGTATTTACTGAAATTATCCAATTTCAGTTTTTTTACACAAAATCGAGGCAGATATATTTAAAGGAGAACAGAATCGAAAAATTAATAATTCAGTCTGGTTCTCGCTATGAACTGTAATTCGTTTAATGCCGATTGTTAGGGGTTTAATGACCCCTGTTTTCAGGGAGCTTCTGCACATAATTTTATTGAGAGTAATTTTCTTCTTTTGTTGTATTACTTTTACATTTGAAAACGTTTATTATTTATATTAAGTCTTGACATTTGCCGACCTTCTTTCTCATTGTAAGAAATGAAGATTAATAATTTATTACGTTACCTAAATGCTTGTTAGCGCTATTGATAAATTTCTTATCTCGGGTGTAAAAACGGAGAGTCGGGAAAGTATGAGTAATATTTAATTTAAAACAACATACAGTCGAGAAATTAAGTAAATCCCTGTCGGAAATCGAACCGGAGCCCCAACGCGCCGCTATATGTTAGGCGTCTACGCTAACCACTCTTTCAACGGCGCGGTACATTTTATCATTACGTCAAATAAATCGCTAATAAAACAAAAACAAAGGAGACGACAAATCTCTCTCAATAATCTAATTTATAAACTTTTGTTATGAATAAATAAAAAGTTTTCGGTGTTTATACTAAAAATGTTGGACCCGTAAATTATTTAAATAAAAAGATCTTCGGCTGTGTTTTGAATATTGAGCCTTTGACTTAGATTAAATTTATTACAGCTACAAATAAAATTTAAATTATGTGCGTGTTTATCCATTGTCGCATTTAATCTAAATAATACTAGTAAGTGAGTACAGAAATTGTAGTTGTAATAAACAGTTTCTGTTTTAAGCCACCAAAACAAAACAAAGCCAACTGTTGGTAAATAACTATGGGTAATAATATTTGTTAATTAATGTCATACGAACTGCTTGTAGCTTGTTTGGAAAACATTCAATTACTCGTTTGTGTTTAATAATAATTAGTATATTTACATTGAAATAACTGTACAAATTGCTGAAAGTTTATAGATTATATTCCATGAAAATTAACTATGTTACTTACATTTTATTTGGTTGTTATTACATACAACAAAAATCCGCATGACATAATATTGTGGGGTAATGCATCAGATATTGATACTAAATTTCTACTGCAGAAGGGTTGTCCCCAAAATGTTTTACAATGAAAAAAAAATCTCAGTCCCAACTATTTTATTACAATTCTTGTATTGTACTTATAAGTGAATACAAAAATGAATTTGAAATGTAAAGTGGGTTAGCGTGAATGGTAGTGGGTATGAAAATAGTAAATAATGCATATTTTTAAAGTAGATTATAAAGCATGACCATCACATTACTTATATTATTAAAATGTACTGCCATATTAAGTAGATAGATTTTTATCATTGTAATTGGAATCTTTGAGCATCCATTAAATTTATTATATTCATGGAATTGAGCTAGGCATACTTGAGGCCCTAAAAAATATAATATAGAGCTAATAAAATACGACAAACATTGTTGAAAATACTCAGAAAACGATAAATTCGTCATTTATTCTTAACACGGGTTTTTAAATTAATTCAATTCTTTATTCATGGTTTCTATTCGTGGCGAAGTGTGCACGAAATATTTCACTATTGTCCTGAATGCGAGAAATATTTCAAAGTATATTTTTCGTTTTATAGAATAAAAATATACAAAGTAAATAAATATATATAACGTCAATAAAATTAACGCTACTTACACTAATTAAAAATGTAATATAATTTCCGATTAATATTCTGATTTTTTTCAGGCCTGAAGAATGACACATAGCAATTACTTTCCCTCTGCTGACAAACTAATTATTATTTAACATTATTTGTGGCTCCGGCATAAAATAAATTAAAGTCAACATTTTCAATATCCAAAACTCAGCAGACGACAATTTCATTTAAATAATTTACGGTCCAGTATTTTTAGTGTAATCATCGAAAGCTTTTTATATATTTATAACGAAAGTTATTTTATCCGATAGAATTTATTATTGAAAGAGTTTGGTCGTCCCTACCTTGTTTTTGTTTTGTTGGCGGTTTCTTTGATGTAACAATCTGAACTTTTATACTAACAGTGTTTTGATTATATAATAAGTATATTTTTGTCTGATTTTATTTAAATTTGAGTCAAGTTTTGATCAAACAAAACAAATTAGTATTATTCTAACACTGTTAATAATAATATAAATCAGTTGGTTGGTTGGTATAAATCAGTTGGTATATATAAATGTTTATAATATTAATAAACATTTTAGAAACCACGATACAACATATCAATCTTAATTGTCATACCTTTGTTTATTTCATGTACCACAATTACATTAAATAAATAAATGAACTACACTAACCCTTAAATAATATAAATAATATTTATATGTTACATAGTCATAAATATTCGTATATTGCATTCAACGGCTAGTATCAAAATGTCACGAACATTCATGAAGCTAATCCATTGTGTAATCCAATCCAATCCAACTGAGGTTCTATTTTAGCTCTAAAAGTTTTTGGTACATGAACGGACTGCTGAAATAAATCACATGTTGAAATTCAGTTATGAAACAATTCTTCATAACTGGTTATTAAATCTTGTAAAACGAAATAAAGAAAACTTTGTTATTGTTTATTTTATTTAAGATTAGCTTCTCTGATTCCATTTAGCCTTCTGGTACCTATTCTTGTACCATTTAATTAGTTTAAAAAAATATATTTTATTTCTGAAATCTAATAAGTCAAATATTTTTAATTATCTTTTATTATTGGTGTAACTTCTTGTTATATTTTATAAATTTGGAGATATACAAGATCATTGTTCATCTTTTACAGTCGTTGGTCATTATTTGTTTATAAAAGAGTTCCTACAAGCTTTTATTTTGTTCATTATAAAAGTCCTTGTTGGTTTTTAAATGTTTTAAGTAGAATCATCTTGTTACTTAAATTAGTGTTCCGAAATTTTAAAAAATAATCGGCGCTAACTGTTTCATTACATTTTATTTAGAAGTGAATGCATTACACTATATTTAGAAAGGAAAGCAAAAACGTATTTTAAATGTAAAGTGGATTAACGTGACCGGTAGTAGGGAATAACTAGGACAAAGACGAAACGACGAATGTAAGTAATGCAAATTTTAAAAGTAGATTATAAAGCTTGAATATCATATCCGTGTTTGAGTATGCCATTATATTAGAAGTACTTAAAACATTTTACATTATATATTTTTTCATTATACGTATTATGTCTCCTAATAAATATTCCTTTTTAAAAACCTGCTTTATAGGCATTGTAAAAAAATATGTAACTGTTTTTAATGTATTAAAACTGATATTCTAAACTAGATACTTTGGCGAATTTATATATTTTTTTACAGATCCGTACCCAAAGGGTAAAAATGGATTCCTAATATTAAGACTTCGCTGTCAGTCTGTCCGTCTGTCTATCTCCATGCTGTATCTCATGAACCGTGATAGCTAGACAAGTAAAATTTATACAGATGATTTATTTCTGTTGCCGCTATAACAACAAATACTCTCATACAAAAAACGTTATTTATTTCCCTAATCTTAATAACGGAAAGGGGTAGTAATACACTTTATAACGCTTGAAATGTTTACAGAATAATTAGATACACATTTACTTTTAAAAATAAGTGAATATACCTAAATAAAATAAATATTTAAAATCACGTTTGTTGTATGATCCCCCCCTCCCCCTCCCCATAGAACAAACGCGATTAATTTGGCGTGTTTTTTTTATAATAATCAATAAATAATTTAAGTCTTGGTTGAAAAAAAAATCCTTGTTTCATTTAAAATGTAACGTAAAGCTTGAATTATAAACGTTTATTTTTTGTCTAATGTTGTATTTTGAAACAATGTCGTATTATTTCATCTGATTGTACATTATTCTCATCTCACTACTGACTGCTGAGATCTACGACGTTCCTCGAATTTTATTTAGAACATGTATTGTGCATTTTTTGTGGGCAATATAGATAAGAACTCAATAATAATAAAAATATAGGTTTTCATTCGAGCGTAAAATATTTTTTTTCTGCTAAATTTAACATTCACGATATAAATCTTGTTATGTCTTAAAACTCCATATTAGAGGTATTAAATTGTTTTGCAAAATAAGAATTTGATAGAAAAGGTTTCATTCAGTATTTTCTTCGATTTTTACGAGTACACATTAAAATAAAACAATATTTTACAGATAAGTTAGGCTAATGATGTTGGAGAATATCTATCAGTATAATAAATTCAAAAGTCTGTGTTGGCACTGAGATACTAAAAAATACTGTTAATGCACTGTAGCATTCGAAGCATTCGAAACGTCGCGCATCGGGTTAAAATTAAAATGTACATTACGTATATTACGCGACGTTAATCCGTGTAAAATAGTTTTATATCAGTTATTTACTTAATAAAATATAAACAATTTAGACAAATATAACAGCGTACTAACTACTATGCAATCATGGTAAGTTATTATTAAAATTGTTCGATTTAAGTTTATACATAAGTTTACTTATTACAGAAGATCAAGACGGATTCAAAGGAGCACGGAAACAAAAAAATTATAATTTATTCTGGGTCTCGTTACGAACTGTAATTAGTTTAATGCCGACTGTCATGGGGTCAATGGCTCCTATTTTCACGGAGCTTTTGCTTAGAAGTTTATTGAGTGTAATTTTCTTCTGTTGCTGTATTGGTTTTACATTTGAAAACGTTTGTTAATAAACCTTGACACTTACTGACCTTCTCTCCCATTGGAGAAATGGAGCCTAACCATTTATCACGCTACCTAACTGCTTGTTAAAGGGTTACGATTTATTACATTTCGTTTCATATATAATTATAATTATTTAATACTAGCTGTTGCCCGCGAAACCGTCCACGTGTTTATTGACAAAGTTTTTTTCTTTCAATTTTTTTTAACTGTCCGCTAATAAAAAAATCAAAGGTACCCTTTGTTACTCATAATACCTCTAAAAGTAAGTGTATAAAGTCATAATGATCGGTTGAGAAGTTTTCGCTTGAAAGCGTAACAAAGAAACTTACATTCGTATTCATAATATTAGTACGAATGACCTCGGTCTATTTGATTTTCTAGTTTTTAGTTCGGTTAGCAATAAAAGCGTGTTTTTTTAGTTTTTTAAACTATTGTTTATTTTTTATTTTTTAGTCTGTGACAAACTCATAAATTGGGAAATCATTTAATTACTTAGATTTTTTTAGAAAGAATCACACTTTTTCCCATTTAGTTAATTGGATCAGATCGCAGATCGCGAACTAGCTCTATCTCTCTTACTCACCCACAGAGGATCTATGAAAGAATTTATTAATCCTGGTGGTCCTAATAAGGATAATGGGAAACTTTTATCAAATTATTGCATTGTCATCGGTCCTTGATACGTGTGCAAAGTTTCAATTTAATCAGATCGCTCAAACCTGGTGCAAATTAAGCTCGAAGATTTCGTTACATTCATACATACATACATACATACATACATACAACCCAAGCTAATAAAAGCGTGTTAAAAATAGGAGTGATAGTATAGTTTAACAACATACAATCGGGAAATTAACTTACTGTAATGATCCAATGACATACATTAAACTTAAATGCATTTTATTATTGAATCTAAATGATTTTAATATAGTGAGTCTCACTGCCGAAATTGTAGTTGTAATGAACCTTAGATATAAAACGTAATTATATTTGCGATAAACAAGCTCTTCAAGAGCCTGTTTATAAATAACTATTGGTAATAACATTTGTTAATTAATAGTGCTTTTGCTAGTTTGGTAAACATTCAATTATTCCTTTGTGTTTTATAATAATTAGTTTATTCACATTGAAATAACTATCAGAATTGATACGTTGAAGATTATATTTGATAAAAATTAACTTGTTTAAATCAACTTCATTCCGCTGTTATTATATTTTTTAAAATCCTGTAAGCTCATTTTTTTCAGGTGGACTTTGTGTGACGTTGATTGAAGGATTAATATATTTTCAATGTAAATAAAAACATTTTAATTAATTTATGATATTAGAGTTTCGATACTTTTACTTTTAAATTTAAGATTTATTTTAAATTGCAACTTACAAAACATTGTTATAACATAACGATGTTTTCGAATAATGAATTTCTCTAAATTCTTAAAAAAAAATCTTAACGTTTTTTATTTTTTTTATTATGTAAAATTTAAAGACACTACGGACCTTTTGCTGAATTCTTTTACTTTAAAATTATTATTTGTGGTCTTCTCATGTCTACAATGTCTTTTTAATGGCTACCCGAGTACGAGAACTTAGTGCACAAGCAACTTACCTCCCAGATACTATTGTTACTCAACGAAAAATAACTTCCAAGTGTTCAAATCCAAATGGGGTAACTTACAAGTTTTGAAATCAAAAATGTTTAAAAAATGTATGTATGAAAAAACACAATTACAAATTTATAATAGGAGTACAATAATATTTTGCTTTGCTTTAATATGTCATTAAAAATGATTATTCTCAAATGGAACTCTATGGATGGAGCCTGTTGTATTTATCTTCATAGTTGTTAAAAAACTCTGACCATAATGTAAAATCAACAACGCTTAATTCATAACATTAATTTGGTAAAAGTAGATCCATCGCGGGTCTCTGTATAATACCACAATTTGATTCCTCGAAGCATAACACTATTAGTATGAGGTGTTACGTTTAATTTTATATTTGGATATTTTCTAACACCATCTAGTATTTTCTTGCGTGAGGTCTTCACAGATAAATACATAATTTTAAAACTTTCAAAAATTGTAATTATAGGGTCTATATTTTTTATATTTAATGTTATTATCTCCACATATTGCTTGTCAGACTCAATACAACCCAAAAGATGGAATTCGACCAAAAACAACAGACAGAAAACTAATATGAACAAAATTTCCAATAAATGTAGCAGATTTCTTATCTTGTTAGTGTCAATGTCATTACGTCAGCTAAAATATCTATATAAATAAAATTTATTGCCGCCACAAAATTGTTAGGACAGGTTTGTATAATTTATATATTTTTTGGAAAATTTATATATTTTTATAATTATTTTTTATATAATATTATTATTATTTTTTTATATATCTTAATAATTTATATTTTTATAATTATGAATATACAAAGAGAGTATGAATTATTAATAAGAAAATATGACAATAAGTTTGACGGTTCTGCTATTTAACTGGTTCTTATAATACAGAAGCTTAAGTTTCTTAATTGCTAAAAAGCACCCGTACGACGCCGGGGCGAATCGCTAGTATATAATAATACATATCCTGTATAATTTTACATATAGGTAACCGCACACACCTTTTGACCTTTTATATCAAATAACAGATTTTTTTCTTCATAACCAGTCAGTTTATGACTATGTTAAAGGTGTGAATACATGTTACTTATAATGGAGACGCGATCCGGTATGGCCGGTAAGATTATTGTTAAAATTAATATATATTATGTGTTAATTTCCTATTTCTTGTGGTTGTGGTTGTGGTGGACACTGAATGAATGTTTTATCAATGAATGAATGAATGAATGAATCCTTATAAGATAGTAATGATTATTTTATCATTTGATATAAGAATCCAATTGTGTTTCTAGTTATACGCGATGTAAAAAAAGTTGAACGTGTCTTAAATATTACATATGAAAATGGGACATTGGTCACATTAGAAGACTGCTGGCTGCGCGACCATTGCAGGTATTATTAATTAATATCTTTTAAATAAATATTTAATTTTTTTTTTTTCTATTTTTGAACCAAAAATTCAAGTCAAGATTGAAGGCTAGATGAATCGAGACCCTTATCAAAGGCGCGTGTGAAAAATGTACCCTTTAAAAAGAAACCTTTAAGTTACTGATTAATGTTCTTCTCAGTCCTAAACAGTCAGGGCTAATATTTAGAAATCTCTTTATCGGCAACTTGTGTTTAGAAGCTTTTAAAGCAAATCTTTATTTTAATTTAATTTTATTTTATAATTCTATTTATTTTATAATCCCTATAAAAACATATATATTAAAGGTTCTAAGGTTAATAACCTTAGAAGCAAATATATAAATATATATATATACACACTTTTTAGGAGAAGTAAATATTTTAAGTTAATATACGGATGAGATAAGTTAGTTGATACAGCATTAAGGCCAAGGTTGAATTCGAAAGTTCAAGGCTCGTTTTTGTTTTAATAATTCCTTTATAATATTTTATCTTATATACGTTTGACGTATTACATACTAAAGTGTTTTTTGTTACCATTTTGTGTTTGAAAATATCTATAAACTTATATAGCCATGTTAAGTTTCTTGACATTATTAAATAAATATAGAATGAAAAATAGACCGGCACGGGCAGAATTCGAACCAGCTACCTCTGGCTTTCTCTCGCTTCCTGATTTCGGAACGGTTTCCCAGAGGTTGCAGGTTCGAATCTCTGGCCGAGTTGGTTTATTTTTCATTACATTTTTATTTTAAAAAAGTTGTGTTTATGTTTGTAATATTTATTAATTAACTTTGCAGGTGTTCATCATGTTACAACGCCGAAACTCTCCAAAGAGCTTGCTACTTGTTAGACATAACACAAATATCAATACAGACTTTTAAATATGATGAAAATGAACTACACATTACATGTACGATATAATTATTTTAAACTCTATTAAATTTTTTATCAAAACATCATAAAATCTATCAAAACAGATGTTTTTTGCATATAACATATTGTATATTGAATGTTATAGGGAGTGACAGTCATGAATCGATATATAAAGGAACATTTCTATTTGAATATAATTATGAGACATGGAAAAATAGTCGTAGAGTCAAACCTATATTATGGAGTGGAAACGTCGATAATAAAATTGCAAGAGTTCATGTCAATGATTTTCTTAACTCTGTGGATGGTGCTGAAGCGGTATTTAAGTCCCTTATTGATTACGGAGTAGCTCTGATTGAACAGGTATGACGCAAGTAATATAAAGTTGTGATGTACATGTATCATATCATTATAGTTTAATTGCGAAGTGTTTAGGTTGACGCATCTCTGGTTGCTACAGAAAAGGTCTGTGAAGCGCTTGGCGGTGTACAGCATACCTTATTTGGTGGTATGTGGGAATTTACTACCGTCCAAGAACATTCTGATACCGCTTACACTAATTTACCACTGGCTGTGCACAACGATAATACCTACTTCAACGAAGCTGCTGGGTAAAGGACTTTATATCTTAACCAATATTTTAAACCTTGCAGTATTATATTGAATAGATTCCACGACAAAAAGTAATCTGTGAAATTTTCTATAAATCAAATTAGCAATGTTAGTTTAAAAAATACGTTTCCTCTATCTTCATACAGGCAACTGTATAGAGAATTCTAGAACTTTCGAAGTGGAAAAAAATAGCACAAACAACAGAGTGCCGGTATAATTATACGTCCTCCCCGTTTCGATTAATAGCCAATAAATAAACATGGCCGTACATTTTTATAGATATTTGCAAACATTTATTTCGGTTGTGGAATATTTTTAATGTTAGCTTAAACTACTAATTAAAATCAAAACCTAGCCAAGTCATCCATTCTAGCCACCTAGTTAACGGGACGAACTTGTTGAGGACGATTGTATATAGAATGCTAAATTCATCGAGGTGAGTTGTGAAATGGTAGCTCAATCAGCAGATCAACAAGACCATTTCTGAGAAGACGCAGGTTCGAGGCCTGCCCATGTCGATGTATTTTTTGTTATATATTGAGTTTATTAATTATTAAAGTCTTTATATAAGGCTCACATTTCTATTATGTTTATTATATGAGGAAAGGGTTGTCCTTTACTTTCATTGTGTGTGTATAAATATATATACAACTTTATAGTATGAAAAGATTGGTCCTGTATTAAGCTTTTACATTACATGTGATACATTAATTTCAACAGCCTTCAGATACTTCATTGTCTGGAACATTCCAATGGGGACGGCGGAGAAACTATTCTAGTAGATGGATTCTTCGGTGCAACAAAGTTAAAAGATGAACACCCAGAAGACTATGATTTTTTAACTAAATTCGATATAGAGGCAGAGTACTTGGAAGATGGATGTCATTACAGATATTCAGCACCTGTTATAAAAATAGATAAGCAAAAACACTTAGAACAAATAAGGTTTGCGTCATGCTCAATGTAAAATATATATAAAAGTAAAATAATGTATGAAGAAATACAGGAAATAAATATACTAGCAGCAGGTTTTGATAAATGTTTTATTATTTATTGATAGATTCAACGTATACGATCGTTCAGCGATGGCATTCTCGAGTGGAGCGGAATGTCGGTCGTACTACCGCGCGCTCTGGAATCTGTCAACGTTTTACCAAAATACCGACTATCAGTGGAAATTCAAACTAACGCCAGGTAAAAGAAGTATTCTTTATGTATTAATGAAAAATATATTATCCTTCTGTATGGTTTTAGATGGTGGTCAACAATATCACTAAGAAATAAAAATTTACTAAATGATTTCCAATATCCTTCATGTTTTTGAAAAAAAAAAAAAACTTCTAACTGAGTGTAACTTATGGCTGAATTTTCCACACAAAATTGTGCATGAAGTCATAAAAAAAATAAAGCTTGATATAATTTAATTTATCTTCTTAGATTCGTAGTATAATAAAATAAATATATTTAATAATCAAATATTTCTAAATATGTTACATCAGGTCTGGTGATGGTAATGGACAACTTCAGAGTTCTTCATGGAAGAACACACTTCAGCGGGAAACGAATACTCTGTGGCAGCTACGTGTCGCGCTCTGATTGGCTCAATAAGGCTCGAATGTTAAATATTATAAAATAGAACAACGTTGTAACTGTTTTTGAAATAAAACTAGTATTAAACTAGTATTTTTACTATATAAAATATATATATACTATATTACGAACTTATGATTTTAATTTAGTAGGTATACCTGTATACTGTGTAAAAAATTAAAATTCCATAAATTTCCATAATATTATTATTATATTAATAGTAATAAAGGTCTGAATGATCTTACAGTATTTTTATATGAAAGGTACCGTGCTGATGCCAGTCGACCTAACTAAACTTAAATAAATATAGAATATATTCTCTTAAACCTGAACACGTCTAAAAGTCCTCTTACTATAGCAACCACAAGTTTACTCGTTTGAGGTACTTAATTAAAACAGACCTTTGTATATGCATTTTGTTTTGTATTTATCAAATGATTGAGAACTAAATTTCATACTTAATAAATATTTATTAATGTGAACAATGGGCTTATTTCTCTTTGGAAAGTTTGAGTAAGTCAGGTTAGTATTATGTATTTTTTATTTTTAAGAATGATTCCAAGTTCTCATCAAAAAGACGACTTCTCAGTTTACTCTTTATAATATTCATACTTGAAAAAGCTTGTTCGCATATACATGTAGAACCGAAAAGGGAAACAACAGCAAACGCGAGCTTTTTTAGCTGATCTTAAGATTCAGGAATAGTATTCCAAGCGTTGAAAATGATCATAACTTTCTTCTCCAGGTCAATCAAAGCGAACCACCTGCGTTGTGAACTAGGATTACATTTTTTCTTCTCCAATATTTACAATTCAAAACAAAGACGTTCGAATTTAGAGCGCCATATTTAGACATAGTACCAATATCAATTTCAATAGAGAAAATTGTAACTCGGCTATCGTAGTAGGATTAAGAGGATTTTTCACAAATGCTAAAGTGCTCTGCTGTTTTTTTGAATTCCTGAAACCTGCTAAGAAATGCTTCCCTCATGTTTAAAATTATCGTTTTAAAATGGTGTTTATCAATAGAGGAAATAATTTCTTGGCGATACTTCAGCAGGCTCGGAAAGTGAAACAATTTTTCCTTTCAAAATCCTAAACAAAAATGGATAGTTTGTTTTTGAATGTTAATACTTCTTCTAACATCGAAAAAATTAAGTTTCCTTTATCTTGTAGATTACCATTAAGCTGATTTAGATGAGACGTAACGTCTACCATGAAATAAAAGTTTTCGTCTGTTAGTTCTGGATAGTGAATGCCCTTCTCAAAGAGAAACCATTTCAAATAAAAATTCTTTGAATTGGCGGTGATTAAGAGCTTTAGTGAAAATGGAATTGGTAATGGTAATCACTAATTCCATAATTTTACAAATTTCGTTCGGAAATGTTTGCGCACAAAGCGCTTCTTGGTGAATGATACAATGGTAAACAAGTATCTCGTGATTATTTTTTTCTTTCAAAAAAGCCATAAACCCTTTTCTTACACCGGGAATATTTTGGGCTTTTGGCATCTATACAATCAATTACAGCATAAGCAATATCTTTTCCACGCGTCTGACCTTTGAGTGGTAATAATCCTAAAAGTTCTTCGTTGGGGCCTGAATGAGACATAAATATTACAAAAATGAAACTTGCGTATCATTTATTTATCATAAGACTCGTCAACTGCTATTGATAAAGCTGAAACCAATTTCAGATCATCGATATAATGGTAACTCTTTAATTCTTTTAATCAGAATATCTGCTTTGTTCTTAAAATCCCGAAATAGCTCTTCGGATTCATTTATAAAACATTTTTTTTTGTATTTGCCATCTGTGTATGGTTACCCTCTCTTAGCATACTACGCCTACTTTTTTGTAAAGTGTCTCTCTAAATTTGACTTCTTGTTATGGGCGCAATTCTCCTTCCAAATAAGACATGTCGGAAGTCCATTCAAGTTTTGAAAAAACGCAAACTTCTCTGTCCACTCAACTTTAAATTCGCAGTTTTCATCTTCCGTTTTTCTTTGCTTTTTTTGGTAGTTACATTTTTTTATTTGAAAATATTATTGCGTCTTCTGTAGATATTTGTGTCAGAGCCGCACTTAAGGAGCCAAAGAGCCACATGCGGCTCTGTAGCCGCACTTTGCCGACCACTGCTCTAGATGATTGTGAAACTGAACATCGGGCGAAATATCGAGGTTCACTTACTTAGAGCTTAGAGATGTTCTGAAAAGCGATGATTCTATCAATGGGGTTTTTAAGTGGTAAATGCACACACTTGGGTCGTCTGGATAGTAAATAGTTGTAGATTCATTTTATCCCATTTCGAAGCTTTTCCGTGGTTGTTTTTAACAAAAGACACCGGTTTCTTTCGGCACAAATATAAGTTTTTCCAAAATATTCTTAATCGACCGGTATATTATAGTTCCGTCAAAACAGTACTGTATATCAGTACTGTATATCATAACAGTGCTCGTATTATATATAGTTAATAACAGGCAGAAGGAAAAATGTGGTTTCAGTGTTTTTAAATATGAGCACTCTTACATAGAGAGTCCGTGTTAGCGTTTTTAAATATAAGCGGATTGTATTTTTAATGTAAAAGCAAGCTGCTCTGTTTCTTTGATTTGTTACCTTTATTATAGTGAAACTGTGCAATGAAAAGTTTCGTTTCTATTCAGTAACACTTCAACAAATATAATTGCTATTTCTATTCTATAGGCTTAGGAAATAATTTCACTTTACATGTTATTTCCTCAAAATCTAAACAAACTAGCAAATCATATTGTAGATGTTATCAATTATATTCTAACCACAAAATATTCATAAGGCATTCTCTACACACATCATGCTGTACCTTAAAACCGATTAGGAATGTTCGATGCCAAGTCACGTACTATCGCTTGTGAAATAAAACAAGTAAGCATTAGTAAGCCATTCTAATCGTCCTGAAAGCAACTGAGTCTTGAGATTGGAATCTTTTGCTAATGTATTTATAAATTTAATTGAATATATATTTTTTATCATATATAGAATATTTTCTATCTTTGAATATTTTCTTATGGAAACAACATAAAGGATAAATTGAATTTCTAAAAATGTAGATAAATTTTATACATAGATAATCCGAAAACATAGAGAACGCTTATAATTTTAAACCAACAAATATAATCGATACAGTTTCATAAATCCAAAACGAATAAATCTCGAATGATTCCTAAACCGACAATAAACAAATCTTGTATCCTGGTTGTGAGTATATTTTCCAGTATGTTTTTCCTGGTTCACCAGGAAACACAACACAACCAATCTACCAAACTACGATTCTCTTCTGGTATACCGTTAAGGATATGAAAAGAACAGTCTACGAAATTTATTATTCCAAAGATACCTTAAATTAAATTAAAAAAAAAACAAATCGGATTTGTGACTTCTCATAACTCTTTGAATTTTGGTAATAATGGTCATTTTATCTTTATCGTATTTATAAAAAAAAACAGTGTTTAGTTTTTTTGATATTAGAAGTGAAAAGTAGTGTTATATATATTATATATTTCATACTAAAATAGCGGCACGCTATGATGGCTGTTTTGACATATTACAATAGTGATGTGAAATGTTAATTTATTCTCAAAAAAACAACAACAAATATATAAGTTTTGTTGGAAGTAGTACCAGATTAAAAAAGTTTCTTTTTATTATTTAAGAGCCCGTTGGTAAGGTTATCTCTTTAAAAGGGTTTAATAAAACAAAAATATAAATGTTTACTTAATATATTTGAATAAACCATATATTGGATTGAAAATGAATATACATACTTTATATGCACACAAGAAAAACTAACGTTATTCAGGGCATATTGTCAAATTTTTTACACTTGCAGCTTGTGGATTAATTACACAAAGAAAGCCTACAGCGTCCTGCGTGTCCAGTTTAATAATGCGCTTAGGGCTCTCTTGGGGCTCCCGTGTTACTGCAGTGCCTCGGGTATGTTCGCGGGAGAACGTATAGACGATTTTCTGGCAATAATGCGTAAGCGTGTGGCATACTATATAATTTTCGTAATAAAATTGTGGAAAGTAATATTTGAAAATATGTATGGCCATCTTAAGCTTATTTAAATTTATATAAATGTAGAATGAAAAATAAACCGTTTTCAATGTTTATCTATACTGCAAAGTTAGAAACATTCGTAAGGATTTTCGATAGAAACCTAATATATGTCACCACCGTCCCGATAAAGACGATCACATAAAGAATGCTTAATTCAGCGATACGGTAGCTCAATTGATAGAGGGACGGGACGGTTTTCCAGAGGTCGCAGGTTAGAATCCTTGCCCGTATCGGCTTATTTTTCATTCTATATTTATATACATTTATGGAAAGTAAGTAAATTTTCCAACTGTTATGTTCAAATAAAACAATATTATTTTTAAAGAGTTTTGAATTTCAAAGGCGTAAATCGTTTGAATACTATTTACTGAACGTTTCTGTAAACATGAATGAACATTTATGACTTGTATCAAGAAATGTCAAAGGTTAATCTTTTTCTCTCTTCTCCATCTTCAACATCTTCAAATACAAGTCAACTCTTGGTGTTATAACTACATGTTGTAAGATTTCTTTTATCTATATTCTATATTTTTAACCTCAAGAGTGTTTGATGTATAACCCTTATATTGTTAAAGTGTATTTATTATAAACCATAATAGTAACTTATTATCCGGCTCAGGGTATTACAGGTCTCCTAGTTTGGGTACCAATTTACATCTATCTACATTTGTGAATCTTGTATTTTAGACTATGTAATGCATTATGATGTTGGTTGTCAATAAAAAAAATGTTTTAAATGAAAGTAGAAGAAAATAATATACATTTAAAATCAATATGTTTATATAAATATTAATTTATAAAAATACTATATAACTCTAGAATATCACTAAATTAATAATGAAAAATAAAACAATAAAAATATGTTTTTTACGTAAAATTGTAACAAAATAGAGTATTCGCCTTTTAAGACAAATTTCATTATTCTGTCACAAATGGATTATGAGTTCACATTTAAACTTTAAAAGGACTGAAGATAAATTTCCTTAATAAAATTTAAAAGTAACTGTGTGGTTGGATTACATATATAGATATAGTGTACATATCTATATATATATATATATATATATATATATATATATATACACCTTGTTTCACTATATGTACCGCAAAAATACTCATACAGATTATGATTTTTACTTAACTCGACCTAATTTTGACGTGACAACGTCTTAAATTAGGTTAAGCTGGGAGTCACTTATGAAAAAGTGTAACGCCCGGTAACGTAACGACGAGTCACCGAACGAGAGAGAGGCCCGCCGAATGCCTTGCGTCTCTCTCCCACTCAAACATGATCGGTCCGCCGAGCAATGTTTTGATTTTCAAATTGATTCTTTAAAATTACAAATATTAAGAAAAAGTGGCAGATATAAGAAAACTTGATTTAAAATGTGTTGAGCAAGAATTTTAACATCTAATTTAAGTAAATGTTTTAATTTTCAACTTCATCATAACTGAAAAAAATAAATATATAAAATACTGGTAGCAAACAATAACTTCAATGATCGATATCTCCGCAACTAATTGATGTATCGAAAAAGTCTGTAAATAAATTTTGTAAAAAATAATAACATCAATAATATAATATAAAATAAATAATATATAAAATGATTTTACGTGACAACGTCTTCATCGTCCTATCCTCAACAAAATCATTCAAATTATTAAAATATTGTGCAATTTAATAATATTCATATCAATAAATATTCTACCGAGAAAAAGACGTGGTCACGTAAATCTTCGCCCGTAAAACCGACTTTACAGGCAACCATATTTTTTTTTATTATTTTTTTCTTTTTTTTAACGTCAGGAATCCTCATGGATATACACCTCCATCCAGGGGGTGATGGAGGTGGTTATGTGACTCCTCCTCACTAAACCTGACGGTTGCCGCCGCCGTCATAATGGGACACCACGGAATCGCTTTCGCACTCACCGCGATGCCCGTGATCCACGGAGAGGGCACCCCCCAACGAGGAGCACCCATCCCTTTTTCGCTTTTTCGCAGGCTTGAAAGATTGTGGAGGGATCCCCTTTCCCCCACCCAAGCCTGCTACGTCTAAAGGGGGCCGAGACGTCTCGTGGTGAGTGGTGGGCCTCTTTCCATCGTGTGATCGCCTTGGAAAGTTGGCCTGGGCGTCGGAAGTGGGAGGGCGCAGGCCCTCTTTGCCGGGGTCGTAGTGGGTTCCCGGCTTGTCGTATTCGACGTTGGGTCTTCTTCCTTAAGAGAGCTTTAGTGCGGCCTGGCGTGTGGCTCGCTGTTTGACCAGAGCCGCTGAGTCCGCTGGGTCGTATCGAGAGTCTGCTCTCCTAGAGGGCCTGACCGAAGGTCTTCTCTGGGGAAGACTACCGCGGTGGGGCTGGACACGGTCGGTGATGGTCGAGTCGGGTTTTACACCTGATGCCCTGAGACCAAGTCCTGCCAGAAGGGGGTCTCGGCCCTCTTCAGAGGTAGCAGGCTTGGGTAGGGGGAAGGGGATCCCTCCACAATCTTTCAAGTCTGCGAAAAAAGGATGGGTGCTCCTCGTTGCGGGGTGCCCTCTCCGTGGATCACGTCGGGGCATCGCGATGAGTGCGAAAGCGATCCCGTGATGTCCCATTATGACAGCGGCGGCAATCGTCAGGTTTAGTGAGTAGGAGTCTCACATAACCACCTCCATCACCCCCTGGATGGAGGTCAGTATCCATGAGGATTCCTGACGTTAAAGAAATAAAAAAAAAGGGAGCACCACGAGAATGTTCCCGGCATTCTCCCCCCTACTTAACTCGACCTGAGTTAGGCAGAAATTCATCATTGAATCAGTCTTTTTGTGCTGCAGGCAAAAGATCGCAGCGTGATTCTATTAGATGTTTATTAGAAGTAGTCCCTCACGACACCAACGGGAACCAGATCATATTCTTACTCGAGACCCCAAGTACAGAAAGTCAATTCACTACATAAGCAATGCCTTATTATTTTTTCGTTTTACGAATACAAAGAACTAATATTAAGTATAAATTATGAACGAAGTTCAAATATTGGCTCTCAACATTAATTTAAATGAGTTTTCATCTTGCCTGGCTCCCCCAGTAACAATCATGTTTGGAAAAAGATTGCCAACAAAAACCTTATTTTATATATATGTTTATAATGTTTATAATACATATAGTTAGCATGTCTGATGCGAAATTTTGATGAAAACCGTCCTACGAAAAAAAATCCTTGCTATATATAAATTTAATATTATTTCTAACTTATTCTTACAACTCGAGAACGTAGGCCTGTTATTATTTGTTTTAAGATTTTTTTTGTGTCATTCTTTGTCTTGAACTCTCGGTAACGCGTTGACAGGTTGACAGGAATTATATTTTTTAGGGTTCAGTAGCTCTAAAGCAGAAATGAAACCCTTATAGGATAGAACCCTTACAGGACCTTTTTTCTCATAAACGTGATAAGGTATCAAACTGGAACTTATATCAAATACTCAAGCTACTGTTCGTTAAAACAATCAAACTATGTCAATGCAATCAAAAGAAACTATCAAACAAAAGAAAAAACTCATAAAAAACTCTAAAAACCTAAAATTTTTAGTTAAATCTCATATTTTTATAAATAATGTTTCAGAACCCTTCATGCGCGAGTTCAACTCGCTCTTCGGCAATTTTTTACTTTTCGAAATGTTTCTTTTTGTTTCCGTTGATTTTCTATATTTAGAGTGATGGCTGATAAAGTATTTATTATTTATGGATCAAACACAAAATTTTGTTATTATGATCAGAAAGATGATTAATCAAATGTGAGAGAACCAAGGAGTTATTCATAAAGATAGATTGAAAAGGTTTATTTATGAGTTGATTATTTTATAAATTTTAATTTTCATTTCATACATTTTTGTATTTCAGATTATGTATGGTTCCATGTCACTTAAAAACGTATAACGATAGAGTAATCTATTTTCGTTATAAAAACTATTCTAAATATTTAATCGAAATATTCTTAGTTACGTTTATTTTATAAATCAGGAAGTATTTATAATCCGTTTTAAATCATGGCATCCATGAATTTTATTGTGCCTTTAAATGGGATGGAATCCTTAATAATTTTTAAATATTTTTGAGTGCTAACATACTAGAACTCTCTTACTGCAAAGAATCATCAATGAGAGACGTTCTATTTTTGAAAAACACTTTATTCGCACTGCTGAAAAAAACACTAAACTATTTACTATTTAAACTCTTTACTATCACTGTTACACTATATTATACTAGTCTTGTTACATAATTCAGTCTCTCGATCACACACTGCCTTCTCTTAGCTGGGAGACGATGTATATATTCACTACTCTTAACCAAACCAGTATCCAATATAACAATTATTTATTTAGTCAATTAAACATCTACACAAACATTACATTAGTTTTAGTCAAATCATCAACTGATATTTTATTTTTTTATCAATACCTACCCTCAAATTATATAAAAGCTAACAAACCACTATAGGAATTTAGTAAATGTATCCTATTACATTATTTAATATATAGTTTATAAAATACTAAATATTTGTTTCAAATGCGAATGGGTAGTTGTTGAGACAGGCGTGTCTATACAAATTTCCAAACAACCTAACAAACTTTTCTCATGTGATACACTCCACATATTTAAATTATATTTAAATTATTTTTAGTTTAATATTTTTTTGTGAAATTGCTATAATATCAAATAACAGTCAATAACGATTTTGGAAAGAAAGCAAATGTTTAATTTATGTATTGTATGTTAGTCTAATTAGTGCATTGTTAATATATTAAGAGTAGATTTATTTGATACTCACTATATCAGATATAGTATTTATAATTTTAAAGAAATATTTACGTATTCCTAACTTCCGCTTCCCGTCCTCCTTACGAAGAATAATGACATGGCTAACAAATCAGACCGGTATTAGAATTGTAAATATTAATTTTAAAAACGACTAACAATACCTGACTTAGCTTTAACTTTGAAGTAAAGAAGCGAATCTATAATTTAAACTGAATTTGTTATACCTAGTAAAGAAGCTATAAAGTTTTATACGTAACTTCCGTTTAATGTGACAAACTCTTGAATAAATCGTTTCCAATTTTAAGTATATTCAAAAGTTCGACTTCTTCACAGATAATGCGCTTCGAAGTGCAATTTAGTTTTCAAGGAACTTAAAAGTATCATAATGGAGTTTATAACGCTATTAGAATTAAGTTTAACATCTATTATATCATGAAGTGTAGTGATGTAAAGTTATTGTAATAATATCATCAATTCAGTAAAATATAGTGTTTCTACAAAGATAAGAACCGAATAAAAGCAGAAATCGTCAGTATTGTGATTTTATTGTTGAAGGTTTAATTTGTTTTGAAATACGCAAAATACTGTTTATAGAGGTAGGTTATAAAAACGCATAGTATATGCCTTTTAGAAAAATATGGCAAATGGGACTAATTATATTTTCACAAAATATTCAAAAGACATTTTCTTACATACATCATGTTGGACCTCAAAATCGATTAGGAAAAGCAAAAACTAGAAAGCACTAGAAAGCCCATCTAAATTCTAATCGTCCTGAAAGCAACGTCACTATATACTTTGCGAGAAAGTTTTCTGAATACATTTATAATGCTTATAAAGATCTAATTATCATGGAAAACTTTTTTCGCAACTAGCTTTAAAAAAATATTAACATATAATGGATTAAAAACGATCAAATTGATGATCCTTGATTTTTTTAAATGGACTTTAC
Organism: Napeogenes inachia; assembly: GCA_959347355.1. Taxonomy (NCBI): domain Eukaryota; kingdom Metazoa; phylum Arthropoda; class Insecta; order Lepidoptera; family Nymphalidae; genus Napeogenes; species Napeogenes inachia. Next base: position 19,305,857 of record OY365797.1, read on the forward strand.
GTTAAATAAGCCTTAAACGTTTAATTAATTCGACTGTTTGTAATTAAAATCTTTTTTAATTACAAACAGAACATTTGAAGATTTTTTAATAGAAAAATAAAAAGATAAATTAAATTTATAAAACGTACGTCATCTAGATAACCGCAAAATAAAGAGAACGGTTATAATTTGAAACCAAGAAGTATAATTGGTAGTTTCCTAAATCAACAATAATTAAATCTCGAACGATTCCTAAACCAACATCAAAATATCAAATCTCGAATCTGAGATCACATCGAGTCTGAATAACATAATCACAACCAGGAAGTATTATTGACTTCTGGTATATATTAGGGATGTGAAAAGAAGTGAAAAGAACAGTATAACAAATGAAATATTCTAAAAATACCTTGATTTTAATAAAAAACAAAATCAAATTTGATTTGTGACGTCTCGTAACTCAGGGAATTTTCGTAATGCAAGAAGAACTTGGGCCTCATCTTCATATTTATAAAAAACACTGGTTATTTCTATTTGATATTAAAATTAAAAGTAGTTTTATATTTTTTATACAAGAGAATTTTAAGTATAAATTTCTAAGTTTTTTTCGTTTCATAAATAAGTTAAGTTTTACCTACATTTTATTATTATTTAATCCATAGTCGTGACATCTTATTTTAATAGATTAGCTTTAATAGAATTTATTTTATATATTAAAGGCGTTCGGATGCTATAACATATATGCTTACAACTATAATGGAAAGAAGTGTACCTGACATCTGATATCTAAGGATTTTGGTATAATCAACGGTCAAAAATATGTTTATAACATTTAAGTTCTTTGGTATCATTTACTCCCTCTAAAGTCTACAATATTCTATTGCTGCTGGTTTGTTTAAGCAAAAACCATGATATTTTGTTAACATATATTTACTATTTTTTTTTTTCAAATTATTATCCATTCATACATATATAATATGGTTTAAAGGTTTGTAAATATGTAGTTTAAAATATTTTAAAGCATTTAGGTAGAGGCTTTTTCAAGTGTATATATTTATTAGGCTCAAGTAGTTCTAATACATATTCATTCGTTTTATAAATCCCTTTTGTTCGTTTTATAAATCCTTCGTTTTATAAATCCCTTTGTTGTACTTCTTTTGTTCAAGTACCCGCTCTACATGCCCAAACGACCTTCCTTTCTCTATTTTGGTCACCAAACTAGAAATCAATATTTATAGTACAAATAGGATCGTTAGTTTAATATGCTAAAAAAAGGGACTCACTAAATTTGTTTTTTACCTAGTATTATTATTAAAGAAATAATAACCGAAACGACAAATTCTGTAGAATTTTCAATTAACATTGAAAACGTGAAATATTTATTTATTTATTTACTTAGGTGAAAGGTGGAACTAGTTATATTAATTTCTCATATTTTGTTATACCTGCAATTTTCAGAATAATATCAGTCTGAATATGGTCGATTTTATTATTGATAGAATAGCAAACAGACTCTATGTCGCGTATTATGAGATGGAGTATTTTGATTTAATTATTATAAATTGCTTAAAGAAAATAACTTTCGTAACAAAAGAAAAGTTCGTCTAGAAAGCAAATAATATTGTAATATATACAAAATATTTTAACGTAAAATCGTATATGAAAATAGCATATTCTTGCATTGTTTGTTTCATCTGAAAAATAAATATATATTTTTAAACAGTTAATAACATATCAACATTAATAACTGAATAGATTTTTTACCTTTGCGGAACATATAGTGTAAGAAGGACTCTTCTAACCACACAATTATTTTTACATTTAGGAAGGAAAATGGTCTCAAGTTCTTCTGAAATTTAAATGTTAACTAAATAATATCATAAACTAAAAAATATCATAATGTTTGCTTAAAATAAAAAAGCGATGAATAAAAGCTACCTAAAACGTGTAGTAATAACCAAAGGTTGATGGGGTGTAATACTTGCATTTGACGATGGATAAAACGATTAATCTTTGATGTTTGTTCATACAGAGTCATAAATTTTCATTCAAGTTTAATGAAATTCAAAATTCTATTTCATTTGAATTTAACTGTTGGAACAATATTCTAACAATCCGTAATTTTACTACAAAAAATATATTTTATTGAAGCTCGTCCAACTCACGGGAGTTGGACTTTAATTGCTTCATTTTTGAACTTTCAGTAACGAATTTTAGTTCACTAATAAATTAACTTTGTATAATACAGTGACTAATTTATCTACATATTTAAAGTAGTTTTTTTAAAGTCTGTTTGACTTTCTATGTTTCTTCTGCTTTCGTCTCTTTGATTAAGGTGAAAAAAATACATAAGTTCTTTGTTATAACGAATTCCTATATTAATTTGTATGCACACAAAGATATACAACTGTTATTTAAAACAAAGGGAAAAGGTTTTATTAAATCATCTTTTCTGGTAATATTGTAGATAATTATAATAGTCGAAGCTTGAAGTTTGTGTTAGGGATAATATGGTATTATGCTTCGAATAATTGAATTGTCTGTTTGAGATCTGAGAAACATGTCTTTTATTTATTTATTATGTTGAAGAGAAGGAGATAAACTGTTAGATATTATCGTCTATTTTGACATTTTCATCACTTCATAAATTAGCTGCCGAAGGCTACGACGTGCCTTGACTTTAATAGAAAATATATTTCCATCTTTTTAACATCCAAATCATTATAGAAATAAACAAATATTTTTTCTGACAAACGTATATATTATTTGAATAATTTTTAGGTACTTTATTAGGTACTTGAGTTATATCATGATTTTATAAGTGCACGATGGAGATATCGTATCACTGGTTTATTAACTCAATTACAATTTATTTTTATTACCCATGCTTGACTTGATACAAATACTCAATCAATAAAATCATTCAATCAATATACATTTGTTAATCAATCAATTAATCAATCAATATAAAATGAAAGTCATAACAGTAATCCGTCTTTGATTAATTTTATGCTACTTGACAAATATTATTACAATGTTTTTGAAACGTAATTAACTATTTAATTATAAAAATAAAAAAACTACTTAGAAACATTAGACATTTAAGTATTATATTAAAATGGAAACCCAAACTTAATCTACAAAATTCTGTATACAACATGTGCGAATAATGGAAAGTATATGCAAATTTTGAGCTTTATTCAAATTTGGTCCTAGTTTATATTTTATTATAGTTTTTCTGGATTCTATGAACAATTAATCAATTCTGGTAATTTCTGCTCATACAAAAATTGTGTCATTTGAAATCATTTGAAAACAAATTTAAAAATTTTATCAGTATTAGTGATAGTTTAATGGTATATTCTATTTAATTCTATATTAACTAAGATATATGTATATAAATGCAGTAAAAAATATTTATAATATTAGTAAAGGACTGCAATAATCGGATTCATATTGAATTGAGACCGATTGATGAAAGAATCCGACGTGTCTATTATGCGAAGAAGCATCTATTATGAGAAGAGTGACTGATAACAACTTATTGTAACAATATTATTGATTCAGTTTAAAATGGTTTTCCTACAAAAATAAGATAAATTATGACCTATGCCCGACTGGTAGAAGTCAAAAACCCAATATCATTTTAACACAAAAAGTTTTTCTAAAAATATTTATGAACTAATTTATATTAAATTGTTATTACAATTTATACTTTTTAACCGAATTTCACAACATTTTTTGCACTTATATTTTTTGTTCAATCAGAGTCAGGCCATAATTTTATAGTTCATAAAATATTTTGATTTTGACTTCGTCATTCCTTTAACACTTAGAGAAGAACAGCATTGTTCGCATTTACCAGGTTTATTGAAATAGACACTTCTAATACGAACTATATTTATTTTAGTCCATTTTTTAAAGTGGTTTTGATGATATTCTATAACCTTCTTTAAAAATATGGTTTAATAAATACTAAATTATTTTTTCAAATGTGTTCGGTAGTTATAGCGATAAGCTTTTTTATAGAATTTTCCAAAAAATTGTACAATTTTTTTTCATGTGGTACAATCCACATGATTTTCAATTTTGTGTGTTTATTATTAGTTTACTTATTTTTCATGGAATTTCTTGGTTGTGAAAACTTTTATTTCCTTGACATAAACAGCTTTATATATATCTTCTGTTATAATATATTTTTTTAATAAAATAATGAAGGTTATATATATATAGAGCATACAAATTTGTTGATATCTTTATACTTATTTAATATGATACATACATATATATGTATTTGTATTATTTTATATATAAACCTGACCTTTATAATCTTAACAGTATAAAACAGTACAACAATTTAAGTAATCACCAGTAAGCAACTGTCTTTAAACATTTGTGAACATCTAGTTGATAAATACTTTGCATCTTTTGCAAATATGAAATTCAAAAACGTATTTTTAATTGTATTTGTTATCTTCACCTTGTTCAGCACGGGTTCTACAAAACCTAGGTAAATTTATTAATAAGATACATAAAATATCTTTGAGAAGTGTAATTATCTTTAGTTCCGTTAGTTTTTGCATCTGCAGGTAAGAAGTGATCTTGTGATTTAAATGTAAAATAATTTAGTAAATTTGTTTAGGTATTACTCATCATCAGAAAGCGAGGAGGGAGACTACGATAACTGCAATGGATGTACGATTACCAATATCGGCAATGGTTATAAAAATACTAATATAATTCACTATAATTATAAGCTATAAGATAACAGTATAATTTAAGAATATTCTTAAGTATTATTATTATTATTTCTGTGCTGTTTATGAACATACGAATTAATATTTTATGTATCTCTTGAATATATTTTATACTTTGAAGGTACTTTATCTATTTGTTTATTGAAGTATAATTTCTTAATAATAAATTATTTTAACCAACATTGAGGCTTTTCTTAACATCAAGGTCAATGTACTCCTAAAAATTACAGAAGTAAAGTCATATAAGATATATAGTACCTAATTCCTTAAGTGAATATAAAAGCAAATAAATCCTTAAATATATTTTTAAATATAATGAAATTAATTAAAGACGCTTATTTTTTCTATTGCATAAAATATTTAATTCTGAAATGTGTGTTAGTTATAATATTAATATAATAACGTTAATAATGTATAATTTTATTCAAAGTACTGTTCATTGAATTCAGTCTTTTATCATCACTATTTTTTAACGTTATCGTCGTTTTTAAAAGATGTCAGTTATCAACAGAAACATTGTTATTGTTATAATATTATTAATTCAGTTTAATATGGTGAATAACTATGCTAGTTATGGAACATGATGTTGTTAAGAGGCTTAACCATATACTCAAGAATCATATCTTGATACGCTGTGACACCTTTTCACTAAAATATTTCTCTGCCACTTCAAAATGGCTAACCCTTTAAAACCATTACTGAAACAGAGTAATTTTCATGTTTTATTTTGTTTACTAATTGTAAAGCTTTTGCTGGGCTTTTAACATAAACTCGTTCATTCTGCCTTTTAAATCATTACTCAATCGTAAAAAAAATGTTGTCACTAAATAATATGATTCATTGACCTTCCTTTGCGTTTCCCTTTCTTGGCTTAAGAGTTTTTTTTTACTACAATATTCAGTTTTAAATTATTAGTTTAATAACGAACAATAGGAATCTCTTATAGGTTGCTGATTCTAAATCCTCTTTTAATAAGTGCGTCATGTTTTTAGGTCATATTCACTTACCGTGATAAAAGTGATAAAAGAATTCGTTTTTTTCATTTTTCGGATACGATTTCTTATATTTTTGTCCTTAATTGCTCTGATTGACTTTTCGTATTAATACTACATGGACGGTCAGAATTTGTCTATCATATACAGACATCTTATCAATTGCATTGACTTTTGAAAGCGCAAGGAGAATTTAGAATACGTATTTAGGTGGAGCCAAAACAAACCAACTTTGTTCAATTACTACTTACTATCACAGAAACAAAAACAAAACAAAAACTCCTTGTTTTAAACATAACCATTGTTTTTTTTTGTATAATCAAAAATAGTTAATAACGCTTTTGAAAAAAAAAACAAGTGTTTAATTTGTTTCTAGTATAAATAATAAATTAATAATATATTGATTTATTCGATACTCACTTTATCAGATAATACGATTTGAAGATAGATCTTCGAATTCGTAACTCCCGCGTTCCGCCTTTCAGATAAAGGATAATTAAATAGCTAACAAACCAGACCAGCATATTAGAATTGTAAATGATATTTTTTTAAGAGGTCTGACAAAACCCTTGACCCAGATACGAGAACTTGGCTTTAACTTTGGAGTAAAAGAGGAATCTATAATTTGAGCTGAATTTGTTATACCTAATAAAGAGGCTATAAAGTTTTATACGTAGCTTCCATTCAATGTGACAAAATCTTGAATAAATTGTTTCCAGTTTTAAGTAGATTCGAACGTTCGACTTCTGCACAGAAAATGCGCTTCGAAGTGATATTTACTTTTCAAAGAACTTTAAAGGTATCATAATTGAATTTATGACGCTGTTTGAAATTTTATAAAAGAATGAAATCGACAATATTGTGATTTTTATTGTTGTAGTTTTAGTTTTGTTTCGAAATGCACTAAATTCTGAGGCTACCGTTTAAAGAGGTAGGCTGTGAAAATGCATAGCAAATGCCTTATTAAAAAATATGGCGAATGAGTATAATTCTCAAGATTATGAAATAATGTCTAAATCACGTAATACTCTTCTGTAGCATAATAAGTAATAGGCAACATATTTATAAAACGTGAAAATTTGTTTTTTGGAGGAAGGAGCCTTCTTTTACGAATTTTACATTTTTTTTATCGTTATACTCATCCGCGCTCTTGCTTTTGAAAGACTAACCGCTTACCGTATAATTTCCTACCCTACACCCTACTAATAAATGTTTCGCGGTTCCTACTGTCTTTGCTATGTTTGCCTGGCTGAATGCTGGGGACCAATCATAAATGAAGATGCGCCACTTCAAAGCTAGTGGAATAAAAAATCTCCTACGGTCGAGTCTCCTATAAAGAATGGGTTATCGTTTTCGTCTTGTCGAATGAAAGATTTTTTTATGTCTATGTCTTGAACTTTCCTACTTGATCCTAGCCCTACTTTATTCGTTTGAGCACCTATTGTATTTTTTTACAGAATTGAAGTCTTTTGGTAGAGAAGTTACGGTATCATCTTTACATTTTGCCATGATATGTCTTTTGGTAACGCTTAGATGTTTGTAGAGTTCCGATGATTTCTTTAATTTTAACCTAAAATTGTTTCGGTTTATAAATAAGGTTGAAGAGTCCGCTGAGTGCGCTAACATGAGCCATAACTTCAATGTCTTTATGACACCTAACCTAACCGTCTGCAAAAGCTAGTATGGGTTATGTGTATTTATTGTTACACTTAAATCGATAACCCCATTTTTTAAATTTTGTTTCATTCGTGTTTAATTATTAAAAAAAAAAAAATATTCGTAAAAAACTTTGTAAATATTATATTATGCACTTACTTGTTAAGGATTTTTCTGGAACATTTTCTTTTTGTGAAGATTAGAAAAAAAAAGAATTCGGAGATTTTTTTTCTTTTTCGCGTGGATACTTTCTATCACAAAAGAATTCATATTCTTATAAGGAAAGGTTTTTGTAATTTAAAACATGTCCTGCTTAACAATATATTGCAATCAGTAATTTAAATTAATTAGTATTTACGAAGTATCCATTAATAATAACAACAAAGGGTCGGTAAGTATGAAATTCAATCTATATATTTTTTTTAGTTTTTTAAATCTTTTATGTCAGTTAATAAACATCTTAAAGTCCTAAACTTACTTAAATTGAAGTTCTTATCTAATCTGAAAAGGCAGAGTTAATAGATTTAATGCTAATGTTAGATGAAATACTTTACGTTCTAATCTAAATTTCCTAATGGTATATTTTTTTCAAATTTGTTTTATGTCACAGTTTGATTTTTTGTTGTTGTTATGGCTTCATTCACGTATATGTATGGAATATTCTGTCCATTTCAAATAATATTCATTACAATCAATATTGAATTTTGAGTAAATTTTATTTCCTTGGTTTATTGTTGGCCAGCACCTAAAACAATTCAAAAGGATAATATATATTTATTTATATATGCATAGGTTAGTGGTTATAATAGTAGAATATATTATTACATTTAATAAATTTAAAAATACAAAAGGACTATTAACAAGGTTTAAAAAACATTCTGCATTTAAGGGACGAATCTGGGACGGGAAAAAAGTAAGCGAGGAATCTTACCTTCGTCTAACCCACATTCACACACTGTGTGATCTCTAACCTTTATTTTAGCTAAGTGCAGTGGGCAGCTAGCATAATCTATTCGCAGTCTGCAAATGCAAATACTTTTTGTATATATAAAGAACCAAAGTTTTCGAGGTATATGTAAATGAATTGATGCTTATTATTGTCTGTCTTCAATTAATTTAGATGACCAAAAACATTGCCAAGATTGATAAAGGTGAATTTTAGCAAGACAATTTAACTATTGAGGATAATTTTTGAAAAGAGAAATGGGGATTGCTGGTATTGCTTGTTTATCATATATATCTGGGTGTACGTTGTCAGTTATGCCAGAGTGACCCGGAATCCAAACTATTATTATTTGTATGCTCTTTTAATGACAGGAAAATAATACGCGTCAAATTTTAAAAATATACGATAGACTATATTAGAATGAAAATGTAAATTTAAAATTTTAATTCAATATACGCTTTAAATCCGTAAAAATAGTTTTATTTCAGAATTATACAATATTTTTTGTGAGTAGGAATGAACATTGAGCACCCCACCAAACACCTGATAGGGGACGGAGGATTTTAGAACCTTTTTTACATTTATTAATAATGTAATCTGTATGTGCTGTTCCTTTTAGCCCGGAGTCAAAAACAATACAAAGAAATTTGACTTTATTGACAACAGATTTGTGTTGATCACAAATCATTCAGATTTAGATGTGGATAGTTTGATTTGCGACTGAGATAAGGAAGAAGTCATTGTTTTAGTTTTTGAACTTCAGAATATTTTCGAAATTCTGTTTAAATTAACATATTACATATATACAATTAACAATTACACATAAAAAAGAAACGTTTTGTAAATTTTTATAAGAAAATAAATATTATTTATATTCGATTTCAACACAGATATACGTTGTTACGTATTATGTAGTAAACAGCATTATGTAGTAAACTCATAAAGTCAGCTTAAGAACTAAGGAAATTAAAGCCATTTTGTAAACAGAGTGTGTTGTGTGTTTCACCACGATGCAGCCGGCTTAGCCAATCAGCAACAATTTACACAAATTGAGAGCAGTGTTCACGTGTTTTGAATTTTGTATATTTTTCATCTCTTTTTTCACAATATGTAATTAGATTTCCTATAAATGTGAGATAGTTCGAATTAACAAGTCTCTGATTTATAATATAATTAAAAAATGACTTTATCGACTTTAGATGATAAATTTAATATTTATAATTATAAAATATTCATGACACTAGTTACTAATCACAATAAATATTCCTACGGTTGTTTGTTACATTACGTAATATGGTTTATATACTTACCTATTTAAAATATACCACGATGGGGATGGAGAGTATTTGTTGGATAAATATCCTTCGTAAATAAGTTAAAAATAGTAATAGTAGTTAATATTTTTTAGATTTCCTACCACTTATTATATATTATATGACCCATATATATTTATTAGCTGTTACCCAAATGATATATTTTGGATTGATAAAAGCTGCAGGACTTAAAATTTAAAGTTTAAAATTTGAATGCATTTTATGATCATCTACGGTGCCGAGACTTGATATCTACCTGCGGGCTTCTCAAGTAAGCTCGGGGTACCCTTTATGCTTAATATTTAACGTTTAATGCTTAACGCGTGATTCTTAACCCTTAATTGTTAACGGTTAATTCTTCACGCTTAATACTTATCGTTTAATGCTTAATATTTAATGCTTGACTCTTAATGCTCGACACTGGATGCTTAATGCCGTTCTGCAATTTTCGCGTGAAGAAGTAAAAAAAAAAATTGTGTGTGTCAGCTCCGACGCACGACTGGAGTTTACTCCTTAAGTATAATTGTCTAAACAGACGGAAAAAAAAATAAAAAAAGATTGATACCTTATAAAATATTATCTACACCCCTTTCTGCCATAGTTTATTTCGAAATACTTGCATTTCACTTTAGCCAAATATTTATTAAATATTTCAATGATAAAGATTATAACTTCACAATAACAATGTTAATTATTGATAAATATAACAAAAACAGCAACATAAGTAAATTGATACTGATAGAAATAAACAAGCTCAATAACATATAGATATAGTCGCTTTGCAGCATATACATTACTCTATACACACATTTAATGTTTTCATTGATTTTATCAACATTCATGAGCATATTCGCTTTTATTAATACGATGAATATGTATGGTTCTGACTATGTCGTTAAGGCATCTTTTAATATTGATATTTTTTTATCAGTAATCATTAGCATATTAGCTTATATTAAAAATTTAATAACATAAAAATTAAAAATGTATCGTTCCTTACATGGAAATATAAGTCTTTACTTACATTACAAATAATAAATATTTTAGGTTTTAATTAATTATTTTAATTATTATTTTTTGTATTATGTTAAATTGCTTAGTAGTTCTTTATTATTTATTTCATATTGGAGTTTGTTCCCTTAGAATCAATTTACAAATAAGACAGTTTAAATGAAAAAAAAACGTGCGACACTTGTTGTCTGCCGCGGTAAAGCTATTGCATAGCATTTTTATCAACTATTGCAATTATAATTATTTATGTAGTATTGACGTGACAACGTCTTAAATTAGGTTAAGCTGGGAGTCACTTATGAAAAAGTGTAACGCCCGGTAACGTTACGATGAGTCACCGAACGAGAGAGAGGCCCGCCGAATGCCTTGCGTCTCTCTCCCACTCAAATTGATTCTTTAAAATTACAAATATTAAGAAAAAGTGGCAGATATAAGAAAACTTGATTTAAAATGTATTGAGCAAGAATTTTAACATCTAATTTAAGTAAATGTTTTAATTTTCAACTTCATTATTTACAATTACAAATTTTAATTAATTTCAAATTTATTTAGCAAAAATTTGAACCTTCGATCTGAATAAGTGTTTTGATTTTCAAATTAATTCTTTAAAATTAAAAATATTAAAATATATAAAATCAGAAGTGACGTCACATAACATTATCTGTACTTATTATTACTTAATATGTAGGCCAGTACATGTGACCATACTTGGTAGACACAATTGGAAATAGCATTTTTTTATAACTGAAAAAAATAAATATATAAAATACTGGTAGCAAACAATAACTTCAATGATCGATATCTCCGCAACTAATTGATGTATCGAAAAAGTCTGTAAATAAATTTTGTAAAAAATAATAACATCAATAATATAATATAAAATAAATAATATATAAAATGATTTTACGTGACAACGTCTTCATCGTCCTATCCTCAACAAAATCACTCAAATTATTAAAATATTGTGCAATTTAATAATATTCATATCAATAAATATTCTACCGAGAAAAAGACGTGGTCACGTAAATCTTCGCCCGTAAAACCGACTTTACAGGCAACCATATTTTTTTTTTTATTGATGTTAATTCAAGTTTTTAAGCTATTGCATAGCTTTTATCGCGGGCCTTGAGTATGGAGACCGAATCCAGAAATTCCATAACGAAAATAACCTAACACACCAGTATTGTGTACTTATAATTTAAAAATAGCATAAGCGCCAAGTTGATAATATGTATTATGATCTTTATTGAATAATAATTAATGTTTATTTTAAAATAAATGTTTTACTGGTACAAATGAATTTCTTTCAATAAGCCTTTTCATTTTAATGACTTTCTGTTATGGTTTTACAAAAGTCCAGAGTACAAGAATTTAACAATCGTAATTGAACTTTATTTAACTTATTTAACTGATTATATTTTAAATAGGAATAGAATAATTTCATAATATATAATCATGTCATAATAGGAATAGGTCTATAAAATATCGATGTATCGATATATCAATATTATTACTTAGAAATATCGATATTTATTACAAATTCATTATCATCATCATTTCTCTTATCGTAGCGGTAAAAGCTAATTCATTCACACTAAATCATTCAATATCTAGTTTTATAGAAATAGTACATTGCCAAAATATATATTCTTTAATCATTTTTACCATTTTATGGTATGTATTTTAAAAAAGTTGATACAAGAAGTGTTTCATCGAATTTATGCGGGAAAAATATAAAAGCAGCGGTAATACAACTAATTTAGCAACTCACTAAAATATAAATACCTAAGTATTATGCAGGATTACGCATGCGCAGTAACGCTAATACAACCTATGCCCCCTAGAGGCGAGTTGGTGAACTATAGAGACAAGCGTGATATTTCAAATCATTAAAAGTTCTGTTATACATCGATAGATGGCAAAACTAGTTGCGCACGATAGGTTGCGCACCAAAAACGTAACGAGGTCATCGTTCAGTGGATTTTACTCCTCATATTTTTCTCATACCGGGCGCCTTATATACAAAAATCGATTCTTAAGGAGTAAACTCCAACAAACAAACAAACATTCAAACTTTAGCATTTATAATATAAGTAGGATTTCATGAAAATCTTATAAGTTGTTTTAGAGTAAAAGATCAACAAATACATTAAAGTCAATAAACATGCAAAATATATAAAAATCATTCCATTACATCCCAGAGGATCTTATGTGTTAATATAAGTTACCCTCTATGTGTGTACCAAATTTCATGAAAATCGGTTAAGCTGTTCTTGCATATTTTTTGCAGGTGTAACAAACAAACATACAAACTTTCGCATTTATAATTCATCATTTGGAAACTTTCTTTTAAGAATTTTAGTACGCTAATAAGGTAACTTTATTTATTACATTGGATAATTTGTCTAAATTTTAAGGCAGTTTTTTTAAGACTTTGTGACTTTTTCTCTCTCTTTTTGTCATCTCTCGTCTGTTTGGGTTTGGTGAAAAAATCACTATTAGAAAATATTAACGCTTATGCATGCAATTCTTTGCATAAATAAACGTTAATATAATATCATTTTTATTTAAGACAATGAAACTAAGTTTTGTTAAATATTTTTTTCCTGATAATATTAAAAAGGGATAATATATATTAAAACATATAACTCGAATAACTAAATTGTTTGTTTGAGATCTGCGAAACATGTCTTAATATATTTTTGAGAAGATAATCCGTTAGATAATATCATATATTTTGACATCTTCATCACTTTTTAGCTGCCGAGGGCTACAACGTGCCTTGAATTTAATACAAAATATTTTTCTATCTTGCCAACATCCAAATTATTATAAGAATAAACAAAGATTTCTTCTTACGAGGGCAAATTTATAATTTGAATAATTTTGTTTTATTATTACAGATTTATAATCATCAATTTAACACACTTTACCAGACACAATTATTTATTCACAAATAATCATTTAATCAATATACTTTTGTATATTAATCAATCTATATACAATAACACAAATAGTAGTAATCTGGCATATGTACGTATCTGGTGAAATGAAATGGACATAAACGGAGATATATAGAAACATAAAGTACATCTAAATATTAAGACTTTTTCTAATTTGAGCCAGGTTTATATGTTTGATTGTTCATCTAGAATATATGAATCCATTAATTCTTCTCATAGATAAACAAATTGTGTCACAGTTGATAAAAAATCAATTAGATCTTTTGTGTTTGATAAATTCCTATGCATACTGAAAATTCTGTCAGTATTGTCAACAATACCAACCATTAAACTATCAAAGGCTTACTAGTTTATACAACTGGAGCTTACTATATTATGTTTTCGTAATTAGTTTAAATTGAAGAAATTTAAAACAAACAAAATTAAGTTACTTACAGTTGTATACTGTGAGATACAAAGTGAAACAACAAAACTTATAAAGTAGTGTATTTTTTGAATAAGTCATCTTATTTAGAAAAAAAAAAACCAACGCTTTCTGTAGGTAATATCCTAAATCAGCTAATAATGATTATGGACGAAAAAAAAACAAATGTAAAATTTTATTCCAGAATAATTAGTGCATGTGTTATATAAGACATTAATTATTTTATACTCACTGTATCAAATACAGTAATAATTTAACAGATATATATAAGGTATTTCTAAGTCCCGCCGCCCGCTTTTCTTACAAAAAATAACATGTCTAACAAACCAGACCGCTATTTGTATTGTAAATGTTATGTTTTAGAAATCTCACAAAGTCCTTTCCTCGCAGATTCGACAGCTGAGCTTTAAATTTAGAGTACACCTATAATTTAAGCTGTTTTTGGTATACATCTCTATGTAAGCTTATCTAAGCTATAAAGGTGTGTACATAATTTTCGTTCAATGTGAATTACTCTTAGACTCCTTTTGAATTTTAAGTAGATTCGAACTTTCGACTGCTTCACAGATGATACGCTTTGAAGGACTTAAAATTAACAAAATAATATAATAATAATAATAATAATCTTTATTCAGTAACTTATGGGTTATACACAAAGACTTATGATAGGGTCCTCCTTTTAAGTGCATAGGCACTTGTGTTAGGAGTTCCCGCTCTTCCATAACAATTATATACTACAAGCTACTCGTATCATACTGAGAAATATTATTTAACATTTAACAAAGGTAATATTGTATAGTTTATGAAGTTATTTTACATACTTTAATTAGAATCAAACAATTTGTGATCATATATAAAACATTAAGAAAAAGGAGCTGTGTGTGTGTGTGTGTTTGTGTGGGTGTGAGTGTGTGTGTTTGTGTGGGTGTGAGTGTGTGTTTATGTTTGTGTGGGTGTGTGTGTGTTTATGTGTGTGCTTGTGGGTGTCTGTGTGGATATGTCCGAGTGATTGTATCTTAAGATACTATAATTCCATGGTTAGTTGCACATGGTCTCTGTTTCAATATAGCTCCAGGATTTGATGGTGTTAGATAGTATTTTTTTACATTCATATTTAGATTTGGGATATATATTTAGCAACTTATTTATTTTATTGTACATTTTAGCCGATTGGCACCGGAATTGTCTATTTGCAAAAGATGACCTAGTTGTGTCTACTGCGACAACAGTATGTTTGCGCCTCTTAGATAATTTGCTAGCATAATATGTTAGGGATTGGTGTACTCTCAGTACAGAACACCGAATATACAATTGCTTGACAGAAAGAAGACCACTAGAAGCATAAAGTTGCATAGTTGGAAATCTAAAAGGTTTAAACCACATGACTTTTAGTAATGTTCTTTGAACTCTCTCGAGTTCGAGGAACTTTGTTTTGGTAGCACCCCCCCAGGCAGGGATACAGTACGTTAAAATTGACTCCGCTAGTGCTGTATATATTTGTTTTAAAAGATTTTTGTCGGCTATTTGTCTTAAAGTTTTGAATGTCCATATTAGCTTTCGAATCCTGGCCATTACAAGTTCAAGGTGCTCATGCCACGACATTCTTTGGTCAAATACCACACCTAAGTATTTAGAATGATGGACTTTGTTTATGACACTACATGAGCAGTCTCTTATTAGGTTACAGGTGTGCATTTTTATTTCAAAATCGGCAGTGGGTTGAGTGCTATTGTATTTAGTAAAGTAGATATAATTAGTTTTATTAACATTAAGTGATAACAAGTTGCTTCTCAACCAACTAGCTATTTTCCTAAGTCCTAATTCTGTGGATTGCCGCACCATTTCACACGTTCTTCCCGTAAACACTATAGCCGTGTCATCCGCATAAGAGTATATCTTTCCTTGATCTATAGACATAGTACATAAACTGTTTATGTAAATTAAAAACAGAGTCGGGCCTAGGACACTGCCCTGCGGGACGCCGTACGTCACTTCGGGTCGATCACTGACATATTGACCTATTTTGACAGCTTGTTTCCGTTCCCTAAGAAAGTCAGTTAACAGTGCAAGAGGTGGACCTCTGATACCAAAGTTTTCCAACCTGCGTACAAGAATGGGGACAGATACCGTGTCAAATGCCTTTTTTAGGTCAAGAAACACTGTTATGCATTTATTGCTTTTGTCGACTTCATTAACTATATAAGTTGACAGTGATGTTACGGCGTCTTCAGTAGAAAGTCCTTGGCCATCCTAAAGCCATATTGGGAGTCTGAAAGGAGGTTGAACTTCTGAAGATAATCAATAAGTCTTTTATTAATTAGTTTTTCAAGGACCTTCGAGATAGCAGAGAGTACGGAGATAGGCCGATAATTTGACACGTCTTCTCTATCGCCACTCTTGTACACCGGTGTTATTATTGCCTGCTTCAGTGCTGGTGGAAATATTCCTTGTTGGAAGCACAAATTAGCCAGATGGGTGATTATGGGTACAAGTACCACATTTGCATGCTTTAAGAATGTTGTACTGACATTATCCCAGCCAGGAGCACTGTCTGATTTGAGACTCATAAGGGTTGAGAAGACTTCCTCAGGGTCTGTTTCTAAGAGTACAAACGATGACATCTGGGAGATATTTACTTCTGTCCCGTTTTGTGAAGAAGTGTCCAAAAGAATTTCCTCAGCTAAGCATTTTCCAATATTTATAAAGTAATCGTTCACTAAGTTAACTGAATGTAAAGGGGATGGACCACAGTTTAACAATTCTAAACTTTGTGTTTTTTGCAGGTTACGGTAGGCTAAATTATTAATAGTTTTCCACAAACTTTTTGGATTATTTTTATTTTTAGACAGTTTGTCACGTTCAAATTTTAGTTTGACTTTCTTTATAAGGCTGTTACAGTAATTTCTGTATCTCTTATATGTGATCCTTAGTATGTCGTTATGTGGATCCGACCGCAGTTTAGCCTGCATATTATTTCTATTGCGAATGCATCGCACAATTCCAGGGGTTATCCAGGGTTTGATAAGTCGTTCCTTGTTTGGGATAACTCTTGTAGTCGTGTTTGACAAGATGCATTGCCTCAGAACATTAATTAGTGCATTACTTAAGGATATTGGATTGTCATACTGTATAAAGTTAGTTATGTTGTTTTCTTTTAAGTTGTTTGTGGCGCTCTCCATATTAAAAAAAGTTTTAGTTTTAGGATTTATGTGATTTGTCTTTTTAGTGAGAGACAGCTTCAAGAATATCATATGATGATCAGTAACTGTTGTATCAAGAACTGTGATAAATGGAGTATTTTACATCTTTCTAGTTTTAGCATAAAGTGGTCAAGACAGTTACTTTTCCTAGTGGGCAGTGTATGACCTGGAAGTAAGCCATGTATGGCCAGCATATTTAGGTAAGATAGCCTATTTTTCCGTTCCTGGGATGTTTCCTTCGGTTTTTTTATTAAATTTATATTGATATCTCCGGTTATTATAATATTTTTCCGAGACTTTATATTAGTCAAATAAGTATCCAGTGAATTAATGAAATTTTCAGCGTTACTGTTAGATGGAGAGCGATAAAAACATAGTACAGTAAGATTGTCAACAGTGACTTGCAGACAGGATGAATGCATTATAATTATTTCTTTAGTATCATATTTACGAGTATTTTTCATATAGACAACCACACCATCGCTGTGATTCAAGTGTTTAGTAGAAGAAAAGTTTGTGTAATTGGCCATTTGGGGTAGGGGTTTATTGGGATCAATCCAACATTCATTTAGTACTATGAGATCGGTATCAAATTTAAATTGGGATAAGGTTATTTGCAAATTGTCAAAATTTTTATATATGCTGTTAATGTTTTGCGAAACTATCGTGAAGTCTGAGCTATTCACGCGTACCTGTCTTGTAAAGTCATCAATGCGACCGGTTTCAGAATGGGCTATTTGTATATTGTCTATTTCATTAGTGTTTAATAACAAGTTATCCATAATAGTTGGGGTGGTTAAGTTTGTGCGTTCTTTGCAAGATTACTAGTATATTATTTATGTTAGTTATCGTATACGCTAGCTGCGTAAAATAGGCAGTGGCTCTTAATATTTGGTGCAGGTTACCCAGAGTTGAGTGAGCAAGTGAATCATCCTTAGAGTTTCTATTAGTGTATGTGCGTGTGACGTCCTGTGAGTGTATAAAAAATTTTAAAATGTTCGTGTGGTAAAAATGTTTATAATTGTAGACAAATGATGATAAAATACGTATATATACAATATTTAAATTATGAGATGTGTTGTTGTTACAAAGTAGTGGTAATATTTCATAGAAGTATGTAAGAAAAATCCATTTACACATTTGAAAATATACAAAAAACAATGAAAAGTCTACACATAAAGGAAGCAAAATGACATAAAGAGTCCATTTATCAGGTAGTCATGCTAGCATTAAGTTGTGTACCTGCGTTTCATTCCTAACTAAGATCACCGGCGAGTTCTCATTCTTCCTAAGGTAAACACGTCCGAAAGCGGTCCAGCAGAACTTGTAGTCCCTTGATTTTGCGAGATCCCGGGCGACAAAGTGTAGTCTTGCTCCTTTTGGGGTGAGCTGCTCGGAGATAAACACGGCAGTTTCTACATCTTTAGTTGCTTCTAGGTGCTTAGCTCGCAGTTTTTCTTTGTGTTTAATATTAAAGACCTTGGTAGATTTTATGATTTCTGTTTTTTTAATTGTAGATGACAGTTCAACCACTATAGGTGTGTTTGATTTTTTTGCGTCTCTTTTCGCTTTCACTCTGTATATGTCTTTGATATCTTCCTTTTTTAATTCACAATTTAGGGTTTTCGATAGGCGTAAAACCATGTTAGTTAATTCTTCTATTGATTCCTCAGGTAATTTTGGCATATTTTTAATTTCGATATTAGACTTACGATGCTCCCTCTGCAAGGCCTCAATTTGATCTTCTAGAATAATAATATTTTTTTGCTTGTGTTTCCAGCTGTTCAATTTTTTTCTTTAATTCCTCATTTTGCGCTGCGAAGAACGCAATAGTGCTCTCTATGTTGGTGTTGGTTTGCTTTATCTCCAGTTGTGCAGTTGCAATTTTTTTTTAACTCAGCTTGTTGTGCCGTAAATAGTGTGGAAATCATGTCTTTCATTTCTTTTTTAAAATCAGATAGTTCATCTTCGAATTCGCGCTCTCTTCCTCTCTTTTGTCGTTGTTGAAGATAATTTGGTGGTGTACTATCACCAAGCTGTTCAATGTGAATGGCTTCAATCCTGTCGATGTTCGATTCAGATGCACTATGTGTGGTTGATAGTGGTGATCGTTGAACTTTTGGCATCTTATAAGGTCAGTAAAAATAAAAATAATAATTGCAAGATATTTTTGGGCCAAGCCCTTATAATCAGACTCGCTACCGCTACCGCCTTTGAGTTGTGGCAAGCGAGAAAGTAAATGACTCACTCCGTTCAAGCTTTACGTCACGTCGTGAGAATAGCGTGGAGCGTGTAAAACTGTTGTTGTCCTTGTCACTCGTAACTCAATGACGCCTCGAGCATTTATGTCTGCCTGGTACTTCACAAACTTTACACTACAAATAACTTAACAATATTTAAATGATTATTAAAATTTTCGACACAGATTAAACGTGTATACGCTTTTGCGGTCCGGGAGGAAGAGGATAATAGAAGAGGATAATAGAAGGTCCGGGAGGAAGAGATAAATAGAATTAATAACTCTATTCAAATATTTATCTAATAACAAAATCGTCATTTTTCAAAGGTAAAAAAATGCTATACCTAAAACCACACGGGAAATGCCTTCTACATAAATATGACAAATACGTATAATGATATTTATTTAGGTTTGGTAATAAAATTGGAAAACTAAATTCGTAACATCCTTATAACATATTCATAGGATATGTTATTTTTGAAACTAGCTTGGAAAAACTATTATCTAACAACACGTGACTATTTATAGAAATAGATACACCACGGTTTATTATTTGTTAAAAATACCCCCTGATGAACATTCTAGATTTTAATTAACACATTACGTTAAAATTAAATTACACTGAGTTTTATATACAAAAATGTTTAGTTCAGAATTTCTAAAATCACGTGAAGATCGAGAAATTATAAATTAGTATTTAGTAATATTAATAACTATTACTAAAATCTCTGGAATGTAACAGATAATCACCCACTAATGCCTTTGCGACATACAAGGTGACACGTCTGACTCTAACTCTCCAATAGTCTGGAACTTAGATTACGAGCTAATTCCAAGAGATCTTAACAAGTTCTGATACTTTGTTAATATCTAAAATGTGTGACACGGTATTCGTTCACCAACTTTGTTGTGACTATCAGATCAAATATATATCACTTACAATGTTAATATATATTGTATTGGACAATACATGACATAGAGAATAATAAAATCTTAAAGAGATTACAAATTTAATGATATTAAATAAATTTTATAAATAATTAGTTTATCTAAAATTTTGGATTATTAATTTATTTATGAATAATAATAAAATATTATTTAACATATTTTGCAATTTAAAATGAAATGAAACTCAATATTTCATGATTGACGATGAGGAAAACCGATGAATCAATTTAAAAGTAGTATCACATACACCATCTTTTTTCTGAGACATGTATTTTACTAACAAGATATAGAAACTTTTGCTCTAAATTAATAAAAAAATCAAAACGTGACTATGACAGACAGCAACTAATTAACGTATATATAAAATAATCAACTATATTACAAATCGTACAATCGCTAAATCATAAAATATGTCCTATAAATTCCATTAATTCAGTAAATTCTTATTTTGCTAATGTAGGAAAATCATTAGTGGATGCTATAAGTGGTGGAAACTGTGAAATAGGTGATAGGAGAATAAACTGTTTTAACAAACAAACTTCATCATTCGTTTTGTTGGAAACTGATGACATTGAGGTGACATCAATTTTGATGGGTTTAAAGGATAAAAGCGCACCTAGTTGGGATAAAATTTCGACAAAGATTTTAAAAAAGGCCCATAAGAAAATTGTTCCAGTTCTCACTCATTTAACAAATGTATGTTTTAAAAACGGAATATTTCCCTTTTATCTATAAAAAACAATAATCACGCCAGTGCACAAGGGAGGGGAAGTGGATGATATCTGTAACTACAGGCCTACATCGGTTCTACCAGTTATTTCCAAAGTTTTAGAAAGACTGCTAAATAAACGTTTAATCAAATATTTAGAGTATAGTTTCAGAAAACACAGTATGGTTACTTACAGGACTCTCAAAATCACAGTATGGTTTCAGAAAACATTTATCTACGGAAGATGCTGTGACATCACTTACTTCTCTTATAGTAGATCAGGTAGGTGGAGGAAAAAAATGTTTAGCAGTCTTTTTAGACCTACAGAAAGCTTTCGATACCGTTTCCGTCCCCTATCCTTGTGCATTGTCTGGAAAATATTGGTGTAAGGGGTACTTCCTTAGCTTTGTTTAAAAGTTACCTGCAAGATCGTGTACAGTGTACAAAAATTGGAAATTATTTAAGTGATGAGTTAAATGTTACTCGCAGGGTTTTGCAGGGAAGCATACTTAGTCCAAAGCTAATTTTAATTTATGTGAATAGCCTATGTCATATTGAAATGAGTAATGGACAATTATTTTCATATGCAGGTGATACTGCTTTTCTTTTTACTGCTAGGTGATACTGCTTTTGCTTTTTACTGGAACGGCATGGGAGAGAGTATAAAAAATTGCAGAAAGTGGTATAGAAATGATTGCAACTTGGTTAAAAATTAACTATCTCTAAATATTAAAAAACTCAGTATATTTGCTTTACAAATGATATAAGAAGCCAACCCCAATCCAAGTTTAATATTAAAGTGCATACATGCACTGACAAATCAAACTGTCTTTGTATTGCAATTACAAGGACAGCGATGGTTAAATACTTAGGTGTTGTAGTTGACCAATATCTACGATGGCATGCACATATTGAACTCGTAATGAGTAGAACAAGAAAACTTATCTGGGTTTTTAAAACATTACGCCATGTATCAAATAGACCGCTTTTAAAAGAGCTCTATATGGCACTATCCCAATCAGTCCTTATGTATTGCATGCCAATATGGAGCGGTTGTACAAAAACAATTTTTTTTTTGAATTAGAAAGAGCGCTGAGATCACTCCTAAAAGTTAGACATTATAAGCCATTCAGATTTTCTTCGGACAGTGACTGTGAGCTATAGCTAGCACTGATAATAAATCTTACAGGCAGATTTATTATCAGTGCTAGTTATAGCTTTCTATATATTGTATGTACAATCCTAAAATAACACAAAACAATTAAATATCACCCTACTGTTAGCGCTAGCAGAAGAATACAGCCAGTAGCTCCAGTTGTTCAAAGAAAAACGGTTTTCGCTAATCCTCAATACACGGATCGGTCAGCACACGTATATAATTTAACTAACAAATAAAATAACTATAACTAATAAGCAATGTCAAACGTCACTAACGAATTTTCTAAAACCAAAACAATATGATGAAATTGAAATCTTATTAAAAAATGAAAAACGAAATCAAGGAATAATATAAAGTTATAACCGATGTTACTCAAGACTTGTCTAAAAAATTCTTATCTATTTTTTATTTTAAATACATCACACTAACACACACAACACACAATCCTATTTAGTGTTGTAATATTAAATTAAAATTATTATAAAAATGTAAACATTGTGTAGAATTTGTAAAATCCACCTAATGTATCCAGGTATGGAAGGACTGTGTCTCCTAACTCAGGTATCTTCTTACCCAAAAGGAAACTTCATTCTATATTTCAATTATATTATGTTAATGTGCTAAAGAATAAATAAACATTATTATTATTATTTGTATTGCGTACATAGTGTGTACAAGTGTGTACTGTACTTACACTTTATACATGTACACATCTACATATGAAGGACTGAAAAGTACATCGTATTATAATGAACAAGAAAAATAAGAAATCTAAAATATTTTATTTTATTATTTTTTAAAACGAATCAGAAGAAACTTTTATCAAACGTTTTATCAAGTTGTGCCATCTTGGTCATAAACGTGTTTAGGATAGAATAAAGTTGATTTTATTTCAATTAAAAGATATAACTTGACATTAACATTTAAGATATAACTTGAACATCGTTCAAGTTGCAAAAAATGTTTTAATTTGTCAAGAACTTCATTTTAAATAATACTTAGTATGTTAAGTAAAAATCGGAAAACTAAGAAAATTATCGTTTTTGGAATACTTGTTTCTATAATTAATAAAATTTTTATGGAATAGTATAAGCAACAGATGGTCCAAAATAACACCAAAATAAGTAAATATACGTATACTTCTCAAAGTTTGAGAAGTAGGGAAGGATGCGGGAGATCGCTTCTTTATTCACCCTCACAGACGTAAAATCATCCCAAACAAATGTCAAAATCGTTTTAACTACGTACATGTACTTATTCCTCTCAGTAAAATATTATTATTGCGTGTTCGCAAACTTTTCCGTATCAAATTATTACACTTGCTTTGGAGCTTCAATAGTCGACTTGTGATTAAATTCTTTTAATTTAATTATGAAACATTAAAAATTATTACATTAAAAGTTCGGTGTTTAGTGATTGAGTATTTTTCCGTGTACATATACATACTCATAATCACATGATTATATAGTAACCAAATAAAAAATAGTCGTGGCTCGTTATATCAGGTGCGATTTTATGGATGAATAAATTTATGGAATCTGAAAGCAATTCCGTTGTAAAGAGTTATCCACTAATTAGAGATTCCACTTTTTATTTTAAAAATAAGAAGAACACCGACTTTTTTCTTCTCTCTTAATTCGTCAGATAACAAATTACGTTTCGTATCGGTTTTTTCTGAAGGTTAGCTTTGTCTACGTTCCATTTGTACATTTTCAGCAGTACGTATTTCAAAATGTACAATGTATTTGTTTATCCGCGTTTTTTTTTAAGGGATGGATTAAGTAAGTAATTTGATGCTTTCCTTGGTCTATATAATTTTAATATTAATAAAAAAATATTTGTTTATCACAATGAGATTTGCTTGAAAATATCTATAAACAAGTAAAGCCATGTTAAGCCTATTTAAATTTTCCCTTCCTGCCCGTATATATTATAATTCCTGCCGGTATTGGATTATTTTAATTCTATATTTATTGTAAATTTAAATAAGCTTAACCATACATGTTAATTTGAGAGTTCCTTTTAACCTACGCACTGAACTTACCGTAAACAAAAAACATTAATCTCATATCGACTTGAGGATTCTTCGAGAATAACGATTATATTTTACATAAGAATAAACATTTACTTTCGAATATTCCCTCGAGCTGAATAAATTCTGATAATAAGTTTTGAAAAAAAATTGTAAAATCAGAAAGCTCCTGTTAGATTTAGGAGATGAATCTTTGGATAATTCACATAAGCTTGCATAATGCTGGATTAGTATGATATTTACTAAATATATACTAATATAAAAAAAACTGAAGAGTTTGTTGATTTAAACGTACTAACTAATCTTTTTCGAATAAGCAGAGGAATCAAATTTATTTTCACTAATAATAGAAATAGTTTGAAACTAGAACTAGTTTGAAACTAGTAGTTATGGTAAAAACAAATATGAATAATATTTATTACAAAGCTTTTATAACAACTTATATTATATTCTGATTCACCTGGCTATAAACCAATCCAATTAAAAGTAAAATAAAAATCTATTATATACAAATACAATAATACATTAAACCATTTGGGACTACGATGTAAACAAACTGGATAGTATGAGCGATTGTAGGAATATATATATATATATGTTCTATATCGTAACACATAAAGAAACCAACTAAAAGAAAGACTCAATGCTAAAGTATTGATTTATTTTATATGTAAGAGCTGTGTAGGAAGTGAAGTTCGAGATTGAACCTGTTTCTCTCCGAACCTTATTGTTATTGCCCCTTATCAGGTCGGCACACTGTTCCAACCCTCCTCCTGAGAATCGTATATAGGAGTACCCTCTTATATATATGGTTTTCAGGCCGTTATATGAACGTACAACTTATATCAGATTTAGGGTTTCTATTATCAAACAAGGGACGCTTTTATTGTATATGATGTTTGTCACAATGGAATTCTTATATTGTATATTGAATTTTGTTATAAAGTTTAAATATATTTAAGGTTATATTAATGTTTGTATCTTTTCCAGGGATAAGTAAATACATAATCAACTAATGTATATTACAAGCATTAATAAAAGTCTACTCGTCAAACTAAAGCTACTCCTTGGCATATTTAGTCACATCGAAGAAACTTGTCACCCGAAGTAAAGTTATTCACAGGAAGTCGCACAACGCTGCCAATATAAACCTTCAGCAATAAAGGTATTTGCGACATGGACAATTTGCAAGGTCCTTTTGCACCTTGTGAGTTGACATAAATAAATATTTGTTTACTAGCTATTTCCCGCGTCTTCGTCCACATTGACTGTAAAAACAATGATTCCTGTAATCCTACTAATATAACCTTGGCCATAAATATTTTTTATGGCTAGGAACATAAGCCATAAAAATATTATTTTTGATTATTTGTGACGTATCTCCCGATACCTCATATGTCAAAATCCTTTAAGTCTTTTGGACAGCAGGGAACATAAAAAGCACAATTGGCTATATTTCTATTAACATACGCATATTTGAATAACACAACACTGCATCTAAAGTCGTCGGGTAATAAGAACGATTCTCACAAATAATTATTTAAAATTCAGTACCCCAAACGAATAAAAAAAGTGTCTCCCGTAGCAATTAGTTATCGCGCTACAATCTACGTTATGTCACAGGTAAAAACCACGTGCAAAAATTAGTACTTCTATAGCCCACGTGTTATTTTGGTACATAAGCTACAATATTGCTAAGTTTCATCAAAATCCGTTCAGTAGTTTTGGCTTGATTAAGTAAACATCTCATGGACAAAACCACGTACAAAAGTTAGTGTTTCTATAGTCTAAGTATTATTATCGTATATAAGCTAAGTTTCAGTAGTTTTGGCGTGATTGAGTAATTCATCAACAGTATTACCAAGAACTTAAAATAATAAAAATCTATTTATTAATAACAAACTTGTAATATTTCTAATAAACTATATTTGCGGTAATTCCAATGTTTATACAACTTTAAAAAATATAATCGAAGATTCAACATATAGGATAATCGAAAGACATTTTTTTTATTAGAATCGATATTTTTATTATCACAAAAGAATAAACATTTACAGGAGGAAATTAATCATAATTCTATATTATCTTTTTATCGGGCACTTCGCTTTAATATATTGAATTTATTAATTTAAAATAAAAACATGATATAAAAGTAAGTACACAGTGGAATCAATGAGAATAACGTTATTAGTTTTCTTTAAAATAAATATATCTTGATAAATTAAAAATACACTTTAATTTATCAGGAGTTGGTAAGTACCTAACATAACGTGAAATAATTTTACTCAAGATTCCTATAACTTTTATTTTAGTTGATAACTTTCTTGAAGTTGTACGCTTTATTATTCTTATACCTGAGTTCTTATCCAATCTAAAAATTTTTTAGAAATATTGTGGCCAATAAGACTAGAATATTCAGTAAAGCTTGATAATATTTTGAACTACATATTTACTGACCTTTTAGTCATATTATATTTTCTACAAGTTTACATATAAAAAAAGGAAAAAAAAAACAAAAGTGTGAACATTGGAAAGTATAAGTACTCGTCGTTCTATCTGAGCTGTCATGTCAACAAAAATCAATTTAATTTTTTTTATTGAAAGTAAATATAATATAAAAACATTTTGCATTACCGTTGTAGTGTTCGAATGGTTGATGGTTAATTTAGCTTTCGATACTATCTTATCATATATACCTACCAAGTCTTGCCATGAATATTGTAACAAAGAACCAAAAATATTTTTTTAATGGCAAATAACATTTATTACTTTTACAGTGTGTTAGTTTAATACACAAATATAAAACATAAAAAAATCAAAAGCTTATTCGAAGTGATGTCCATTGGCTGCAATACAGTCTATTAAACGTTGAGGCCACTTATCAATAGAAGCACGCGCTCTTTCCATGGGAAAATTCTTCACTGCCAATCTTATGGTTAGTTTTAGGGACTCCACATTATCATGGCGCTTAAAGCAAGCTAACTGTCTAAAACTGACCATAAATTATAGTCCAGGCTTAAGATCGGGATTAGACGATGGCCAGTCTTCAGCTCTGATGAAGTCCGAGACGTTCGCTTCCAACCAAGACTGCGTGGACCGAGCTTTACGACCCGACGTCGAGTTTTGCTGGAAGGACCATACTTGGTTATTGAACACGGTGTTATTAAGGGGTTTACCTACCTTCTCAAGAATTGATACACTTTTGATACCTTTTTCACAAAAATATGGCTCAGTTACTCTTTCATAGCTAACACCTCACCAAACACTGAAGTCGGATAATGCCGATGTCGACTAATTGGGAGATTTCTCTAGAATGTTGCTCAATTGTAAAAAAAAATCATCCATAAACAAAACACAATGAATAATCGCTTAAAAATTACAGATTCCAAATTCAAATATAATATTTTTTAATTTTTAATTGTAGCAGTATTCATGGCCAACTATGATCGTTGAAAGAGGAACATTAGATTATAATTTATTATATTAACTGGTTATTGCTTGTAACAGAATCAATTTATCGTGAGAAGTAATTTAAAAACAATGTTAAAACAACAATTATAATGTTAATAGACTTGTTAATGTCAGTTGTCATTTTAGTATAAATACGGGCGGACGACAGCCTGAGAATTATTCTTGCTGGAGTCGTCAGACTGTGCGGATATCTATAAGGATACTGTTACGCTGTCCGTTGAATAAACGAAGCTATCAACAATTGTGAAGTTTTATTTTGAAAACCATTATGTCATTATGAACCACCATCACGAAGACTACGACAGTGACGGCAGCAATTCTGACGTCAGACTTTTTAAAAACAGTAACGAAGGTCTTATCTCTGACATATATATTAACCAGATACTATAGTGAATGTGCCTCAACCTTAATAAATATTTTAAAGTTACTAAAAGATCTACTAGCGCCCATGTTTTTAAAGATATTTTTACTTGGCAAGTTCAATGTAGCGAGCGTAGAAGATAAAAGATTAATAACTATAATCTAGAGTCTCAACTTCATTCATAACCGATGATATTAAACAAAAAAATAATAATAAGATTTAGAGCTCTAAAAATTAGTTACAACATTATTATATTTACATATTTCAAATAAATTTCGTATTAAATGTACAACCCACCAATTATATTTATTTTAAACATTATGATATGCAAAAAATTGTTGCTTATTTTTGCTGCCAATATTTTGACAATTGAATTCGTTAATTTAAATGGTAAAATATTGGCATGAAATAGCAAAAGCAAAAACTAAATTAAAATATTGAATCTGGGAACGCCGAAGGCAATATTTAAATTTAGTTTTCAAATTATAATTGTTAGTTATTGTTCGTATTCGTGAAACGTAAAATTAGTCGTTTAGGCGTATGTCAATATTTTATATAAACTTTTCGGTAATGTGCAATGGCAGAGTACAAAGAATGAAGTTTTTAATTTTTTTTTCTTAAAATTATATCAATTAAATAAATAAGTAATCTACAAGTATTTTTTTCCTAATATACGACAGTAAAGTCCCTGTATAAAACTGGTTGTTTAATTATTTTCTTTTCTAAATAGTTAATCTAAAATGTTTTGTACGAATAAAAACTATAATAAAATTCTATTAAAACATTTAAAACATACGTCATAAGTGATATTGCAGGAAATAAATTCACAGTAGTAAGAAATTAACTACATAAGGACACACACTGAGCGACACCAGAGAATGTTAACATCTCATTCACTGTACCAAACGCAGCTATTATGGATACTTCACGTTAATTTTCTTGACGCGAGCGGTACCATTTATAGCTGCAGTCAATTCTCTTCAGATAGGCTCTACCACCTATGTCGGGGCATCGCGTGGAAAACGAAAGCGATCCCGTGGTTTTCCATTATGACGGCGGCGACAACCGTCAGATTTAGTAAGTAGGAGTTTCTCATAACCACCTCCATCATCCCCTTGATGGAGGTGTGTATCCATGAGGATATACGACGTTGAAAAAAAAAAAAAACGGATCTACCACCTATAGCTATACAAAATATACTTTTTGTGCAAATGGTCATCATTAACAGCGGTAGCTGTAATCCTTACAACGTTTGATATTCGTAAGTTTAACTTGTAGTTAATATGAATGTATAATATCCACCCTATCTTTACTGCACCAGTTCACAAACGTAGTTTTTGAAAATTGAATAAAATTATAATAACTTATGTGAAGTTTTTTAATAGTTTTAGAATATATATAAAAAATTTTAACGTAAATCTAACAAAGTTATATAGAAATTTTAAAATATATATTTTTTATTAGAAGCCATAAGAAGTAAATGGAATTATAAGGTTTTAAGAAAACAAAGCGGGATGTCTACCTTATTAAAAATTTAATCAGCTTTATTCAACTTATCAGCGACTTATAACTTCAAACAACAAAGAAATATAAGGAAGAGTGTAAATATTACAATACATTAAAAATATTCTTTGAAATAAAAAAATCTTTTAAATATTATTTTGTAAAATAAAATGAACCGTTGAAGTAATATTCCGTGCAAACTCTCATGTTCCATTTACTATTTTTATATCCTGTATACAGCACAAACAGTTGAACATACTCGTAAGTAAAAAAAATAATAATATTAAAAAAAAACACAAAACATATTTTATTGAAACTCTATTTTAAATTGGTATGAAATGTTTTCCTCAATCAGGTACGAGAGGTGCGCAAACAAACTTCAAGCGAACTCTTCAATTGAAACGTCCGTCTGTACGTGACTAAACTTACTGAATAGAGTCGTATTGAATGGAGACGGTAATTTTTATGAATTACCTAAATCCAGACATTATTGTTTTATCCTTAACGTTTAGATACTCATTTATTCGTTTAAAAATGTAGTAAAATTTAACATTTTATATCTCATAAATATTTGAACAAAGAATTAATATCCCATTGTGTTGAGTTTATTTTTCTAACTCGCGTCCGGAAGTGTGCTCTACATTGTACTACATCAAGGAAATAACAGTCAGCTGGCTTAGACAGATAAAAGGTTTTGAAGGAAAATATTTAATATTCATTCATTTATTTATGTTTTTGATGATAAAAAACATTAATAAACTTAATATTGAACATATATTTTGTTCGAAAAATAATATGTAAAACAATGATTATTAAGTGGTATTAATAACAAGCTTAAAGGTTTTTCTTTGAAATAGTAATAAAACAACAAAATAACGTTTTTAAGTAACTATTACGCAACAAAACCAGTCTATTCTGTAATAGTGTACTTTTATTTTAAAAGCCTGTCGTATAATATACTTGTAATTTTCGCAATTTCAGGAAATTTCAAAATCAATTCTCAAACCTTTTCCCAGTCATTAGGTATCAATAAATTTTAAAGTATGGTTATAATAAAGGACTATTTTCCAGCATCTCGATCTATCAAAGAATTATCACGGGTGGTGAAGACAAGAGATTGAATCATAAATTCTGTTAAACTTAAATTATTTATGCACTTGCTATTACAATAAAAAATAAAACGCTATCTTTTACTCTATTTCCAAATTGTAATTTTTTTCTCGTATCGCTGAAATGTGAAATGGCTCGGGATTACATTTTCAAGCCTCTGATTTATTTGCATTCGTTTGCAATTTAATTACTAAATGAGTTTTTAAATACAAAATAAAACATTAGGACGTCCCTCGTCACAATCAGGCATAAAGGAATTAAATGAAAAATGTACATACATTTTGTTTATACGTGTATCTACTAAACAACTGTAAACTGGACAACATTTTAGTCCGGGTGTGTACGGGTAGAATTTTTTTTGAAGCTACACTTTTAATATTTTTCAGTTTATGAAAGTATCGATTCAATCTATGTAGGTTATCAAGAACCATTATAAATGACCAAATAAAAATAACAGTTGTTAATATAGGAAACTATTATGTATTTTAGTTAAAAGTCTTAAATTAAACAAAAATATGGTACCATTTCACGTATGTGTGTTTTTTTTCTTTTATAGTCTTACAAAATGTATATGTCTTTACAAAAATTTATAGTGATGTTGAAATGTTTTCTTGATTAAGAATGAATTGAATTATAAGAACTTGTAGAACCTGTATCAATATATATTTTTTTTAATTATCTAATTGTTATTATTTTTTTACTAGACACTTAACAGTAAGTTTGAATAAATAATTAATAATAATTAAAAAAATGTGTACGGGATCTCTACTGAGTTTTCTGAATTTCCAAAACAAAAAAAACGCTTTATTAAATAAAAAGAGAGATTGTTAGTTTCTAAATAAAGCATAGATAGTCTATAAAATAGTTTGAAATTAAACAATTAAAGAAAATACCATTTATAAGTAGTTATTGAGGCATTATCTATTCAACCTAGAAACAATCTTTTCAGCAACGGATTATTTTATTTACTTTACGAACTAACTACCCGTGTGTTTCCTGGAACGAAGTATAGTAGTAATATATGAAATATTTAATGTTGCTAGTTTCTAGTCCCCGACCCAAACACACCTTTTGTGTTATAAGTTTGACGTGTATATCTTTGTATCTTTAAATCTGTGTATATGTGTGTCTGTCTGTAGCGTCGTAGCACCCAAACGAGTAGACGGAGTTGATATCGTTTTGTTTCATAGAAAGTCTGATCCGTCGACATAGTTTTTAGTTATGTTTGGTCATTCAACATTGATAGTAAAAACATAATCAAGTGAAACTAAATATTTTCGTTCATTTACAACAGCTAAAAATAACTTATAAAGCAGAAAAAAGACGCCCGAAACAAAAGCACCTCTATTTAACGAAATAACAATATACAGAGAACGAGATAATAAAGCATAAAAGAAAAAAGTAGGAACGTGAACTTCGGTAATTTTTTACATGGGTATTTCTAAAGCCAATCAACTTATTAACTTTGTAAAAACATTAAGCTATAAGGATTTATTTGTATTTTCAAAAGAATTGTTTGAGCTTTTTTCTCAAGTTTTTTTCATGTTAATAAATGTACAGTGTAAGACTTAAAATAAGTACTTTCCTTTAATTTTTCACTATAAATTTGTCTATAAAAAAGTTCTAGTCGTTTTTCATTAGTTGGCAATTTTTGAATTCTAATGTTTATCAACAGGACAACTGATATTATATGTTTAACTAAAAAATAACGACGCGCAATAAAAGGTATTTAACTCAATTTAAGGTCTTTTACGTTTCAATTACGTTTCAGGAAATAAAAAAATGTTGATCCGAAATAAAAATATCGGGTCACACTTGGGTACAAGTTAATTTATCTTACTGAAAAATTAGAATGGTTACTAAATTTCCGAAATATCAATTTTTTTTAGAAAGAATAACTTTGCAAAGAAGAAGAATATGTATATTACATACAATTAATATAGAAAACTGGAATATTTTGATTACCATTATTGTTAACTCTAACATTAAAAACATCCTAACGTTTCTCACTAAATTTCAAATTAGATTGGAAGTATCCGAGTAATAAATACTACGTCACTTCATTAGTTAGACTGTAAACGACTTCTGCTACTTGAACCTAACTGGCTATGTTTATGTTGCTGCTATGTTGGCTTGAACTTACTCTCCTTGGGATTTAAATAGAAAAACCAAACTGAACAAAAAAATTAAAATGTTGTACAGTTTTTTCTACAATGATTTCAATAAACTAATAATAATATACCGTTTTTTAAAAGTAACACATTTGACAAAAAACATCTATTCTTTAAAAGTATTTTCTAGTTAAACGAAAAATTAACAAGAACAATATACAGTAGAATGGAAACTTAATGGTTTCATTTTATTAAGGTAACAAAGTAATAACTGTTTTCACTTTAATAATATCTTCTGTTAAGATCTCGATCAACAGAACCATTCGTTGCTCTTAGCTTGATTACATTTCATCTGCTTCTGACATGAATACGTATTCTCATTTCATAAAGGAAATTGATGTTATAGTCTAAAGGCAATAATGATTTGAACAAACATATCGATTTTAATAATCAAAGTACTGTTAAGCTATGGTTGGTTTTTATTGAGCTTAGGAACTTTATGAACATATATGTTTTGTAATAGGTGTTTATAAAAATGGAACGTGATTACGACCAATTTTATTTTATTTTTATGAGATACTATTTAGTTTTATTTATTTGCATTTCAATATAAAATGTTTATTTATAGTACCAAAGAATTTTTGAAGTAAAATTTTTTTCTTACATAGTAAAAGAGAACGCAATATGTATGTACTTTTTCTATTTTTTACCAAAAACATGTTTTATATTAGAAAATATAATATAACAAGGCTTTAATATAAAAAAATTCTTGCATAATTTTGTAACCGATAAATGATGATTTGTAAATATTAATTGTTATCAAATTAGAATTAGGTACAAATGATATGATAATGTAAGTAACATAGCACTCTATGGAATATATATATTACCTGAGATATAAATTTTGATTTGTCATAATTCAGGAAGTTTAATAATAAGCTATGCCAAGAACTCGGGTCTCAGTGAACAACTTTATATTTCTTAAAAAACGTTGGACATTTGTTATATATATATCCTGTAAGAAACATCTAAATATCAACAAAAATACTTTTTTTATATTTTAGGTCAATTAATTGGAAGTAATAATTTCTAAGTAATTTCTTTTAATAAAAATTTTTCGACATTATTACCTAATCAGCTAAGTCAGTAACGTAAGTAATATTATAAGGTTATATATCACAGCCATGCGGGAATAGCAAGATCGTTATCGACATTGAGAACGACAGGATATAAATAAAATCCAACATTTTTATCAAGACCAAACCACTGAGCTTATAGCTTTCTAGACTCTATGATGAACTTAATAGGTCGAAATTCGATAGAAAATAAAAAGGTTTTCTAGTTGACTTCTACTTGATTTTTTTTAATATGTAAATTACTTATCAATAATGAAATGATCTGCTTTATTTTGACTACTACTTTGGCAGTCTGACCAAATTATTTTTATTTCTATAATTGTAGAATTATAATGGGATTAAATATTATTCAATTTTCTTTTTTTCAATTAATAAAGTGTTTTAAGTTATAGTAAATTGAAAACTAAAATTAAAATAAATTAGAAATATATAATGCAATATTTTATAGTATATGATCTTATATATAAATAATAATAATTGCTTCCATATCGACAAAGTGGCACTTATTGAAATATGTTCAAAAGAACGCGTTTGAGTCTTTAATGGTCTGGAAGCGGCTAACGAGCCAATTTAGACAAGCTTTAACAAGTACCAAAACTTTGTTAATACTTTAAGCTTTTTGTGCGTTTGACATTTATTTATTAAGTTGTAGATAGGTACAACTAATTATTTATTTTCAATGTCAAGCGCATTGTATTGAACAACATAAAGGATAAAAAGGACTTTATAGGAATAATGATATTCATTATTAGATATTAAATAACAATATGTTAATATATATTGTTGTTGTAACTTCCTTATTAAATAATACTTACATTTTAGTATGCTTTTATCCATATTTGTAAGATCTGAATATAAAAAAAGACTATTTATATAACAGAGATGTAAATATTATGTTGAATTTACTAAACATTTAATAAAATGAAAATAAATAGATTTTAGTTCCTGCAGCATATATGTTTGAACACGAAACTAATATAATGTTGGCACGAATATATCTTAAGTTATATAACATGAAGGTGAATAAACTACAAACTAATTTTGATATTAGTTGACATTCTGTTATTTTAGCAAGAATGATCAGGCAAAAAAAACATACCGAAAGCGAGCTTAGTTAGTTTTTCTCCTAGAAAAACAAGCAAAAGATTTTTCTGTTCCAAAAAAAATATTTTTAAAGTATTATACATTTTCTACATGAAATATTGTTTGTCAATTTGTATATAAAAGCATTTTAATTAATTATATAATTACATTTTAATAAGTCATAAAAAGGCAAGTCAAGGCCAAGACTTCAAAGAAAAGTTATAAAACACAGAGTATAATTATTATATAATTAGGATCATTATTTAAATTCGCTGGAGTGATCTCAGCAGATTCAATTGTTAAAAAAATAATAACCAAAGGGAAGAAATCAGAAGAATTCAACATTTTTTAATTTCGTGACAGTTTATAATCTACATTAAATATGTGAAACATATTGATGTACCTAGTATTTAGTTGGGTAAATTGTGGATTTAATTATGTTCATTATTTGTACATTCCTGTATAAATGGCCTTAAATATGTAATGAAAATTAATATTCTTTCAGATTAATTAGTTTTATTGATTATTCGGTAAACACTCTACATATCGATTTTTACTATTTATTATAAATGTATGATGAGAAAATACACTTATCGTAAAGAGAAAGTAGTTATAGTAGGTACATAATTATTTTATATATATTATTTATATTTAAATGTTATATGATATAGAATTTATTATATTAAATACTTAATTTTATTTTTCATAGATTAGGATTCCATAATTGGAGTGATTGGATTACTGATACTTAATATGTTAATTTATAAGTTTATGTCGGCTTCAATAGATTTGAATGGTTTTAGTAAAGTAATTTGCAATTTGAAGCGCAAATTGAAGCTATGAGTGTAAAGGATGAATACATACAGACAGTAATAGACAGTTTGTCGGTTTGTGCATCAATACTTAAGCTTTTCTACGTTGCATTGAAAGTGTGATTTTTTATCATAAGCTTAGATCTTTATCTAAATTGTTAGGTATCTATTCTAAATATACAATTTCACTTAAATAATATTATTATAAGTAGAAGTTATACGTACATATTTATCTCCATAAGTAATAAAATGTAATGTTTTATGTTGCATATTTGTAAATTCATAGAAAAGAAACTTGGACATGAAGCTGTCTATTCCACTATTTAGGTAGATATTATCTAAGAAAACATTAGTAATAAAATTGGTTTCATTATATCTTATTCTTTTTATTAAGGATTTGCGTCTCGTTAGTCGAAATATATCGTGTATAAATATCATTAGAATTTGGTCCGAAAGGTAAGATTGCAGTCAGTCGGACTATCTAAAGAAATTGAATTATTTCCATCTGACAGAACATCGATATTTAGCACTAACAGAAGTCTACGTTTGAGAAGAAGTAATTCACGTATCACACGTAACTTCAAATATGCTTTCAAGGAAATTATTTTAAAAAGTCCCTTGAGTATTTTTCAATTTGCCGAAACCAGCTTTTATTATTAGATTTATTGACTGATTCACTAAGTACTGATTATTTTTTTATTAGTACGGTAGGAAATTGTGATATTTTATTGTTCGTTTATAAAAAGTCTTAAAAATGGCGTCCTAAACTTTTTTGTTTTAAGTATTCTGTGTTTAAATATTTTATGTTTGTTTCTTGCAGGCTAATATTAGTATAATCTTGGTTTATTTTCTATTTTGGTAAACAAACCATTCTAAAAAGTTATTCTGCATAAAGTAATAATTAAAACTCATTTTTATTGGATATGGGACAGACATTACATATTTATTACCATATGGAATAAAATAAAGTAAGGAAGTTGTACATTTATACTCTATCGTGATTTCAAACAATTTATATTAAAAAGTTTATGTACATATGTATTAGGTACATATATACATGAACATATAGACATAATATGTACATAATATTAATACGTTTTCATTGTTTTTTTAGAACATATGATTCTTATCTGTAACAGTTCGTTTCATTCGGTTAAGTAGCTTTTTAAATTAATTTTATTGAGACCAGTTCTAACGATTTTGTAAAATAAACTACGAAAAAAATTTTTTAACATAAACCACCTTTTCAATATAACTTTCTATTGCAGTGCGTCACTGGTATGTTCTATTTATCACTTTTATTTACTGATTTATAGTATTAACTAAACTTCTATGAATATCCTGTAAATAATATATATTATAAGATATACTAATATCAATATGAAAACGCAATGGAAATAAAACGTAATATTTTAAGATAAAACCATCAATCTTCATTTGTCTGACGTGTAGCGAGCACTGAAGACATAACATTCACAGACCATAAAACACCGTTTTTTTTCCTAAAGTGTATAACGATTTTAAATAAGCAATAATACGTTGTTTCACGAATAAGTTATAAAACATATTACAATTATTATTTAACACAGTAATATGCATTCCTCAGACACCACCTCTCAGCTGTGAGTTTTAGTAAACATTACAATATGTAAAAAATATGATTAGTTTTGCTGATAATATTTGTCCAAACCTAATCTTTACAGAGGCAGTTAAA
Organism: Napeogenes inachia; assembly: GCA_959347355.1. NCBI lineage: Eukaryota > Metazoa > Arthropoda > Insecta > Lepidoptera > Nymphalidae > Napeogenes > Napeogenes inachia. The sequence continues at coordinate 19,343,486 of OY365797.1, forward strand.
CAAAGCGGAAACTAATTTAAATTAACGCTGAGAGGAAATATTTTAACTTTGATGACAAAATTATAATTAGTATTACTTCCTCGTATTCGTAAAATGAAAAATTAACTTGTTGGGTCTTTTGAGCGAAAATCGTTTTAGATTGTTTTTGGCAATGTAATACGTGATTTTACTTCGTAGTTGATTTGATGGTTATTAAACCTAAAATATGTTTTGATTTATTATTTTAAATAAATTAAATAAAAATATTTATTTATTCCATGATTCTTTTTTTAAGTAATCTTTATTAACTTCTTTGTAAATAGCTTCTAGCATAGTCATAAAATATAAGAATATATTATACAAACTATTTTGCTGTTACGAATGTGGAATGTCACTTTTAGTTACACATTGAAATAAAAGAAAAATATTGCTCTTACTCGGATATTATGTACATTAAGATTTATCATTCAAATTGGATAAATTGAATACTCAGGAAACAATATTTAAGAAAGACGGTTTTTATGTAAAACCATATAATAATTAGGAAGTAATTTTATTTAAGAAAGCTTTTCTTTGAAGTAAAATTACATTATCAACATTCACGTTCTGTTAATATCTATGGCAAACAATAACGTAATCATCCCAATTTGTAACAGTGTACTTTTTGAAACTTGGTATATGTTTATATATGTCGTAATTTCAATTCACTCTAAGAAATACTCTTAAGATCTCTAGATAAAGTAATATTTTGTTACAATTTATCAACCTCGATCTGTCAAAGGATAGAACCGCGGGCGGTTAAGATAGAAGATAGATAGATACATATATTAGGTTGACTTTAATTATTTAAGGGATTGGTATAAAACAATATAATTTATAATGTGCCATAATGCTATCCATTACTCTATTTACAGATCGTATATAGTTATTTTGTAGATATTGACAAAATGTGGATAAATATGAGATTACCTATCAATCCTCTAATTCATATTTGTCTTTTGGCAATGAAATTTATATAATACAAAATGGACGACTCAATATATAAAATAAAAATCGAGCCTGCGTGTGAATACTTGAAATAATTCCAATTATTTTTAGGAACAGAATTAACTGCAATGCTATAAACATTAGTTTGGATATCTGTAACATATCTAATAGATGTCGCATCGATCACAATAAATAAGATTATATATAGAATGTCAGATTCATTAAGGCGGGTAGCAACACGATAATAGTTTTATTTAATAGATATACATATAATAATAGGCACTTAACCTTAGTAATGAAAACAAATTATCTGAGTAGCATTAGAACTATTAACTTTTTGAAGTAATACCTCATCGCTAAGGCAACAGGTAACCATGGTAACAGTTTAGGTATTATAACTATTTTATTCTAATATCAGAATTTTAATATTAATATTCTAAAAATATATAATATGTCTTTAATTATTTCTTACATTCTTAATAATATATAAATAATATCTTTGATGTAGGTGTGATCTGTTTAAAAACATTGAGAATAAGTCTACAATTGCCGAAATGTTCTGAATGTTTTTGTTTATTAAGTGTAATGTAAAAAAGACGTGAAGACCTATTATTACCCAAATGTTGTTTTATTAATATTATTATTTATGCTGTGGGTTTTAAAATATTAAATAAATAAATAAAAGTGTATTTTAACTTTATAATCATAATCTTTCAATCTCTCATTTTTTAAGGTAAAATATATAAAGATGTAAATTATCTACGAAATGATTCTATAAGATTTATAATTTTTATAAGAATTTATATTAATATTAATCTTAATTTTTCAAAGCTTAGGATGTTTTTGTAATATTTTGTTTTTACTTTTTAATTAGGTATTTGTTAATTTTTGCCAGTAATTATTTTTGTTATCATATTAAAAAAATATATTGTTAAGACTTGTTTCAGTAATACACAGTAATATTTTAACACTATAATATTTAGGTGAGGGTAATTTACAATTTCATAACCAACTTACAGATGATATTATTTATACCTTATAATAAGTTCTAATAAAGATTAAACATTATGTTAAAATATTCTATGCTTCTAATTCTTAAAACATTTAACAGTAAATACTAAATAATATTCCATAATTAATTGTGTAGGAGGCGCTAGTGTTGAAACTTATGAACTAAAACATGTAAATTCCAATGTATTTACCATTTAAATTATTATAAATAAACATGACTAACAATATATAGTAAAATTTTATTCAAGGCTGGCTTAAAAAGTTGAAATATAAATTAACTGAAATAAATATTGTACTTATTATTTTGCTAGTTTTCGTTTATTTTCACGAAAGTTTTATTTATTACACCCCTTACTATCGATTTATCTCCAAGTATTTTAAGAGCGAGGAATTTAAAAAATAATTGTTGATGGTTAAAACTATGTCTTCTTTATTTGCTAAAGAGTTGACAAATAATTATATTAAAGTAATGCTGAATATAAGATTTATGAGAATATAAACATTTTAAAATACAAATATAAAAACAATATTATCGTAGGCCAAAAGAAGGTAATGGTTCGTTATTTAAATTTAACAAGAGTAATACGGAGTGATCAATGTTTCAATTATTTTTTTTACGCTCAAAAAGGTAACGCGCTCACACGATATAACTTTCAAAAGTTACAAGATCAAAATTCACCTGTAAAAACAATGAACCTCGAAATCGCTGGTGGCGCGATAACGAACAATTAATATAATTTTATCTAATAAACTTCGTATTAGTAACGATAATACTTACGAAAAATAATATAAATTTGAAACGAGACATCATAGCCAGAAAAGCATTTAGCTGTTAATATTACAAATAAAAGATAAAACTATATCTCAAACCAACGATTGTAAATTCTTCCTTAATTTTAAGATATTACATTTGCGCTATATTTTTAATTAGTGGGAGCTAGATGTTGAGTCTATCCAAGAGTATTCCTGTCTGGCTCGGAAAGCACTGGCTTATTATGAATCTCATTTTCATGAACTGGCATAAATTATAATAAATTTCTAAAAATACACTATTAAATATTGAAGAACGAGTATAGATTTTTAATATGTCACCCTTACTTCTCGACACGTCCATTAATTCAATTATAGCATTTTAAAAATTAGCAGCTGATACAAGTAAGATGTAAGCAAAATTACAAGTCATATGAACATTAGTCGAATCTTTAGAGCACAAATAACAAACGTAGAATTTAAACTGATTTTGGCATATCTAACGTCATCCAAGATTTAAAGTTTATACATAATTTCCGTTTGAGGTGACAAACTCTTGCATTAACTTGGTTCGAACTTTATAGTAGATTCGAACTCTCAAACTTTTCATAGATAAAAAGTTTGAACCTGAACTTTAAACTATTATTATGGAATTTATAATAACTGGTAATTTATATTCGAAATATATATTTTTTTATTTTGCTAACACGATTATTGAGTAAAGCTACAAAACCTCACAAACATGGTGAAAACAGCATGTTCTTACTTTTAAAATGCAAGATTTAATAATTTATTTAATCACTTCTTCTGTTTTAAGATCTTTAGTGGAATATTCACTGGCATGTTGATATCATTTTTTCTATAATATAAATATAAAACAAATATTTTTTTTCATATTAAATTTTTAGATTGATATACAACGATTCTATTTTATTATTTGTATATAGTTGTGTATATAGTTTGTTAATCTTGAATTACAACAAGTTTTATATAAATCTTATTGTAAGTAGGTACTTTAAAATTTTCAATGAACTATAGTTACGGAATGAATAATTTATTAATAATAAATTAGGGCATATGAATATAATATCCCTACTAAGTTACGTCGCGTCGCTGCGGTTTCGATTTCGACATTGAATTTCCGAGACATACGCAACACTATATTGAATGTAAGGATAATGTTATTTTCTGAATCAAGTATATGTTCTTTATGAAATAATACTTAACAATACAGAACACCATTTACACTACACTTAGGGTATTGATTAATTGTCACTTGAACCAAAATTAAAAAAAAAATCAATGATTCTCTGATATCTCTATCGTACATTTCTATTACAATCAACGTACATACAAATGATATTAAATACTAATTTAGAGGTTACTTATACGAAGTCGAAAATAATTTAATGTAATTTAGAGATACATAACACTCTAATAAGTAACCACAGCCTTCATAGTTAAAGATTTACGGTTGTAGAGCTAACAAAATATAATCGTTAAACATATTTAATGGGCTGATATATACGCGGTATCGAATGAAATATTCAAGACTATTACGTTATTTCCCATTTAAGCTCTTCGAGAGTAAGTTTTATGAAATTATGGTAGAAAATGCTTTAAATATTAAATGGTGCTGGTTTTTTCATTTATTACGATATCAATATATATTTTTAATTAATTGAATGTAATAGAATAGTAATTCATGAAAAATGTTATTTCGTAAATATTCCATAAAGTCATATTTCTGAAATTTTGTTAATTGACATAATGCCAAACTCTATTATTTTCAGCTGAACTTTTTAGATTAAATTTACAATTATATTTATGTAAATAATGGTGTTAAATTAATCTACTCGTTATTTTTCTCTAATTTCTGATATATTTTTTACTATTTAAGTACTTCGTTATTTGTTTACATTTCGTGGAGGTCAAACTCAGCGCTTGTTGGTAACCGTACTCAATTTAAGATGCTCTCTAATATTGTCGTACAGACTTACTGACTGTCATAGTTGGTTTCTTGGGATTATGTTCATGTTTATTTTATGATATACATTACTTCATCACTAAATAGTTAAACTTTACTTTGAGTTATTTTACCTAAATTTATCTTTCAATTATATATTTCGATTTATCATCCATTTTTGATTGATTCCAGTTTTACATATAAATACAACTTAGGTAATAATCGAGATAAGGATTAATAATAAGTATTCTTTATCTATTCCGCGGATCGAAGTGGCAAAAATATATATTATAAACTGTAATTCTCAAATAAACTATATCCTTACAAAGAAATAAAAATTTTAAGTATTCAGACTTCTAAATATGTATGTGTCAAGTTTCGAATACAAAAGATATTAAATATCTTCGCTATGTTATATAAAATGTATAGTAGTAATGGACATTACAATATCATTGACATATTCAAAATATCTTTACTCAAGTAGTCATTTACACGCAATTTTGAATCGTCCATGATTACTTTAAAATGGTCAATATAGTCAGTTCGTGGGTAAACTAACACCAGCTCGGAATGCTGTTATGATGAAAAGAGCTGGTCAGAAATTCAACAGTTGCTCTTTTAAAATGAAATTTAACAATGTTTGACTTATACACTATAACATCAACCCTGCAAATGAGTCAATGACCCAAGTTCCACACATTTCGATCAACCAAAAATTCTTGAATGTTATAATAAGATTTATTTAAATATATATGAATATAGAATGAATAAGAATCCGATACGGACAGGGATTCGAACCCGAATTGGTTAAGTTAGGTTCGAATTGGTTGCCTATCAGCGGGCCATGAGATAGGGAGCCGAGCCTGCAAGGCTCCACGTAAAAAGGGGAAGGCGGCTGGTACCTCTCCAGCTGCCTTAAACGTGGAGCGCAGGCAAGCACCGTCAGTTGAGGCAATGAAATCTTAACTGACGGGTGCTTAGTTGGGGAAGGCTGGATAGAACGAGACGGGGTTCCACCCGAATCTTTTCTCCAGCCATAGTGCCTGGGCGGGGGAGGGGGGTGAACTCTCTTGCCTACCATAGGCTTATGCGGTTGAGGGTGTTCCGGTTACTCGGACACCCTCATTAAGGGGGGAAAAATTTCGCCTGGGGCGTCGCGGTGAGTGCGAAAGCGATCCCGCGGCGCCCCGTTGTGGCAATGAGGGTAACCGTTGGGTTTTAGTGGGTAAACTGCAGTGCAGGACTCCCACATAACATCCCGGCCCTCCCCTGGGCTGGGTGGTATCCATAAAGGATTTCCCAAAGTTTAAAAAAAAAAAAAAAAAAAAAGGTTCGAATTGGTTAGGATTTTCGAAAGAAACCTAATAGATGTCGCCACCGTCCCGATAAAGACGATCACATATAGAATGCTTAATTCACCGAGGCGGACAGCGATACGGTAGCTCAGTTGGTAGAGCTACGGGACGGTTTCCCAGTAGTCGCGGGTTCGAATCCCTGCCCGTATCGGTTTATTTTTCATTCTATATTTATATAGATTTGAATATGGCATTATACAGAGTATCACACTTATATAATACACGAGTATTACACTTAGCTCTGGGACATATTGGCGCATGCTTAACATGGCTGTACATGTTTAAAGATATTTTCAAAAATTAAGATTTATTAAGCAATAAACTTTTAATATTAGATTTAAAACTAAGAAAGGGAAGTTCTAAGATATCGTGTGGAACCTCATTATACAGGGGTATTTGTAATTAATTGGTCACCTCTACCAGGCAGCCTCTCTACATCAATCCCAAAAACATTTATTTTACGAATTTTTGGAATCAATACTTTTAAAATTTAAGTTTTTCCATACAAAATTTATTGCCTCTGGACTGGCATTAACTGTGAGCGTGGGTGTGACGCAGGGCGTTGACCCTTTAAGTACTTATTACAGAACATAGAGTAATAAGTAAAAGAGGGAGCTAAAAATTGTTGGTTTCGTTTTTTTTGTGATATTTATCAAGATTTGTAAAAAGTCGTAGAACAAATGTTTTTGGCATTGATGTATGTATTTATGTAATTGTTCGTTATTTAAATTTAACAAGAGTAATACGGATTGATAAATGATTCAATTATTTTTTTACGCTCAAAAAGGTAACGCGACACGATATGACTGTTTGAAAAGTTACAAGATCTAACTCAATTATTTATAACCTAAATAGATTGTTACGTCATTTTCATAGACCGATAAAAATAAAAATATGCAACTTAAAAAAAGACTTCCTTTACTAGTAGAACTGTGGCCAGGCTGTTGGCATAATAGTCATACATAATGTAACAAACTAACGTTAACATGGTTGATGAACAATCATAAAATATGAACATTGTAAGGTTTTTCCATTGCATTAATAATAGCCTGACTGTTAAAACACCGATATTGTGTTTTGTGTTTCAATTTGTTCATTTCATATTTACAAGCTTTTAGTGAAAAACTGACAAACGAATGCTAAAGATCCATCAAATGTAATATTGGGTTATTCCACATTTCGAAACAAGATACTAATTAAAACTTGAATATAATATATATAAATGAAAAGCCTGGTGGCATTTATTTTGCATAGCTGCGGTATTCCTTTCACCGATTAAGATTGATGAATTGTATCATAATATTATTTATTACAAATATGTTATTTCTTATTTGATGGATTGAAATATTGATAGTTCTTTGTGGAGTTTACTGAAATTTCCATATACAACAAGTTTTTAATAAAAAAAAAAACTGTACGACCTGATGTAGACTGATCGGGTTCAATTAAGTATGTTATCCCTTTTTCTCTAACCGAAATTTATGAATAGAATTATGTTTCAATAGAGAGTAGAGATATGTTATTAAAAGACAAGTGAAAAAAACAAATTCATCTGAAATATTTTATTTGCTTAAGCTACCTAGTCAGCTGCATTTTATTAAACTTAAGACAACTTAAGTCAGTAAGTTATAGTTACTATGTTTTTTATGCTTAAATTGCAAAAAGTATTATTAAATATGTATCTAAACATTAAGGATAAAGTAATAATGTCAAGATTTAGATAATTCATAAAAGTCGCCACACAATACTACTCCATTAAATAAGTTTAGTCACGTACAGACGGACGTTTCAATTTAAGAGCTTGCTTGGAGTTTGTTTGCACACCTCTTGTATCTGAAGGCGGGATAAACTTGGAGCCAATAAGACACCGTTTAGTAAAGTTTCATTCCACATTTAGTTTCAAGAACTGTTTGAATAAAATATAACTTTAATCATTTATCGTCATCTCGTTTTTTTTAATCTTGTTACAATTAATGTTAATTATCTATAAATGTGTAAAGTCATATAAAGCTTGTTTTAAATATTTATAGAACTAATAATAACTCTTCACCTCTGGGAAACCATCCCATTACCGGTTGCGCTTTTTATTATCCGCTTCTATGAATTAAGTATTTATATTTAATTGGCTATATCGGGATGAAAGCAACACCTACCTATTCGGCTTGCTTCAGAAGTTCTTAACATTGTTAGTAACTCCAGAGATAAAAATAAAAAAGATGCCACAGATGACAGTGACGTTTAATAAGCATTATAACAGTCATGTAAAGCTTGTATAAATTATAAATAAATGTAGGATGACAAATTAGGCCCGAATTAGAATTCTGTACAAATTTATCCGGAGGGAAATGACGTCAATTAATCTTCTTTAGAAATTCCTTATTTAACATTTATTTCTAGTTTAAAATTTGAATAAGTTGAACATATTAAAATGTTCATAGATATTTTCAAACAGTAATTGTAATTGTGACATCTTATCCATGTTATCCTACCCTTTAAAGTAAAAAATAGTGTTTTGTAAGAAACCTAACAGATGTCGTCTCTGTCCTTTATTAAGCAGATTATATAGATATGCTGAAGCTTCAGCTTTGTCAAAGTGGGTACCTACACACGTATACCTATACGGTAGCGTTACGGTAGAATTTTGGTTGAGTTCGATTCCTGTCCATGTTGAAAAATGTTGCATTTTATATTTGTTTAAAATTTATTACAATTTATTTATTTTAGTTATTGAGCAATTGTGTGTGTTGTGTAAAGTCATTACAAAAGTAAAGTGAACAGATTGTTGTGATTAGTCAACAAGTGGGTCTCAATCATACTTGTTGCTTTGTTCGTTAGTGATAATTGATGAGTTGAGAAGTAACACGAAATATTTCAACGTCTAATAAATATTTTACTTTATAAACTAACCTATTTTTAATAATAATATTTATGTAAATTATATTCCAAGTGTTTCTAACTTAATACGAAGATTTACATCATTTTTATATTTTTGTTAACATATTCTGTAGGGATATTATTACAAAAAGCTATTTTAAATTGTAACAAGTGCATAAATATGAGTTTGTTTCTGATTTTACGATGTTTTAATCAGTTACGTGCCTATACGTAATTGTACACGTAACCCGCTATAACTTTCACAAATATTCTAATAATATTTATCTCTTATCACTTTCTTTTTATATAGCATATTTTTGTTACAAATATAAAATTTTACAACTTTCTATAAATATTCTAAAACTATTTTAAATCAACAGTGGCAGAATTTATTATCATTCTATTCAACTAACAAACAATATTTCGTGACCTGGTGGAGTAAAATTAGGGTGGATGGATGGATATTATATATTCACACTAATTACGAGTTCACGTTACGAATATTATACAGTATTAGAGCGACATCTGTCACTTTGACTGACATCACTTCCCACAATGAAATATTAAGGCATAATTACCTATATCAAGACGACGAGCGACGTAAACGTACATCGTGAACCAAAATATTATTCATATAGTAATTGTCTACCTAAAGACAAATTTTAATATGTATATTTAGGCTTTATTGACAACAATAACATAATGGACAATATATGCTGTGTATGTTCCTAATTAAATGTAGTCAGCTTAACTAAAATCGACTAGGCGCTTATTTAAGCTTTTGTATCGCAACCGTGTCATCCGGTATCAAATAAAAATGTTGTTTCTCGTATTTATCAAATTTTATTATTTTCACAGATTCGTTTGTGAGGACACTACATCACCGGAAAAAAAAATAATTTCATTACATTTATGCGTATTATTAGGAATATTACAATATGTGTACATAAACATATTATAAAATAAATTTTAATCAAAAATATTTTAAATAGTGATTTCTAAGGCTTTCACGAGGACTACACATTGAAATAAAACTATTTTTACGGATTTAACTCGCGTATATTGAATTAAATTTTAAAATTTAAATTTAATTCACCTTCTCCTCCTCGTCTTACCGTCAATAAATGTAAATTTATTGAATTTGAAATAGTTATATTTCAAATTATCTTAAAGTTACTTTTCTTGAAAAATATTATTTGTGATAACGCATAATATTACAAATGTAAATCTTGAACTACGTTCTTATCAGTGTTAAAATAGACATATTAACTTGATTCTCTCTTAAGCACGTTTCGTACCAAGGCGGCACATTTGATAAAATGATTGATAAAGAGTCTCTGCCGCTTTGATTTAAAAGTAAAAACTAGTCTAAGAAATAAAATATTTCGGGTGTAATATTTTTTTTTGTGCATTATAAGATTGTTATACTCGTATATGTGGACGAATGACATCCGTGGTAGTTTTTATTAAACTAATAACCTCTCATGTTATTAATATATAATAATATTCTCCCTAATTAAATATATTATATTTTATATTTGACCCTTGGAATTATTAATACAATAATTGTAGTGTATTTCTATATTTTTGCTCGTTACAAGTCTTAGTTTTTTGTTTGTCAACATTTGATTCAGATGATGCTTAATCATAAAATTTTTACTAAGCACAAAAGCTAAGTTCACACTCTTTCATTCTTTTTATGTACCGATCAACCATATTTTTTTGTTTAATATTTAACAGAATCATTTGACATTTCATTCAAAATGAACACTTTTAGAACTTTTATTTTATTTACCATGTTAAAACTGATTGCTTTAAACAGTATTATTAATTATTAAATAATAAATGGGTTCAGATATTTAAATAAGCTAATATACTACTAATAAATCATAGGAACGGAACGGAACCGTTTTACTAGAGGTCGCAGGATCGAATCCATATCGATTAATAATTTATTCCATATTCATTTAAAGTTTCAAATAAACCAACAGGGTTAAATTAATAAACTATTTCAGTATTGTTGTATAATTTGGTAATCCTCTTTAATCCGGAAAAAATATATAATAAAATATATTTATTTATTTCTTATTTTCCAAGTCCCAAATGAAACTCTTAGTTTTTTAAGATATTTTTGTTACTTATGGATAAATATATATGCAATATCATTAATACGAAATAAAACACATTATAAGTTAACAACACTATTCTTATATCAACTTCACGAATTACCAATAATAAAATCGAATCGCATTTTCTTGCAACTATAATAACTCTTAAATCGAAAAAAGAAACCACCTAAAATAAATCGGTATTTCAACACTGAAAATAACAAAACTCGTGATGTATTAAATTAATGAACAAACCTTTTAAAATTAGTGAGAAGAGATTAATAATAAAACGCTGTAGATGGTTTTGCAATCAACTGACAACTTTATTACAGATTATACATACAATAATATAATGATATTAGTTCTCAACTGACACACCAGATGACACTAGTGGTAGTAAAGATTGTTTTGTTACATTTATTTAACAATTAATACTTCAACCAACACCACATAAGATACACCAGACAAACAAGCTTACTTTTATATATACTAATAGCGAAATGATGTTGATCTAACGAAGTTACTCTTCATGATATATAATCCTATCAATTCTAATAGTTATTTCACTGTTAATAAACTAATTATTATCAAACACAAAGGAGTAACTGAATGTTTACCAAACATGCCACAAGCACTATTAATTAACAAATGTTATTAACAATAGTTATTTATCAACCGGATCTTGAAGAGCTTGTTTATTTCTATCTAAGCTTCATTATAACTACAATTTCTGTAGTGAGTCTCACTGTAGTAGAATTATTTAGATTCGATACTAAAAGGTCTTTGTAGTAAATGTATAACATTGGATCAACATGTACAAAGTGATATAATTTATGTGTAGCTCTTATAATAAATTTAATCTTAGTCCAAGTTTCAATATTCAAAACACAGCCGAAGACATTTTCATTGAATTCATTTACGCGTCCAATATTTTTAATATAAACACCGAAAAGTTTTTATATATTCATAACGAAAGTTTATAAGATGGATTATTGAGCTTATTGAGTTTTTTCGTCCCCTGTTAGCGATTTCTTTTGATATAATGATCTTAAATTTAAATATATATTACATATATATACATATATCATCATAGGGTTTTTCAGTTGAAACAGTTTTTCTAAGTAGATAATGTACTCCTCTTTACTTTGATGTACTTGATTTCTTGACTGTATGTTGTTTTTAATTAAAATCACTCATACTTTTAGGACTCTTATTTTTCACACCCAGGATAAGAAAATTATTAACAGCGCCAACAAGCGCTTAATCAATTATTAGGCCCCATTTCTCCCAATGGGAAGGCAGGTCGGCAAATGTCAAGGCTTATTAATAGACGTTTTCAAATTTTAAACTGAAACAGCAAAAGAAGAAAATTACTCATAATAAAGTTCTGTGCCAAAGCTCCGTGAAAATAGGGGTCATTAAGTCTATGACAGTTGGTATTAAACGAATTACAGTTCATAGCGAGACCCAGAATGAATTATTAATTTTTCGTTTCTGTTCTCCTTTTAATATACATCTGTCTTGATCTTCTGTAAAAAATAACTGAAATCGAATAATTTCAGTAAGTATTTAAAACAAATAATTGCTGTTTTCACTATATAAATCTATATGGCACAATCGTTAATTATTTAGTAAATAAGTTTTTCATCAACACATTATTTCACAAAACACTAAATACTTCTTATTTATAAGGACTGTAAAAACATAACCTTTTTCTAGTTCCCCGCTAAATAATGAATGTTCTAAATACATGTTCCAAATAAAAGTCGAGATCACGTCGTAGATCTCAGCAGTCAGTCATGAGATGAAGATAATGTAGAATCAGATAAAATAATAATAGATCGAACAACAATATACATCAATAATTATAGACATTTAAAATATTTTATTTATTGGATTGCAGACATATATGTATATGAAACTGTAAATGAATTAAAAAAGTAAGTAATTAGTACACGAAAGAGTAGTACAGGATTAAAAAAGAATCAGAGAAACATATATCTAAAATAAAATAATCAACAACAAAGTTTTCTTTATTTCAGTTTACAGAATTTAATAACCAGTTATGAAGAGTTATTTCATAACTGAATTTCAACATGTGATTTATTTCAACAGTCTGTTCATGTACCAAGAACTTTTAGAGCTAAAATAGAACGCCAGCTGGATTGGATTGGATTACACAATGGATTAGCTTCATGAATGTTCGTGACATTTTAATTCTAGCCGTTGAATGCAACATACGAATATATATGACATTAAGCTTTCATGACTTCACCATGAAGTAGTTATAATTGCTTAAAAAACAACTTATAAATACATTTTACTTTGTTTTACTTAGTTTTAATTATTTATAATAATTAAGATTGATATATTGTATCGTGGTTTGTAAAATTTTCACAAATGTTACAACACATTTATTTGTAAATACTTTTACTGGTTATTACTCAAAAATGTTTATACTAATTATTTAATAGCTTTGCAGCATCCATGTACATATATGTATATAGTATAGAAAGGAATGATATGGTGCAGTATGGTACTGAATGGTATGTTATGATTTGGTACATTCTACCACATAATATCGTATCCTCTATTATCTTGTTCCGCCAATATATAAACGCTTTAAAATTTAATTTTCCAATTTGTTATATTTTTTGTTTTACTTTATTTTCTTTTCTTTCTGTATGATTTAAATATTCATGTTCATTCTTTTGAACATACTGATAAAATACACCTCTTTACTTTTTTTTATGTAATTTCTCGACTTTATGTTGATTTCAAATCTTATATCATTCCTTCAATACTTTAGTATTTATAATTGGGATAAGATAGTTAATATAAATTAACAAACAATATTTACACTACGAGACGAGAGTCCACGATACCAACTAATTTATATTATTATAATCAGTTTTAGAATAACACAAGTTTCTTTTGTTTGTTCTGAACTGGACTCAAATTTATGTAAAATCAGACAAAAATATACTTGTTAGATAGTCAAAACACTGTTAGTATAAAAGTTCAGATCATTACATCAAAGAAACCGCCAACAAAACAAAAACAAGGTAGGGACGACCAAACTCTTTCAATAATAAATTCTAGCAGATTATAAAACTTTGGATATGAATATATAAAAACTTTTTGGTGATTACACTAAAAATATTGAACAGTAAGTTAATTAAATTAAATTGTCATCGACTGTGTTTTGAATATTAAAATGTTGGCTTGGATCTAATTTATTACCGGAGCCACAAATAATGTTAAATAATATTTAGTTTATCAACAGATGGAAAGTAATTACTATGTGTCATGCTTCAAGTCTGAAATTATAAATAATACTTTAGTGTAAATTGAGTTAATGTATTTGTGTTGTATATATGTATATACTTTGTTTATTTGTTATTTTATAAAACGATCAATCTCCTTAGTATTATTTCTCTCATTTAGGACAATAGCAAAATATTTCGTGAATACTTCGGCACAGATGAAAGCCATGAATAAAGAATTGAATTAGGAAGTTGGAAACCGTTGTTACAAATAAATGATAATTTGGTTGATATTTAACGTTTTCTTAGAATTTTTAATAATGCTTCAGATATTTAATTAGCTATACGCCTAACTCAAATCTAAGAATCTAATAAATACAATTGTTCCCGAGAGAGTCCTATTACAATGATAAATAGATGGACATAAATTTAATGAATATGACAATATATAAAGTAAAACTAAATTAATAACTATTACATAAAGTGTATCTCAGGTTTCAGAACCGTCAAAAAATAATTATTGCAATGCAGCGTAATTACTAAATAAAAGAGTTTATAGTTTTGTAAAATTGGTATTAAAAACAAACTTCGATGCAAAAAACCTAAAGAGTCATTTTTATTGAAACTTCGAACTACTCAACTTGGAAATGTCTATAAATTATCCAATTAAAACAAAATGTTCGGACGTAATTGCTTTTCCAACAAATCTATTTTCACTATTGTTTGCTTTGATTGATATTTAACCAATTAATTCGAATGGCTTCATATTGAACAACAACGGAATATATGGCTATGATTATATTTAATAAAAAAAGATTGCAAGTGAGATATGTTCTCAGGTAGTTCATTCTAATAATAATTGATCAAAGTTTTTCAGATGATTTATACAGCACATTTTTATTTATTAAAAGTGTTGCAATCGAACTTGCATAATATTTCAATGTCAACATTCAAAGTGAATGGTTTTCATTCGTCATGTTGTTGCGTAACACCACTGAGCACCACCAAGCATACTTTTAATATATCCCAGTCATTTGATAGTCAGATATGGAAACAATTATAATTGAAAAGTTGCTCATATTACACGCCTGTGGTTCGATTCGTAGCCAATGATAGATATGAGGACAAATGTCACAACCATCTGCTACCGCATCTTAGTATGCACTGTTTTATTAACTAATAACCTCTCGTTACAAATATATTAATAACATTTAAGAAATATAATGTATTTTGTATACATACCTAAGTGTACATATGTTCGATACACATTAGTAGATGCGAAATAATTTAAACAAAGGAAATAACAAATATAGTAAATGTAGTACCTACTCCATATATGTATATTAATTTTCGGTTTTCATCTTCGTTTTAGGTCAACGTTCTGGCGCGAAATACTATAACCTACAATGAAAAATATGGTACAATGCCACACTCTCCTCCCAATCATGTAATATTGAGCTTTGATTTATTAGATAATATTAAATATTTTATATAGTACACTCTAACATTTTCAGACTAGACTATTAATTATTAACATAGATTTAAGTATGCAAATTTTAGGTTTCATTGACGTCACATCGATTACAAATCCAATTATTAGTAGCAAATTGACAAAAGTTTTTGAAAACATTGAGTTACGCTCAAAAGTATTATTAAGTCTTTTTCTTCTTTTCAAATACTAGGAACTAAATGTAATTATAATTTGTGAACAAAGTTAAAATATTGCCTTTTGGCATAAATTTATATAGATTTTCGCTTTGCTTGCACGGAACTGTAAAAATTAGGTTTGGCAGAACATTAGCAGCTAAATATATAATATAATGGTTACAAAACACACGCTTTGAAGGTGTTATGTCTGATAAGTCAATTTATTCTAGAAGCTCGAAAATATAGGCGTATATTACTTTGTTTCGTTAACATCGTTATTAATGTATAGTATTAATTAAGTATAAAACACTTACTGCTCTATTGAGGTAGTCAATCTTGTGTCTTCAAGGTTCGCTGTTCTCATGAGACAGGTGAAAAGATAAATTATTTTGTCTCAAGTTATTACTTCTCAGTTTAGTTATGTAAATAATATTTATCATTTATAGGATTTACCCAAAAGTTGGACTTTTACTATAAACCAATAAATAAAGGTGGTTAATAAATTAAGTGGAATTAAGATATATTAATTAAGTCCATGATGGAATAATATGAAAATGTCTTTTTATTTTGTAATTTAAACTATATAAATTTTTTTGCCGACAATAAACCAAATAAAATAAATGTTTAATGTTGATATATTATATTTGTATATACTAATATAATTAATGAAAATGAACATTAATGTTCAAATATTTTTATACTAGTTTTAAATTATTTTAAATCTTAAATGTTCTTCAGAACTAAATTAAATGGTATTAAGATATATTACGTAAATCCATGAGGGAATAATTTGAAAATGTCTTTGTATTTTGTAATTTAAACTATATTAAAATTTTTGCCAACAATAAACCAAATAAAATAAATGATTAATGTTGATATATTATACTTGTATATACTAACATAGTTAATGAAAATGTTTGAACATTAAGTTTAAACATTTTCGAGTTTGAACATTAAGTTCAAACATTTTAGAACATTAATGTTTAAACATTTTCATACTAGTTTTAAGTTATTTTGAAACTTAAATGTTCTTCCAAACTCATTATCTATGATAAGTTTGAAAGTTCGGTTCTACTATAAGGTTCGAACCAAGTGTTATGATTTATTTACTAATGTCTATAAGATGATAAAAATATGAGGGTATTAGAATTGTTATAATTATTGGTCATACAAAGTAACTTCTTCGACTTAAATATGAATCAATAAAATGTCTCTTTAATTTTAACGTGGAGGACTGATCATTGTTTTTACTGTGAGTTAAGTATAGAGCAACATTTTTATTTTTATTTTAATGTGTATTTATTATTACTTAAATTTTATGTTATAAATAAATAATTTGAATTTATTAATTTTAAATAATAAATCCTAACATATTTCAGGTTTAATGAACATCACATCAACTACCATGTCAAATTAGTTATTACATTGGCAAAACTTTTTCTAAAACATTGACTCGAGCTCAAAAAGTTTATTTTTCTTTTCACGAATACTAAGAAATAATACTGATTAAAACTTTGATCAAAGTGAAAATATTTACTTTTTTAAATGAGCTTTTGTGTTATTTGACTGTCACTATACCAATTAGGTTTGGCTAAATATTGGCTGGAAAAGAAATCATAATTCTTTAGATATTATAATGTTTTAGATATGAAAATGCTCAGTCTTTAGCTTTTATGAAATATACAAATATAATATTCGTTATTAAATGAATAAAGATATATTATGAATTGTTTGTTTAATATCGTCATAAAATTTGGAAAAAAAATGCTTTCTTATGGTCTCTTGTGTTTAATGCTCACTACACTCAATACACTCGTTAGAGTCGTTAGAGAGTGATGATTTGATCTTGAATAATTAATATTCACTTTCATTGCGTTACCATATGTAAATTAATGTTAATAATAATATTAATAATATATTGCATAAACATAAAATTGTATTAATATTGCTATAAAATAAAAAGTTGCTACTACGGTGCTACGTGAAAATATCTTTGTATTTTGTGTTTAAATAACAAAATACTTGTTTTTGAAACCATAAAAACAATTTTATGAATTTGTTTAATAAATTACACGAACCAATAAAACGAATGGTTCCAGATATGAACCGTTTTTTGTAAGAAAAACAATGAAAGAGTATTAATATTATATAATATAAATGGTATGCCGGTCAAAACAGATTTTTAGACATATATATAAATTAGTCACTATAATTTGTTCAACTTTATTGTTTTAATTTAACTTCAAGTTTTTTACAAATCAAGAAGTCAATCAAAAAGTCAAAGTCAAGAAGAAAGTTTTTATTAATATAAACATGATGTGAGTTTTTTCTTTGTAAAAACATATAATATATTCAGAAAACTATGTTCGTACTTTTTATTCTACAAAGTAAGAAATATCTAATTCCTATTTCATGTTGAATTGCTGATATTTCTTTACAAGTGTGTTTGCATTATAAGCGTTGAATACGGAATCTTACAAATTCGTACTGCACTCCTAGTATTCTCAACGAATAATACGCAATTCTCAGAGTCAGTCAATAAATTCTGTAGCTGGCTTTCGCAAATTGAAAAATACTCAGACTTTTTTAATTTAAGTTCTACGAACGAGTATATTTGTCGTTTCTAAAGAAAAAGAGCGAATTAATGAAAAAGCCAATATGCGCTACGTGCATGACTTCTACTCAAACGTAGACTTCTGCTAGAGCGAGAAATCGATGTTCTGTCAGCTGATGGAAATAATCATCTCTTTAGTAAGTACTAACTTCGATGCTACCTTTCAGACCAAAATAGTGTTGATATTTATACACCATTTATTTCGACTAACAAGATAAAACTCATAAGTGAATGGTATAAAATATAACGAAACCAATAATGTAGCTAGTATCTTTTTTAGATAATATCTAACTTAAGTTTAATAAACGATTAACAATTTAGTTAACAGATTATATCTTAAAGTTGTGATAACAGCCTTTC
Source organism: Napeogenes inachia (assembly GCA_959347355.1). Classification (NCBI taxonomy): domain Eukaryota; kingdom Metazoa; phylum Arthropoda; class Insecta; order Lepidoptera; family Nymphalidae; genus Napeogenes; species Napeogenes inachia. The sequence goes on from OY365797.1 coordinate 19,362,403, forward strand.
GTCTATTTGTAACATGTGAGCCCAGTCTTATTTTATTTGTAAGTATATATTTATATTTTAACATGCATAATAATAAAAATATATTTTTTAATAAATATAAAAAAACAACTAATCCATACGGACAGGGTTTCAAATCCGCGACATCTGGGAGACCGTCCCTTCGTTCTTCCAATTGAGTTATCTAATTTTGGTTGTGATACCGCTTCGATGACAATTTATACTGAAAAGTTAGAAATATTGCTAAAATTTTCGATAAAAGTCTAATATGTATCACTATCGTCTTGGTTAGGATGATTAAATATAGAGTATATAATTTGTTGATACGGGTAATAATACGCTAGCTCAATTAGTAGAGCGACGTAACGGTTAAGAGAAGAAGACAAACAATCAAAGTAATGTAAAGTATCCCAAATTATGTACATTTTACATATTATATATAATAAAGCAACATTTAAAGTAGGTTATTTTTATGTATATTATAAGGCCAGCCCGAGGCACTTTTTTATATTAGATCTATAATATATTGAAACACAAATTTTTCCTTACAAATATTACTTATAATAAGCCTTGCATGATAAATATTCTAAATAAGATGTTGGAATTTGAATACTTATTTATTGAGGACGTTTTTACGATTTCGTGTGTAAGAGAGAAATATAAAGGTCTTTCTACTTATAGTACAAAATAAAACTACTTACTTTGATTTCATAGTTTTAAGAGGGTGGTACAGGTCTAGTATAACCAATTACTATGAACTCTATAATTATTGTGACTGCACTATTTGAATTGTAATTGTAAGCCATGTACTTTCCTGATCTTAATTATATAGGTTAATGAAACAATTGAAAATATTATATGTTAGTAAACCTTATAATAATAAGTTTTAAAAAAATCTATTTTATAAACAACTTTAGTTAATTCATTTTAATAAAAATTTTGGAACTTTTTGTTGTCTGATCAATTCTTAATTCGTCTTATTCTTAAATTTACAAAATGCGTAATTATAAGCAAAAATATTTTTTTATGATTTTTATTATTATTATTATTATTTTGAGAAGATATATTAATATTATTTCTATTTATAACTATATTTCACAACCACAAACTGTCTAGTATGTATCTTTGCTGATTCAAATTAAGTCACATTAGATTATATTTACATATTAAGGACGTGTACTTCAATCATATTTGAATTTTCAGTGGAACTGAACGATGTATATTAAGTATTTAAATTAAGATATACTTTATATATCAAAGAATTATGCACCTACTTTAACTTCTCTTTTATTACGATCATTGTTTTTCTTATCACACGTCTATAATAAATAATAAAACACAATATAAAGGGTGTTTGCCGTATAAAAAATAAAATTTATTATTTTTTGAAAAAATATCAATTTTCATTGGCTGTTATTGAGAGTATTGTATAATATAATTAATCAACAAAATTAACCCCATCCTTTACCAAATACATAAAAATATTGTATATATTTAATACAGCTTCTAAGCTCACGAAATTAATAGGCATTGTCGAATTTTCCAAGTCTCTTCGTTTCATTTATTATTTCTATAACAATTACATTTTCTGATGTCACTCCGGGGAAATAGAATAATGTTCCTAATTTATAATAATTAACTCTGTATTTTATAATTTTACTTTGAAGTTTTTGGAATCTCAGGGTTTCTTAACTATGATGAGTTATTAAAGTGAAATTATATAATTTATTATAACTTAACCCTACGCCTTATACAATCATAAGTGCATTTTTTTTTATATATTATAGCGTAATTTCAGATTTAAATGCATTTACAAATGAACAAATACTTAAGATTCAATCAATCATATGAATTAATTTGAACTTAATTATTCAATTTGTAAAGACAAGTATCTTTAGGAACTGAGTGCTATTTGTTTTAAAATTTAATTAAATACATTGTACGTAATAATATTTGCGTCTTTGATAAATAAAAAGTCACTTCTATTAAAAATAAACAGATCTTACTAGCATGGATAAAATGAATAATAAAACTAAATTGTATTTCACATACAATTTATTATAATGAGAACCGTACAATAAATCTAAATTACTTACAAAGTTTCGGTAAGTACTTGTTAAAACTTTTCCTAACTAGCTCGTTATCCGATTCTAAACTATTTTGGAGTCAAACGTGTAACTTTGTATTTCAAAAAGTGTTAGAGTTAATTGAGTAAGAGAAATTATTATCATTTATTATTATTTACATAGAAGAAGATGTACACTAGAAAAAAAGTGTGCTATGTACATAGCATACATACATCAAATTGACTTTGATTTAACATTTCAGATTATATCAACATTAAAAACTTTTGATTTATATAACTGTATAACTTATTTGAGAACATTTTTGAGGATATTTTATATATTCTTACAGTTTGTAATATAGCAAATGAAAAGAAAATGAAGAAAAGGTTACCATTATTATGATTATGAACCTCTTCGAGTTATGAGAAGTGTCAAATCAAAGTTAACGTGCGCTTTTATGAGAATTAAAGTGTCTCGGACGATGTGTAATTCTGTTAGTTTTCGAATACTTACTACATATGTAATATATATTATGTCACTATTATATACAGAACTTTAACTTAATTCTATTATTAAATTTTTTATTTAATTATATTTTTTTGTTTAGTTTTTTTTGTTTTTACATTGTAACTTATGATAGCCATTATTACAATTTATTTGTTTTTATTTTTACACCATATAAATATTGTTTTCATTTTCAAGTTAACTTTTTTTTCTTTCTGTTTGTAGAAATTGTAACCAGAATTTTATGAAAACGTATTATCAGGGGTTACTTAAGTATTAACAGAGGATCCTGCAAAGAATGTTATTTCCAGAACTATTAGAAGAACTCTTCAATGCTTAATAATTTTATCCCAAAAGTGATAATACGTGACTTGGCATCGAATATTTCTAATAGATTTTAGGGTCCCACATACAACATACAGTGTGATACTCTAAGAATTAATTACAAATATGTTTTCGTTCGGAATATAATTTATTTTATATACATTATAACTATATTTACGAGTTTGTATATATTAAAAGAATATATATAGAATACCATTTTCTTAGTAAACGCCCTTTAGAATAGAAAAACTTGTTATGTTTTATTGTAACCATTGTACATTTGGTTTGGACTAGTGATTGCAATACCGAACGATTTTTCAATACCGGTATTTCGGTATTGTGTTTAAGCAAAACCGGGATACCGGTATTGATACCGGTATTATAAAAAAATTACGAATTGTCTAAAATACAAGAAAAAAATCGAATTTTAATGACAAATAAACAAGTTAAACCAAACCAACTGATTATTAATAAAAAAATCTTAACTATTAACAAAAGAGAACGAATGATATTATTTGTGAAGTAATACTTTATTGTCTAATTATAAAATGTTTACAACTTATTATATAAAATATACATTTATTTTTTTCCAGACTCTTTTCGCAAAAAACACAGATTATCAATGCTGTCGTTGCTTAGGCGCGTTCGCAGTTTACTACAAAAATTATTCGCCGTTGAAAAAGCTCGCTCAGCTTCAACGCTTCTTGGCGGTATAGTTTTCAAAAAGGTGTACGCTTTTTGAAGATTCGGTCCTCGAACCTTATGATCATTGAAGAAAGTATCTTGCAGGATTATTTGCTCTAGGCTGCTGGTTCTTCTTGTTGTTTTGGGTCGGTTCAGCTTGTCCTGGATTGCACGCTGAAGCTTCTCTTTCAAAGTTGGTTCGTTAGACTCCTGAAATAAGAACATTTTTTGAATTAATAATTTTCATTTATAATAATTAATATTGATAATAATTGCAAGTGGTTTAAATTGATAATAATTGCAAGTGGTTTAAATTAAAATAAACAAACAGAGATTGGCTTTTATATGTTAATGAAATATCTTACCATACAAGTAGGATCTTCTGAACAACTATCAGAACTGGAACCACCAATTTCTTCTTCAGAAGTGGCTCCTTAGTTTTCCTTATCCTCGATCCCGCGTTTTGTTGATAAGTTGATTTGATGAATAGACTTCAGATGCGTCTACAATCCACTCGTACTTCCACCGTTACACTGTATTGGCTTATGACACAATTTGCACTTTGTTTTAGTCTTATCCGTAATGTGGATAAGAAAATAAAACCACGGCGAATTTTTATCAGTCGACTTTTAGTGTGGAACATATTCATTCACAGCTTCCATTTTGGATAATTAAATAAACACCCCAAATGTCGGAAGAAACTGATTTTTCAATCGCTGCATTTCAAATTTATCTAGGACCAAATTTTAGGGGAGGGGGTGTACAGGTGGGAATGTAGGAGTGTGGGAAATTTCCAGAAATTGGATCCCTAATTGAGCGTGCAGCTGCAACTGTTTTTAGAACAATAAGATAATAACTAAATAAATTTTACGAGATCAGAAAACAATGCATGAAAGGAAAACCATTCTCAAGTCTCAAATCAAACAAAAAGTTGTAATTTAAAACCTTTTTTAAATACCGAAATTTCGGTATTGTCTTATTAATACCGGTATTGTAATACCGGAAAAAATCGCTTCGGTATCCCGGGTTTTCGGGATCCCGGCATCCCGGTATTCAATCACTAATTTGGACACATTAAGTAAGTTAAAAAAGTGGATTGAGCTAATTGCAGTTTTCATTTTACGATTTTAGTATAAAAAGAGCTAAGTATAGTTGAAATAACCAGCGCTGACTTAAAGCATTTTAATTTATTAATGTCCGTTTTGATTTATATTTAGAACTTTTGATTGTTTTTTTAATTATTAGTTGATTTTTAATTATTAGGCTGTTAGTGGCATCTACAATTTTTACTTAATACTATTGTCACTACGTCAACTATTCTTATCGTGTTAATTAGAGATAAATAAGTTGAGTTTGTTAAAAACACTATAGTACATTTTTATTTAATAAAAAATACAATAGTCGATTGTCGATAATGACGTAAATGAGAGTATATTTAACATTTAGAATAAAAGGTTTCCATTGTTATATTTATTCAGTTTGGGTTTTCTATTTAATTCCCAAGGATAGTAAATTCAAGCCAACATCACAGCAACGTAAAGCCTGTTAGGTGCAAGTACCAGAAGTAGTTCATTGTCTAGTTAATGAGCCGACGTAGAATTTATTGCTCGGAATTTTCTAATGTTATTTTGAATTCAAGCGAAAACGTTAGAATTATTTTAAATTTGGAGTTAATTAACACTATTGTTAATAAACGTATTACCTATTATAAAAAAAAATTGCCTATCACCCGAGACATTATTATTTTTTCTTTACTAACTGTACCTAAAAGATTTAAGGTGTTTTTTAGGTAAAACAAATTTTATATTTAAAACACGTTATATTATATCTGATCGCAGTCTATATATGGAAAATATATTCAAAAATTCATCATGGGGGAGACCTTTATATACGCAAGAGAACCCAAAACAATGTTTTTTATTTTGTCTGCATGTCTGTATGTTTGTGCACGCTAATCTCAGAAATGGATTAACTGGTTCGGATCAAGTTTTCGGGTATATATTGTCATGGGCTTCACATTAAATGCAGTTTTTTTTTTATTTAAATCGGTTAACAAATAAAATTAACAATCTTTTATTTTCGTACCATATCCGTAATTGAACGTTGCAAAGTTATGATGCATCTTTTTTAGTAATATTTTTATCTAAATTACTCTTAATTACTCATCATTAAGGTTATCTATACCATATAAACACATGACAAGGAATATATTCTTAATATTCTGTACAATATAGCATACCAATGCCACATATTCGAATTCGTAATTTAGCACGTACATAACTAAAAGCCTCAACGTCTAAAGTTGTTATAACTTGGTAGGGATGGATATATTTTTTGTTAGATCTGGAAGATACTATTCAATTTGCAACACATTTTCACCACCTTTCTCCTTTATGAGTGAGTTCTTTAATATTACATTTGAATTTTTTTATTGATAGAAAGCTATTTTGCTTAATATTATATAAAGTACAACATTTTCTTCCTTATACAGTAAAATTCAATAATTACAGTATAATAAACGCTTAATCATTGCGGAAAAAAATAATATATAAGAAAAAATATTGGAATAGTGTGCTATAACTGATAACAGGCAATTAGAATAACGTTCCGAAGAGAGAAAATTAATACATGGTTAGTGTTTATGAAAAAGAATTTATGTAAGAATATAATCTTACGTTGGGGCTAATTACATGTTTGAGTTATTATAATATTAACTTGAGAGATTATTTTGTTATTTTATTAATAAGGACAAGAAGATTGTATAATTTAAAATGCATTTATTTAAAGCCTCTGTTAAGTCTAAAGATTATATATAGTATTCAACTATTTTAGCTTTATTTTTACTAATATATACATAGGTTTTGTTGTTTTCCAAGGAGTTCCAAGGAGTTCCGAATGCCCTAGAAATTTATGTCTTAATTGTTATACCTCTCTGATTTTTTATATATAACGTTTAACAAATGTCCAGTTTTTTTAACTTCTGAAAAAGTTATGCTCGCGTTGATATTTTATAACGCAAAGAAAATTTGTCATTATGTGAATTAAAAACAAAATAAAAAAAGAGTTATGATGATAAATAAAAAACTTAAATTAAATTAAATTAAATTAAATTAAATTAAATTAAATTAAATTAAATTAAATTAAATTAAATTAAATTAAATTAAATTAAATTAAATTAAATTAAATTAAATTAAATTAAATTAAATTAAATTAAATTAAATTAAATTAAATTAAATTAAATTAAATTAAATTAAATTAAATTAAATTAAATTAAATTAAATTAAATTAAATTAAATTAAATTAAATTAAATTAAATTAAATTAAATTAAATTAAATTAAATTAAATTAAATTAAATTAAATTAAATTAAATTAAATTAAATTAAATTAAATTAAATTAAATTAAATTAAATTAAATTAAATTAAATTAAATTAAATTAAATTAAATTAAATTAAATTAAATTAAATTAAATTAAATTAAATTAAATTAAATTAAATTAAATTAAATTAAATTAAATTAAATTAAATTAAATTAAATTAAATTAAATTAAATTAAATTAAATTAAATTAAATTAAATTAAATTAAATTAAATTAAATTAAATTAAATTAAATTAAATTAAATTAAATTAAATTAAATTAAATTAAATTATGTAAGTGAAAGGACACAATATAATTAGGCAAGGTAATGCATGTGAATCGTCCATTTCATAACAGAGTTGTGTAGAAATACTGTAAATTGTGTAAAACATTTAATTGACATAAAAAGAAGTCATCATCACGGTCAATTCTAATTTTAAAAATTAACTGTAAGGGACAAAATTAAAAAAAAACCTCATTTAAAACCTACAGACCGAGAAGGTTAAAAGAGACTCTTGCCATGTATTATTAGTATGTTATTGTCACGCATTATATTACAAACTATTTGAAAAAAAAATATAAATAATTATATTATTAAAGTTCATTATTGCTACAAAAAGCTTTGAGGTTTATGTATTTAAAGTTGTGGTATTTGTCATTATTGTAGTAATTTATAATGGTTTTAGATAATCTACATATATTGTAACAGTACTTTGTTAGAACGAAAAATATTAAATTGAAAATACTTTTTAACACATTATTCTACTCGAATAGCGCGGGCCAAGATGTTGGTGTCTTGACTTATAATTACAATAATAAAGTGAATTTGTGATGGTTCCTCCACAAACATAAAATGTTGTTTCATTTGATTTCTATTATATCTGATGTAACAAGAGTTTGAATTTTGTGTCTCTAATGCTTATTTTGTATTTACTAACTCATTTAGTAATAACATTAAAAAAGGAATAGAAAATTTAAATCAGAGGCTAATACCGAGTCATTTCACATTTCAGCGAAATTGTAACGTATTATACTATATAATATTATAATTATTGAAAGTGAACATAATTTGTGATTCACTTTTTCATTCATGCATTCATTTCACTCATTCATTTCTTTTGGCTTCCCCACCAGTGACAGTTCTTGACAGATCGAGATATATGAATTGGGAGAACATAGTCCTTCCTTTTAAAAGTTCTTTATTATAATATACTTTATTTTTTTTAGATTGTCTGATTGGGAAAAGACTTGATGATTGTTTTTTTTTCTTAAATTGCTTAATTTACAATAAGCTTTTAAAATAAAAGTGCACTTTTATGGAGTTCAAGGTTGAATAATTACTTACAAACGTTTTTTTTTGTTTTATACTACTTCAAAGAAATGCCTTAAGTTTGTTATAATTATTACCGCGAATTTTCTTATCATAAAAAAAATTTAGAATTACAAACATCTTAAGTGATTATTATTTGTTGGTGTTATTGCTGTTTTGTCATCCAGACCCGACTTATTCCTGTATTCGAAACATCTGAGGCGCGTGATACTTGTGGAGCTTACTGTTCCTTGGGAAACAAACATCCCAAGGGATCACACATTCAAGCTCAATAAGTATTCCGAACTGACCAACGAACTGATCAGGAATAAATTTATAGTTAGTTTGTACGCGGTAGAAGTGGGAGCGAGAGGTATAAAAGCAAAATCTCTCTATAGCCTACTTAAAGACCTTGGCCTTTCTAGAACAAGCATTGGTTCATTTCTAGAACGTATTTCAAAGGCGGCATTAGTAGGTTCTTTCCAAATTTGGTTAGGTAGGGAGAGGAGTGTGGAGGGTGAAGGTGAGCAATTTTGCGCATAATAAAGAGGCCCCTTAAACCTAATCCTGGGTCGCAAGTCCCAGGCACTGCTTGCACTCCTCTCCTTGCAACGCGATGGGCCCGGCACCCGCACGGTGAATCCATGGATTGCTAAGAAGCTTCGTCTCTTGGCTTCATATTAAGAGTACTAGTAACATTTAATTCAGTTTAATGATAAGGCATGATTATTCCTTTAAAAAAAAATATCTGTCTAAGCCAGCTATTTGGTAATTGTTTTATGTTATGTTATTACTGTGATTTATTTAATAAAAGTCTGTAAAATTTTGTGCAATATTTTGAAATAACCTTAATGAGACTCCTAAGCATTAAGGATAAAATAATAATGTCTGAATTTAAGTAATTCATAAAAATTACTGTCACCATTCCATAGGAATTAATTCAGTAAGTTCAGTCACGTTCCATCTCTGACGTTTCAATTTAAGAGTCACTTGCAATTTTTGTGGTGGAGGGATACATACATTTAGAATTAATTTAAAATAATTTTTGAATAAAACATTACTTTTATAATTTATAGTTTTATTTTGTGAACTTTTAAATCTTAAACTTGAAAAAACATTGTTTTGGGTTCTCCTGCGTATATAAAGGTCCCCCCTATGATGAATTTTTGAAAATATTTTCCATATATAGACAGCGATCAGATACAATATAACGTGTTTTAAATTCAAAATAATGAATTGTTTCTAATAAGACTTTATGTAAATAATTTTCTTTTAATATTTCATAATTAATTTGTCAATAATAAATAAAATAACAACACCCTGTAAAAAGTATTTCATTCGTTGTAAATCTTTTAGGTACAGTTAGTATAGAAAAAAAATAAGTAATTTTTTTATAATATGTAATAGGTTTATTAATAATAGTGTTAATTAACTCCAAAATTAAAATAATTCTAACGTTTTTGCTTGAATTTAAAATAACATTAGAAAATTCCGCGCAATAAATTCTACGTCGGCTCATTAACTAGACTATGAACTACTTCTGGTACTCGCTCCTAACAGGCTTTATGTTGCTGTGATGTTGGCTTGAATTTACTATCCTTGGGAATTAAATACAAAACCCAAACTGAATAAATATAACAATGGAAATCTTTTATTCTAAATGTTAAATTACATTACACTCTCATTTACGTCATTGTATAGTCGATTGTATTTTTTATTAAATGATAATGTACTATATTGTTTTTAACAAACTCAACTTATTTATCTTTGATTTACACGATAAGAAAAGTTGATGTAGTGAAAAGTAAATTGTGGATGCCACTAATGTTAGCTTTTATACATGTAGTAGTTTGGTTTTGACTAAAAATAAAGATATAAGTTGTTGATTTGACTAAAATAATTGAATCTCTGTATAGAAGTTTAATTGATAAAAAAAATTATAATATTGGATACCGATTTGACTAAGAATAAGAAGTATATAAATCACAGCTCGGTTAAAAGAAGGCATTGTGAAATTAGGAGTACAAGTTGTGGGGTGGCACTATTGTGATAAAAGTGTAACAGTTATAATAAACCGCTGAGTGTGAGATCGAGAGACTAAGTTGTGTAACATTATAGTCAAGAGTTTATATGGTAAACTGTTTAGTGTATTTGTGAACAGTGTCATAAAGTGCTTTAAAGAATAGAATGACTGTCGTTGGCGATTCTTCGCGGTAAGAGAGCTCTAATACTAACAGCCTAATAATTAAAAAGCAACTAATAATTCAAAAATAAAAGTTCTAAATATAAATCAAACGGACATCAATAAACTAAAATGCTTTAAATCGGCGCTGGTTATTTCAACTATACATAACTCTTTTTATACTGAAACCGTACAATATAAACTGCAACTAGCTCAATCCACTTTTTTAATTTACTTAATGTATCCAAATGTACAATGGTTACAATAAAACATAACAATTTTTTCAATTTCAAAGGGCGTATTTACTGAAAATGGTTTAATAAAAACAAACTCGTAAATATTGTTATAATTTATATAAAATAAAAATATTTTTAATTAATTTTCAGAGTATCACACTGTATGTTGTATGTAGGACCCTAAAATCTATTAGAAATATTCGATGCCAATTCACGTATTATCACTTTTGGGAAAAAATATGTTCTGGAAAGTTCTGGAAATAACGTTATTTGCAGGATTCTCTGTTAATACCTAAGTAAACCTTGTTAATAAGTTTTCATCAAATTATATAATAATGTTTGAAATAGATGCATTTGGTGAAAGGTACATCAGACAGGACATGACTTTGAAATCTATCAGTATAATATTGAAATATATGAAATTAATAATATATAATACTCTACTTACTCTAATATCTCTGAAGGCAATCTAAACAAATTGGATCGCCTTCTCAATAGTTGCATTCGCTTCATTTTTAATTTACGCAAATTCGATCACATTTCAGAATATCGTTCTAAGCTTAAATGGCTTTCTATCCGTAAAAGAAGAATTTTAAGAACTTTGTGTCAGTTACTTTCGATTTTAAACAATCCATGTTCTCCTCATTATCTTAAGTCCAAGTTTCAACTTCTGCGGTCAACTCACGACTTTCATCTCCGTTCTTCAACAAACCTAAGTTTATTCATCCCATCGCACCATACTGGTTTTATGTCTAATTCCTTCACAGTACACGCCATTAAACTATGGAATAGCCTTCCTGACATACTTCGACTTGCTCCGAACAGACAAGTTTTTAAGAAACGCATCATAAAATATCTACATGAGAGATCATAACATTTGCTTAGTTCATTCATATCCTATCATTACCTATATTTATAATTACCTGTATAATTATTGTTTAAGGTGAATTATAAATTTATATACTTTATTTATTTTATTGTTATGTATATATATATATATATATATTTATATTTAGGTATTTATTATTAATATATATTTAGTTTATATTATTGTTGCATATGTATATATTTATTATATATTACCTATAGTTTAGTTTATTATAGCACCTTTGTTATTCTTAGCTTTAAGTGTTTTTAGCATTTTGTTCATTTATTTTGTACCCTCATCGTTTTATTTTCTGTTAGCTGTATTGGTTGACTGGTAGAAAATGCTTTAGCATTAAGTCCGCCCATTGTATTTTATGTTGTACAATAAAGTATAAATAAATAAATAAATAATATAAGAAATTAAATATTATGTAAGTGTTGGCTTCCTACTTAATAAAATAAAATAAAAAAAATAAAATAAATATTCCTTGCAACTAATTCTTGGAGTTTGAAAATTTATCGGCGAAGTGAAGCGACAATCAAAGCTTTGTGTTGTTGAGTCAAATGCATTCTATGCCATCGAACTTATCTGTAATTACTGAACCGATTTGGTTCAACTTTTAAAAAATTAGTTTTTATGGTTCTAGTGAGTGTTTATAACCAAAAAAAAATGGTTTTATTATTATTGGTAAATATTCGACTAAAAATGTTTTAAAGGTTTGCATTGAGTTACTATGGGTACCCTCTTGTTTACATAAGTCTAGCAGTAGGTTCGAATCCGGAGTGAAACTATTTCAAAATTTTAGATTAATAATTTGAATTAGGCCATTTCTATTTTTATCTCACTCGCTTGACAATCAGTCAGAATGGCTGTCAAACTAGTTATTATTATTTCTTTGTATGCTATATGCAACTATGAATGAAGTTAAAATTAATTAAGAGTAAGAATTAGGCGTGCCCGATTAAGGTTGTTAATCTTTCGCTAGATTGGACTTTTCAGGTAAATATATTTTTAAAAAACATAAGCAAACTTCATAATATTAGGATTTCGAAACTAAGCTAGTAGGTGTCACCAACGAATATACGATTACATAGTATAGAATTCTTATTTTATCAAAAATCGGGAGGACATTACAATGGTAACGAAAAATGGTAATATAAAAAAATAAGTAAATATAAAAAATATTTTTGGTAAAACATAAAGTCACGTTTACATATACACAGTTCGTTAGGCTGGTGTTCACTAAATAGTATGAATATGTAAGTTTGTTTGTAATTTACATATTGGTGTTATTTTCAGTTTTTGACATAAAATATCGTTTTTATTTTTGAAAAATATTTTATTTAATAATGACTCGTGGGGTGCCTGGGGCAGCACCTTGCATCTTGGACGTGTTGGAAATACCTCAATAGCTGAAGGTATATATTGACAGTGCCGTGTGACTACTACGCGTAAATCTGCCCTTAATTCAGGTTAGAAGCCTTGTTAATAAGCATGTGACCAAAAATTTGGAAGAGCTTTTTTAATTTGGACGATGCACAGATTTATAATAACGCTTGAGTATAGATAAGTTATTGGTGTATTTTTTGATCCACCGAATAAATAATAAATGCTAATATTATATAAAAGACAAGAAATATATAAATTTTTATATAAGAAATCTATCTTTTTAACAGATCTCATACCAAGCGTCCGTTGTATAAAAAGAAACGTAAAATCTAATATAAGTCGTACTTTCATGTAATCTACGCCTGAAAACCATGTATTATATGGGAGAGGGTATACTGGAATAGTGTGCCGACCTGATAACAGGCAATAACAATAAGGTTCAGGGAGAAACAGGATTAATCCTGGGCTTTAGTTTCTCACACAGCTCTTATATAATACAACAAATCAACTTAACAAGTATTCTGAGGATACATGTTGAGGCATTGATTTACCTTTTCACATCTTTTAGTGATTGAAAATCATATCTGATCGATTGATAACGGGTATTTTAAATAAGTCCTTTTTCTAAATGTTTTCATTACTTAGAGAATACCTTTGAATTTAATAATTCTATGGATTCTTTTTAAACCAAATGTAAGTATTCAAATCAGCTTGAATTTTTTTTGTAATACGTATTTTTGTATAACATAGCTGTAAAATAAATAAAATAAAATATACATGTATCTTACATTCACACACAATATCTAGTTTATTTTTATTACATAGTAGCTCTCAAATAATTTATTTAATTTAATGCCCTTTTTATTACTTTTAACTGGATTAATTACGAACTGAGTCAGATTATAAAATATGTTTTTATTACAGTCGTTATAAGTGTTATATACCTAATAACAATTATTTATACTTTCGGAAAATACCTAACTACTTTCAAAATATTGGTGATTCAAAAGCTGTATACTTTGTGATTCCAGCATCATGAATAGGAACTAAGAGGATGTTTTTTTTTTTTTTTTTTTAAATATAATGTTGCGACTATCGTCGCGAATGGACAACCGCAACACAAGGGGAGTCGCGGGTGTATTGCAGGCCTTAAAAGTAGTTCATCAAAATATCGATAAATAGTCTAGAATTAATTATATTCATAAATAACAAAACTGCAGCAAAATAATTACTATTATCTATAACATTACATAAAAATATTATAATAATTGTTGTTTTCAGCTACCCCGATCAAGTGTTAAACTTGGTTTTGTTTCAATAATAATTTAGACTATAGACTATGTTCGAAAACTGAAAATATAGAGGGCTATCTGCACATTGATTATGATTTTTAAAGATACTGTTCTAAGGGTATTAGTTAACCAAAAGAATCAGGAAAGTCTCATTTTTTTTTTCTTATTTTTTTTCTTAAATATCTTGTGATGCTTCTTGTTTCATTAATGATGTTAGACTAAATTAAAACTAAAATTATTTAAAGAAATAGTCAAAACTAATCATTATATTGTGAAGGCTTTCCAAATAATACTAAATGTCATTTAGTGAGTTCACGAACTGAAAAGATTGTTTGATATTCAGTGTTAGTCATTTCATTTAAGAGTTCGTTCGGTTGATTCCTAAACCTACATTCACTACAATTTTAGTGCCATAAAGAGAAACCATAAAGTGCCATAAAGTGCCATAAACAAACATTACAAATTATCAGAAACATACTGTTTCCAAAAGTATTATTACAATAACATACGACTATTGATTAAGTATTTTCATAAATTTTCACGAGTAAACATTTGAATAAAACTATCTTAATACTCATAGAATTGGACTTACATGGTTTTAACAGGTTTATATAATAACTGTTCACTAAATTAAAAAAAAAATGGGAAAGAAAACTATTATTCATTCATCAGCAAAAACAGTTAGAACTGTCTCAAGAGTCAATTATTACATTTTTCATGAAGACCTAAATACTTATATACAATGCATTACTTTGTATGCTGCTAATAACAAAATAGTAAAGATATACCTACTCTGTATATTCGTAATTTGATTAAGACAGTTTAACTGCAAGTCGAACGTTCGAGATTCTGTAGCGCCACAAGATATCACAAAGTTAATTTACACTTTGTGTTGAAATTTCTTGATGGAACTTCATAACTAAATGTTTTTAAATGAAATATATATGCTTGTACTAAGTTCCACTATTTAATGTTTTTATATTTATGCTATGCGACCGGTTTCGAACATCATCGTCAGGCATACTAACATAGATTGTGTTCATTGATGGGTAATTTACATTAAATAATTTTAACTTACTACCCACTAAATTTACAACATCAATGCTAGCTATTAAGTTACAATCAATTTTTTTTAAATATTATTTTAAAATTTATAATAACAAATTCATAATAATTAGTATTGAAAATAATTTCAAAGTTTAAAAATTACAATAATGTCAATAGAGAATAATTAATAGTTATCATTTAAAAACATTCGTTAACAAACAAAACGTTAGTTTTCATTTAAAAACATTTATCACAAAGTTCCTTAGAAATGTTTGCAAACAATATATAATAATATTTTAGTAAGCGCAATAAGTTCACGAACGTAGTTTATACAACCTTTTACATCTCTTTAGGATGTATGTGTGTGTATGTATGTGTTACTGGCTATGAATAAAAATGTGATCTCCTGTATCCTTCCACTTCTCAAAATTGGTAACGTATAAGTAAATTTACTTATTTTGATGTTATCTTGTGAAGACAATACATATCATCCAACCATGTGCTAGTATGCCATACAATCATTCCAAAAATAAGTAAATAATCTGTCTATTGATTAGAATATATCAAACGTATATCCTTTCTTAGTAGAAAAAATGTAAATTATTTTATCGTTCTCCAGACTCTTACTTAACTTACTCAAGAGTGAATTTTTGAACAAAGTAAAATATTTTTCATACCCTTCAACGTATTCTTTATTCATCTTTAATTTTTTGTTTTAAAAACAATGTAAGCCGGGACTACTTTATAAAAGGTTTGATAGTAAATATCTTATGATTTGTTTTAAAATGTAAAGAATAAACTATTGGTTCTACAATTCTATTATAAGTAGACCCCAAACAGTTTATTCTTCTGAAAATATATTGTAATAGTTAAGTTAACATGAGAAAACTTTGACTATATTTTATTAATAAACTACATATAAAACATCTCTTCATAAAAATAAACATATTATGACAGACAACATATTGTATAAGCTTATTTTTTATTAACAATACATACTTGCGTCCTCGATATAAGCTAACTATGAAAGAAATTGCATTGCTCAGAAAGAAGGTGGTTTTTATACTTTTTTAAAAATTGATACTTCGACTTTCATAATTTTCAATCAAGATATTTCTTGATTGAAGAATATAGAGTTTCATTTCATTTGAAATTGTTTGTAATATATATTTTTTTTGTCATTTATTATTAAAACTGCAAGTATATTTGTTACCAACATTACAGCTTTTTGTAAACACATTGTGCTGCAAGAACTGAGAGTTATTTGTTTTTAGTCTTAACTAAAAGTTAAAAACTTCTCATTATAAATGCTGTTCCTTTAAGGTTCTTTTATTCTCGATTTATATAACAAAGCTTAAATATATAATTGTCATTTTAAGTAATATTAAACTTACGAAGTGAATACAAAACATACAACAAGTTTAAAATATTATCCAAGTTTTAGAACTTAAGATCTCTCTACTCTAACTAGCTCTTAATCTGTATTCCAGACTTCATTAGAGAGACAGACGTGTTATTTTTTATTAAGTGCGTAATTATCTGTCCAGCTTCAGTTATATGGATTACAATCTAAAAATTCTTTGTGTGTGTAGAAGGCGACTTTGTTTAGATTATAAATTTGAGTTTTGAAGTGTGCATACTATAAATTTTGCGATCTTAGTGCGAAATCGAAATGAGTATATTTCTTATACATTTTTTTATCAAATATAGTATACATATTCACACGCTATCGATTGGTCGAATAATGATAAATGTACATGTAATGATATCAGATATTGTAATAACTTTTAATGAAAAAATATATCAAAATGGCCTAAATTGTTATAGCTTATTAAAAAAAGTTTGAAAGTTTCAAATTAAAGACGCGTGTACAGGACAACGTTTGTCGGGTCCGCTAGTTAGTACTATAAAATACTGATTTATACTTATTTGAACTTTACATTATTTAATGTATAAGAAATTATGAACTAAGAAAATGTATATGTATGTTATACATATTGTAATTTCATTTTAACTAAAAACATAAATATGTAATTCTAGTAAAAACAGTGTAACCATAGCAATATTTTTTTTTTTTAATTGCTAGATTATTTTACAAAATAGCAGTTCATTCTAGTTTGTAAATAGTAAATACATTTTCAGTCAAAACTTAGATTTATAATTTATTTAGTTCCTCTAAGCTAATCTAATTCTAGTTGGATGATGTTGATATACCGCAAGAGCACCACTGTCTGCGATAAGCGAAACCATTGGACTTCAGTGGTCACCTGTTCTCTATATCGATAAAGCTCTAGATGTTCTGGCTGCGAGATATAAAGGTACTAGACTAGGTTGTCTAATAAAGATTTATGAAACATTATTTATGAAAGGAAATTAGTCAGAAAGGAATACTCAACATTTTATAATATTATATATATATAACAGT
This sequence comes from Napeogenes inachia, assembly GCA_959347355.1. Classification (NCBI taxonomy): domain Eukaryota; kingdom Metazoa; phylum Arthropoda; class Insecta; order Lepidoptera; family Nymphalidae; genus Napeogenes; species Napeogenes inachia. The sequence continues at coordinate 19,380,082 of OY365797.1, forward strand.
CAAACATTATTTATTAAAGGAAATTACTTAGAAGGGAATACTCAACATTTTATAATATAAAATATATAAAACTACTCCCATATAACAAATGTCCAGCTTTTAAAGAAATATGCAAAAGGTTTACTGATGTCCGAGTTCTTGGCATTATGATTATTATGAAAACTCCCAGAGTTATGAGAAGTCATAATTCAAAGTTGATGTGCGCTTTTATGAAAGTTAAAATATCTTCAATATTTAATTTCATAAACTGTTATTTTTCAAAGGCTTACTACGTACCTATTACATTGTGTATTATATATAAATATGTTTGAAATAACTTCATCATATATATATACTTTATACTTTATATACGGTAAAATCATGCTAATAACACAAAGTTTATATGAGTACATACTTTATACATACATATAACATTTGTTTCAAAATATGTCATTTATTTTATATAAAAGATAATTAAAATTAAGAGATTTATAAATTTTATTTTTTATAGCCAAACAAAAATAATCATATAAAGATTCCGTTGGTACAGACAGACACTCATAAGTTTAACCACCGTTGTTGTGTAATTATTTTTTTAGAATTTAAGGTATAATTACATTTATTTTTATTACGACTTTATAAGGTCTAAAATAATTAATATTAATAAAATTACTAAAGAATTTATTTAATGATTGCTTTAGATACTTCACGAAATATATATTATTAATAGATTTTATTATTTTTGAGAGCTAAACGCATAATATACATTTATTATGATTAGTAATTTGTGTAGTTATTTTATAAATATATAGAATATAAAAAGTATCTAATGTCAATAAAGTCTTTATTTAATATTTTCAACAGACAGTTGATAATTACATTTTGAATTTAAAATGAACATTGGAAAATTGTCCAACAAATGTTATAAATCACAGGCTTGTTATCTGGAACTATATCACAATTATAGGAAAACTAATTAAAAGTTGTGAACAGAGATATAATAGGATAGCCTGGTGGTAGTTTATCAACGCATTAGTTGATATATCAAGCCTTTGTTAGTTGTGGGAGAAATAATTAAAGTTAAACTGTAAAATATACATAATGAATAAGAAACAAAACGTTCCTTTTTTGTATATGTATGTTATAATATTTTTTAAAGGTATTCATTTTATAATAAACTAATAAAAAAAACTTTCACCATCTTACTCGCACTTTAATTTTTTTTTTAACGTCAGGAATCCTCATGGATACACACCTCCATCAAGGGGACGATGGAGTTTTTTATGTGAGACTAATACTCACACTTAGAATAAACAATAATTAAATAATAAAAAAAGTAATAATAACAGATGTTAATTAAATAATTATAACAAATAAACAAACGTGATTTTTTTGTCGTTTTAAGATTTAAGGCGTTTTGAAATTTCGAGCAAAAGTCCAACCTTTGGCCGGTTTTTTTTACTTTATATGACGTAAATTGCAGTAAACACAGATAAGGGTTTATAATGTATGAAAAAAGGCTACTTTGAATTATCTGAAATGCTACTTATTACGAAATCATAATAATCTACGTTAATACAGTATAAACCATTAAACTTTCAACAATACTGATGGTATCTTCATACGAAATTATTAAACACATAGGAGTTAATTGATGTTTATCAACTGTGGCACAATTTGTTTATCTATGACCAGAAATTAATGGAACTGCTAATAATTATTTATAGAATCCAGACGAACCATAAAGTCTATTTACATGGATTCAAATAGAATAAAGTAACTTGCACTTACTTTTCATTAACCACACAAGTTGTATTAGGAATATTGTCAATTTCGTTTGGGTTATTATATTTATAAAATAATTAAAAGTTTCTAATGTCTGAAATGACTTTTTTTGTTTTTTTTATATTTTATACCTTTATATTTAATACGTTTTAATTAAATTGTAATACCATTTGCCGAATAGTATAAAATCAATAGTTTATTGATTGAAGGATTTTATATTCATTAATTGTATTCAGAGAAGCAAAGGTAATCAAAACGAATAATATATTATCGTATATCCCTTCGAACTTACGGAACTGCGATATAGAGTTAGAATGATGAACAATAAATTAAAGAAAACAATTGCGCAACCGCAAGTATAAACTCTAGATTAGTTTGAAATTCACGTCAATAAAGTATTAGTTTCTAAAAATGAAGATTCAAGCCATGTAATAAAATGTAATAATTAAATTAATACTTAGCGCTTAACATGTTTTCATTCCTATAACGATCTCATTTCCGCAAACAACAAAGATTCCATCTTACAAAACATGTTTTAGATAAAAGTCAAGACACGTCGTAACCCTCGACAGCTTATTTATGAAGTGATGAAAATAAGCGATATTATCTGAAGTTCTTCTTTCTTCATCATAATAAATATATAAAAGATAAGATAAAATACATTATGTTTTAATTCTTAGCATTTGTAAAGCTTTGAGTGCTTTATTTATGTGAAATATTAACAGGAAAGAAGAAAAATTTTATTTGTTTTAAATATTAATTCTACATTTTTTAAGTGCATACAAATTAATATTCGAGGTCGCAAATTCGAATCCCTGCCCTTGTCAGCTTATTTTTTTTATTTTACTGTATAATATGTTTACAGATATTATTTTCAAACATTAATTTATTTCTTTATGTCAAGGAACTAACGTGTTTTTTTCAGCACATCCAATATTGTTACACTATATAAAAATTATTTTAAAGAAGAAAAATTAGTCAATGTATTAAATAAAGTTAGCTAATTAGTGTACTAAAACTTGTAAACGAAAATTCGTGAATGAAGCTTGTCGAACTCCCGTGAGTCTTCAATATATTATAATTTTCGTATTAAAGTTATGGATTTTAGAAATATTTTTCCAACGATTTAATTTAAATGAAACAGTTTTTTAATTAATAGTTTTAAATGTCAAAGGTCAAATGTCAAAGGTTAAACGTTTACTTTATAGTCAAATACAGGTATTGCAGCCAATCAATGCTTGGTGTTATTATTCCACTTTTTAAATATGGGATATGATGATGATATGATATTTAAATAAATGGGAATATAGGTAAATTGTTGACATTTCGAATCAATGTGTTAATAATTTAAATATAGATTTATTGTATTTTGTGTGTAAAAAAAAATTTTTTTTTCATATAAAACTTTATCAAAAGCGAGTATGCGCTTCTTGAGACAATTACTTACATAGATTTGGAGAGTATAGACTGTTAAACTGTAAAGTATATATTATATAAACTCACTAGTTTATATAATATATACTTTACAGTTTAAATGTACTCAAACAAATTATGATTTGCTGACTAAAGTTTTAAAAGCAATGCTTGTAATCGATTTATGTATTCCGAATTCAGTCCAAAAAAAATCTCAAAGGACTATAATCGTCTGTATGTGGGATATCAAATGTTAACGGTAAAAAACGTATACCGTTGAGAACTTGTTGGAAGCTTTAATGGAATAGCACAAGCATCAATAGCTTTGATGGAATAGGAATAGTTCAAAAATGTGATCGGTTGGTTGACTGTAGGATTTATGGTACGTGATAAAGTACTGCTCGGCGATGCTGATATCATTAGACAGAATGACGATGCGGTCTCATTACAAAAAGCACAGCTTTCGATTAGTAACGTCAATGAGGAAGAGCGTCAAGCACTAAAATCATTAAGGATTCGTGGAAACTATTTGGCACAATTCCTATGGAATAGTGCCTTGACACAATGAAAAATCTATTGAGAGACAACGAACTATAATAAATTTTATTAATCTGCTTAAACACTGTTTTTAATTTCAATATTAACATTATTTGCAGATTGATGCAACACCAATGGGTAACATGGATGGTCATATTCTTACCAGAGACCACATGAACAGACAGTCAACTCATTACAAAAGCAATGAGTAATTAAATTGTCGGTTTACGGTTACGAGGAACTATTATTATTGGTTATAACTCATCAACTAAGTTCAAATAGTGCGACTCAGTATTAATTACCTTACATATTACCTTGCCAAGTATAAATTTAATATTGCTTATAAATAATTCTTAGAGCTCGAAAACATAGATCTGTTATTATTTGTTTCTTTATCGTCATAATCTTTAGGATAAGAATTCGTTGTGCTCGATTACTGTTGTAATTTTTTTGTCTTCAACAATCGCTACACTCGTTAGAAAGGTTAAGATCCATGTTTTCGTTTTTAACTTTCGTTAAGTTACCATATTTAGAGCGACGTCAGATATAATATTTATTATTCAAGAAACGAACACATAATTGGGTTATTAAAAAGTAGCAATAAAAGGTGATTATTAAAATGTGACAGGTACAAAAATAAAGGTATACCTATTAAAAAGGTCCATAGCGGTTCTACAAATGTCGTTGTGTTTGTAATTTTAATTATATTGAAATATTATTAATTGTGTGCTTACTAAACCTCTTTCTCTTTCTTTTTAAATATTATTAATTGTGTGCTTACTAAACCTCTTTCGTTATGAAAAGTGTGTTTTATAAATTGTGTGTACTCTCTGACTGTCGTTCAATAAATAAAAAAAATATATAATAAAACATCGACCATATTCGAAGACTGCTTTGATTTTGTTTTTATTAGCATTGCTGGTATTTAAAAATGTAAATAATAGATATAAACATTATTATTATGATAAGAATTACGTTTTTAATGTAGATTCAGAGTTGTCACAAACAAAAAATAAGTTGAGGTCTACAGAATTCTTCATTTTGATTATTACTTATTTAAAAATAATACCGGGTAAGAACCAATTATACTGAGTTAAAATAATGGCCCTTTTTGTACAATAAATTTAGGTACTTTATATTTTACTAGCTGTACCTGCGACTTCGTACGCAAAGGTTTCGATTTCGAAAAAGGGTACCCTTTGTACATATACCAATATATTGGAAAACTAACTATAAACCTTCAAACTTTCATCGAACTCAATGAAGTATTTTTTGCATACATATAGGAGTATTTCTAGTTTATTTATAATAATAATAATAATTTATATATCATATTTACATCCATGTGCTAGTAACAATTTAAAACTTACAATCTAATGGTAGTACGATAGAATTTGGGTGATCAGTGGCGAGTCCCACTGGTCCAGAAACACATTTAGCATTCCGTTGGAGGAGCCGCGAAGGCGGGCTAATATAGAGGCGCTCCATTTTCTCATAACGGAATAAAAGTCATCCGTGCGCGTCTCTGCGAAAATGTCTGAGGCATTGCACTGCTTTCAACTGCTTTTGAACACCTCGCGAATCTCCGAGCCCGCATGTTGCACCGGACAGATAGCGACCTACGTATTTATGTATATGTTTTATGTTTAATCGCTGGTGGTTACCAGCAATAGCAATAATAGCAATGGTACGAAAAGAAGAGATTATTTACTTCTTTATTTGTTACTAGATTGTTAAAAAATACAAAATTTTAAATGAAGCCCATGACAACGTATTCCCGAAAACTGCATCCAATTAGTTTAATACGTTCCTGAGATTAGCGTGCACAAACATACACACATATACAGACATACAGACGAACAGATAAAATGAAAAACCATTGTTTTGGGTTCTCTTGCTTATATAAAGTCCCCCCCCCCTCCCCCTATTATGATTATTTAAAAATATTTTCTATGTACAGACAGCGATAAGTTACACTTTTTTGTATTGTACATAGATAATTTTCTTGAACACTTTAAATACATATATCTTTGGATAGAGTGAAAAGAGTGCAATAAAAGTGAAAAACTAAAAGTAATTCAGAGTGGCACTCAATTTTTTTGTATTTTTTTTTTTAATTTTAGATGGATTCTGTTAGTTATTCCTTCACATCCTCGCTATTTATTTTGTAATATTTTTAATGATAATATGATTCATATAAATTGACAAAACTTTTTTATTTCTTAGTGGATTTAAATAAAATAAACACTAAATGTTAAGTAAAGACTTTTACAATATACATGATAGATATATGAAAACTGCATCCAAATTGTTTCCGCCGTTTTGAGATTAGCGTGCACAAACACACAGACATACAGACAAAATGAAAAACCATTGTTTTGGGTTCTCTTGCTCTTATAAAGGCATCATGTTTTTTAATATTTTCCATGTACAAAAATCGATCAGTGGCAACTTAATTATAGGTATAAATAAACAATAAAATGCTTCCACAATTTTAACAACGATAAGGTTACTGATTAATATTTTAAGTAAATAAATCCGAAATGAATACTGAAATACCGAATATACTAGACGTTGCAGGTTTAATTTCTGGTTGTAATGATGTTTTTCAGAGTTCATTATGTATAAAAACTTCAAAACCGTTTATTATTTAACCATTGTTAATTTTAGAAACTGTATCAATTATATTTCTTGTTTAAAAATTTAAACCTTCTGTATGTTTTCGGCTTATCTATCTAACGTTCCACATTAATGTACACTTCGAGAAATTAAATTTAGCTTTAATGTTGTTTCTACAAGAATATCTTCAAACAAAATAATCATTTTAATAACAAAGATTCAAAATAAAAGGATGTTTTAAGTTTATCATTAAGTTAAACAAATGAAGTAACGTCAATTTGATTGTTTTCAATCCATTATATGTTAATATGTTCTACCTGCTAGTTACCAAATACTTTGTTCTCGTAATTATATCTTCATAAGCATTGTAAATGTATTAGGAAAAGTGTCCAATCTTCCAAAGTATTTTCCGACGTTGCTTTTAGGGCGATTAGATGGGTCATCTAATGTCTACTTGTTTTATTCCACAAGCGATAGTACGTGACTTGGCATCGAACATTCCTAATCGATTTTAAGGTCCAACATGATGTGTGTAGAGAATGCCTTATAAATATTTTGTGGTTAGAATATAATTGATTACATCTACATTATGATTTAATTACGAGTTTGTTTTGATTTTAAGAAAATTACATGAAAAGAGGAATAATTTCCTAAGCCTTTCCTTTAATGTATGTTTTAGGTATTGCATTCAAGATCAGAATATACCTGAAACCAAAACAACTTCGTCTATCTAACCTTTTAAGACTTTATTTCAACAAGATAGATGTATGAGACAAACTGAAACGTTTAACAAATGCCCATTTTTTCATAATCATGAAAAAAAGGTCTGTCGTATCTTTATAATTCTATTAACACAAATGGATCTTCAAAATATCATCATTACTTAATAGTAATAATGATATTTATGATGATTTATGATTTAGTAATGATGATATTATGTAATACCAAAACATTTACAAATTAAAAGAGACTAATATATGATTTGTATGATATTTTTAAATCATGGACAATGTATATTTATCTGTAAATAAATAAATATAGTTTGTTACATAAGCTCGCTTTTGCAAGAAGGTAAATTGTAAGAGGCAAAATTGCGTAATTCTTTTTGGGTATTATCTTTCTTAACGCCGGGTATACGACTGTATACGAGACATATAAATGTATGAATAATATTAAAGACGATTTGTTGTTTATATATATTTCGACCCAGTTCGTTATTACCGAACTTCTTGAAAATTTTTAACACTGGGGTTATTTTGTAATGTCTTTATTTTCTGTTTTTTTTACGTCGCCGTAGTATAATCAAATCCTGTGATTACATGAAATCTTAATAGGTTCTGACATTTTTTTTTCTGTACATTTTAGTTAGGTCTATATATTTTAAGATATTTTCAGTCTATCAACAACCATATTATTTTAAAGGTAACAATTGACCAAGCATTAAAACCCCAATATCAGCATAATTACTTCTGATTACTATTTTTACTGAGTAGTTGATGTAACTTGCATGATATACTGTGTTAGTATCTGATATGTCTTAGTATATTAGTATTGAGTTATCTGAGAATCAAATATTGACTTGTCAGAACTTTTTGTTAATCAGAAACAATGGCAGAAGATTTTTTTTGAAACTCTTATTTAAATTTTGTTGCCAAAACACCACTTCATCGACAAGTACAGTACCACTCATGAGGGATATTTGGGGGATGTAGGTTTTATAGCTTTAGAACAACAAATACCATAGCTGCATGACAAAATCCCCTCCATGGTTTCTTGTCTCCTTAAATCCTTTCCACTTTTCAAGGGAAGCTGCTCATTTGCATCCATATTTGTATATTTGCAGAAAACTATGTGTGACTGTCAGTTATCAACAGATGATTGAGTTATACTGTTTAATGTAATTTCAATTATGCTAAGTGCAGTTCAGCCACTGCTTGTACAGTATAATTTCAAATTTTTTGAACATCAAGTGTCAGAATAATAATTTGGAAAGTCAAAATAGGTATAAAAAGGTAGGTACAGGTCTAGTTACCAGTTAACAACATATACTTGGAAATAAAGGAACATACTACATAAAAGACATTGAGTTGAACACAATTTTTACGCTTTTGTATGCTGTATATGTCAAGAAATATATTGTGAATTGAGTTTAAATTCTACCTTAACGGTAAAAATAGACTTTAGAAAATATCAAGAATATACGAGAATACGAAACATTATATTTTGTGTTTTATTTATTTCTCAACGGAAACCATATTCTGATAACTCTGCAATGACAACGGATAACTTTTCGAATCCGTAAATTTATCTAGCTATATAAAAAATTTAAATAGTAAGTATCTAATTATGGTAAAAAAATATATTTTTATTGTTTTTCACTTTGAAATGTTAGTAGTGTATACTGATTTTTGAAACTAAATATATATCAAAAATATGATCTGCTACATTCTTTAATATTTCTCAGGGATGGAAAGGTATATGCAAAAGAGTATCATTGTTATATTATTAAGATTATTATTAATTATTGGCAGATATCTGTGGGTACTGACACTTAATATACAGTATTTTTGCATACCACATAATACCATGAATATAAATCTTGATTTTGTAGACAACTCTCCAGAACTAAGCATCAAAGACTTATTATGTTTATCTTCTCATGCATTAGAATATAAATATACAAAAAAATCCCCTTGTTCTCTTTGTTAAACTAAATATTATTTATAAAAGAATTTCGAGGCAATGCAAGGCAGTCTAAAATCTTGAGCCAAGTTATTAGATCGTATCTATCTATGTTTCACAAAAATTATTAACCTAATTCTCTCTTAAGCACGTTTTTGTTACAGCAATACTTAATAAAATGTTAGATAAAAAGTATCTTATGATTTGTTACGAAAGGAAAGCATATAATATTTTGGCTATATAATTTTTCTTGTACATTATAATATAATGTATTATGTATATGACATGGCAAAGGAAGTGTATGTAAAAATGCTTATGTTTTAATACTTCGATTTTCATTTTCGTTTTATATCAAGATGTATACGAGAAATTGAATTTCCCATAACAGCGAACAATAGCACGACGCGGCACTCTCTCAATCACGAGATATTGGGTTTCATTTCATTACAATTTTCATTCAATATGTTGTTATATTTTAGCACTTTTAATTACTTAAAAATGAAGTAATTTCAATACGGTATTTTTAAATTTAAATTACCAAATATTTGCATAGTGAAATAAAGGAAATGGTTTCAGACAAAAGCTGAATCTGCTAAGTAAATTAATAAAAACATTTTACATGATATACTAGAAATCTACATTATAAGGTATACCGGAACCCACTTTTAGATATTGTATTAATTTGCAATAAATATTAATGATTACATAAAAGTACAATTTTTTTGTATAGATTTAACATCACGTTATTTACAAATTATGTACGGTTCTATGTCCCGTTATACAAAATGTGGCCGGAGGAGTATTTTAATGTGGTTTTAAAATTAGCACGAATTTTTGGCCATTTTTTTTTAAATAAAAATAACAAACAAAAATCACTAATTTTATAACTTTTAATGAATAATAATATTAAAATGTGTAGCAAATGTTACAAGATGCAAAATATTGAGAAGGTTATTATTTTATATGGTTAGAGTTGTTTTGCTTTCTCCATACCAGTTGTTTCACATGAAAAAAACAACGAATAATTTAAGCAGCCGACTTCTCAGTCGACGTAAAATTAACTTTTACAGACTCTTGCATGCAAACAATTAGAGCATTTTTTTAATTTCGATTTGCTCAACAAAATAGTAAATATACCAGAAAATTACCTTTTCTAGTCTCTCAGAAACATGTACCAAATTTTCAAAAATCTGTTGTTTTAAAACATGTGTATGCCCTTAAGATGTTATGTCAAGATTTCCATTTTATCATACCTTTTTATAATGCTTAAACAAGTAGTTCCACTAGAACTTCTTACAAAACAACGACCAATCAGATTTTGTATTTCAAATATGAGCACCTGAAGCCAAATGCCGACTCTACATACGCAATAGGAAATATATAATATAATTAAGGTTTCACGAGTGTATAAAAGAATTCTGAGAAATAAGTACGGCCTAATCAGACCATATGATTTACAAAGAAAAAATAATAGTTTTTTTATTCAAATATTCCTAAAATGTAAAAGATATAAATCATTTATTCAATTATTAAAAATTAATGATTTATTATAAATTGACATCATTTATATTTTGTAGATGAGCTAGCAATTTCCGTTGAACGTGTGCGGTTATTCAGCTATGAGATTATCAAGCTGAGCGGAATACCGGCCAAAGCGACTATGACGAGTGGAATCTATAAACTTAATTCCAAAATGTTGTAATAAATGTGATTTGAATTTATCGTAGAGCTGGCTGTAGTAATTGTTGACACGTGAAAGAGTCTATATTAATACTAGAAAATATTGTTATATAAATTTAAATACATGTTAGCTATATTATAATGTGGTTACGAATAAATAAACTAAATTTAAAAATATATGTATTTTCTTAAATATAAAATTATGTAAATAATATTTCATAGTAATTGCCTGAAAACACCACCAACAAAATATTATAATTTCCATTGTTTAGTAATTCTTAACGTCAGGAAGGACAAGGTTTTGTGAGAGTTCTGAATAAATAACATTTACAATTCAAATGGCGGCCTGGTTTGTTAGCTATTTCATTATACCTTGTAACTAAAGCAGGAGTCGTAAATCCTTAAAATAAATCTTCAAAATAATAGGCCATATATGTTCTATATTATAATGAGTATAAGATAAATGAAGTCTTAAAATAATAAAATTGCACTAATTAATATTTATATAGTATTATTTTTATTTTTAGTAATCAATTAATTTACAGCATCCTAAAATAAATGATTATCTGTCATATCTAGATAAAAATGCCAAAAATATTATGTACCTAGCTCGAAACGATATATCAATTGAATATATACAAAATGTTATTAAATTTTAATTATAAATTATACTATACTTCATGTATTGGAAAATATAAAACTTAATAATATAATTGATGATACTGTATATAAGCGAGATTAAGTAAAGTCAATCAGCGAAGCCAGTGGTGTTACCACCTCTCCATCTTGCACTTACGGAATCATGATGATAGCGCCAGTACAGTGAAAATAAAGTACCCAAAAGTAAAACAGAGGAAACGCAAGTAAGAAACATCTGTAGTTTAGTCATAGATTCACGGCATTCAACTATAAGTTACTGAAATATATAATTAGCTACTTCAAATAAAAATATTGGTATTATAATCTGCGCTTGTAAAAAACCTATTTTAATTCCTATAACGATCCCATTTCCGCCTTCCTCAAACATAGATGCCATCTAACAAAATACATTTTCGATTAAAGTCAAGGCACGTCGTGACCCTGGGCAGCTAATTTATGAAGTGAAGAATATATCAAAACAGTCGATATTATCTAACGTTTTATCTTCCTCTCCTCAATACAATCAATATTTTTAACAAAAGTTTCTCACCCACTTAAAGAACTAGTCAACTTACCAGCTCTTCAGCACAGATGTTTTTAACTAGTGACTCGTAATTATAACAACACAAAAAGCAATAGAGCGCCAAATATAGTTTCCGGAGTTTATACAAAACTCAAAAGATCTTAAAATGTTTTATAACAACAATATATCGGAACGATTTTAGATTCCTAAGTGTCTTTGTAACAATCACAAAATTCTAAACAATGTTATATTCTAAAATCTAATTGTTACTGTTCTGTAATTCTTAATTCTATTATTATATATTATATTGTTATATATTATATTGTTAAATAATATAACAATTTTATATGTAAGAAATATTTCAATCATATAATCTATTAACCCCGTGAGACATAGACGAATGTGTTTTTTTCCATATCTAAAGATATTACACTACTTGTACAGATTACTCCTATGGCTATAAAATATAGATAAATTAGTCAATATATAAAATAAAGATAGTTGATTAGTTTTCTTAAAATCATTCCCGTTAGTTTTAACGTAAGATAATATTTGTTCTATAAATATGGATTAAAGAGTTTTACGAGAGACTATATTTAAATGAAATGGAATATTCTTTTGAAGATTTATGAATGTCAAAAGCGTAAATCGTTTGAATGCAATTTACCGAACGTTTTTGTAAACGTGGAAGAAAATTTATGAATTTATATCAAATGTCGAAGGTTAATCTTTTTGTTCGTCAAATACAGTTATAAAATCCAATCAACCCTTGGCGTTATTTCTTTACATTTTAGACAGCGTTTTATTTTATTTATGCAAAATTGTAATACCTTTTTCAAATTTAAGTTAATTTAAATAATAATTTTAACATCAATTTATAAAAATCATTTGAAAGTCGATCACAAAAAAATATATATTTAATATTAACTTATAATATATTACTTCCCCCTGGGGTAAAATTAAATTAATTATGAAGAAACAAACCCTTGTGTTACGTATATGTAGGAAAAAATGTTTTGCCTACTCTCACTGCACATTTGTGCAATATCTATATGTATACATGTATGTACGTAAAATACAATTCATATACATGTGTGTGCGTGAAATATTTAAATATGCAATTTAAAAAAGTTTTACGGCAATAATTTTCCTCTTCACATAAATAATAATCATAGTCATATCAACTACTTTAAATACAGATAACAAAAACTTGTCAATGAACAATTGTAAGCATCATTAGCAGATATTAAATATTGGTTTTGATTATAAAGTCTTAATATTTCTCATTATTCCACTTTATTTTTATATTTACTAATCAAACAAATGTCCCTTCTCGCATTTGTAATAATCTTAGTCAAATATAGTTTATTTAAGCGTGCAAAAATTAGAATTACTAGATATAAAAAAATAAATATCTCCAAGCAAATTATTAAAATAGTGATTGTTATTGTTAGACCTTATTGGGTCTTATTATTTTTGTCAAATCAATAATTTGCCTCAATATAATTTCAATGATTTCTTAAAACGATTACAAACTATTAATAAATTATCGTTTAACAATAATGTAACCTAACATTAGGTTATGTAATAATGTCAAACATTATTTATTAAATGAAATTACTTAGGAATGAATACTACTCATTTTTTAATCGAAAATATATATAGCTATTAGTATATAGCAAATGTAGACGTTAGAATGAAAAAAAAAATGGTTTACTAACTCGTTTAGTATGTTTCCGGTTAATTCATGGGTATAATATTTTGTCAAAGTTAGATGTCAAAGTTAGATGTCAAAGTTAGATGCAAGCGTCATAAAGACATTGAAGTTATGGCTCGGGTTAGCGCACTCAGCGGACTCTTCAACCTTATTTAGAGACCGTAACAACTTTGGATTAAAATTAAAGAAACCATCGGAGCTCTACAAACATCTAAGAGTTACCAAAAGACATATCATCGGAAAATCTAAAGATGATACTGTAACTTCTCTCCCAAAAGACAAAGTTGGCTCAGAGCTCGAGTCACGACTTCAATTCCATAAAAAGTTTATGATAGGTGCTCAAACAAATAAAGTAGGGCTAGGATCAAGTAGGAAAGTGCAAGACATAGACATAACAAAATCTTTTATTCGACAAGACGAAAACGATAATTACCGACTCCACGCGATGAGCCTAGAAATTCAAAACGAATGGGTGACCATAGGAGATTTTTGTATTCCACTAGCTTTGAAGTGGCGCACCTTAATTTATGATTGGTCCCCAGCATTATTAAAATTCTATCTTAATGCATTCCAAATGACTCTCCCAGATCAAAGTAATTTAGTAAGATGGGGCAAAGCCACCGAAAAGTCTTGCAACATCTGTGGGGAGGCAATAGGAACCGCGAAACACCTATTAGTAGGGTGTAGGGTACTTCTAGATAAAGGTCAATACTCGCGTCGCCACGACAAGGTATTAGAAATTATACGGGAAGCGGTTAGTCTTTCAGTAGCAAGAGCGCGGAAGGGTATAACAACCACCGAACGATCTATAGAATTCGTAAAAGAAGGCTCCTCCAAAAAATCAAAAGCGAAGCCTTATTCAATATTAGGCGCGGCTCCTGATTGGATTCTCATGATGGACACGTATGAAAAGCATTACAAAATCCCTGGGGATGTTGGTGTTTAGTCATCCAGACCGGACTTATTCCTGTATTCGAAACATCTGAGGCGCGTGATACTTGTGGAGCTTACTGTTCCTTGGGAAACAAACATCCCAAGGGATCACACATTCAAGCTCAATAAGTATTACGAACTAACCAACGAACTGATCAGGAATAAATTTATAGTTAGTTTGTACGCGGTAGAAGTGGGAGCGAGAGGTATAACAGCAAAGTCTCTCTATAGCCTACTTAAAGATCTTGGCCTTTCTAGAACAAGCATCGGTTCATTTCTAGAACGTACTTCAAAGGCGGCATTAGTAGGTTCTTTCCAAATTTGGTTAGGTAGGGAGAGGAGTGTGGAGGGTGAAGGTGAGCGTTTTTGCGCATAATAAAGGGGCCCCTTAAACCTACTCCTGGGTCGCAAGTCCCAGGCACTGCTTGCACTCCTCTCCTTGCAACGCGATGGGCCCGGCACCCGCACGGTGAATCCATGGATTGCTAAGAAGCTTCGTCTTAAATAAATCATCAGAATTTCATGATCCATGTAAAAAAAAAAACCCAAATTTGATGAAAATATATTTATATATTTTCTTATTAGTTGAAAAACAATTGGTTCTGTTAATTTGAACTTGATACTTTGTTAATACTTTTTCAATAAAAAGTATTAACAAAGAACTTTGTCTTCAGAACGATTAAGAGGTACTACCAATGCGTAATTGTTTTATTCTCAATGTAAGTACGTGACTTGATATCAAATATCCATAATCGATTTGGGGTCCAAAATACATGTATACTCTGAGAAAACGTTATGTTTTGGTTTGAATATATTTTATATAACCTGCAATATGATCTTTAGGAGCTAGTATAGATTTTACAAAATCAACATGTTATATGTGTATAAATATATATATTTTCTTAAATAGAGAAACATTTCTTATCTCATTTTACTGTGTGTGTAACTGTATAACACTAACTGTGTGTGTGTTGTGTGTGTGTTATACGTATTAACTTGATTCTCTGAAGAGCACGTTTCCAAACGATTGAGGATAGTTATAACTTACTTATAATTTAATGTTATTTTCATTATTTATATTTCAAACTCATTATTATGTATCATTTAGGGTTTATAAAAATAACAAGTTAGCAAGAAAAAAATACTAAAATAAACTTTATAGCAAAAGAAGTTATTTTATCCTACTTTTTAAGGACTTGTGGAGTTCACGGCTGGTCCACTCAAGAATAACTTAAAAATACATACATAAATTATTTTTTGAATGTAAGAGATAATCATAGAAATATTTAATTATATATAATATTATTTATTATAATATATTTGATAGTGATTAGTAATTTATATCACATACATCGTATTATTATAGATTATAAAAATTTGGAAAATGTATTATTGACTATTTACCGTAACTAAAGGATAAGATTTTAATAGCAACACCTTTGACAAAATTAAATATTGTTTTAATATTGTATTTGAATTTATATTTATAACTACAATGTTCAATAAATTAACTAAAAAAACTTACATTATCTTATTCTTTATTGAAATAGGTTAACAAATGTGTTTTTGAGTTATTGCATCACAGTTCTAAAATTCAATACTGTGGTTGGTAATCTTTTGTCTCCGGCCCTCGCTACACTCGTTAGACAGATGAAGATTGATTACTTAATATATAAATATTATCTTTCCTCTCCCTTGCTTTTATATATTCATATATGCGTGAGTGAACTTTGTGTTTTTATTATATGGTATAGCAAAAGTTTCAACAGCGTTGTTAAAATGACTTTTAAATTATGACTAGGTTTAATATCTAGAATATAAAAATATTAATGATTATTTACATTTCAAGTTTCTAATTACAAAAGTTTACATTTTATATTTATATTATGGTAATGCGGAAGCTATTTAGTTTTTAATTATACTAAAAGTTCCATGTTCAGTCTAGGATAAATATTTAATTAGAAATGCCAACAAAGTGTGTTATTTTTAATTGTACCGAGTTGTAAGGCGGCAAGTGATTAAGAAAAACAGAAACCGTACATTTTCTTGTAGATGGTGAAAATGTGCCGAATAATTACATAGCGTAAACCTTTTATATGTACTTGGAAATATTTGTTTGTACAGGTTTCATTGTACTCAGAATAATTGAATACAGTAAGTTAAGAGTTTTGGAACAGCTACTACATTAAATATCTAAAAAGCACTTTGTTTTACAGGTGAAGTTATTGTTTATATATTTTATATAGTATCAAATATTTAAATAAATATTCGAAAATATCCATAAAGATGTATAGGCATGGTATGCTTGCTTTCGAATATCCTAACCAACAATTGCTGTTTAGATAAACAACAAAAGGATGCCAAAGACGAAATTTTTGTTCAAAAATACCTCTAAACATACAGTCATATTAAGCTTATTTAAATTAAGCTTATTTAAATTAAGCTCATCTAAATTAAGCATATTTAAATTAAGCATATTTAAATATGTAATTGTATGTACATTTCTTTCTAATATAGGGCTCCGGAATATTTTTATAACCATTAAATGTTGATAAAATTTAAACTGCTTCTAACGAGTCTGGCTGAATTTCATATTACTTTTTACGATCATGCCAACTAAATACTACGTCGGTTCATTAGCTTCTGCTATCTGGTTTTTGCTTGAACTAATCATATTATTGAATATTAAATACAAATACTTAAGAATAACAGATTAACAATGTAAACATGGTCTTAATGTTTAATACACCCTCACTTGTGTTATTATCATATATATATATATTTTTTAATATAATCTAGGATTACCCTACATTGCTACTACATTCTTGACTTGACTACATTCCACCTGATGGTAAGTGGAATGTAGTCTAAGGTGGTAAGGCGCATTACCCTAGCAACCTATTCACTCTTCTCTTGAATGTATCCACATTGTATTCCGCCGGAAATACCGTTCGGACAAGTGGAATGTCCACAAGAAAAGGATGGATACCTGCCCTGCGTCGGGACGTCCGGTAATGGAAGGGGGCCGAGAGAATTAGGTTATTTTTATAAAATAAGGTCCGTAAAGTAACAGTAATATTACGATCGTTTTTAAAGTATATAAAAATGTCTGTTATTCCACTAAACATTTCTCTGCACTAAGCAGTGTAAAATTAAATTTTATTGAAGTAGAAAAATATAACTAAACTCAATAACTGTTTTCACTTTAATAATTACTTCTGTTAGGATCTCGATCAACAGAACGATTCGTTGCTCTTAGCTTGATTACATTTCATCTGCTTCTGACATGAATACGTATTCTCATTTCATAAAGGAAATTGATGATATAGTCGATGGGTTATAATGATTTGAATAAATACATTTATTTTTAGCCAAGATTTTTCGTGATGATGTTTCGTGTGGTTAATCTAAAATTTATGTTGATTAAGTTTAATCTTTAAACATGTTTATGTTGATTAAGTTTTACAATAAGTTTAGTAGTATTTTGCGTTTAAATAATTTGTAAATGGAGATACGAACATTTTTAGGTAAATTTATTTGATACTGTTTAGTTTTTTTTGCACATTTTTTTAAAGTTTGTTGTTCAGGTGACAGATGTTCTATTCTTTAAAACACTTTATTGGTAGTGCTTACAAACACATTAAACTGTTTCCTATTTCAACTCTTTACTATCACTGCTATACTTTATTATACTAGTTCTGTTACACAACTTAGTCTCTCGACCTCACACTGCCTTCTGTTAGCTGGGAGACGATTTATATAATCACTACTATTAATCAAATCAGTATCACATATTACAATTATTTAATTAGTCAATTAAACTTCTATACAATCATCACACATTAGTTTTAGTCAAACCAACAATTAATATCTTTATTTTTTATCATAACCTACCCTCCAATTATATAACACCTGGCATTTATTAATTCTATCTCAATTTTTAATTTATACTTAATTAAATATTATATTAAAAAAAAATACCTAATTCTGTAAATGTTACTTCTATAAACATATACATTTAATATTTGAAATGAACAATAGTCGTACATTTTAGAAGCAACATATTTTACAATAACTGTTTTATTATTTTAAAATGTATATTCTGTAGACATTGAAATATACAAGCTGAGGTGGAATATATCAATAACAAACAGGTGTGTTATTTCATGAATAATGAATATATGTTAAGATCTCACCGATAACCACATACAGTATCGACAGCACGATATTCAAGAGGGTGCTAGTTTATATAATATATTATATGAAACAAGATGCTATTGGCATCCCTATTATACTATAAAAAAATTATATATACACATATTAGCCATGTTATCTCTTTGTTAAATTCATCTGTCCAACGAAATATTGATAGATAGTGCAATGAAAAAGAATGCGGAAGACGATTGTATATTGAATGCTAAATATAATAATATATTGCAGCACGTATCGGTGCGGTAGCGCAATTGTTAGAGTGACGGGCCGGATTCCCAGAGATCGCAGATTTTTTTTTTTGAATTTGAATCTGTATAAAATCTATTAAAGTATTAAAGAATTTTCTTAATCTATACAGATTTAATAGTTTCTTAATTGTTGTAGCCACTATTCTATGTCGCTGGGATGGATTTAAGACGAATTACGTCATACCAAATAAACAGACTGTAAAAAATAAAAAAGAGTTAAAAGTAAGATTACGTTTATCTGAAAAACATTCCAAGTTGTTTGTTTATTTTGTTATCTTGTTTTATTGTTTTTTATTGAAAAAAAATGAAAAATATGATTTTTTGTTAATAGTACAATATAATACCTATATAAAATGATAATGTATATACTAAGATGATAAAAATAATTTCAGTAATGAAATGAAATTAAAATAAATGTAACTGAGGACATGATAATAATGAACAAAATGAAGTTTAGATTTGGATATAAGAAAGTAACTATAAGCAATAATGACCGCGAGAACTTCCGTAACTGCTAATACAATGCCAGCATAAATGTTATAAAACTGCTATTTTAACGTATACTACTTTACTGAACAAGTTACTTTACTGTATATCTGCTTTTATATTCAGCGCACGCGAGTAAATCTCCCAGCAGGTGAGATTTTTATGAGTGCGCCACCTCTTCAACAGAAATCACTATCACAACCGTATAAAAATCTGTTAAGTTTAGAGAAAATCGATTACTTGTATGTGACAAACAGTTCTTAAAGACTTGTTTTTATAATACATATAAAGATTTAATAAATATTATAATTATAAAACACAAAGTTCACTCGCATACATGAATATATAAAAGTAAGGGAGAGGGAAGGTAGTACTTAGATATTAAGTAATTAATCTTCATCTGTCTAACGAGTGTAGCGAGGGCCGGAGACAAAAGATTACCAACCACAGTATTGAATTTTAGAACTGTGATGCAATAACTCAAAAACACATTTGTTAACCTATTTCAATAAAGAATAAGATATAATAGTGTAAGCTTTTTTAATTAATTTATTGAACATTGTAGTTATAAATATAAATTTAAATACAATATTAAAACAATATTTAATTTTGTCAAAGGTGTTGCTATTACTATCTTATCCTCTAGTTACAATAAATAGTCAATAATAAACTTGCCGAATATTTATAATCTATAATTATACAATGTACGTGATATCAATTACTAATCACTATTAAATATATTATAATAAATAATATTATATATTATTAAATATTTCTATGAGTGTTTCTTACATTCCAAAAAATAATTTATGTATGTATTTTTAAGTTATTCTTGGCTGGACCTGCCGTGTACTCCACAAGTCCTTAAAAAGTAGGATAAATAACTTCTTTTGCTATAAAGTTTATTTTAGTATTTTTTTCTTGCTAACTTGGTATTTTTATAAATCCTAAATGATACATAATAATGAGTTTGAAATAAAAATAATGAAGATAATATTAAATTATAAGTAAGATATAACTATCCTCAATTGTTTGGAAACGTGCTCTTTAGAGAATCAAGTTAATACATAACACACACACAACACACACACAGTTAGTGTTATACAGTTACACTGTAAAATGATATAAGAAATGTTTCTCTATTTAAGAAAATCTATATATTTATACTTAACATGTTGATTTTGTAAAATCTATACTAGCTCCTAAAGATTATATTGCAGATTATATAAAATATTTTCAAACCAAAACATAACGTTTTCTCAGAGTAAAGGTACGTGTACGTTGGACCCCAAATCGATTATGGCTATTTGATGTCAAGTTACGTACTTACATTGGAAATAAAACAATTACGCATCGGAAGTACCTCTAAAACGTTTTGAAGACAACGTTCTTTGTTAATACTTTTTCAATACTTATAAGTTCTAATTACCAGAACAAATTGTTTTCCAAGTAATAGGAAAATATATTAATATATTTAAATCAAATTTATGTTTTTTTAAGTGCATCAAATTGTTGTTATTTCTTGTTGTTTGCTTGAAAATTTTGTTTTTTTTATCTTTAATCGAAATGTTAAAATGAATTTCTAGAAATTCTGATGATTTATTCACGTCCTATGTTTTATTAATCGGAAACATGCTAAACGAGTGATAAACCAACATGTTTTTATTCTAAAAAGTCTTATATCTTTATCTTGGATCAGGAAATTATTAGTATTCATTTCTAAGTAATTTCATTTTAAATATAATGTTTGACATAATTACATAACCTAGTGTTAGGTTACATTATTGTTGGGGGGCGAACGCCGGGAACCTCCTCGTGGTGCTCCCTGGGCAACAACGGTTACTGAGAACCTTCGGGTTCTCCCGTTCTCCCGGCGCGGTGGGGGTCGGTCATGGAGGTTTGTGCCCGGTCCATGGCTGGCCAGGGCGGGTAACCTTTCGGGGTGGCCTGCCCGCGGGGGGGAGGGCTTGGGCCTCTTTCCATCGGCCTTCGTTGGTGGAAAGTTGGCCTGGGTGTTGAGGGTGACAGGGCGCAGACCCGGACAGGTCTTTGCCGGGGCTAGCCGCGGGATCGCTCCTGGTACTTCTCTGATTAGCAGAGTGGACTGTGGAGTGGTCCCGCGGCTGTATGGTGGGGAGCGCGGCTTTATAGATTTAACTTAAATAATAAAAAGCCATAATAGTTTTAATAAGCTACGTAGTGATTTAAATTTAGAATTTTTATGTCAAGTTACTGTTATTTTTGTAACCTTAAAGTTGAGTTTGACTTAGATTATTATTTATATGTGGTGCATTTGCTTGATTGGTAATTTCAACTAATATTTAAAAAACGGTGTATAATGATACTTGCAATTTCGCATTTAGAAGTATTAGTTATTTATGTGTGTTTAAAGTAGTTATCTCAAATTAAAATGTATAATCTGACTAATACACTCTGAATGTGAAAAGTGCACGGGCGACGTGTCCGTGGATAAAGGTAAAAATTTATTTAAAAAAAAAGTAAGAAATAATTTATAGCCCTCAAAATTATTTGACTGGAACAAGTACTTTTCGAGATACAACATGTGACTGACTCTCTAATAGTTTGGAAATCGAATTACACGTCAATTCGGAAAAATCGTAACAAGTTCCGAAATTTTATTAATAGTACTCGTAACTAAATTAGTTGTACGTTTTTTTATTTTATTCCTTATTGTAACTATCAAATTATATATCACTCATAATGTCAAGTACATTGTATTGGAAGACATAAACTTCTGAGTTAGAAGAATAACTACATTGGTGGTTTGACATCTAATGATAAGTTATTATCTAATTGATATTTTAGATTATATTTTTTGAAAACTTTTTTATTCTAAATAACTTTTAAACGAATGTATATAATTGATGATGACGATGATAAATGATTTAAAAAATTTTGAAATCTGCGCAGTGAAGACAAACCATTGAATCATAAATTGTATTTACTTGAAATTATAAATGGACTTAGTCTTAAACAATATTTTATTGTTCTATACTCTATTTTCAATTGTAATTAGTTATCGTTGTGTCTATAGACAATTAATTTAGTAAATGTGTTTGTAAATTCAAAACACAAAACACGACCGAAGTCGTAACAGTCAGTCATTTAAGAATTTAAACCAGACATTACATTAATTGCTCATATTTTATGATTTTACATCAAACGCCGCAATGTTACTTTGTTACTGTAATTATATTTCACTAATAAAAAATCTTTTCAGGCAGTAAATTTGAATTGGAAATTACTTGTTCTATGAAGTTACCAACAAAATATATGTGTGCAGTGCAACTATATGGAAGATTGTTTCCTACATGTATGTAACACGAAGGCTTGTATCTTCATACTTAATTTACTTATGCCCAAGTGCACAATAACAAATAATATATTAATATCTATGACAATATAATGATTTTAATGAAAACAATTTACTTCTTTTTCAATATAGTAAGAAAAATATTTTAAATAAAATAAAGGTTATGAATAAGACTGTTTAAGACGTAAAGGCATAGCTTCGAGGGTTTATTAATTTTCAATCACCCACATTGTATTTTTTGCTGAATAAATTGTAAGTGTCTTCAAGAGAAGAGTGAATAGGTTGCTAGGTTAATGCCCTTTATCACCTTAGACTACATCTCCACTCTCCATCAGATAAATTGTAGTATTAATCTAGATAGTATGGAAAAAAATATGTAATTGAATTTAATACCTGCATTTGACGATGAAGTATGCCCTTTGACAATTTTCCATTCAGATTCATATTATCAAGTTTACATAAACGTTCATTTTTCCAAGTTTATATAAACGTTCAGTAAATTGTATTTAAACGATCTTCGCCTTTGACATCAATAATCTTTAAAAAAATATTATGTTCATTCTGAAATTATTTCAAAACTAAATGTTATCTTACTTTGAAAACTAACGGGAAATATATAAGCTATGAGTTTTAGAAAACTGATTCTTTAATATTTTTTAATAAATTGATTAATTTATATCATCTTTAGGTATGGAAAAAAAAAACACATTCGTCTTTGCCATACGGAATTAATATATGAATGAATGTAAATTATATATATAAATATATATTATATCATTGAAATATTGCATAAAAACAAGATATTTATAATATAGTAACTTGATATGTAGTTAAAAAAAAATTGATGAATTTACGCACTTAATTGTAATGTATGCACTTAATTCCCTTGACAATAAAGATGCAAATAAGAATAAAATTTAAAATTAAATTGAATTCAAAAATATTTAGAACTCTAATCGTAAGTAATAATCATATTAAAAAGATATTTAGGATTCTAAAATCGTTCCACTATAAGACATT
Source organism: Napeogenes inachia (assembly GCA_959347355.1). Lineage (NCBI taxonomy): Eukaryota > Metazoa > Arthropoda > Insecta > Lepidoptera > Nymphalidae > Napeogenes > Napeogenes inachia. The sequence continues at coordinate 19,403,889 of OY365797.1, forward strand.
TTAGGATGTTTTATAGTTCTGTACTTATTGAAATAAGACTTCAAGTCATTATTCAGGATTCTGAAGAGCTTTCAAGTTGACTAGTTGTTATAGTGAAAGAGAAACAATTGTTTAATATATTTATTGTATTGAAGAGAGATTGATAAAACATTATATAATATCGTCTGTTTTGACATCTTCTTCACTTCATAATATAAATGCCCAGGGTCACGACGTGCCTTGACTTTAATCGAAAATGTATTTTGTTACATGACATCTATGTTTGTGGAAGGCGGAAATGAGATCATTATAGGAATAAAAATAGGTTTTTTTAATAGCGTCTATACATTACAAAAAATAGAAAAAGAAAATAAAGCTACATAAATATGGATTTGTGAAATTTTGTTATTTTAAGACTTCATTTATCTTATACTCCTTATATAAGATACAGATTTTCTATAACTTAGAAGATGTTTTTTACGGATTTTCAACTCCTACTATATTTACAAGGTATAATGAAATGACTAACAAACCAGGCCGCCATTTGAATTGTAAATGTTATTTATTCAGAACTCTCACAAAACCTTGTCCTTCCTGACGTTAAGAATTACTAAACAATGAAAATTATAATATTTTGACGGAGGTGTTTTCAGGTAATTACTATGAAATATTATTTACATAAATTTATATTCAAGAAAATACATATGTTTTTAAATTTAGTTTATTTATTCATAACCGTATAATAATATAGCTAACATGTATTTAAATTTATATTACAATATTTTCTAGTATTATTATAGACTCTTTCAGATGTCAACAATTACTACAGCCAGCTCTACGATAAATTCAAATCACATTTATTACATTTTGGTAATAAGTTTATAGATTCCACTCGTCATAGTCGCTTTGGCCGGTATTCCGCTCAGCTTGATAATCTCATAGCTGAATAACCGCACACGTTCAACGGAAATTACTAGCTCATCTACAAAATATAAATGATGTCAATTTAAGTATATAGTGTAAAAAAATATTTTTTAAGGTGATTCTTGAATAGTTATATTATAAGACGTAACATTTATTGGCAGTTAATTAAAAACTATACTTTAATATGGGCTTTAAATTAAGTTGTTTAAAAACTTCATATTTAGGTATATTAACATTGAAATATATTTAAGAAATAATATGTTTTATTTTTAAAATAATTATCGACAAATAATATTTTTTAATATTTAGCATACAAAGAAAGCGATAAAAAAATAATTTAAAAAAAAATCTATATGTAATATCGTCTGCTTAAGCCGTATTGATTTCTTAGAATTCTTTACAATAATTACACTCGTGGAGTAACCTTAATTTTTTTGAAGATATAATGTAACATTGAGTGATAAATACTCCGAGTATAGTGTTGTAATTTTAAAGCCTATTAGGTAGTATTTCTTATTGCTCATGTAATGAGGATGCCTATAGGCTTTCGGTGTATTCATACTTGAAGTACGGACAAAGGTACTTAAGTCGATCTTTTGTAAGAAGTCGAGAATACTTGTATGAGCATTATAAAAATCTGTAGTAAAATGGAATTTGAGATAATACAACTTGAAGATGACTTTTTACGACAACTGTTTTTTTTTTAAAGTTGTTACTTGTTTCTGAGAGACTTAGTAAAAGTAATCTTAAATACTTTGATGTTTCTACAGTTTTTATACATTTTAAGATTTAGGTACACTCATTAAGAGAAGCTATAAAAATTGAAGATCTTTGACTTTTTTAAATTTTTTAAAATAAAATGAGTTGATTAATCGTTCTAACATTTAGTAAAACATTAAAATACTACTCCGTCGATTATTTTTATTAAGCGATATGGAACAGTACATAGTTTTACGTAAACCTGTCAAGGTTGTCTGGTTTATTGTATTAACTACCTTCATGTACTAGTTTTTATGTACTATAGTATTAACCAAATATTGTGTAAATTCTATAAATAACAAATATTACAACAGACATTTGATATCAATTTGAGATAAAATCATCAATGTTCATTTGTCTAACGAGTGTAGCGAGCACTGAAGACCAAAGATTGATGACAGTAACAGACAGATATTGAGCACGATGAGTTTTTATCCTCAGGCTATACATGTTAATAAATATATATTTATATATTTTGAAAAATGTTCTTAAGTGAATTTTATTCTAAATATGTGGGAAATATCATATAAGAGTATATCAATAAGTCTGTAAATTAAATCAACTACCTGTAATGAAAGGTTTCGTGCATGGGGTTCGGAATGTCCATGAACAAAATACAAAATAAAATACAAAATACATGTATTTACCCTGCTATTTCAGTAATTCAAACCTTGGCCCTAAAGTATCACATTATATTATCTAACATATTTGAAATATGTAATGAAATGAAACCTAATATCTCGTGATTGAGAGAGTGCCGCGTCGTGCTATTGTTCGCTGTTATGGGAAATTGAATTTCTCCTAAACATCTTGATATAAAACGAAAATGAAAATCGAAGTATTAAAACATAAGCATTTTTACATACACTTCCTTTGCCATGTTATATACATTATATTATAATGTACGAGAAAAATTCTAGGTATATATAAAAAATTTCATGCTTTTTTCCGTTCGTAAAAAAAATCAGAAGATACTTTTTATCTAACATTTTATTAAGATTTGCCGTCTTGGTCAAAAACGTGCTTAAGAGAGAATTAGGTTAATAAATTTTGTGAAACATAAGACAGATAAGATATAATATCTTGGTTCAAAAATTAAGAATATCTTGCGTCGTCACGAAATTCTTTTAAAAAGAATACTTACTTTAAGAAAAATAACAGGTGGATTTATATGTTCACTTGGTAATATTCTAATTATAAAGCAGATAAACGTGATAAGTTTTTCAAATTACGTTTTGGCGAGGTTGTCTTTAAAATAAAAGTTATATTCAAGGCATTATGTGGCACGCAAACAGACATTTGCCCTGATTGTATATAGTATCAGTCAGGGTATATAGTATCAGTCAGGCAGGGTACCATACCTGTCACATTTCTGTCCATAAGTATTTTTTTGCCTTTACTTTGCCATCCTTGAGAAATATTAAAGAACGCAGATCACATTTTTTATACGATACTCAGTTTCAAAAGATCAGTATCGAGGTTTTGTGATCAGGATTTAGGTTCGGAATATTAGTAGCAGCTATCGCACACTTGTTTCTCGCAGTATTATATTATTATTGATTTGTAAACATTTTTGTATACATTTGTTATATACTGATAAAGAGGCAACAGATGCTGGAATTATCGACGAGTATACTTATAGCCGAACTGATTCATGACTATAGCTGAACTGGTATTGGGTTCAATGCTGTGTTAATAGTAATTTAAAAATTATTACAAAAGACAGACGATGCTTTTTTGCTTCTTAGCATTTCAAATTTATTCTTAGGAAGGAAAGTCTTCCTCCAGGTAGTCATTTGTGTACATTTTTGAAGTAATAAAAATCGCTAAATAATTATATTCTATAGCTTAAAAAAAATCTAAACATTCTATTTTAAAAACAAAAACAATTTATAAATATTCTTTCTAGGTACTTACGATTTTTTTTTATGTACCTGGATAAATCACTGGAATTGAAAAGTTGTTCCGTTGCTTAGCGTAATCAGAACATTGTCTTTTAGCGTTGAAAAATAAATAAAATAAGATCTATTGTTTCGCGTATATTCTTGGTTATTATTTTCTTTGGTCTATTTAAATCTTTAAGGTAGAGTTTACTTTTAATTCACAATTTATTTCTTGATATGTACCGCATAAAAAGCGTTAAAATTGTTTTCAAATCAATGTCTTTTGTTTAGTATGTTCCTTTATTGTATGTTGTTAAGCTAGTACTCTACATACGTTCTTATACCTACTTAGATTATTTGACTCATCCAATTCCATTTAAAGTTATACTCTAGAAATAGAAGAGAATAAAACATTTATTGATGATGGTTAGCCGCACTTAGCAGAATTGAAATTATATAAAACGAAATAGGGAGCAATTACCTGCTGATAATTGACCGTCTCATAAGGTATACGATATCTGCAAAAATAGAAACATGCAAATGCGTAGCCTTTGAAAAATTAGGATAATAAGGAGTGAAGGAAGAGACTAGGATACACGGAGGGGATAAAATCGATTTTGACTCACTTACTGAGTTAAATGAACCTATAATAGCTACGTCTCCCAAATATTCCTTGTGAGTGAGTTAGTCAACCATTTTCGAAAAATGACATAAGATTCCAACAAATATATGTCAAGTGATGATAGAGCCTATTTAAGCCCAGAACACAATAAAGCAAACGAATAAACGAGTTTTCTGATTATATAGATTATCGGATCCAAAATCACGATCCCGGATTTTCAGCGCTTGTAAAATATAAAATGTGTATAATATTTAATATAATATTAATTTTATAAACTGTTTATAAAATATGGTTCTTATTTGATTGTCAATTTAAAAATATGTATTAATAAAAATAAAATATGATTCCTATTTTTATTAGGCTTAGAAAAATATTTCACCTTTCATGTTATTTCTTTAAAATCTAAACAAACTAGTAAATAAAATCATACTGTAGATGTAATCAATTATATTCTAACCACAAAATATTTATAAGGCATTCACTACACACATCATGTTGGACCTTAAAATCGATTAGGAATGTTCGATGCCAAGTCACGTACTATCGCTTGTGGAATAAAACAAGTAGACATTAGATGACCCATCTAATCGCCCTAAAAGCAACGTCGGAAAATACTTTGGAAGATTGGACACTTTTCCTAATACATTTACAATGGTTATCAAGATATAATTACGAGAACAAAGTATTTGGTAACTAGCACGTAGAACAAATTAACATATAATGGATTGAAAACAAACAAATTGACATTATTTTATTTTTTTTAAACTTAATATGATAAAATTAAAATATCACTTTAAGTTGAAGTTTAAATGAATTTCTAGAAGTGTTGATTAATTTTTACGTCAGATATATGAGCTTAAAACACTAAGAACGCCTATAATTTTAAATAAAAAATATAATTGATACAGTTTGATAAATCAATAATGATTAAATATTGAACGGCTTGGAAATTTTTTATATGCTTTCAGTCTGAGAAACATATTTGCAACCAGAATCTTAACCCATGGCTTTTGGTATATTAGGCAATGTCAATGTAAATATACCTGCTGAAAACAAAATGTAGCATTGTCACCATTTCCTCATTCAACACACAATACTGGTACTTTACCAGTAAAACCATCTGTTTTAAAAATAAAATTGTTTACTCAAAACAAAGCTGATAATACTTCTATAGCATCTTATATCTTGTATATCTGCTGCATATCAACCAAGTTATTTATCTGAGTCAAGTGGAAAATGATTCAGAGGAAGAAACATTTTAAAAATGTAATGTGTAGTAGCATGCTAACTGCTATTGAGAAAGAGTTTGTACGAGTAGGTATTTGTTTTGTTAGAGTTGTTTGAGTATTGAAAAAATGTTTTTAGGATTACCTAAACAATTGTATCATTTAATAAATCCTTTGAGCACGGAAATATAGGTTTAAAATATTTATTTTTCTCAGTAACACTGATACCACAGTATGAACTTCGACGCCGATAATTTGAATGGCGTGTCAAATGACGTCACATTTCATTTCGACCAATGGTGGCACGTTTTGGAAGTTTGAATTTGTTTTTATTATTATTATTATTATTATTATTATTATTATTATTATTTTTTTTTTATTATAACAAGATGATAATAAGTAATCGAAAATAAAATATTTGAGGCCCTTTTAAATTTTATGCATATTCCCTATTCCAGGCGTTCGATAGGGTCTGGCACAATGGACTGGTGTACAAGCTATACCAGTTCAAGGTGTCGGACAGACTCGTACTCATCATACGGGACTACCTGTCGAATCGCTCCTTTCGCTACAGAGTGGAAGGCGTTCTGTCAACTCCCCGCCCCATCAGGGCGGGTGTCCCCCAGGGTTCAGTTCTCTCGCCCATCCTCTACTCCATCTACGCTAGCGATATTCCTAGGCCGCGATCTAAAGTGCACCTTGCCATGTACGCGGACGATACCGCGCTTTACACGTCCTCTAAGGATCACTGAGAGATATACCAACGTCTCCAGTCCGCAGTCGACTCCCTTGAGAGTTGGCTGCGGAAATGGCGGATCGAGGTAAACCCTGAGAAGAGCGTTTCGGTGCTCTTCGAACGGGGCCCCCCAAGGATCCTCCCGCGAATCAAACTCTTTGATAAACCGATACCTTGGAAAGACGAGGCAAAATACCTAGGAGTAACGTTAGATAGAAAGTTAGTTTTCACTGCGCATATTAGGACCGTTCGTAGCAGAGCGGCCTACATATTAGGTCGTTTATATCCGCTGTTAGGCAAGCGGAGTAAAATGTCCCTTCGCAATAAGGTGACAATTTACAAAACTTGCATACGTTTCGTCATGTCCTATGCGAGTCCCGCTTTTGCGCACGCTAATCTGAAACCCCTTCAGGTGATTCAGAACAGCTTTACACGGATTGCAACCGGGGCGCCGTGGTTCGTACGCAACATCGATCTCCACAGAGACTTGAACCTTCCGACCATCGCTCAGTACTTCAAGGGGCTTTCCCAAAAGTACTTTGAACGTGCTGAGCGACACCCGAACCCACTGGTGGCTGACGCCGCAGAGTATAGACCACGTAAGACTACTTTAGTCAGGAAAAGAAGACCCAAGTCGGTACTCGTTGACCCCGACGACGCGTTCACAGTAGGTAATAACGTGTACGCGTAGGCATAAGTGACACCACACAACACACAGACACACACCGTCTGTACCGGTATAGACGAGGTCCCAACTGAGTAAGTGCTCCGTTGCTCCGGCGTTCTGCCGTCGGAGGACGCTAGTGTCCAAATTTCTTTAGTTCCTTCCTGACTAACGACGCCCCGAGCCGAGGTCCGTGTCTCAATCTGAGACGCCCTCGGGACGTCGTTCCCCATGGGGGCCCATCTGGCCCCCCCTTGTTAAGGGTGGGTCTCCAGACCCACCCGCTCCCCCGGTGACGCTGTAATAGCCAATAGGGCTAACAGTATAGACAAACAAAAAAAAAAACAAAATATATTCCCTATTCCTTCAATAATTAATCGAAAGGAACTTCGTTCCGTGCGCTAGTCCGACTTGCACTTCGCCGATATTTATTAAGTTAAACTTTTATTTCACTATCATTCTATCTATAGTAGTAAGATCTGAATAATTTTAATAGAAATTGCTTTTTATAGGTCAGATGCGCTCAGATGCTATCACATAAAAGTTTTAAAACAGAAATTTAATAAAGAAAAGATATAACCGCAGTTAATGTTACACGAAGATGTTATCATGTAACCAAGAATCGTATACTCAATTGCCAAAATATGTCATTAATATTTATAATCTAAGGATTATAAATATTATTGACATATTTTGACATATTTTATATGAGAGTAGATACTATCTACTCTCATATTGTTTCCATGGCTTTTCTTTATAGGAAACGTTATTCCTTTCTAAAAAATCATCATAAAATTTCCACATGTATTTTATTCGCTCTTTAATATCAAAAGAAATTATCCTCACGTATTTTGGTAACTGTTTATTTTCATAGCAAGGAAAAAGGGTTTTCCTTAAGGAGTGTAAACATGTTTTTTATAGGTATTGTAAAAGAAAATACAATATATATGTTATGTAGCTTAAAATATATATCTTAAATCATTTACTTAGAGATTTTTTATGTAAAAATTATTAATTGAGCCAGATAAAGTAAGCATTAAAATCAAATTCGATCCAATATTTTGATAAATTTCAAATCGTCATAGACCCTTTGGCAGACAATTATCTCCGCTTGAAAATCTCAGAGCTGAATGACCGCACAGGTTTCACGAAATTGGTAACTTATTTTTAAAATAGCTATCAGTTAAGGCAAGATGTGGGAAAAAAATCTTTGAAAATCTAGAAATATGTATAGCCATGATAAGCTTATTTACATAGTGAAAAGGATCCTTAGACTCCGGCACCGACGGGACGGTTTACCAGAGATTGCAGGTTCGATTACCTGTCTGTATCTGTTTATTTTTCATTCCATATGTATTTTCAAGAAAAATATTTGTACGAATATTAAACTTTTACTTTTATTACCTGAAAGATAAATAAGTTATAATAAAGTAGGTATGTTAATACTTTAACTAAAATGATATGAAACAGAAACTCTGTCTTTATAAAAAAGGTCGAAGAAAAAAAAATAAAATTAAATACAAAGTTACTACATTGATTGTATAAATAGGATCTTTAAGTGTCTTGAAAAAAAATGTAACTCAATGAAATTGTTTCTCTGCTGTAAAAAAAATGCTATTTTAACTGGATTTTTCTTTTAGACTTGTAACAATTTATTATATACATTAACAAAATTCATAATATTTATATACGTGAAGATGAAATGAATACTCTAAGTAACGTAACCCAAACGCAAAAATAATATGGTCTATTTGAGACAGATTAACTACTATTAAACTGTAAAGAATGAAATCCGCTCTCTCGCCAAATAATGTTTGCTTTATTAAAAAAAAATGATGAAATAGCTACCTAAAACGTGTAGTAATAACTCCGAGGGTTGATTGGATGTAATACCTGTATTTGACTATAAAGAAAACGTTTAACCTTTGACATATGTTAACACAGATTCATAAATTTACTGCTACGCTTAGATACGTTCAGTAAATTATTTTCAAACGATTTACGCCTTTGACATTAAAAATTCTTTTATAAAAATATTTTTTCATTTACATATAATCATTGGAAAAATATTCCAACAATCCATAATTTAGTACAACATTTATATTATACGAGTTCGAAAAGCGTCGTGAACTTTCAGTTATGAGTATAAGTATACTAATAAGCGAACTTTATTTAATACTTTGACATATATCTTTTATGTAAAGTAGTAAAACTTTCGATAATATCGCTTATTTTTCCATTTTCATCACTTCATAAATAAGCTGTCAAGGATTACGACGTGTCTTGACTTTTATCTAAAACACGTTTTGTAAGATGGAATCTTTGTTGTTTGCGGAAATGACATCATTATAAGAATGAATTTTTTTTAATTTAAAAGCGATAAGTATTATTTTAATTATTATATTTTATTATATGACTCGTATTATTATGGTACACTTTCAGTAACTAATAATTAATTGACGTGAAGTTCTAACTAAACTAGATTTTATACTTGCTCATTGTTTTTTTAATGTGTCTACTGTTCATATTCTACATCATGGCTTCGTAAGTGCAATGGTGTGAACGATAATAGCTTATGTTAATATATTATTCGTTTTATATATATTCACTCTCACTATCACTATATATTCACTGAATACAATTCATGAATATAAAACCATTCAATTAATAAAAATCGTCAATTAATCAATACCCAATATAAACTAAATTCTGTCATATCAGTTAAAGGAAATGGAGATCAACGGACATTTATAGAAAAATAAATGATTGATTTTATACTATTTGGTAAAAAGTAATTAAAAATTATTAAAACGTATCATTTAAGACATAAGACGTTTCAAAAACTATATAAATATGATAACCCAAAATAAATTGATAATATTCAGAATACAACATGTGTAATTAATGGCAAGTGTGTGCAAGTTTTAAGCTTTATGCTAATTTGGTCCAGGCCCATATCTGGATTCTATAAATAATTATTAGCAATTCTATTAATTTCTACTCATAAATAAATATATTGTGTCATAGTTGATAAAACATCAATTAACCCCTTGCTGTTTAATAATTTCTTATGCATACTGAAAATACTATTAGTATTGTTTATAGTTTAATGGTTACAGAAGCGAAGTTCATTATGTTTTCGTAATAAGTATAGGATCATTTAAAGAAACTATTTTTAAGACATTATAAACCCTTATTTGTGTTTATTTCTCCCTGTGTCACAGAAAGTTAAAAAAACTGGCTAATTGCGAGTCAGTCTCACGCAAGAAGAACTCCGTAGCGTTATATGTACAAACGGAAAAAAAAATACACTTTCGTTGCTCGGGGGCGCCCTTAAATATTTGTTTATTTAAATTTAATGATTTTTATTGTTATAGTTAGTATAAGACTATAATATTTCGTGATTATTTTAAGAATAGAATAAGCTTATAGTAGTAATATCCAAAATCAGTTAACAATGTTTATAGAAAAATAAAAACAAGTGTAAAAGTTGTATGTATAATAATATAATTAGTGAACTGTAGTGTTAGTAGATTTAATTTCTAGTAGATTAGTGTTAGTAACTTTACTTACTATGTCATGTACAGTATTTATATATTTGTAGACATATTTTAGGGATTCCTGACTTCCATTTCCCGCTTTTCTATACGAGAGATAATACAATGGCCGACAAACTAAACCGGATATCAATAGATTTTTTTCTGAGCCTTTATGCTCACAAAACCCTTATGCTCCCAGATTCGAGAGCTTAGCTTTGACTGTAGGACATAAAAGTAAAACCTATAATTTAAATTCATTTTGGCATACCTAAAAGTTTTAAAGTTTTATTCATAGTTTCTGTTCAATGTGACAAAATCTTGAATAACTCGTTTGGAACTTTAAGTAGATTTGAACTTTCGACTACTTTGCAGATAATGAGCTTCGAAGTGCAATTTAGTTTCAAAACGTCATACTGTCATAATGTACGTTATAACACTATTAAAATAAATAAATAAAAGTGAATTCAACAATATTGTGATTGTATAAATCACATGTTGTGGTTTTAGTTTTATTTTTGATCTGTTAAAATCTCTTAATTTTCTTGCAACTTGACATCTTTTATGTTACATTTTAACACATTTTAAACCAAAAATAAAGAGTATAACGTTAAATTATAAATAAACTATAAATACTCTCAATCGTTTGTAAAAATGCTTTTCAGATAATGAAGGTAATATAATGAAAATAATACACTTATCTCTCGTATCTCTTATCTCACCTTACAATGTGTGTACACAGTGAAATGAGATAAGAGATGTATCACTCGGTTGAAAATACTTTATTATGAAAATGTATATGATACATATGTTATTTTAAACAACAATTATAATAATAAGTTTTAGGTGTTAATTAAAAAACACAAACTCAGATTATACCTATGCATGATGTTTATGCCTACTTATACAAATATTGTGTGGTTATCATAGTTTTATCCTTATTATGTATGCAAGTAAGTAGTAAGCGTTTGAAAAATAATAGTCTACGAAATTATATATTGCCAGAGATTCTTTAATTTTCCTAAAAGCGCACATTAACTTTGATTTGTGACTTCTCATAACTGGGAGTTTTCATAATAATCATAATGGCATGCCAAGAACTCGGGCATCAGTAAACCTTTTGCATATTTCTAAAAACGCTGGAAATGTTTTATATGAGTGTTCCTTTCTGATTTTTTTTCTTAAATAATGTTTAACTGTAGCACATAACCAGCCAGGTCAGCAATCTCTCGACTCGTAGTTAACGTAGTAGTAACGTAACGAAAAAAAAATAAAAAAAAATTACCTGTAAATAAAAGAAAACATATATACTTTACCTTGACGTACCTGTAAATATGCAACAAAAATGTTTAGATACTTGCCTTGCTGTAGCTGTAAATAAAATAAATGCTGGTATACTCACCTTGATAAATGATTACATATTTACCATACTGTACCCATAAATAAAATAAAATGTTTTATATACCTACCTGCTGTACTTGTAAATAAAATAAAATGTATAAATGCATGCACCTTAGACCCAGAGGGAAAAAACCATTTTACCACAGCAAAATGTGACAGAGAGCCGACGCACTGCTGAGAGGAACCTCTGGATCCCCACGGCACCTGCAAAATAAACAGTATCAATATAAGCACAAATATATGTATAGTGGATATAAGAAATATAATATAAGACTTATTTATATATAATAGAACTGTAAAACCGCAGAACACTCCTATCCAGGACATACCTGCTAAGCAATAGTAATCAATATTAAATAAAATATTAAGGACTGAGAATGTAAACACCAATGGGAACATACCCATTAGGAACATTACCACTGACAACATGACAAACACACCACATAAGTGCAATAAAGAAAACAAACTCAAAAACTATTTATACGAACACCGACTCCGTTACCCGCACGAAGGTACACGCAACGTGCAACGCGCGTGAACAAAAGAGAAATAAAACGTACGTAGTCGATTTGTAGGCTGTCTTAATTCAATGAGGAACATTCATGTAATTTTTTTTTGACGTAAATTAATCATTTACCTCTCCATATCGTAGAAAAAAATATAAATAGGTTTGAAAAGATTCTAGTGTTTTTTTTCAAATTAAAAATTAAAACATGTTGTAAATTTGAGCCGTTCAAACGCCGTCATTTTGCGCGCGCTTTGCGTGACGTCAAATGATACGTCCAGTGAATGTTTAGTTACTTCATACATATTTTAAGTTTTAATTGCTTTACAAGTCATGGAAGAAGATAAAGATCATCTTACAGATATTGTATAGTACCAGAGTGCAAAAATAGTATTAGAGAAACACCCGAAAAAGTGTTTTTTGTATTTCAAGAGATGTGAAAATAGAAAAACAATGGTGTATGGTAATTAAAAGGGATAATATATGTCCTAAATCGTGTTTATATTGCTGTGAAGATCAATTTAACGTAAGTATACTTTATTTATAATAAGTTTAATGTAATAGTTTAAATTTATTGGAGTTTACTCCTTAAGAATCGATTTTTCTTACGTATTGAACATTAGAAAATTTGAGTTTAAAATTAACCTAAGCTAGCTTACATAAGTTCAGTATAACTTTCTATAAGAACCGTATTCTTTTTTTAGTTTTACGAAATTTTTATGTTTGTCGATTTATTTCAGGTTAAGGAAGATACAGCCAATTGTATTGTATATAATATGTATAACGAAACAACAAGGAGAAAAATGTAAACTAAGTTTGAAGAAAAGAGCTGTTCGTCATATATTTTTGTGGCAAAACCACCAGCTGAGAGCACATTCTCATGAATGTGCATAATCAAAAAGCTAAGATTGACCTCGGTTAACGAAGCCTTTTTAGAGTTAGTTATCAAAAGTAGTGTTTAAAAAATGGTGACCTTCATAAAGAAGTGATATACTAAGTAAGTTCTAGTGGTGCCCATACAAATGTCTGTGATATTAATCAGCCAGGACTCAATACGCCTCCTATTGAATGTGGTGACCATAAAGCAGAGCCTTGCTTTTCGCATATTGAAGATAATTTACCAAGTGACTAAGCTGTGCAAGTTAATATTAAACCGAAGTGTGGAAGTAAAGGTGTCAATGGAAATATACCTGCTGAAAAACAAAATATAGCATTGTCACCATTTCCTCATTTAACACACAACAGTTTTACCAATAAACTATCTGTTTTAAAAAGAAAATTGTTTACTGAAAACACAGCTGATAATACTTCTATAGCATCTTATATCTTCTATATCTGCAGATTATCAACCAAGTTATTTATCTGAGTCAAGTGAAGTGGAAAATGATTCAGAGGAAGAAACATTTTAAAAATGTAATGTGTAGTAGCATGCTAAATGCTATTGAAAAAGAGTTTGTAGGTATTTGTTTTGTTAGAGTTGTTTGAGTATTGAAACAATGTTTTTAGGATTAAATTTATAAATATAGAATGTAAAAAACCGATACGGGCAGGGATTCGAACCCGCGACTACTGGGAAACCGTCCCGTCGCTCTACCAACTGAGCTACCGTATCGCTGTCCGTCTCGGTGAATTAAGCATTCTATATGTGATCGTCTTTATCGGGACGGGACGTATCGATTTTTTACATTCTATATTTATAAATTTAAATAAGCTTAACATGGCTATACATGTTTAAAGATATTTTCAAAAAGTTTTTAGGATTACCTAAACAATTGTATCATTTAATAAAACCTTTAAGCACGAAAATATAGATTTAAATTATTTATTTTTCTCAGTAACACTGATACCACAGTATGAACTTCGACGCCGATAATTTGAATGGCGTGTCAAATGACGTCACATTTCCTTTCGACCAATGGTGACGCGTTTTGGAATTTTGAATTTCGCTCCTTTAATTTACACTTTTCATAAATTATTTTATGGCCTTAAATGGTTAGTAATTGAAAAACAAATGTTTTTATTATAATAAGATGATAATAAGTAATCGAAAAAAAATTATTTGAGACCATTTAAATTTTTTTGCATGTTTCCTATTGAAAATTTTCATTATTTTGTTATTATGAATGAATAATGGTTTTCTTTCACGTTCTTTTAAAATGTATATTTAACTCGAAAGTATATAAAAATATTTGTATATAAATATTATTAAAAAAAAATATATAAATATAAATAAATTTGTTTAGCGAAGAATAATCAAGTAACTAATGTACATGTAAGTGTCAATAAAATTAAGGAGGTTAGATACCTGAACTGAAGTCAAATTCACGGGTAGTCACACAGCGCTGTCAATATAAACCTTCGTCTATAAAGGTATAATATATTGATATAAGATTTATATAAGATATATATAAGATATATATTGTTATAATGATATAAGAAATATAATATAAGACTTATTTATATATAATAGAACTGTAAAACCGCAGAACACTCCTATCCAGGACATACCTGCTAAGCAATAGTAATCAATATTAAATAAAATATTAAGGACTGGGAATGTAAACACCAATGGGAACATACCCATTAGGAACATTACCACTGACAACATGACAAACACACCACATAAGTGCAATAAAGAAAACAAACTCAAAAACTATTTATACGAACACCGACTCCGTTACCCGCACGAAGGTACACGCAACGTGCAACGCGCGTGAACAAAAGAGAAAAAAAACGTACGTAGTCGATTTGTAGGCTGTCTTAATTCAATGAGGAACATTCATGTAATTTTTTTTTGACGTAAATTAATCATTTACCTCTCCATATCGTAGAAAAAAATATAAATAGGTTTGAAAAGATTCTAGTGTTTTTTTTCAAATTAAAAATTAAAACATGTTGTAAATTTGAGCCGTTCAAACGCCGTCATTTTGCGCGCGCTTTGCGTGACGTCAAATGATACGTCCAGTGAATGTTTAGTTACTTCATACATATTTTAAGTTTTAATTGCTTTACAAGTCATGGAAGAAGATAAAGATCATCTTACAGATATTGTATAGTACCAGAGTGCAAAAATAGTATTAGAGAAACACCCGAAAAAGTGTTTTTTGTATTTCAAGAGATGTGAAAATAGAAAAACAATGGTGTATGGTAATTAAAAGGGATAATATATGTCCTAAATCGTGTTTATATTGCTGTGAAGATCAATTTAACGTAAGTATACTTTATTTATAATAAGTTTAATGTAATAGTTTAAATTTATTGGAGTTTACTCCTTAAGAATCGATTTTTCTTACGTATTGAACATTAGAAAATTTGAGTTTAAAATTAACCTAAGCTAGCTTACATAAGTTCAGTATAACTTTCTATAAGAACCGTATTCTTTTTTTAGTTTTACGAAATTTTTATGTTTGTCGATTTATTTCAGGTTAAGGAAGATACAGCCAATTGTATTGTATATAATATGTATAACGAAACAACAAGGAGAAAAATGTAAACTAAGTTTGAAGAAAAGAGCTGTTCGTCATATATTTTTGTGGCAAAACCACCAGCTGAGAGCACATTCTCATGAATGTGCATAATCAAAAAGCTAAGATTGACCTCGGTTAACGAAGCCTTTTTAGAGTTAGTTATCAAAAGTAGTGTTTAAAAAATGGTGACCTTCATAAAGAAGTGATATACTAAGTAAGTTCTAGTGGTGCCCATACAAATGTCTGTGATATTAATCAGCCAGGACTCAATACGCCTCCTATTGAATGTGGTGACCATAAAGCAGAGCCTTGCTTTTCGCATATTGAAGATAATTTACCAAGTGACTAAGCTGTGCAAGTTAATATTAAACCGAAGTGTGGAAGTAAAGGTGTCAATGGAAATATACCTGCTGAAAAACAAAATATAGCATTGTCACCATTTCCTCATTTAACACACAACAGTTTTACCAATAAACTATCTGTTTTAAAAAGAAAATTGTTTACTGAAAACACAGCTGATAATACTTCTATAGCATCTTATATCTTCTATATCTGCAGATTATCAACCAAGTTATTTATCTGAGTCAAGTGAAGTGGAAAATGATTCAGAGGAAGAAACATTTTAAAAATGTAATGTGTAGTAGCATGCTAAATGCTATTGAAAAAGAGTTTGTAGGTATTTGTTTTGTTAGAGTTGTTTGAGTATTGAAACAATGTTTTTAGGATTAAATTTATAAATATAGAATGTAAAAAACCGATACGGGCAGGGATTCGAACCCGCGACTACTGGGAAACCGTCCCGTCGCTCTACCAACTGAGCTACCGTATCGCTGTCCGTCTCGGTGAATTAAGCATTCTATATGTGATCGTCTTTATCGGGACGGGACGTATCGATTTTTTACATTCTATATTTATAAATTTAAATAAGCTTAACATGGCTATACATGTTTAAAGATATTTTCAAAAAGTTTTTAGGATTACCTAAACAATTGTATCATTTAATAAAACCTTTAAGCACGAAAATATAGATTTAAATTATTTATTTTTCTCAGTAACACTGATACCACAGTATGAACTTCGACGCCGATAATTTGAATGGCGTGTCAAATGACGTCACATTTCCTTTCGACCAATGGTGGCGCGTTTTGGAATTTTGAATTTCGCTCCTTTAATTTACACTTTTCATAAATTATTTTATGGCCTTAAATGGTTAGTAATTGAAAAACAAATGTTTTTATTATAATAAGATGATAATAAGTAATCGAAAAAAAATTATTTGAGACCATTTAAATTTTTTTGCATGTTTCCTATTGAAAATTTTCATTATTTTGTTATTATGAATGAATAATGGTTTTCTTTCACGTTCTTTTAAAATGTATATTTAACTCGAAAGTATATAAAAATATTTGTATATAAATATTATTAAAAAAAAATATATAAATATAAATAAATTTGTTTAGCGAAGAATAATCAAGTAACTAATGTACATGTAAGTGTCAATAAAATTAAGGAGGTTAGATACCTGAACTGAAGTCAAATTCACGGGTAGTCACACAGCGCTGTCAATATAAACCTTCGTCTATAAAGGTATTTCAAAAACATCCAAGATGCAAATTATTTATTTTTACATAAACAGTGTAAATCAAAATCTTTACACATTGCCGATATATTAATAACAAAAAAACTTATTCCTGCATAACCTCACTGGGACAACTCGTAACAGTCAATAAATCATACAGTTTAGTAAGCTTTTTTTTAACAATTATATCAATACAAAAAAAAAAACCTAGTGTTTAAGTAAGTTTTTGCTCAAAATACATAAAAAGAAAACCTATATATACCTTACTGCATATAGTTATTTTGGAAATATATTAATAGTTTAAAAAAATTATGTGTGTACGTATTAGTGTACACATGTAAGAAGTGAAACTTTTTTATGACATAATTTTTTAAAAATGATTCACTAATTACAATTTTACAGGAATGGCTAATTAATAACAGAAAAATGTTACAATTTTTTTCCTAACGCCCGTCGGATGCTAAGGGGTATTAATTAATTAAAACGTAAGAAGTGAATCGAGTGTTTCTGACGTATAATATTCTCATAGAAGAAACACATAAGTACCATAAAAACAGACAAATGTACACAATCCACTTTAAAATAATAACTTTAGGCTTCGTAACATGTTGGATCGTCACTATATATCACAAATAAAATTATTCTTCATCATTGTTTCTGCTGTCTCGAGTTGTTGTTCGTTCTAGGTATAGCAAAACAGACCTTGTAAAGATCATTACCCCAGTGCTAAATTTCTCAGCCAAAACTCGTATTTCTTTTCATTCTTACTTCTTCTATTTCAGACAATCAATGTATTTTAAAAATATTATAAATTATATTTCATAATTTCTTCTTCATGTTATAATCTTGAATTTATTTATTAGTTTCAATAGCAAGTCCTTAAAATCGTATTGTCCAGTATGTAATTACAATTCATTATTTAATTATAGAACTCTAATACGATAATTTTATTTTTGGTTAATGTAAATTGTGTTTTGTAATCCATATACTTGTCATTTTGATTATTTAGTATTTCCATAGCAACATGGTGTAAAAGAGATGAAGCTATACGAAAAAAGCTGGCGCGTAACGGAAAAATGTCACGCGATACGAAAACATATTACACTAAATTTTATTCCAACCCCGATAAAGAAGTTTCACTTCAAAAATTCTGATAACAATTAAAAAGAATAGTTACAAAATGTTTGGCTAGCGTAGAAATATTTAATGTTACTTTTTAAGTTCTATTTACCATTTGAATGGCTATATATAGCTTAAGATTTAAAAGACAACAAAATAAAACTATAACCTGTAACAGTAATATTTTATCCAGACATTATTTTAAATTAGTTCACAATGTATTCCTCCACCAGGTACTAGAGTTGCGCCAACAAACTTCAAGCGAACTCTTAAATTGAAACGTCCGACATGGAACGTGAGTGAACTTACTGAATTGATTCGTATTGAATGGAGAAGGTAATTTTTATGAATTACATAAATCTAGATGTTATTGTTTTTTCTTAATGCTTAGCACATTAAGGTTATTTGAAAATAAAGATGTATTTTAACAATTACTTTTTGATTTGTGTTGTAATTTTTCCGACTCGCGTCCGGAAAATGAAACAAATAACAGTCAGCTTAGACAGATGAAAGATTTTAGAGGAAAATTGCCTAATAATAAAACTTATTATAAGTTACAAGTACTCACAAATGGAAAGTTAAAATAATAATCACTCAAGATGTTTGATGTTTCTAAACCAACTTCATAAAAATATAAAGTGAAAAGATGACATTTTTCTTAAATGTACAATGTACACAGAGCTTAAAAAGATACATATTAATTATGAGTTTTATCACAAAAACTATTATGGAAAACAATTATAAAAAAATTCGTAATAACTAATTCGAGCATTTCTTTAAAATAGTATCAAAATAACGTTTTAAACTAACTATTTCACAAAACAGAACCTGTCAATTCTGTATGTACTGTTATTTAAAAGTTAAAAGTCAGTGTCAGAGTACTGTTATTTAAAAAGCTTGTTGTATATTATAAATATAGCAATTCAAGAAAATTTTCAAAAGAATTTCAAAGTATATTTAAAATAAAGGAGTATTTTGTCCAAATTCATCCATCTCGATCTGTCAAAGGACTGCCGCGGTGGTAAAGACAAGAGATTGAATTATAAATTATGTTCGTTTTCAATTATTGGGTTGGTATAACACAATATGATTTAAAATATTAAATAAAATGTCACTACGCAATTTTTCACTCTCTTCTCAAGTTGTAATTAGTACTTCGTATCGTTTAAATGTAGAATAACTTGAGATAACATTAGCAAGTCTCTGATTTATAGCAATCGTTTCGCAATGAGTTTGAAAATACAAAATGAACAATTAAATATACAAAATACAAACGTAGATCTCGTTAAAATCAAATATTATAGGAATTAAATAAATAACATTTTATATTTGTATAGGAACCATCACAACTTTACTTTGGTACTATAATTATAATGAAATACGCCAACATTCAAGAACGCGCTGTTCGAGTAGAAAACTGTTTGGGAGCATTTCGAATAATTTTCTTCTTTTGAAAGTACCGGATAAATTGAAATAGGCTATCAAAAGCCATTATGAATGACTACAATAATGATAACAACCACAATAATCAATACATTAATCTTATACCTTTTTGTAGCAATACTGAACTTTCTGAATATAAACTTCCTTTACCTACCTACCTAACCTTTATTAATATAAGAAACCATTCTAAATATACAGGGTGCCTTAAAAGAATGTTCCCATTGGTTTTGCTTATTGCATAAAGGCAACTATTCTGAGGGGCGAGGGGGGTATGTCAAACGGTACCCTTGTTCTTGGGAATTTAATCGCTATGGAGCGTTTCCCGGGAGTAGACCGTGAGTTTTACAAAAACGTGATTCGGCATATTCGTCACTAAAATAAAGTTTAAAGAGACAGGGTCCACAGGGAAAAACCGTTAGAAACGGTCTGTTCGTAACGATCTGAACATTTCGATTCAGAAGCCTGCTGTTCTTTTAATAATAAATCTTGATTATGCCGCATTTTAAACAAATATTTCCTAAAGTCGTAGACAAAAATCACTTTTCGACTTTTATGACTTTGCTGTATGACTGTCATTTGCTTTGGTCATATGTATCCGACAAAGAACAGAAAAGATATCGGAGCACGTAGTTGGGGGAGCTATCAATTGGGGTCAGCGAAGTAAATGCTACTAAATCTAAGATCCAGTAAGATACTAATGGCTAAAATATTGTTATGTTCGATTTTCCAAATCTCTCCTGAATTTATTTTAAAGCAAATTCTTTTAATGTTTTTTTTTTAAGTTTCTTCCTTGACCTTTAACTTTTCTGATTTGAAAGCGACGACAGTTTACAGTAGGGATTATTTTGCTTGACGGTATATATTTTTCTCCGCATAGGCAAATTCAAACCATCATGAGTAAAGCTTTTGAAAGTATCGATACTTTTAAAATGTATCGATGCTTCGAAAGTATCGGTGTTAAAGTATCGATACCAAAAGTACTTAAAAAGAAAGGTTTAGGTAATTTTGTAAATATATATATATATAGTCTGAAAAACTTAAAAACAATCGGATATGTGACTTTTGTTAACCGTTATTATGAAGACTATTAAGATTTGGTATCGTTATTGACATATTTACTCGTATGAATTTTGTGTTATTTGGTTTTACTAATAATATAATAGTTATATAATATATAAAAGGCAGGTCGTAAGTATTTAAAAAATAACAGTCTGCGGAACTGTACATAGCCAGAGATACTTTAATTTTCATAAAATCCCACATCAACTTGTCACATCTCATAAGTGAGGAAATTTCCATAATAATCATAAAGATATGCCGAGAACTCGGGCCACAGTTACCTTTTTCATATTTAACAAAACGATGGACATTTGTTATATGAGTCCTGTAATAATATTAAAAATATCCTTAAAAATGTTGTTATATATATTATATTAAGTAATAAATTCTGAATGAACTCTTATAATAAAAAAATGATTTTATTTATACAAATAAAAACCTTAATTAATCCAAATCAGAAATTGTAGAATCATAGTAGGGTTACTTATTATTAGTCTCTTTTTTTATATACCGTTCTAAATTTTTATACAATCTAAACGGTGAAATTAAAATGAATTTGTTATATATACGAGTAACACACATTTTTCTAGCATAGTACTTCTTATAAGTTGGTAAAACTTAGTGAGAATAAATTCTCTATAAATACCTTAACCACTTAATTAACAAGCCAATCTGGGCAAGTGTAGTTAAAGTTTCGGAACTTGTTAACACTTTAAATTTTTGGTCTCTCATTAACGATATTAGAAAAAAAAAATCATTTCATAGGCATTCAAATTACAACATTTTATTTCTTCTAAAATGGTTTAAGCTCTGTCGCTCTATAACAAATATAATAGACGCAGTTTTTTTTTAAAGAGGACCGAGATCGAAATGTCAATAGTTACAACGTAGCTGAAGAACTGGTTATTGATCACAAAACAGTTTTGATTCATTTGAAAAAAGCTGGGTACACAAAAAAAGGTCTATATTGGGAGGCCACACAATCTCGCTGAAAGGAAGCTAACGAACTGTAATGAAACCTACCCGTGTTTGAAGAAATTGATAACTGGTGATGAAAAGTGAAGGATATACCATAAGATCGTGTGATAAAGGTCGCGGTCAAAGGTCCGTCAGGCTTCACAAACTGTGTGATGCTGTGTGATCTTTTATAGCCAGGTAGTACCTACTATCGATTCGGATATTTACTATCAGCAGCTGATGAGATTGAAACAAAGACTTGAAAGTAAGCTGTCGCAATTGATCGATATAAAGGATAACGATTATGGTCGACTACACACGTCTTCAGCCACTTAGCAAAAATAATATAGTTTGTCTTGAAGGTATTTTAATAATAATAATAATAATAATATATTTATTTGTTCAGATTACAGAGATCCACTTTTGTTAGTTACAATCATTATTTATCACTATGTAAGTAAATACATAAAATAATTATACTAAACTCTATCATTGGTTTTGGTAAGTATTTTAAACCAATGACACATGATCGGCGAAAGATACCTCCTAGCGATGGTCCTCAGGATCCCGTTGGAACTGGCCCGCACCCTGCAAAGTAGTGAAGCGGTCCTTTTACGCAAGACTGCGTAAAAATCGTCAGTACGCGCTTGAGCAAACATACCAGACGCAATAATGCGTCCTTCGTATAGCCTCAAACTTGCACATTAAGATTTCTACCTATTTCGGTCTCTCCAAAATGTATACAGAAACGGGATTAATTGGGAAAATATACAGATAAATCAACTTAAAGAGATTTAAAATACATTTTTATACTATCACATGCAATAACGAAACCATCAGTCTGTTATACACCTTTTTTAAAACTTATTTAATATTATCCAAGAAATTCAAAGTACTGTGAAGATTTATATTGACTTAATAATATATTTAAAAAAAAAAGTAATACCTTAATACAATTCATCTATCATTCTGTTAAAGGAGTATCGCAGGCGGTGAAGATAGAAGATTGATATTCATAAATTATTTAGGCAGTGGTATAAAACCATATAATTTATAATGTGCCACAATGCCATTCCTTATTTTACTTTCAAATTGTATTTAGTGTCGTCGTAGGTTTTGTCGAAGGCTGTGGTTAATCGAGATATTATTTTTGAGGTCTCTGGTTTATAATCTTCTTTTGGAGATAATTGAAAAATGTAGAATCCAATTTATGAATAAAAATTTGTTGAATTTTATTACACTAAAGTAATATTGAGGTTCTATTTTACAGCAGACGTATAATAAGGCTTGTCGTTCTAACGAAACTTTCCCCGCGGCACATTTCGTCTCACTAACAAAGCTTGTCACTTGAAGTGACGTCACATTCGCGTCAAGTTTCAAGACGCTGAAAATATTAAACTACAAAGTATCAGGCAGATACCGCAGAGTCAAATAAAACATTGTATACATTTAAAGTATTGCTACTAAGAAGTTATGTATTATATTATTCTGATGAATCAAATATTACACGAACAAATTTCTTTTCCTAAAGGACTTCCTTATATCCAGGTTTCCAGACTTGTCATAAATAAAACTACTTGCATTTAACACTAGAAGGGCACCGACACCGTCAATTTTGCGGTATCAATTGACCTTATTACCCGTCTCGGTGAATTAAGCATTCTATACATATAGAATTAGATTGTATATAGTCTGTTATAGTCTGTTGCTTAGTCTCACTTTCATGAAGTGGCTTAAATTAATGTTTCTCTGTACACTTTATTTTTATTAAATAATATTATTATGAATAAAAAAAAAATAACGAGCTGAAACAAATTGAATATATGTCAACTTACAAGTTACATCTGCTTAGCTGAAACTCTAGAGCACAAATAATAGACCTACAATTTAAAATGGTTTTGGCATATCTAAAGTCATCCAAGACTTAAAGTTTAAACATAATTTTCGTTTAAGGTGACAAACTCTTGCACTAACTTGGTTCGAACTTTGTAGTAGATTCAAACTTCAAACTATTCACAGATAATGAGTTTGGAAGCGCATTTAAGTTTCAAAGTAACTTAAAACTATTATTAAAGAGCCTAAAATGCTGTTATTATATGCATGAAATCAAAAAGTAAATCAAGCTAAGCTAATCAAAAGAGAAATTGTGATATTCGAATAGTAAAATTAATAATTAAGTTGAGTTTAACCCACGAAATAGTTTTATTTGAATATGTTTTAGGTAAAGATACAGCAACGAATATGTGATTAAAATCAAGGGTTGAAAAAGAAACACATATTTAAATAATAATAGATAATTATAAATATATATAACTGCTTTCGATTTTACAGATTTATATCATACACAATTTTTTTATTCATTTAAATTGTGGTCTGACAGTTTAATCATTAATTTATGCAAAATTTTATTTCAGGGAAAATTTAAATGACGATTAAATTATAAAGTATAAAGACATTTTTATGTTATGTTTTTACTTTGTTCTCAATATATCTTAATATTTCACGTCACATATAATAAGCCCTTATTTATTTATTTATTTATTTACAGTAAAAGATCCAACTTTAGGGTAGATTCCGTAAATAATAAATATTAACGCAATAATATCAAAGTAATAATTCGAGACGAAATCATCAATCTTCATCTGTCTCAGTCTCACGGGAGAAGGGATCATTGGAGACACAAGATTCACTACCACAATAGAGCACTGCCTAAGTGTTTTTATAGTTAATACGATACGTTAATAACGATGTTAAAAAAACGAAGAATAATACACCATTACTTTTGAGCTTCAAGAAGAAACTGTAACTAATATTATATATATATTTCCTAATACACATTTCTCATCAGACAAAACACCTTCAAAGCATGTGTTTTTTAAGCATTAAATTATATGCTTATATTTTCTGCCAATATTTTTCCAAATCTAATTATAACAGTTCCGGGCAAGCAAAGCGAAAATCCATTTAAATTTACACCGAAAGGCAATATTTTAACTTCGTTCACAAGTTATAATTAGAATTAGTTTCTCGTATTTGAAAAGAAGAAAAAAGCTTGTTAAGACTTTTCAGCGTAACTCAATGTCTTATAAAAACTTTTTGCTAATAATAATTGGATTTGTAAAAGACGTGACGTAAATGAAACCTATAATTATAAGCTTATGTTAACTATTTAGTATATATTTGAATATATTATTTTTAATTGCATTAAATATATCATCTATATACTGTTAAAATATTTATTGGTCTAGTGCTAAAATAAAAGAACATATATACAGTATTTTGTTATTTAAAATGAAATAAAACTCATTACTGCATGATTGGGAGAGTGCCGCATTGTACTTGTATCATCGTTGATTATATATTAAGGTTATTAAATTTTACGTCAGAACGTTGATGTAAAATGAAGATGAAAACCAAAATATTAATCAATTTTATCAGGTCCGTCTACAGAAATATAAGGGTGAGAGGAAATCTTTATATTAAGTTAAAAATACTTGGCACATTTTTTACAAAAATATAAGTTAATAAAGTAAAATATTTGTTTGACGTTGAAATATTTCGTGTTACTACTCAACTCATCAATTATCACTAACGAACAAAGCAACAAGTACTTGTTGAATAATAACAACATTTTGTGTTATTTACTTTGCAATATCTGAACACACACACACACAGTTGCACAATAAGTACATTAAGTTAATTGTAACAAATTAACTATAATTAAAAATTAATCAATAAGGACCTGAGTCAAAATCAATACCTTTTTTTAATCGTCCCTTCTTTTTCAGGCAATTTTTGAATTTCTTTACCGCTTGGATGAAGCTGATGCTTTAGCATTTTTATGTAATCATCAGGACCGAGACGACATGTTCGAAAAAAAATTGTGAAATAAACGCATAGAGTAGTGGATAACATTCGTAACCACAATTAATTTGAAACAATTAGTTTGAAAACGTATATTAACATGTATGGCTATGTTAAATTTATAATCATTTTAAACTAGAAATATTTTTTTAATAAGGAATTTCTAAAGAAGCTTATTAAACATCATATTCGTCCGGATAAAGATGTACCTACACAATGCAAAATTACGGGTTAATTTGTCATCCCACATTTGTTTATAATTTATACAAGCTTACCATGACTGGTATAATGCTTATTAAACAACAGTGTCGTCTGTGGCATCTTTTTAATTTTGATCTCTGAAGTTAGTAACACGGTTAAGAGCTTTCGAAGCAAGCCGAATACGTAGGTGTTGCTTTCATCCCGATATAGCCAATTATAAATATAAATACTTAATACATCGAAGCGTATAATAAAACGCGCAATCGGTAATGGACTGTTTTTCCAGATGTAAAGAGTTATTTTTTTCTATAAATATTGATAACAAGCTTTATAAGGATGTGTACATACACATTTATAGAAAATAAACATTAATTGTATCAATATTTTTAAAAACGGGGTTGCGGTAAATGATTAAAGTTATATTTTATTAAAGTATCTACTTAAAACGAAGTGTGGAATGAAACTTAGTTAAACGGTCACTTATTGGCTCAAAGTTCATCTCGCCTTCAAATACTGAGGAATGTAAACAAACTTCAAGCGAGCTCTTAAATTGAAACATCCGTCTGCTTCGTGACTTAACTTACTAAATAGAGTCATATCGAAAGGTGACAGTAATTATTATGAATTACCTGAATTCAAACGTAATAACTTTGTCCGTTATGTTTAGATACTCATTTAAGTTACTTAAGATATTATATAAATTTAATAATACATTTTACAATTTGAGTATAAATAATCAATAACTTATTGAGCTAAGTTTTCTTTAAGTTCTAATTTTCCCTGGAATCGGAAGCGTGTCACACATAAAATAATTCAGCTGCTTGTGTATGTACTTACAATATTTCAGCTGAAAAATAAATAAAAATATATTTGAAATAAATTAATATTTTGATACAATTCATCATCTTAATTTGTGAAAGGCATACCGCAGACGGTGAAGACAAGAGATTTATAGTCATAAATTATATGGACTTTCAATTATTTTAAGGGCCTAAGAGCTTGATACAAAACAATCGTTTTTTATTAAATGCCACCATTCGAATTATACTAAAATATTTTTCAAGTTGTAATTAGTTTCTCGTTTTTACGAAATGTGGTATAACCCAACATTACATTTGATTGATTTATAGCATTCGTTTGTTAGTTTTTCTTTAAAACCTTGTAAATATGAAATGAAAAATAGAAACACAAAACACAATATCGGCGTTTTAACAGTCAGGCTTTCATTAATTTAATTGAAACATTACAATGTCCCTATTTTATGATTGTTCTTCAGCGATAGCAACGTTACTTTATTATACTTCTTATGATTTTTATAGTTTTTGCCAACAGCCTGGTCCCAGTTTTACGAGTAAAGGAACTGTTTTTTATGTTGCATTAATCGGCTTAAAATAACGGCACAATCTATTTCAATTATAAATAATTGAATTGTATTGGAATATCAATAAGAAATACAACAATGATATTAACGACAATTCCTAATGTATGAATTTTACACGACATTAGAAGGAAATCACAAAACCAAGGTAGTTCTTATTTTAAATATTTGTATCTTAATGAAATATTTTTGGTATAAAGATTATATTAAAAGTTTACTTTTAAGTTTACTTATTAGGTAATATTAATACATGTATTACTGTGTTTAACATTAATATACTGGATATTTAAAAAGTTAAAGATAACGCCTTTTAAAAACAAAACAAATTTGTAGAAAATCATCTTAAAATAGTCAAAGGTGAACAGAGTCGCTGGTATCCAGTAATGTATAATGTTCCAGTTAATTGTATTTTTTTAGCAGCCTACATATTATAATAATAGTTCAATTCTATTTATTGAAATTTTGCAGACTATTTCAAAACCTATAATTCGAAGTCCTTAGACCTTATTATTAATTATACAAATTCCGAAAAAAATTAAAATTTTTGTTACATGGCACATATAATCAGTATGAAATATGTATTTGCTGACGTAATTAAGAACAACATTTATAAAAATATTATCCTATTATAAAAACAAATAATATTTTACATGTATGTATATTATGTACAGTGTTAAACATATATATTTCTAGGTTATTAAAGTTTTTTTAATTGATTTATTGAACTTCAGATGCATTTTGAAAGATATTTCAAAGCTTTTATTACTAATATAAGCATTTAGAAATATTACTAGTTCTAACGAAAGACGTATTAATTACATGACGAGGAGACTAGCTGATAATCAGATTTAATTATTGACACTTGAATAAGAACTAAATACATATTAAAGTAATTACTAATTTTTCAAGATAAATAGAAAAGTACTGTTTGTGTACTATACTCATATTATATTACTTTACTCTCCTGGTACTGTTGTGTACTTAGTTAAATGTTAATAACTTGTGCAATTAAAACCGAGCGCTCGTTGGTAACCACATTGAATTTATGAGGCCATTTACTATGGTCTCCAATGTTTTCGTACAGACTTACTGACTGTCACAGTTGTTTTGTCTGGGTTATGTTTATTCTAAGATTAATATTATTTAAGCACTATTTATTTAATTTCCTATAATAAATTTTTGCTTTTATTCATTGAGTTCTCCACTTTATATTCGATACCTATATCTGATGGTACTCTTTTTATAAAAGTCAGTTGTATATTAGTTCATTTACATTAAGTAACCATAATCAGTAAAAAAGTGAACGTTTTGTATTTATACTTATAAATTTAAAGGTTTGCTAAAGCAGTAAATATATTTAGAATTTTTGGAACCTAACATTGAATTAAAAACAATGTTATTAAATACAATAATTATAATATATATCATAGTAGGATTACATTTTATTCAAGTCTCTTGTGATTTATTTAGCATTCAACATTTTTATATATACGGAACAGTAAAATTAAATGGCAATATACAACACATATTTTAGTGATGTAGAAATTATTAACCACAAAAAGTCCGTCGGAGTAGAATTAGTATCAAGTAGTAAGTAATGATATCATACAAACTCAACAATTACCTAACTTGTACTTTCTTGTCCAACGCTTACAACAATCAGCAACGGTTGATAAAACGAAATAATTACGATTGGAATTGTTGTAACAGTATGCTATAATTGATAACAGGCAATTAAAATACCGTTCAGAGAGAACAACAATTAATATACGTTTGAGTAGAATAACAAACGTAAGTAAGAACAGAGATAATCTATATATGATTTTCACATATGCCTACAATATTCAGTTTGGTTTTTTTGCCATCACATACGTAGCTCTCCAACGGATAAATGTATTTCTGTTATATTATTATTAAAAATATTGGTTATTAAAAACATTAGAAAATAAAATATGTTTTTATTAGTCAATAAGAAGATATTTTATTTTGAAATGATCTTCCAAGTAACGGAGATTATGCATATTTTCTTTATTAACCTAACTTGTTCCAAACCATTGCAAAGTTCTAATTTATAAGGCTTTATGGCCGCGGTTTTGTACTCATGAATAATAAGTCCCAAAGGGTTTGAAACTAGTTCGTCAAAATGTTGATAAATAAACTTGAATTAATCATTATCAAAATTAAGAATACAACAGAAATACTATGAACTGTAGTGTAATATTAATATAAGTTATTGTCAGTGATTTTGTCCACTTTTTATGATTTTAGGATGTTCGGAACATGGTCGGAATATAAATATACAGCTGCTGCTCGAAGTCATAAAATAAAGATAATTTTATGCTAATTTTGTATTTTATTTTAAAAGGCACATCGAGTTGTACGGGTGTTAGTTTAATCTTTCATATGTTATATTAGCTATATAATCTTCCTCAATAAAATATCTATAATATAAAATAAATTTTTGATTGTTCCACAAATGATTACGTTAAAATAATCTCTTAAAATTTGTAAATATCATAGTTTTCTAGGATTTGCTATGAACGAAGCTATCATCGTCTACTCTGTTTGAAGTTTAATAACAGCTTTTTGATTTTATCTGCCTTTTTTCAGAATTGATTATCCAGCGTGGAACGTGGAAATATCCAAAAATAAATGTTTAACCAGATATTTTAATACCGTTTTAAAATGTTTATAATTGCATTATTATAATAAAAATATATCACAAACAATCTGACATAAACTGTAACATTTTCTAAGGTTTCTTATACTTCTTTAATTAATAGTCTTAACCTTAAATAAAACAAAAAAAGTAATTAAATCTTACTAATTTTATACCTTTCTGTACCCAAAAGATTTTTCATCGAGTTACAAACCTACGTATCGTTATTGGGTGAGACTATGTCTAAATAGAAATATATTTTAATACGTCATCAGGCTCCAACAAAACCTTTCAAAATACAAGTAACTACTATAGTTCAATGACCCCACCAGTTTAAAAAGTTAATAGGCGGACTTGAGCAATGTCCATGTAGAATTTTACATTCTATCAGATTAAATTATATAAGATTTTTCATAATGTAGGTACGGTAGAAACTTAGAAAGAAAGTTTATCAGAAAAAATGTGTTTTGTTTTTACAGAAAAGTTATATTTATAAAAAAGGTTTCTTTTTTCATATTAGTCAATGAACTTATATATAACCGATAGTTTATATAATTATAATAGTATCAGATGGTCTAATTAAATATTTAAAAAAATATTAAAGAAATACAATATGTTGGTTCAAATGGTTCAAAAAGTGAGGGTAAAGTTTAACTATATAATGCATAAAGTAATATTAATCATAAAATAAACATTAACATAATCCTAATCATCCAACTGTGACGGTCAGTAAGTCTGTACGACAACACCAGAGAGCATCGTAAATGGCGTTATAAATTCAATGCGGTTACCAACAACCTTCCACAAAATGTATACAAATAACGTAGTACATTTATAATACATAGATTATATAAAATATATCAGAAATAGAAAAAATAAAGGGTAAAATTAAATTAATACCATTTCTTATAAAAATCAGAGTTTTTCTCAAGAGTGTTTGCTGAAAATAATAATGTTGGCTCTCATATCTAATAAATAAAGGGCAATAGCTAATAATTATTTATTCATAAATATACATTACACGTCAAACAGTTTTGGATACAACTATAACTAGCGGAATGAATAACACCTGAGGGACTGGACTGGCGCAGTCAAAATTAAGGTATCCTAGGGGACTAAGAGAGATGAATGGAATGAATGGAACTCAATTGTTATCATTATTAATATTTTATTGTTGTTTTTTATTACGTTTGTATGTGTCTTTGAGAATTAATCAATTTTGATAGACTTTTTATTACTATAACTCATAAACTTTAATCTTATCTTATATGTTATCTTATATGTAATATCTTATCTTATATGTAATAAAAACTATGGTAAGCAATAATAAGAAATTAACACAATAATCTTAAATTAACACAATATTATGACCTAATTAATTTAACACTTACGACAAAATAAATAAAAAAAAAAGTAGTTGTAACAAAAAAATTGTGTGCGCGACAGTACTGATGGTCCTAATTTCGTTTAGGGTTTAACTTAAATGCCGCTAGTTATACTTATAATTATTTGTATTTCACAATTTCAGATATAACTGTATTGTCATGCCATATCATTCATTTTATTCTATCAAAATATTATTATATATATTATATATTCAGTCAAACTTTATAATTAAAAGTTTAATGTAACGGTCAAAAAACTCCTCGGTAAGCCATATTTTAAATTTGAGTTAACCAGCGGGTAAGATTTTGACATCAGTCGCTTAGTGTACCTGAGATTATACTTCTGCCCGTCACCTCTACTCTCAAACTCATATCTGTGATTAATGAAGTAAATAAAAAGTTACGTATATTGCGAAAAAATTATCAGTATAAGATCGACAAGTCGCCATTCAAAATGTCGTGTGATTATATAAGTATATATAAGTAAAACGTAATATACTAACTGACTCAAATTTAATTTTAATAAGTTGTTTATTTTTACTATCGTAAAAATATTTTTCCTTTGTGTTTTGTTATATTTAAATTTTTTCATCATGACAAGGGTTGGGATACGATAAGATTAATAAAAAAAAAATACGTTATAATTAAAACCAAGTTACGTTACATTTAGTTACTTTGTGAAAGTTGTCTTTTTGCTTATAATTATGGTATACCTACTTTATTAAAATAGTATT
This sequence comes from Napeogenes inachia, assembly GCA_959347355.1. Lineage (NCBI taxonomy): Eukaryota > Metazoa > Arthropoda > Insecta > Lepidoptera > Nymphalidae > Napeogenes > Napeogenes inachia. The sequence goes on from OY365797.1 coordinate 19,435,969, forward strand.
TTTTAAGGATACTCTGATAAGGTGGTTTGAGTTAATTACAAGTAAATATTTTTAAGTTTTTTCTTATTTTTAATTTATTCTTTTATTAATGTGAATAAGTTTGTATTAATTTAGTTGATAACAAGTTGACAGCAACAAAAACCAAAATGAGTTCCTTGAGCATTGTCGCAAAAGCATGTCTCCCCGAAGCATATTTAAGACTTCACACAATGTATTGAGTTTACTTACAATTTTGCTTGCTACAGTAAGACATTAATAAAAAATTTTGTGTAAGTCGGATTGTTATATGAATAAGTATGTGACTCATATGTATTCAATAAATACATTCGCAACAAAAATTAACAGTAATACTAGTCTCGCCTAACGAGTGTAGTGAACACTGCGGTAGGACATTATTGGGCCCTGCGCATTTTCATTCCTTAAGGTAAAACGACATTAAACAAAAAAATAATAATATGCATTGGTGTTCGCAATCCAATACGAAGATATAAATAATGAAACACTTATAAATTTATATTATAACATAAATTTCGTCGAAGATATACCTCGTCACAAATTTACATATTGTAAGTATTATAATATATTACAAAAATATATTTTTCCCAAACCTAATTGTTATAGTGACAGCCAAAGAAGAATCAAACCCATTGAAATTAATGCTGAGAGTAAAATCTTAACTTCGTTTACAAGTTATAATTAGTACCTACTCTATTAAAAAAAAATTGTTAGAGCTTTTGAGCCTTATTTCTGTTAAAATAATTAGTACTCTATTCTTAAAATAAAAGAAAATATTATTATCTGTTTTTTGTAATTTGCAATGAAATGAAACTCAATATTTTATGATTGGGAGGGTGCCGCGAGGTATCATTATTGCCTATAAAAGGTTATTGAATTTTACGTTACGTTAAAGTACGTTGGTATAAAATGAAGGTGAAAACGGAAGTATCAATATATAAGGCATATTACATACATAACCTTTGTTCTGAGAAAAGTAATTGCTTTCCAATTATTTATATTATACTGCGTATACCAGTGTGCAATGTGGGTATGTACGTATACAGATATTATACGTATGTGTGCCAAAATACATTCTCATATAATTTACAAGAAGTATAGTACACACGAAAAATTTTAGTCGTTGTAAATGCGAAGAGACTTTTTATTAAACATATTACTTGGTAAAAATCGTGGTTAAGAGAGAATATATAATAATAATTAGTATAACAAAGAAAGATGGGATTTAAGACTTATTTTTTTTAATTATTTTATCAAATTGTAACAATATTAAGATAAGATACGATGGAAAGGGATGCAGGAGACCGCATTTTTGTTCGTAGCCGGTTAAGCATAAACGCACCCTAAAGTGATTTAAAGGGTCTATAACCACTTCATTTGGGAACTTGCGGCGTCTAGTAATAAATTATTACTGCGTGTTCGCAAACGTTTCTGTAGATATTTGTTACACTAAAAGCGCTGCAAAAGCTTAAAAATTCAAATTTAAGCTTAATATGAAGTTCAGCTGACGTAATAAAATTATGAACATGCAGAACATATTTTCATGATTATATTGGTTAATTATAAACTGAATAAGATACACATTTTAGCCTAAATACCAATATATTCTAGTTAAAGCTCAAATCTATAACTAATCGGCCACTGAAAAAACTTAACTAAACTTAAAATGTATTTGCGAATTAATAGCTAAATCTTTTATATCTATTTATTTATGTTATTTGTTTTTGGTGGTTAAAGAACCAAATTAAAATTTTATCTACTACCCAACTGATTTTTATTAAGTATTTAACATGAGTACAAGAGAAATAAATGTCAATTTCACTATAAAAATCGATGATAATTCAGGGAGTAGATTTCGCTACTCCCGCTTACGATTTCCTGCTAGGAGCCTGGATGGTAAATTGAAGTTTGTTAATTTTGTATTAATAAATATTGTTGAAATATTTGAATACTCAAATATAAAAAGAAGTTTGCGAACCACCCTTGAGAAACAAGGAGGAATTTAGATGATAAGGACCACTTACCAAGTTATATTATAGTTCCAAATTTATGAACTTTTGAACTATAATAAAAGTTATTCGATGTAGTTTAACAAAATATTAATCATTATTAAGAGAAGTTTTCATAAGAAATAAGAAAAGAAAAATGTTCTCATGAATTGCAATTTAAGTTCTGATGCAAGATTACCTACTTGATCAGTTTAAATCTTACTTTTTATTTGTTTCATATTTTTTCCATGCTCAATAAGACCTACACATATAAGAGTTCATTTTTTATTTAACAGATAATTTAATTTTATTTATGGCCTTGATGATATGATTGCAACGTCGGGTTATAATGATGTACTGAAATTTATTACATTAATTATAACTTAAATTGGCTATTCGTAACTATAATTATACCCAACTCATAGTTATATGATAAAACGCTTAAAATAGTCATTTTAATAGGAATTTATTGAAATATAAATCAGGTTGAAAATAAATTTAGTTAACGTTGAAATATTTCGTACAACAAAGTAGTATTTAATTCAAACACCATTTAAAATTTGTTCAAAATGTATCCCTCCGTAACAAATTGTTCAAAATGTATCAGGTACTAAAAGTGCACAAACAAACTTGTAGAGAGCTCTTAAATTGAAACGTTCGTCTGTACGTGACTGAACTTACTGAATTAGATCATTCTAAATGGTGACAGTATTTTTTTGGAAATTACCTAAATACAGACATTATTATTTATTCTTAATATTTGGATACTTCTAATTTTTATATCCCATTAGTACATTGCATCAGAGTTCTAGGATGTAACGATAAGATTTCGAAAACCTTCGTTTGTTCAAATAGTTTTTTGTTATTCTTCAAAATGTAATTCTTTTATTCATTTTCACTTTTGTGTCCAATTTTGAGCAAGTAGCTCGTAGCCATCCAAGTTTGTATAAATTAGTTATTAATAACTACTAAGTCATGAATTTGATTTTTTTTTATCCTCTAGATATGGTCGTCGAATCTACTCAACCAAGTTATTTAAAAATATAAATAACAATTTAAATATTATAATAAACAACAGTAACAATAACTTACTGAGTGAGTTATCTTAAGTTGTAATTTTCGGTGAAGTAGGGAGTTGTACATAATATCAAGGAAATAACAGTCAGCTGGTTCTGGTAGATAAAAGATTTTAATCATTAAATATGTTTACAAGTTACGATTAAAAATAAGATGTCAAAATGATAATAGCTTAATATGTTCCTAAATCAATTTTATAACAAGATAAAGTGAAAAGATTAAAACAGTAAAAAAAGATTTGAAGAAATCATAATATTTTTATTTTATAAATTAATGTATTGTTAGAATTAAGACTTAATGTTTTATATGTGTAGAAAAAAATATATATTTGTATATATATATATATATAAAACATTAAGTCAAGATAGAGATAGCATATGTATATATGCTATCTCTATCTTGACTTACGTAAATAGTTTTTAAACAAACTTCAAAGCCTTCAGAGCTTCTGTATCGATTTATATTTGATCTTCGCAAATATGACCATTTTTTTGATTTTCGTGCTAAGCTCATTTGGCTCATGTATTTAAATTCAAAACTCTATTATAAACACCATGTTCATACAACATGTCCTCTAACTTAAGGTTGTCTGGAAAAGATTTCTCCTTAGCAATACGGCCACCTAATGCTTTTTCATTTTTATATCTCTATTTAGAATATTAATTATCGTATCATATTTTATATACATTACAATAACAGTAAATAAAAAAAACTAAATAAAATTGTGTTATCAATCAACACCACCAAAAATATATAAAGTATATTTTTAGTAAGGAAATACAATTCATTAATCTCCATCTATCAAAGCATTAAAGCGGTCCTTACCACCCACTTTAAGAGATAGAGTCATAAATAATTGTGACTTTTAATTATTTATGGGCTTTGTATAATACAATACAATTTATAAAATGCCACCACGCTATCCCTTTCTCTGTGAAGTTGTAATTAGTTCCTCGTATCGCTGAAATGGGAAATAACTCGGAATTAAATTTTCAAGTCTCTGATTTATAGCATTCGTTTGGCAAAATATTACTAGAGAAGGTTTTTTTAATATAAAACTGGTCCATTCTAAATAAAAAATATGAACGTGGTTCTCATAACAATCAGGCATCATATAAATTAATTGAAACAACAATTTATGATTGTACAGAACCATTACAAATTTACTTTGCTACCGTACTTATAATTAAATAAGCTTTTGCAAACATTCTAATTTTTTTATGTTGCGAATTTGTATATTATTCGGTCTATCAAAGTACCATCCCAATTTATTCCGGTTATCAAAAGCCATTATAAATGACTACAATAGTGACAACCACTTCAATTGTCAATACATATTGATTGATAAAAATTTAAGATTTTTGTAATAAAGTTGAACTTAATAAGTTTGTTACTTAATAACTTAATAAGAATGATACCTTATTAAAGTTAATATTTTAATAAAGTATCATTCTTATACTTTTTATTATTTTTATCCATTTTAGTCAATTTCTAACAATATGTACCGATATTTTCATGACATTTTCAGAACACAGCTCTGAAATTAACTTAGCAATGTATAATAAACATGCATTTAGTTATCTAATTTTTTTTTCTTTTTTTTGTCATATGAAACTTTATGACTTATTTTTAAGTTAAAGATAGCAATTAAGCTATAAACGTGCTCCCCTCTCCGTAAATAACAATACCAAATACCTACGCCTAATACGCCTGTATGTCTGCCTGTGCCTCAAGATTTAAAGTGATAAATTTTTAAAGAAACTGAAGTACAATATAAAGGATTAATGAACTCAAGAGGGTATTAATGTTATCAAGATTTTGAAATGATTTTTATTGTGTATTCTCTTTAGAAATTTGTAAAAAAATAATATGTTTTCGATACCACTCCATAAGCTTTTCTAAAAAAAAATAATATTACAGAGATGTTTGACAACATCTATAAACATGTATAGCCATGTTAAGCTTATTTAAATTTATATAAATATAGAATGAAAAATAGCTATAGCGATACGGTAGCGCAGTTGGTAGAGCGACGGGACAGTTTTCCAGTAGTCGCAGGTTCGAATCCCTGCCTATATCGGTATATTTTTAATTCAGGCGATTTAATTTTAAGGCGAAATTCATATTAAAATTTGAAAAGACAGAAGTTAAAATAAAACCTGCTATAATAAATAAAACACTTTTGTACATTTTTGTTTGTAAGGAATGCGTCATAAAATTTCCAAGTTTTTTCTCAAAACATAAAGTATGATATTAAAAAAACTAGAACTATAGATAGATGAATAAAACAGATAATATAGATGAGATGCGTAATAAATGTTGTTTCTGTCCCGATAAAGACAATTATATATACATTAGACAGACAGACAATTATATTGATATAATAAATCTGGACATTTGTTAAACATTATATTCCGCCTAATAAAAAAAATTGTTCAATTTAAATTTGAAAATTCAAATTCAAATTTGGTTTACTGAAACATAAATAATAGTGAAATTATTAGTTAAAATATTCAATAGACGTTGTGGCTGCGGTTATAGTTGTTTGCTGGTCTTTGACACAAGACTTAACCAGAACAAACTTTATTTGAGCTCCTAAATGGAATAGTTAATGTAAAATAATGTAAAAAATTTTTTAAAGCATGAATAGAATGAAATATTTCTATGAAATTTGAAACTCTGGTAGCATAATATAACTGTTTAAAACAGTATTTTTGTCACATATTTCTGTTATAAAAAGGTAAATAGCTTATTATAAACCATATATACTCATATTATATTACCTTGGAACTATTTATTATTAAATGCTCCCTCGAGTTAGATAATAAATTCTGAAAAAATATCTAGATAAAATCAGAAAACTGCTATTAGCTTTAAGAGATCTCTAGGGAACTCTTCGCTTATAAAGACTAGAGGATAAACATGATTTTTACCAAACTTATACTAATATTAAAAATAAACCTGAAAAGTTTGATTGTCTGAACGCAATCTTTTAATCACTAGAGTATGGTCGAATTATTAAGAATGGACAAAGGGTAGTGAGGCTGTTAAAAATAATGTTGACAAATGTTTATGATTACTAAAATATTTAGTGTAACATAAAGATATTTGTCTGTATATAATTATATTATATTATATAAAATGAATTTATTCATTCACAAAGATTTTTTTTCTCCTGTATATACTATAGTATTCCTAGTGCTGTTTCAATTGTAATGTATACGTAGCAAATATCTTTGTTCACTAAATATTTATTGTAGTCATATCGCATTGTTAGGATTATATTACAAGTATAGATTATTATTTGTTATTATAATTCAACAATATCATATAACTAATAATTTGATGGAGCAAACATCTTTTTCTTTCGATTTTTTTTGTGTTGCTTATCAAAATTGGTAAAAAAGTTGTAGGACAAATGTTGTTGAGATTAATGTAGAGAGACTGCCTGCAAGAGGTGGCCAACTAATTAAAAATAGCCTTCTATAACGCTACAATTATAATCACAATTAGTCTTGTGAATCGTGATATTAATTATTGCAAGTCCTTTCCTCTTCTCATCCATTTATTATTACATTATTTATTCATCCATCTACTTATTTTACGAAGTAGTTTTGACCACAGCTCTCATCCTGCAATTAACCTGGTAACAAGTTATATAAAAAACTACAATAACCAATGAAAATAATATGGAGAATACAACTTTGAGGTTAAAAATAAAAAGATTTAGTATGATTTTCTAATAAATAACCACTATCTTTATAATTAAATACTTACGAATGTATTCGATTCAAGAAATATTAAACATGATCATTTAAAATGGATATAATGGTAACAAATGAAATATTGAAGAGTATTACTTTAAATATTTAAGCGGTAATGATTGACATCAAAGCCATACATAGTATAAACTTTCTTTGCTACGATTGAAGTACTTGTAGTTTCATAAAAGAGATTGAACAAAGATAAAAAAATATAAAAGAAATTTGAATAAGTAAATTGAAATTAACATTTCAACACTCTCTTTAAATCAAAGTCATAACTACTAAAAACTTTCTTTACTTACCATATATTTTTATTAACATACATGACACAATATGAATAATATTTAACTATGGATCTTATTGTTTTACAACTAAACTACTTATAAATATTAAGATTACACATCTCATGTCACTTCTCATAGCTATAAATTTATCCTCAGACTATGCTTTGGTGTATGTTTTTTCACATAGTTAAGAAAGAAAATTTTAATTACGTTAATTGCATTTTGATTGTCAATGGAAACATTTTAGAATGGAATTTTATTACTCGGACCTCTTTCTTCATAAAAAACTAAACATAGCTTGCTAATTGCAACTTTAATTGTTTTAACTAGTGACATTTTTTCATTATGCAATAATTGTTTGTGTCATATTCATGGAGGCGCCAGAATTTTTATACTAGGCATCACTATTACTAAAGGAAGTTATGATTGTACAGCATACTTGTATGTTTTTATTTTATCATAGAACTGCACTCTGTGTTATTGGCCTGTTACATTTCAAAAAACGTGGACCTTTTTCAAACGACATTTTAAATACCGTTTTCTTTTCACATTTGTTGCAAAAGCATTTGTATCACTGCTATTCACATTTACGGTCTGTAGCATTTTAATTTTAACGGAAAATAATATTTATACCAGAACTTTCCCTGGCTATAGCCTTCGGTTTGTACGCAGGTGGGTCAAAAAGTTCGCGGAATGGAGGGTAAGAAGTAAGAAATAAAACACAAAATAATTTTTCCTTCTCAATGTATTCCCCCTTTACTCTAATACATTTATTAGACCTATCAATTAATTTATTAATACCATCGAAAAAAATTATTTCTCTTTGTCGCCAAAATAGGCCGAAATAGCGCTCTTCACTTCTTCATCACTGGAAAATTTCTTCCCTCGAAGCTCTTTTTTCATTTTTGGGAACAAATAAAAATCTCTAGGGACTAGATCTGGGCTATAGGGAGGATGTTCTAAGATTTCGAAGCCCATTCTTTGAGCAGCAGCCAACTTGCGCCTTGTGTACAGGTGCATTGTCGTGCAAAAGGAGCACACTTTGGGTCAATTTTCCCCGTCTTTTCTCCCTCACAGCAACTCGCAGACGTTCTAATAATGTAGCGTAGTACTTCCCAGTTATAGAAACACTCTTTTCTTTATAATCAATAAGAAGGATTCCTTCTGAATACCAGAAAACAGAAGCCATGAGTTTTCCAGCCGACGGAGACACTTTAAATTTCTTCGGGGGTGGTGTGCCCTTTTTGTGCCACTGCATGGAGTCTTGTTTAGACTCAGGCTCATAATGATGAACCCAAGTTTCATCGCCAGTCACAATTCGGTTCAAAACTTCATCCTTTTGATCACCACAGAGCGCCAAAAACTCGCGACAACACTCAACTCGCCGCTGCTTTTCTCCATGTTGCAAAAATTCTTCCGGATTGACTTGTTGATTGACGTGTAGCTCAGTGAATTATGACCTAATTGTTTTGAAACTTAGTATTTATACTCTTAATGAGTGTCACAACTAGTGCAGGTAGTAAAAAATTGTCTTTTCCCTCTCCATACCCCTCATTGCGCGAACTTTTTGAGCCCCCTCGTATGTATCAGGTAAAGAGGAGAGAAGCAGAGTACCAAAAGATTCATTAATCACTTTGAATCCGATATTGCTTAACTTATGATCTGTCAACTTTAATAACATATTCTTCTCTGTTTTGACACTCTACGAGGTTTGTATTACGTAATTCACGAAGAAGAAGACTTCGCGTTAAGTAAATGCATCAAAAATTTAATAATTCTTGTCTTGTTTTTAATAAATATTTTAAATAAAAAAAAGGAGTAACTAGACATATCATGTCATGTAGTATGGTAAAAAATACATTATACTGCTACACCTCTAATCCTTATTTAATGAGTTATGAGAGCAAACTCTATTACTTTTGGCAAAACTCTTGAGACTAAATGGAATTTAATAAACAGAATTGCCTATTCAAACTTTTACTTTTCTGAAATCTGTAATATGATATTATATATAACGTATATATTATCAAAGTACTTAGTTAATTGTGTACAATTTGTGAAAGTCGTACCAAGCGGTTGTTTGTATACGAGTTACATTAAATTAATGATGCCATTAACTACGTTCTCAATTTTAGTAAGTACTTACGAACTGTTACAGCTACTGACTATGTCAGGATATGTTATGTTAATGTTTATTGTATGATTAATATTATTTTACCCACTATATATATACTGAGTTCTTTTATATATACAATTATATTCCTTGAATCTAAGCACATTATCAAATCTTGTGGAATCATTTTACTTAATTTAATGAACTACTGGTTTTTATTAATTTTAATTATACAATATTAAAGTAATGATATAAGATATAATTTATTTCAAGTATCTCCATCAGCAACTGATTATTTTTATTGTTACTTTTCTATGGCCGCCGGACTTGACTGGAACGAGGACAATAGTTTTATCTAGCAAGGTGGCGTGTTTCAGATTCACCGGCAGTCAAGTTTTAATGACCTTGCGAACAATAGATTGTAAGTACATAAAGATCTGTTGCATATCTTTATTTGGATGAAGTATATATATATTTCGAATACTTTTTTCCAATACGCATTGGAAGTCAAAATCAACATTTTTATTTTAAATAGTCATATAATGCTTATTATAAAACGTGAGAGTCTAGTTGTACGTTTTTAAAGGGTAGGTTAAAGAAAACCAACTATCAAGAAACTCCATAGATACTCTTTCAAATTAATTATAAAATTACAACTTTACCTTTTTTTTAATGCTTAGTACGGAAAAAAAAGAAAAGAAGACTAGAATTACCAAAACCATTTGATTCTCCTACATTTACAAGAACTTAAAACGGTTTTAACTTTAAGCTTTCGCAACAATAGTAATTATATAAAACCTTATCTTCTTGCCAAGAATGCCGTGAAATTAAATATATTACAGTAAGATAAAAGATTTATAACTATTCAGCAGAGATTTATTATAAAGAACGGGAATTCTTATTAAGAAAAAATATATAATACTAATAGAGTTCTATATCTTTACTTCAAAAATAGCAATATTAAATTTAAAAAAGCCTTTTTTATGAATAAAACTTATTATAATAAAAACACGAACTAAATATTTTTTGTTTATTTACATGATTGTCCTACTTTTTGCTTACTATTGAAACTTTCTTATCTGAAATCTATTTTGCGCAAATAATTTGCTTGATCTATCTATCTTATTGCTTAAACAACCTGCAAGTAAATGTCAACTTGCGTATAAGTTTTGATAACCAAGGCAAGAAAAGTTGACTATGAAGATAAAATAAAATTTAAAATATCCAAACTATTTTACAATAATTTTAAAAGAAATATTTTAATGTTCTTAAATATAAGGAGAGTAAATAAAAAATTAAAAATGTTTCAAGTTTGTGTTGTTTATTTAAACTATAATCTTTATCACACTGAAACAATTCAATTTAAAACCTGCATGGGCTTAGCTCAACCAATGTAAATACATTTTATAAATCCACTTCTTTTTTATTTTATTTTATTGCGGTATTTACACCGGAAGTAGTTCCATTTTTTATCGTATTTTTTGTTTATATAAACTCAAATCGTAAGCAATATTATATTATGCTAAAAAAAATATATTTGAAAATATCCATGAAATATACATGAAGCCTTCTCAGGATCGATCATTATATCATTATGATGAACCTGATATCTGATGGGCTATATTCAATGTCAAGTCACATACTATCACTTAACGGAAAAAAACAAGTCAGCATTAGAAGGTCCTTCTAATGGTCCTGAAAACCACGTCGAAAATTAGTTAGCGAGATCGTGAAATTTTTTTGATATTTTTACAATGCCAGAGTATAGGTCTTTGCAACAAGCGAGAAAATATTTTGATATTTCTTTTCTTTCTTTTTCCATCATCAAATTATATTTTTTTTTAATACAGAACAAAAATAGTAAAACTTATATATTTTTATCCCTTTTTTTACACTAAACTTTAGATTAATTTCTTTGTGACGCAAGCACAATTATAAGTAAACTTAAGGCAGTGTGTCTTAAGGAAGTCTTAAACATATTTAAGCATACTTCGGGGAGACTTGCTTTCGCGCCAAGCCAAGAGAGAGGCTTCTCTACATCAATAACAAAACATTTATTGTACAACTTTTTAGAAATTTTGATAAACAACATAAAAAAACGAAACAAAAAAAATTTTTGCTCCCTCTTTTACTTACTACTCTATATTTTGTAAGAAGTACTTAAAAGGTCAACGCTCGGGCTCCATATCGACGATCAGAGTTAATGCCAGTTCAGAGACAACAAATAAATTTTTGTATAAAAAAAAATAAATTTAAATTTTAAAAAGTATATATTATATACTAAAGATTATACATATATCTACCTATCGATTTTACTTAAGTGTGTAATAAAAATTAATTGGTGCTTTGAGAGAAAAGAAGAATCACCCGAAAAAATAAACGATCAATTAATGTAATGTTTAATATTAGTAACGATGACACATAATATGAATAAATAAAAGCGATGTGAATGAATAAAAGGCTCTTCATTTTAAAGGTTACTAATATTCTTTTAAGTAACCATTATTAAAACTTACAATTCAAAAAAGTTTGGCCAAACTCTCATACTTCTCATTCAATTTAGATGTACTAAAAGTACCCTCTTACAAAAGATCGGCGTAAGTAACTTTGTGTTCCTTACCTCAAGTATGAGCACCGGAAGTCTAACAACTTCCTCTTACATACGCAACAGGAACAACAACTTCAGTTCATAGAATGCTTTTATAACATCTTATTTATTATCTCGCAAAGTTTATTATGTGTTATTTATTAAATAAAATAAGCTCTCTACAATGGTTTTAAAAAACACATTATACAAAATAAATGTGGTTACGCTGGCTATAATACATAAATGACTAAATTGATCGTTCAGTTGTAAATAAACCCAGAAATGTTTTATTACCCGGATGTTTTTTTACAAAAAAAAAATAAATAAATTGGTCTCCCAGTCAAAATATTAACTTTGGTCAAAATATTTGGAGTAAAATTCCTAAAAGTTACCTTCTATAGACACATAGTTCTTTAATTAGCCTATAGTCTTATAATTTAATAACGCATTATCTTAAATATTTTATAATTTGAAATTAAATTTAATCAAACTCATTATCTCTTTATTGGTAGAGTTCTCCGTCGTAACAGTATTCTTTTTGTTAGAGGAAATTGAATTTCCCCTAAAAATACTTTGATATAAAACTAAAATGAAAACCTACTTTGGTTCTCATTAATACATGAGCAGTGTTACACACTACCTTTGTTCTAGGACATTTAATTCCTCAAAAATATTTCTATACACGTATATGCATATAGACAATACATTATATCATAGTATATAAGAAAAAAAAGTGAAAATATTTTCACCTTTTCTTTTTTAAAAAATCCAGAGACTTTTTTAATCTAACATTTTATCATGTCGTCTTAGCAACACCAAAACCAAACGTAACCAAAACGTACTTAAGAGTGAATTAGATTAATACATTTTGTAAAACATAAGACTAACGTTAACAGTCTTTACAAAAAAACAATATTTGTGTTACAAAATATTTTCTGCGTATTGATTATAATAATACATTTTATATGTTCATATTTACTTGGCATTTAGAGTCTGTGATTATATTAAGTTTTACATATAGGTAAATACTTAATTCAACGTATGCATTATTTTATAAAAAAACTCACACCAAATTATTGTTATCGTAATAAAATTAATTATAACGAATCTAACTCGCGTATGATTGCTTTGTCGCAATCGTGTCGTATCGTGTCACGGTAAGACGAGATGGAGGTGTCAGTAAGTCAGTAAATTATTCATCTACCTCCAACGATAGGCGTATAGTTCAGAACGCACACAAAATTTATTATCATGAGGTCTCACAGTGCGGTCACAGACATAAAGTTTATAAAAATATATAATACTTTCATACCTTTTGTTGGGAAAAGGATAATAAATAAATATTATGATGAATATTCGTGGTTTTATTAATTACAGGCCTAAAACTTGTATTTAAATACTATCAAAACATCAACAATAACATTATTTAAGTATCTATTACGAACTTTAAACAAACTAGCCCAATCTGTTACAGTGTGCCTTTTTTAATTTTTAAAATCTTCCGTTTACGAAATGAAACTGAAAATAATATGACTGAAAAATAGAATTTAAGAAAGTCATATTTTGATCAACTTAATAATCTTTATCGGTTAGAGGTGCTCCTTTGATTTTAGCTTTATCAGTTTTTATCTGTTTAAAGACTTACAAAGCATTATTTAAACACTATATAAAGGTATTTAACAATATGATCTTTAAAATGGCAGCATGCTATCATTTATTCTGAAATTGTAAATTATTCCTCGCATTGCCGAAATGTAGAATAACCAGAGATTATTTTTTCAAGTCTTTGAATAGAAGGCTCTCATTTATAGCATTTGACAATAAAATTGTTAAATGAATTTTTAAATATAAAATGGAGCAATTTAAATAAAAATACGACATGGTCGTTGTAATAATGAAACATTGAAGGATTAATTAAATGAAACATTTTATTAATTACGCACATTTTATAACTGTACAACATCCATTACTACCTTAATTTGTTACTGTTTATATAATGAAAGAGGCTTTTGCCAATGGCCTGGCTCGCGTTGTATAGGTAAATATTATTTGCAATAATGTTTATTTCGCGGTACATGAATAAATACATAATATGTTTAGGTAATAAAATACCTTTATGAATAACTACAATAATAATAGCAACCACAATTTTCGATATATGAAACACAAAATTTAGTAGCACGGCTAAACATAATAGGAAAATCTATGCTAAATAGATTATTTTAAAAGAAAAGTAAAAATTATAGTGTCAGGCAATGAGTTTACTTTTAAATTACATTCTGTTTTCTCATGTTGTAGAAAAAGTGCAAATTGTGTTATTTCATTGTTAAATAAATATATACATTTTAAATAAAAAAGTATAATAAAGCTATAAATAAGCTTTACTGAGAGTAACTTAATATTTGATAATTTCATATAACACAGCTAGCAGAGGAAGGGTATATAATAAAGATATGATCAACCTTTTTCTATATTTGCTATTAAAAAATATTGGACATTTATTAAACAATATTTTTAACTATAATACAAATGTATGGTAGGCCTGCTTTCAAATTGCGACTTAAACTTCATAATCTGGTTATTCACTGAAGAAGATCTGGAAATGTAGTATTAAAAGTCTGAATAAGAAACAAGAGAAAAATATATATTGACACTTTATAACATAAAAAATAATATGTTTTAGCATATCATCCACTATGTGAATGAACTCATTAAATCCTTTCAAACAATGCATTACCAAAACCGCACAATATGAAGCTTAATTTTGATTATTTATTAAATTAGTTAATTTTAGTTGGTTATTTTGTTATATTTAAAATCTAAAACCATTATTAAATAATAATAAGAATAGCTCATTTCAAGAAAATCAGAGCTTGGAAATGGTTATTGTTAACATTATTAGGTATTTTTAATATATTTCTTTTATATAAATGTACATAGCGTTTTACAATTCACGGAAGCTCATATTGTTTTATTATCTTGTTAACCGACTTCTTCAAAAAAGAGAAGGTTCTCAATTCAGCCGGTATATTTTTTTATTTTATTTTTTCATTTATGTACATCGATTTATCCGAGGTTTCTTAACCAATTTACGTAATTCTTTTTTTGTTTGATGCGAAATAGTTTCGAATTGGTCCCATAAAAGATTTATTCAGATAGGCCCATTAGTTTTTATTTTATGAGCATTTTTGTCTTGTACTAGCTCCTCCGGAAGGAAATCAAAACGTGCTGTGACTAATGACGTCTGCTGTTTTGGATATAATAATTTCTCACAGACAGTAAGTACTTCAGCATATTGATTTATGGTGGTTATAATATTACGCTCATTCATTTAACAAAGGCTTTGTGAAGTCTGACGCGCTGCTGCTAGCCGGTTCTCATGTTGCTGAGCAGACTCGGTTCCTGTACGGTTTCGTATCACTTCTAATCAATGAGCGCTTTGCTCAGTCGACTCGTTCTTTAAACGCTCATTAATGAGACCAAGTCCTTGTTCTTCTTCGTATCGATTCAAGTTAGTAATCATATTAAGATTTAATTGTTCTTTTGTAGCTTTATCTACATATCGTTATTTTTGAAGTAGGCATTCCATAATTTACATGTCCATTTAGTTTAAGAATTCTGTTGACTACATTTTCATAATTTGGGCTTTTTTTTCACAATACTTCAGATTGTTTGACCAGTTAGCCATTAATTCTAGTCAGATAATTCCATATTTAACATGATAAATTGATGCCTATGGAAATTCATTGGAGGATAGTGAATGTGTACAGGAAAGTTATAGTTAATGTCTAATGATCTATTATACTTTTAAACATAAATCCTAACTGTCGTTAAAAAACCTACGTTCTGTCATTTGCATGCGCGTGCATCAATAAACATGGGATTTCCCATAGAGAAACTTTGTTTTACAACAACTTTTTTTCTAGTTAAGATTTTTCATTTCTGTTTTTTTAATAACCTGCGTCATAAAGTTCGTGAAACATCTGCCAATTTGCATATGATTCGTTTTATTAGTTTGGACGTCAATTCGGTCAGCAATTAGGTTTCATGAACGGTTAAGAGATTCGCTTACGCTCCGTTCAATTAAAAATATTAAACAAAATAATATAATCGTTGTACATTTAACGGGCTGATATCTACGATATCACGATATCATATCTACGATAGCAGACTCGGTTCCTGTACGGTTTCGTATCACTTCTAATCAATGAGCGCTTTGCTCAGTCGACTCGTTCTTTAAACGCTCATTAATGAGACCAAGTCCTTGTTCTTCTTCGTATCGATTCAAGTTAGTAATCATATTAAGATTTAATTGTTCTTTTGTAGCTTTATCTACATATCGTTATTTTTGAAGTAGGCATTCCATAATTTACATGTCCATTTAGTTTAAGAATTCTGTTGACTACATTTTCATAATTTGGGCTTTTTTTTCACAATACTTCAGATTGTTTGACCAGTTAGCCATTAATTCTAGTCAGATAATTCCATATTTAACATGATAAATTGATGCCTATGGAAATTCATTGGAGGATAGTGAATGTGTACAGGAAAGTTATAGTTAATGTCTAATGATCTATTATACTTTTAAACATAAATCCTAACTGTCGTTAAAAAACCTACGTTCTGTCATTTGCATGCGCGTGCATCAATAAACATGGGATTTCCCATAGAGAAACTTTGTTTTACAACAACTTTTTTTCTAGTTAAGATTTTTCATTTCTGTTTTTTTAATAACCTGCGTCATAAAGTTCGTGAAACATCTGCCAATTTGCATATGATTCGTTTTATTAGTTTGGACGTCAATTCGGTCAGCAATTAGGTTTCATGAACGGTTAAGAGATTCGCTTACGCTCCGTTCAATTAAAAATATTAAACAAAATAATATAATCGTTGTACATTTAACGGGCTGATATCTACGATATCGGAATAAATATTCAGGAATAGGATATTATTTATAACATCACCGCTGAAAGGTTTTGAGTGTGAAATTTATGAAATTAACGTAGTAAATTCATCATTTTTTTTTAATATTTGTTAGTATTATTACACATAATAAATGAATAATATTTTTATTATAAAAAAATTATTATTGATTATAATACAAATATATTGGAATATTCGTAATAGATTTCATTTGATAATGTTTAATTACCTTAAATTATACATTAGATTTTTCCTTAATGAAATATCAGCGTAAACTATAAGGTAATTTATTTTGATGTGGAAAATCAATTATGATTTATAAAAATTTTTAAGCTTTTGAAATTAAGATCTTAGCGTTATTGAAAATTATCATCACAATTTCAATAAAGGAACTTATTTTCTCAGAAGGTCTTCGTACTTAACAGCAAAAGCTCTTTTGACTAAATGGTATTTTTAAAAAATATTGTTGAAACAAACCAACAGTCTTCTTCGTTAATATATGGTATATAAGCTATATTGTTTATTTTGCAAGTAATATAATTGTACTTAGTTAAATGTTATTAACTTGGGCAATTAAAACCGAGTGGTTGCTTATAACCGCATTGAATTTATGGCGCCATTTACAATGTTCCTTAATGTTTTTGAACAAACCAACTGTGAAAGTCTGTAGGTCTATACTGTCACAGTTGGGATAATGTTAATTTAAGATTTATATTATTTTAGCCACTGGAAAATTATTTGTAAACTTTCCTTACCTGGAATTTATCTAATTGAATCATCTAAAGATTTTATATTTATATAGATGATAACTTATAAGTTTAATAAATGATAATAAAGCCAGATAATTAAGGACATGCAGAAAGAGAGTGAGTGCTTTGTACCTATACATCAGTCAGTATTCATTGGGAACATAAAACCTGATATACATTGTGTCACTTTTTTGTTGAAAATAATCGTTATGTATAAGACATAAATGAGATTTTTTTGACGTGACAACGTCTTAAATTAGGTTAAGCTGGGAGTCACTTATGAAAAAGTGTAACGCCCGGTAACGTAACGATGAGTCACACACACATAGAATGCCTTGCGTCTCTCTCCCACTCAAATATGATCGGTCCGCCGAGCAATGTTTTGATTTTCAAATTGATTCTTTAAAATTACAAATATTAAGAAAAAGTGGCAGATATAAGAAAACTTGATTTAAAATGTGTTGAGCAAGAATTTTAATATCTAATTAAAGTAAATGTTTTAATTTTCAACTTCATTATTTACAATTACAAATTTTAATTAATTTCAAATTTATTTAGCAAAAATTTGAACCTTCGATCTGAATAAGTGTTTTGATTTTCAAATTAATTCTTTAAAATTAAAAATATTAAAATATATAAAATCAGAAGTGACGTCACATAACATTATCTGTACTTATTATTATTTAATATGTAGGCCAGTACATGTGACCATACTTGGTAGACACAATTGGAAATAGTATTTTTTTATAACTGAAAAAAAAATATATATAAAATACTGGTAGCAAACAATAACTTCAATGATCGATATCTCCGCAACTAATTGATGTATCGAAAAAGTCTGTAAATAAATTTTGTAAAAAATAATAACATCAATAATATAATATAAAATAAATAATATATAAAATGATTTTACGTGACAACGTCTTCATCGTCCTATCCTCAACAAAATCACTCAAATTATTAAAATATTGTGCAATTTAATAATATTCATATCAATAAATATTTTTATCATTTAAATTTGTTTATAAGAAATTTGTCTATTTTTTGGTTAAAATCCTCGAAGAAGTAATTCAATATAGTCAAAGCTTCGAAAGGGCTTATTTTAGCAGACGTACGTTCTTCTTATTCTTATTAATAAATGTCATCGCCATCGCGATTAAAATGATCATATCGAGAATGTTTTATTCATCGAGACCAGTGGCGATACGGTAGCTCAATTGTTAGAACGAAGGGACGGAAGTCGCTCCTTCGAATCCCTGCCAATGTCGGTTTGTTCTTTTATTTTATATTTATTAAAAATGTATAGTATATACTGTGATAACAAACCTATAAATATAAATACAGATTTAAAAGATTTGCAAAAGTAAATAAATATCGGTAATCATTTGTTTTGTGTGATCCGTCATGAAACATGTAAATCCCATGTCAGAATTTTCTTGATTTTTTATTATTTTTTAAAACGAAGTCAATATATTTTTAGTCAATATATTCTTAGAAAACGTAAATATTAAATTAAACGTAAAAATTCTGCGTAAAACTACGCATGAGTTTTCGAAATAATGCTTTCTTTTTCTAAAAAATGTGAACCCGTTGCTGTGGGCTTATGACATCTTATTTGTCACTTAGTCGCATGTGTTACAGAGGTAAGAAAGCCATTTTGTAAAATCATGACGGCGTGAGCCAAAATTATTTATGAATATCTCTTTGTAGGTTACAAGATTTTAAAGTAATTGGAAAACTGTATTGTTTTTCGTCATGATTATTTCTAGTATTTTATTTTAAATTGTTTTACCTTTCTATACATATCGTTTGTGAAAAACACTGAGGGAAATTAGATGAAGACCGTAACCCGGGTCTTTTAGAGAATCATAAAGTCATCACTAGCAAAATAGAAGGTCACAAAGGGAATAATGACGTCCACAGTGATAAAGAAGGTATTATGTATATATTTCCTACGCCTTAGCTTCGTAGTAATTATTTTAAATAAACGTTACACCAAATAATTGTTTCCTTTTTAAATTTCTCTTTTTAATTTAATGTTAATTGATCGAATTTTTAATTCTCAATAAAGAATCCTTATAAATAAAATGTCTATAATTTTACAGATCTTTTTACACGTTAAAATAAACGAGATAGAAATAGATATGATTATGAAATCAGCGATCAACACACCAACTTTTATTAAATCTTTTATATCGTCATATATTTTCTTCTATCTGTGTACCGCTTGCCTAAAGGCGTAATATTTTTAAATAGTTTAATGGCGTTTATTTTGGTTTGTCCCTTTTTGCAATACCCTTTTTAAAAAATATAAAAGCTTTAAATAGATATACATGTTTATTGATGTTTTCAAACTTAATTTAGGTTGTGGCATCATTTCAATAATAATCTATACTGCATAATTAGGAACATTGGTTAGGATTTTCGAAAGAAGCCTAATAGATGTCACTACCGTGCCGATAAAGATGATCACATATGGATTTATTTTTCACTATATTTATTTTTAAAATTAAACTATTAAGAACCATATCAAAATTATTTTGAATTTTATTACGTCGTTTTGTAATAGTTCCGTACAGAAATGCTTTGAGCAGAAGTGACGTCAATCAAAGAGGCTGTTGTAATTCTAACATCGTATGATTCTCGTTAACGTGAACATGTAGTTGGTGTGAATGTATAATATCTAACCAGCATCTCTATCTCTCTGAACCAGTTTACAATAAAATATTTACAAATTAAATAAAATTGTTATTTTTTTAGTCAATGCTTATTCATAATACTTTTAGAATATCTAAAAAGAATCGTAACAATATTATATGTGTAAGTTAAGATACTCCTTATATAAATATTACTATCATTAGTAAAAAGTTTGTCTGTTAGTATTAATTTGTCTGTTTATCTTTCGACAATATTTTATTTTTTGTGCAAAATATTTATTATGATAATATTGTTTTTCGACACTAATAGAAGTCGATTTTTCGAGAAAGAATGTCGATTTTTAACTTCTGTTGTCGTAGTAGCTCAGAATGTATCCTTAGATAAAAAAGGTATGCAAATAATCTTAAATTGAGACGTCCGTCTGATACGCCACTGTTCTTACTCAAATAATTTTTTTTAATTACCTAATTTTTTTATTGTGCATGTCTACAACATCAAGATAATAAAAGTCAGTTGGCAGTTCAGTTGGCTCAGGCAAATATAAGATCTTCAATGAAAACATTTCTGTAGTTATTAAAGCTATTTTCTAGTTAGGAATAATGTTTCAAAAAATATCACTATACCCCATAACTAATTGTTTTGCATGATTCTAAACAAAGTTAATAAGTGTGTGAAGTGAAAAGACTAAAACGTTTTGGAAAGTTTTTAAAAAACTCGTTTTTTCCATCTATCAAAGAAGGACGAAGACGGTGAAAATAAAGGATTGACTTACAATCATGAGCTTGGTATTAAATAATTTGATTAAACACTCTCAATGAAGGGGTAATATTCGGTTTACAAAATGATGAAAATATAAAACCCAATATTAAACAAAAATATGGTTGCCTGTAAAGTCGGTTTTACGGGCGAAGATTTACGTGACCACGTCTTTTTCTCGGTAGAATATTTATTGATATGAATATTATTAAATTGCACAATATTTTAATAATTTGAGTGATTTTGTTGAGGATAGAACGATGAAGACGTTGTCACGTAAAATCATTTTATATATTATTTATTTTATATTATATTATTGATGTTATTATTTTTTACAAAATTTATTTACAGACTTTTTCGATACATCAATTAGTTGCGGAGATATCGATCATTGAAGTTATTGTTTGCTACCAGTATTTTATATATATTTTTTTTTCAGTTATAAAAAAATACTATTTCCAATTGTGTCTACCAAGTATGGTCACATGTACTGGCCTACATATTAAATAATAATAAGTACAGATAATGTTATGTGACGTCACTTCTGATTTTATATATTTTAATATTTTTAATTTTAAAGAATTAATTTGAAAATCAAAACACTTATTCAGATCGAAGGTTCAAATTTTTGCTAAATAAATTTGAAATTAATTAAAATTTGTAATTGTAAATAATGAAGTTGAAAATTAAAACATTTACTTTAATTAAATGTTAAAATTCTTGCTCAACACATTTTAAATCAAGTTTTCTTATATCTGCCACTTTTTCTTAATATTTGTAATTTTAAAGAATCAATTTGAAAATCAAAACATTGCTCGGCGGACCGATCATGTTTGAGTGGGAGAGAGACGCAAGGCATTCTATGTGTGTGTGACTCATCGTTACGTTACCGGGCGTTACACTTTTTCATAAGTGACTCCCAGCTTAACCTAATTTAAGACGTTGTCACGTCAAAAAATGCCATTATGCTATCCTCTATTCTTAAAATGTAGCCCTAAATTAATTACAAACTAAAAACAAAATGGACCATTCAAAATAAAAATACGACATAGTCGCCTTAAGAACCAGGCATTGAAAGATTTAAATGAAACATTACGTCACCCACATTTTATGATTGTATATCATAAAATTGTATATTGTATATTATTGTAAATTGTATATTGTATATCATCCATTACTTCTTTATTTCTCTACAATTCGTACAACTAAGCAAGCTTTGTTTGAAAATATCTTTAAACATGTATAGCCATGTTAAGCTTATTTTAAATTTATAAATATAGAATGTAAAAAAAAATTATCTACTAGAAAGAAACCTAATAGATGTCACCACCGTCCCGATAAAGACGATCACATATAGAATGCTTAATTCACCGAAACGGACAGCGATACATTAGCTCAGTTGGTAGAGCGACGGGACGGTTTCCCAGTAGTCGCGGGTTCGAATCCCTGCCCGTATCGGTTTTTTACATTCTATATTTATAAATTTAAAATAAGCAAGCTTTTATCAACGGACTGTCTCACGCTTTAGGGTGAATGTTTTCTGAAATTATGTGTATTTCTCGGTACAGGAAAGTACCCGCCTAATACATTTGGGCATTCAATAATAAAATACCATTATGAAGGACTATAATAATGACAGCCACCACAATTTCCGATACTTGAAATATCGGAAATATTGGCCTGGAAACAATAACTATAATATAATATATAAATATATATCAACGCGCGCGGCAGCGCGCGACCCAAGTTCTAGGGCCGACCGACTGAGCTGCCGCAAGAGAGTATATCTAAACGGCTAGTTTACGCCAAAAACGGCCTTTTCTTACCTTCACTGTCAGGCCCCCCTATGACTTAGAGCTACCAAATTTTTTATACAAGCAGCGTCTACCCATTTCTACCCTATATAAAAAAATCATTTGTCTGCGTTCAGCCAAACCGGAGGAAAAAATACGCCAAAACGGCCCTATTTCGCGTACTTATTCATTATTCATAAGTGATGTAAATTCTAGCCTACTTCCAGGTATGGTAGGACGCTGAAACTCGGTGGGCAGGTATGATATATACTAAAACCTCCAAAAAAAATCGAAAATTTTTAAAATTATAATTTTTAGGCCCAAGAGGTCTAAAACATAGACATGCGAAGTTTGCAACATGCGGCATATCAAAAGATTCGTCTCGTAAAGTGCAATAAAAATTATCTACAACAATTTTTGATTAGATTCTTTGTTAAGTCACAATTAGGGCAAAACAGATATTTTTATTAAAAATGGATTCTCTTTTTAATACGCTTTTATTAGCTTGGGTTGTATGTATCTATGTATGTAACGGAATCTTCGAGCTTAATTTTCACCAGGTTCCAGCGATCCGATTAAATTGAAACTTTGCACACGTATCAAGGACCGATGACAATGCAATAATTTGATAAAAGTTTCCCAAAAAAAAAAAAAAAAAAATAATAAAAAAAAAAAAAATGAAGAATAGTTTAAAAAATTAAAAAAACACGCTTTTATTGCTAACCGAACTAAAAACAAAATAAATATTAATTTAATAAATAAATATTAATTTTATTGGAAGAGATACAATAAAGTGGCCATAGATGCCTTTAGGCCTAAACATTCGATTTAGGCTTGTAAATTTTATAATATATATATATATATATATATATATATATATATATATATATATATATATATATATAAATATGGCTTCAATAACTGCACATATATTTCTTAAGATAAATAATAACATTGTTACAAATTCTCAATTTACGCATTACTCTTGTTGGTGAGCATTTGCGCGACCGTAAAGGCATCCTGCAGTTGCTAAGACTAATGTGCCAAACAATACGCGATTTTTTTAGGAAACCCTGTCAGGGACCCGTCTGCAAAGATACTGAAGGTCAGAAAAAGGTTGCAAGACTGTCCTGCCAAAAAAGACTGAAAAAGTAATTGAACTTGACAGAACTGAAACAAATATATCTGCACTAAGTTTGCAATATTGTACTGTAGAGACTGCGCATATGTAAGCAATGATATGACTGATTCATAAAACTAATTTGTAATTTTATTTGTAGTCTTATTAAATGTGATTTACATGTATCCTAATTATTAATATTTTAGAAAAAAAGTTTATATTTGGTTCAAGTTTTGTGACTTTAAAGCAAAGGTTGTTATTTTTGTTAATATTTAGTTCCACTATCATAAAAAAAATATTAAAAAGAAAGTTTTACTTCAAGTTCTTTTTACTCATACTTGACCACTTGAACTATAGTCGTTTTATCCAATTACAGCCATATATTAGTAAATTTCTCGTAATTATTGAAATTATGACGATTTTCTTCACGGGTCTCCTGGACCCAACCCTACTATCGTTGTAACATATTTTAACTGTGCTGACGCCGGGTTAATGAATTAGACTTATTCCTAAGAGACTTCAACAGTAGAAGTACTAAGGGTCTATTGACAACTTAACGACGTCAATCTGGATTTTTCCATTAATTGGGAGGTAAAACTAACCACAATGATGAAAGTAAGTCCCATTGAACCGTGAAGGCGATTGATTTCGGATCAATGCCCGTTGATCGATCATACGGAGACCACTGAGTGATTCTTTCTAAAAAAATCTAAGTAATGAAATGATTTCTCAATTTATGAGTTTGTCACAGACTAAAAAATAAAAAATAAACAATAGTTTAAAAAACTAAAAAAAACACGCTTTTATTGCTAACCGAACTAAAAACTAGAAAATAATTTTTAATGACAAAGAGTATAAAATTACAGTAGTAGAAGATCGAACAATTAATCATAGTGAATCGCCTTAATATAAAATTATAATAAAATTTAAGTTATAAACAGAATAATTCAATTCTGAGTAAAAAGCGTGGGGTGCTCGATATTTAAGGTATTACAATCATTCTATTAGCAACTATCTATGAGAGGATAGTTAAGAATCACAGTAAAATGCACCCCACGATTTTTACTCAGAATTGAATTATTCTGTTTATAACTTAAATTTTATTATAATTTTATATTAAGGCGATTCACTATGATTAATTGTTCGATCTTCTACTACTGTAATTTTATACTCTTTGTCATTAAAAATTATTTTCTAGTTTTTAGTTCGGTTAGCAATAAAAGCGTGTTTTTTTTAGTTTTTTAAACTATTGTTTATTTAAAATTTCAAATGTTGTATGAAACAAGTTTTCAATATGTATCGAATTTGCGGGCCCGCAAGCAACGTTTGGAATCACAACTCTCCTAGCACCATTTACCACCAATGAAAGTAGTAACTTCTAGACACCAACAAAAACAGTCTGATATCAAAACCAAAACACTTGCGTGTTGTAAGATTAGCCCAAGTTCTATGGGCCATCAATATGATATCGAGATGGCCCAAGTTCACCCAGCCAATGAAAGTTGTGATATCGGGATGGCCCAAGTTCATCCGACAATTTAAAGTTGTGATATTAGGATGCGCCCAAGCTTCAAGTTTTTTTTTCAACAGAACTTGGTGTCGGCAGTGTGTGCATTAGCCATGTGACAAACACACAGAGAGAAGAAAAAATTGCCAAGTCTCAGTTCTTATCGGCCACGCGACCTTATGAAAATAACACTTTTTACCTATTGTCAAGTTCTTATCTGGTATCCGCCCGACACCAAGTTCTGTTGAAAAAAAAACTTGAAGCTTGGGCGCATCCTAATATCACAACTTTAAATTGTCGGATGAACTTGGGCCATCCCGATATCACAACTTTCATTGGCTGGGTGAACTTGGGCCATCTCGATATCATATTGATGGCCCATAGAACTTGGGCTAACCTTACAACACGCAAGTGTTTTGGTTTTGATATATTTGTGTTAGAGAAAAGTGAAAAATTTAATATTTAAATACTAACATTTGTCCTTAGTATTCTTATGAGTCCTGCCCAAGTTTTTTATTTGTTATTTAGTATTCATATTACGATATTCTTCAAACATTTTCTAGGCACAGCTGTGAGATGAATTGAGTAATTCCTAATAAACATACATTTAGTTGCCTTATACTTTTTCTTAATTTTTAAATAATATTTTATTGCAGATATATAAATATATATTTTCAATAAAAAATAATATTGAAGCTATAAATAAGCTTTACTATGAGTCTAGTGAGTATACGACTATTTTATATATCACTAAATGTTCCCAGCGGCTTTGCCCGTTCTATACAGGTGAAAAAACAGCCGTTTACATTTTATTTTATATTCCTCGGGTACAGTACTTTTATTTGGGAATATTTATTATTTCCTAATAAAAATAATAGAAAATAATATAGGCATAATATTCTCTTTACCGTTTGCTGTACTCTTGGCCGTCTCTATGTTAAGATGATTTAGATAACGTTGCTGACGATGGTCTTATGAACAAAAAACCAATATGACCTTGGGAAACCCTATCACATTATGAAAGTAGAGCAAATATCCAGAGTCCAGGGTCATTGTACATCATACTAGGGTTGTCAGAAAAGGGAAAGCCTTTTCTGAAAACCCTAGTATACTCAGAGTAATTTCACTTAGCTCTACTTCTAGTTCGTAGAGGTGATGGTCCAGCCGTAGCAGGCGTCCCTTATACGTTTCCAGGTGTTATTTGTTATGGCAGCCTTTCGTAGCCCGTAGATTCTTTGCAACCCCTGCCCCACCGTTAGCGCGACCGCTGCCGTGGCCGTAAATAGTAAAGATTTCGGGCACTGGGAGCCGCTTTTGAGGAAAAAAAAGCTGCTATTAGATTTCCGTTTATAAAGAATGAAGTCTGCTTATTAAAATGCAGTTTTAGTTTGTTAATTACAAAATCTATACTATAATTGACCTGAGCCTAATAGCAAAAGCCTTTTCATACCCCAATCGAAAATTTATTTGTTTATCATCTCCTCCGAGACGGAACGAGATATTTATATAATCCCCAAAATATGTCCTATAGAGATAACATATGAAACTATTTTTATAGTGGCTTGATCAGAAATTCAGAAATGCTATTATAAATTTAGTACAAATAGTCTGAGATGTCTACTATTACGAATGTACAGACTTCTACTTTGAAGTTAACAATTAAAAGTTCTAGTTTATATATAACTTTCCAGTAAGTTATCGCAATCTAAAGTAGACTATTTAAAATTATTAAACATTTATTCAGCCCATTAAGTGCTGATATTTATAATGTTGAATGAATTGTTCAAGAACAGAATGTTATTTATAATGTCAGCGCTACAAAGCTTTGAGCAAGGAATTTTGAAATTATCGTAGTAAATTCTTCAGATACTTCGTATTGGCTATACTTTCTTTTATAATGTTATAAAATATATTTTTTATTAAACTAAACTTATACCTACCCGGAGTCTTCTATTTTAATAGGTATATAGTATACTTCTTAAAGAATATTTTGTGTTAATTCAATAATATACCTGTAGTTAGTTCAATATTAATAACTTGTGCAATTAAACCGAGTATTTATTTGTAAACAGACTCAAAAACAAAGCGATTCATCCATGTTAAGCGGTCAGAAAAATGTATGTTAGTTATTCAGCTAAATTTTATTTGCGGCTCTATTCCCTGTTTTATACAAATCCAATAGTAAAATATTTCCTAGATATTTTCCTAGACATTTAATTAAAGTTAAAAATTACTATGACTTAATTATATATTTTTGAAATATATATTCCACTCTTAAATATTAACTACAAGCGTCTTCGTCTTTGAAAAAAAATATGACGCTTCTAAACTACGTGGTAGAATTTACATGAATTTACATGCTTGAATAAATTATGAACTCTATTCAATACGTCTATTTGACACATGAATATCATGTTCTATCTTTTGCAGATGCATTTTCTTAAAATAAAATATAAGGTTTTTAATGTTTTTTCTTAGACTCCTTTAGACACCTAATACTATCCAAATATCAGCAGAGACAAGTTAAAATATACCAAACTTTACTTTTCAGTTTAGGTGATATTTATGTGGTATTTTAATTAAAAGTACAACATGTGTCAACTTAGGAATAATCAAATGAGCAAGAGTTTTCGTCAGATACGGGGAGTGCTGGTAAATAGGTCCTTCCACATGTGGACGTATCATATTTGGGACCGATCATCACAACATCAGATTTATTTATTTGACTGCTTATGGTTCGGATTATCTGGAAACCACTGTTCTGTGGAAGATGGAAAACCCTTACCTTTGCATCGAAATTTTACTTCTTTGGGTGTCTTCTATATTTATTACTTGGGTGTATTTATTACCCACTTGGGTATATTTATTACTTGGAGTTTCAAAGAACCTATATTGACTATCGAAAATAAAAATACCTTTGTTCTAAATGGCCTACAATGATTTTGTGTATTCTTTGATGTCGTAATAGACCTTCAGCCGTGGTTATCTAATGATGATTGACACACTGGTTAGCATTTTAATATATTATTAATTATAATTAATTAGTCAATAAGGCATTGGGTAGTTGTCGCATTTTCGATATAAATTTATCTTCAAAACAGGTGATTCATGTACATAAATAATTTAACAGAAACTGTTTTGAGCTAATATTAAAGATTTTATTAAATAAAGCAAACATAGCAACAAAATACATGCAGACCTTTTCATACAGATAAATCGTCGTGTTTAATGAATGCTGCGGGTATTTTTGAAAAAAGATCGACAGACATATTTAAGATCATTACTTTGTAGTATTAACTTAAATAAAACACATTTATCAGATTTATGGAAGATAATATAAGTAACTTAAATAATATAACTCTAGAAGAATGCTATGGTGAGAGAATTTAGTGAGTTCAGTCACGTACCAGAGAGCTTTCTCATTTTAGAGCTAGCTTCAAGTTTGTATGCACACTCCTCGTCTGAACTTCTGAACTATTTCAACATCGGGTACTTAATGTTCATTTGACAGTGAATATAAAACGTTGTTCCATAGTTTCGTTGTTTCAAAAAATATATGTAAATAATTTCTATTGTATTAGGGTAAATGTAATCATTTATCTAATGTTTTGAAAAATATGTTGAAGTTTTGTTAGTTCTCAGAGAGACTCTTTTTCTTAATTTTACGTTCCTTGTGTATCTTATAATAACAATTTATCAATTTTTGTATTTAATCTTTCGTGAACCATGATAATTATTAAATATGTTTTTACCCGGTTATAATCATGTCATTTTTAATCGGAATTTGCTCGAATATTTTATAACCCATTCCTATTCATGATTACATGATTATAGCTGTGTAAAAATATACTTAACAATTTATCAAATTTAAAAAGAACTAATTAAAACAGAAATTGAACATGGAATTAGTGATAGTAACAAACAAAGTAATTTTTTATATAAATTCCATGATATTCACTGTCATAATAAAATAAATCAAGAGAAAAACAAGTAATGGTTAATATATATATACGGTTTCCCAGAGGTCGCGACTTCGAGTCCCTGCACATGTCGATTTATTTTTCATTCTATATTTATATAAATAAGCTTAACATGTCTATACATATTTATAAATATTTTCCAACAAGTATAAAAATGTTGAGTGAAGACATTTCTTACTAAGTTGGTAATCCCTGAGACATTTCAAATGTAGAGTTGTTAATAGTATAAGTAAATATGACATCATATCATCACCATCGTAAAAGATTATTAGCAATTAATAAAATGAACGACACTGTAAATTATTAAAAATACATTTTATAATAGGACTTAGTATCTATTTTATTATACACATCCCGAAATTATGCAATTTCAATTAGTACGATAATTACAATAATAAAGATATATCTTTAAACTTCTTTGATATTCAAAACCAAAAACAATATTTATTATTTGATATCCTTAAAGACAAAATTATATGGTGGCATGGTGTAGTTAAGGATACTGTTTTGTGTTTTCAATGGCGGGCCAAACCATTCAACTCTAAAGTTTTCAATAAGTTTTGATAAGAAGATTTCAGTTTCCAATTCAGCAATCCGACGGCCTGTAGAAAAATATCAAAAAGTTAGATAAGGTTGGTTAAAATAGTATAGGAGATATAAGAATCTCTGTTCATTAATCTTATGTTTTTCTATTTCAAAAGTTATTTGGCATATTTTATAAAAATACAAGTATTTCTTTAGTTACATTAGAAGGCAATAAATTTTTAATGACCTATACACATGCGGACTCCAAAACCAAAGGGACTATAAGCAAAGGTATCAGCATTTCCATGAAATAAAGGGTCAGTCTTATCAGCGATCCATCTTTCAGGAATATACTCGTTTGGTCTAGGGTATTGATCTTCCATTAATGATAAGCACTGATGCCCAAATGTCACTTGCGTCTAAAACAAATGTAAATTAAGACACAAAATTATAAATACAATTGTCTCCATTCCTTACCCAAGTAGTAAAAACGAAATAAGTAAATCTCACGTACATTTTTGGGTATTTTGTATCCCATTATACTGTAATCTTTTGTTGTCACTCTCATGTTACCTGCCACTACTGGCATTCTTCTCATTGACTCTTTTAGACATGCTTTCAAATATGTCTTTTTTGATTGATCTGACTTGATCTCTTCTCTTAGCTTATCTTGTTTGTCTTGGTTTACAGCCAGTAAATACAGCGTTGCTGTCATGGTATTTGATGCCTAGAATATTATAATATTTAGTTTTTTTTTTTAATTTTGTTATTTTTTATAAAAATATTAAAGAAATTACCGTATCTATACCGGCAAACATCATGTCGGTAGCCATTATAACAGCAACGTCATTATTAATTTCAAGAAGTTTTTCTAAAACGCTTTTTTCATTATTTTCATTTTTTTTCTCCATCTGTTGTATACCTTTTTTAATGAAATACTTGCTTAATCTGAAGGAAAATGTGGCGGCAATGTCTATTATAATAATTATATATAAATGTACGTATATATGAGATTCACAAATACGAACATGAAATAAAATAGACAATTATTAATATGTATATCAATATAAAATAAAAAGATACCTACTCAACTTGAGTATCGTAACATTTCATTGCTTTTCGAAATGTTGGTGTTGAAATATATCTCCATAAACTAGGTTTTGTTTCTAGTTTGTCAACTAATTTGAAAATTTCGTGAACTGTTTGTATCAATCTATTTTCTGGAGAATTTTCAAGTAGTTCTCGTGTCAAACAATTCAGGCGACACCCTAAAGCCACAACGCTTATAGATTCAAGAGCCCATAAGTTCATTTCATAATCAAAATTTCCTTCAATCATGAATTTTTCATTCCGCTTCTGTCTCATTCTATTATATCAAAAATATTTATGTGGTAATAATTATAATAAAAGCACATAGAAATACTTAAAAATATACCTTTCAATCATGTTATCTGAAATATCTTCAAGAATGCCAGTATATTGTTTAACGGTTTTTGGTTGAAGCATTATAGGATTGACAGTCGATCTAAATTTTTTCCAGGTTTCATTTTGACTAAAATAGCAAATATGTAAATTATTAAAACAGGGATGTACACGCTGTATATTCTCATTATCACTATTAACTATAAGTTTAATCATTATTAACTATAGGTACTTACATTATTTGAAAAATTATAAGGTAAATACCACATGCTAATAAAGATAAACAAGGTGGTCTTTTTTATTTTTTCCCTAAAATTGTAACGCTCTTAACTATTAAGAAATGTTTTAGTCGAGCACAACTTATCTGCTTAATGCTATTTGGACTAACTTTAATTGATTGGCGTTATCATCTTAACAATGTTAAATGCTAAAACAATATTAGAGTACCATTCCAGTTGAGCATTTAATATTTAAAGTGACACGAGGTAAAAAAAATTATGTTCTTACTCGGTCAAGAGACCAAGTGGTGAATCGTCTAACTTTTGGTTCTTCCGTCTGTATTGATCTAGAGTTCTAAAAGCAATTCGTACAGGCATCCAATTTTCATTGCGAAGAATCTGTTGAATAATTATACATACGTAAAGAAGTAGCTTATTGTATTAAACTATTATTTTTAGCTTTACTTACGAAGCCCACTGCTTCAGCATTATATAGAAATAAAAGGGGTGGCGATCCTAACATAGAGTCAAGTTTGACTATAGGTCCAAAATGTTTTAACAATAGTTCGAACAGGGTCTCGGTCTTACTGTACAAAATTCCTAAAAGAAATGATGGGTAAATGTATTTTTATTTATTAAATGATTATTTTATTTATTATTAAATGAATTTACTTTTGTGTTATCATTTTCTTTTATTTATTAATGTAATATTTATATTTTTAAAAGTTGTTGAGTGTTAGTATATTTATTATATATTAGCGGTAAATTGTTGACGTCAAGACGTATCCGAAAACTAGGTTACCAACTTGCATGGTATAACAAAATAAAAATAATAATAATAACATGAAAGTGAAATACAAATACGTCTTCTTTCTAAGTGAGGATGTAATTAAAACGATTAAATATAAGTTTAGTTAATACTTACTTGGCTGGGTCTTTAATTTTGAAAAAAAAAAAAAAATTGTGGAAACCTCCCAAAAAAGAAAAATAACAATGCACTCAACTGATTAAAATGTAGATTATTTAGTTATCTATTGTTATCGTATTTTAGATTAGATAGACAAATAATTGAAATTACATTTTAAAATATTTCCAGTTTAAGGTTTGGATTAAGATGAACGCTACCCAGTTTGTAATTATTAGTACGTTTCTTAAAAAAAATATTCACTATAGAATTGGATAAATTGGATGTTCATAATAACGAGGTACTAGTGTTCCCTGATAGTCACCGTAAAATGATTATTACCATTCATTAGTTTAATGTTTGATTTATAAAACATACACTTTAATCATATTATTATTAAAAATATAGATGAGATGCTGATTATATTTGATACTACTTATATATGAGTATTTTCTGGTATAGTATTATATGAAACATGAAAGTGAAGTATATAAAATACATACATATTAAGTATCAATAACATATGAAACAATAATGTAATAATTAACATGGGTGTCAATGACAATGACTATAAAAGGTTACCGACCTCCTGGCAAGAAGTGTAGTAAATGTCCTATAAATGGCAAAGATGTGGGGCCAGGTATCTCTTTGAACGACTTAAGATGAGCACTTTCTTCTGGCGCACTGATTACGCTGTTTGTTGCCACTGACCTATAATATTATTTTTAATAATATTTTTTTACTTTAACCTTATGTTTATTATATTATCAGCGAGATCGTTTTGTAAAAAATTGAGAGCGTTTATTACATTATAATATAATTTTAGGTGTTTCGTTAAAAAAATCACTCACACACATGCCCGGACGCGGTTTTTCGTTCAGTTCTTTTTTAAATACGTAATAGCTTTTAACAAGTTATTTTTTTAATAATTGACTCTTTTCGATTGTTTAATTTGGAGCTAGTATGGCATATGTACATCTCTACTCTGTATAAAGCCTCTCGTTATTCTATTTTTAAAATAATTGGAGTTTTATAACAAATATAGGTGGGAATTTAAAACTATCTTTAATGTATATATTAAAAATACTTTTACTACTCTCCATAGTTTGGAAATTAAGTAATAATTAAATGATACTACTGATATATATTTAATAAGAATGAATTCCTATGTAAATAATGTGATGTAAGATACGTGGTTGATGAACATAGCCTTGTGAATGAAAAACCACAGATTTTAGCTGAAAAGGTGCACGCGATCAGCGCTTTTTGTTGTATAATTTTATAAAATTCTGGACATTGAAATAAGGAAATCATAAACAGGATTAAAAAAAATATTCATAAAGTTCTGAACACAATATACAAATTTATTATTAAATATAAATATTATTATGAAAAAAATCTTAACCAACGTGTTTAAAAATGGTAACACTTTTTATATTCATATTCAAATTATAGTTCATTAGATAATGATTTAATTTGTTCGGTTTTGTCTTTATATAATCTACACAGTTATAATCGCTTTATTCTAGTTTAATTTAAAAAAGCAAAAGAAAAACTTTAACGACGTTTTATGTAAGTTTAAACCAACCTTGAACACAGCTTATTTATTGCCTGCATTTTATGTCTGCATTTTAATATATTAATTATTATAGTCTGCATTTTACTATATTAAATTTAACTAAATATTTTATTATAAAATAATATTCAATATTCGCCTAGTCACAACGAAATATTGTTTGATAATAATAATAAAAACAGAAGGTTTTAAATATAAAGCGGCTTATCTTATTTATCAGAAGCTAATATTATTCAACTGAGGTAGGTCAAAATATTTTATTGACAATACGACATGCCCAATATCGGCTTGTCAAAATATGTATGAATTTATATTTAAATATACTGTTTTGTTGTAAGTTGTGTGATTCTGATTATATATCTTAAAAGGGGTCAAAGTTACTCCACGTAATAATTTAATCATTACTATATTAATATATACGTGATGTTATTATATGTATGTTTTTTCATTTTATATTTCGTCTTTTATTTCGTTTTGCACGCCTAAATACTATTTTTCATAGAATAGTCGTTCACAGATATCGAATTTCACATTGTTAAATCGGCCCCAGGTGTTGGATAGACTATAACTAATTTCATAAGTGTATATTTTCATTTCAATAGCCTTGCAAATCATTCTTGTTATTTAATAATAATCTATTTTTTCTATTTAATAAACTTTTTCAAAGTCGTAAATAGGTAGAATCATTCTTGCTATATTTTAAGAATAATATATTTTTTCTTTTTATATATAACAACATAGGAATTAGTTATACACAGCATTATAAAAACCGCTAGGGTTTTACTGAAATGCTAAGCTAAAGTTGTTCGAGTTAGAACTTCAACTTAAGGTATTAAACTAGTAATAAATAATAATGATAAAACACAACATTATGCACACTACCATTTGTACAATCATGTGTAATGTAATGGGACCAATTAGGTTTGTTGTCTATGATTAATCCCAAATAAGTATGGGTTCTTACCCGACCTATAAAAAGCCATTTATAATTCTGTATTATATTAGTATGTTAATATATGTAACTATTGCGAGTAAGGTGACTTAATATGAAATAGTTTGGTATTATCTACAAATCTTGGTATTAAAGTCGTCCTGAAGTATTACTAGTTAATTGCATTACTTTTTGTAAAGGACCAAGGACAGCGCCTTGGAGAGTTCTTTTTTGAACAGTAATGGTAACAGAATCTGAAGACGTGAGAAATATTATGAATAGTCTGCATCTTACATGAGTTATGATTTTTCAAGATTTTAGTTATTTTGCTAATTCTGACTTTACAAAAAAGTAGGTATATTTAAATTAGTAGGTCTTAAAAAATTTTTTTTTTTTGGTATTTTTATATTACAATTTCGAACTATTTATTTGTAGCTGTACCATCTAGAAAATTAGAAACCGTTGATATTAGATGAAAAATTAACTGACTGACTTTCTTGCTGCAAATCAACCGTAACGTCGAATAAGAATAAAATTTTAATTGAACATTTTATTATACGCTGGTTAAATATATTAAAAATAGTTTTATTTAAATACTACATCATAACTCCAAAGAGGTCGCAATACTATCTGATTAAAAGAAAAGGTAAATATCACAATGTTGTCTGTACTAATATTATAAATTCGAAAGAAACTGTTTGTCTGTCTATCTGTTACGCGTTTACTCTTAAATCACTACACTGATTTTGATAATACTTGGAATAAATATAGATGACACGTTGAGAAAGGATATAGTATATTATTAATGCGAGAAATTATCTCATTCCCACGAGAAACAACGTAAATCGCTGGCGCCATAGTAGGTGATACATTGGTACAATGTTCTTCTTAAGTGTTTTTCTAAGTTTTGCATTTTTTTTTATAATAATACGTTATTTTGGGTGAATATTCTTTTTATAAAAACAAATATTCAATCAATGTTGAGGCCTAAATAAGGTATTTTATAATCTCCATATCTTCTTTATTTTGATTCCTTTTAGTCTGTAAGTACAAGTAAAGTGAAAATAGTTACACTAGCGGTTTAAGTAATAAAAAAAATACCGTTTTTAATGAAAGTAGATACCTACTTTTTGATTCGTACAAATTAATTAAAATAGTTACCTAAGTACCCAAGTTCAATGTTATTATTTTGTACGAAAGTTGTGATAATTTGATTTAATATACAAATAATATAAATTTGTAATTGAAATAGGTGGATACATTTTGATTTTTAAACTTATCATGTCATATCAAAAATTGCACATAAACAACTTACTGTGTGGCATGCAGAATAGAATTTATAAATTCCACATATTGTTCTGTGAGTTAGAATGGCGTTTAGGTTACACCGCGCTGTGACATCCTGCGTTATTTGCAAGAAATCTCGTGTGCCAATCAGAGCCCAGATGTCTGTGTCATTATGCGGTTTGCCCTTCAAAATCGTATGTTATCTAGTCATACGTATTTGTTATTGTTAAGACGCTTCACTCATCATTCATTGATTGCATGTTATATATAGGTCAGGTAATGATAAAAACATTTATTGTTATTATATTATTATTTCAATATATATACATACATATTTAATAGGTATACGTTATGCTAATTTAAATTAAAAAATATAGAATAAAACCCGCGACACCGGGGTACATGACCCTGTATAGTTTTATTTTACTTTATATTTTTAATGTATATTTATTTAAAATATTATTAAAATGCCAATGCAGTATGCATACATACAAGATATATTTATAGAAATTTATGCAAATGAGGAAAATATGAATGTGATTTAAAAAGAAGAGATAGAGAGAGGAGATGTCGTAGATGTAAATGTGGATGGATATGTGACTGAAGTTTGAAATGCTGGTTAGGAATTGGAACGAAGCTCAAAAGATATTGTCCCCCTCCCTCTGTCGAACAATATTATGCTAACAAAAAAAACCGTGCATCATAGTTATATTTTTTATAATCTGCTACGTCAACAATGACATTTAAATATCGCAATCACTCATTAATTACGTGATATAGATATTGCAAGTAGTTTAATAAACACATTTTATCATTGTCATATATAAAATGCATCGCATTTAATATCAGAGGATAAAAATACCTTGTATTATGATAATATTATGATAAGAATGACGTGGTATTAATCGCACAATGTTTAGCCCGACAGTCTCCCAATTCTCTTGACATTTTAATGGCCTGTGCTGGTCCTACACCATAATTGCATCAATTATTAAGAAAAATATTAAGGGGCTTATTGCTGATCCCTGGTGTAAGCTCTCACTCATTCTGGCTTATAACCGAACATAAGCTCACATCAGAAAATAGACTAATATAAATAAATGTAGAATGCTAATTTCTTCGCTACGGGAAGAGATACGTTAGCTCAATTGGTAGAGCGATGAGATGGCTTCGTAGAGGTCACAGACCTGCCGGTATCGGTTCAATCGTAATAAATTTTTATATGGTTATACAAATCAATACATATGTCAAACATGCATCAATACATTAGTATTATGTTTAAGATACTTTTTATTTGTGTCTTTTTATTTACTCATCTAAAAATATAAATTTAAAAAAACGTAAAATTTTCATTACAAATAACTCGATATATAAATATTGCTTAACTGAAATGTAGGTTTGGCCATTAACAATACAATAAATTCTTTCACATTTTTTATCATCTACATTTTTAAAAAATTTAAGGTTCTACCTATACACTTAGTCTGGCCATAAATACTGTTACAATTAAAATTTTTAAAACAAATTACATTTGTATTTGGAATCTGTCATTTTTATACGATTATTTATTTAGGCGCCAATACATTCTACAATATTTTGCGATATTAAAATGGAGGGCGGGTGATAAAGAGAACAGAATCGCTGTGATTGCATTACACAAAGTAGGTATGGAGCCAAATGCAATTTTATAAACTCTCCATACACTTGGTATTAGTCAAATTTTGCCGCATATCATCGCAATCTACTGACTTGTATTTCCATACTCGCCCAACACCATGCGGTTCAAGAGGTGGTGGGTAATATATAAACACAGATTTTAACCAGACAGTGGTCAGAGGTTCCCAAGGAAGAGGTGACCTCTACACGATATCTGTCCGGACCTGTTGTCAACAGAAGGTCTAGGCAATTGCTCGTATGGCCTAACATCTAGTACCCCGGTCGCTTGCCTCACCAGCTAAAAGAGGTCCAAGGGCAACGCAAATTTCCGCATGGTCTTCTCTTCCAGCATGGTCGGTTCTTTGGTACGGGAACAGCCAGTCCTGATGACAGGTATTTAAGTCCCCCAGAAAGACGAGCTGCACTGAAGGGTACTGATGCAAAGCCATATCAGCAGCCTCACCGAGATATTCAAACAATCTAGCTGTCTTCTGGTCGCCGCTGTGCGAATAATTGACACAGATTGTTTTTGTTTCCTGCGTCTACTAAAACCCATAGAGAAGAAAAAGTGGGATCTTCAAGGTGACGGAAACGCTGAATATAGAGGTCGTTCTGCGCGTACAAGCAGACTCTAGCCGCGAGCGAAAGTTTTGTTTTAACGTGTATCCGGGATAATTCAGGTGCGCAGCGCTTATAAGACATTGTTGATAAACCGGTTCGCCAACGCCTCGCAACTGTTCAGACCCATTGCCCATAAACGGTTTCATCGAGCCACGTACCGGAACACTTCTAGGTTGTTTTGGGGCATGACTTTGTCCGTTGGGTGGTAACTTTGCCGAGGACTCGATATTATGGTCTACCTAGGATTATCTACAACTTTTTTTTGGATTCTTTGTTTGTGTTTAAAAACTTATCCTATTTAAATTGATATTTGAAAGTGACAAGATAGGAAGTTAGGAAATTCACCAAATGTAGTTTATATGACCAGGCAATTCTTGTTTTTATACTGTAAACGGGACTTAATGTCTTAAAGGGCCTTTTGTCCGACACTCGAGATCCATACTAACTTAAAAAAAGATATCAAAATTAAATTATGAAATGTAACAGATAAAACCGCAGACAGATTTATTATGCTTAATAAATTATATCATGTATGAGTAGATTGTACGATTAAGAAAATTATATGTCACGTAAATAGATTTAGAACATTTTAAAAAGCTGTATTGATGAAAATAGTATATTTTCAAATGTTCGTTTTTCAGTTAAAAAAAATTACACCGACACTTAAGACTTAATAATTAAGTAAATTGACAAATAAATGATATAAAGCAGGGGAGAGAGCTCAACCTATCCGACATTTATAGAGGTACTAATAATAATTATTATTAAAATTTTCCGGGCTGATATGCCGTGGTCTAACGGATCTTGTAGGTCCTAACGTTTCGACGGACACTGTGGTCGTCATCTTCAGAGGTTTGTAGTAGTGTCTTGGCTGGTGGCGTGTTGCTGACTGTTTTTGTAGGGCTTCTGTCGCTGTATTTATACTAATGGCTTAGCTGTACGGTGGTGGGGGTAGTGGGGGTAGTAGTAGAAGGCGTGACCAGCACCGTCGTCCACACCCTGTTAATTTTAGTGATTTCTTCCTTCTTGTTTATGTTGTCCGGGTGCTGGTGTATTTCAATGGCTTCCCTCTGCATTCTGGGATAATAATGCTTGATAGTAGATAGCACCTTCGTCTCTCCAAATAACGGCTTATGGCCCGTTTCCAGAGTATGTTTAGCTATAGCTGAGCCCTGTGGTTGTCTTAATCTGCAGTGCCTTTCATGCTCTTTCACCCTCGTTTTCACGCTTCTCATAGTGGTCCCAATGTATACACTCCCACAGCGACAGGGTATTCTGTACACGCCCGTGGAGTCCAGTGGGTCCCTTTTGTCTTTAGCGGATCTCAGCGCCTCCTGGATTTTCAACGTGGGTGTAAAAACAGTGCGGATGTTTTGTCTCTGCAGTATTTTGCCAATCCGGTCAGTCACATTCTTGATGTACGGAAGGAAGGCTTTACCCACTGGTGCTGGCCTGTCTTTTGGTTGGATTACGGGCTGTCTCCTCGGTCTGATCGCTCTTCTTACTTCCTGCGCAGTGTACCCATTTCCCTGCAGTGCTCTCTGTAAGTGATTCAGCTCGTTATCCAGGTGCTGTGGCTCACAGATTCGTTTGGCTCTGTCAACCAAAGTTTTTATGACCCCTCTCTTTTGCTTCGGGTGATGGTTGGAATCCTTGTGTAAGTACCGATCCGTATGAGTTGGCTTTCTATATACCTTGTGGCCCAAACTGCCGTCTTCTTTTCTGTTCACCATCACGTCAAGGAAGGCTAGTGACCCATCTTTTTCTTTCTCCATGGTGAATTGAATGGACGGGTGTTGCGAGTTGAGATGTGCGAGGAAATCATCCAGCGCTTCCTGTCCATCTTCCCAGATTATAAACGTGTCATCCACATACCGGTACCACACTTTGGGCTTGGTTGGTGCTGATTCCAGGGTTTCTGTCTCGAATTTCTCCATGTAAAAATTGGCTATCACTGGGCTTAGTGGGCTCCCCATGGCTACCCCATCCAACTGGTCGTAAAACACCACATCCCATTGAAAGAATGTTGAAGTCAAGCAATGGCGGAATAAGGCTGTGATGTCAGGTGGAAACAACGTAGTGATCTGTTCCAGGACACAATCACATTGATCAGTTGGATGGGGTAGCCATGGGGAGCCCACTAAGCCCAGTGATAGCCAATTTTTACATGGAGAAATTCGAGACAGAAACCCTGGAATCAGCACCAACCAAGCCCAAAGTGTGGTACCGGTATGTGGATGACACGTTTATAATCTGGGAAGATGGACAGGAAGCGCTGGATGATTTCCTCGCACATCTCAACTCGCAACACCCCTCCATTCAATTCACCATGGAGAAAGAAAAAGATGGGTCACTAGCCTTCCTTGACGTGATGGTGAACAGAAAAGAAGACGGCAGTTTGGGCCACAAGGTATATAGAAAGCCAACTCATACGGATCGGTACTTACACAAGGATTCCAACCATCACCCGAAGCAAAAGAGAGGGGTCATAAAAACTTTGGTTGACAGAGCCAAACGAATCTGTGAGCCACAGCACCTGGATAACGAGCTGAATCACTTACAGAGAGCACTGCAGGGAAATGGGTACACTGCGCAGGAAGTAAGAAGAGCGATCAGACCGAGGAGACAGCCCGTAATCCAACCAAAAGACAGGCCAGCACCAGTGGGTAAAGCCTTCCTTCCGTACATCAAGAATGTGACTGACCGGATTGGCAAAATACTGCAGAGACAAAACATCCGCACTGTTTTTACACCCACGTTGAAAATCCAGGAGGCGCTGAGATCCGCTAAAGACAAAAGGGACCCACTGGACTCCACGGGCGTGTACAGAATACCCTGTCGCTGTGGGAGTGTA
The DNA here is from genome assembly GCA_959347355.1 of Napeogenes inachia. Classification (NCBI taxonomy): domain Eukaryota; kingdom Metazoa; phylum Arthropoda; class Insecta; order Lepidoptera; family Nymphalidae; genus Napeogenes; species Napeogenes inachia. The sequence goes on from OY365797.1 coordinate 19,477,277, forward strand.
TACATTGGGACCACTATGAGAAGCGTGAAAACGAGGGTGAAAGAGCATGAAAGGCACTGCAGATTAAGACAACCACAGGGCTCAGCTATAGCTAAACATACTCTGGAAACGGGCCATAAGCCGTTATTTGGAGAGACGAAGGTGCTATCTACTATCAAGCATTATTATCCCAGAATGCAGAGGGAAGCCATTGAAATACACAAACACCCGGACAACATAAACAAGAAGGAAGAAATCACTAAAATTAACAGGGTGTGGACGACGGTGCTGGTCACGCCTTCTACTACTACCCCCACTACCCCCACCACCGTACAGCTAAGCCATTAGTATAAATACAGCGACAGAAGCCCTACAAAAACAGTCAGCAACACGCCACCAGCCAAGACACTACTACAAACCTCTGAAGATGACGACCACAGTGTCCGTCGAAACGTTAGGACCTACAAGATCCGTTAGACCACGGCATATCAGCCCGGAAAATTTTAATAATAATTATAACTCCGGCCGTGAAAGCCTCAGCATTTATGTACTAATAATAACTTGATAATAGGGTGAGTAAAGGACAGCGTGGCGATATTTTATAATATTATAAATTGACATATCAAGTTTTTATATTACAAAGGATATATAATGTTCAACTGTAATATAAAAATATACATTAATACGTACAAAATTTAACAATACTGACCATATTTTTTGTTAATTAGCTAAGCTAGCTGTATCACGATGATACACACAACACCTACAATTTACAAAAGTGTCTAATTTTCATTACATTTCTTTTTTGCCAGAATTTATTATTTTACCCCTGTTGTTATGACATATACTTATTCAAAACCAAATATCCATGCTTATTTACTTTTTACAATATTTTTTTTGAGAGCAAAAAAGAAAACCAAGAAAACCTTTATTTTTAAAAAAAATATTATTATGTCAATGTAAATTATATATTTTTTTTATAAATTATGAAGCCGTAGCCGGATTCCCTAAATCCAATCTCATTTCACGTTCAGCTTAAACACAAAATAATAACTTCTTCCTTGTATTACTCGCAAGCCGAACTTGGAAATACAACGAATGAGGAAAAATAAATGTAACATTTTACCATAAAACGTAATATATTACATCGAAAAAGGTGACGGGATGTGAAACATAAAAAAACATATAATAGATGCTTGACTTGCTTGGGATGAAATGACAATGGGTAGGCAATATTGTTCCATTTTCAAAAATAATTTGAACAAAGTAAATACTTGGGTTGGTCCTTCTAGTAAGTACTATAATATAAAATCTGTAAATATATTTCTAAGGCACTCAGAAAACCTCCAGTTGTAAAATCCACTAAAATATTAAATACAATCTTATTATCGCCATGACGTCGTCGATGAAGTCAAAACAATTAATTCCAATATTTGACACTTAGAGTATTTAAAAACATATATCTTAAATAAATTCATTTAACATATTGTAATAGAGTACCCTAAATAGTAAATCTAAGCACCCTTTACTGGATCTCAAGCCATATATTTTTTGCAGTCTGCTTGGACGTAGTCACGGGCAACAGCTATCCCTAATAAAGTGAATAAGAGTAAGTAAGTGTAAAAACCTTTTGCCTACATAACAAGGGATTTTTCTTATAAAGCGCGGGCGAAGCCGCTGTAAACAGGTAGTATTGCATAAGAACATTTCCACATCACGAATAAAACGTCAATATCTTGGAGACGACAGTTTCTATTTCGACCAAAAACAAAAATAAGAACCATCTCGACGAACATAGCTTTCGATTAAAAAAACCGCATTCAAGTCTGTCCACGCGTTTGACCGGTACATTGTCACAGACAGAAACACAGATACTCTTATCGACAGGTCAAACTTATAACACCTATCTTTTTAGTCGGGGGTTAAAAACAAATACACTACTATAAAATCTTAAAGGTATAGTACACTATATAAAATGTGTTTACAATTCAATCAAACAATTTCCAGAGACATAACTTATTACGAAAATATAAAAAAGCTAATATTATTATCATAGTTATTTATATCTGAATTTAGGAATTAAAATGAAGAAAGATGATTAATTATGTAGAGGTTGAAATATTATTTATTAATCATGTACCAAACACTTAACGTAATCCCAACAAATCAACTGTTCAGTCCGTAAATCTTTGTATTACAACATTATAGAACATAGCAAATGGCGTCATAAATTAAATGCGGTTACAAATAACCACTTTGTTTCACTTCATCAAATTGTTGACATTTAACTAATGTTTAAAAATATTTATAAACATGGCTATCCATGTTAAGCATATTTAAATGTATATAATTACAGAATCAAAATAAAATAATAAAAATAAACGAGACGGATTCCCAGAGGTCGCGGGTTCGAATCCTTACCCGTATCGGTTTATTTTATATACTATTGATATAAACATTTAACTAAGTACTTTTATTGTCGAAGTAGTATGAATTAAGGTTTTAAAGAACGATATTTCTTATTAAATCTGATTCAGTCTATAACATTTGTTGATAACGACGATCGAAATCTTTTGAGGAAAAATAATTTCCATCATCATAATTGTGAATAATATTTCCAGAAGCGCTAGAAGATAAATTTCAAAGCGTCTCATGATTTAAATTGCTTTCTTTGGTATGAATCATTGTTTTTTTCCTCACATTTAGTTCCTTCACAGAGTTTGCATTCATATCTCATGAAAAGAATAATTCATTAAAAAAATTATAATTTTATGTCATGATTACCAATTAAATTATAGTTTTGAATAATTAATCTAAAAATCCATGATAAGTATGATATAAAATGTAAAACTAATTACATATCTGAAAACATAATATTGTGTTAATTGTAAATCATCAAATTTTTTATTGACTATTTTGTACATCAACAAATTTTTCAATCATCAAAATAAGATAAAGATAATAGAGTTTCATTGTCCAAATTGCGCGACAAAAAGAATATTTTAATATTATTGGCGGACAAAGAAAATTCTACAGTGTCTATGCTATGCTTAAAAACTAAAAATACACCTACTAGAAAGAAAAATACAATGTGAATTGCAAAACTGAAAATAAACTAATAAAATTATTGCAGGCATTTAAATATAAATAAATAAATCCCACTCCCCAAAAATTGTATGACTTTCCTAAGATTCATGAACAGAATCGGTTTTAAAGCCAACGGTGAAGTTAGACTATCCTACGTTCAAGGATCTGTTATGATTATTATATTATATTATTTTAGGATTTACCGGTTTTGGTTGTAATTGTTAAAGGCCATCTTATGTAAATGATTCGCGACATTTAATTTATTAATCCTAATTATTGTATCTAACCTGCATTATTATCGGTTGTTTTTTGTAGCTTGTACATATTTTCTATTATCTAATAAACTGTTGAAAAATGTTATTATTACAATATTTGAAATGTTATTATTACAATATTTGAAAAATGTTATTATTACAGCAAAAATGGAAATTTTGCAAAGTTGACTAAAAACTTCTAATAACAACTAAGCTAACTACTCGTAGTTGAACAGCAGCTTGTCCAACAGGTCGAGACCTGTTGGACAAGCTGCTGTACTAGCGGAAAGTCATCCAAACCTAACCAACTGTCACCTACAACACATTCTAAATGTCACCTACAACACACTCAAAATCCAGTTGTTTAATCGATTTCCTCACCAAATATTAAGCTTTATATTAATTCAAATAAAAGTAAATGATCTTAGTCTATTATGTATTTAACAAATCTTATCCTATTAAATATCATCTTTTTATTTACTAAGCACAAGAGCTTGACATGTAGGACGAAGGTTTCATATTTCTTATAACAGTTCTTTACTGTTATATACTGCCGATTTGTAAGTAGTACACTATCTCTTATAAGCTATCTCTTATAAATATTTTGGGGTATAATAAATGATATTCTAGAAAATATTTTATTTTCATTCTTTTATTATTAATTTACTTGTGATTAAAATAATAGTTTGTTATAGTTTGTGGGAAATGATTTCTAGAAAAGTATAAATTTATGCAGTGAGGTCGCAGGTCGAAGGTCTCTAAGGTTTCTAGGGTCTCTAGAGCCCCATAAAAACCGAATAAAGGATAAAGTATATATAGAATCCATCCTATACCTTGGCAAGTCTTAAAAACATTTGCATAATCAATATTAAAAATTACCTATTGCGTCGACTCCAAATATTTGATCAAGTGGATGGTGAATCGTTTCTGGGAATATTAATATTACAAATATTACAAATTATAAATATTACAAATATTAATATTAATATTAAATAATGTATTTGAATTGCGTTTTACAAAAATCAATACCATTTGAAAGCAGCACTAATAATAGATATCTTTTATAACACAATAATGATTAAAAGAATAAATGAGTATAAATATACAACAGTTTTTATAACCCCCAACTTGAACTATAAAAAAATGCGATTTAGGATTTATAATAATATTTAGTGTCTATGAAATGAATGAAAAAGAGTTCAAAAATCTTCTAAGTATTTATTTTTATTGTATTTATTTATTGTATTTCTTAAAAACCCAGCGCCCTTCTATTCCTTCCTTCTATAAGTGCAAAAAGGGTTCGGATTATTAGAATATTTTCACATAAAAATATAGCTAAAGTTGACATTAATAATAACTAGTAAGTAAAATAAAAGTTAACAATAACTCTACGCCTGCTTCGAAATCTTTTCCTGGAACCTTAAGAACATCAATAACCATCTGTTCAATTATTTACAAATCTTATTATATTTAAATGTACGTATTTATACAAAAAGTAATGTTTACAGGTTTACTCACACTTAGATGAATATTCATTAAGATGTAAAAAGAAACAATATTACGTAATATTGTTTTGATCATAATATTAACCATTTCGGTGTCTGTGGAATCCAAATACGTGAACATTAATTCAAAACTAAACGTTTAACTCTTGACAGAAGCTGCGTTATGAGTGTTTCCCATTTTTGTAAAAGGTATTCCGAAATGCTTCGTTATATTTTTTAATAACCAACTCTTATTATGAGGGCCGTGGTGATGTTATAGAACAAATACCAAAAAAACACTTGAAACTTTGTATTTCTTATTTATATCGTTAATCTACTACTAGTAGATAACTTTGACCCAATTGCCGAATATATAGGAAATGTGAAAGATGAAAACTTTTATAATATGTAAGAATTTCGAATATTTAATAACAGCCATTAACCAATGTTTATTGAAGTAAATTTAAAGAGTGTAAATGTGTGTATAAATTCAACCGAAAAAAAAAAAACAAACAAATATGTTGTTGAAGGATCAAACCTATTGGCTTTTTAAAAATACCGTTCTAAAATGCGGAAGTTTTAATAATTTTTTTTATTAATATTTTAGCAATAAAACGTGATATGGTTATTACCATCCCGTACTTATTCTTATTGGTTGCATACCAAAAAATTAATAAAATGCTCGAACATAATATAATTTTGAATCTATATTCTGGATAGCTGCCAGATTTTACTATTAGAATCAATTTGGGAAAATGCAGTATTTATATAGCAGTTTTGCGGAGAATAATAATGTTGCCATTTATTGAAAGAAATACCGTATAAACACAAATAACTAAGTGCATTAAAAAGCTGTATAGAAATTGAACAAATGAATGAACGGAAAAAAATCATGTCTAATAACCAAAATTATATTATCAATACGTAAAACAGGACTTTTATCATGGAAATATTAGCCTTGTTTGTTTTACCCCGTAATGGATACGTTAATACATTCAACCTATTTAATTGATTTACTATTTTATTAATATAACTTATATAAGTTAGATTTTAAATTTCATCGAAGTAAAATAATAATAAATAATAAACGTAGCACGTACCTCACTAATATCGTTACGTTCTTAAAATACCTAATTGAATGTTGGCGCAAAACCTCGATCTATATTTTCCAACATAACTTTAATAATAAGTTAGGAACTATAAAGTTAAGTATAACTAACGAACAAGGATTTTAGATTTGTAACCTTTATTCGTTTGAATAATTAATAATAATATAAGAGCACAAATAATAGACGAAGGATAAAAAAATAAGAACACAAAGTTATAAAACTTAATCCTGAACATACCACGTTATACATCTGGTTCTACCACTGTAATGCGCTTAATGTAAAAACTTTAGACCAGTCTCCAAGGAGTAGTAGTTGTTATTTCATATTTATACAGATTATTCTTTTATAACGTTCTTGCAACTTTATAACGTTTTTATATTGAAACTATATATCCGCCTGTAGCTTCGCCTACGTGAAATTCGGTTATATTATTATTGCTATTACTACAATTATATTATTATTATTACTACTAATATATTATTATACTATTACTACTATTATAATATACTATTACTACTGTATTTACATTATGTATATGTTTATACATAACTATGTTTGTTACAGAGACTGGAGCGGGCGTTAAGACACGATCACTTCTGAAAGTCGTCATACAAAGTCAGACCCACCTTTTTATCTCTTAAGAGGGAAAGAGGTTCGATTTCTAAAAATCCTTTCTTGGACGTCACTTTGCGGAACCTACATACAATGTTTCAATTGAATCTGTTGAAGAGATAAAAAGTTTCATTTAACCCCTTTTGTTAGGACGAGAAATTTCAGAAATCCTTATTGACATCGTATTTATATTTAAATTATTGCTATCAGACCGATAATACTATAGAACTAATAGAATCATCATTTATTTAAAAAATCATAGAACCAAATGACTATCACCTAATCTGTTTTTTAATAAGTGTAAAAGGTTAATATTTAAAATCAAATCAATTTGTAGAACTTTACTTAATGCATTCAAGTTTGGTGGTGAATATACAAAAACTAATAACAAATTATCAAATTAAAGATAAACATAATAATCATTGTTTTGTACAATAATATGGCTACAACTATTTTATATAACTTTAAATTTAACCCAATGCTTCAATTACTTTGCAGTATTATTAAACAATTACTTTAAAACCTGTCCATTTTTTAAATAAATACAATCTCTTTGATCATAATACTATCTAAATTATTTATTTACAACCCCGAAACCGACAGGAATTTCTCGTAACCTTAATAGGAATTTCTCGCAAATTACTGCGAAATACACGCGTTTCATGTTAATAACTTTTACAAATAATGAGAACCACGTAATTAAAATGAACATATTCTTTAATACAAATTTAAAATAACGCTCAATGTTGCTCATGGCTATGCTGGTATAATATTTATTATTGATAAATGGGCTGGAAAGTAATTATACTTCTAGGTTCCTTATTATAGAATCATATTATTATTTTATACAAAAACTATTAGTAGTACCTAACTGAAAACAAGCTTTTAAGTCTAAATAAATAAGTAAAAGTTTGCAAATTGCTTTCACAAGTTAAGCTTTTGTTGGTTTGTTCTTCGAAATTAAAAGCAGCAAGTTTTCTTGGTTACTAGATAGTAAACATATTTCGAGGTTTTGTAAAAGAATTTGTAACGGACAGCCATTCACAATCCACTAAAGATAAAGAGAGATAATATTTACCATGTAAGCAAAAGCAAAATAAATATTATAGTTTCCGTTCTACGTTTCTCAGTTTTTATTGTAAAAAATGTATTGTATTTATTTGATTTTTTTTTATTTTATTTTATTTTTATTTATTTTTTTATTTTATTTTATTTTTTTGATTTGACTTGATTTGACTTATGTGATTATGCCCATTTTATTTTATTTTAATATTTAAATGTTATGACCATTTTATTTTACTTTATTATTTAAATGTTAGAACTAAATATTAAAGCTCAGATATTTTAAATTTTTAATTTGTGTTAAAATTGATTTATGATGTTAATTCTTGTAGTGATTGGGATTGTTATTTTATTTTATTTATTTTAAATTTATAAATTTGATTTCATTTGTATAATTTATATTAATTCAAGATTGTTGTAAATTAATTTAATGTTTTTCGAGTCTGATTTGGTTTAATCAAATGAGAATTTATTTATTTAGAAGTATGATTATGCATTTACTAATATAGTTTTATAGAAATTATAATTGTAACTAACAACTGGATCCTTGTTATGTTCAATAAATGATTATTATTATTATTATTATTATTATTTCATCGATTATGCTAATATAAAGTCATTCAATATTTTTATTACTTCACTCAAAATTTGCATTGCATTTGAAAGAAATAGGTAAATGTATTAAAACAAGAAATATTTTAATAAGGACTAGTTCTAATCAATAAATCTTATAGACTCTTAATAAAATTAATTTGTTCTTTAGTAAATAGACAATACGAAAACAAAAATTTGAACTTTTAAACTGAGTTGAAATGGCATTATTATGACTTCTGAGAAATTCGCTGCTGTTAATTTGGACACTTAAATTCTAACGACGTTTTTAAAGTTGCTGGCAGTCAAAGGAAATTGAACTTTCAAGTGGTCTTTATGTCTGAATTTCAAATAGGCTATTTCGAATTTTAAACAACATGCATTAAGACATTCCTACTGTACCTAGTATACGGAACAGTACTGAAGTCTAATTTTTAACTGCTTGCGTAATAATACAGAATAAAAATATATTTTATAATGATTTCTTACAATTACAGATCATAAAATATTTTTCAACTTGAAACACGTACATAAAATGCGGTATATAATATATGCGTTTATTTTAATAAGTTTTATCATATTTAGTTACTTCCTACATTTAATTGTAATCAGTAAATTAATTATTTAGAGGTGTAATTGCTTCTGTTAGGTTAATTTCATATTTTCTTAAGTAATTATGAATTAATGGAGCGTCAGAATTCATCTCATTATTTTAAATTATTCTTGTAAAAGGAAAAACAGTAACTCATCTCATAATTGCTTATAATAATAAGAGAATTAAAATTTTAACGGGGCTTTAAAATTATTCTTATATGCAGTTATTAATATATTATTATTATATTATATAATTGTTACTGTTATTATTAATATATATTTGGAGTTTTTTTTAAAGAAGTTTCAAAGCGTATGTTGAATCATCCCATTTCTTTATACTTACACAAACTCTGATAACTTAACTGAAGCTGACAACATAATCAAAATTCATTTTTAGCTTGTATGACGTATAAGAAATCAGCGGTATTTTCAATCGAATTGCAGTCACTTATCAGAATAGTATTTTTTTCTAAGAAAGAATATCTTAAAATATTTCAAATTTGCCATTGCTGGTTTGTAATTTAATAGAAGTTATTAAATTTGGAGGTTAAGACTTAAGAGTCTGTAAGCAAAATTTATTTCACTTTAAACTATTGTTAATTAGAATTAAACTATAATTTCAACAAATAAGTAAACAACAATTTTAAAAAATAATCACATTTTAGTTTATTCTAGTTCTACTAGAAATGTTTATGTATTAAATGCAGTCGTTCTTAATCTCAATGCAAATGTTCAGTACACTAAGCCTCTTGTTGGTGATATTTACAATTTAGATCGCAACTTTACTTCAAGATAAAACGACAACTGTTTCTCACTAGATCGCTGGGTGACCCAGAAAATAAAGCCTCTTGTAAACCTTATTGGATAGCATTAACAGCAAACTAGCACTGATTAATAAATAAGACCATTCTACTGAATACATCCCACTGAATTGATTGAATAATTTATTTATATTAATTTGAATCAAATATAAATTTCTTAAAGACAATTACAAAGACAAAATAACTATGACAAAATATTCAAAAATTTTCAACAATAAATTATTAACAAAACCTTATGTAACATTTCAAATCGTCTGTCAAAGTGTCTACTCTTCCATACGATGTTTACATCACAAGAGATTAATGTAAATGTAAAATTAAAAGTTTACTTTTTATTAAAAGACTAATAACGTAATAAAGATTTTTTTTATATGTTAAGAAATACATATATACTATAATAAAATGTACGAATTGTAAAAGTATGTAATAGGTATGTAATACGCAATTATAGGCCACATGATGGAAATTGATTTGAACAGCTTTGTGCCTTGGGATTTATATAGAACATTTCCGGTAAATCCTGTTGTGTTTTAGCAACGCGCAAGGAAAGTTATTTTCATATTTGATTATTCTTTAGGTTCCAGAAAGGATTTTAAGAGTGGGTTCCATTTGTCTAAAAGTCTGATTAAAACTTTGATAATAAGTTTCTGGTAGATCTTTAAACGTAACTTGTTAATGGTTTGTTACAGTTAATGATAATAACACTTGGGAGGAGACTGGTATCTTTATCCTTATAGGAAACCTCAATCTAGCTGTACATCTAATTATATAAATAAAAAATTATAATAAAGGAAATATTTAAACATAATAAATTTGATTCAATAAACACCAGTTATAGATAGCAAGACGTTGTGTGTTTGATAGTGTGAAGGGACTTAAAATAGATTGCAATAATATTTTCCGAAAACATCTTGGATATGATATATCGATATTGAACGCTAGATCGAACATATTGTTTTAATCGTATACGGACGAGTAGAGACTTTGACAGACAATTAAATATAACATATAGTTTTGTTATTATAAAAAAAAAAAACATCGATAAACCGATGTTTTTTTTATATTTTATAACACTTGTCTTATATGCTGCTCAAATAGGAGAAACCCCGGCAACGTGAAGTTTTACTTGAAGATGAAGTTTTACTTGTGAAGTTTTACTTGATTATTGTCGTTGAGTTATAAGTGGAGAAATTGAAATAAATGTTTATGATTATTCTTCTTTAATAAATTTACATAATGCAATAACAATTATCTTTAATACTAATTAGACTTTTAGATATAAGTCCAGTTTTCAACAACAGCATGAATATCCACTTTGCCCAGGTACCCGGGAAAAGGGGATACGGTACTAAAGCAAAGCGAACAACAACATTATTTGTAATGGAATTAAATATTAGAAACAAAATAACTTTCGAAAATTAAAGGAACATATTCAAGAAATATATTTGGCTACAATGCTAATTATTAAATTAAAATTAAAGGAACATATATCATTGTGGCACCAATATTCATTATTGCAATTGTTTTTATAATAAACAAAGATTTGTTTTTCATTTGTTTCACACTTTGTCCGCTCACAAGCTCTGCGAAAATCACTCGTTCCGATATGTTTGCTGCGCAAGGAGCGGCCATTGGTTATTATTGTTATCACAAAGCGGTTGTCGGCCAATGAACAATTTGGAAGTTATGAGCAATATTAGCTTTGCCCCTGGTAACCACTTTGCCCAGGTTTCCCCTACTCTTTTTTCTTAATTTTAACTTCAAATGCCTATGTAATAATGGTCGAATTTATATAAATAAATTATTCAAGTAGTTCAATGGATTTTATTCAGTATATTTGTCTTATTTACAAGTAAGTGCTAATTTCTTGATTTAAAATATATTTTTTAAATTTATTTACATAAATGATTGGCAACAAAATTCTCTGCGGTACGCAAACTTTTTAATTATTTAGAACAAAGTTTGTTATTCGATAAAATTAATTTCATTATCCTTCCTATGTTTTCGTCTTTTCATTGTCTTCTAAGCGGATTAGCGTGACTGGGAGCCAGAAAATTACGGGATAAAGGCGTTGGCTATAAAACGGTAATGCAAATTTCTAAAGTATATTAAAGCGTGAAAGTTTCATTGTCCTCGTTTGGCGAAACTATTGCTTTAACTGTTGTATGTAAGTAATAATTCATATTAGACATGCTCATTAGTGGTTAACTATTTCGGATTTTTTTCAAATTATTCTAATGCCTTTTAATACATATATTATAATAAAATAATGAAGATGAAATGGAGTATCTCATTAAGTTCTCCATTTCACGAATTAGCCGTCAAAACGACCTACTGTGTGTGTGAAATTCAAAAGGTATCTTAGTTGTGTGGGTGGCGGAAATAGTCAAAAGTTTTATATATATTTTTTCTTTATTGTTTTGTACAATGTCTTAGCATTTAGATATTTATTAGTATAATTCTAATTAATAATTCTAGTTCCATATACAATTTTTTTGTTTACAGCTCTTGACCATTATTTTCAAATGTTATCTGTGCATTTCTATATTTGTTTTCTTGGTTTTATTTATATTTTTTTGGCTGTTCTAATTTTATAGAATCTTAATTTTCTTTACGAAATATAAGATTAAATTCTTTTTACAATTCCAGTTGACGTTCTACTTTTACAATATTCTTAATTACGTGAATATAATGGACACCTGATGCGAGATAATTATATTACCGTTCAAATTAAGGTCGTTTCTATTAGAGATGTCTTCTAGGTTTTTTAATTTATTAAAAGGAAATAATTTCTAAATAAGAAATACAATTCTTTGGGCTCTATTATTCCATTAAAATATTTTTTTATGGTTTACTCCCTATATTCATAGCATAGGTATGTAACGAATATTGCTTTATTTCTGTTATTTTGACTTGGTGACCTGTTTGCTCGTTTGCCTCCTAATGTAATAAAACATAAAATATCATATCAATTTATGTTGCGCTATAGTAATTATTAATTATCTAATGTTAGTAATTTTTGATATTTTTAAAACCTGTCATTTTGACTATCGAGAGAATATTGTTTTTGGAAACTTAGGCTTTAATAACGCCTTTTTTAATCTTCCAACTAGAAAGCGGTTTTTTAAACTATATTTTAATCTGAATTAGAATTAAAAGCTAAGAAAAGACAAACCGACAGGTTAGACAAGATTTTTTAATACATAACAAAAATCACAAGATAGTGAAAAATTATATAGTAATATTTTAAACATTGATAGTTATAGGAATTTAAATACTAGTTTATCATTTTGATTAATATCATGTAGAGTAAAATAATGAGTTTATTAGAAACTCAACACTTACTGTAACTTATCATGTAATTAACGCCTGATCATTGCTGATAAAACTAAATATATGCGGGACCAATGTTGAAATAGTTTTCTATTTCCGATAACAGGCAATTACAATAACTTTCAGACGAAAAACAAATTAATTCTTGGTTAGATAGCATTTGCGTAGGATTATGAATCATAACTTTAACGGTCTAACCTATATTTAGTCCCGTTTATGTGAAATAAAATAAAACTGAAAATGGGTAATTAAACAGCTTTTGCTATTGTGCAGTACATTACTAAACTAAGTCATGTTTACCATTATTTTACTACTTCTAGTTTTAACGGTAAGGAGCTCCTATAAGTAATGCTTTAATGTTCGGCTGAAAATAAAAAATGTTTTTTGAAAGAATTTTGAACATCAATCATTAGGGCTCTCTTAAAGTATGTTTTATTTACCTTTTAGTTTAAGGCCAGAATATAACTAAACCTTTGCTACATTCTTTCATGTCTCGATATTTTAAGTAAACCAAATTTTATAGATTCTAACAAAATATTCCTTCATTTACAATAATACAAAATATAGCGTATATATAAAAGGATCACATTTGTAAAAAGGTTTATCTTTTATATTCTTACCTTTTCTTAACTTTCTTTCTTATAATATCTTTGATATTCTAGAAATCCAAACGGGTTCCTGGCATACTATTACGATTATAACAAAAACATCCCGAATGAGAAATCACAAATCACATATGCTTTAAGAAAACAATCTGGATCAATTGTATTTAATTCCGCAACCAAGATAAATGCCTTAATGTATATATTTTTAAATTACAAAAGTATATTTTTAATAAATAGATGTGATTTAATGATCTCATTTTTAAACTCAAATATATATTTACATTATAAAAGTACGAAATATTTATTTTAGAAAAATCTTAATTCTAATACACGCAATATCAATCGCAGTCGTTTAAATATTTTTAATACAAATACACATTGAATTTACTATTACTATACATGAAATATTTTAAGACTGATAATAATTTAACGTGACCATTGCGTATATTATTCCTGAACAATATTCAAATTGTTCAATATAGTGATATTCAAAGTTAAAGATTCCTATCCTTGATTAATAAATAAATGTTACTTTCAGTTGGAAGCCGTTTAGCTAAATGCCAAAATTGTATATCTAAAGTAATAATAAGAATTAGCATTAATCTTACCTACTTCAATATTTTTGTTGACATTGGTAATTTTATTTTTTTTTATATTTGCCTACCAAAATGATCCCACTCTGCCTGATCTTAAGCAGTCAGTGAAGTCTAAAAATGGAGGCCACCATTCTCATTCACGCAAAATAGATTGCAGCATGGTGATCTTCACTATGGCGGCCTTGTGAGATGCCTTTTCACGGCCCGCTTAAAAGACCCAGGATCATAGTTGGAAGGAAACACGTGCCGTGGTAGTGAATTCATTTTGATGGACCGACATAAATATGAAGTGCGGAACCGTTTGGTTCGTGATGACAAAAAATCCACCGTGAAACGGTGGCACTTCTGTCTTGCACGTGTTGTTCTAGATCGGAAAGGAGAGGATGGAATTATATACTTTGGAATAGCATGACGGATGGCAAACAATTTCTGAATTGAAAAATGATTTAGGATTGTGTCTTCAAGTTACGTAGAAGTAAATTTATATATCAGAATAAGTTTTCTTTGACTGCAGGCAACTTTGAAGAAGTCGTTAAAAATGAAGTGTCTAATTCACCAGCAACAAATTTCTCAGACGTCATAATAACTTATAAATTATCAACTAAGCATAAAAGCTTCAACTTTTGTTTTCTTATCAGATCTATTTAATCAAGAATTTTGATGAACCTACTCTTTATTAGATTCTTTATTATTTTAATACATACATACACCATGCATTTCATTAAAATGCAATGTAGTTTACTTGTTATATATATTTTTATTTTGTTGATGTCCGTATCATTATCATCTCCCACATGGTAAACTATGACATTACAAAAAATAACATCCAAAAAGACATTGTAGTGCGAGGATAAATCTAAACATATATAATTTAGCATGAGTAACATTAATACAATCTATTCCCGCACCAAGGTTAGATTATTCTAAAGCATATACACAATAGTGTCGTGCGAGTACGGTCTGCTTTGGTTACGTAACTCTTGTATATTATAATATTCTATCTGTGAATATTTATAATCTATTTGTTTATGTTTATAATACTTGTGATATACTATAGTATTTTAATATTATATACATATAATTTGTAAGTAGTACAATTACAAGGAACATTATAAGTCGATTTTATCTTTGTTAAATAGTGACAAAATGCTTACTATAAGAAGTTTTGTGATCAGTGCAGCTCTAATACAAAAACGATGTCTAAGGTATCTTTATAATTGCTTTTATTTTAATTTTTGAGATTGTAACATTTATTAGGTTTTTGGGATAAATTGAAAAAAAGATTTGTTATTCAATTACGCATTTGAGTACCTACTGTTTATTATTGCAATTGACAAGAAACTAAAGAGAAGTAACTATTATAGATTATTAACCATTACCGTAGGATATTTTAGATTTTAAACGTGATCTTATAACTTATTTTTTTTTTTTTACATAATTTAAAAAAAAGTTACCAAAAACTGGGTCGTTTCAGATTTTCGTCATCAAACACAACGATAAATTCAAGTGAGGATATCAACATAAAACCATGGCAAGAAATTCCTGGTCCTTCATGTCTGCCTCTCATTGGACAACTCCATAATTTTTTTCCTGGAGGTAAAGAAGTATTTCGCGTATTTTTACTTTACACCATTATACCGATACTTCTCCTATATAGTAAGAAGAAAATTTAATGTTTTAGTCGAAAACTGTATCATATTTCATTCATTGTTATTTTCAAAAATATTTTTGTAGGTTCCTTGTATGGAAAAATGAATGAAAAATTACCTGGTGTTTTATACGAGACCTACGGACCCATAGTCAAATTATTAGGGCATTTCGGTTCACCTCCAATGATATTTCTCTATGACGCTGAGTCAGCTATGTATGTAAGTAGAATGGCAACAAAAGCAGCTGTTTTTACTCGTATATTAAAACTAACCAATACGACCTAGTCTTAAACATAATATAATGCAAATAATTGTAGATATTTCGCAATGAAAACACACTACCTAATCGCCCTGGATTCCAGTCACTCGAATATTTCAGAAAAATACATAATAAGAAAAGTGATGTTATTGAATCGACTGGATTGATGACAGAGTAAGTTGCCTGATATTCTAATTTGGCCTTATTGTATCTTGGTTCTCGTAATAACGTAATTCATAAAAAATCCAATATGATAATTTAACGCATTTCTTAATTATTCAAAGACATTAATATTTTATCCCTGAAAGGCAGGGAGAACGGTGGAAGTCATTCAGATCAGCAGTTAATCCTGTGATGCTTCAACCGAAAACCATTCGATTATATACCGAAATTCTCGGAGAAGTAGCAGACGATATGATTGATAGGTGAGTGCTTTAATTCATCCAAATATATGAATCGAATATTAAGATCTGTGAAGAAAATTAAATAAAACAAATATTTAATATGTTATATTTTAGTTTTAGGTCATTTATGTCGAATTATTAAAATAGTATTTTTTTTGTATTATTTGTCCTTATTCACACTTAACGAGTTTTATGGATGATATACATTTTTTTTTCAGAATTAAATTAATACGTAATAAAAATAATATTATAGAAAAACTAGATATAGAAATGAATTTGTGGTCATTGGAGTCAATTGGCGTGGTTGCTTTAGGTGGAAGATTAAATTGCTTTGATCCAAACCTTCCAAGCGACTCCCCAGTAAGAAAACTCATAGAAATAGTTCACAGTATTTTTCATACAATGGATAAGTTGGACTTTCAACCAAGTTTGTGGAGATATATTTCAACGCCTGCCTTTAAAAGAGCAATGAAATGTTACGAAGATCAGATAAAGTAAGAAGTGTCGTATTCTAATCTTAATATTTTTTTAAATAAGAAGACAATCCATTACATTAAGTACGTACTTAGAATATATTCTGATTTAAATATTTATTCCTCTATCTTCTGTGTATGATTGCTGTAAGTGCAAAATATATCAATAATAATTTAATTACGACAATAATTATAAAATTACTAAAAATGTAAGCAAATCGCTCTTTACATATTTTCTCTTTTTTGATTTGATTCTCTTTATTTTATCCTACTTAATCCATTAATTTCTCATATAAGAGAGAAAGATCGTGTTGATAGGACAGTTTTTGTTTTGTTTTGCTTTCCATTTACACTTGTTTAAGGCTACTAATTATTTTTTCAGATTAAATGAATATTTTATAGACATGGCTATAGAAAAATTTAAGACTTAAATATAGTTTCGAATGAAGAGAAAGGAATTTTGGAAAAATTACTCGAAATTGATCCAAAGGTTGCAGTAATTATGGCAAGTGATATGTTGTTGGCAGGAATCGACACGGTATTATTATTTTTATTTTATATTAAGTAAATTATCGTTGAATTTATGCCATTGAAATAAAATAATATAGGAGAAAAAAAAAAATAACTAAATCAATATAATACGAATATAAATTCTATACGGATGGTTGAATAGTTTTATTGTATAATGTAGAAAAGATGGAGAGTTATTATTAATTTAAACTAAATGTTACTTAGAAAAATAAATTATAATTTCAATGAGATTATATTAAAGTAGATTGTTACTTACTTACTGAAAACTAGAGAAATGTAATAATTAATTGGTATATTAATATTTAATAGATAAGATTAATAGTGTTCATTCTCTAGAGACGGTGTTTATTGTTTACGCGGATTAGTTAACTGATGAGTTAATTACTTATTGAGTAACAAAACCGTGTTACTGTATGAAAATATATAATATGGTTAGAATCTATTTTAATAAGAAAAAAATCTTTTTTAATAATAAATCTATTTCAGACTGCTAACACTATTATAGCGTTGCTATATCTTTTAGCAAACAACCCTCAAAAACAAAAAAAACTAAGAGAAGAGATCATGTCATCGCAAGACAAACGACCGTACCTCAGAGCTTGTTTGAAAGAGTCCTTAAGATTAATGCCCGTGGTTGGAGGAAATATGCGACAGACCAGCAAGGAATATAATGTACTCGGTTACAAAATACCCAAAGATGTAAGTTTATATATTTTTACATTATATAAATCTAATTAAGTATTTAGTAACTTTATTAAGTTACAAGTGTAACTTAATACTCAAGTATACAGGTCCATATAATCCGATGTGGTAATACGATAAACATTTGAAGGTGATCTGTATATTAGTCAAGTTATATCTGCTTAAAAGGCAAATGTCACAGTAAAAAAAATGTCCATAAATTTAATTAACACAGTTGATTAATAATTTTTAGTCTGAAGTTAACCCTAATTCACGTTTACTATTACAGATGTGTGTCATCATTGCTAACCAGTATATGTCTCAAATGGAAGAAAATTACCCAAATCCCCATGACTTTATTCCGGAAAGGTGGATTGTGGATAAAAATGATCCTCTGTACTATGGAAATACACATCCTTTTGTTCACACTCCTTTTGGATTTGGAGTGCGGAGTTGTATAGGTAATATCATCTATAAATATTGATTACTTCAATGAAATTGAGTTATAATAACAAATAATATATTTAGTGATATTAAAACGTATTACATAGAAGTATAAAGACCGTAGGTAAATATAAAAATATGTATATAAGTAGGTATGCATAATTTACTAATGTTGTTTTTATATTAGATTTTATTATTATTTATTAAGCTTTTATTATTATATTTAATTTCACCTAACTACATATATAACTTCACCTAATACATTTAAAATAGATTTTCTTAATTTATTTTTATTTTACAACACATAATTTTTTTACAGGGCGTCGTATAGCTGAGCTGGAGATTGAAATATTTTTGACAAAGCTTATTCAAAACTTTGATATAAAATGGTTTGGGCCACCAATAAAAATCCATGCGACAACATTAAACTACTTAGTTGGACCTTTTAACTTTAACTTTAACGACATATAATTCCATAAATTAATTGTATTATTACTATTATTATTATTAAAAAATAGTACTAAGAATTAAAGCTGTTACCTACAGATATAACTAACAAGACAAAATGAATTTTTAAATAATTAAAGTGACTACACTTTATTAAAATGAAAATAAGCTATTTAGTTTTAATCTAGATCAAAATATAGTATATCTGGATATAATATGTCCGAGCCTTAATTATTTTATATTTTCTTTACATTATAATATCAATATTGAACAATAGTAAAAAAAAAATAATTTCGAATTATTTTCTACTTTTATACATTTATTTATATCGTTTTCAAAAAAAAGGTGGAATAAATTAAAAGAAATTCAATCTTGTAACTCAAGAATTCAAATGATTATATGTATATTCATTTATATCATTATTCTATCGTTTTCGACACACATCATGAACCATTATCGATTTTAGTTCTGCATAAAGTTTTAATTTATTATCCTTTATTTTAACACTTGATTAACGAAAAGTCTCCAATCTTTTTTCTTTTACTTCAATTGTTTCATTTTCTAATAATGAATTGTCATAAATAAAAGAATTTTCTGTATAAGAAGCTATGGCTCTGAGAATACAAACAACACTCTGCGACGATAAACGTATACTGATTACTCCGCCTAAACTAAATACTTCTCGTAACTCCTACCGACAGATGTTTCGTTGAAGGTCTAAAGTATTGAGGACATTGTATATTATGTGTATACTCTCGATAGTCGAAAGAAAGGGACACAACATAAAGACCCACACTGCTTCTTCAATACCGATGGCAATGGTAGAATATTTTAGAAAAATATACCAAAAACAGGTGGTGGTGTAGATGAATAATACCTTAGTGACGCTCATACGCCAAAAACTATTGATTTTATGAAAAAAAATATAAGTACATAAATAGTTTTTTTTTTTTTTTTTTTTATTTTTTTTTTTTTATTTTTTTTTTTTTTTAATATATAATCTAGGGCAATGCTTGACTACATTCCACCTGATGGTAAGTGGAATGTAGTCTAAGGTGGTAAGGCGCATTACCCTAGCAGCCTATTCACTCTTCTCTTGAATTTATCCACATTGTATTCTTTCGGAAATACCGACGCAGACAAGCTGTTCCAATCCTTTGCTGTACGCAGTAAAAAAGACGAAGCAAAGCGCTTCGTTCGGACAAGTGGAATGTCCACAACAAAAGGATGGATTCCTGCCGTGCGTCGGAAAGTCCGATGATGGAAGGGGGCCGGGGGAATTAGATCGTGTAATTCCTGCGCACACTCACCAAAAAGGAAATTTTTTCTAGTTAAAATTTTTTACATTAATTTTTGGAAAGGAGATATTCCAAAAAATATGGCGGCGCGAGCGGCGGAGATACGAGGAGGCAAAACTGAAATTCGAAAAGAGCATACTGAAATCTATAAAATAACCAATTTTCAAAACTCCCGGGAAACATTCAAGGTAAAAGTACCAAATGACTGGGCTATTATTACTATAGACATTACAAAGTAACTGTCATCAAAGTGTAGATTCAACTTCACTATTAGAGTAAATCACCATTTACTTTAATATGGGTTTGGAAACTGCAAAAATTTTTTAGTAGAAAAGTTTTTGGTTAATAAATTACACATACTTAAACTCAAGGCAATGTTTAGTAGATAACGAACATTTTTTGAATGTAAAGATTGGATATATATTTGGGTTTAATGTCTTTGTGATAATTTATACTAATATTATAAAGAGGAAAGTTTTATTTTTTTGTTTGAATTAAATAGGCTTCAAAATTACTAGACCGATTTAAAAAAATCTTTTACCATTAGAACCCCATATTATCCCTGATGTACATAGCCTATATTTAATCATCGTCATCAGCATCACTAATTTTATAAAGATTAAAGATTTGATTGTTTCTTTGTTTGAATTGCATAGACTTCGAATCTACTGGACTGGTTTAAAAAAATCTTTTACCATTAGAACCCCATATTATCCCTGATGTACATAGCCTATATTTAATCATCGTCATCAGCATCACTATTTTTATAAAGATTAAAGATTTGGTTTCTTTGTTTGAATTGCATAGACTCCGAACCTACTGGACTGATTTGAAAAAATCTTTCACCATTAGAATCCTACATTATGCCTCTGATGAATATATTTAATAAAAGAAAAAATAAGGTTCCCAGCGTAAATTTCGACAATGTAATAAATTATAAATGTATTAAGTAACATGATTCAAGACTTTTGAATATTAATAAATATAAACATTTGAAGTTAAAATGATTTACAATCACTAATACCACTGTAATGAAGGGATTTATATTGTCACTAGTGCCCGTGACTCTTTATGTTTACGACCATAAGCCATATAAATATATTTTTTACAGTCTAAGTAGACGCAATCACGGGCTAAAGTTATCCCTAATAAAGTACTTTAACTGAGTAAGTGTAAAAACCTTTTTGCGTTCATAGCAAGGCTTTTTTCTTGTAGAGCGTCGGCGAAGCCGCTAGGAACAGCTAGTGTTTATATAAGAACGTTCGTATAATATAAACTTCACATTTTAATTGAAGAAAATAAAATTTAAATAAGTAATCAAAATATTTAAAAATAATACGGAAATTTGCAAGTCATATAGTAATACAAATTATGTTTTTTGTATATTATTGATAAATCTCTATTTTCTAAGACTTTCTGTAAGTTATTTTTATAAACAAATAAACAATTAAACAACCTTCTAAATGTTTACTTTATACATCTGTATATTTTATACTGTCTGTTAGACATTCTTATGCAACACAATATGTTCATTGAGTTGAGAAGACTTTCGGCTGACCGACAAAACAGTAGTTAGTAGTAACAAAACAACGGAAGCTTGTAAAAGCGAATTGAAAGTCTTTTCTCTTTATTAATTTCATTTGTTTTATAGTTTTCTAAATAATTTCTAAACGAACAAAATTATATAAGTCTCCTGCTGTTGTGAGTTTTATTCTAAAGCTTATTAAATGAAAAGCTGTAACCATAATTATATCTTTTTGTAACAATTAATTTGAATAATGTGTAACAATATATATAAAAGTAGTAAAAACCCTTACTAAGATTATGTACAAATTGCACTCGGTAATTACGTCGATTCCTTATAGGTTATTATTTAAAAATAAATCGTACAATAAACTCTGCGTCAGTAAATAAAATTTATTTTATGTTTTGGGATTTTCCTAATTATATTATAAACAACAAACCCATTCTGGCGATAGTTAAAATGATAAAGTTAATTATAATATTAACCCGGCGTTCGCACAGTTGGGTCTATTTGACCCGGGCTATTTTCAAATGCGCGTATTTCTAATGTTTTTGGTGCCACACTGCCATAATTCTCAATAGCTGGAGCTAAGGGTCGTATCTTTCCACGGAATATCGATATTTAGTCGTATTGCAATCGCAGCGGTGTATAAACGCTTCTAAACATGACAAAGGGTAAATTTGACCCAACCATACACTTCGTGTAGTAATTTCGCGCCATTATAAAAAAGTATATTTATTTATTTTATTCGCATGAAATGCACATATATTTCTTAAGATAAATAATAACATTGTTACAAAGTGTTGCAAATTCCCAATTTACGCATTACTCTTGTTCGTGAGCATTTGCGCGACCGTAAAGGCGTCCTGCAGTTGCTAAGACTAATGTGCCAAACAATACGCGATTTTTTTAGGAAACCCTGTTAGGGACCCGTCTGCAAAGATACTGAAAGTCAGAAAAAGGTTGCAAGACTGTCCTGCCAAAAAAGACTGAAAAAGTAATTGAACTTGACGGAACTGAAACAAATATATCTGCACTGAGTTTGCAATATTGTACTGTAGAGACTGCGCATATGTAAGCAATGATATGACTGATTCCTAAAACTAATTTGTAATTTTATTTGTAGTCTTATTAAATGTGATTTACATTTATCCTAATTATTAATATTTTAGAATAAAAGTTTATATTTGGTTCAAGTTTTATGACTTTAAAACAAAGGTTGTTATTTTTGTTAATATTTTGCTCCACTATCATAAAAAAAATATTAAAAAGAAAGTTTTACTTCAAGTTCTTTTTACTCATACATGACCACTTAAACTATAGTAGTTTTATCCAATTACAGCCATATATTAGTAAATGTCTTGTAATTATTAAAATTATGACGATTTTCTTCACGGGTCTCCTGGACACAACCCTACTATCGTTGTAACATATTTTAACTGTGCTGACGCCGGGTTAAAATAGTATATAATAAATATAAGTATTAATTAATAAAATAATGATTCCTTATTATAGAGAAGCGCCTTTGCAGTCTAAGTCGTTTGTCAATAATAATCTACATCAAAGCAGTCATAACCGCAAGCAATAGTTAGTTGTGATATTACATTATTGTCACAGAGCATATTATAAGATTAATTTGATTTACCTGTTTCTCATTATGTGTAATAGTTATTTGATGTAAGTAATACGTGTGAATTTCCTTAATGTTTGATGAAAATTCCGGGAAGTGTAGAGAATTTCCTTTATGATGCTACTTCCAGAAATTCCTATCAGACTTACGTGTCATTTTAAAATTAGTTTGTATAAAAATATATTTAATATATTTAATTCGAGAAAAAATAGGGATCCGCGTGTAAATTTCGACAATGTAATAAATTATAAATGTATTAAGTAACATGATTCAAGACTTTGTCATATAAGTATATACGAATATTAATAAATATAAACATTTAAAGTTAAAATGATTTACAATCACTAATAACACTATGATGAAGGGATTTATATTATCACTAGTTGTTGCCCACGGGCAGAGTCACGACTATTTATGTTTACGATCATCAGCCATATAAATATATTTTTTACAGTCTACGTAGACGCAATCACGGGCTAAAGTTATCCCTAATAAAGTACTTTAACTGAGTAACTGTAAAAACCTTTTTGCGTACATAGCAAGGCTTTTTTCTTATAAAGCGTCGGCGAAGCCGCTGGGAACAGCTAGTGTTGATATAAGAACGTACGTATAATCAAAACTTCACATTATAATTGAAGAAAATAAAATTTAAATAAGTAATCAAAATATTTAAAAATAACACGGTAATTGGCAAATCATATAGTAATACAAATTATGTTTTGTGTATATGATTGATAAATCTCTATTTTCTAAGACATTCTGTAAGTTATTTTTATAAACAAATAAACAATTAAACATCTTCTAAATGTTTACTTTATACATCTGTATATTTTATACTGTCTGTTAGACATTCTTATGGAACACATTATGTTCATTGAGTTGAGTAGACTTTAGGTAGGTACTTGTAGGTAGTAGTTACACAACAACGGAAGCTTGTAAAAGCGAATTGAAAGTCTTTTCTCTTTATTAATTTGATTTGTTTTATAGTTTTCTAAATAATTTCTAAACAAACAAGATGACATAAGTCTCCTGCTGTAGTGATTTTTATCCTAAAGCTTATTAAATGAAAATCTGTAAACATAATAATATATTTTTGTAAAAAAAACAATAGTTTAAAAAACTAAAAAAAACACGCTTTTATTGCTAACCGAACTAAAATCTAGAAAATAATTTTTAATGACAAAGAGTATAAAATTACAGTAGTAGAAGATCGAACAATTAATTATAGTGAATCGCCTTAATATAAAATTATAATAAAATTTAAGTTATTAACAGAATAATTCAATTCTGAGTAAAAATCGTGGGGTGCATTTTACTGTGATTCATAACTATCCTCTCATAGATAGTTGCTAATAGAATGATTGTAATACCTTAAATAACGAGCACCCCACGCTTTTTACTCAGAATTGAATTATTCTGTTAATAACTTAAATTTTATTATAATTTTATATTAAGGCGATTCACTATAATTAATTGTTCGATCTTCTACTACTGTAATTTTATACTCTTTGTCATTAAAAATTATTTTCTAGTTTTTAGTTCGGTTAGCAATAAAAGCGTGTTTTTTTTAGTTTTTTAAACTATTGTTTATTTTTTATTTTTTAGTCTGTGACAAACTCATAAATTGAGAAATCATTTCATTACTTAGATTTTTTTAGAAAGCATCACTCAGTGGTCTCCGTATGATCGATCAACGGGCATTGATCCGAAATCAATCGCCTTCACGGTTCAATGGGACTTACTTTCATCATTGTGGTTAGTTTTACCTCCCAATTAATGGAAAAATCCAGATTGACGTCGCTAAGTTGTCAATAGACCCTTAGTACTTCAACTGTTGAAGTCTCTTAGGAATAAGTCTAATTCATTAATTAGTTTTTTGAAGATTTAGGGTATTACAATTTTTTACGAATCATTTCGTAATTTAATCATTTCATTTAAAGCTTCACTATTGCACGGGGTTTTTCCTGTTAACTTAGAGCAATCAAGTTCTTCAATCCGAATACCGTCCAAAGATCTTACACGACTAAGTGCTACATAAGCTTGTCCAGCAGCAAACAATCGCGAGCCTAGATAAATAACTGCATGATCAACTGTACAACCTTGCATCTTATGGACGGTTGAAGCCCAACTCAGAATTAACGGTAACATTCGTCTCTCGGCAGTCCCATAGCTGTATTTCGCCGGGAACTGTATCGATATCGGTTTAATCATGTGCACGCCATCTGAACCGGAACATCTGAACCGGAAACAAAAAGAACCAGGCAAATTCCTCTGCTTTCAGTTCATGGCCGACATTTACGATATTATCTTTCGTCTTGCGGGTAATTTCATTAAGGTTTCGTGAGACCTGTATCTCATCTTCCACATTAGGAGGCATTACATCAATCGGTGCCATCATTGATGTCTGCAGTGGGATAGTTTGATCAGTTAAATTCTGTTGGGAAGTAATTATTTGGGATGCTACTGCTACCTTTTCAGGGCTCTGCTGAATTTCTACCTCCTCAGAATCATCATGTATATCCAAGATTTCGACGTTGATGTAATCAAGAGTAAATTGTACATTTTTGCTGCCTGTTGTACGTTTACATATCCTCACAAACTCGTCAAAATTATCGCATTCAATAACGCAAGCTTTTCCATTGTTGTCGTTTGCTTTAGATCCCTTTTGGCCAAAAGAATGTGAGTTACTGAAGTAATACTTGTTAACATAATGCATTACTCATAACATTAACCGCGATCACAATAAGCGGCGTCCACTGTATTATCTTATTACTTGCATCAAGTCCTGAACTAACAAAAATTTTTGAGATATACATTCCAGGTTCATCACCAAGTAATTGATTTTGTTTGATAGCTTATTCACAACGATACTTCAGTATTTTACTATGGTGGATATTTTACCTTAATAATGCAAGATTTTATATTTTTTTGAAATTGCAATTTTACAATCATCAAATTCCGGGTTCACTTTCAAGTAATTGTTTCAAGTTGATTATCATATCTATCTTGTGTATTAATGCAACACAGCTGTAACCTGTACGGTGCAACTTTAACCCATGCCGATTGTGTTGCTCTAAATGTTTCACCTTTCCATATATATCTCGGCAACGCAAGAAAAAAGAATATAGAATGTGTTAGATTACATAGGCTCAAGCGGCGGCGGATAGTTAGTAACCGTCCAATGTATAAGTTGCAAGAATTAACTTGTACGGGCAGGTTTAAACACCCCGACATGAGCTTCTGCGCAGGCCATTGCGCAAGTAGAATTTTTTTACTTTAAAATTTTACAAAACTTCAGTTAATGTAGAATTGTCAAATTTAACTTATATTAAGTTACTGATTTCTTAATGTGAAATAATTTTTAATGACAAAGAGTAAAAAATTACAGTAGTAGAAGATCGAACAATTAATCATAGTGAATGTCCTTAATATAAAATTATAATAAAATTTAAGTTATTAACAGAATAATTCAATTCTGAGTAAAAATCGTGGGGTGCATTTTACTGTGATTCATAACTATCCTCTCATAGATAGTTGCTAATAGAATGATTGTAATACCTTAAATATCGAGCACCCCACGCTTTTTACTCAGAATTGAATTATTCTGTTAATAACTTAAATTTTATTATAATTTTATATTAAGGCGATTCACTATGATTAATTGTTCGATCTTCTACTACTGTAATTTTATACTCTTTGTCATTAAAAATTATTTTCTAGTTTTTAGTTCGGTTAGCAATAAAAGCGTGTTTTTTTAGTTTTTTAAACTATTCTTTATTTTTTTTTTTTTTTTTTTTTTTTTTTTTTTTTTTTTTTTTTTGGGAAACTTTTATCAAATTATTGCATTGTCATCGGTCCTTGATACGTGTGCAAAGTTTCAATTTAATCGGATCGCTGGAACCTGGTGAAAATTAAGCTCGAAGATTCCGTTACATACATACATTGATACATACAACCCAAGCTAATAAAAGCGTATTAATAAAGTTGAATAATGTGTAATAATATATAAAAAGTAATAAAAACCCTTAGTTATATTATGTATAAATAACACTCTGTAATTACGTCGATTCCTTATAGATTCCTTATAGGTTATTATTTAAAAATAAATCGTACAATAAACTCTGCGTCAGTAAATAAAATTGATTTTATGTTTTGGGATTTTCCTAATTATATTATAAACAACAAACCCATTCTGGCGACTGTTAAAATGATAAAATTAATTATATATTAAAATAGTATATAATAAATTTAAGTATTAATTAATAAAATAATGATTCCTTATTATAGAGAAGCGCCTATGCAGTCTAACTCGTTTGTCAATAATAATCTACATCAAAGCAGTCATAACCGCAAGCAATAGTTAGTTGTGATATTACATTATTGTCACAGAGCATATTATAAGATTAATTTGATTTACCTGTTTCTCATTATGTGTAATAGTTATTTGATGTAAGTAATACGTGTGAATTTCCTTAATGTTTGATGAAAATTCCGGGAAGTGTTGAGAATTGTCTTTATGATGCTACTTCCAGAAATTCCTATCAGACTTACGTGTCGTTTTATTAGTTTGTATAAAAAAAAATCTGTATTATTATTAAAGAGATTGTATTTATTTAAAAAAAAAAAAATATCTGTTGAAAGTTAATATTAAAACATGTAAAATTAGGATAAGGATAAAATTTATTATTTTTAACTAGCAAACTAGCAAACAAGACCGCTCAGTAAGAAATAGTATAAAGTGTATTTTAATTGGTTTTTGAACAACATATAAAATATTCTATGCTTTTAAAGGGGTCGGCAGTTGCAGCAAATGTAAAACTTCAAAATATTTGAGCGTTATAGACATTCATAAGGTGTCTTGTGATAATACTCATGGGATGCATTTTAAAACAAGAAACTTACAAATATCATCGTTATTGTAGAGAAACGTTTGAATTATACAAAAATGTAATTTTTCTTACATAAAAGTTTTTTATTTTACGCAGTTCCTTTATATCAAAATATTTTGAATATGTCTGTTGATAATAAAAAAAAAAAAAAAAAAATAGTTAATGCATAATGTTACGTAAGACATCAATTGTTAAAATATTATTATTTAATTAAGTAATGAACATTCTACAAAACTCTATGATGACACTCAGTTACTTGGGGTACCTATATTCTACATGTAAGTGTTTTTATAGAATTAAGATATTTTATTTAAAACATAGGCAAGAAGTATTGCACTCGACTTTTCCGTTGCTAGGTTATATATGGGATAGGTTCAAAATACCACAAGTAGGTTTGCAAAGAGATTCTATTTTTCAAAGAGCCATGACAATACGATGCTATGAATAAAGCAGTATCCACAATACATTTATCTAATTACCAAATCGAAACTACTTTGTTACAGGGGCATAGTCAGTATATCTACCATAAGTGCGGAATATTATAATTTATTCTTATTTTTGTAGAGTTAAAGGATGTAACAGTTTTTTATAACTAATAAAAACTATTATATATTTATTGTCTTTTATGTATCCTTATAAAACCTTGAAGACGGACATAGTTTCATTGAAAATGTAGTAAGCGATCACTAACATACGTAATCTTTCGTTCAATATCTTAAAAACAAAATGTTAGGTACGTGAAAATGTTGTCTGAAACGCCGAAATAGTAATTCATCAAAGCCTACTCATTAGAACCACTCAGAGAAAAATGAAAGTCACTTTGTCGTTTCCCTCCGTGAAATAATATATGTTTTTAGCCAAAAGTGGATACGTCCAGAAAGGAAAAACATTTTTTAGTTATTGAGAGGACTCAAAAGATAGATGGATATTGTTAACCTACAAAGATATTTTTTATCTATAGTGATAAAATAAGGGAACCGAAATAAGGCGATGAGGATATTTTTTTTTTGTTAACTTTTTCGGGTAGATCTTAAAAGTGTTAAACGGAATATGATTGTACCCATCCTATATGTTATCTCTCCTATTTTCCCTCTTTCAGTTCATATCTTAATTCATATTATTACTACTAATAAATTGCGCGATATTTGGAGACTACCCCAAATTATTCCCATACCTGAAAACACAAAACCTTTAAAATGATTTCTGTCCCATTTACATATTACCCTTCCTTTAACAACAACTTAATATATTAATCTTTGAACATCTTAGCCTCTTCATTGCCCGCCCGGATCAGTCTGGTTTTACTATGATCTTAATTTTGTATACTACAATTTACAATTACCTATTCATAAATCAAATTGCTTTAAACACTAGATCACAGTCCAGGCAACAAATTTATAGTTTATTTTTAATTATAATACAACACACTGTCTCTTCTTATATTCTATACCTACCTACCTCTTATCTTTTTTTATTATTATCGCTATATTTTAATTTGTTTATTTAGTTAATTACGTTATATTAATTGTATTCGTATATTTAATTAATAAGTTTACTAACCTATTTATTACAAATATTATTGTTATTTTAACGTTTTATTCAAAGGTTATGCGGCGCGCGTAGATACAATAATATCTGCTACAATAATGTAGACTGAAACTTATTTTGGCTTTAGCTTATTTAGCACCTATTTTAGCCATATTGGTCTATGGATAAGTGTTAATGTGTTACAACGGCCATGGTCGACTTCCGATTATAAAAATAACTCCTTTTTGGTTTTTATTCCGCTGAAGCCCTTCATTACTACATCCCTTCTTCCTGTTTAGTGCGTTATCAGCCATGGATTAACCCAAAAGTTCTTAAAAATATAACTTCAGAATGTGTAGTCAAAATGTTAATTATTGTGTAAGCCAAAGAAATAGAGTAAATATGGCAGATCAGATTAGATATGTAAAAAGTATAATGAGCTATGTTGTTATTGGCTCCTTTTGTTCCTTATTCAAAGAATTAAATAATAAACTTATATAAATATAGAATAAAAAATAAACCGATACGGGCAGGGATTCGAACCCGCGACTACTAGGAAACCGTCCCGTCGCTCCACCAACTGAGCTACCGTATCGTAAAACATAAGGTTACAAAGCACATTATGGCTCCACGGCTAATGGACTTATTATTGCCCTAAGTTATTTATTAAAATAGGTGTCATATATTTATTCTGTACTTTAATTGAAGTGTGGGATCTTATATTCCAAATCATAGTTATAATATTGCTTTAAACATAAAATAAATAGTTTAATAAACAATAAATAAAATATATAATTTTGTTTTTATGAAATGTATGTAATATATAAATAATCGTAGTATCCCTTTTTTAATACAGTTTTGTTTGCTTGTTTGTTTCAACAGAAGTTTATTGATGGTAATTATTGAAAATTTTTAAAGTTTTAATCTGTACTAAAAACTCAAAATCATTTTGGTTTTTGTTAGAAGGATACTAAATGAAATGCTTAAGAGTGACGGAGTTTCAAATCGAGCAGTCGGTGTACTTAATGGTAAGTGCCGTCGTCGTTTTAGGACAAAAAAAATAAATTCTTTATCATCCTTAAGAAATGGAGAAAGGTATGGTGGATACAAGGAAAAGAAAAAGAAAGAAAAGGAAGGTTATTTCCGTGTCTCTTGTTTACTTTCCAAACGTCACGAAGCTATATTAGTTTTCTTATATTTTGCGAAAGGATGTTACTACTAAAGTTAAGCCGGCCCACATATACAGCCAAATTATTACAGCCAGGCTCTTTCAATCACATAAAAAGGTTTTTTGGCAAAACTAAATTATTACTATAAAATCTACTTAATAAGCTAAGAAAAGTATCTACATGAATAAGCAACTAAAGCTTTTTCTATTAATACGCTTATTATTTACAGTATATCGCTTTACACTGTAAATGTCACCGGTGTTTAATGAGACGTGAAAAGAGTGAGTGAGACCTACCTTCTTAAAATGAATGGGGAGGAAAACATTGATTAATATTTTACTCTAACAATTCATGATTTTTTACAATATTTTTATCGCAAACTTACTATCAGTTTTAAGGGCAATCATATAGTTCATTATTTAATATGCAAATATCTTTCCGGATAAAATAAAATAGTCAAAAATATTTTATATCAAGAAATAAGAAGCACTTTCATATAAGGAATTCTTTTTTACTCCGAAAAAAATGTTTAGTTCTAATGAACCGTGTAGTCACAACAGTCATAAAAATATATATTTTTTTCTTTTAATAAGCGACTGTAGTCAAAAATCATTATTCACCGCAACTATCCACAATATACAAATTTTACAAAAACATAATCTCTCTCGATTCCTAGTAGCTATTAAATAATTTTAATAATTCGTTTTTGTCACATTGAATCTACATTTCATAAGAATATTTAGGTAATTTAATAATTAACAACCTATGAAGAGGGGCAAAAAAAAAATTAAACCCTTTTTGGTGTTTTAAAAAATCTTAAACGAGAAAATAGTCCATTTGATGGGTAAAAATAACTACCGCCCTGCTCTTGAAGAAAAGTGTTCGATAAATAAAGAAAGTCACAAGTATGTTGTATGTATGTAATACTACCAATATTATGTGCAAGGTTGGTACTATCAAGAACAAGTCGGACCATATTATTGGATAGCTAATATTGAGAGTGAATTTCAAATTATGATTACAGCCAGCTACCATTGGTTATGACAGAATTTCCAACTGTCCGTATTTAATGACTGGATTATTTTGGTTTGGTATATTATGGTTTTTTTTCCAGTATAGAAGATTATTACACTAAAAGTTGATGAATATCTGATTATCAAACGACTATTCTTAATACTGCGAATGACAAACATGTACAATATTATGTGAATCATTCTCTAATTGAATTAAGTATTAGAGTAAAATAATTACACATTGGGATAATAATAATAAGAAAAAATATAATATTATTTAAGATTTATTGTGACTATATTTTTATAGATACTAATATACATGCGACGTAATTTATATGTATAAGAAAAATAGCAGACCATAATGTCAATTACATTGTTAAAATTCTAGTATTTTGTAAAAATGTTTTGTTCATTACATTAGACTATAGAAATTAGTCGTAATATAATTCGTTGTGGTTTTTATAACCATTGCCGATATTCTTAATTTTACAATGATGACAGGTTCTTGGACGGTATTCTTCACTTTCTTCACTTTCGCAGCCTCCTCTACGTTTATGACATCTGAAAGTAAAAAAATAAATGATTTATTACAATAATAACTATTTTTTTTTAACTGGTGAGAAAGCTACTCTTTTTTATCAATTAAGTTTCCATTTATTTGATCACTCACTCACTCTATACTAATTCTGTAGTTAAAATAAAAAAAAAACACTGTTTTGAGCAATGCAATAAAAAAAGATCTGTATGATATATGCAAAAAAAAAAGATAATCGAAGGCTTTTTGTTGACGGAGAACAAAATTGTATGGAGGTTTATAGTATTGCATGCTTCACATTGTGTTTTTTTATAGAAACTGAATCTTATAAATCCTGAAATGCATGTATTTTCATATATGTAATTTTTTTTTAGTAATAATTATATTTTTACAAGGTTATGTTCACGTAAACTCAAGCCGCGAGTCCATCATGCTTTAAAGGCGAAATACTGGTTAATTAACGTAACTTAGCCGGGTAAATATATTTTTAATAATTATAATGGTTT
Source organism: Napeogenes inachia (assembly GCA_959347355.1). Classification (NCBI taxonomy): domain Eukaryota; kingdom Metazoa; phylum Arthropoda; class Insecta; order Lepidoptera; family Nymphalidae; genus Napeogenes; species Napeogenes inachia. Next base: position 19,510,384 of record OY365797.1, read on the forward strand.
AAGAAAGTTTAATTACAAAACTTTTTAATATTCTTGAGGAATACTAATAGAATAAATGCTATTAAAGCTTTTTGAAAATGGTATAGCCCCAATTTAGATTATTTTATTTTTAGGGTAGATTTGATATTCCAAGAAGCAATTTAAAATATAGTCCCCAATATTTCATTACATATATATTTATTTAGTATCCATGAAAAACATTTTGATTTTGACAAATATTATAATTTATTTCCACCCTAGAGGTTTATTTTAAATAATATTTAAAAAAAATATAGTTGCAAAGAATACTACCCAAGTACCAAATTGTATTTATTTATTATATTACAAAACAATTATTTAGAATTTAACTGTTACTATACTATCTTGCATTATTAATGTTCAATAGAAAATTAATTATCATTTACCAGTCAATAAATGAAATAAAAAACTTAAATATAATACAAAATAATCTAGCGAGAATTAGGCACTTCTGAAGGGATATTCTTAAAATATATTGACAACCTTAACTTTTCAAATATCCTGCATAGGGAAACATAATGCTACAAACATTCTCCTATATCTAGATCTCCAACAAATAGTGAGTAGATATAGAGTCATAAAAAACAAAACAATAAAAAATAATAAGAGAAGAAACAAATTATACTCTTTAGAGTTATTGAGGAGAAGTAGCACATATCCACACAGTCAATAGTACCTAATCAGTAATTCTAAAGTCTGTACCAAAAATAATTAAGAGCTTATGGGGAGAAAGTATTCAAGTTGGTACAGAGTTCTTAAGCCGAGATTCACTTTTTTGAGAACCTTGTCTACTTGAGGGGCTTTGGATAATATGCAATAAATCTTTAATTCGAGATAAAAATTCTATTTCAAATCATTGAAAACTATTGGAGGATAAATTAACACTGGTTAAAATATAAACTTGAAGAACAAAGATATTAAACTAAAAGTAAAACACCCAAACTTAGAGTGTCAATGTTTTACTTGCTGAATGAAAAGTTCTTACCTTGGGCTAGGTTTTGCTTCGATGAGTGCTGCCATAACAAGCAAAGAAATTAAAAGAATCACTGTTTTGTTCATTTTAGTAGATTCAAATAATACGTGGTGTACTACGCACTATCAATTCGAAACTTAATACATACGACAGTATTTTTCTGTATTTATTCTACAAGATAATGTGAAGAATTTACCTTTGACCTGATATAACAATTCATCAGTGCATTTGAATAATTATTAATATGATGATAAGACGTGACCTGAGGCATAAAAATATATGGAAATTCCGTATACTTATTCTGGTATTTTACATGTCAAGAGTTATCTTATGTTCTCTGATAGTAAAAATTACTTATAATAAATAATAGTATGACCATTTTTTTTTTATTTTTGTAATATATTTGGTTTGTTTAAAAATAGCATTGAGAATGTAACTTACAAAATTAATGTTAGTTTTATGAATAGCGAGGAGAAAATAATGGGGTATTACCTTATGAAATATTATGGCTTGCTTACAATAAATTATTTAAAACGATTATAGTAATCTCATTGTTTTGAATAATTGTTACTCATGCTAAGTTGCTTTTATAAATAATTCGTGTCATAAGATTGTAATGATTGATATTGTGGATTTTCATAGAATTTGGTAACTTTTTGTTTAAGAAGACTGATAGGACACTTACGTTTTACATACTTTAAGCTTTAAAATATAAATTTTTGACTTTATGTTTTGAGGGAACAAAATTTTATTTATTTTTATTGTATTATGTATTTCTATATGAATAGTATAAATCCTGACACGCAGATGTGATCTTTCTAGGTTATTTTTGTATATTTTTTTAAAATATTATTTTGTAATAATAATATTAAGTATTTTAAAATATATAAAGTTACATGCCATCTCAACTACTCTCTCTGCTGATGAATGCAAATTTTTACTGTTTATAAATATTTTATTAATTAAAGCATATTATATGACAATATATAATAACATGACAATACAAAAAACAATTAGCGATCAAGCAAATGCTTTAAATATTACATAGATGTTACAATTTGTATGGAAAAATGTGGTTTTAAAAACCAACATGTACGAACATGTATTTTGTTCTAAAAATTCATTTTTTTAATTTTATTTTTTTAAATATTTTTTTAAAATACCGTAATCATACAAGGAACAGAAAACATAAAGTTTCTAACCCTATGATGGAAGGATGGATCAGATTGTACGTGATGATAAGTCAGCTAGTATATATTTTGTGTATAGTAACTAAATATAAGCGTATTTCGTTAATATAAATTATTAAAATGATTATTGTATATGATGCACATAGATGTCTGTATTTTTGGGTTTGGTCGTTTATTAAATATATTCTCAGTATTTATAATGTCTATTTCAATGTATTTGTACCGTAGTCTACCACCCTTAACACAAGCAAATAATTTGCTTACTTAGGGGTTAGATCAATGTGTGTTATTTGTCCTGTATTATTATTAATATTATTATTATATTATAACAATAATTAACCTAGATTGTTATTACAAGTCATAAGAAAAATGTAATTGAATTGATTATTTTTTTAATAAGTTGATGCTCTGCTAATATGTTAAAATAAAAAGTATAGGTTTTAGTAATAAGTGAATACGTGAGTGTAAATCAATATCACAATTAATTGGTAGAGTATCGGTGCTGCTGCACTCAGTTTATGCTATCTTTGACCATGTTCCGAGCAACCAAATAAAAACCCCGAAAGTGTCTCCAAGTTAGTTTGGAAAATTCTAAGTACATTATTATCATTATATTCGAAGGAAATTTAATTATCTTATTGTAATGAATTGTATATGAATCCATATTATTTAATTGAATTTTAATGTAAATACACCTACTATAATGTAAATAAGTTTAATAAAAATATTTTGATATTATATACAATCAAAAACTGGGCCAATATACTACGTTCTTATTGCGATCGATTAAGAGGCGTCAACCATTCCGTCTTCAGTGGCGGGTTTACAGATGAAGATGGATGGTTTCTAACAAAACATTACTTTCCTATCAACCGGGTGAAAAACGTTTTGAACAAAAACAATCAATTTTCATGGGCTCTAAGATTTCTTTGAATTTTGTTTTTAAATCTCAGATATCCAGTTAATCAGTTAACCTTTCATATAATACGAGCTATTTATTTAATTATATTATATTATAATATAGTCTTAGCACTTAAGCATTCGATACAATAATACAACATATAAATAAACAAATGAATAGCATATGAATTGAATGGAAATATTTCATACAAACATTTTTCTATTTTTATTTCTTAGCGAATATGGCCACTCTTCACTCTTTTATAATTTACGACGTATAGAAAAGAACGGTGTTTGGGTTAAGGGAATAAAACTTGGTTTTGTGCTGTAGTACCTACTCATATAATTTGGATTTCTTTTTACTCTATAAAAAAATTCACAACATTAACATTTTTTACTTTTTCTCAACATATAAATTGAATGGTAAAAAGTATAACAGAGAATTAAATTCTAAATATAACTTAGTATAAAATATTTTAGAACAAAACATGATACAGGTAAATTAGGAATGTAATTAATTGTTCATTCGTAAAGCTATTCATATAATTAAGTAAAATTCAATACAAGACACAATAAGTGTTAAGGTCATATTTTCCACTTTTTATAATCAAATTTAGAGATCTAAATAGAGAGAAAGAGTCATAATAAATCGTTTAAAAAGAATTTATAAAAGATCAATATTTTTTTTTAAATAAAATAAGGTTTTTGCTTTTTAACATGAGACGAAAATACTTTAAATTGAATTACAGACTTTTTTCAGGTACGGTTGAAAAGATCTTAACATTCACGATGTCATCAGAACTTATTAGAAGTGTGAGACTCCGATTTGATCAAAATATATTCCTTCAGTTTTTTCAGAGATTCAGCTAACCATGGGAAGTTACCTCTTGGATCATCCGTAATTGTTAGGATAAATCGGTAACCATTAGCTTATATAATTTTTTTTTTTGCACTTTTTACAAAGGAGATATAGTTTTTCTTAATTTATGGCGATAATTTGAATAAGAGCTCTGAGTGGGACTAATTGTTTAATTTTTATGGATATGAATATTAATGTTGGTTACCTGAAAAATAAAACTCATAATATTGTTTATTGTTAAATAATTAAACATTGCAGAAGATTTTGAGAAAACTCAAAAAGATAATTTATTTAGGTAATTTTCATTACATATTACTTTTCTTGTTTGAAAACCAATTATTGGTCGAAATTATTGGTCCTAAAATATCAAAGGAATTCTCCAAGTAATCGGGTTCTATTCACGTGAAGGTTGTCGTGAACGAAACCAATCAGGATATTATAAAAGCCTTTACAGAACGGTTTGAACGATCTTCGATCGCCAACTTCATAATAAAATACAAAAATCTCATACATCATCATTTTATATATTGTAGTGGTAAAGTCAAAAACAGCGGCTATCTTTACTTTTTATAATTTTAGTCTATTTATATAAAAACTAATAAAGTAATTAATTATTATTCAATTCATTAATAAATCCATTATTGTAACAATATTATAAAACAAATTCATTTCTCTGGATTAATAATTACTATTGGTATATAAAGTGTTTTAGGTATTCGTTGCTAGTGTACAAACGGCTTAAAAAATGGAAATATAAACGTATTAAACTACCCATTTTTTAGTCTGTTTAAATTACAGTTTTAGTCATGTTAATGCCCATATGCCAACGATTACATCTGGATAACAAACGATTTTGTTAAAATAACATTATTAACTACCTGAAATTTATTAAGCAAAAGTAGTCATAAATAATATTAATAAAGTAAACCTTCGTTTTTTTTATTAACATGAGCACTCTGATATTTATGATCAATTTAATGTGTTAAAAGCATGATGTACAATTCACAAAAGTAATTGATACAAATTTTATTTATTAACTAAATAACAACGTAAAGGAGCAGGTCACTAGTGAAAACTTACTTGAAATGAAAAAAGAAACAATTAAACTAACTTTTACCTATTTCAGCAGTTTTTTGCTCTCTCCGATTGTCTTTTTTAACTAACTTCAACTCAACTTAAAAATATGAAGCGTTAATTAGTTTTAGGGGTCCTTTGACCTAAAAACTAATCCTTAAAATATTTTTTAGTCCTAAACTAACAATGTAATGGAATACTAAATACTTTTAGGACCAATTAAAACCCTACAGGCGGCATGTTGACTTAGGCCATTGAAGTTTTTGGACTTTTTTATAACAAACCTTAATAAAACATTACTGGAATATTAACGAGCCATGAGATCAACTTATTATTCTGGATCTCGTCTAATATTATTTATAAGTCAATTAGTAAATTGGTATTTTCACATTGTAAAAACTTACTTAAAAAAAAGTTACATCATTGTAAAAACCTATTGTCAAAGTTAGATGCCAGAGTCTCAAAGACAAGTTATGGTTTGGATTAACTCGTAGGGTATAATAGTAAAGAAACTATTAGATTCTACCAACACTTAAGGGTAACAAAAACACGATATGTCTTCTCCTTAGATCAGAGTACCTCATGATGATGTACTAACATCTCACCCTACAAGATAAAACTGCCTTAGAGTTCGAGTAACGATTTTATTCCAGTAGTTTATGACAGATACTTAAACAAATACCGTTTGCTATTTTAATTTGTAAAAATAAATAGCCAGACCGTTTTTCCTCTGTATTTGAATAGTACCTCTACTTCTTAGTTGGATTATTCCTTTAAATCAAAACTTATTACAAACATTCCAAAATTGCAATATTAGAATACTTAGTAATTCATATATAAAGTAGTGACTATATAAAAATGTAACAGAAGCCCTCAGTGGTGTATTATAAAAGGTCGTTTTAATTATTATGTGACAAATAGAAAACTCCTACCATTTATATGCTAAAGTCCGGTGTAGTCCTTACTTATAATTTATGAAATTAATATATTGTCTATTAAGCACATACATTTATTAAGACAAATTAGTAAGGCTTAAATAACAATTAATATCTGAGATTTATATCTTAACAACAACAAGGTTAAAATATATAAATTCTAATTTTCTTCCGTGAGTAATTGTGTCGTAAATTCCTAAGTGGCATAATCCTTTTGAATTAAATGTGCAATAAAAAAGTAAGGGTGAATGAGTAAAACGATACTAAGTGTCGTCTCTTTACGAGCATTCGTCTTCCGGGTTGTAAAGATCGATATGCGACGGATGACAATTATCTTAACTTCTGCGAGTATATTTCAGGCCTCAGTGTTTTCATCATGGTCTCAACAACAAAATGTTTTCGAAAGAACTTTCTGCGAAAAACTTACATTTAAGTCGAACTAGAAAATAAATTATTCGAATCGAATAAATTATCAAATAAATTATGGTATTAAAATTAGGATAAATTAAAAGATGTGTAACTACTTTGCCTAGGCCAAGTCTTACCAAAGTCGAAGTTGCACTGTATGTTTTGAGTGTTCCGTTCATAAACCAATTATTTTTTTTTTAAATGCAAAATTAGAGTAAAAGTTTGTTACTATAATTTTAATATTTAGAACCTACAAATAAGCTCGTAGATGCTAGTACTCTGATAGTACGGACCCGACCCTTCTGAAAGGTTATTAAGGAGCCTCCGTATCTCTAGTTCTCATTGTTCTACTATATTTATTTTCTGTCCTCTTTATCATTATGCATAAAAAATCCTGAAGAAGTTACTTACATTACCCATCAAAAGCTTTTGATTAAGTCCCTATAAACAAACTTCTACACATTCTAGAATCTTAGGGAGTACGTGGATAATTACGAACCTCATTTTTATGGTAAAAAATCTTTTAAGTGAGAATACAAGAAACTCTATTAAATAAACGTTAACCGCTGTACTCTTTATTACAGCTAACTTTTTTATGATTTTAATAATAGTAGTCACCTGAATACTTATTACTGTTAACAAAGAAATGAAGCATTAATATACTCTCAATCTCTTATTACTTTGCGCTGTTAAATATGCTATTTGAAATTCTCCATTGAATGTTTATTACGTCTTCTCAATAAATACTTTTTAATTTGAAACCAGTTAGACTGTTCAATTTGAATTCTGTTAGATTATTGCTCCATTTTCTTTGTTCATTAAACTTTTCAATATAACTGTTCCCCAATAATGAAAGTGATTAACGAATAGATTGCAACAGAACAATTTATTTCACTTTATTCAATTACTGACTAGTTATTGCCAGCGAATTAAACAAAAAGACATCTTTCATTAATTATTGTTTTTATAAATAGGCTTTTAGCTTTTTTCTGTTATTATCATTATTTTCTCCTTTTTTATTTATGGTGATATTTGGAGAATAGAAATGGTTGGTTATTTCATGTCTATGTTGACCGTGATTGACTACGTTAAATGAGTGAATTAAAATGTTGCATTATCAAAAAAAAAAAAAAAAAATTGTGTTAGAGTTCTAACCTACTTATAATTTACAATCTCCTTTAACTTTCAGTAAAGGACCCAGTAAAATTGTTCGGACCGTTTCAACGATCACCGCAGACAAAGGGGGGGGAATATATCATTTTATGTATTTTTTTTTAATTGTACATGTTGTTTTAAGTAATTTTGTTAGTTTAATTAATTGTCACTAGTGTTGCCGCCGTGACAACCAACACTAGTGACAATTAATTAAACTAACAAAATTACTTAAAACAACATGTACAATTAAAAAAAAATACATAAAATGATATATTGTCCCCCCTTTGTCTGCGGTGATCGTTGAAACGGTCCGAACAATTTTACTGGGTCCTTTACTGAAAGTTACTATTTTCTTTGTTTTTTGGTCAAACATACAAAAACAAACAAAGCATAATTCGTTAGTAAAGGTTCAATCTTTTCATCCTGAGTCTTAAAAATACCCTTCGGCTGTTTTTTAATGTAAATATTTTATCAAACAAAATTATATAATGGGTTCTTTCTTTCTCAAATGTGATAGTAATTAGTAGGTTTACGTTAATGTTTGTAAATATCTATAAACATGTATAGCCATGTTAAGCTTACTCAAATTTTATAAATATAGAATGAAAAATAAATCGATACGGGCAAGGATTCGAACTCGCGACTACTAGGAAACCGGTTTCCGGGTTCGAAGGTTTTGCGTTAGTTTGAATTTCAATCTTTGAATCTTTAGTTAAGTTTCCCGTGATCGCCTCCCAAATTAAGATGGAGCTCTTGAAAAGAACTCCTGATATATTTAATATCTATATATACTTTTACTGTACGCCATATTACAGTTAAATAAACATGAAATACAGTTTAAAATTAACAAACACGGCTATTTGATAACGTAAAATAAATAGTAGTCCCCGAGATTCTGTTCTCCTGTACTACTACAGGTGTAGTTAACAAGTTGTAGTAATAAAGCTCAGAAAGGCAACCCGCGAGCTAGTACAAACTCTTAAATAGAATAAATAGATTTACTAATAGGAAATACAAGTTCATTTTATTTCTATTAAATATAATAACGATATATATATATAACGTTAAAGGTACTTGAATTATAATATATTATTAATTTAGCTGAGTCTAAACCAGCTTATTTTAATCAAATAAACCAAACAATAAAATTATAGTAGTGATATGAATAAAATAATGAGTTAAATAATTGCTTCCAACAAATTTCGTTTTGTACTTGTAAATTATGGTAATTTCTTTCCCACAATACCCAAACGAATGTATTTTTATGAGCCCGATAAATCCGATTTAACGTCAAATTTTATAGCACTTCAAACGCCTTTGAAGTTTTTATTGTTTTTTATTGTATAGATTAATTCGGAATTTAAGACGGCTCATATTGCTTTAAGAAGGCACTTTTTTGCTAAAGTTGTATATTATATATAATTAATATATTGTCGTTAAAACAAATCAGTCCCAGATAATAATAATTGGTTTAGGTCAAAATGTTACCGTCACTCGTGAACATTTGAAAACGAAGAGGTTTTAAAAAGTTACAACGGTTAGATTTATTATTTCTTAATTTAACTGTATCGTCATTAACATTATTGCGACAATTATAACAAAGTTGAATTAACCGTTTAAAAGGAAAAATAATTTAATTATTAGTCAGGAAATTTAACTAACTACTTAATTCTGTAAGCCTGTAATATTTCATCTAAACACGTTTTTAATCAAAGAATTCGAACCATCAAAAATAAAATCATGGTTAAAGTGGTTTATTTCACGTTGGCAATTTTACTATCCCTCGTCAAAGTCAAACAGATGTCAGGATCATTTCGTAAAATAAGAAGTGTAATCGTTTATAAAGCATCCCTTTCAATTCAATATTTATAGAATATAATGACAATAAGATATTGAACTTCAATAATTGTGTCTCGTAGCTCTTAGTAATAAACTTGACAACTGTCTATTAAGATACAAGGATCATTTAATTTATCAAAATAATTTATAAAAAAAAAATCATTTCGTAATAGAAATGTATATGTATTACTTTTCTTCATTCCAAGCTCATAACGCCGAAGAAAAAATATAAAAGCTGTTGCCAAAATTTAATTAATACTAATTCCCCATAACATTTGGTTTATTATAAAATTAAAGTTGATATTTTACCCTGCATTCACTTTTGTAAATATTATTTACTTTGTTGTAGACATAAGTATTTCTATATAGCAATAAGATATTGTTTTGTCTGAAAGCAAAAATAAAACATTCAATTAAGTTTTTGTTAAGTCTAAATAAAATACGGTTTTAAGGAAAACACATATATTGAGCTTAGGAGCAAAAACATGACATTGAAATATGTTTTGGCGCCAACTACCTTCACTTAGCTAATCTTATTCTGCCAACAAGAATAAACAAGTAAATTAAGCATACCTTCATACACAACATACCTTTCCCCCAAGTATGATAATTATTTTAACAAAACTGATAAACAATCAACAATAACAAAACTTACAAAACATCATATTAGGTTTACTTATTTAGGAACACTATGTATAAATTTAAGTATTGCTATACCATGAAATTACAATTATCAGGTCGACCATACGGTAACTTGTTATGTAAATTCAATTTATTTTTAACTTTACCTCCTGAATACCCTGACTCAGGTTCAACTGGTATACCTAACATTTCTGCCCACTGGTCCGGACTCGGTATCTCTATAATTTCCTGACTGTCCTGTTCACACAAATCTTCACTTTCATCTAACCTTTCTTCGTCATTTCTATCATCCTCTCTCACTGCATACCTCTCCCTACCTTCCTCATCTTGTACGTCTGCTGCAGCCTTACGTTTGACCAATTGATCAATATGCCTACTAATAACTGAACCGTCTTCAGTTGCAACTCGATAGCTGGACGGACCCGCTTTACTAACTACCTTACCTGGTAACCATTTTGCACCGCTACCAAAGTTTCGATATATAACAGGCTGTCCTACATCCGTCTGTCTATGTTTCTTCTCACTGTTTCTGATAATTTGCTGTTCTTTTAACCCACGCTGCCTATCATTCGGATGTATTGCATCGAGTAAAGTTCTTAATCGTCTGTGCATTAAAAGCTCCGCAGGACTTTTACCCGTCGCTGCGCACGGGTATGTACGCAGGCCCAGTAGCATATTAGGTATTTTAACATCCCAAGATAAATTTTCCATCTTGCGTAATTTATCCTTAACCGTTTGTACCATCCTTTCGGCTAAACCGTTAGTAGCTGGATGGTGAGGCGCTGTTTTAACATGTCTGATTTTATTAGCACCTAAAAATTGTTCCATGTCATTTGAAACAAATGGTGTTCCATTATCAGATACGATGGTTTCACAAAGTCCATGGGTAGCAAATAAATTCCTGAGATGGCGTATAACAATTGCTGAAGTCATATTATTAAACATAAACACCTCAGGCCATCTGGAATATGCATCTACTATATAATAAGAAAATTTCTCCCCTTGAAAGGTCCAGCGAAATCTATATTAATACGTGACCATGGTTTGGCTGGAGTGATCCGCTCATATGTAGTCCTCGGAGGCATATGTCTATGTTGTAAACATATCTCACAGTTCTGTACCATCGTCTCAATATCACTGTTGAGCTCAGGCCACCAAACATAACTTCTTGCGAGGGCTTTAGTTTGCACGATTCCGCTGTGAGTCTTATGCAAGGCACTCAACACTGTCTCGCGCAATGATGGCGGTACCACCACGCGACATCCTAACAAAATACACTCTTCATGTATAGACATTTCCTTCCTCTGTAACCAGTACGGCCGAATAAGGTCGTCTGTTATTCTATCTGGCCATCCACTGAGTATATAATTAACGACACGTGACAAAACCCTATCACGTTTAGTAGCTACAATAATTTGTTCTACGTCTATTGGAAAATCTTCTGGAGTTTCAGCCATGAGTAAAATGTCATAAAATTTGGCTTCTGACTCTTCAGGGACCTGGAGTGGTAAACGACTCAAACCATCCGCATGGGCGATTTGTTCACCCGGCTTATATACTATATCGTAATTATGAGAAGTAAGAGCTAGTGCTATTCTTGTCAGGCGGGGTGATAAAACATTAAGTATAGGCCGCTTAGGGTCAAATATACCAAGCAAAGGTTTGTGGTCGGTTACTACGGTAAAAATATTTCCCATCAAGTAATTGTGAAACTTACTTAACCCGAACATGATAGCTGTGGCTTCTTTGTCGAGTTGAGAATATCGACGCTCATGCTTATGCAGTGTTCTAGAACCCATCGCCACAGGGCGTTCCTAGCCATCTTCCATCACGTGAGACAATACCGCACCCACGCCATATTCGGAGCTATCACAAGTTAATACTAATGGCTTGTCTAAATCAAAATGCACTAAAGTCAAGTCACAAGATAACAAACGTTTAGCCGTGTCAAAACTAGTTTGTTCCTGTTTTGTCCATTGCCAGTCTTTGGTCTTGTCAAGTAGTCTATGTAAAAGCTCGAGCACCGTAGCTTTATGAGGTATGAACCGCTCGTAAAAGTTGTATAGTCCTAAGAAGGACTGTAATTGCTGTACATTTTTAGGTTCCGGAGCATGTACTATTGACTCTACCTTACTCGGCGCTGGATGTATACCCTCAGCATCAATAACGAACCCTAAGAATTCAACACGCTCTCGTGCGAACTTGCATTTGTTCCGATTGAGGCGTAACCCTGCTCTTTGTATACGCTCCAGCACAATGTTCAAACGCTGAGTCATTTCCGACATAATGCGTCCACTAACGATGACGTCATCAATCAAGACCGCCACGCCCTCTACTCCCGCCAAGAGCGCCGTCATAAGTCGCTAGAAAATACCTGGACACGCCTTTACACCGAACGCCAATCTATGCACCGTGAAGAGACCTTGGCATGTGTTTAGAGTTAAAAGTCGTGCTGTATCCTCAGTTACTACAACCTGTCATTTTCGGAAATGGAATTTACATTTACAGTAATATTAAGAGCCGAAAACCAATTACGACCAATTAAGTTGGGTCCTGACCCCTTCGCTACAACAATACTAAGGTTACATTTAATATCTTTAAACTGAACGTGCACGGTCGCCTGACCGAGCACGAGCACCTGTGAGTTATTCCACGCGCATAGCCTGTTGGGCAGCGGTCGAAGCGGTGCGCTCGCCCCCAACCGCGCCCACGTGCTCTGGTTCAACAATGAGAAAGCGGCGCCCGAGTCCACCTCCATCAATACTGGCACACCTTCTATCAACACCTTCAACTCGAATGCAGGGACACGCACCCGAGAACTTTCCACATTGTAAATGCCATTCAGCATTGGGTCACCTTCATGATCATCATTAGTATAGTTTACATTTCTAGAATATATTTTTTTCTTCGCCGAGCATATTTTCTCAATATGCCCCTTCTTCTTGCAATAGTGACATACAGCGTTAATAAACCTGCATTCACCGCCGTGGCGTTCACCACATCGATAACAAAGGCGAATATTAGCTTTAGGTTTGACCGCATTAACTTCCATGGGTTCCGACGCGGGCGGTGGCGCCATAATGGCGGCCGGCGACGAGACGATACCTTGCATCATACAAGCGTCCCTGCCCGCGCTCTCAGATGATAACATAGCTTCCACTACGTCCTTATATTGTAAACCATCTCTTTTGAGCAACTCAAACTGCAACTTATTGTCTTTCATGCCACACACTAATCTATCGCGAAGCATACGATTTAAGTCAGAAAAATTACACCCACTGCTAATTTTCCTCAACTGTGCGATATAGTCTGATGCCGACTCGTCTTGCCTTTGAACACGATTGTAAAATTTATACGACACAGAAATCTCGTTCGGTTTCGGACTAAAATGTTTCGTAAGTATCGAGACAATCTCACTGAATGTCACCTCGTTAGATTTTCTAGGCGTTATTAACGCGAGAAGAGTTTCAAACACTTCAGAACCACATATCGTATAGAAATTCGCCCTTTTGATGGCGTCATCGGTTACACTATTAGCCTCGAAACAATAATTAAGCCGGTCAATGTAACTGTCCCAATTATCACTCTTCACATAAAACTCTTGAAATTTCACTGATTTACCTTTCATAGTTCCAATTTATCAATCGTCGCCACTGTTAAGTCTAAATAAAATACGGTTTTAAGGAAAACACATATATTGAGCTTAGGAGCAAAAACATGACATTGAAATATGTTTTGGCGCCAACTACCTTCACTTAGCTAATCTTATTCTGCCAACAAGAATAAACAAGTAAATTAAGCATACCTTCATACACAACAGTTTTAGCGTCTGTATAAGAAATATTATATTACGAAAATATTTATTAAAATTGTACTATTCATTAAAAACATATACGTGAAATATTATATATTTATATTTAAGAATATTTTAGGAAAATATATATATATACAATTTAATTTAATATCTTTAAAACATTTAAATGTTGACTTTGTGTAATTAAGTAATGTAAGCACGTTTTTTTTAAAGTTATCCATATTATTTGTGAGGATTATTTCAATTTCCAATTCAGCAACCTACGACTTTTATCCATTCATTTTATATTAAGGTACATTAAAATTTGAACAACTCTTTTCTATTGATATATTTAATGATGGAAATTGAAAACCAGCTTAACAAATTACTTAAATATATTTTATAGATACTTTTTTTACTTAGTTTTCCAACCATTAAAATAAAAACAAGAATAATAATTACAAATAGTATTTTTCATTAACAATGTTAACGGTTTTCAAATATGTAATACAGTAGCATTAGGTAACTTTCCGAAATTGTGAATTCAAATTCAATTGTCTGTAGTGACAGATGATCGACTTTGAATTCACAAGGTCCGGATTCAATCCTAATGAATACCTTATATGTTTCTATATTTATATGAACTGCTTTAGTACTCGTATGAACATTGTATACAAAACTGTGTATCTTAAAAAAATAAGATAATATCCATATTAACATATTGCAATATGTAAGTAGAGGAAAAAAAAACATTATATAATATTCAGTTTGGTTTTTTATTTTCGCTTTCACATCGTATCTCCCAAACGTTTAAATATCTTTCAAACCTTGGTTCTTAGGTAATTCAGAACATAAAATATGTTCTAATTGTAGTCAATGAAAACATATATTAAATTATAAATATATACCATTTAACGAAGACTATTCATATTTTCTGAATTTAACGACTGGAGTTTCTGGACATTAAGGAGATCTTATTCATAAAGAATTAATGCTGCTATTCCTTGTTTATGTTTATTTAACTCTTAACTTTTCTCAATTTATATCTCTTCCATCAATTATTTATAATATAAACAATCTATAAGAAATAAACTAATATCAATCAATACTATTTTCAGATGACATAATTTCATAATGACCTCAGATAATAATACTGACATTTATTAATCTAAATGTAAGATTAATAATATATACATTAATTAATAAGCAGCTAAAACATATATCCGAGAAATACAAGGCTTCTCAAAGAATGGTATTCGAAAAAATAAGGCAGTTTGTGTTTACGATCGAGGGCATTTAATATATCCAACCTAGGCGCCAAGCCCTTTCCCTTATTTCAATGGCCGTCGTCTATCAGTGTCCTAAGTGGAATAGGAGGTCACTCGTTGACCAACCAATATGGCTTTCATATTACCGCCCATTAATTAACTGAAAATTCTTTAATTAAGTAAAGAGCTAGGCCTCGTAACTTAGTTTTATGTTGAAGAATGTCTTTACAGAAAGACTTTTTTCTATAATATGGTATCAAAATAGGCCCTCCAAATACTTAAATTTATCGTACTCAAGCATATTGTATTGTTTTAAAATAGCAAAGATAATCTATACATATAATAAAATTGTCACTGATTGATTTCTGTACATGGAAAGTATTAAAGAAACATAATGGAGGCCTTTATAAGACCAAGAGAACCCAAAACAATGTTTATTTTTTGGTTTAACTATATGTTTGTGCATGCAAATCTCAGAAACGGTTTGACTGTTTTGGTTGCAGTTTTCAGGAATATATTATAACAGTCTTTACTTAACATTGAGTGTTTATTGCATTTAAATCTGTTTAGAAAAAAAAAGTAATTATGGATATGTCAATTTATGTCCATCACATAACAGGTACCAAGCAAATCTTCTTCTTCTATAGATGTAATAAATCTGTAGAGGAGTGGACTCTATACATTGAAAATATTACAAAATAAATAGCCAGGATGTGAATGGATAACTAACAGAATCCTTTTCATTAATTCAATATTTTATAATTTTTGTCTGTTTATCTGTTTTTAAGTAATAAAATAATCGTTACTGATCGCTGTCTGTACATGGAAAATATTTTCAAAAATTTATAATGAACCCCATATCATGAAAAACTTTAATTTAAGCAAGAGAATCCAAAACAATGGTTTTTCATTTTCTCTGTTCGTCTGTATTTCTGTATGTTTTTGCACGCTACACGGATTCAACGACGGAGTCTGAAACGGATTAAACGATTTGGATGTAGTTTTCGGGAATTTATGGTCATAGGCTTCAATTACCATTTTTTTTAACAATCTTTTTTAAACCAGAAAAAAAGGAAATAATCTCTTATTTTCCTATCATTGCTGATTACCAGTAATAAACATAAAAAATATTCATAAATAAACTAGAAGTACTCCTATAGGTATGCAAAAACTACTTGAAATAGATATGGATATGTATAACGTTTTATCAAAATCTACGCATACAACTTCACAGGCACAGCTAGTAATATATAAATAAGATTCTAAATGATTATTTAAGGGTTTAAGTTGAACTTGGAACTTAGACGGGAGATCCATCCTTTACAGTTAAAGCAACTTTTTATATCCTTTGTATGTGCCTTTTACTTTGTATGTGCCTTTAAACTCGCATTTTGTGCGGTTCTGAGAAGTCTCAAAGTCTAGTTAAATGGTGTGGGCATGTCGTCTTGATTCACGATATACTCCACTATATATCCCCGCTCAATATCTGAAAATCCGTTCAACAGAAAGGCTCAAATATAATAATATAAAAAGCTCTATTTCTAACTTCTTATTTCTTACACACTAGATTTTCTGGTAAAACACGTCCATGCATCATATCCATATTATCATTATTTATATTATTATTAACAATATTTGGTTTTCTTAAATAGTTATTATAATTCAATATATTATTAATTTGGTTTTCTATTTTCTAATTCTATATATTAAATATTAGATTAATGTTGTCGATGCTTTTACAAGGTTTAAGGGTTCTCATTAGTTTGAGAGTATACTTAATTGTTTGTATTATATAGAAATGTATAAGGTCAACAATTTTAATTCGAAAAATAAGTATAATAATATAAAATTTCAATTAAGTCTAGTTTAAAAAGCAGTAGTATGTTGTAACATTTTTCAGCTTTGTTATTGGAATGTAAAGCTTTGGTACTTAATATATTTATATGTAACGTGAAAAAAAAGAATATTATAAATATTTGTCTACATCATAGTATTATATGTTTTAAGTTTGCAACTTAATATCCAGTTTAATTTCGAGAATATACGATATGCAACAACAACAAAAGCTACTCCGTGTTAATCTTCTGTGACAAAGTGATACTATCCTAGCTAAGCTTACTCTGCAGAATAAGCAGTTGTTTAGCTAGCTAGCTAGGCTAGACGTCCATTTATTATCAAGAATTTTAATATAAATTATATTTAGATGGAGCTATGAACAATAATTATAACTTCAGAGTATATTTGATCAACAGTATCAAATTTTGAATACACATGGAGTGATCCAAATAACGGGTAAACATATAAAGTAAATATTGTCTTTCGACTATTACTGTCGTCTAAACATCTGTACAAAGTAGTCAGTGTGGACGTATTTAACATTATTGAAATATTTAAAAAAATGCGTGTTCTTCATAATGTTTCTCAAAAAAATATTTTTAAAAGTATTGTTGTTTTCAAGTAAGTAAGATTTATAACCCTTTTTAAATTTTAACAAGAAGTCACATTTCATTAGAGATGTTTGGATTTGTTTTATTCACATGTAACAATTTTCATTCTAATTATAAAAGTTAAGAATGTTTTTTAATAGTTTAGTTAACGTGATAGGAATAGGTAGTAGTTTTTATAACACTTAATAGGAACAATGTCATATTTGGTTTTTTTAATCTCAATTTTACAGACACGCATGTTCAGAAATCGTGGCTACCAATTATAGTACATCACAAGTAAAAACTTGGCACGAAATTCCTGGTCCGTCTGTGTTACCAATTATTAAAAATTTACATCATCATCTACCTGGAGGTAAGAAAACACGTTTTAAAATATTTCGCAATATTTATATTTTTTGTTTCTTTAAAATGGTTATAGTACAATGGAATATTATTATTATTATTAGTATTTATTAATTAAATGTAATTTTAAAGGTTCTTTGTACAAATTACAAGGATATGAGTTCCATAAGCATTTACATGAAACATATGGTAAAATTGTGAAGATAGAAATTTTTTCTGGTCGCACATTTTTATATTTATTTGATCCAGATAGTGCAGAAATGGTAAGTTTCCTACTATGTAAAAAAATGCCTATATGTCACACAATTTACATTATACCATTATTACTTGGTAAACTAAATAATATTTAGTAATCATTATATAACGCTATTCCGTTCAGTACTATAATCCTTGATATTTGAATGAAGAATCAAACAACTATAAAAAATAGTTAGGTATTTAACATATTTTTTTTTACTTTTTATTATAGATATTCCGAAATGAAAATATGATGCCGTCTAGACTTCTCTTTGAATCAATGGATTTTTATCGAAAAGTATATAAAAAATGTAATTTTGATGAACCGACGGGACTGCTTAATGAGTAAGTTTATTGTAATTATTATCTGTTAGAGTTTTTTTTTAATAATTAATATTTCGAAGGTTTAATGTTGATATTTTATTAGTCTAATATGTTTTTAAATATCTATTTATATATTTAGTTGATTGTAAAATTTTGATGTATTATTGTAATTCAGAATAATGTTTATTTCTCAGTCAAGGTGAAGTGTGGAAGAAATTAAGATCTAAAGTTAACCCTGTCCTAATGCAACCAAAAACTATTTTAAAGTATACAGACGTTTTAGACGAAATAGCACGTGATATGGTTGTAAGGTAAATATGGAGTTATATTATACACTAAAATATATAAATAAATATTGCAATTACATAACATACTTAAATTTTCAGGATAAGATCCCAAAGAGATAAAAACAACAAAATGGAAGCTACGTTTTCTTCCGAAATGGGTCTTTGGGCCCTAGAATCAATTTCAGCGGTGGCCTTAGGGCGTCGACTTCATTGCATTAGCCATATTTTAAAAGACAGCTCCCCAGAACAAGAACTACTGCAATGTGTTCGGAATATTTTCATTTTAACTGAGAAATTAGACTTTAACCCGAGCGTTTGGAAATACTATCCCACTAGGACTTTTAAAAAAAGTATGCAGTGCCAAGATGAATTGGAAAAGTAAAACACACTTACTATTCAACTTAATTGTTACTTTATTACTTACAATATATTGCAAAATCAAAAATGTTTACAGGTTGTGCTTGTTTTTTATAACAAAAACTATAGATGAATATAAAACCAGAGGAAAATTGACATCAGAAATAAGTGTTCTGGAAAAGCTATTGGCTATAGACAAAAAAGTTGCAATTATTATGACTAGTGACATGTTGTTTGCTGGAGTTGAAACCGTAAGTTTAGTATCTATACTAATATTATAAAACTGAAGTGTTTGTTTGTTTGAACGCACTAATCTCTGTAACTACTGGCCCGAATTTAAAAATTCTTTTTGTGTTGAATAGTCCGTTTATTGAGGAAGGCTATAGGGTATATATCATCTCGCTGTGACTAATAGAAGTTAAGCAGCAATGAAAAATGCTGCAAATTTAATATAATCTAATAGGTTCTGACTGACTTAGTTACAACATACAGTCTAAACCGCAGGTCGTAGAGATAGTAAAATTGGAGGGTACATTTGTTTTTCTACGTAGTGGTGTATTAAGAAAAGATTTTTAAATTCCACCCTTAAGGGTTTTAAATATCAATTTTGTATGGAACTCGGCGGCAACACTAAAAACCACGCGGAAGAAGTCGCGAACGACCCCTAGTGATTTATAATTATAAACAATACTTATTATTCAATATTTGATAATTAAATATGAAAAGATATAACACTTATTAATACGATACTTTGTTATTCCAAATATGCATACTATATTTTCTTTCTATAAATAGGAATAATAAAGTGATTATTTATTAACGTAGATTTATTTTTTAAGACGTCCAACGCCGTTATGATTGCCTTGTATCATTTGGCAACTAATCCTAAGAAGCAAGGCAAATTGCGAGAGGAGATTTCATCAAAACTGCACAGTGGACCGTACCTCAACGCTTGTATTAGAGAATCAATGCGTCTTCTACCCGTTTCTGCAGGAAGCATGCGACTAACAACTAAAGAATATAATCTCTTAGGATATCATATACCGACAAATGTAATGTTTTTTTTTAATATTTGATATATCTTGTATAACCATATAATTTTTTCAAAATATTTCAGATGTGCTTAATATATCCACATCATATTTTATGTTTGATGGAATCCCAGTACCCGAGAAGTCTTGAATATATTCCGGAAAGGTGGCTAACGCAAAAAACAGATCCATTACACTATGGAAAAGCGCACACATTCTCCTCTTTGCCATTCGGATTTGGTGCAAGATCTTGTATAGGTAAAAATATTATGGCTTAGGTTAAATACAGTTTGAACTTTATTATGTTTTTTTAAATATCAATATAGTATGAGTAATAGGTAAAAGATTTTTTCGATTTTAATAATATTTTTTTTATAGGTCGTAGAATCGTTGAGTTGGAAATGAAGTGCATTCTTGCGAGGATAATAGAAAAATTCGAAGTGGAATGGATTGGTCCTCCGCCAAAAGTAAATCACACAATCATTACGTATTTAAAGAAACCGTATAATTTTATATTTAAAGATATATAATTTCATTGTTTTTACTGAATCCTTATATGTTTTTATAAAACATATTCAAAATTATTATACTGTCAATGTTTGAATTTTTTACTAACAATGTTAATTTTATGTAAATAAGAAAAAGATAAACTTTAAACATCATAGAAGACGTTCTGATAAAGATGCTAAATTCATCAAAGACATAAAGTAACAACGGGGATGTACTACTCATTATAAAAGGAAACTCGGACGTGCTAACGATAGAATGGAGGCTGTAGGCTGAGGCTGAAGTAAAATAAAAAAAATAAATAGGCAAACTTAATACCTTGTTAATAAAATTGATTTCATATTGATATATAATGAATGAAACGTAATAATAATACAACACACCCTAAATTTAGACTTTTAAACAAATGACAGCCTATAAATCAAATAATAATCAGCAAGCAGTACGCATACTATAAAATGTATGTAAAATATTAAAGTCAGGAGGTTATATATTTTTACAATTAAATGAATTTAGGTTAACTTCAAACCGTCAAGCTTCTTCTTCTCGTAATTCTTAATTAGGTGTCCATAGAGAATAAATCAACCTTAGGTTAGTTGATGATCGACAGACATCATAAAAGAGAATTTGAGTACAACGAACGAACAAACGAGAAAACTGCTATGAACAATACCGACACTAGTGAACCAAAAGCTTACAAGTATATTTTATTGGGTAAATTTTCGCTTGGGGCAGGATTTGGCTCGTTGACCATCCAACCATTGCGATGAGTGCTTCCCTTTATCGTCGTAGGAAATCCATTTGCATCATTCAATTTAAAATCAGGACCACTATTAACCCTTCAAGTCGTTTCGTTTCGTTAATTAGAGATATTTGATTCTAATAAAATATGGCGATGGGGGTGATGGCTGGTTCTTGCATTATGCTCGAGAACAGTTGCTGCTTGCGGTGACTGGTTGTGTTGCAGGCCGAGTTTTGTTTTTACTATTATTATTATTATTATTTTTGTTTTCGTTGCCTGAAATCATCAGGCTTCATTTCCAATTGATTGTGACGGTTCTAGTTGTTCATATTTTTTTTTTATTGTTGTGCGGTTCTTCTCAGACCAGGGGCGTTAGGAACCCTCATAGCTTTAACATTAAGTTGAAATCCTTTTTTAAAGATTTATTAAAAACTTACTATCACTCGATAGTAAGTTTTTAGTAAATCTTGAAAAAAGTATTTAATTAAAAACTCATTTAAACATTTAAATGGAACCTACCTTTAAAACCCTTCACAGAAAACAATGAATCATCAAATATAAAAATAACTTTCCTTGAGCGTCGCTAACGTAATATTATTTACTCGAATTTTTATGTAAATCCAAAGGCACACGGTTGTCCATAGCAATTCCCATCACGTTGTAACAAGTACAAAATTGTAACATGTATTTAGGTGAAAATAGAGAAAATATAGTATTAAAGTTTTACAGTAATTGACATAGTTAAAACGAAAGTTTCTATCAAACAACACGCATATTGTTTGTAGTGTTCGTAATTTAAATAGTTTTATGTTTAAATTTTTAATTGTCGATTTTGATATATAATTTCATACATTCATTCATTCATACATTCATTTCATATATTTGTACATACACTTTTTTGTGTTAGGAAATCATGACTTCAAATTTCTGGCTAATAATTTTTCGTATTATGTAACTACATTTTTCAAGGAATTTATTTAGTACATTTAACAGTAATATTTCTAACTAAAAGCTGATTTGCAACTATCGAATGAGGTATACAAAACGCTTTTCATTCTGGGTCGTCTGGGGCGACCTAACGAGAAGAAGTTGTCGTTTTGTCTTGAAGTGAAGGTGCAATCTAAATTGTAAATATCTCCAACAACAAGCTTTGTGCGTCGAACATTTGCATTGAGATTAGGAACGGTTGCATCTGATACATAAACATCTTTTTTAATAGAACTGGAATAAACTAAAATGTGTTTTTTATTTTTGCTCTTTGTTTAATTGCTTACTAAATTAAAAATAATAGAAATCTGTTGTGAACACAACTATTGTATTGCTTTAGTCAATAGTACTGTAATATATTTACACTCGTAAAAATGATACAAATATATTACACTCGTGAATTTGAGGTATTATTGATATACAATCCTTTAATGTAATAAATCTGCTAGATAGTTATGTGAAGGGATTTCATGTGAAGAGGAGAATTTTAAAGATGAAGGTAGATAGAAAGGAGAGGAAAGGAAGGCCGAAGAAAATGTGGATGGAATGTGTGATATGCTGAGAAAAGGAGAAAAGATGATATGCTGAGATGACGAATGATAGAGCTGAGTGGAGGAAAATGACATGTTGTGCCGACCCCACATAGTGGGATAAGGGCAGGAGAAAGAAGAAGAAGAAGAAGGATTTTTATAAAGTTTGGTACGGTTTTGGTTTATTAAATAAGTTTTAAAGAGACTTTTAATTCTAGTAAATTCTCATTTTGTTTGAATTTTTGACTAAGGATGATATGAAGCGCATTAAGGAATGAACTATTTTTTTTTGTTTGAAAATATCTATAAACATGTATAGCCATGTTAAGCTTATTTAAATTTATAAAAATATAGAATGAAAAATAAACCAATGCGGGCAGGGATTCGTACCCACGACTACTACTACGGGACGGTTTCCCAGTAGTCGCTGGTTTGAATCCATGCCCGTTTCGGTTTATTTTTCATTTTATATTTATATAAATTTATATATTTTATTCTCTTAATCAAAAATACGTCTAGCCTTCTTCTTCCTCTTTTCAATAATGCTGACAAATTCTACATGTAAGTTACTTGACAAACTAGATAGCCTTTAAAACTTGTGAAAACATTTATATATGGATTTAGTAAATACATCATCGTCAATTATAGTGGCTTTAAATTTATATTGAATAATTCTGCACCGGATTACCTGAGGGAACGATTTAAAATGGCAAAATCAAATCCTTAGCTTATATTATGAGTGATTTTAAAACCGCTTTTCAAATCTTTGTTAACAGTATATTTTATTCAGATTATTTTACTGTACAAGCGATGCGTCTAAAGAACACACTATTTAATTTAATTTACAACTGTTAACAAAAACAACAAAAACAAAAGCAACAGTTTTTTTGGGTGAGGGAAGGTAAATAAGCAGACGGTCCATGTCATTGTTCATCCCATGGACATATGGACATTTGTAAATGTTGCAATGTAGTAGTAGTTGTAAATAATGAGATGAAAAGCAAGGAAAAAGAAGGTCAAATGTGGGTATTTAGGCTTCGGCATCTCTCTAAGTGAGAACTTCCTAAAGGTTTCTTTAGGAGCTGTAATAATAACTTAATATTTTTTGAGATGGGCATACTACTCCGGGTGAGCTAGTCCACACGAGCTGCTTTCAACTGACTCAAACTAAGAACGTTTTTGATAATTTGAATATAAAAACAATTTATTATCTTAAAGTTTACGGCACAACAAAATATCTACATGAATAAACAACAAAAGCAGTAGCTTTATCTATTAATAAGCGATGCACCGTGAATGTCACTGGTGCCTAATGAGATGTGAGTGACCTTCCTCCTTGAACTTAATGGAGAGGAAAATATTGATTTACTGATTTTAGTTAGCAGTTTATTACTGATTAGAATTATGTATATTTTAATTTATAGAATATGGTTTTCTAATTTATAAAATAAACATATTTCTGATCAAAATATTTTATTTTCAAAGACAATAATATGTTTAATGTTGTATTTTTAACATGTAATTTTTATTTAAAATTGTTTCTTTATATTGTATTTACCGAGATTATGAAAATTCTTTGTTACAGCAACATATTCGATATCTGATATTTGACTTGAGTATACAGGAATAAATTAAGTTTCATCTCATTTAATAGTGGTTTAAATATGAATCTAGAGTACTGAGGTGTTAAAGTAATCCGAAGCCGTTTTAATAACGTCTCATTGTCTTACTAAGTAAGCAAATTGTAAAAGTTTTATTTCACCTTTGACTTGATTCAGCCTCGATAAGCGCTGCTATAACTCAAATAATCACCGTTTGTTCATTTTCATAGATTCATACTTGAATATATATGTATATATAAAACTTATTAGTTATGAAAGTATTTTCGTTTCTCATCATATAAGAAAAGGACGAGCATTTATCTTTGACGAAGTATACAAAGTAATCACTGCATTTCAGTTTTAATAATTATTATTGTATAACGTAATAAGTATTAACTAGAGTTTATAAAAAAAGATGAATATTCCGAAGACATTGAAATTTTTATTGTTAATAATAAAACTTTACTTGCCTAATAAATTTTACTGTACAAAAATATCTATTTAATTCAACAACTAATAAGTCAACTATTATAGAAAAATACATTCTCTTGCAAAATAGATCAACTTTCTATCTTATTTAAGATTTGAGAGGTTCAACATGTCTGATAATGTCCAAGAAACGTATAATTTTTTTCATAAATCTAATCCATTATGCTGCCGACAAGATATTCCTTTCCCAATCTCCATAAGAACTTTAATCCCAAACATTATTGGTTCCCTAAATTGCCTGAAATCATTGCACAGCAAAGATTGGCATTGTCTAACTTTTGACGAAACCCTACTCCTGGAAATTTAAGTAAATTAGAAAGAAACAATTTTGAATTTTAAAAATTATTAAAGAAGCCAAGTTCGAAAGCTGGCAACAGTTCTGTGATTCAATTAATGAAGTTGTATGTGTTAATATTATGTGGCGGCGTATGAGGCGGATAAAAGATTTTAAAGAACAAAGATCATACCCCCATAGCAAAACAAAATGAATTGCTACAACCACTAACACCCGATTTTGTCACAAATCGTGTTCATATTTTTAAGTCGAAAAACAGTATCTGAATTTACTAGTTTTTAAAATTAATATTAATGTTTAAAATGGAAAGGTTCTATTCCGGAGGAAAATAGTATCTCCTTAATATAATACTTATAAAAAAAATATATAAAAATATAAACATGTGTATTAGTGTACGCATGTAAGAAGTGAAACTTCTTTATGACATAATTTTTTGAAAAATAATTCACTAATTACAACTTTACAGGAATGGCTAATTTAGTTAAATTAGATAAAGTTTAAGCAAAAATAAAGATGGCGCGTAACAGAAAAACGTCATAATTTTCATTAATATTAATTAGTTAAAACGTAAGAAGGAAATCGACTGTTTCTGACATATAATATTCTCATAAAAGAAACACATAAGTACCTTAAAAAAACAGACAAATGTACACAATTCACTTTAAAAATAATAACTTTAGACTTCTTAACATGTTGGATCGTCACTATATCACAAATAAAATTATTCTTCTTAATTGTTTCTGTTGTTTCGAGGTTTTGTTTGTCCTAGGTATAGCAAAACAGACCTTGTAAAGATCAGGACCCCAATGCTCCATTTCTCAGCCAAAACTCTAATTTCTTTTCATTCTTACTTCTTCTATTTCAGACAATCAATGTATTTTAAAAATATTATAAATTATATTTCATAATTTCTTCTTCGTGTTATAATCTTAATTTATTTGTTAGTTTCAATACCAAGTCCATAAAACCGTATTGTCCAGTATGTAATTACAATTCATTATTTAATTATAAAACTCTAATCCGATAATTTTATTTTTGGTTAATGTAAATTGTGTTTTATAATCCACATACTTGTCATTTTGATTATTTGGTATTTCCATAGCAACATGGTGTAAAAGAGATGAAGCTATACGAAAACAAGCACACTGTTAAAGAATAACAAACCACGCTGTAAGATGTCAGCTGTAATACGCAGCCGCATACAGTGTAAAATAGTGTGTATATTTCTGTCTCATTCTTTACCGGCTTCATTCTACACATTTTTATATTTGTGTCTCTTACCTGTCGTTTTTTCCGTTGCATCAGGTTTGAAATCACAACGATTCTAAAGAAGTTTCACTTCAAAAAAATAAAAAAAAACCCCAAATCTGAGTATTTTATAAATCTTAATTACGTATAAAACAGTTTTGATTTATTGATATCACAAATTTTACAAGATTCTATTATAAATTCTTAAATACTTTAAACTTCATTAGAAAAAAGATAGGAAGTTTTGAAAAAATTACACATACTGCCACATGTAACGGTTTTCACGCCACGTCATGTGCCCGTAACTTTTTTTATAGGTGAAGTAAGAGTGAGCGGTAAAAAGACTTTTAGTACTTTTTTCCGTGAAATTTGTTGTTTCATTATATCTTTATACATATATAAAATCAATGTATCAAACCCTTAGTATCACTATGTGTTTATGTATAATCTTGGCCTCCTTACTTACATTTTGGCTATATGCCCAGGAATCATTTATTTTATTTCCTTTAATTTAATGTTTTCTCTTTTTGTTGTATGATAACGTTATTTGACGTTCAAATAAATTTAATTTAATTTAATTAATTTTAATTTAGTGGAAGATAGAAGAAACGATTTTATTAAAAGATAATTTAAGGGAAATTACTTTAACTATCTTTTGAAAATGCTTTTAGTTGAAGATGACATGACTATTATATACTAATTATTTTTTCCAAATATAAACCTAACCTTATATTAAAAAATGAAGAAGAAGAAACACCAGCTTATTCCTAGCAATGAAATAAAAAAAGTGAGCTTTATGGGCGATGACAGTATAGTTAGAAAATTCTACAACTCAACAATGACCCCCGTATCTCTGAACTAATGAACGATGCTGAAAATACAACACTCCTATTCTACACTTCTCCTATCTGTAATTACCGAAAACTTCGTGCTACAACTTTGGTTATTTAATACGTTGACCATGTACGTCCGAAAAAAAAGAATTACTTGCTATGACTTCTATATAATGTTTTTTTAAATATACATTAGATTATACGGACTAACACACTCACTCTAGATGAACCTTTTAAAGTAAAGATTAGATCTGTTACTCAGGAAACCTATCAAACCATTCTAGAGAATGACCCTTACCCAATGCAAACAATAATGAAATTACCCTCCAGATTTGTTCCTGGAACTCCTAGTTTGAAAGCAACTAGTTTGAAAGTAACTAATTGAAACTATCGGAATTTAGGAAAATGTTAAAAAGAATGAAATAGTGACATATATCAGTGTATGAAGAATTCAATAGCAGTAACAGTGTGCATTTTTACTTACAAAAAACTCATTCAATTTATCTTCCAAGTTCTTTTTACCGGTAAATTTCAAACTTAAACAGGAGGAGTTACGTCGTTACAAACCGCTTAGACATTGTCCGTCAGCAAACTGACATCGCTGAGTTAGCATCTAACATTAATCACAAGCCAATATTATCGAGAGTCGCACAATAGTCTTACCTCTTCTATGTGGTGTTACTTAAATAACGTTATAATATACAATTACGTAATTCTAATATATAACCGTATATTCCGATTTTCGGGCAATATATTAATTTTTATTATTATTTACATAGTAGATTCTGTGTTTTAGTATAAGCTTAATTATATGAAACCAATTATTTTAATTGGTTTCATATAATTAAGCTTTTTTTTTTGATGTCCTCGCACAGAGTTTAAAATGAAACCTGTTTATTAATGTTACTTTTTGCGAAACATAACAATAAAGAAGTAATTTATAAAAACTGTATTTTGTCAACATTACTTTACATTTAGTAGTTACCTATGACGAACCTTGTAATATCTACCAAAGAGAATATGTCCATTAACATGTACCCGACATTGTTTGAATTGTTGCTTTGAATATCAACCCTAGTTATGCTTCTAAAAGCTAAGCTAAGCTTGCTTGTTTGAACTGGACCTTTGCTAAGTTCAATTAGAGTTTCTTTTGAAGGTACTCCGGTAAATACATATTTTTTTAAATTTAAATATACTAATACTTTTATAAAGTGATTAGTACCTAAATATGTACCAGATTACTTTAGTGTAAACTCTATAATCGTCCTTTATATATTTACTATGTAAGAGGTGGAAAACTCAAATCATTTTGCTGCTCTACTCGGGTATATCATAATTTATTAAATAAAAATAATAAGTCATAAATACATACATTAATTTACATAAACAAATAGGCCTTTACTTAATAGTAAGTCACTGAAGTATATTTATTGCGACGAAAGTTTAAATATTAATTTTAACTTCTATTCATGACTCAATAACTTGTTTCGTAAATTCTTAAGGCATATAAGAAATGAATATAAAGTTTCACAATGTATAACAGCTCCTTACGATTATTTTTTTATTAGAGATTTGGGTTCTTGGGTAGAGAAATAGTTTTGACACGCGACAGATGGTAGCATTTACGAGAACATTCTGGGCTCATATATAACACACAACATTTTTAAAAGGAAATTGTGTAAACTTTTATACACAAATAATTTAGATTTTTTAATGAAAACTTTTGCACAAACATGAATTAAACTTTGATTTACATTAAACATTAAAGTGAATTAAAAAAAGTGTAATGAATCGGTCTACGCTTTGTTTCACCAAAGGCAGGATGGAGTGCACTGTATGTAAATCATAAATCGTAAGAAGAATAATTTAATAATATAAACCGTCTTCGGTAGGAGATTCTGGTACAGATTCATAGCGTAGGTATAACGTTGCGTAAACCACCTGTCTCATATAAAGGGTTCGAAATGTATCGCTCTCTCAAATGAATTCAGCCTCCAACTCACTGCTCTCCATTATTTCAAATGTAACAGTTGCCCCTCCAAACGATTCTGATCACATGATTCGTTACATCATGGCGCTCACAGTCCACCGTTACAACAATATGAATTGAGTTACTAATTATCGTTGAATTATCGTAATCGACGACATATATTATAAGAAGCTGTTAACGAAACTATATGTTAGAGATAACCCATTGTTAAAACTTATGACGGTATTTATTTTTGGGAAAATGGCAACACCATGAATATTTCTTATCTGTCAGTAGTGCGCTTTGATTGACACTTCACGAAGTAGCGCCGGCGCTGGACATGCGCACTGATAGTTTTATTTAATAATAATTAGAAATCAATATAACTGACGCCAACGAAGAACAATTAGTTTTTAAGCGATTTAAAACTCTGACATATATATGTTTCTGTTAATCATCAATCATCACGCGGTTCACGTAAAATCTACAGAACGGATGGATCTCTGTTTTTCGCTGTTGAAAAAAAATCTAAATGTTTTTTTGTAATTATACATTATTATAAATACTTATTAGACGAAAGTAATATAATGTTTTAAATACAATTATCAAGGCGTCATTATAGTGTGAACTTTATAATTTTGTCTCCAAGATCAGTTACATCTATAATATAAAAATAAATAAAGACCGTATAATTTAAACAACTCTTTAACCTTAAATAAAAATTCAACTTCTATAAAGTCTTCCTTAGAAAGTCGTCACTATAGTAAAGTATAATCTTGGTTCACTATAATAGCATGTTATATATAAAAGCAACAATGCTGTATAAAATAAAATTATTTGTTCAGAGGTTTTAAAACGAGATGTCAAGAGTTCAACTCTTTTTATCAAAAGAATATTATCAGAGTATTTTGGACACAAATTCAATTGTTGTCCACCTTTTTTTGCCTAAAGATATTCAAATAATTTTGAATTAAACCTTTGAGTTAAATCACTTCAATATCATATTAAATACTAGTTAGCAAATATTATTTTATTTTTGATGTAATAAAAAAATATTTTCTACCTACTAATAAAGTAATATATGTAAAACAATAATATATTTAAAAATCAAAGTATTTTCATATCATTATAAAAAAATACAGAAAAAAAAAATTAACTACCTGCCTACGAAACAAAATGAATATAGATAAATATTTTATAATACTTTATTAAATAAAATAAACATTTTATAAAACCATGATACAGGATCTATGTTAT
Source organism: Napeogenes inachia (assembly GCA_959347355.1). Taxonomy (NCBI): domain Eukaryota; kingdom Metazoa; phylum Arthropoda; class Insecta; order Lepidoptera; family Nymphalidae; genus Napeogenes; species Napeogenes inachia. Next base: position 19,540,921 of record OY365797.1, read on the forward strand.
GTTTTTCAGAAATACAACTACATAAAAGTACAACTAGCGTATAAGTTTTAGGTAAGCGCCTCCACAAATTTTGTGGGCAATGTTACTATTTAATTTTTATTCTACCTACAACTAAATCGTTTGTATTGTCATCTTTCTTCTAACACATTTTATACTATAATCTGACCTTTCGATCATCACTTGTTCATAAAAATTTCGTATCGAATATCCGGGTTCCATTCAGAACTAAAATAAGACTAGTATTACATAATCCTAAAATGAGCATTCATTGAAGGATAAACAATTTTGATAAATATATATTTTGTTTAAAATCACACTCTACCTTAAAATGTAAATTAATATTAAGTTAACAAATAATTATCAAACTCAGGCTGAACTGATAATTGGAAGCTGGACAGTTTTGTAATGAACCCATCAATAATGTTATCAAAATTCAATAATTGGCATACCTTTATTAATTGTATATTTTGTGAGTATATATTTTTACCCTTTTTATTATTTTAAATATTGCTTCACATTTAATCATTACTGTCTACAAAGAAACAGAGCATAATATTGTGAGTATATAATTACATTATTCAGCTGATGACAGAATTTAGAATGCCTTGAAATGCTTGTATATTTATTACCTTTTTTCATGAAAGACTTTTAAAGTTGAAATCTTTTAGACTTATTAATTAAACGGACCTCAACAATGAAACCTAATAAAAAATAGATAAAGAAAAATAGGTGCAAAAGACTAATTCATTCAACTTTATTTTATTAATGTCTAGTTGTGGCAGCAATGAATGTTATTCTTTACAAATCCATACAAATTATAAATTACTTTTTTTCCTATTGAAATGAAAAAATTAGACACCAAAAATGTTTTTTTTTCCATATGCATACTTTACTCCATTATTTTTATTATTATTATGTAACAAGAACCTTACAAAGTATTTAATTTAATTGGGAAAATGTTGAATTCAATTTTACTAAATGTATGGAATGGGTAAATAAATTATTTCTCTCACGTATACTTTAATTATAATTTTTATCTCTAACTTCGTTAACTTTATGAATATTTAAATATATTTGTTATTCAAAGTCAGGAAATTTATATATTTAAATCCTTTCAAATATATATATTTAAATCCTATTACGTAATAAATAATTATTATAAATGACCATTTTAAAACAAATATTAATTCAATGAATTTTTATAATGATATTAAACAGTTTATATTAATAGGTTTATATTAAAAGGTTTCCTAAAAAACTTAGTACCACAAAATAAAGAAAATGTTAATCTTGTTCTCTTTTTCTTCTATCGTGTCTCCATTTTTTTTTTAATTTCTTGTGGAAAACAAACAGCATTAATAATAATAAATAAAAAATATTATGAATAATACACAGACAAGCCAATTAAGTTTTCACAATATGTTTAATACATGCATAATAAGCTGGTAATAGTAGGATTATAACAATAAGTATTTTTAGTTAAAGGTAATCTTTACTATGAGTGTTGTGTTTACTTAAAATTTTATTTTATTAAGTATAATCAAGTAAAATACATTTGCTACAAATTAATTTTAATTTAACACATTCCATTGTTTTGTCTCTAATGTCAAAAAAAATGACTATATTACGAGTTACATTTATTAAATTTGCATATAATATTTGCATATTTGATAATATTTTAAAATAACTATGTATAATTTTATTTAATATCTTTAAACACAAAGTTAAACGGTGGCGCTGTGTAATTAAGTAATGTAGCACGTACTTTTAATGGTGGACCAAACCATTCAACTTTAAAGTTCTCCATAATTTTGGTAAGAAACGTTTCAATTTCCAACTCTGCAATCCGTCGACCTGAGGCAAAAAAATACTAAATATGATAAATGGGTTTAGATTTTAAAAAACATATGATAAATGGGTTTAGATTTTAAATCTTTTTATTGTGAAAGAGGTATGTGTCTACAAGCGCAACATATTTATTAACCAATGCTTAAACTTCAAATGACATTTGAATAGAGATTTTTTCTTAATTTTTTTTTTCTTACTTTTATTATTTTTTGTTAGTTGAAACAAGATTTCAACGAATTCGGCTCCTTAATATTTATTTTATATGTTCTTTGACCCGACCCTAGTCTGTTTTTAAAAATAAGAAGCCTTTAATAGGTTAAAGGCTACTTACTAGTCTAGAGCACCACATCTAGGTATAACAGAATGTAAGTATATATTGTTATTTTTTTTTTTTAATTAAACAAACCAAAAATTTTATATACATACATATTTATATACATAAATCTATAAACATATGTGTATGTATGTACATATATATTATACATACATATACTATTGGATTTTTATAAATTTAATGTTTTAATGTAATAATATCGAAAGCGATCCTTTCCATTTAAAAACGTCTAAGAACCTTTAAGATTACGAAATAATTATTACTAATTTAAGAATTATAGTATATTACCTATACAGCTACGAACTCCAAAACCGAATGGATTATAGGCAAACGGAGCAGCATTTCCATAATATAGAGGGTCAGACTTATTAACAATCCATCTTTCAGGTATATATTCGTTTGGTCTTGGAAATTGTTCCTCCAAAGATGATAAACACTGATGACCAAATGTTACTCGCATCTAAAATATTAAAATTCCCATTAAAAGAAAGAAAGAAAGACGATGTAAAACATAAAAAAGTTAAAAAAGAATTGAATTCAAAAATGTGCATTGTCAATTACATTTTTGGGTATCTTGTATCCCATAACGTTGTATTCTTTTGTGGTAACTCTTAAATTACCCGATACTACGGGCAACATTCTTAAAGATTCTTTTAAGCAGGCCTTCAGATATGGTTTCGTATCTTGATTCGACATAATTTCTTCTCTTAGTTTGTCTTGTTTGTCTTGGTTTACGGCAAGTAAATACAATGTTGCTGTTATAGTGTTGGCTGCCTAAAAGTAATATTAACATAATAAGAGATTTTTCGTAAATTATTTAATAGAAAAAAGTATTTTTAAATTGACCGTGTCAACTCCGGCAAATAACATATCCGTAGCCATTATTATCGCAACCTCTTCATCAATTTCAAGTAATTTTTCTAATACGCCCTTTTCATCATCTTTTTTTTTATCCATCTGTTTCATAGCTTTTCCTATGAAGTATCTGCTTAATCTAATCAAAAATATGCGATCATTAGTTTCATATCAAAATTATGTTATTTTGACATATATAAATTGTACATCAAGACATAAAGCACTTATGATTAAGAAAAACACATATAGGATACTTACTGTACTTGTCTGTCGTAACATTTCATTGCTCTCCGAAATTTGGGAGTTGAGATAAATCTCCATAAACTAGGTTTTACATCCAGATCATCAGTAATCGTGAAGATCTCGTGTACAGTTTCTATTAATTTCTTTTGTGGAGAATCATTAGGTAAGTCACTTTTCAAACAATTCAGGCGACCCCCTAAAGCAACGACACCAATAGATTCAAGAGCCCACAAATTCATCTCAACATCAAAATGTTTTTCAATTATATTTTGTTCGTTACGCATGGTTCTCATTCTGTGATATTAAAATTAAATATTATGACTTGTTATGAGGTAGTTAATTATTTGTTTTTCCATTCCAAAAATAATTTACCTTGCTATCATATCATCCGCAACGTCTTTAAGGATGCTGCTATATAGTTTTATGATATTTGGTTGTAGCATAATGGGATTGACAGTCGACCTAAATTTTTTCCATGCTTCGTTTTGACTAAAATCAAACAGATACATAGTAGATTTTAACTAAATTAAATATACAAAGCTGGCAAATTTCAATTTTGGAACCCCATTTATTTTATGCACATGCATTTTCTTAAATGATAATATATTTTAACAAACTAACTCAGTTAGAAGACCAAGAGGACCATTTTCCTTTTTCTGATTCTTTTTTCTAAAATAATCTAAACTTCCAAAACCACTGCGTACAGGTAGCCAATTTTCACTGCGAAGAAGCTGTTGAATATTTAAATTAGAATTATATAAACTATTGGAAAAATATTTATAAAATAATAAGATGTGTTTTTTCTAATAACTTACAAGTTCCGATGCTTCAGCATCAAACAAAAATATTAATGGCTCCGATCCAAACATGGAATCCAGTCTTACGATTGGTCCAAAATTTGTAAATAATAGTTTCCAAATAGACTCGCTATCACTGTGTAATACTCCTAAAACAGCAAAACGTCATGAATATATTATATATTTTGACATATGTTTCGAGCGTCATATTTTTAAAATCATTTTTAGGTAAGAAGAAATATTTTTTGCCTAATTTATCTATTGATACCTACCAATTTTATGATATTTTTTATATTCATCAGTTCATCATTTAAAAGATAAAACTATATAACATCTGCATTAATTGTGTATGGATAAAAAATATAGTCATTTATTTTTCATTGTATATTTATATAAATTTAGTCAGTAACTATCAATCAATCTAATCTAAGGAAAAAAAATATCTTAAATCAATCTTTAATAAAAAAAGAAGAAACCCTTAAATATGCTAATAAAATAATGGGAACGAATAAGACGTGGCAGGACGGAGAGAAACATTATATATATGCATGGATGTCTAGATTGGAAAAATGTAACGTATATTCTTCCAATCTAGATCTAACGGATAAAAACATGTATATAATGATCGTAAAAACAGTAAAATAATTGTTTAAAAAACCAGGGTCATTTGCAATGTGATCATTATAAATAAATTATAAAGATAATGTTGTTGTTTTGCGTTGTTTTCAAATTCGTTTTTTTTGGACTGGGCGCTGTAGGTAGTTAGATGAGTATGCAAAATATGAGGCCTGTATATAGTTGATGATTTCGAACTCAGTTTTGAAATTTTGGTTATTAGGCTAAATGTTTTTTAATTTTGCAAATGTATTAATATTGATAGCCAACATGAAAACATTATCTTTTTTTAATTTTGCTTTTAATGAATTAAATACGATTATTTTTATTATATTCTTATTTATTACTTTTTGAATTGCCTGCATATAAGTATCTTTAATTTCAAAAAAATAAAATAGTTTAAAAGTATTTGTTCATTCCATTTATATGAATATCCAAGGGAGTGGGAAAAAAAAGAGACCATTGTAGTTCCTGGTAACATCTAGAATAATAATCTGTAAGATTTTCTGATTAGAAAACCATCAACAGTATACGGTCCTCATATTTTACATACTCACCTAACTACAGAGTCTACACTATTTATTGAAGAGCTATAATACAGAAACGGTCAGTCGGGTACTAAGGTGTAAAATTTTAAAAAATATTATTTGTATTTATAACTAAAATAATAGTGTTAGTCATTACGTTAATACGTCTTCTACAATTTGCGTTTTAATCTAAATTTTCTTCAATAACCGTGACTCACAACGGGACTTAAATAAAAAAGTAGATATTTTTATATTAAATATATCAAAATAAGTAATAGTAAGTAGATTTGTAATCTTGTCTTATATAAAGCTACAGTACATTTCCTTAATATTTAGTAACCTTTATAATTCACAGCTTTAAGTATATTAAATGAACACTGTACTAAATAACAGTTAATAGATACCAACCTCCTGGCAAGAAGTGAAGGAGTTGTCCTATGATAGGTAGAGATGAGGGGCCGGGTATTTCTTTCCATGATTTCAGATTAACACTATCCTCTTTTGTAACAATGACATTGTTTATCGCCACAGACCTGAATATAATCTCATGTTAATGTTAAGATATTGTAAATATACAAAATAAAATACATTTTTTCACTTCTTGGTAACCTTTTAACTCAGTTTAGAAGTTGTTTTTGTGTGTTTATTTATAGCAACTGAATACCAAAAAGTAAATATCTTAAATCACTTTTATTTTTTAGTTTTTATAAAATTATAAATTCAAAGTTAAATAAAAGTGTTAATAAAAGTCATCAAGTTTTTTGAGTCGTATCGTATTACGGAGTAATTTTTTCTCGCTTCGTGTTCATTGGAATATAAAAGCAACAAAAACAAAAGGTCAGGCAAGTTTTAAAGTTAAAATAATTATGTAAATCGTTATAAGTTTTTACGATTTTGGCTTACATATCTTATATTTTTTAAGTTATAACAATTAAAGTTGCACCACACACTACTATTTATAGCTACTACTATCTATTTTCCATACAAATGTTACATTTAAATAAAAATAATGATAGATTATATATACTTAATTGAATTACTATATTATTTGAAACGGACTTTTTAGTTTGCTTTTTACTTATTTTCTTTATAAAACTAATTTAATTTGTCATAAAAACTGAAACAGCTATACAAATCTTCCTAATAATATTATTACTTCGTTTATAAATCCTCTCATTAAAATAACTTGTGTCTATAAGATTTGTTTGTTAAACACAAGTTTACATTTTAGTGTTTAATATTAAATAGTTTTATATAATTATGGAAAATTACAAAACACTCCTAATGGTTCTTAATGATGATATGAAAACTCCTAAAACCCATGATAGCGTTATATTATCCTAAAAATCTAAAATTTATAACATAATAATGATATTTTGGATACGATAAAACAGAATACTAAATAGGCTTTATACTTTGATTGACTGCGAATTAAGTAAATTTATACTGACCTTGTACACAATTTATTAATCAACGTCAAGTTAAATGCAGATTTTCTCATTGCTTGCATTTTGTACAAAAACGTAAAAGAGCAACCTCTTACAATAAAATACAAACACTTATTAAACTATTAAGCGTCAAAGAAAATAGATTAAATAAATAGAATAAAATTTGTCATAACAAGAGCTATCTTATCACATGCAATGATGCTTTATCTATTTATATGAAGTGCCCACTCGTGAATCAAGATGTAATGCCGGAGCGCGTATGAATTATTTTGATTTTTTTTGGATGACATTTAGATGAATATTTAGAACTGGTCATTCCAGTTACTGGCTTTGTTTTGATATTTTACGAATAACAATAATCAAGTAATGAAACGATATTAGAATCGAATTTAATATAAATGATGAGCAGTGCATGAATATAAGTATTAACTTTTTGGATGTAATCTAAACAATATTAGTTCAAACGAGTTATTAAAATGATAGTAATATAATCCGTAGCCAAATATTTTGAATTATTATAACTGTTAAATATAAATAAATATTGTTAATGTGACTTTAGATAATGATTATGTAAGCTAATATAATGAAGTTAGTTAACTGCTTCATATAATCTATCACACACGTTTATCTAGACGCGTGGTAGCAGGTTAAGCCAAGTTCAAGATAACAGAGTTGGCGAGCAGTTTAATTTTTCAATATTATACATACGTTTTTTAGTCACTTTGGATCCCTTCATAACTCAAAAATTATTACACATATACTCTATATATCTAATGTAATGCAAGAATCAGCAATCTAAATGTAGCATACTACAATATAGCCGATCTATATGTGTATTTTAAGATCATTACGTTAATATATGAAGTAATAAAGGGAAATATCACTGTATTTTTCTTTAATCTAAACATATCAGTTTTTGTTTTTATAACTGATCCTAAGTAATAGTCTAATTGACTTTTGTATTTGTCACAGTATTAAGTGGACTATAGTATTAATATTAATTATCCAATCTCAACCACTATGGTACCTTTTCTTCTTGAGAGGTTCCGAAGCTGTAGACACGCTCACTTACTAATAGACAGCCTGGCTGGCTTTCTATATCAAATGATTTAAATAACTGTATTTAGATAATGGGAACTTATTTTAATAAATTAATAGTCATTTAAGTCGTTTTATTAAAATTATTACTGTTGCAAAAATTACCTTTGGATATAATATATAAAAAACCATAATAACCATCATAATAATTCATACAAATAAAAAATATTCGGTAAGACATAAAGCAATAAAAGATAACACATCGACCACAGAGGAGACAAATTCAATTTACTAAGTAAAATATTGAATATATTCCTAGCAAGTGAAACTAAGGCAATATGTAACCCAATCTTATTTTTCTTATAAATATATTAGAAGTTGTAAATATAAAAAAATATATATAATTCTAATAGTTAGTATCAAGTGCAGATCATCGATAAAGCAATTATTCACTAAGGTAATTGACTGTCTGATTTTATGTGTTATTTGTCAAATATCTTCTTTAGAGTGAGAAATAAATATCTTCTTTAGAGTGAGAAATAAATGTCTACCTTTGATAACTCTTGTGAATTCTTAAAGATGTAATTTCTTGATTTCACTCAGAGCATGTCAAACCTTCCATATTTACACATACAAGCAGATTCCACACCTAATCTTATCTTGTTATTTTTCTTTATCTCATTCTTCCGAATTTATATTCATAGCTTTTCGCGACCCTTGTTATTCATTCCTACGTCACGCCAAGAACGATTCCTACACGTTTTTTTTATTACTGAGGTACTGTACATTCTTTAATACTTCGTTTCGCATATTCAACCAACTCATTGCCCCGACACTTCTTTTTATTGTTACATAAATGTGTTCTTATACTTTTGTATAAGTCTTATTTCTAATATATATATTTCCTAAGATATTAAAAATTAAAAAGGAGCTATATGCTATTATTTTATAAAAGCAGTGTAATAAATATCATTACCAAAATGGCAAACGTAAGAGAAGATTGTTTGATGACCTTAAACAATATGGATGTAGCCAATATTTGTATGTAACAGATATAGCCCTGGTTCCGATAAAGATTATCCAAGAAAAAGATATATAGAATTTTTAATTTGATATGGTGGGTCAGGTTACGATAGCTTATTAGAAAGAGCGACGGGACGGTAGAAGAATAAAAACAAAAATTATATGAAATTTTTTATGTTTTATTTATTAGTTACATATGATGGGTTAAACAAATCATGAACAAAATATAAATAACAAGTGTAAGTGTATAGTATTTATATTTACACGAATTTCAATGAATTCAAGTTTGAACATTATTTTCATTATTTACATCATTGTCATCGACAATACAATTTTAATAATTTTTAATTTTTAATTAATTAAAAATATTTATTTTTTTCCTCCTCTTCTAACGATATTGTTGGATGCTTAGAAATTTTTAAAACAACGTTAAACGTCAAATTAGTGTATACGTGTACACAGGCTACTACGCGTGCGCTAGTCTGGCTCTCCGCGCTATTATCATTAGCATGTCGGTGACGCGAACCGAGGATTTTACCCTCTACCAAAACGCTCAACGCGCCTAAAGAAGTTTTCACTTCAAAAAACTTGTAGGTTATGATAAATTAGTTCTTATATCCTTATAATGAAAACGGATTACTTGAGTTGTGGCCTTCGGCATTTGTTTCTAAAGTATGAGGACATACTTATTACAACACTAAATGCTGACTTGTCGTCAATTAAAATATTATTATAATAAATATTTTATAAACACCTAGATTGTGACATATAATTCATATGGGATGGACAAAATGGTGACAGGTCGCGAGGAGTACAAGCGCTGATCGTAATTAAGTAATGTATAACAATCTTCTATTTACAAAATAATACCCTAAATTCTTAAATAAAATATTGTTAATGTTGATAAATTCAAGAAATATAATTAAGACAAATGTATATAGAAAAAAGAATGGTGTCCGTTTAATTACACAGTAGTTAAAATACTAGGAACCGCCACTTCGCGGTACGGGAGTTGAGCTGAGCCCCCTCCCTTTTCTTATGCTACTAAATTTCTTTCTGGTTGACATTTTACATTCTGTTTTTTTAGGAACGTTTTATAATAAAAATCTAACTCCCTAGTGAAAATCATCAATATATGTTCAGAGGTTTCGAAGCTGTCACGGTCGTAAAATATGAAATGAACGGTTAAGAGCTTCGTTTACTGAGCGTAAGCGAAAAAATTTAACATAAACTATTGGAACTCTCTTACCACAAAGAATCGGCAACGACAGTCGTTCTATTCTTTAAAGCATTTTATGACACTGTTCACAAATAAACTAAACTGTTTACCATTTAAACTCTTAACTATCACTGTTACACAACTTAGTCTCTCGATCACACACTCAGCGGTTTATTATAACTGTTACACTTTTATCACAATAGCACCACCTCACAACTTGTACTCCTAATTTCACAATGCCTTCTCTTAACCGAGCTGCGATTTATATACTTCTTATTCTTAGTCAAATCAGTATCCAATATTACATTTATTTTATCAATTAAACTTCTATACAGACATTCAATTGTTTTAGTCAAATCAACAAATTATATCTTTATTTTTAGTCAAAACCAAACTACTACATGTATAAAAGCTAACAAAACTAAATATAAAACATTTATAAAAACTCTGTCAAACAAACTGTAACAACCCATAAATAATAAAAAAGATTTTATCGTGATATATTTAAGGCATGGTTATAAAAATGTAAAATAATAATATCAAAGAAAATCTAATGTTCGCAGCAGACTAAATATTGTAAAAAAAAAATTAAAAATATTAAATAATAAAGTGACCTACGTTTTTCGCAGAGTATGTCTAATGAGGACGTTAGGGTGAACCATTAGTCCCTACGTTTTCTTTTGAAGCGATAGTAAATATTTGCTAGGATAAAGTTTATGAATTACTGTGAATCCGTACTTAAGGTTATATGAATAAGGATCATTATTCCATTTAAATATTAAGTTCTGTTACGTTTATTAGTGAGAACCTTAGACAACTTTATCAATATTTGTAGAAGATCGATGCCCTCGCTATTAATATGGTATTACGAGTATTTTTGCATTATGTTTCTATATCTAGGTCTTTGATTGCTTAAATAATCGAAAACTAAGTATTAATTATTTATTATAATTTTATAAGTCACAATATTATAAAATATAGTATTTTAGTATTGTTATGTAATTTTTTTCTAGTCAAACCATAAAAAACTTAAATTGTAAGTAAATGTAGAAAATGATAATTAACCTAACAATAATACAATTTCTCATATCGTTTCTTATAGCTATTTTTATTCTTGGACCTTTTTGTCAGGAATCTGGTAATATTTAAATTTTGTTTACATTTTATTTAACGCGAAAATAAGAAAATAAATGATAGTTTCTTAATTTATATGTTGTGTTATGTTTCATATGATCAGTCTTAGCATTCGGAGCGTGCACGACACTTACGAAAGCCCGCAAACACAACTTGAGGGGCATATGTCAAATAGTGAATGATAGCTGCCTCTTTTTTAGTGCAAAATAAAGTCAACAGAAATATATAAAACAAAATTAAAGACAAATGTTGAATACAATATAAAGAAAATTTATATGATTTTAAAACTGGTTTCAAAGGGTAAAATACGAAATAAATGTCCCCAACAATGATGAAAGAAAAAAAATGTTTTAGCTGAACTCAGAAGGAATGTCGAAGAATTAAGAACTACTGGCAATAGCCATTTAATACGAACAAACATCGTTTGTCAAACATTGGTGAGCGGTCAGAGGCTAGCTCCCTGACCCACTCCACGGCCTCATTCGAGACACTGCTGACACTGGTGACAGCAGGTTGCCTTTCTCCTGGCACAAGGTGCCAATGTGCACCCTTCGTGAACTCTGGAAACCGTCCCGTTAATGAAACATTCAAACATAAATTTCGGCAGTGGCATCTTTTCAATGTTTATATAGAAACATTGGTTAGGATTTTCGAAAGAAGCCTAGATTTCACCACCGATAAAAAAGATAACATATAGAATGCTTAATTCACCGAGACGGACATCGATACGGTAGCTCAACTGGTAGAGTGACGGGACGGTTTCCCAAAAGTCGTAAGTTTGAATCCCTTATCGGTTTATTTTTCATTCAATATTTATATAAACGTAAGTACTTTTCTAACATACATAAGTACATCACTAAACAACAAACAATAATACCATTATTATTAAAAATCCTATTAAATTAATTAAATTACAATATAACTATTTTTAGAGATATAACTCGTTTATAATTAATAACATAAAAAAAAATTTGACTGCGATTTTGTCATACATACGTCAAACAAACAGGGGGGACCATCTCCAAAGAATTTTTATAACTTATTTTGCTTGACTGTACCATAAAAGAAAATGACAACTGAAGATATATTATTATATATCTAGTCTAGCCATTATTTCTGTTACAAAGAAATTATCCGATTATTTCTAATAAAACAATAATATTTTCAAATTTATATGTGATTATGTAGAGTGAAAGAGATATGTTTACGTACTAAATTAGTTATTCAAAGTATCCACCCTTGACTTTTACGCATGCTTTTACGCTGCTGCCTCCAAAGATTTCTTGAACACAAACAACAATATATAGTCTAAAGGGTTTAAGTTCGGACTAGCCGAAAGCTAATCATCAGCCTTTATGAACTTTGAAACATTTTGCTCAATCCAAATTTAGTTAGTGCGCGTCTTATGACCCGGGGCTGAATCCTGTTGAAATGTCCACACTTCGTTTTTGAGTAAACTGTTGTTGATAGCTTTACCTACTGCTTTTAAAACGGTATCTTGATACACTTTGGCTGAAGTTTTCATTCCTTTTTGGCAAAGATAGAGTTTTTTAACCCCTTGGTAGAAAACACCCCACCATGATGTACACTGGATGGTGGCCTCGCTGAACTTTGGACAATACCTCAGAAGCTTCTCTAGAGCGGTTTGCATACACTCTATCATTTTGTCTGGTGTAGTGATCCTCGGTTGTAAAAAAAATATTCGTCGTTAAAGAGATTTTTTTTGTTTTTCGTCCGCGTTTCAAAGTGACAGCTGTTTCCTATCTTTCAACGCCCTTTTGTTTTAGTATCTCATTGAAGGTATATCCTGCATATCTTGGGTAAGCTCCTAGACCTAAGTCTTGTTTTATAATCCGAGAAATTGGCCTGCATGGTATTGGTTCTTATTTCTCGGGAAAAGATTTTCTGCTTCCTAATGAAATTTCAACGAATTGTGGCCTTGACTGCTTTAACTGCCTGGTTTAATCGTATAGACTGCGGTTGTCCGGATATCTCATGGTCATCATCAGACATGGTTTCAGTGTATCTTTGGATCTTTATGTATTGTACCACACAAACAATCAGTTAATCCTTAGCTTTTTCACTGTAGCAATAATGTCGGCTGGCTCTTTACCTACTTTGAGCAATGCAATTACTACAATTCTATTCTCTTTAGTGCCCCACTCCATTTTCAAAACAAATTAATTCTAAACATTTTTTTATCGTAGAAGAAAGAAGTCTATTTTTTATTGTAGAAGCTAATGTTCGAAATTCAAATTAATGTGTTTTTTATATATGTAAATAGCCAGTAAGTTATGGCTGGACTAGTTATATAATATCAGGAATCTAAGAAAGTTCTACCAATTATTGATATGTTAATTTAAACACGTTAGAATTTTGTAAGGCCTAAGGCCTAACCTTTTGTAAGGCCTAAGATTTTAGATCAAATCAGGTTACGAAAAATAGGTCAACATCTACCGATAAAAATAGTGATAAATTATTTATGTCTGCGAGAAATAAAAATAATTGAAAGTACAAATTAAATAATGTTACAAATAATAGCTGGATATTTAGAGATCATGTATATTGACGCTAATGTAGTATAGACCACAATATTCTTTTGTCCACTATGTTCTAAAGTATTAAAAAAACTGTTATTTGAATTAAGATAAAACTTTTAATTTACATACAGCAAGAGCGCACATGTAGAGAATAGAGAGGAAAGGATATATGTTTAAAATTTTAATTCAATCTATTGTAGATAAAGAGAGATAGGTAAAATTCGAAAGTAAAAAACTGAACTCTTATAGGATTATTTTACTGACGGACGACCGTCCATATGTCTATCAAGACCCTTTACTAAGAAATACTCAAGTCTACTCTATCCCTGAGAGCTGTAAAAAATCTAACTTCTAAAGTAAATAATTATAAGATACAGCTATTTATGCTGCGTTTTACGCATTTTCTCGAAACTCGAGAAAGAGTCAAAATGTGCATGTCATTCTGTAAAGTCAGAATCTTAAAACTTGGTAGCATGCATCATCTTATAGCACAGATAAAGAAAAAATTGGTTTACAATTTTGAGCTACATAATATAATAAATTTATTTTTAATATTTTTAAAGTTACTAGATAGGGGGAAAGTAGGAAAGGGATCCTAACGAACGCGTATAGGTATAAAATTGAAATTCATATCAAATACCCAGGTCTATAATACATTAAACTCTGTGAGTTTAACCGTTTAATTAATATATTTGGATAGCAATGGTTTCGTTGCTTTGGACTAGTATGGATATCGAGCACGATTAGACAATCGAAATCAGGTGAATTTGTACTAGGTACTATTATTTAAAAACGTTGTATACTCAAGGTTGTTTGATATGATAGACATGTTAAAAAGATAAAAATATGTTTTTTGATAACCTTGATAAATCTGATTAATGATGTGAAAAAGATACAATATGAACTATAAAGAATTCATTGAATAAGTTTTAGTACGAAAATACCTAACACTTCCAGAATTAATAGTGTTAATTTTCATAATTTATAATACGTGCGCTGTTACCGTCCTTGCCATATTAATAACCCACACAGAAATAAAATTTTATTACTCAGTAGAATTTTTGAGGGACAATTAAAACTTGTTATATCAAAAGTATAATCATACCGAATAGACTATAGCTATGACGGGTTGTTTGATGTGAGGCCAAAAAGTTATGAAGAAAAGGCGGAGGTTTGTTATGTCTGCCATAGAAAAAAATAACACCTCTGTTTTTATTATTACGCAAACTTGTATTCTCAATGTAATGATTGTTAAACAAACAATTTACGAAATCGTGAATTTACTTAACAATCATTCATTGCATTTCGATTCCTGGGCAATATTTCAAATAAATTCAGATGGCTCTTAAAAATATTACTTTATACAAAAGAAATAACTACTACAGGTAGACGCCACTTATTGTGATCACTTTTAGCCAGCACGTTTTGATAACAATAACCGAATGATAACATTATGCGAATGGTTCTTTTTCATGCTTTTTGGGGGATTTAAGTACATATTAAGTTTCATAATAAGAAATTCTGTTGTTTGCTCAAATTGTCTATTTATTTACACTATTAAAAATATTCTAACATAAGATTCATTTGAAATATCGATCTATTGTTGTTTGACACTTGTTTTCATTCATAATCATTTGAATATAATTCTCAAAATAGTATAATTTTTCGAAGTTTGTTGCTCGGTGTCGTATCGAATCGTCGTATCGTCTTCTAAATCGATAACAATAAGCGACTTTTGATCACAATAAGCGACTTTTTTCTAAAGTATTGCTAAGGAGAAATTTGGGACCGACCATTTTCGATAACAATAGCCGGCTGATAACATTAACCGTGATCACAATAAGCGGCATCCACTGTATTTATTTAGTAATACTCTAAGCCTTATTCATTACTTTAAAAACATATAATTAAAAAATAAAAATTAGTAATCTTTATATATAGAGGTTTTACTATGGAAGAATGAAAAATTGAAGGAACTTTAAAGGTGAGGTTATTTTCAGATCGCAGGGTCAAAATGTGAGAGTGATCAGGAAATTGAAAACTTTACTTAAGATATACTAGAGTTTTGCGTTTGAGTAGGATCGACTAAGGAAATTAAAGTATGTTAGAATTTATGCGAAGGCGGAAGGGACGAATAAATAAAACAAAGGGACGACCATTAATGTCAACTACAAAAAAACAATTAGCCAAAATTATTCCATTATGTCATGTCATAAATATAAACACTTTTTGATTATCATTTGTCATGCGCAATAAGTCAAATAATAAACACTATAATACAAGTACGAGTGTCAAATATTTAAGATGAAGTATGAGAGAACAAATATGGAAAAAATGAACTTTATACTTTAATGCATTTGAAATCATATTTTACATATCTTTGCTATTTATTACTTTCTCAAGTAACCACGATCCAAACTCCGCAGTCACTGATCGTTTTTACCTGTGTTGGGGACATGCACAGTAAACTTTCAGATTTTATAAGATAACGAATACCTCGTGGTCACAGGCTCTTTGACTAAAACATAAGTTATTAAAATACCAACAGTCGTAAATAATAAATTTTCATTTTTGAAACTACCAACTACATTTTTAAGGAAATATATACTCAAATTCAAGTGCGACGTCAGTTTCATTTATTAGGAATATAATAAGTATTTTTTTTTATTTCTTTAGTATTCTGAATTCGTATCTCCCCAACTTTTATTGTTTTATTATTTAATGCTTTCAGTCTAAAAGGATTTTTTAATGGAAGTGCCGGAAGGCCCATTGCTTTTCAATTAATTTCCATGTAAATTTTATCATTAAGCATCATATAGTTGAATGTTAGGCAATGTTTTAGTAATTTGCATATTCATTAAAATGTATGTTATCCTTCAACTTTATCTTCACAATTTCAATGTGCTCGGTAAAATCCATGACGACATTATTGAAGTGAAAACTTCTGAAGCATTGAGAACTTTTTGGTAGGAGAAAATCCTATTAATAGATTTAGTAAAAATAAAAATGTGTATAATAATACGTTTTTCAAATAAGTATTGAGTTTGATTATTACCTTTATTGTTTAATTGTAGAATCACTGTTAGTACAAAGGTGAGCACTAAATAGATATTCTATTTTAAGTTGAAAAATAAATAAAAAAGAACAATATATATATCGGATTTAGATCACTTTCTACATTTTTAAAAGATCAGATCCATCGACACCATAAGTGTCGTTGACTCTGATGTCTGAATTTTTATCAATTAGTAAGTTCCTTAAGTTATAAAATCTAACAAAGAATCAACTTAATTATTTTTTTTGAATCACAAATATGAATGTTGAATTAAAAATATTAAAATAGAAATATCAACTACAAAGTAAAATAGAACTAAAATAAAAGTAGAAATAATTATAAGAACAAAATTGACAGTCATTATTTGTAAAAATAGTGAATAATTGCTTTTCAAACGGCTGCTCTACCAAAAGTGAGCCAGGTCGCGCGCCGAGCGTCCCCATCAACCCTTACGGTCGGGGGATATCACAATACCGGGCAACGGTCGTCGCCTAAACAATTTTTAACATATTTCTAATTAAATAAATTGATTTCTGTTACAATTGATATTGCATAATTCATTGCAATAATAATGACGATTTACGAAAATCTTAGATTAATTAATTGATAGCTAAAACTAATAAAGTAAGGTAAGGTATTTTTGTATCGGGGGTTTTTTTAATTTTTAATTATCTTGTAAAGTTTATTACACGTAATAAAATGTAATACTAAGCGAAGGCTTCTTAACAGAACATAATTAATTTAGATAATAGTAAAATCTCACAACGGTAATTATTTAACTTCATCCGTAAAAAAACATATCAAAATACAACAACTCAGTCATGTCGATATTTTATTATCAAGATTTAAAGTAATATTGCTTTGAAAATACGGATGAAGTGATTACAATTTTTATAAATAATTACCTTAAATACTAGATTAAGTTAAGATATTTTAGTGGTTGTATAACGACCCCGCGTCGCTACCAACATCTTTTTATAGTCCATATAGGATCTTTTGTAGCTGTATAGTGTCTCCACATCACTAACAACATATTTTATTATTGTCCAACAATGGGATCTTTTCGTGGTTGTGGTGGTGTTGGTGGTGGCGTTACCACAACGCCACAACAATCTTGAAATTAGTTATGGGTCGGATCTGTTTTACTGTTACTTTGTTTTAGATTTTAATTCAGTTTGTTATATTTCTTAATTTTCGCTTTTTAGTTATATATTATTTATAGAATTGCCTTTTTATCTAGAAAAGTTAAATGAAAATAAAATGAAAAGCTTCGCTAATGAATGTGTGGGTTATTATAAATGAAGAAATTCGTCTATTCAATACTTTTATATATTCTTCTAGAATCTCATTGGATTTTATTTTCCATCATGGAGTAATATTTCATCCATCACAAGTGTCACCTAAGGATTAGCAGCTTGAGATCTCCACTTACTAATCTTGAAGGCGAATTCTCTTTAAATAATACATAATTATGTGGCCGCTTATTATATGCTACTTCTTATTTATGTATAAACCTAATAATAATATGTTGTAGAGATTAGTAATGTTTAAGTTAAGATAACTGCCACTTTTCAGTTTTACCTACTAAGTTGAAGAGTATTTGTGTAATGAAATGAATGTAGTCGTTGCGAAAATTACTGGTCCTGGGAGTACGGCAAGTTCCAGTCCAGTTTTGTTGCAATCATAGTCCTTTACAATGTGCTGGAGTATATAAACTTGACTGCGATTATGGCTTGTCATACATAGGTCAAACAAAGAGGAGCATCGGTAAAAGAGTTAAGGAACACATATCGGATATCAAGCATAGGCGTACATCGAAGTCTGCAGTGTGTGAACATACCATAGACAAGCCCAATCATTATATAAGATTTGATAAACCTAAAATCCTCGGTAAAGAACAACGTTACATTCCAAGAATGATTCGTGAGGCTATTGAAATTAAAAAACATCATAATTTTAATAGAGAATTAGTTGGGGTAGTAGTTGGAAATTATCTAACACCTGGGACCCACTTTTGAAAAATATAAAATCCCATGTCTGTGACCGCACTGTAAGACCTCAAGATACTATTAGTGCGTTTTGTGTGAATCCTGAACTGTACGCCCGGAAGCTTTGAAACCTTTGGAGGTAGATGACTAATTAACTGACTTACTGACAGACACCTCCATCGCGTCTTACCGTGAACACGCTTGCTGCAAATCATTCGATACGTCGGGTTTGATTTAAAATGTAAATTTAATATTCAATTCCATATACGCGAATTAAATCCGTAAAAATAGTTTTATTTCAATGTGTAGTACTCCTGAAAACCATAGAAAACACTATGTATTTTCTAAAAACGATTACAAATTTAATCTGAATTGTAAGGTCATTTATAGTGTGCACAGTGTATATTTCTTGTAAATGTTATATGCACTATTAAAAAATTAAGTTTAGTTTTGGATATTTCAGAAGCCTTTATCGCCTTCACAAGCATTCAGCTCGTTTTTGAAGGATATTGCTTGAACCCCACTTGCCCGTGCATGTTGTTTTTCTTCCAGGCTCCCTGCTGCTTTTCTCACCTCTATTCCTTCTGAGGACAGCACTGAAAGCACTGTCTGTTTCGGCCATTCAAGGTTTTCTCGGGAAAACGTCTACAAGTGCCAAAAGAAACATTTGTCTTCTGTTAAGACTTACTTCCCTAGGGAAGGTTTCGGAATGGGGGAAACAGAATCTTGTTAAATTTAAAAGTTTAAAAGACCATTTATCAAACACGATCTTTTTTCGATTCTACAAAAACGATTAGTTTTTTCTCATCGTATAAGATAATGTCACATACTTGAAAATATTTTTATTTCAAAAGTAAAAATAAAAAGCAACTTTTTGACATTCCATTACCGGGGCATTTCTTTTACTACTTTAAATCTTACGCTTCATACAAGTAAATTATTTTTATAGCAAAGAAAGTAAAAGATTTCATCTCGGGAAATGAAGATAGCACCTTGAATTATGTCGCGTATTTTAAAAGATGACTTAGGACTTGCAGCCTATAAGACACGCACTAGTCATTTTCTAACTGATAAATTAAACAACTACTGAAGCGGTACGCAAAAGGAGGTCACAGAAAAAAATGTTTACGGATGAGAATGTTTTTATAATTAAGCAAAATTTTAACAAACACAATGACCGTATTTATGCTCAAAGCTCTAAGGAAGCTATCTAATTAGTCGACAGAGTGCAACGTGGGCATTATCCGACTTCAGTGATAGTTTGGTGGGGTGTTAGATATGAATGAGTAACTGAGTCATATTTTCGTGAAAAAGGTATCAAAACATCACCACAAGTGTATCAAGATACCATTATTGAAAAGGTAGTTAAGTCCTTTAAAAACACCATGTTCAATAACCAAGTATAGTCCTTCCAGCAGGACTCGGCGTCGGATCATAGAACTTCGTCCATGCACGCAGTCTTGGTTGGAAGCGAATGTCTCGGACTTTATCAGAGCTGAAGATTGGCCTTCGTCTAGTGCTGATATTAATCGGATGGATTAGAATTAGGAATTATTATGAATTGTGGTCAGTTGTAGAGAGTACAGGTTGCTCTAAACACCTGGATAATTTGAAGTCCCTAAAACAACCCATACGATTGGCAGTGAACAATTTTCCCATGGGAAGAGCGCATGCTTCTATGGATAACTGGCCTTAACGTTTAAATGACTGCATTGCAGCCCATGGAGACCACTTCAAATAAGCTTTTTATATTTTAATTGTTCTATATTTGTGTATTAAACTAACACACTTTAAAAGCAATAAATTTTATTTGCAATGAAATTATTTTTTTTCTTTGTTACAATATTTATGGCAAGACTAGGTATATAAATTATGAGTCGAATATAATCAACTGTCGGATAAATAAGTAATTGTCTGAATGCACCTTGCCTGTGGTTGACGTGAATACGCTGCAGGTTTAGGTTTATGCTTGACGAACATGATCTTAAGTAGAATAGTACTTGGGAAATGTTTCATCATAATAAAACGATGTTTAGTTACTAGATGTTACTGTTTATAATGTGTCATAAACATTCTTGTTGTTATTACTTTAATGCTATTTTTCCTTTTTTATTTGCACTCTTATGAATTAAGAAATACAAATACAAATGTATGTTGTGTAATAATAATTTGTGACCCTTAATAGTACTTTAAACTCTTAACTAAAATCAGAAATAGACCATAATTTCTTTGCATTTAAATTTACGTAGTATTTATTAGTTATTAATTATATTTTTATAGAGGTTCTTTTTAATTGTTATTTTTTTTATTACTAGTATTACATATAAATATAGTATTATATAGAAATTCATGAGTTACGTAATTGTTATAACAATAAAAGTGTTGAAAATAGATTTATTAAAAATGCTAACATCGCCTCGTGAACTAAATATATTTTTAATAAATTTCAAAACTACTACGGCTTTGAGGATTCAAATAAAAAAAAAAAACAAATATTATTTCCAACGGTGCCCTCTACCAGAGCAAGATTGAGTATTTTTTTTATTTTTGTTTTTGGAGAGAGCAAAGCTAATCTGCTTGTGGTTAAAATATTATAGTACATATTTGTATAGCGAGCTGTCAACATGTAAGACAAAATAAAATTTATGACATAAACAACATTAACAAACTGTTGAATTAAGATGGAGTAGAGCACACCATCGAAACTTTTAAATGAATTAAGGAAGCGTGGCATCGGCCTAAGAAAAATACCTTTTTGATGCATATGGCTGTAGTACTAATAAAGTTTATTATTGTCATATTTAAGTAACCTCCTAGCTTGTAATATTTTAAATATAATAAAAACCAAATCGAATCAGCTGATATACTATAAAAACTCAATACTTGTGTAATAAACACAAGTAAATATATTATAATATGGAGATGGATTAATTACATTTATTGAAATAAATATTTATTTATTTGTTTTTTTATTATTATTCTTTTTTAGGAAAACATCTTTGACATGAGGAATTATGGTTATCCCCGTTTTGCAAGGGTGCTTCACGACCATATAAATAACGCATACAAAGTTTATCCAGATTTGGAACAACAAGTCAAGAATATTTTTTTGATCAGGTTACGTAATAAAAATGTGCTAGTTTGTATAAGAAGTAACTCTTAATAAAAGGTAAGAATATGGGAATTTGATTCATTAAAAGTTTTAATTTTAACTCACAATTTAAATGATATAAACATTTCTAAAAAAGTTCATATAATTTCTTTTAAAATATTTTGCTGTATTCAAGCCGGTAATATACTTGTAAATGCTAAGATGAAAACCATCCGTCGCGTGTCGATTTCCACTCTCTGGTAGACGGATGCTCGTAAAGAGACACTCTTAGCATCGTTTTATTTATTCACCCTCAGTTTGTCCTTATACGAGTAATTTAAAAAAAATATGCCACTTAAAAGCCAACGACGCAAATACTCAAGAGTGGAAATTACATTTACAAGAAACTTTTTTAAGTAATTAATCGGAGAGTAGGTACTCGATTTGCAATGGACAATAAACAGCTCACAATTCAGACTCTTTTTAGTTTTTTTTTACTAAGGTTCTTTTATAATTCATGCCAGTAACCTTTAGATATTCTGCGGTTAAATTATTTGGAAGTATGAAAATAATAATACTATTTATAATAAGTAATTTTAGTCAGTTGTTTTTTTTTAATCTCTATTGCTGTTTTAATGATGACTTCTTAAATTTATTAGTGTATATCTTATTTAATGATATTTGTGTATTCTTAATATGTACCTGTGTAACTGTATATATTAGTTAGTATGTATAACCACACCATCTCACCTTCAGCATTTAATTCAAATATTTCTCTATTTTTCAATTTTCCTTATGTAAAAATAAAAAACATCAAAAAATATATAACGTATCTTCGTCTTTTTGAGTTTACAACGGAACTTGAAAGCTGCTGATGCTTGCTGGTGCAAATAAAAACTAACTTACATAAAAAAAAAGTGTACTGTAGAAACGTTTAGACTAATTTTATTACTTTTATGATTATCTTAATAGGAACAGAAAAATATTGCCTTTTTTTTTAAATCTAAAAAAGTTTAAATACTATTGGAAATAGAAGTCGTAAGTAAATGTAAATTTGATCGAAAACGAATGAAACTACGGGCAAGGGTCCCCATTAATAATAATTAAATATATTAATATTAATAGTTTCATTTATAACCACCATTAATCAATATGCTAAAGTACCATGTACAGTCTGTAAGAAATTATTAAATCCAAAACAACAGATGTCATTAGTCACAGCAAGTTTTGATTTCCTTTCAGAGGAACTAGTACAAAACTTGGACAACCATGCTAATAAAATAAAAATAATGGGTCTACCTGAATTAAACTTTTATGGGACCAATTCGAAACTATTCTGCATCAAACAAAAAAAGAATTACGTAAATTGGTTCAGAAACCTCGGAGAAATGTACGAAACATAAAAAAAATCCGGCCGAATTGAGAACCTCCTTCTTTATGAAGTCGATTAAAAAAAATATTCTAATAATTAATTCATGTACTTAGTACAAAAGTATCTTTTATCTTTGTTATTATATTATATCGTTGTTATTATTATATATTATTATCGATATTTTAGATATTATAATAAACTTAATTATACGTCCGTAAAATTGTGATAAAACCCTTTATTTCTTATGGTTCTAGTATTCTAAAAAATGAGCTTACAATCGAATATCTACAAAGTTTTTGTTTCTTGCCTCGAGAAACGCCTTGCAAAATACACGTGACCCGCAGACTCGTTTGCCCATTTATATTATAAAATAAAATAATAATTAATACCTATAGCTAATTACTATAAAAAGTTACATATAAATTCTGATTTCCAAAAAAAGATAATCGAAAACTATGAGGTACTGGTGGTTGGAATAAACATACTTACTACTTGTTACATACAGATATGTACTAATAATACATACATATCATCATAATATGTAACAACATTCGAGAGGAGGTTTTGGATAAACATGAATCAGAGAGTAGAATAGGATTTATATTGCGAGATTTAAATGACGCAAGCATATCGAGGTAATGACCCGAGATACTTTGGACATTAATGTGAATAATATTAAACGATTTCAGAGAGTCTAAGAAATAGGTATTGAGCGTGAAGTTAAGGGGATTGTCTGATGTGCTGTGAAAGCTTTTATCACTACACGATTTATCATTAGACCTTGAATAAAAGTTATTATTACAGTTACTACTAATGGGAGACGTTTAAAAATGTAAATATCTTGTATGTTATGTATGAAAAAATATTAAACAGAAAAATAAAATTATAAATGATAAAAATATGAAAATAGAAAATATATATTATTATTAGATATTATTCATTTCTTCCAGATTAAAACTTTCTGAAAAGCCAATATTGGCCCTTCTAACCAGCTAGCAGTTTCAAATAGTAGTATATTTGAAACGGCCAATTATAATTAAAACAATGAATTTACAAAACACGAAAATATATATTTTTACAGCTACAATGAACATAAGCACAAGGAATATAACAAAGGATAGGCTGAATGACCGTTACATAGGCGGCTTGCTATGGAAGCTCAATGGAAGGGGGAGAATGTAAGGTTTGTCCGTTCGTTGTCCGTTCCATTTCAAATTTATTAATAATATTATTGCTCAAGCAACCTAATAATATTATACATAAATTTGCATCAAACGTCTGTTATTTATTTCTGATTGCTAACCAACAGTCTAGGTTCATTTTTCTCCAGAACTAATTTTTTGACCAACAATTTATGGACTTAATTAGTTTCTTAATCTTATTTAAAAACATATCCATGGTAATTTACTTTGTCCACAATTATAATTTATTATAATTTAAAAAATTACCAACTAATAAATACATTTATACTCCAGAAATTTTATTTTGCAGTCCCGTCAATGTGTGTAATTTATCCTGTATTATTATTATTAAAAGTAATTTTGTTTAACGATTATCAAAAAAATTATGAAGTATGCCACAACCACAAAATACCAAGTCAGACTAATAAACACGAAACAAATGAATTTAGTATTTTTATTAAATAAAAATTTTAATTATATTAAATAAAATATACAAGATACCATATCATTCTGCAATTTAAAAATGTTTATATATGCATTTTTCGATGAAATGTAAATTTATTTGTATGTAAATCAAGGGCTTTAAGAATTAAAAAAATGGAATATACCTATGCATTAAGGTGGATGTCAAATGAGTAACATTTGAATGAGACAAAGAATGATACTTGTTTAGGATATCTTAGGATAACTGCTTGAGTTTAGTGGAGTTTTTTTAAGGTTAGATCTTATTCTCTATGAAAGAAAGTGTGTATTACCATTTATTAATTGTAAACCTATTTGAAGAGTATACAGTAGGTTATATGCAAAAACAATTGCTTCTACCTACAAAAAGTACTATATATAACTAATGTTGATTTTCAAAGTATCACGAAAAAGTTAAGTTTATGACAATATATTTTTTAAGTTTTACACATAATATTGATTAATTATAATGTTTTAAAGGCATTTAAATTTTTGATCATGTAGACATTATAATATTAAATTACAACGGTTGAAATTCTACTGGTCTGTTTACTAAGAGTATTTACGTTTTGCTTGGGTTACAAAAGTAGTTTGTTTATTTAGCCGCTTCTCTAGCACTCCATTTGACCCATTTAAATATAAAGATATGTAGATTTAACTTAAAAGTACATAAAAAACGATATTAAGTATTAATCTATGTGAAAAGCTGTTTATTTATTGCTACATATGTTTTTAAACTAATGTTATGTTTAACTACTGTAATTATTAATTTAGCACGCGACTAAGCATATTTAATTTTTAGGTTATATTTAAATGAACTGTTCAGATGAGGACTGTTTGAAGAGTTTTAATATTGTATTTTATTAAGAAAACGTTTGATATATCGTTATAAATACAACCACGTGTCTTTTAGATACGACATTTTATATCGTTTAAACTACGAGTTTTGGCTGTGGGCGCTTAAATTAGCAAAATAGAAAAGAAGTGATCTTCTTTGGACTACTATAACACAAGAAATCTGCTGCGAATACACAAAATTATGCAACATAACCTGAGAATCGCATTCGTGTTGATTCAACAAAATCTGCATATTGGATCAGGAGGAGTTCATGTTATAAAACACAACCACCTTTGTGTAAGGAGGACATGAAACTTGATATAAATAGATGTTGGTGAAAAGTTCCTTAAAAAATTAGAAAAATTAACCTCTATAACATTTTTATTTTTATCAAAGCTTTTGGAGTATCTGAGAGAGTTTTAAGAGTTAGAGTGATTTAAGAGTTATAAATGTTTTTATAAATAACCAATCATTTCTCAAGATATAATAATTTCAAAATATTTTATATTTTTCATATTTTCAAAAACTAAAATGGTCGTAGAACATAATGACTACGTATGTACTAAAAATTATAATCAGAATCTGAAACGGATAGATGGAGCTATTTTAGTAAAACCTTTTATACGCGGTTTTGTATATTTAGATTATATTTTGGTGTTCTATATTATAGATATTTTATAATAAAACATATCTCTGTATATACACTCATGGACATATTTAGGGGAACGCAAAAAAAAGGTCGAATAACGGAAAATATTTTCATATTTTCGTACTGGCCACTATACCAATATTATGTATTAAAAAAAAGATGATTTTAAAAATAATTTTATTTTAAATTTCATTTGTTTTTTTTGTTTATCTGCTAATTTCTGAGACACGTAGTGTATGGAATTTTCGTCGGCTTTTGTTGTTTTTAACAAAAACTTTATTTCTGTCGAAAAATTGTCATTATTGAGTGAAGTGAACTTAATTCGATAAATTTAGGCGATAATGTCGGATCTCAGCGTTGCTCTGGTTTCTAAAGCTGTAACTTTAATTGAAAATGGTTACACTTACAATGAAGTGGCTCAAACATTACATGTTTCCAAGTCTGTGATTTTCCACAATGTTAAACGATACCGGCAGACTGGAGAGTATACCAGGCGTAAAGGACAAGGTCGCAAAAGAGTAACAGGAGAGAGAGACGATAGATTTATTGTCAGCAGTGTTCTCAGAAACCGTACCTTGACTTCTTCTGAGGTACGAAACCAGCTGCAGGAAGTTCGACAAGTGATAATTAGTACCAAAACTGTCAGAAGAAGACTGAAGGCAGCTGGTATAGGGGCGTACTTGCCTGCCAGAGGTCCACAGCTCACCGCAGGTCATCGAGTGGCTCGGGCCAGCTTTGCTCGTTTCCACCTAAATTGGAATAATGACGCTTGGGGAAAAGTTCTTTTTAGTGATGAGTCCAGATTTTGTCTCAAACCGGATGATGGAAGGACCAAAGTATGGCGACGACCCGGAGAAAAATACGCTCAGTGTAACGTTATTGGGAGAGAGCCGTATGGTGGAGGGTCAGTAATGGTATGGGGCCTTATTTGCTTAGGAGCACGCACGGAGCTACACATCGTAGAAAACGGCTCCCTGACTGCGGCAAGATACGTAACCGACATTTTAGAGCAGATTGTGATGCCTTTTGCCCCTTTCATTGGAGACAATTTTCTTCTAATGCATGACAACGCTCGACCTCACATTGCGGCATTAGTTTCGGAATATCTTAATGAGGTCGGAATCCAGGTTTTGGGGTGGCCAGCACGCTCGCCAGACCTAAATCCAATAGAACACGTTGGGGACAAACTGGGAAGACAAATTAAACAAAGAAATCCATCACCTGTCAACGTAAGAGACCTCAAAACCGCATTGGTTGAAGAATGGAACTCAATGCAGCAAAGTTTTATTGACAATTTAATAGAGAGCATGCCCAGACGCATGCAGGCAGTTTTAACAGCAAGAGGTGGCAACACTAAATACTGATTGTATCACCCATCGCGAAAAAACCAGTCATTTGGACAATATTAACTTTTCTTTAGTTTGCATTGTGTTAGGTCAAAACTCTTCAGAATTAAGTCACTGACCTTATTGTCTTTAGTTTCGTTTCTTTCGCTTTAATTTTGTGATTTTTTATGTTCAAAAATGTTAATTTAATTAATTCAGAATAATAATCAAATGTATTGTACAACAAAAATGTGTTTTCATATGATCTTGCAGTCTGTTTTTTGCGTTCCGCTAAATATGTCCACCGGTTTATATTCAGCTATATAATATTTTTAATTGACATAAACTAAAACTATAAAATCAGGATACTGTTTTGTTTCTTGCTCTGTTACAATTTTTTCATCTGAATAATTTAAAAAAATGTATATAATATCCATTAAAATGCGATGAATAGATTTAGGTATTTTAAAAAGAATTTAAAAATATTACAGTCATAAATAAATATTGTTTTTGAAAATTTAAGCTGCGAATGTTTTGTTGGTTTTTAAACTATCATCTTAATTTAATTATTTTCTTAAAATATCATGTTATATAACATTCATCTGTTCATTAAAAAATACAGGCTTTCTATTATAATGAAATCTTTTCAATCAAGTCTGACTGCAGAGGTAAGCCGTGAATGTTTGCAGCATCATCTTCTATCTGAAATAAGTAATAAAGACATATTTATGTAAATACACCAGAATTTTCTGGTGTATTTACTATATTCCTATTTCCAAAATTGTATCTTAAAATTATTTATATCTTACTTGGTTGCAGCCCTAATATTTGAATGCTTTTAATATCTGGAGTATAGAAGATAAGCCACCATCTTGAGAAACTCTTTATCATCGGAAATATTAAAAGGATTTTCTCTTATTTTAAATATTTTTGATTTTTTTTGTAGACTTTTGCAATAATTTGACCACATTATTGATTTTTTCAATTCCTCTTATTGAATGGAACCATGTTATTTGCTGTGCAATCTGATCTCTTCAAAATTCAATCGAAACTAGAATATAGTATGTTATGGTGATTTTTCAGATAAGTAAAAAGCGTTAGTTGGTTACATGGTTACGATGATTAAACCGAACTTAAACTAGGGTGAGAATAACGTTGGAATAACGATGGTTTAAATTTTGTTAATACTTTACGTCTAGATTTTGCTACGTTTAACTTACACCGTGTTTATACTAATACAGCTAAGCCTAAGCCATTTTGCTTATTATTAGTTTAAATTGCTAATTCCGTCTAGTCTCTTAATGATTTACTTGTTTAATGTCATAATATTGTTATCGTTCTGAAATATACCCAATCCTAAACAAATAAAATTAAGAATTTCTTTATAATCTGATTATATATACCTTGTACCGAGCGGAAGCTTAGTAGGTGTGAATAGTGACTGTCGATGTGATTTTTGAGTACCGTTTCAAACCTTTTATTACTTTGTAAGATGTATCGTTTTGTGTATTACTAAATTAGTTTTGACGTTGTGATCTTAAAATTGGATTTCGCATTATTAAATTGCGTGAAATATGTGAATGTTGGAATTAATTAAATTCTTATTTCTAAAATTAAATTTCTATTTGCTTTAAAAAAATACATATTATACGAGTGTCACACGGCACGAACCCCAACTTTTTACCTCCTTTCAACCCGCATATCTTTTCTTTCTTTCCTAAACTTTTATTGCTTGTCGTAAACTTTTATAGGGTAAACGTAGCATATCCGTTACAATACAATACATTTTTACACGCTTTTGTTGATGAAATTTTATCAAAGAAATATTTGTATTGAAGTAATAAATTAATTAATTAAATATATTTGGTTATTATGTAATTAATAAAATGTATTCAAATGGGCAAAAATGTAAGTACAAATAACCAGCAAATTCTGTATGTTCTATTTTTTTTAATTATTTTATTGTAGTATTTTTTATCAACATTGCTAAAGTTTTTGTGACCAACAAACAAACAACAAACATCAATTCAATGAAATGTCCATCGTTTATGAAATAAAATACACTGGTGTACTGTATAAATCTCTTTCAGAGCATGACCGTGTAATATATTACAAGATTTTACAATTAAAAACCACTAAAATAATATAGTATAAGGTGTTTAATCAAGTTACTTCACACTATAAAATGATAATATAGGTAGGTATATCAATGCATTATCTGGATAAGTTGAAAGAAAAGAACGAACTAAACAAATACATTATGTAATATTAAAAAATGACTTCCAGTATATGAATTTAATTAAAACACAAATATAGTTATTATTTACACAATAATAACTATATTTGTGTTTTAATTAAATTCATATACTGGAAGTCATTTTTATTACTTATGTAGACACAATTACTCATAACTCAATAGAATGAAATAACCACAAAAGGTATTACATATATTATAAACACTATAAGTATAAAAATCCCTTATCTTACTTGGACAACTGTCCAATACAAATTAGCTTTAAAATTTAGCCATATTTATAACATAATAACATCGACAGAAGCGCCAACAGCAGTTTCTGCAGATTGGTCAAATTCACAACTTTAAACATCATTAAATATCTTATTATCACAATATAATTGTACATAACCATTTTATATGCCTAAATATATTTATAAAAGTCTTATATCTTTCACACGTTTACGGCTTACCCAATAAGATATGTAAATATAATAATTTAATATCTGAAGGATATCTGAAGGATATCTTCTGATACTTTGTCAAATCAATATCTTTTACTACTTTAATTCTATACCAGTAATAACAATAATATATAAGTTACTAAATAATTCTAAATTCGTAAATCTAATTGCTACAACAATATTTCGCACATTTATAGACAACGGTGTTATATAGTTACATTAACAATAATATCCTAAATACCAAATTACTATATAATAACAATGTTATATGGAGCTATATTACAATAATATATCAACCGCATCACTAAATGATTATTTCTTAAATCATAATGTAAAAGTTTCTTGTTTTTCTTCTTATGTTTTTTCACCCTATTGGAACGGAGTTAAGAATGTGATGTTTTGTTAGGTATCATCCATCTTCATCTGTAAATCGACCGCTGAGTACGGAAAGATTGACGGCCGCAAAACGACAGTAATAAATATTTGCCCATTTTGAGTTTTTCAAATTGCTTCTGAGAATATCGATACTACCTTAGCTTGTGATAATTTTTATAACAAATAAGATTTCGTAACATTTTTTTGTGTATATACCTTTATTATTCAATATTACAAGAAAAATCGGAACGCTAAATGACGTTCCGACGTCGGAAAGCTGCATTTTTATTATAAGTTTAATTTAATTCATCTGCCTTTTAGTAATTAAAATATTTAATTTGTATACGAATACACAATACAGTGCATATAACACATATACACTTCTCCCATATTACGAAATGTAAGTTGTTTTTTGAACATGCCCAACCGAATGTAGTCTGTAAATTTGACCTTATCAAAAAACAGATTGTAGGATTAAGAATGTTGTAAGTACTTAGAAAAATGTTTAACTTTTTGAGGATGAAAATAGATCTGAAGTGGATATAGATGGTAGGCTTGGGATTTTTCGGTAATGGAATAACATGGGCAACTTTCCAGGCTACTTGTACATATATATACCTGGATACCTGTAGACACTGATTCATTAAGGATATGTTTAACGATTTGAGAAACAATTTCCGGGAGAGGAATGATCATATATGACTGGCCCACCCCGGTGACGCTGTAATAGCCAACAGGGCTAAAAGTATAGACATACACAAAAATGACTGGCCATAACGAACGCCTCATGTCTGAGTGAGGAACTCAGGTAAAGTTATACCAGATCCTTTTAATTTGGTCTTAAGAAACCAAACCCTAACTCTGGTTGCAAGATCATGGAATATTATTAAGATAGCTTGAGTTCACCCTTCACTATAATGACAGACGGCAGCGCAAGAAGCAGCTAAGTTTTATATTTGGCATCAGAAGACGATCTGCCAATATTTTGGACACTCTTGCACATGTATTTTCGTTTTGTGACTCGTGTGAACCATGGAAAAGTATTTTTATTATAGATCTCATCGCCATTTCATCACATTGCTTATGAACGCAATGAATTAAACTGTGCCTCAATATTTGAAGTAGTTTCTATTAGACATGTTGATTTTAAATCCTTTTGAGAGTTGGCCATAATTTAATCCATCGATAAAAAAATACTTTTAGTGAAATAGTGTATAAATTTTTTTTTTTTTGTTAGTATTAAGAGGAAACCATGCTGGTAGGTTTATGAAACTATTCTTGATTTTTCATGTAGATTAAATTACTTTGGATAATTTTAAAATAAAAAACTAAAAGTTACATATATTTACTTTCACTCTTGTAAGAGTGAAAATAAATTTATATTATTTATATAATTCTTATAATCACTAAGTTAAATTCAACACAATTATAATTACTTGACGGAACAGGAATTCTAATATTCAATTCTTATATGTATCCATACACCTTACAATAGAATACAAACAATACAAATAAATATACATATATTTTTATCCTGATTTTAATCTAATCTCAGCAATAAGACTTCTATTACCCATTTTTTGTTTAATAATTTTAATGTTTAACTTTCCTTTCGATCTTATTTAACTGTATTATTTACAACATTATTTGTCTGCTTAATGAAACCTACACCTAAAAACATTGTCTGTTAATTTTATTTCGACAGACATATTTCTTAATATCAATTTAATTAAAATTTTATTAAAAATTGCAAATTCAAATGCAAAACCGCAGTAAAAGTTAAAATATATTTTCGAAATCTAATTAATAAATATAATAGAGATAATATTATATTTATTACAACCCAGGTCTAAACTTATCTCGTTATATTGTTAATTATAAAAACCCAAATGCACTGATTATTTTTTATATCAGGTCAAAGGTAACTTTTACCCTTATCTTATACAATATATAAAGAAATAACCGTCAAATGTATTAAGTTTCGTTTTGATAAAACATTTTACTGTACGTACATACGTAACGCAACGTTTTATTCGAATCTACGAAAATGAATAAAACAGTGATTATTTTAATTTCTTTGCTTTTTATGGCAACACTCATCGAAGCAAAACCAAGCCCGAGGTAAGATCTTTTCTATTACAATTTGTTTATCTAGTAAAATGTAATAATAATATTATCATAATAAAAATCTTGTATCGCCATAAATTCTACTTATCATTGTGAAAGATGTGGCTATTAGAAAAAATATCAATCTCAGGCAAAATCCACAATTTAACTTAAATAAAAATTTACAAAATATACAACTAGTATTTTAGTCCTAATGGTTCAAAATATTCTTTTACGAGTATCAAATGCAAGCAGGGAAAATAACTTCTGTTACATGAATAGTTATTTTACTTTAATAAGTTTATTGTGTTTTATATATATTTAGCTACTTCATAGATTGTCACATCTGTATGTTACTTAACTTTGGTGTGTAAGAAGAATGAACCTTCGAAACAATCCACCTGATTGCAAAACAATATATATTTTTGTTTGATATGATATTGATTCAATCAAAGTATACTATAAGACGGCATAATACTATGAAGATATTATAATGTAAAAAAAAAACAAGGCTACATATTTACATTTTAAAACTGGATCCTTGTTATCTTCAATAAATGATTATTATTATTATTATTATTATTATATTATTTTTATAAATCAATTAAATTTTCGTGAAGATGTAATTTTTGAAAGTTAACGGTAGAACTATTTTTTTTTTAATTTATCATCTGTCATTATTATTGTAACCTTCCTTTATTTTGTTTATTACTTTTAGATGTCACAAACACCGAGGCTGCGACAGTGAAGAAAGTGAAGAGTATCATCCAAGAACCTGCCATCATTGTAATATAAAGAATACTGGCAACGGATATAAAAATCACAACGAAATATACTACGATTAACTGACGTAGTATAATTTAGCTAGAAAATTATTTGAAAGGAAAACAACTCTTTATTAATTTAATTCTACTAAACGTACAATTTTGTAGAAACAGAAAGTCACTTTACATTCTGTATTTTTTATACTTAACCCAACGTTACTATGTATGAAATCTTTTAAATAAATCTTTTTAATACCAATTTATGTATTATATATTCACAATAAATGAATAGAAATAAAATATATATTAATATTGTTCATCTAGTGTTTAATAAATTCAGTCTGATAAATATCTCAATTTGAGGACTTTTATTCGAAGTCTCCAGCTAATGACAATCATTTATCTACGAATCTTTACTGTTACTACTTTTATTATTTTACTATTATAAACTATTATTTTGCTAGAATTCTATACTAGAAAAAAAGAGAAATACTAATTAACTGACACACCTACCTCCAAAGAAAATAACAGAAAATACAATAATGAAATAAGATCAATAGATTCCTTTCGTAGTCTGTTGAAATCTGGTGCATTGTAATGATAATTTATAGATTGAGGCTCAATGTTAGTTGTCAAAGTATGTGTTGATCGGAACCTCCCATAACAACCTCGACGATATGTAGTAATAATTATACCTCGTCTCTTAATTGACCTGTGTCCCCTCTCTTTTATCACTCTTTTTCTCATGGGTACCATATTTACATCTTTTTTTATTTTTAATTACCCCGGGAAACAGTTATCACCTCCCGCTGTCAATGTCTGGTAGTTTATCATACCGTTATAGTTGCCTACATACATTGTTATATTATATTTTGTAAATATCAACTATTGTAGAAGTATTACTGATATATTTTTACTTAACTGTTTTGACTGTCTTTTATATCAAATTTGTTTCAGCAGAAATTTAAAAGTAATCATTCTCACATCATTAATTAACTTAATTTGTGACAAAAGGACAGACGGCTAGAACGGTTTTTTACTGTCAGTAAGTAATCACTATAGACGGTTTTTTTACTACCTACTAGGTATAAAAAGAGTTTGTAGTTTTAATTACCAAATTAAACCGTTTGTTAAAAAAAATGTTTTTCATGTATAATGATTTACATAGAGAAGAAGAAAAATATTTTATAAGACACAATTTTAAGATTGTGATGAAAATTGTGAATATTTATTATCAAAAGACAACGCAACAGCCAGACACTAAAAAAGTTTATCATTTATTTTGTAATACCTAGTCTTGCCATAAATATTGAAACAAAAATAAAAAAAAAATTGCATATACATTTATTACTTTTACAGTGTGTTAGTTTAATAAATAAATATAAAAATTTAAAAAATAAAAAGCTTATTCAAAGTGGTGTCCATTGGCTGCAATACAGTCCTTTAGACGTTGAAGTCAGTTATCAATAGAAGCACGCGCTCTTTCAATGGAGAAATTTTTCACTGCTAATTAATTATATGGACTGTTTTAGGGACTCCAAATTATCATGGCGTTTAGAGCAAGCTGTACTCTCTAAAGCTGACCATAAATCATAATCCAGCGGATTAAGATCGGGACTAGACGACGGCCACTCTTCAGCTCTGATGAAATCCGAGAATTTCGCTTCCAACGGCTGCGTGAACCAAGCTTTATGACCCGGCGCCGAGTCTTGCTGGAATCACCATACTTGGTTAATAAAAATGGTGTTATTGAGGGGCTTAACTACATTCTCAAGAATGGTATCTTGATACACTTGTGCCGATGTTTTGATACTTTTTCACAAAAATATGGCTCCTAGTCACTCCTTTATCGCTAACACCTCATCAAACCACCACTGAAGTCGGATAATGCCCACGTTGCACTCTGTCGACTAATTGGGACGCTTCCTTAGAGCTTTGAGAATAAATACGGTCATTTTCTTCGTTAAAATGTAGCTCAATTGTAAAAAAAATCACATCCATAAACAAAATTGTTCTGTGACCTCCCCTTAGCGTACCGCTTCAGTAGTGGTTTCGATTTTACCACCCTATTCATCTTTTATTTATCAGTTAAAAAATGGTCAGCGCGTCTCATATAGGTTGCAAGTTCTAAATCATGTCTTAAAATATACGACATGGTTCAGGTGCTATCTTCATTTTCCGAGATTAAATCTTTTGAGACTTCTTTCTGACAGGATTTCTTACGAACACTACATGGACGGCCAGATTTTACTCTGTCACAAATAGAGGAAATCTCATTGTACTTATTGATAGCCCGGTACACAAACATTTGACTAATACCAAGTGTATGGAGAGTTTAAAAAATTGAATTTGGCTCCATGCCTTCTTTGACTAATTCAATCACAGCGATTCTGTTCTCTTTATCACCCCAGTCCATTTTAATATCGCAAAAATATTTTACAATGTTAATGCTAAAATAAGAAAACACAATGAACAATCTCAATTCAAATGTCGGATTTTATTTTTAATTGTAACAGTATCTATGGCCGGACTACTGTATTACTGTATTACTGTATGTATATATTACTGTATCAAGGGTTAGGTAATGCTAGTAGAAAATCAGTCATAGAGGTCCCCATGTTCTCTTACAAATTGCATCTATGTAAAAAAACAAAACTGTCCACATCGTTATTTTTAACCCTCGACCCAAAAAGAGAGGTATTATAAGTTTGACCTGTAGATCTGTGTATCTGTGTGTCTGTCTGTGGCAGCGTATTAGCCAAACGCGTGACCGGATTTGAATGCGGGTTTTTTTTTTTTTTTTTTTTTTAATCGAAAGCTTGGTTCATCGAGATAGTTCTTAGCTCTCTCGAATTAATTCTTGTCGGAGCTAATGAATGAGAACTTTGACTATACGATAATATCAAAATTTTGTTATTTCGTTATTTGCTTTAATAAATTTACTTACATTTTGAATTCTTCCTTTACTTAGCGGTCGGGGGTTTTTAATTTCTTTTTTTTTATTTCTAATACCGTTACTACCTAAATAGTTTACTATAATGTAATAGGTATATCAAAAACCTTAGCAACCACAGCAACGCGTGGCCGGGTCTGCTAGTAGTATATATATTACCTATAGTATTTGAGGTAATATATTTTTAAATGAACACACTAAATCTTTTAGGAGTAACAAAATTTCCCTTTTATTAAGCGCCTAATAATTTTATTTATTATTAAAATTTACTAAAATATATTTTATTTTTACGTATTTTGAATTTACGATACAAAACAGGTGTTCCAAAACTGAAGGTGATTGATTAGTATAAACCAAATTAATTCTTTCGAAACTTAGAGTAACATGATTGTAAGATATATATTTTTGGTTAAATTAGGTAAAAAGAAATTAAAAATGGCAAATCTTCGATTATTTTAAGTAACTTACTACTTTTAATAACAACTAATTTTCGATTATTCTTTAGTAAAATAATTATTTTAAGGATCTTAATTCACTTAAACATCAATAATATTATATATTCTGTTAGATGTATTTATATTATATTTAGAATAATTATTCATTTGTTTTACGAACTGCCTGAAAGGACAAATTTAAGCTTTTATTAAAACACAATCGTTAAAATTTCAATACCTAAGAATAAAATACTTCAAGGTTAAAAACTATTTTAAAACTTTACATGATGCAAGACAAATACAGATCTCTATGATTAGTAGAAGTAGTAGTAGGGTAGTGGCCAACCAGTGCGCGGTCGCTAGTGCCGCCATCTGGCGCGTCCCCCGGGTTGCGGATAGGGGAGATCCCCTCAGATATAAGGGGCACCGGCTTCGGCCGGCGCGGACAGCTACTAGCACATGTGGCTGCTTGCCCTTCGGGGCGAGCTTTGCACGGCCACAAGATCTCGGAAGCCCGCACTGAGCGGGAACGAGGGCTGGATTGACGGAGCTTGCTCTGATCGTCTGGCTGCGAGGAAGACAACCTCTATAAAAAATCACCCTGTTTTTTGTGTTGTGTCGTCGTCGTGTTGTCGTTTCTTCTTCGTGTTTCTGCGTCTTTCCTTTTCTTTGTTTCGTGTCGGTCCGGAGGTGCGGCGTCTGCCGAAGGATTGTGTAAGGATGAGGGCGTCAAAAATCATGAAATGAGCGATTCGAAAATGAGTCCCCAGGCGGGTGCTGAATCCCGCACGGCCGCTGCTGCCGTCTGCCCCTCGTACTCTGGGGGGGGCAAGAACCGCTCACGTGCAGGAGTCCCTGCCCTGGTCGACACCACACCGACCAGGAAAAACAAAAACAGTGTGAGGCGTGGTGGAGAGAGTCCGGTTGTGGTTCTGACAGATTCAGACGATCTGTCAGAACCACAGCCGTCCGCTGGACGGAAGCGGACTTATGGGGTGATCCGCAGTTCCCCCGAGGTCGCATCTGAGTCCGATTCCGAGTCCGGTGTTGCAGTGGCTAAGTGCAACACCGCTCGGCGTGGACGGGGTGCGCCTAAAGGTCGCGGAAGTGGGCTCGCCCAGGCAAGGGCCGAGTTGCGGGCCATGGAAGAGGAGGCGGAGGAGGTTGCCTTCGAGCACGGTTTGAGTGCTCTGATCCGCCGCAAACCGATGGTCGGAGCAAGAAGTGCGCCGGGTTCCGAAGAGGATCTCTCTTCGGAGGCGCCACTTGCTCCCGTTCCGTCAGATATGGACGCTGAGCAGTTGCGAGCAGTCGCTGGAAAGCATGCAGCGTCCATTCTAACTGTGTGTAAAAAGAGCCTTAATTTAAAAGGCACAATGATCAAGGCTCTTAAAGAGGCATCGAGTGGCCTCGTCGAAGTGGTTAGTGTCCTGGCTTGCAGGGGTGAACCGGAAGAGTCGCGGCGAATGCGGGCCGATAACGCTCGTCTGCGTCGCGAGGTCTCCTTCCTTAGGGAGGAGATCGTTAAGGTCCGGGACGAGTTCGCGGAGCTCAAGAGCTCTGTGGAAACTTCCCGGCCTTCCGTCTCTTCGAGGCTTCCCCCGGAGATGCCGCCGTTGGGTTCAGACGCAGTAGAGGAGTTGAGGAGCTCCTTGTTGTCCTCAGTGGGAGTTTTGATCAACTCCCGCTTTAGAGGTATCGAGGAGCGCCTCCTCCCGGCGCGGACTCACCGGCCGCCTCTCTTGGCGGACAGGAGCACTAAGGTGCCAGTTGTGGCTTCACAGGACAATCTGCAGGGGTGTCAATCGCCGATCTTGCAGATTTCGTCCTCCAAGGCCCCCGGCACGACCGAGGCTTGGTCCACGGTTGTCCGTAGGGGTGGTAAAGGCAAGGGGAAAAAGAAGGGCCCTCCCCAAAAGCCAGTTGTTCCCAGGGCCAGTTCAAAGGGGCAGAAGTCGTCTCCGGCAAAACCGAAGGCGGACGTGCCGAAACTGCCTAAACCCCGGTCTCCTGCGGTTTTGCTGAAGCTGCAGAGTGGGGTGGCAGAGGCGGGCGTGACCTATGCCCATATTCTGAGGCGTGCCGCCGAGATGGTTAATCTCGGCGACATCGACCTCAGAGATGGGCTGAGGATCCGCCGCTCGGCGGCAGGAGCCCGGCTCTTGGAGCTGCCTAAGGGCACTCCCGAGCAGGCGGAGGCACTGGCGGCGAAGCTTCGCCCAGTGTTGAGCGGGGTGGCAGATGTCGTCCGGCCCATCCGGCGTGTAGCCGTAAGGCTGAAAGGGTTGGACGACTCTGTCACGAAAGACGACGTGGTCGATGCGATTTGCCGCATCACGAACTGCCCTGGCGAGGCCCTGTTCATGGGGAGATCCGTCGGGGCGGTTATGGGGACATGGGCGTTGCCTTTGCCCGACTCCCCATTGATGCGGCGAAGTCGCTCGTCGACGCCGAAAGAGTCCTGGTGGGCTGGAGCTCAGCCAGGGTGGAGCTGTTGGAGGCGCAGCCGCTGCGCTGCTTCAGGTGCCTTGCACCTGGGCATGTGCGTGCGGTTTGCCCGTCCGCGGTCGACCGAAGCGCCGCCTGTTTCCGGTGCGGTGGTAAGGGGCATACCCGAGCCACTTGCACCAGAATGCTGCGGTGCGCGGTCTGTGCGGACCGAGGTCTCCAAGCATCCCACCTATTGGGGAGCCGAGTGTGCAAGGCTCCGCGAGTTCGAGGATTAGCACCTGGTGCGAAACCCTCGAGCGCGGAGCCCAGCACGGAGCCGGCTGTGGCTATGGCAACATAGCCACATCGAGCTTCAGCGGGAGAGGCTGCGAAGGAGAAGGGTTCAGCCCGTTCCTTCCCAGCCGTAGGCCTAGGTGAGAGTGGGGGGCGACCTCTCTCGCCATTGCACTAGGTCTATGAGGTAAGGGTACACTGGTTGCCCGGGGTACCCTTACACGGAGGAGTTACGCCGGGGCGTCACGGTGAGTGCGAAAGCGATCCCGTGACGTCCCATGGCAGCGTCGTGGGCAGCCGTTGGTTTTTTAGTGGGGTGCCTTAGGCAGTCGCCGGGTGCCGCACATACCGCCCGGTCATCGCCTTCCTGGCCTGGGTGACGATGCGGAAACGCATTTTTCCAACGATAAAAAAAAAAAAAAAAAAAAAAAGGGTAGTGGCCAAAATGTGACCGAAGTCGCATTGAAGTCTCGAAGGACTACGACTTTGGTGGAGGGGACCTGTGATAGTAATCATAGTAGTCCTCAGTGGTCGTTTTGACACGGTCAGTGAGACGATCGGTTTCCCCATTACCACAATGGGACCTGTAATTTTTAATTACAGGTCTTACTACTGCTATGCACTTACTACATACTATTTAAAACTTTTTTGTTTTTACCGTAAGCAAAATCTTATTAAAAGTCTAATAATACATTTTACACGTACTTCGGTAAAATCTTCACGTGTTGATAGTAAGCGCTACACCTCGTTCAATATTTCCCAACACGACTTCAATTCTGAGTTAGGCATACCTTAAAGTTTTAATGAAAATTGTAGTAGATTTTCTCTGAATATTCTATAAACAATATATAACAACTGGTACACCGTTTATTGATGTTATAATAAACATAACTAGGACAAGTTTCCAAGGAAGCAGCTGCTGTTTCAGCTAAGTTTACATAGTATTTTTTATATATTTTAATAGAATTCCTTTAGAAACTTGATAAATTTCAATATTAAAAATCCTTATAAACCAGAACCCTTTTTCTCTAAACAAAGAGTTTTTAGTTTTTATATACGATGGTAAAATAACCCGGAATGCCTACATTTATTAAATATTTTATTTAAAGTCAACATTGAACTTTCTTTATAAGTGGTAATTTAAGCGTGTACTTAAACGATATTGTAAACTTTTCATCGTTATAATGCTCCACAAATTAGTCATTTTGTATAATTTTATGCCATAGTTAAAAACAAATTTATTCGTATTTTAATTGTTACTTAAGCTTATATATTTTCTTGATATAAAAGATTGCGGTAAATATATTCGCACTCACTATCTATACCTTTAAAAGAGAAAGTATGTATGTATGTTACTTACAGACTCCGAAACGGATTGATTGATTGCAGCGAAATTTTCATAGAATCTTTAGATTGACCTTGCGGGTAATTCTGTAGGTTTGATGGCAATAGGGGCAATTTTGAACTGTCAATGACAGTTTGTTTTACTACTGACATTCTTTTTTTTTATAAGATATTTTATGACCCGTGCATTATTTTTATATCACCAATTTATACCTATTTATCATATTGAGAATGTTGTCCTACAAAGGTATGTATGTTCTTTAAAAACTCCGAAATAGCTGAATAGATTTCCGTGAGTGTAAATTTTACACAATCTTTGACCCAGCATATATTATAGAACTGTCAGTGATAGTTTTTTTATTACTGATATGCTATTTTTTTACATTGACGTATTTAAGGTCAGTTATTATGCTATAGCTTTGTCCGCTAGAGGAACAAATAGAAGTAAGAAATTTTTGGGAAAAAGTTAAAATCATTTTAGATTCAATAACTTCATGCTTTATTTAGACATTATTACATAGGATAAAGCCCTATGTCTGTATGTATGCTTAGATCTTTAAAACTACACAACGGATTTTAGTACAGTTTTTTTAACAGATAAAGTGATACAAGAGGAAGGTTTATAAAATGTATAATAACATGCTTAATATATCAGAGACCAATGATAATTTCAAGATTTCTAATGCGAAGTCGTAAAAAACACTTTTATTTCACGCTTACATTGCAAACGCAGCACTGGCTGAACTCTACGAGATAGATCAAAATAATGTACTAAGTATTGTATACCTTTAAAAGTTCTAGAAGAAAGTTGGCGATGGTACATGTTTATCTCTTAGGGATAAAGGGATAACCCACAATACGAAATTTTTATCCTTTACTTTTTATAAGAAATAAAAGCTTATTTACGAAGCGATTTTAAGCAATACAGCGTAAATCTTTATCTAATTGAGTGCCTTAAATACATTTTACATCTAATATGGGCTATATTTACAGCATGTAATTTAAATGTATATTTAAGAAGATTTTACTGATTTAAAATATAGGGACATCGCGTGTGCGGCGGTATGGTTACTATGGTATGGAACCGTGCAAACCGTCTCAAAAATGGCTGTCGTGAATGTTCAGTATTTGAAAATTTTATTAATGCATATAGTTATCTGAATGTCTAATACATATTACTTAGCATTTAAGATAGAATACATAATATATATATATATATATATATATATATATATATATATATATATATATATATATATATATATATTTTTTTTTAATAAAACCAGACCTGTAGTTGATGATCAACTTAACGTCGATTGTGTAGCTAAGAATTCCTCAAGTTTACATGGTCATATTTTGATTATTTTCAATGAAAATCTATAAGTGTGATATATGGTTAGAATGGTTATTAAGAACTCTGTTTAAAAAGTACTTAAATGGATATTTGAGTAAAAACAAGAGAACTAAAAAAAATATCAGTATCTAATATTGTATCCTTATAAAAAAATTTAAATAGATTTTTGACAGTGAGCGATGTCTGCCGATATCCTAATTTTGATTATGTCACTTAAAACAAGCCATATAGGAGCCAATACAAAAAAGGAAGATTGGAATTATTTTACTACGATTTTAAGGCATGCGGAACCGCGGGAAAAAGCTAGTTACATATAAAACAGATTTTTTTAATACACACGTTAACATAAAAAAATTGTGATTAATAAGAACAAGATGAAACAACCATACTCATAAAATCAAAGACAAATTTATAAGTATTTTCTTGTATTTTCACAAGTACCTACAATACATTATCGTGCTAGCATATTCTGTTAAAATATTTATATTGCACAGCCAAAATAAAAACAAACGACTCTAAAGTAAAGTCTTAATATGTAAATCTCTTTTGACAGTGACTGTATTTTGTATAAACATTTTGATCCATCTATTTGAAAATTAGATCAAACCAACCATTAACAAAACACCATTACATCATAAAAAATAAATTACAAAGTAACCTACGTTTTTCAAAGAATGGTTCAACAAGAAGTCCCGGGTGAACCATTAGTCTGGCGTATCCCTTTTATACGCTAAATACTTAGTGGGATGTCATTAAATTAACATTTCTTTGTTAAAGTATTGAACAAGAAGGTGATTATTAAACTTGAATATACAATTTTACGATATTTATCAGAAATATTTGACAAGTTTATCAATATCATAAAAATTTTAAAAATTCATGAAGATGACTACTTTTATTTGCACCTTATATATGGATTCTATTAAAAAAAAATCTTAAATCCGTTAATTATTTTCAAAGCTATGGTGCAACAGAACCCAACTAAACTTGTAAAACCCATCCTTTTTAACTTACGAGTCGAAAAGATCATTATTGTGGCAATAATATATAAAAAACTATAAAACTTGATTTTTTTATTAATCATTCATAATTATCAACATTTATTCTCATTAACGTTATTACAAAGGCATGAAGAAATAAAAACATTCATTTAAAATCTAACATTAAAAGTAATATGTTCAATTTTAAATATATAACCTCAAAGTTTACCCCTCGAGCTCTCTCTCTCTTTCTCTCTCTCTCTCTCTAAATAATAATTCTAGCAATCACACAACAAATATTAAACTCATATTCATCAATATCACGTTTATGACAAAACCACTTAACGGAATACCAGTCTTGTAGAAAATTTCATATACCGTAGAATAATCAGTCAATAATGTCACAAACCTGCTATTTGTTAAATTCTAAATTGTTTGAGCGAGACCGTTCACCCTAATTGTTTAAGTTTAAATATTCATTGCTAACAGTAAAATAATCTATAAAAAAATTTAATAATTAAAAAAAAAAATTACTGGAGGTTTCATTACTCTTCGTAGGTCAGAAGATTTGTTAATCTTGTATTTTTGTTTTATTATTATGGTTATACATTTTTATCATTTTATATATTTAATGAACAAAAATGACTCAGTAAGTACAGTAATTACGTAACTATTTTCTACAGTGTCACTTAGTAGGTATAATTATTCTAAAATAAATAACTAGATAGATAGCTTTAATTGTATTCAGGTACTTTTATAGTAAAAAGGTTATTCAATCTTATTAGTGTTATACAGGGTTATTTGTAATTAATGGGCTATCTCTTGCAGGCGGCTTCTCTACACCAATCCTTACAATATTTGTTATACGACTTTATACATATCTTAAAATACAACACAAAAAAAACAACAAGATTCTTGCTCCCTCTTTAACTTATTACTCTGTATTTTATAAAAAGTAGTTAAAAAGTCAACGTCTGGGCGCCATACTTACGCTCAGATTGAATGCCAGTTCAGATGCAACAAATAAATTTTGTATAGAAAAAACTTAAATTTTAAAAACTATTTATTTTTAAAAATAGTAGAACAGATCTTGTTGGGATTGATAAAGAGAGGCTGCCTGCAAGAGGCGGCCAATTAATTACAAATAACCTTCTACATTTAAAGATATGAATTTGGTTTTGTTATGTTAGAATCTTCTTTTGTTTGGACGAAAGTAGTTTTTATTAATAAAACAATAATATTAAATTACGATGAACACCTTCGTGGTTTCATATGTCCTTAAAGATAAAATTGAACGGTCCTACTAAGTAGTTCAATGTAGTTACATGAGTCTTTATTGGTGGTCCAAACCATTTTATATCA
Source organism: Napeogenes inachia (assembly GCA_959347355.1). Lineage (NCBI taxonomy): Eukaryota > Metazoa > Arthropoda > Insecta > Lepidoptera > Nymphalidae > Napeogenes > Napeogenes inachia. Next base: position 19,585,596 of record OY365797.1, read on the forward strand.
AAGTTTTGAATAAGCTTTGCCAAAAATGTCTCAATCTCCAGCTCAGCTATACGACGCCCTGAAAAATAAAAAGTATTTATTATAAGTAAGTACTTACAATATTTACTTTTATAATTTTTTAATGATTGTAATATTTTTAATTAAAATATTAAAATCTTTAATAAACAACACCAATAAAATAAAAATACGTAGAAACTTACGGTTTTCTTACTTGTATAAAATAAATTTAGCTAGGTTTACTATTTTATTATGATTAATATAAATCATTTTTATAATACTAATCAAGATATATTATAGAGAATTACCTATACAACTCCGTGTACCAAATCCAAAAGGAGTGTGAACAAACGGATGTGTATTTCCATAGTACAGAGGATCATTTTTATCCACAATCCACCTTTCCGGAATAAACTCATGGGGCTTTGGATAATTTTCTTCCATTTGAGACATATATTGGTTAACAATGATGACAATCATCTGAAATAATATTTTAAGAGCTAAGAATAGCGAAAGTAAGAATAATAAGTATTAGAAATAAAACGGTTTAAATTAAGTACATTTAGAAGCATTTTTTACTGTGTTCTAGACCTTTTTAGTAAGCCTCAAGTAATTAAAGATCATCTTCTTATGTGTATCCTAATTTAAAATTGTGTATTAAAAATACAAAAAAATGTGATTTTAATAAAATTACATTTATCTTAACCAAGTAAAAACGTACTATAATCAATTACTATAATCAACTACGTCCGTAGTAGGTATAATCAATCACGTTTATAAATTACATAATATATAAATCAATAACATTCTTTGATAAATTCTTACATTTTTTGGAATTTTGTAACCGAGTACATTATATTCCTTGCTGGTTTTTCTCAGGTTTCCTCCAACTACGGGCATTAATCTTAAGGACTCTTTCAAACAAGCTCTGAGGTACGGTCGTTTTTCTTGCGATGACATGATCTCTTCTCTCAATTTTTCTTGTTTTTGAGGGTTTATTGCCAAAAGATATAATAAGGCTATGATAGTGTTGGCAGTCTGAAACAAATGTAACATTAAATCCATCCTATGAATTATAATAAATTATAATAACGAAAACTTTCAGTTACTCGACTAGAAGTTTTCGTTGTTATTATTTATGAAGGGTGACTCCACTCTTAGAAAATGCTTTATTTTCATATTATTTTATTGCCTTATAAATTTATTTTATTTTGATATTATTTAAAATGAAATATTATTATTCATTTATATATCATTTTATCATATAAAATAATATCAATACCGTGTCTATTCCAGCAAACAACATGTCGCTTGCCATAATTACGGCTACTTTTGGATCAATTTCGAGTAATTTTTCCAAAACTCCTTTTTCTTCATTTGGAACTTTTTTTTTAGTCTTGAGTTTTTCCATAGCCTTTTCAATGAAATATTCATTTAATCTGAAAAATAAAAAACTTTATATAAATAAAACAAAAAAATATATAGTTTTTTAATCTTTTTGTCTTATTTTTTATAAAGTAAGTAATTTTGATAAATAAGACAATACATAGTATATACAAAGTACACAGTTTACACGTTGAGTAATTCTAAGTTATTATAATAATCATTTTTACTGTCATATGGATATACATAGGAATATATATATTTTCCTATGTATATTGCTCATAAAGCAATAATACACAGAAAATAGAAAAAATATAAATAATTATGTAGAATTATTTATATTAGTACTTCTAGATAATTATTTATAAATACTTCTTAAAAGATAATATTTATTAATAAGTTCTACTTGAATAAAAGGTGTAGTTATAACCAGATATTTTAAAATGTATTTGGATCACAGTAGGTACAACCTTACTTACTTTAGCTGGTCGTCATAACATTTCATAGCTTTTCTGAAAGCTGGCGTTGAAATATATCTCCACATACTAGGTTGAAAGTCCAATTTCTCCATTGTATGAAAAATAGTGTGGACTACCTCTATGAGCTTTTTCACTGGGGAGTCATTTGGAAGGTTCGGATCAAAGCAGTTTAAGCGTCCACCTAACGCAACCACACCAATTGACTCCAATGCCCACAGATTCATTTCTATGTCTAGTTTTTCTTCTATGATATTGTCTTCATTCCGTATTGATTTCATCCTAGAAAATTTTACTAATATTATATATTACAATAATATAATATTGTATACTTGGGAGATAACGACAAGTTGCTTATATTATTGTTGGTTATATTTATATTATTATTAGTGGCTTTCACTCTACGCATAAGGCATGTAGTATATGTAGCAGCATGCAACCTCATTGGAGACTTTAAGGAAATTAAATTACAGCTTAAATTAAAATATAGATTCGAATTAAAGGGAGTACTGCAACAATAATAAAAATATATAGACACTTCCTTTGCCAACCAAAGAAAGTGGCATAATAAAAAATAGCCACCTGTGATAGCGGCCCGGCGTTCGATTACCCGCGCGGAGCGTAAAACTTCTAAAACACTCAGGATTAGATCAAACAATACAAAAACCGCTATTGTAACAAAACGCAATTGTAATCATAGATCACCTTGAATTTAAAAGTGAACATATCGGCTCATAAGTAAAATTGTTAAAGATAATTTAGAGATCTAGATCTCTATTATTCTAGATCAGCAATAATTAATGCTCGCACCTTTTAATCATATCGTCTGCTACCTCTCCAAGAATTTCTGTATATAATTTAATGATTTTCGTTTGAAGCATCACAGGATTAACTGCAGATCTAAATACCTTCCAACGTTCTCCATGCCTTCAAACATAAAATATTAATATTTTAAATACTAATAAACATATCATATTAGTTTTATATCTAAAACTAAGCTTTCGTCCGAGACGTCCATGTGTACTTTAGTTATCAGGAGAGCGTTTATTTTAATTAGCCCCGGATAGGTAACAGTTTACTGCAGAATTTCGCTATAAACAAAATTCTTTATGAGAAATAAGAAAAAATCAATAGAATTGATATCCCTCCATTTCATTCCTTTAGGAGAGAATTTTAACGATTTCACTTAAACAGATCGTTTTTATTTCTAATCATATCCCTGTATAACATTCCAGAAATCCACGAAGTCCAGAAATGAGGAATATTGCGAACAAATTTTAGCCCTCCATTTTTCCCCTTTGTTGTTTTTTTTTTTATTTTGTCTACACAGATCATTTTTAATTGAAAACCAAAACTTAGGTACGTTGCTATTTTTATACTTCTAAGTATAAAAATGAGAAAATTTCATATAAACTTTACACCCCTATTTTACTTCCTCAGCGGTTGAATTTTTTAAAATCCTTTCTTACGACTCACTTTACATCAAGAAAGGAACTTTTGTACCAAATTTCAAGTTTCAAGGTAGTTTCGACTGATATATAATCATGCGTTGATATATTAGTCAGTCTGTCAGTCAGCTTTGCCTTTTATATGTTTAGAATAGTTCATTGCACATTATGTCATATACGACGAACAGTAAAGCAATAGACAAAATGAGAATAGCAGACAACTTACTCGGTCATCAAGCCAGTCGAATCAATAACATCACTTTTCTTATTATGTATTTTTCTGTAATATTCGAGCGACTGGAATCCAGGTCGATTAGGTAATATATTTTCATTGTGAAATATCTAAAATTATTTTCATAATATTATATTTATGATTGGATTATAGTTTTTATATACAAAACACTTTTGGGGTCAATCTACTTACATGCATAGCTGACTCAGCGTCATAGAGAAATATCATCGGAGGTGAACCGAAATGTCCTAATAATTTGACAATTGGTCCGTAGGTATTGTATAAATGACCAGAAAATTTTTCATTCATATTTTCATACAAGGAACCTTAAAAAATGTTTGGTATTAATAATTGTGTAAAATATTATACATTTTATGTTATAGTTACCTTTCGAGAGAATCATTAGACTTTTGAATGAATGCAAAAAAAGCAAAAAACGTATATATTTTTTTTACAGAAATTTTCATTTAGAATTCGAAATTTTCATTTAGACGTCATGACATATCTATAATATGGAAAATATAGAAAAGCATATACGAATGACTTATTTACCTCCAGGGAAGAAATGATGGAGTTGTCCAATAAGAGGTAAACTCGACGGTCCCGGAATTTCTTGCCATGATTTTATGTTGATATCCTCACTTGAAGTTATGGTTTTGTTTACTGATGAAAATCTAAAACGTAACAAATGACTTTTTACACCTATTTCTTTCTCAAATGTGTAAAATATTTACGAAAACATGATGTAAAAATAATAAATTAAGATGTCACATTTAAAAACAAATAATTGAAACTTCCTGTAAACAAAAGCTATTCAAACACCTATACTTAAAAAAGATTTATTTAAATGTAAGGTGTTACGTTATATTTCTCTTTACTTTGAATGGATATAGTATTTGCTATAAAATATCTTGAGGTCATAGTTTGTTATCTGTATAGGTATTTGTTAGTTGTAACAGTTAAAATTTTTTAAATTATCTCAAAACCGTAATTATTGTAACTAACATGAAAAAGTCATAATTATTACGATACCTTATACATTTTTTGCTTATTTCGGCTGTGTAAGTAGCGGATCTTCTAATAGCTTGCATTTTATCACTTTTTTCATTAATCAAATTCACTTAGAAAGTTCCACGTATTACATACAAATAGTACATACAATATTAAATCGCACTTATTGTTATTATCATCTTGATATGATTATCATTGCATGATAAATAGTCACAGATAGTAGGTAGTATACTTTGTATTTTTGCGCGTTACGTAAAGCATGGAAGACCGTTCTCGAGTGATACGTTTGTATAAATGTTTTGCTTTTATGATTGTAACCTTGAGACGTGAATAGGTTGGATTTACTTAGGCAAGTTTTTTGTTTGCAATTATACTCGAGTTATCTAACTTGTATTCAATTATTTCAATATCAAATATTAGTTCAAAAATTATATTTACGTTCCACACTTCGTACATTTATGTAACTCTTATAAAACATAAAAAAACACTTAAATTATAATAAAGTTATTTAAACACTTAAATTATAATAATCCAATTGAAACATAAGTATTTGCGCCGTTAAAGTGTAGGTACAGCGAAATACGCATGTAACAGTTTGTTGAAACTATATAGAACACGCGCTTTGGTACCCTCAATTTTTTTTTTTTAGTTATTGCTAATAGTTTTGGCCCCATAACACCGTCATCTTAGTTCAGTTTCGAAAATATTATGCGGTATATACCTACTGAGTGCCCTAAAATGCGTTAAAATAAGCCAATGTTAATTATTTTAAAATAATTAATATTAAACTATTATAAATCTTTCATATAAAACAACTTGATAGTTAAAACAATTAAAACAACTATCAAGTTGTTTTAATTGTTATAGATTGATATCTAAGATTATCAGTTTGGTTTAATATATTGTTAACTAATCAGTGCATTGTTAAGATTTATAATTGCTATGTAATAAATCATCGAATTTTACGAAGTTTCATTTTAATTTTAAAAGTATTGTTTTTTTTATATTTAACACTGCTTATTTATCGTTTTTCTATTTTTTAAGCATAAAATATAAATATAAATTGCCTTAACCACAAAATTCGAATATTATTTTTCATTACAAATTGCTATACAATTTAAGTAGGGGCTTATTTTATCAATCATTTTTATTCACAATCCTCAACGATGTAAATTCATAATTAGTTTGATGTTTACCTACACTTAATGTGATAAAATACCACATAGTTTAATAATACTTTGGTACATATAGGTAATACATGTACCAAAGTATTCTTTTAAGTAATTATAAACTATTAATCAATTTAAATAGGTTAAGTTTTGTCTAATTATTATTTGAACAATTATTTATTAGTATTTTTATTAAATCATAATATGTAAGGCGTCGTGCACAACAATATAATCATTAATCACCTAAAGCTTGTAGGATCAAAACAATCAATAAAATCAATGTGTGTAGGCAGGTTTACTTTCATCATCTTTACTAAATTACTTAATCTGCTTAGTTGCAAAAATTGTAAAAAATATTTAGTGTTTTAAAAAATAAAAAAAAATTTTTAGTTCAACTAAGATTTCAGAATATATACATATATATCTCTAACAAAGCTTGTTGATAAAATAACTTTCAAAGCTCTCAGCTATATTTACAATTTAGATTGCACCCTCACTTCAATTACGAAAAGGTGCGTCCTTGACATAGGTGACTTCGTCAATATTAACAATGTTGATTCGATTTCCTATTATGTTGACAACTAGGGCACATTTTCCTCTTAAGGATTTTACCTTGCCAATTTTGTAGGCTATATTATAATTTTCTTTCTTCTAAAGATTTCGCTGTGAGAGAGGGCTCGTGTCTCTTTCCATTGGCCTTCGTTGGTGGAAAGTTGGCCTGGGCGTCGAGGGTGAGACGGCGCAGGCACTCTTTGCCGCGGTCGGCTAATCGCTCCTGGTACTTCTTGATAACAGCGTGGACTGAGGGGTGGTCCCTTAGCTGTGTGGGGGGGTGCGCAGTGGTCTCTTTCTTGCTGAGAGAGAGGCTGTCTGGTGGCACGTTCTGGTACTTTGAATTTCGCTCCCTTTATTTACACGTTTTACAAATTGTTTGATGGCCTTAAATATAGTAAAAAAACTATTTTTATTATAAAAAGATGTTACTAGGCATTCGAGAAAAAAATATTTGAAACCAATTTAAATTTTATGCATATGTCCTTTCTGTTAGACAATTCCTTCATGATTCTCAAGCATCTCAATCTCATATTGAAAAATATCTCAACTTTAAAAAAAACATTGATTTCGTTTCACTAAATGTACAATTATTAGAGGTAGTGGTAACGGTAACACAAACTCACAGTAATATCGGTTATCATTACATAGTATAAAGCAGTCTTTTTCGGCGTCTGTCCCTATGTCTGTATGTATTATTGATTAGATCTTTAAAACTACACAACGGATTTTGATGAAGTTTTTTTGTAATAGTTGGATTGATTCAAGCGAAAGTTTTATATGTATTATATATAACATGCTTAATATATTAGAAACCCGCTGATTTCTAAGATTCAATTTAAAGATAAAATTAAATTTCAAGATTTCTAATGCGATTTCGTAAACAAACACATTGTTTGTTAACTTGTCTTAATTTGAGGATTATTTGAATTAAGCGTCTCAATATTTATTATCAAAACTATGGGCTGACTCGATCCTCATAATATGAACTTTCCACAGAATATTTGTGATAAGAACTTATAATTCTAGTTAAACACACCTCGTCTCTTTGTTTACCTGTATCTCCTTTCATATATCAAGATCATTTCCTCAAGGGTGGCAAAATATTTTCGACCTTTTGTTATTTCGCAAGTATACATGAAAGAAACGGTTGCTACTTTCCACCGGGTGAATGTCAGGTGGTTTATCTTACCGCAGCCGTTTAAGATAGGTAGACTTTGTAATATTACTTTAGTAGGGATTGTTCTATTTGATTCACTTTTATATGAAAAATTCAGAAACTAATTTTGTGTTCCTTCAACTATAGAAATAAGTATTCTCACAAAATTTTTAACTTAATTATTTGAAATAAAACTAACATGGTTACTTACGGACTACTATGAATAAAAAGTTTGTTTGTTCAAATCATAAAATTTACCCGTTTATTAAAAAATATATTTTTATCATGTCTAAGTAAATTATATAAAAGGAAAAATATGTACCTACTAAAACATAATTTATTATAGATTATGTGTGTTACAATTTTAAAATATTGTTGAATAAAGTAAGAAGGCAGACATAAAAAGTTGTTAATAAAATAGCGCTTTCTTATAAACAACAATAGAATGGAATTTGAGGTAATTTAATTTTTGATTTAACACAATAAATCTTTTAGAGGTAACAAGAATTTCCTTTTATTAGAGCGTTTCTTAGGTATTAATATTTTATTTAGGTATCACTCAAATTTTCTGAAATACGTTTTGTGTATTTTGAATTTACAATAAAAACCTAAGACTGAAGGTGATTATAATAAAATAACATAGAATATTTTTTTAACTTTGAGTAACATGATTGTGTTTATTTTCCTTTGCAAACTATGTTTTCTTGGTAGTTACGTAGGTCAGATTCTTCTATTAGTTAATAAGTACATAACTGTAATTCTTTTAATTAAAATTAGTTTAAATCATTTTTTTTTTCCAACTCTCCGGCTGTAGCTAACGTAATTTGGTAATATGTTGAGGTTTGCTATTACAAAATACGCAAATAAATAAAAATAATAATATTAATATAATAAATTGATTAATTGACACGCATTGATTGTTATTATTATATTAATTGTTACTTTTTAAGTTATTATGATAAAATCTGACAACAAGATAACACCTGTAAAAACTTGTGTATACTTCTCAACGAAAGTGAGGTTAAAGAAAGAAAGAGGTATGTTTTGAACTATAACAAGTTATTTCGTTATTGATGTATAAACATAACCTCACTCTTGACCTTCTTTTCTTATAGATTGTTGTCAGACGAAACTGAAACTAGTCGACCGTGATAATGAGCAATACTAGAATTTAAGGTATAATTTTTGTTTTTAATTTGTTTTGTTGAAATTTATGTATTGTAAAGAAAGGAAACTTATCAATGTATATTATCTTTTGTAGCTTGAAAATGACCGAAATTGACGGTCGAAACGTCGCAACTTTTGCAATAAATTAGTTCTAAAAACGAACAGTCGTTGGTTCAAAGGCGTTATTACATTCATTGTTTTATAATTTGAATTGAAAAACACCAACGTTATTAGAGTCAATATATATATATATATAAAATTGATTAATGTTTGATAAAATACACGGTTCTTACTAAAAATAATAAATAAAAAAATAATAAATTAAGGAAGTTCACTTTTGGCTTCAAAGGCTTCAAAAATAAATAAAAATACCGTTTTTGTTACATTATTAATAAGCAACAAAAACTGTATTTTTATATACTTCGTCTTATAAAGTGGAAAATGTACTTCAAAATAATTTTACGTTAAAATAGATTATTATACAATAAAATAAAATTAACTATTATGTGTATGTGGAAAGTCCAAATACCTTTATGTTCATCATCTTTATTATAAACATCAGTTGGACCGTTCTCATGTGCAATCGACACGATAACACATCAGAGGGACTGAACTTTGTCATATATAACATAAACTTTGTCATAGTATATTTATTCAATTTGAACTCACCTAAAATGGCGGAATAATTAAAAAGAAAAAATCGTAACACTTAAGTTATAAAAAGTATAGTAGTGAAAATGCAATATCCTCTTTTTATAAATCGTAGCTCACTGTATGGACAATAGGGAACATGCAAAAAAATTTAAATGGTCTCAAATATTTTTTTTTCGATTACTTTTTATCATCTTATTATAATAAAATCATTTTTTTTTAATTTACTAATCATTTAAGGCCATAAAATAATTTATGAAAAGTGTAAATTTAGGGAGCGAAATTCAAAATTCCAAAACGCGCCACCATTGGTCGAAAGGAATTGTGACGTCATTTGACACGCCATTCAATATATCGGCGTTTAAGTTCATACTGTGGTATCAGTGTGACTGAGAAAAATAAATAATTTAAACCTATATTTTCTTGCTTAAAGGTTTTATTGAATGATACAATTGTTTAGGTAATCTTAAAAACATTTTCTAAATACTCAAACAACTCTAACAAAACAAATACCTACAAACTCTTTTTGAATACACGATACATTTTTAAAATGTTTCTGCCTCTGAATCATTTTTCACTTCACTTGACTCAGATAAATAACTTGGTTGATAATCAGCAGATATAGAAGATATAAGATGTTATACAAGTATTATCAGCTGTGTTTTCAGTAAACAATTTTCTTTTTAAAACAGATAGTTTTACTTTTAAAACTGTTGTGTACCAATGTTGTGTGTTAAATGAGGAAATGGTAACAATGCTACATTTTGTTTTTCAGCAGGTATATTTACATTGACACCTTTACTTCCATACTTCGGTTTAATATTAACTTGCACAGCTTAGTCACTTGGTAATTTATCTTTAATATGCGAAAAGCAAGGCTTTGTCTTATGATCATCACATTCAATAGGAGAAGTACTCAGTCTTAGCTGATTAATATCACAGACATTTCTATGGGCAGTACTAGGACTTACTACATATATCACTTCTTCGTAAAGGTCACCAATTTTTTTAAACACTACTTTTGACAGCTAACTCTTAAAAGGCTTCATTAACCAATGTCAATCTTTGCCTTTTGACTATGCACATTCTCATTCTATCAGCTTTTGTTTTTGCCACAAAAATATACCTATAAGGAACAACTCCTATCTTCAAACTTAGATTACATCTTTCTCCTTATTGTTTCGTTACACATATTATATTCAATACAATTTGCTGTATCTTCCTTAACCTGAAATAAATTGACAGACCATAAAAATTGCGTAAAACAAAAAAAGATTACGGTTTTTATAGAAAGTTATACTGAAATTTGTAAGATAGGTTAGGTTAATTTTAAACTCAAATTTTCTAATATTTAATACTTACTATAAATTTAAACTATTAGATTAAACTTATTATAAATAAAGTATACATACGTTAAATTGATCTTCACAACCATATAAACACGATTTAGGACATATATTATCCTTTTTAATTACCATACACCATTGTTTTTGTATTTTCGCATCTCTTGGAATACAAAAAACACTTTGTCGGGTGTTTTTCTAATACTATTTTTGCACTCCGGTACTATACAATACTCGTAAGATGATTTTTATCTTCTTTCGTGACTTGTAAAGCAATTAAAACTTAAAATATGTATGAAGTAACTAAAAAGTGCATAGTAAACATTTACTGCATGTGTCATTTGACGTCACGCAAAGCGCGCGCAAAATGACGGCGTTTGAACAGCTCAAATTTATTACAAGTTTTAATTTTTAATTTGAAGAAAAACTAGAATCTTTTCAAACCTATTTATATTTTTTTCTACGATATATAGAGGTAAATGATTAATTTACGTCAAAAAAAAATTACATGAATGTTCCCTATTAATTTCCAATTTATTAACTTTACAGGTTTTAATAAGGTCGGCGTTTAGCACCATATGGCTTAAAACTGATTTTGAATTGGATTCTATTACCTAAGTTTACGTATTGACCTTAATTTGTTTAATACAAGTGATGATGACGCCTAGAGGAGCGTCATCAAACATCTGAGAACTTTAAGGCTTTCATTAATCAAACTAATTACTCTAATTTAATTCTCATAATTACAAGTAATTCTATTAGAAATTTCCCGTAAACTACTAGTAATTAGAAGGAAAGATTGTAAACGTATAATATAATAGAAACATCAATAAACATCCGTCAAAAAGCTGGAACTCTCAACAATAAATGACAATACTTCGTTCATTTCAAAATTACTTTCATAGAAACCCATTTCAGATATTTTTTTTATAAAACAATAATTTTATTGGAAAGAAGTGTTTTTCTAATTTAAAAATATTATTATTATGACTTTTAACAGGTTCAACATTTCAATTCAAGATCAGAGTAAATATATTATAATATGGAGTGCAATTTTCGTATAGCCAGCTATAGATGTAATTTTATTATTATATTTTCCACTTTATCCTAAATATATAGGATATATTTTATATTCTTGTTCATTTAGAAAACACACTGAGGCCATTACTGTGCCGGAAAATTGTTACAAGTTGTTATAGTCAGCACATGTCGCCTTTGATTAATGACATCTAATCTAATGCTCACGTGTTTCAATGAATAGGATTTATTCGGCTTTGTTAAGTTGTAGACTCCTGTAAGTCAGTATATTATTGTAACTGTAATCATTATTTATTTATAGGTATATATATTTTCTCCGTTTTCTAAAAATATCTAAAGAACATTAAGTTTTTATATAAACCTAGTATAATCAATAAAAAATCTAAATCTCACAATAAAATACTGTAAACTTTAGTTAATTTCTAAGAGTAATTACCTATTTTTAAAACATCATATTAAGATCGCTATTTCTATATTATACATCAGTTCTACAAATTATATAGAATGCATTTTCATTTTTACGTCATATATATTCAGATATTCAAGCATTTATTTGAAACAGTTTATAAAATATATTTATATAGTTTTAAATTATCAGGTTATAAAAAATGTATATATTTTTAAATGGTTTTATTAATGATCCTGTTCCAGAAAATAAATAAACAAGGTTATGTTAGTATTGAAAAGCTTCTGCTTAAGTTTAGTTCAAGTTTCTTGTGATTTAATTTCTTCAATCCTAAAGTATAATTTAATCATAATACTTCATTTTGAACATCTTCATATTCAATAATACATGTACCTACTCATATGAAAAGACTATTAAGTAAAAACAAGATAGAATTGGACATATTTTAATGACAGCCATTAAATAGGCAATGAGAATTAAATTAAAGGAGGACGAATGAAAGAAAGGGCAATATTTAATAACTAAAATATAAATAAATGCGTTAATATCTGTTGGAAGAAAAGTATTTTGTGAAATATCTTAAATTTTATGTCGAAAATTATATAACATAAAAGTAATAGACTTAATGATAAGATTATTTTCTATAATACATAAAGTAATTCTAATAAAGAACTAACGAATTATACAATTGTATAATGAACTAAGCAAAACCAACAAAACAGTTTATTTATCTTACTTAGCAGAATTTCAACATCATAGCCAATTAAAAATACATAGAGTAATGCTACTCAAAAAAATAATTAATTTATGTAGATACATAACATAAGATACATAGGAAGTAGGTACTTCTTCAAGGTAACTTAAATGCTGTGGCTATGTGGCTATGGCTACTAAATATTAATAATGTTGTAATTGCATAATTAACTAAGCAGATCCAACAACAACAGTTTATTTATTTTACTTAAATGATTTCAACATGGTTTCCAATTAAAAATATATAGTGTAATGCTACTCAAAAAAATAATTAATTTATGTAGATACATAACATAAGGTACATAGGAAGTAGGTACTTCATAAAAGTAACTTAAATGTTGTGGCTATGTGGCTATGGCTACTAATTATTAATAATGTTGTAATTGCATAATTAACTAAGCAGATCCCACAACAACAGTTTATTTATTTTACTTAACTGATTTCAACATGGTATCCAATTAAAAATATATAGTGTAATACTATTCAAAAAAATAATTAATTTATGTAGATACATAACATAAGGTACATAGGAAGTAGGTACTTCTCGAAGGTAACTTAAATGCTGTGGCTATGCGGCTAAGGCTACTAAATATGGTAATTTGATAATAATGTTGTAATTGCATAATTAACTAAGCAGATCCAAAAAATACAGTTTATTTATTTTACTTAGCTGATTTTCAACATCGTAGCCAATTACCGAATATGTAGTAGAATTGATTAACTTTATATATCTACCTCTTAAATAGCTAACAACTTAGATGCCATGGTTAAAAATAAAAATACGTGATATAGTTAAATACCATATCAGTTAGAATCTATATGGGTTTTCTCCTTAACTGTATTGTAGCATTGCGTTTGGTATAAGCCAATGCGTAAATGCGTATTAATTAAACATTATTCTTATTACTAGGAAGAGAATGATAATCATTAATAGTTTAAAATATTTATATATTAGGTAACAGTAACATTTGGTACATAAGAATAAATATAACATTCGTATAAAATCAGTCGTATAAAAATATATGTAACATTGTTATATTTATTCTTACATACAAAATAAAGAAGTTAATTTAAAAAGAACCAAATATGTTGCTTATGTAATAAAAATAAATAAGAGACTTCATTTTCGAAAATTAAAAAAAAAAGTAAACAGATAGTGAGAAATTTTAAAAGTTAAAAGTTACGTTAAAAGGTTATTTATTTATATTGCTGATTTTTCGTATTATATTTTTTTATTTAGAGTTTTAGTAATATATTTTATTAAATAATAACTTTTGATATATACCTAGGCTGCGAGATACCTACAATATAATACAACATAATACTTCAGATTCGCCTATAGGTTTTAATAGATGCTTGTAGGATCAATAAACAGTCAGCATATTCAATGTAGATGGGGTAACAAACAGAAATGATCATAATTTCTAAATTACATAATTAGAAAATACTTTGAAATAGTTTGAAATAGTTCCAGGTTGCTAATATAATAAAAAAGATTCAAAAGGACGAAAATATTATAGCTTGTTCTATGCTAATGATAAAAATAATGATGTATTTGATGCAATCGTTCTCAATCTCGATGCAAATGTCCAATGCATAAAGCTTGTTGTTGATGGCTTTAAACCACATTTGCAAGTTAGATCACCCCTTCACTCTAGGAGAAAACAAAAATTACAACTTCGGTTCAGAAAGAAAATCGTAAATATCGTATAGAAAGGTCCAACCTTAGTCAAATAAGACTGTTTTATTGAATAAATGGAGCTGAACTGATTAAAAGATGTATCTGTATGTATTCGGAGATTTAGGATGTAACGATATTTTTGTTAGTGTTTTCTAAGGTTTTCACGATTGCTGCAAAGCATTAGAAACGTCTGGTTAGATTAAAAATGTTAATTTAAAATTTAATTTAATATTATAAATTTAGTTAAATCCGTAAAAATAGTTTTATTTCGATATTTTTTTTTATACCACATGTGAAAATGTAATTGTTTAAGAAAAACAAATTAAGACTAATAATATGCAGTCAATGTTGCATATAAATATTCAATATATTATATTATTACATATAATGAAGGAAATTTGTATGTCAGTAGATTGAAGCAGAAGGTGTTAATTTGCTTGTAAGTATAATAATAATAATAATAATAATAATATCAGGACAAATTACACACATTGATCTAACCCCTAAGTAAGCAAATTATTTGCTTGTGTTAAGGGTGTTAGACAACGATACAAATACATAGAAATACACATATAAATACTGAAAATATATTTAATAAACGACCAAACCCAGAAACAGACATTTATGCTCATCACATAAATGCCTGTCTCCGCCGGGAATCGAACCCGAGCCCCATTGCGCCGTGACACGTTAGGCGTCTGCGCTAACCACTCGACCAACGGGGCGGTAAATACAAATAGTATAGAAAAAAATATTTTATACAAATTACGTAACATAAATAAATTATGAGGTAACATTGAAAGAACCTACTATCGATCTGGCGTTCAATATAGGTAAGTTCAATATCAATAATAGCATAGCGTGCGCCAAACAATTATCAAAGGTGAGTCCTTGACATAGGGAACTGTGTCAATGTCAGCAACATTGATTCGTTTTACTATATTATTGAAGTTAAACACACCGTAATTGATGAGTGCTTCGTGTTACATAAACTTTTTCAGATCATTTTACCAAGCTGTGTTATTCATGAAGTTTAGTGCAATATGCTTTTTATGTTTTTTTGTTAGCTTAGTTTCGGTTCTCGTTTAAATACCACATATTCAGTATTAATATACTGGTAAATCTTAAAATGTTATAATGCTTTAGTAGCTGTAATTCATTTTATATCACACAAAGGGCCTGAATGAGTGAGCTGAGTCTGCAATACTTTGAATTCATTGTGTAACTTAACGAGAAACCAACATACATATAAATATAAACTCAATTAAAAAAAAAAAAATATTGTAATTGATGTAATAAGCTAAAATATTATGAAATTATATTCATTGACTACTTCTATAAAAGTCTTGCAGATACGAGATACAATTTTTTTTTTTTTTTTGTCTGTCTATGCTGTTAGCCCTGTTGGCTATTACAGCGTCACCGGGGGAGACGAGATACAAAACCATTTAACATCATTGTATGTTTATATTTCATTTTGTTTGGTCTTTATTTTATATATATCCATATGGGTCACCTGAATTATATTTATTCATTAAAAATAGTATTAAAACATCAAGGGGTGGTTCAAAGCCAGTTCACATATGTCAACAAATTACAGTACATTTTATAAGTTACGTCTTACATAAATCACATTGTGTGTTTGAAAGCGATCCTCAAATTTATTATATCGCCTGATCTGGTATAATTATTCTAAAAAAAGGACAGGTACAAAATATTGCTACTCTTACGTTAAAGGTTGTGTTCCTACTCAAGAAGCCTTCTACCATCTTTACCATCTTTACCACCATCATTTATAACATTACTAAAAGCACCCAATTTGAGCCAAAAGCATCAATAATTATTTTCAAGTTTCATTTTGTTATTTTAAACGGCTGGTAGGTAGTATTTATATTTTCACCTTTTAAATTACTTTGGAAATATGGATTTTGTTTTTTTTTTATAAATATTTCTCTATCAATTATATACTTAGTCTGGCCGTAATTACTGTTACAAGCAGTCTTGGTTGGAAGCGAACGTCTCGGATTTCATCAGGCTGAAAACTGGGCTGTCGTCTTGTCCGGGTCTTAACCGGTTGGATTATGATTTATGGTCAGTTTTAGAGTGTACAGCTTGCTTTAAACGCCATTATAATTTGGAGTCCCTAAAAGAATCCTTACTATTGGCTGTGAAGAATTTCCCCATGGAAAGAGGGCGTGCTTCTATTGATAACTGACCTCAACCTTTAAAAGACTGTATTGTAGCCAATGGACACCACTTCGAATAAGTTTTTTATATTTTTTATTGTTTTATATTTGTATACACAAACTAATACACTCTAAAAGTAATAAATGTTATTTGCAATAAAAAAAATATTTTTGTCTTTGTTACAATATTTATGTCAAGACTAGGTATATAAGCTATATAGCTTATCAACATTTTTATATCTATTTCCATATCCAGTTGATTAGGAGTGCTAAAAATAGGACAAGGGGTTAACGTTGCGAATGGGAAACTTGTATAATACTAGAGGGAGGGTATAGAGGTATACAGTTTCTAATTCATTTTATGGTGACATATCTAATTCAAACTTTTAACCACGATATATAAGCAAATCTTAACTTTAACAAATTTTAATTTGAGATTTTTGGATTTAAATGTATTTTTAATTTAAATTTTATAGTATCTACTATACTATGCTATATACTATACTACTATTATTACTAGTACTACTAATACCAGTACTAATACCACTATTACTACTACTACTACTACTACTACTAATACTACTACTAATACTTACTAATACTACTACTACTTCTACTACTACTTCTTCTACTACTACTACTGAACGAATTTTAAAAAAAACTTGGCAATATTACAACTGATGTACCCAAAATAACACAAAGGCTATAAAAATCTTAGCTTTTGCACGTGGTTTTGTCTATGACATAACATATGTTGTAGCGCGATTACATAATTGACACGGGAGGTCTTGTTTAGCTCTTGTTTTGCTCTTGTTTGTGCTCTCGTTTGGTTTACTGAACTATACAATAATAAAAATTCTTCATTTTTGGAAATAAATAATAATCACTGGGTGCCAAGTTTGGACTGAAGGGTGGGTGGTTAATTGTTAGAAGCCGCGTCGGTGAATGGCAGCCGTTGTACCATGGCAAGTGTGAACGGGTGCGTTGTCGTGCAGAATGAACACACCTTTTGACAACTTTTTTGTATAGTTTATAACATCAGTAAAATGCCTTCTGTATCCCAAAAGACAGTCGCCATGATCTTGCAAGCCGATTCTGTCACTTTGAACTTCTTTGGAGGAGGTGTGCCTTTTTTATGCCACTGCATCGACTTTTGCTTCAACTCAGGTTCATAGTGATGAACCCAGGTTTCATCACTAATAACGATTCGGGACATAACTTCTTCCTTTCTCTCTCCACAGAGTTCCAAAAACTGACGAGAACACTCGACACGTTCACGTTTTTGAAAAGGCGTGAGCATTTTTGAAACCCATCTTGCACTGACCTTAGTCATGTCAAGATGATGATGTAGAATATTCAAAATACTTGTTTCGAATACTCTAATCATTTTTGCAAGCTGCTCCTTCTTCAACCAGACATCTTCTAATACAAGTTTTTCTACTTTTTCGACGATTGCCGGAGTAGTGTCTTCAATCGACTCTCTTCCTTGTTTAAAAAGACCATGCCACTTGTAAACTATGGTTTTACCATTTACAGGTCAATAACTGAAAAGTTAATGACCTGATTAGGTTCAAACTTGGAATATATACTATTAATAAGATGTTCAATTAGTGACTATCTGGACGAGTAAAACAACCCGCACCAACCCTCTCCATTCCGATTACTTTTTGACCTTCAAGCGTATGTCTTCTAACATTATAACTAGTGAAAAAAATCAATATTATTCCTCGCACAATTTAATTAATATTTATTTACGTGTTTACAATTTTAATTAAATAAAGAATATTTATCAGTAATTGATGAGCATACCAACTAGCATAGTCTTTATCAATATACTAATCGGAACTACCAATCAATATCAATAATCAATTTTACTAATCACTACTATCGGAACTGAAACTATAATGAAACTAACATTATAATTTTATTTTTATTTTAAAATGCTTTATCATTAGTTATAATGCTTTATTATTATTATTTTTTATTTTATAATGCATTATCATTAGTTGTAATGCTTTATTATTATTATTTTATATGTTAAAATGCTTTGTCATTAGTTATAATGCTTTATTGTTATTTTCACCTTTGCATTTTTTTATTTTTTTTTTCAATGTTTATTTTTGTGCTGCTTTCGGTGTAAAATTTAGTAAGTGTATTATCAAAAAGTTATTTTTTGTTTTATATGAAATAAAATTAGTTATATTGTTATTTAGTATTTACAACCTCATAAGATGTGGTTTCTTCTCTCTGTTCAATATATTTTTGTTGTTGGTGCTTATTATTATTTTATTATATAAGTTTGTATGTTGTGTTAGTAATTATCAGACAACTGGCTGGTATATGGATATTGTATTAGTCGTTAATTCTGTTCCTAAGCATTAATTCGATAAAAACTAGTCATGTCAAGTGATATGAAAGCAACCGTAAGCACTCACTGTGATATGTAATATCACTGTAATATGTATGACACTTTGTTGCCATCAACGTTCGGTTAGGATCTTGCGCATGATGGTCATTAGAAATGTCAAAGCTAGCGAAAATCCCTGCTGATCCTTTATCCTTGACGGGCAGGAACATATAGGAGCTTCATATTCGGGGAGCTACATAGCTGGGTGAGTTTTTTCCATCCTTTGCTGCCACCAAACATGAGTCTTGAAGTAACAAAAACTATCATAATAAATTCACACATTTAATATTAATCCTAAAATAATAATAATAATAACATAGTTAATAAAAAGCTTTTATCCTCTCTTAGTCTTTTCTTCCAACAGTGTAAGAATTGTAACCAAGCAATCGATGTTAATGGCAGCTTTATTACCCTTTATAAAAATAAAGTTCCGGAGTTTTCAATGTAAGCATGTTTTCGTATTTAAACATTTATGTATGTTTGTAATCTCCTATATAAATAATAGACAACAGAAAATTTCAAGTCAAGGAACGCAAGTTAGTTTTAGCAGTAATATATCATTAACAGAGTTACTCAACATAACATAAAAAGATCTCCGACCAGTCAAATATTAACACAACATACACAATACATATACAATTCAAACTAAGCTATAAGAATATTTCACTAAAACTGATTTGTAACAATTGTAATACTTGGTTTCCGACTAGAGATATAATAAAATCTCAACTCCCGGATCCGTAATTTGTTTGATAAGTTAGTTGATGAGCTGCTCTGATCTTTTACTTTGAAGTTATTGTTTCTTACATAATGTTCTTACATTATAACTATATGGGATATAATGCTGGGGGCACAACTTGTTATACTAATAACTAACACCAACGAAAATTCAAAGAACAATATGATAAAATATTTTTTATGTACTTTTACAATTCCTTGTTCCAATAAATATTATTCATATTCTTATTCTTATATGTTTTGGACTGTAATTAAAGCAGCATGGTGTTCCAGCAACCCTTAAACCCATAAGAATCTCAAAATGCCAGTTGTTTTAAGGAAATAAATCAATATTCCAAAAGTCTTAAACACCGCTTCGCTAAGCATCCACTTGCAAACTCTAAAAGTCAAACAAATATACTTGATGCAGCGACTGCTCTTCAGTTTATCACATGTCGTATATATATCATATGAGTACTCACGTATCTGCTATATACTATGACATACATTTAAGTAAAATTGGATAGAAAGGAGATGCTACGAGGTATATAAAACAGATGATTATTATTTATTACATCATTAAATTATTCCAAAACCATTTTAAGTATTTATAAAATAAGAATTATGTTTTAATATTATTTTATTATTTAACATCTTTGAAAATAAAATTGAAAGGTTCAGAGTTATAGTTTAAAGACTTTGGTTGAACCTTAAGCGGGGGCCCGAACCATTCCACTTGGAAATTTTCTATCAGTTTAGCAAGGAATGTTTCCATCTCTAATTCTGCAATGCGTCGTCCTGTAGAAAAAAAATCCTATATTTTTAAAAATATATTACAATGTAATGAGAATAAATATATGACTATACTTATGTATACTTTTTCATTGTTATTACTATAAAAATATAAGCAACAAAAAAAAACTAAAAGGTAATTTGAAATTAAGATAGTATTTTTTGTATATGAAAAGTATAACTAACTATAGATATTATTAGCATTTGAAACATTTGAAAACCTATTTTTATTATTATATCATATAATATCACATACAGTACGTCCTAAAGCCAACTTGCTTTCTATTAAAATTAACTAGGTACCTTTACTCAGTTTTTTAAAGAATATTTCTTTCAAAATACCTATGCAACTGCGAGCCCCAAAGCCGAATGGGCTGAATGCAAATGGATGAGCATTTCCATAGTAGAGTGGGTCAGTTTTGTCAGCAATCCACCTTTCGGGAATAAATTCTTGGGATCGCGGAAAGTGCTCTTCCATTTTGGAAAGTGTTTGATGAAAAAATGTCACGTACATCTGTAAAAATAAATATATAATCAATCAAAAAACCCTTTAAAACAAAAAACAAAAGTTATTTCTGTAAAAAATCAATGAAGGATTATTAGTGGAAAAAAAACTCACGTTCTTAGGAATGAGATATCCTAAAATATTATACTCTTTACTTGTGAGTCTCATATTCCCTGGAACTACAGGTAATAACCTCATAGATTCTTTCAGAGTTGCTTTAAGGTACGGTCGTTTTTCATCCTGTGACTTTATTTCTTCCCTTAGTTTGATTTGTTTTTCTGGATTCATAGCCAGTAAAAATAATGTTGAAATTATTGTGTTTGCAGCCTTTAAAATGTTAAATTTTTATATAGTTACAAGAAATGTTTTTTTTTCATTACTGTTATTTAATATTATTTACAAACAGTTTTTTCTTAAAATTTACTTCATAAATGAAAAGAAGTATATAATACGAGAACGGACTCCCACGCATGTAACCAGAGCGTGGGAAAAATGTTTGAATTTCATATACATATATTTAAATGTTATATAAGTGTAACCTGGCAATTCTTTTACCGACAAGTTAAAATATAAAATAAGATAAATTTGATAATTCGGCTCACAATAAATAATTTATCAAATATAAACCAAGTATCGTCAAAAGTACCGTATCTACTCCCGCCATCAGCATATCACTTGCCATTATTACGGCAATATCCTTGTCAATATCAAGCAATTTTTGCAGAATCCCTTTTTCTTCATCGCTGTCCTTATTATTATTTACATTTAAATGCTCAATAGCTTCTTCAATAAAATGTTTACTTAATCTGTAATAAATTTGAAACTTGCATTAGCTATAGAAAATTCTTGTTCAAAATTAAAGTAAAAAATAATATTTACGTTATTTGGTCTTGGTAATGCTTCATAGCTTTTTTGAATGCAGGAGTAGAGAAGTAACGCCAAAGGCTAGGTTTAAAATCCAACTCATCTGCAGACTTAAATATATCGTGGACTGTTTGTATTAACTTCCTGGCTGGTGAGTCCTCTGGTAGGTTTGGGTCAAGACAGTTCAGACGCCCACCGAGAGCGACTACTCCAATGGATTCAAGCGCCCACAGGTTCATCTCTACATCAAATTTGCCTTCAAGCATATTTTTATCGTTACGAATTAGCCTCATTCTAAAATATATCAGTAGTATTAAAGAATAAAATAATATATATATTATTATTTACCGCCCCGTTGGTCGAGTGGTTAACGCAAACGCGTCACGGCGCAATGGGGCTCGGGTTCGATTCCTGGCAGAGACAGGCTTTTATGTGATGAGCATAGATGTCTGTGTTTCTGGGTTTGGTCCATCTTCTTAATATATATAAATTACGTGTCACGTTGTTTGTCCGACCGATTTTAATCAAATTTACACACTGTGTGCAGTTTGATCCAACTTGAAACATAGGATAGCGTTTATCTTAATTTATAGTCGCAATATTATTTTATTGCAAATTATTTGTTTCCAATAATCTATTAGATCCAAATAAGTCTAACAGACGGCGTTGTATCTGTTGACTGCTTTGAGTTAGTGTTCAACAGATGGCGTTTTGTTAAAAGTGCAAACAAATAACTTCATAATTTAAATACAATTTAACATCATAACCGTCACGCGATGCTGAGATTAAATTGCAAGTCACGTGTAATAATGTTACTTAGACTGAAAAGACTGAATTATAAATATACATTCATATTATAATAAACATAATACAGACAAGTTTTACCTGCTTATTTGTCGAATATATTTACGTGAGATGGGTCAACCAAAAATATTGTGCACCGATTAGTGCAATATAAATTTAAACAATAATTATTTAAAATAATAAATATTATTATCATAGATTTAAGACTATTTACCCTACCTACCTCATTAATAAATTTGTAATGTACTCATTTGTTATTATCTTAATTTAAAATAATAATAATTAAATTTAAAATTAAATATATCAATTATACGATAATTTTGATCTACAGTTTTCAAAGACCTTCCCCTTCAAATCACAATCCAGTGAATTTTTACACCGGCTTTAACGTTTTCGTCTTCTTTGGTAAATAATAATTTCATTGTTTCAATCACCCTGTTGATCGAGTGTTGAAAACGCTTAACGTATTGCGGTATAGTGTCGTGTACCCAAAAAATCAAGGGTAGTAGAAAATCAGTCATAGAGGTCGCCATGTTCTTTTACAAATTGCATCTATGTCAAAAAACATAGCGGTCCACATCATTATTTTTTAATTTTTTATTTCAAAAAGAGTTCAAAAAGGTATTATAAGTTTGACCTGTAGACCTGTGTAACGGTGTGTCTGTCTGTGGCAACATAGCAGCCAAACGCGTGAACGGTTTTTTAATCGAAAGCTTGGTTCGTCGGGATGGTTCTTAAAATTTTTTGGTCGAAATAGAAGCAGTCTTCTCCAAGATATGGAGCTTTTATTGGTGCTGGCGAAAGGCGAATACAATATTGATAGTAAAAACCTAAACAAGTAAAATTTGTGTGTTCATAGATACATTTAGTACAACATAGAAAAAGTAAAATAATTGACAAAAGCAGAAAAATAATAATTAAATAACCCCCGATACTAAAAGACGTCTAAAAAGGATAATAATATTATTATGTGCTTATTAAAGTCGTTACGTCGGGGAACCTTTGTACGTAAGTTGATGAGTCTATTTTACAAAATTTTCGTAGCTAATGAATGAGCATTTTGACTATACGATAATATCAAAATATTGCTATTTCGTTTGCCTTGATAAATTTACTTGCATTTTGAATTCTTCCTTTACTTAGCGGTAGGGGGGTTTCATATATTTATTCATTTCTAATAACGGTACTTCATAAATAGTTTACTACAATGTAATAGGTATATCAAAAACCTTTGCAACCACAGCAACGCGTGGCCGGGTCTGCTAGTTATTAAATATATTCTCAGTATTTATATGTGTATTTCTATGAATTTGTATCGTTGTCTAACACCCTTAACACAAGCAAATAATTTTGTTACTTAGGGGTTAGATCAATGTGTGTAATTTGTCCTGATATTATTATTATTATTATTTTATATATATACTTATTAAGTATACTTTACCTTTCAATCATATCATCAGCTACTTCATTTAAAATGTTACCATATAATTTTATTGTTTTCGTTTGTAGCATAATTGGGTTTACTGTTGAACGGAACCTCTTCCAAGTGTGGCCATGACTACAAACAAGAAAATTAGTTAAAATATAAAATGTCGATTTAAAATGTATCTCGACTGAAAATGATTTGTCAAGTATAAGAAGAAATTAAAACTAAAATTTACTCTGTCACAAGTCCAGTTAGTTCATTAGGATCTTTTATTTTGTTATGCTCCTTTCTAAAGTATTCCAAAGACATAAACCCAGGCCGATGTGGTAACCAATTTTCTCCACGAAGTACCTAAAAATGTGGTTTCGTAAATGAGGTTTTAAATATATTTTTTTGTAAATAGTCAATTATTGCCGGATTTTTTTGGATGAAAATGTGCTAATTTAAAAAAATACTTCATGAAATTAATAAAAACATACCTGTGCAGACGCTTCCGCATCCATTAATAGTATGATCGTAGGTGACCCAAAAAAGCCGTCCAATCTTACAATAGGTCCATAATTTTTGTATAAAATGTCACCCAAATCGTTAGTAATTTTTGCTAGGTCTCCTAAAAT
Organism: Napeogenes inachia; assembly: GCA_959347355.1. NCBI lineage: Eukaryota > Metazoa > Arthropoda > Insecta > Lepidoptera > Nymphalidae > Napeogenes > Napeogenes inachia. The sequence continues at coordinate 19,610,380 of OY365797.1, forward strand.
ATTAGATTTTTTTCTGTCTGAATATCTGAATATAGATGCAGAATAAATATTTTTATATTTGATAAAAATATCGAAATATTTATTCTGCTTCACATTACGAGTATATTTCGGTAACAAAAGCATCTTGATTTATTTATTTGCTTGGCAGACGTTAAGATGCAAGTAATTAATATAGGTGTGGTTATTAAAAGTAAAACTATTATAAAATAATAAGTTAAATATATAACTTAACTTAAATTTAACTAACAATAAACTATTCAAAACATTCGAGATCTCTTCTCATTACGCATGAGTTTTGTGGAGAATTACTTTCTAGCCAAATTATTTTTTCAAGCAATTATCCATGTTTTCTTAAGTCATCTAATTGCTGGATTTACTAAAACTCGGTAAATTAACATACAGGGGATACTTTTTAATACAAGATATAAAACACTGCTCTTCCTTAGTACTTCCTTAGTACTTCAAAACTTCTTGACAAGTTAGGTGCTTATGGGTTCAAGAGCCACTGACTCGGCTTTACAAATTATCAATTTTAAGAATATTGATACAAGTTTATCTTTCAAAATGATTTAAGGTGGACGTCAAAGCTATTCGAAGGCTTTGACGTCATGGGAGTTTATCACTGCAGTTACATAATACGAAATTAGCCATTTGACTACCATTCTGTTGGTACTTACCGACAATTATTATCATTTTAGCCAACAAAATAGTTACTCAATAGCACTGCAATTTAATACAAAAAATCATCATCCAAATGGTAGGTAGATTTAATTCATTAGGTACATACTAAGAATATATATATTTCACTAATGTGACAGTTTTTGAGTGACGCAAAGAAGTGTTAGAGTTAAGAATTTGTAAGAAAAACGTCATCTCAATATTTTCAAGTGTGGTATTTTTTTTTTTTGATTTTAATAAAAATAATACATGGATTACAAAAATATAATATGACAATTCCCAGAAGCCAGACTAAATAAAGAAACCCTACAATTTTCGGAAAGTTCAAATATTTTTCTAAATGTATGTATTATGATTTACTGTCAGTTTTAGAGAGTACAACTTGCTTTAAACGCCATGATAATTTAGAATCCCTAAAACAATCCATACGATTGGCAGTAAAGAATTTCCCCAAGGAAAGAGCGCGTGCGTCTATCTATTGATAACTCAACGTTTAAAGGACTGTATTGCAGCCAATGGACACCACTTCAAATAAGCTTTTTATATTATGAATTGTTTTATTTGTGTAATAAACTAACACACTGTAACAGTAATAAATGTTATTTGCATTTTCTTTGTTACAATATTTATGGCAAGACTAGGTACATTGGAAAATGAATACTTTCAATATCTGATGCGCTTGAATACTCGTATGTCCCTGCGATAGTTTTTTCTTACATTTTTGAAAATATATACACGCTCCACCCCTGATGAAAAGATATACAGAATATTACTTTTTCTTTTGGTCACTTAAACATATAAACCCAATAGGTCTCTATGACGCTCGATTAAATCACCATTAATTAGCATCGTCGGCTCCCCTTCTATTAAGACCGTTGTCTTTACATGATTTTCATCTTTCCTTTAATTTTTTATGTGCAAATATATATATATATATATATATATATATATATATATATATATATATATATATATATATATATATATATATATATATATATATATATTTAAACAAATAAACTTTAAATTTTAAACAAATATTTAAACTATTCATCCGAGTTAAATAAACTTCGGAATAAAGTTATCGTTTGCATACCTGTCAAGTTTTTCAAGAGGGTATAGCCATCATATGGAAGGTAACGATTGGCGTTCATATTTATAATTCAAGATAACAGCGACATGTTTATAATTAAAGATAACAGACAGCCACGTTGGTCAAGTGGTTAGCGTAGACGCCTAACGTATCACGGCGCAATGGAGCTCGGGTTCGATTCCCCGCAGAGACAGGCATTTATGTGATGAGCATAGATGTCTGTTTCTGGGTTTGGTCGTTTATTAAATATATCCTCAGTATTTATATGTGTATTTCTATGTATTTGTATCGTTCTCTAACACTCTTTACACAAGCAAATAATTTGCTTGTGTAAAGAGCAAATTATTTGCTTACTCAGGGATTAGATCAATGTGTGTATTATGATATTATGATATTAATATGTTTTAAGCCAATGACATGTCTTTTTTTATATAATTATTTTATAAACGGAGACTAACGCTCTATAAAATAGAATATCTATCTCTCTTTATTCAGACTTATATATTTTATACTTATAAATTCTTATTATTTCCATTTTAAATTTAATATTTTTACATATCAATACCGTTATTTGATATTTGCAATACTTAAAAAAGGATAACATATCTCTTGTATCGTACTATGCACCGCTTATCAATTACCTTCTTAGATTTACTACAAATTTCGTCTTTGCGAAGATACCTTCTAAATGTGTAAAATATAAAATCGAAAATCTTTTTACAATTACCGTAATTATATATAAACGAGAGAACACAGCGTCAGCATCATAATAAAAAAAATCAAGGAAAGAAAACCCGTTTTACAAGTTGCTCAGGATATCCAAATGCTGTAGAATGTTCCATATAACTTTTAATTTGTTTTTGAAAATAAATAGTTTATTGTATACATACATACGTTACAAAATCTTTAATAACATCGTTATATTGTAAACCTTACCAACTATACTATAATATATGAAATGAACATTATTTCATATGCCATAAGCATGGTTTTGGATATTCGTGTTTAATTATTTTTAAAGGGCCAATCGACATTATTTAAAAATTATTATCCAAAAAATTTCGTACCTCCAGGAAGAAAATGATGCAATTGCCCAATCACAGGCAAAGAAGAAGGGCCAGGTATATCTTTCCATGATTTCAATTGCGACTGCTGGTCAGTAGCTTTTATCGTTGCGCTGTTTGATGTAATTGATCTGTAATGAGTAAGCTCATAGCAACATCAAAATACCAGTTATGCCACTTAAATATAAGTTCCATTCCTTTTTGAATGCATTTTGTTTCTTCCTTCAAATGTGATTATTTTGTTCTATTATTGTGGAGTTTTTTAATAAATATTTCTTATAAATAGATAGTTTAGAATTACATTGCCCTAAGTTTGTAATATTTTGACTTAAAAAAATTCAATTTAAATATACTGGAAATATTAGCGCCTTTTGGAATGTGCAAGCAATTTATAATAACTGTGTTAATATTAGTTTAAATATTATTTATTTAATGATTTATATTGCTATATTAGTAATATTTAATATCATAGAATACTTTTCATACAACCTTTAAGATAAGTATAATTTACATAGTATACAGCTAAGTATGTGTGTATGTCATTTTATTATTATAACTAGCCTATACTATAATTTTAACCTTTACGATAACAATCTTGATATCCGGTATAAAAAAATATAAATTCCATATTTTCTATTATTAAGGGAATAAAAATATTGATCTGTTGATGTAACTGATAATATATTATCACTATTAAAAAAAAACAAAAACTCACCTTGTTATTTGTTTATTAATAGCTGTTATATAAACAGCTGATCTTTTGAAACTCTGCATATTGTTGTCTCACAGTCACAAACACGATTAAACATAAATGTTTATCACAGAGATACTGAATACAACTTATACACAATCAGTGTTGACGTAATGTCTGGAATCACGGAGTGCGTTGTGTCAGAACGAATTAAAGTATTGACCTTGATTTTGATTTCGTGGACACTACGATATGATAAAATATGTTTTGTTATTAAATAGGATAAATAAGAATGAAATTTATTATTAATAAAAAATAATCTTTTTACCTAATTTTACTACTCTAATTTATAAATCCGTCTTGAAGTAAGTACTTACCTACGCATTAATCATACATAATGATAAAATATATATACATACATACTTTGTTTATATATAAATTATTGTACTTTATGCAAAATATATTTTTATAAGTATCTAAATACTATTTAAAACAACATTATATTTTCTTACAACCAACAATATATTTTCGCTTATTTATTTATTTAATTCTTTATTGCACAATATACAAAATAAAGCACAAAAGGCGGGCTTAATGTCACAAAGACATTCTCTACCAGCCAACCTTACGAAGTACAAGAGAGGATGTTGGTAGGCGTGCAAAACATAAAAAGTAAAAGAAAAAAAAAAAAAAAGAATATAAGACTATCTATATCTAAATCTACATATTTATTTATTTATTTATTTATTTATTAATCGCACCAACAAGGTAAACACTATAACAAACAAACATTGAAACAAGCATACATTATGAAGTAAGTGTTACCTCAATTTATTTTTATTTATTTATTTATTTATAAAATACCTTACGAAGTACAAGAGAGGATGTTGGTAGGCGTGCAAAACATAAAAAGTAAAAGAAAAAAAAAAAAAAAAGAATATAAGACTATCTATATCTAAATCTACATATTTATTTATTTATTTATTTATTTATTAATCGCACCAACAAGGTAAACACTATAACAAACAAACATTGAAACAAGCATACATTATGAAGTAAGTGTTACCTCAATTATAGGCGCAAACCACATTCATATGAGCAATATACTATTATAAAATAAATATTATTTGTTACTATTATTAAACAAATTAATTGATTAGTAAAAAAAAAAACAATAAATTAAAAAAAACAATAAATTAAAAAACATTACTAGATTCAAGATGTCAAATTATGTCAGATTTTTAAAAGCAAATAGTGAAAAAAATATTTAAGAAAAGTATAAGCAATTAAATAACAAACAATCAAATAACAAGCAATTAAATAATAAATATAAAATGGTTAACATAATTATAAAAAAAAATAAAAAAATGAAAATAGTTAAAATATACATATTAAAAATTATGTTTAGTTTCAATCGGAACAATACAGTAAAATGAGTCAAATGAATACAAAAATTAAATTATAATAAAAATAAAAATTTATATGACAATACAACGGAAAAATTCAATTTAATAACTGCATTAACAGGTTTTTGAAATATTTAAGAGAATTTGAGAAAATATCAATTGTTAGAGGTTTGTTTGATTTATCTTCAAAAGAGTTCACGGCAATATTTAAAAATTTGTTATGTATATTGTTGTAACTTCTAAAAAGTCTGTTCAGAGGGACGTTAAGCCCTAGATTTGATCGCGCTAGTTTTTGGACGAATGGATTATATTTCATTTGTCTAGGCAATGTTCTAGGAATATCTAAATTTACATTTGATAAAAGATCAGGAGCGTCAAGGTGACCATTAATGAGCTTGAACAGAAACATGACGTCTAGCATCGTCCGGCGGTCAGATAGCGATTTCAAGTGGAATTGATGCAAGCGATCGTTATAGCATGAGCAGATGTTCGACAAGTTGTAACTGTAAGATAGATGGCTAAGAAACCGCTTTTGCACACTCTCAATCCGCTTTTTATATACGTCGTAGTAAGGGTTCCATACAACACTACAATATTCGAGGCAACTAAGTACAAAAGCGTTGTAAATTGTAATTTTTGTACTCGGATTTTTCAATTCCCTGCAATTGCGTTGAACGAAACCTAACATTTTGAATGCCCTTCCTACTATGTTATCAATATGCAAATGAAATCGTAAGCAGCTGTCCAGTATAACACCTAAATCCTTAATATGATCGACCTGTTTCAGTTGCACATTGCCAACACAATAGGAAGTAAAAATCGTGCTCTTTTTTCTACTGAATCGTATCACGCTGCACTTGTCACAGTTCAAACTCATGCCGTTTGATTTGCACCACAAGACAAGATTATCTAAATCCCCTTGTAACAATATTTCATCAGCCGGCGAATCGACCGTCCTAAAAAATTTTAGATCATCAGCAAATAAATAAAATGTTGAGCTTTTGAAACACCTACCAATATCGTTCATAAAAATGATAAAAAACAAAGGCCCCAAGATTGAACCCTGTGGAACTCCAGAGAGAACCGTAAAATATTTAGAGGTGAAGCCCCCTGCTACCACCATGGACTGTCTGTGTGTTAGATAAGATTTACACCAGGATAAGAAAAAGTCAGAGATTCCTACACATGAAAGTTTGTATAAAAGTATGTCGTGATTAACTTTGTCGAAAGCCTTACTGAGGTCGGTGTATACTACATCGATTGAGTGCCCGTGATCTATACCTTCAGCAAGGTCTCCGACAAAAGATATCAGATTAGTTGTAGTGGAACGTGCTTTCATAAAACCATGCTGTTGTGGCATTATAAGGTGTTTTACATGCCAGGCTACTATAGGACTGATCAATTTTTCAAACACCTTGGCAAAAATAGGAATAATCGATATAGGCCTGTAATTTTTAACAGAATTAGAAATACCGTTCTTGTATAAAGGTACAACAAGGGCCTTTTTCCAAGCAGTTGGAAATATGCCGGAGCTAAGGGACCTATTTATTATCAAGTACAATGGTAACGCGAGAGCACAGGCACACCTGACGGCAAATATAGATGGTATTCCATCAGAGCCTGCACCTTTATTTGGGTCAAGTCTTTTTAAAACCCGGAAAATTAACATAAAAATAATAATATAAGACATATAATACATACGATATATCCGACATAATATTTAATACATATGAGATATATAACAAATAATGTAGTCTACGTATAAATACTTTATTATTTGAGATAGTGTTCTTTTACTTGGCGTTTGAACGACTCACGACTTGTGGCTTTTCTTATATGTTCCGGTAAGTCGTTCCATAGTCTGACAGCGGTTACACTAAATGAGTTGGACAAGAAACCAGTGTGATGAAGGGGTGTATGGAGCAATAGGTTGCTGGAAGAACGAAGCAATCTGTCATGTACATCCGCTAAAAATGAGAAATTGCGTTTTAAATAAACAGGAGTGGAAGGATTAAACAAAATAGTGTAAAGTAAACAAAGAGTCCGTAAGTTTCTTCGTTTACGGACGGGCAACCATTTTAGCTTTGACCTATAGTCGGAGATGTGGTCAAACTTACGTAGTCCGAAAATAAAGCGGATACAAGTATTTAATAGACGATCTAATTTATTTAGGAGAACTTCATTAGCGTCGATATAGCACACATCAGCATAGTCAAGAATAGGTAGCAGTAACAGGTTAACCAATTGTAGTTTTGCCCGATGGGGCAGGAAGTGTTTAAGTTTTAACAGAGAGTGAAAGTACTATAAAATTTACGTGACAGTTCCTTTAGTTGGTATTGCCAATTAAAAGAACTGTCAAGAAATATTCCTAAATTTTTTACTTGAGGAGAAAAGGGTATTACAATATTGTTATAAGTTACATTTGGTAATATGGGCTAACTGACGGTAACTACCAATAATGATTGCTTGACACTTACAGGGGTTTACTTCGATGCCATAATCGTTAGACCATTGCAACATTCGCTCAAGAGCAGCGTTTAATGAGTGAATAGCTTGGTCAATTAAATTTACCTCTGTCTGAATGTAAAGCTGCAAGTCGTCGGCGTAAAGGTGGTATTGACAATTTAAGTCAGAGGTAATAGAGTTAATGAATAGAGAAAATAATAAAGGAGACAAAATTCCGCCTTGGGGGACCCCAGCAACCACTTCACACCAATCAGAGAGGCCCTCATCGGTGCGAACAGCCTGCTGGCGCCCTCGAAGATATGAGGAGAACCACCTGATAGACGAAGCCGAGATGCAGTATTTGTCCAACAACGCAAGTAAGAGATCGTGATCAACAGTGCCAAATGCGTTGCTGAAGTCAACCAGTACAAGAATGGTTACACATTTGTTTTCCATACCTTGACGGATGTCTTCTGTGGCTCTTAAGAGTGCTGTACTTGTACTGTGTCCAATGCGGAAACCTGATTGCAACGGATCTAGTAAGTTAAATTTTGAAAGGAACAGGGAAAGTTGGGAGTGAACGACGGATTCAATTATCTTGGATAAAAACGGTAATATTGAAATGGGACGAAAATGTGAGAGTAACATAAGATTGGCTATTTTTGGAAGTGGGAGAATATGAGCTTTACGCCACAAATGTGGATAACTACCAGAGGAAAAGAAAAAGTTAATTATTTTAGATAAGGGAGCAATGAGGAAATCGATAATGAATGATAACATAGTACGATTAATACCGTCACAACCAGTAGCCTTTGATGTTATGGCTAAAAGGTGCTTCTTAACCTCAGCTTCGTCAACAGGAGTGAAGTGAAATAGTGGGATATCGGGCCAAGACGAACAGAGAATTGATGAAATGGTTTTAGTTCTTCTTTGGGAGTCAATAGTGTTGGTGAACGAAAAATAACGATTAAGAGAATTATATAGAATATATCGTACAGTTCAATCCCCTGAAGACACAAGTTTGCGCGTTTACCACTAAGAAAACCCCATTCGTCGTATCACCGCTCTTCGAGAGCACTCCCCTCATTGCCTCGCCAAGTATCAGAATACTGGGTCTCGACATTTCGAGCGATTGTCAGTTTCGTAGAACGAAGAAGAGCCGTTCGGATTGTCGGGGACCCGGTGCTCTGCGAACGGCTAGACTCTTTGGCATTGCGTAGAGACGTGGCTTCCTTGTGCGTCTTCTACCGCATTTACAACGGGGAATGTTCCGAAGAACTATTCGATCTGATGCCTGCCGCCGAATTTCATCACCGCACAGCGCGCCATCGCCTCCAATATCATCCTTACCACCTGGATGCGTGGCGATCCTCTACTGTGCGGTTTTCAAGGACATTTTTCCCACGTTCCACTCGCTTGTGGAACGAACTCCCTTCGGTGGTATTTCCAGATCGATACGACATGGGTACCTTCAAAAAAGGCGTTTACTCCTACCTACATGGCCGGCAACACTCTTGTAAATCCTCGGATGTTGCAAGAGTTCATGGGCGGCGGTGATCACAAGTCATCTGTGACCCGCCAGCTCGTTTGCCCTCCTCTTACATAAAAAAAAAAAAAAAATCTTAATTGCTACGTAAATTTGGTACTACTACGAATAGGAATGGTTGGCCGGAATTGTCTAATATAAATGATTTGGCGTCCGTACTGCTTACAGCAGAGTGGTTAATATTAAACTACCTAAAAACAAACAATTCTTGCTTTAAGATTTTTATTAAAATTTTAAAATTATTTATTACATGTAAGGTACTTATTTTATCTTATTTGATTATGTTATTTAATATACTTCTTATGTATAAAAACTAAACGGAAAAAATGATGTAATTCATATTAAAGCAAACGTCTGATAAATATTTATGTTGTTTCTCATACATCTTTGAATATGAAGTTGTATGGAGGGGTCATGTAATTTAAAGTACTAAACTTAAATTTAGGAGGTGGACCAAACCATTCCACCTGGAAACTTTCGATAATCTTCGTTAAAAATGTTTCCAGTTCCAGATCTGCTATTCGACGACCTAAAATATTCATATGATATATAAATAATAATATCCATTATAATTGAAAGGAGTTATTGTCAATAAGGTTTTATTGTGAATTTACCATTTATCTTGACGATTTTGGATAATAATAATAATGTAGAAAGTATTATCAAGTATTTCAAAGTATTTTTTCTCATCGAATGCTCTTCCATACTCTTTACTAGTATTCTTTTATAATATACAAGTTAGTGTTTTCTAAGGTTTTTACGAGTGCTACACATTGAAATAAAACTATTTTTACGGATTTAACTCGCGTATATTGGATTAAATTTTAAGTTTACATTTTAAATCTAACCCGACGTTTTCGTTTTCCCGACGACGATTGCTGGAAAGCATTCGAAACGTACGCGAAATTCGAAATATACGCGAGTTAAATCCGTAAAAATAGTTTTATTACAAAATATACAAATTAATCAAAGTCGGTAAAATTTAAATTATAAGAGAGTCTTTAGTAGATTAAAATTACCATGTGTTATATGGGCTGATGTCGTTATGCTTACCAATACAACTTCGAGCACCGAATCCGAAGGGACTGTATGCAAAAGGGTGAGCATTTCCATAATACAGAGGATCTTCTTTATCAACGATCCATCTTTCTGGTAGATACTCATTGGGTCTTGGGTATTGACATTCCATCATAGATAGTAGTTGATGCCCAAAGAATATGTACGTCTGAAAAATAATATTGTTATCAAGTTAAATTAACTTTATGAGTTTGTTTCACGTCGGTCAAAACAATCAGCTAACTTTACGTAAATATTTATTTATATTTATATAAACTAATAGAAGTATTACTTTTAACATTGAACGCACAGGATTTGACTGAAAGTGATACTTGACATACAACGACAATTTACAGTCCCCCATAGCTCAAGGAATCTAAGAGAATGTGTTACTTTTTTATAGCATATTAAGATTATTATTATAAAAATATAAATTAAGTAATATGTTTATGAAATATGAGAGTGCTTAATAGAGGCACGTACATTCTTTGGGATATTGTAGCCGAGTACATCGTAATCTTTGGAAGTGATTCTGATATTACCCATCGCTACCGGGAGCATTCGCATTGACTCTTTCAAACAAGCTTTGAGATACGATGTTTCACCTAACTTTATTTTTTCTCTCAATTCATGCTGTTTGTTTGGATTTTTTGACAGAAGATATAATGTCGATGTCATAGTATTGGCAATCTGTAACAAAGTCAAGGTAAATAAAAATCGAATTAAAAATTATACTTCAAGTTCTGTATTTATATATCTGTCAAAAACAATCTGGCAACCTTTTTTTAATTTTATTCGTAGATTTCATTACTATTTTGCAATAATATACATTGTTGTCCTTGTGCGAAAGACTTATGTTTTACTCAGTTTTATTTGTACTGTTTGATCTTTGCCTCCTCACGAACCGAATGAAATATTAGCTTATTTTGCCTTGTAAAGTGCTCATTTAAGTATATGTTACGCCTGTACCTTTTACTGATAATTGTATTGATATTGATTTGAAGTTAGTTCACTTTTCATTACGCGTAAGTCTTCAACATTGTCGTCACGTAAAAGTCTAAAGTTTAAAGTAAGTATAAAGATTCTGGACAGAAGTTAATTTGCGTAACATGAGAGGAACCCAGTTCAGAGATATTACATAAGCAGCTCTTATAGGAACCCTTATCACAGCACCTACCTGCTCAAATAGGGTAAGCAAATTCGTATTTCGATGTTCAGGATAGTTAGAGATTTCTACATTGAACTTACAACTCTCGTGTTTATTGTCCCATCAGGCTCAGCTTGTATTGAAGTACAAACATTTGATTAGTTACTGAACTAGTACCAAAAATGTTTTTTTTAACTACTGTCGCGTGACCTTTTAACTTAGTGAATGTTGAGAGAAAAATAAGGCGGATCCTCAAAAACTGTTACTTTAAAAATCGCGAAATACATTTTATTCACCACAGATCAAGTGATTACAAACACGATCTGTGATGGCTGTCCTAATAAGTCTCAACAATTGATCGGTTATGACATTCTTTATTTCGATACTCCGATCATCCGCTTTAAACTCTAATATATTGAGTTTTTGGTTTATCAGCATATCTATATCGTTACTGTTCGCGTATACGGGTTCAAACCATATTATGATAACATGATATGACAGCGAACCTGTCAACATGATACTAGTGATGACACTAGTATCATGTTGCAAGATTCGCTGCGTGTGATAAACATAGTTAAACCCTAGGGATAAATAAGGACGGCAGATTGTTTACTGTTTCATTTCACAAAGCGTTTGTAGATTATAATTGACCAATAGTCACTCACCAGTTTCACACCTATGTTACAAAATGTAGGTTCAATATTGGTTTTTTACTTATATTTAGATAATATAATAAGATAATTAATTACATGTATGCTCTAAAAAAACTTTTAGCTACTACTGATTTTAAAAGTATAATGAGTAGGTCCTTACAAATGAAATTGGCATTATGTATGGAAGGAACAACAAATCGAATATCTTTAATATTTTTCAATAAATATTTTTTAATAAATATATTTAATTAATCAAGGTATGAACATTTTCTACGCACTTTTTTTATCTTATAGGTAGTTCATTGATCCCTTTTCTGAAAAACTAGTCAATAAAATCTTTAAAGACGATTTGGACTGCACCATCAGAGTTGATTTTTTTTCCCTTGCAACAGGTTATCCAAATTTCTAAAAAATGGTAGAAAAAACTGGAGAATCCATTTTTCGTCACAGATAATGATTCGATTAAAAATCCCTTCATTATTGTGCCAGTTCACTAATGTAACGTAGCAGTCGACGAGCGTTTGCCGGGTTGCTTCGGTCAATTCATGAGATACCTTTCAAATTTTTTAATCGTCCCAATTTGCTTCAAGAAGATTTAAAACAATTTTATCACTAACATTGCAGCCTGTAGCTAACTCGGACGTGGTTTGCGATTATTCCTTTTCTACAATAGCCTTGAATTCTTGAAATCTTCTTCTTGGGTCTCTGGCCGTCCACGGGGCTTGTTCTGAAGGTCGAAATTTCCAGAACGAAAACGTTGGAACCCAAAATCGAACTGTCTTTTCTTTTGCAAAACGACCTCCATACAAATCATTAAACCTTCGAGTCGTTTCCGCAGTACTAGTACTCGTACTCGTAAATAATGCGATATTATAAGTTTTCCATTTAATAAACTGAGTAAATCAAACGGAAAAAAAACAAATGAATGACGGTCAACGAACTAAAAATACATGTGTAAATAGTTGTAAAAAAATATTTGAAATTCCCTACCAAAGAGAAGAAATTTGTGATAGGAGTGGCCAGTATAAAAAACCTCATTTTCATATGAAAGGACCTAATACATATTTTTCTAAGCCTAACTGCAATTTTATTGCAGCTAGTAGGTGATGTGATTCGATCAAGGTGATACCTTCGAATAGAAGATCGACGTAAAATAGCTATAATGACTACTTTTTTATGGTGCCAAAGTGAGGCTTATATTCAAAGTCTTCCAAATTTTTCTTTCTGCTGCATCCCTCTATGTATCTTAAAGGTGTCCATGCCTTTATTTCCGCAGACAGTTATTGGCGTCGGCACTATTCACAATAGTAAGATAGACGATCTGTTCGTTTATCCCCGAATACCATACGAAAGATGACAAATATTTAACTAAGAACAATTATAACTCGATAAATATTGTCTCTACTTACTGTATCCACACCTCCGAATAATGTGTCCCCGGCCAATATAACAGCAATCCTTTCATCAATATCCAGTAATTTTTCCAGGACACCTTTTTCGATATCTGTTTTGTTTTTATTTTCTTTATTTATAGCTTCCATTGCTTTTTGGATGAAGTATTGAGTCACTCTATTAAAAATTCATATAACCAAAATATTATTTTGCTGGCAAAAATAATAAAAGTTACAAATAATTGATAAATAAATTAGTCAATTCTTTTAAAAAATGTTTTTTTTTTTTAATATTAAACTTAACATCGGACTAATAATAGATTACTCACATTTCTTGATCTTCATAAAGTTTCATAGCCTTTCTGAAAGTTGAAGTAGAAATGTATCTCCAAAGACTTGGTTTGAAATCTAGTTTATTAACAACTTCAAAGAAATCGTGTACTATTTGAATAAGTTTTCTTACAGGTGAATCCCTCGTAAGGGTAGGGTTGAAGCAATTAAGTCTACCGCCAAGCGCTATAACGCTTATCGATTCAAGAGCCCATAAGTTCATTTCAACGTCGAAAATACCTTCAATCATGTTTTTTTCATTTCGAAGAGATCTCATTCTAAAGTATTAAATACAAAATTATAATTATCTTATTAATCTAACTTTAAAAACCAACTTTTGTAAAATGTCAAATAAATTTAACAATGCCAAATAAATTTAACTATATCAGATAAATTTAACAGTGAAGATACATTTATTGATAATATATAATAACATTTAACTACAACTGGTTTTTTTACCATTATTAATGCTAAAAAAAACAAGTACCTAATGATCATTTCCTCTGCTATTTCATTGATCCTCGAACTGTAAAGTTTGATAGTTTTTGTTTGAAGTAGAATGGGATTCACCATAGACCTCAACCGTTTCCAGTTTTCTCCGATACTGAAATGTTAGTTTATTTAAAAAAATTATAATTTGTTATATTTTATATATTAACTTTAAAGTTTATATTATTAACAACATGATTCATTTAAAAAATAAAATTGACTTAAGATACATTAAATGATATAGGGAGTAAAAATAACAAAATAATATTGTTATTTGGTAAGAAGTATAATAAAAGTTATATCTTTACTACGACGTTAACTAAAACATTTTAAATAATATTGTAATTCTTACTCATTAACAAGGCCAGTTGGCTTTGATGGATCTCTTATATGTTTACTATAATGTTTTCTGTAATACTCAAGTGACTGAAATCCAGGGCGATTAGGCATCCAATTTTCCCCTCGAAGGACCTAGATTTAATGATATTACATAAACTATGACTCTATGACAAATCCCATTGTAGGTGCCTTCAATATGCTTTGTCCACATTTTGAATAAAACATACGTGGTTTGATGAAAGAGAAGCTGGCTTAACTTTAATAGGTTATTTTCGTTACATTTAATGAAAAAAGGGAAGGAATAATGTGATTCTATATATTTTAACTTTGAACATACAACATAATCTGCATTTTTATCTAACAAAATAATTCTTTAATAATACATTTTGAAAAAACCAATTTGTAAAATAGATCTTTGAATAAAATCAAAGTTAAAACTTCTTACTCGTGCAGCGCTTTCTGCTTCAAATATAAAAATAATGGGCTGCTGTCCCAGAATGCCATTGAGTTTTACTATCGGTCCGTAGTTCTTGAACAAGTGGTTTTGAAATTCAAATCCGCTACACTCGTAAAGGGGACCTGGGATTGAGAATTTCAGGAAAGCTCAAAAAACTAATTATTTGTACTATAAAAAAGCTACATGATTATAAACTTTTATAAATGGATAAACAATAAACGTGTATGGTATACTAAAAATAATGGAATTAGAATTGTTTTTTTAAATTATATAATACACCCAAAAAAAAAAAATCTAGATTTGAACAACATTATTAAATTTATTCATTCGTTGGACTTATGAGTAGCATATAATAAAAGGTTACATACTCCCTGGTAGAAAATGATGTATTTGTCCAATAATTGGTAATGATGATGGTCCAGGTATATGCTTCCATGATTTAGTGTTACCGTTTGAACGTGATTGGGTTTTTGACGTTGACAAATTGCTGTGAATACATAACGGGTTATTTGTGAGAACAATTTGGTGATAAAACTAAATAGATTTAACTTATATTGATAATAAATCGATAGTTTAAAACACATTTGTATTTTTTTAATAATACCTTACAAGTCTTTTAATAGAAACACTGGACGTAAACTTAGTTGTCATGTTTCTTAAGGCATAAACTTTTCCTTATACATGTAATTAAGAGTGATACACAATAACTATAATATTTTAGTTGAATTGGTGATATTTAACAAATTGAACATGGACGAAATTGAACAGATGTGTGAATATACAAAATAAACATGACTCATTCTAAAACACTTGAAATAATAATGAAAACAATTATCTAGAAATAAGGTAATATGTATATAATAAGAACTTGATTATAGTGTTATTTATTAAAAATTAAGTCTGAACCTGATGTACGTGTCTATTGAATATTGAGCAAAATCAATCATATTACTTGAGTTAGTATAAGGTGATTTATATAAATAGATTTTGTTAAATGTAGGTATACTTTACTTGTATTACGACATAATTCATGCTACTAAAAATTTTATAGCTTGGTAGGTGTAAGCTAATTATTTATTAAGAGCTAAGTTCATACTAGACTGCTTAGAAGAAGAATATTTCAATAAAATTGAAATCTTAAAAGTCTTATTTTTTTTTTAAATCTCAATCTATTAAAAAAGTAAACGACCTGTTCTTTTATATGCCGATATTTTTAATAAAAGCATTAACTTATAAAATTCAATTTCTTGCTCTGTACTTCGGAAACAGGGTGGTATTAAATTATAAATATTACGCGCCTGATAATTTTTCAAAGCAAATATTTTATTCCAATAAATATTTTTTTGTTTTATAAATTTATCTCATATAGTTTATTCAAAATTTAGGTAATTAACACGATCGAGCATTACGAGATCTATCAGATCTCTTGCAGGATTCTCTTAAGTATTGTGAGTGGACTGAAATGCTGTTGTTTCACTCCTTGCGGGAGGCTTTAACTCGTTAAGTTCTTTAAGTATGAGCAAGACAAATATACACATTTGTATCCTACTTGAAGGTGAGTTTATAGACATAATAAAAAAATTTGGGATGGATTAGGTCCCTTATTACTTGCGTTAGGAGACATTTTAATACTCGTGGAATCAAACACCTCGTAGACGCACGAGATGGTGGGTGGGCGGCGAGAGCGCTGCGTGTCTCGTTTTAGTGTTGCTTAAGTATCAATGTGAGAGGACACGCGCACGCTTCGAAAATAGCACTCGCGTAAATATATCGACGTGTTTATATTTTAAATTGTTTTAATTGTTTTGATAATTCCGCTGCATCATCCAGTAAAATGAAAATCTTAAAAAATGTCCAGATTTGCCCTCGATTAATTGTTGAATTAATTGTGACAGTGATTCTGATTATGAAATATTTGATCTACCTAAAAAGAAAAAGACGAGAATTTCTACGCTGTATTTTATTATACGATTTCCTGAAGGAAGATGTTTT
Source organism: Napeogenes inachia (assembly GCA_959347355.1). NCBI lineage: Eukaryota > Metazoa > Arthropoda > Insecta > Lepidoptera > Nymphalidae > Napeogenes > Napeogenes inachia. Next base: position 19,627,157 of record OY365797.1, read on the forward strand.
CGAACGTGGAAACAAAAAAAGATGTTGCGTGGGTTGTTATGAAAAATTACCAGGCACGTTAAACAGTTCTGAAGCTTGCAAAAAAAATCATTACCACAATGCACGCACAATGCGAAAAGTCGATGTGCTTATCATGCTTTAATGGCAAACACTTTCCATTCAATAATAAATAACTACTTCGTAAATAAAACTTTTTTATCGACAAATAACATTTCACTTTATTCCCATCACTTGTCACTTCAAATATTGATCTCTGGTTGAGGAACAAGATACAATCGATATCTAATTTTTTATTTGTGGCTTATTCTTATGTCATAACTGCGTGTGAATATAGCAAAATATAGAAATTCTATATTTATATAAATTTAGTTATAAATAGCATCGACTAGGACGGCGTGCTTGAGGAACATATCCATCCTCGGGGGAAGGTTTTGCGGTCAATCAATCCCTCATTTCATTTGGGAAGACTAGGAGCTCTTCGATGTATATTACACCTAAGACGCTCGTAACACATGCGAGCGAACACAAACTCCGAGAGTTCACATCAAATCTACTTGTGTGGGATTTATTAAAGTTGTGGTTTAAAATCTATAATAATTTAAAGCTAAGCTATTGAGGAAGCTACGGGAACTCAGCGCACCTCAACAAAACACCTGACAATCTTGTTTCGGTCGAGGGTGCTGTATCTGTCTCTCTCTCTAAAGTATAAAGGTAGGGTAGAAGGTGGATTTGATAAGATAAATGAAATTAGAATAAATGTAAATTAATATAATCATTAATTAAAAAAACAATATAAAAGATAAGATAGATACTTATAGATACAGGTTTCTATAAAAAACTTTAGGTGTGAAACGAAAAGAAAAGCATATTTTCCCCAAAATTTCATGAGAATTATCTCAATGGCTGTGTCAGACTGCTTTGAGTCCGTAATGGTCATTTACAACTAAAAACAATATACTCATTAAGAAAGTCGATTCTCTTTTTAATTAATTTTACTATTATCTGTTCTGACTACAACTTTTCACAAAGTATTTACGATACCTTGGTAATAGAATACAACCAGTATGTAAAGTATGTATGTATGATGTGTATACATGTTCCTGTTTGTTCTAAATATTTATTTGGGGAATATAATTATGTAGACTATTATTAAAAATTCTGCAAGTGTTTGAAATTGCAGTTTTCTATATTTAAATACAAGCATTTTTTTGTACTTTTTCTTTCAGTTCTGTATAACTTGTATTTTCTCCGTAACTGCGGTTTGTTATTTGTGAGTGTTAGGGTCTGCTAAATCAATAACATTTTTATTTATATTCGTAGAAGGATGTAAGTTTACATTAGAGTGTGATTGATAGTTTTAGATTGGTGCATTTCTAAATATTTATATTTCTGTGGTTTCTATGAGAGAGAAAATGGATTTTTCGTTACTGTTCCTAATAACTATATCACGTTAATCTGCACAAAATAAAATAAAAAAGAAAGAGTAAAATACCTTACTTATTAGTCTGTTTATATACCTTTTATAAATGGATAGCGTGATATGTATTTGTTATCAAAACCTTAGGTAATCTTAATGGTAACATAACTAATAAAAATAACTATAGTCTGTGTTGCTAGAACCTTTAACCACTACGACAACATCACATCAAATTTGTTCAATATCCGTTTAGTATTTTTTATGACATTCATGAATTATTATAGTGTACATGCATATTATTAATTCTTTTTATATGTATATTTTATATTGTGTGGCCAAAATGGTTGCTCTAGACATAAAATCCCTGAAAATATAATAAAATATTTTTTTTTTTTTTAAAGTAGCAATACCTTATAAAGCAAACATAAAAAAGTTTCAAAAGCATCACAAGCAACCGAACATTTCTAAAGCGGCTTAGGGTCGTTCGGTCGATTGCAATAGACTTGGAGTGCAGCCAAACGTGCCTGCAATACCTGGACAGCTGATGTCATTTTCGAATTGCAAATATTTATAAAAATATTTCACTTTCTTGAGAATATATTTTTATATTTTATATAAAGGATTGTTACTGTGGCAAGCTCATCGATTTAACTTTTCATTATTATTATTATAATTATTTTAAATTTTGTAATAACTTTACCGTTTGATTATTTTAACTTTTACAACTAACGATAAAGTTTTTTTTCCCATTATGATGTTTTATTTTGCTACGAACATAATAATAAAATAACACGAATATATTTTTAATTTTTATAAAGATACTAGAAGTACTCATCGGCTTTGCTCGCGCTGTATAGTCAAAAACCAACTTTGATACCAACTTTCAACCCCTGTGTCAACCCCATTAGGGCTATTTTTAGCCTGTGCTTGATACTGGGTCTATAAATACTTTTATTTTGAGTTTCGTCCATATCAGACCGGTGATTTTTCTGTGAAAGCGTAACAGATAAACAGACATCCACATAATATTATTAGTAAGGAATAATATTTTTATGACATAGAACCATACTTTAAAAATATTTTACAAAAAAAAACTATACTGAATAGTAAATGAATAAAGTGCTTAAAAATAAAACGTATAAGTAAGAAAATACCTAAAGTGTGAGTGGAATAGGATAGCTCGTGACAGAGAAGAGTGGGCTGTGAACGTTGAAATGTATTGTGCTTGTTACATAGAAATTTCTTGTATGTAGATATTTAAATATTTATAATGTTAATATTATGGATTTCTTATTACCTGTTAAATTCGTAGACAAGGTAAATATTTTATCTGTTGACAGCTAATTACAATCTCTTAATTAGTCTGTGACATTACTTTTTGTTAAGATATTAAAATGTTGCCAGCTTAAGCTAACTTTCAAGTCTCCAAAATGTTATTTAAAATATAAACATTTTATTTGTATTTACTATTTTAATTTTCATTTATTAATCATTATTAAGAGTAGTATATCGTTAAATATTATTTAAAAGTAGCTGTCATATCGTTTCAGAAGCTTAGATGCCGCCAACGTTGTTTTATTATTATATTTATTAGTATAACAATTGGTTATCAATTTATTACACTCGTTTCGTTCTTTAGATAATTAGTGCATTGTTCTTAAATTATTTAAATATTGGTCTTCTTCCGATTAATATCAATTTTACCCACATTTCGTGTAGCGCGGCTTGTGCATAGCCACATTGTTTGCTTATTATGCATATTTTGACTATAAAATTCAAATTCGTGACCTTTAGATTTTTTTCTTTCGGAAGCATTTCCGAATCCAATATCTAACTAGCCTTCGGTGAGTGTTTTAATTATTTGTGATCTTATTAACGCATTTGAAGCGTTGTTTCTTAAATTTATTAGTGTTTAATTGGAGGGCTAATTTATTAATATGGAATAATTATAATTCCTATTGCCGGCACTTCCCGGGCAGTTTCAAATTTGTTCGAACAATATTTCGTAAGTAATTTGAATTTTTACTCTGAATTAGGAGAATTTTCATAGGTTTTGAGACTTTGTTTAATGTTATTACGTGGTAATATTTCAGTATTGGTCCGGATTCGACCCTCCGAGTCGACATAGACTAATAATTGCTTGCGAGGCCTTTTTCCTCCATAAGGTATTATAACTTATTGTTATCTGAATAGATGAATGTGAGATTAGTGATATTAGGTAGTTTAACCCGTAATTTATTTATTGCAGGAGGGGTTTTTTTGTACCTTAGAAGATACGGGTATATTATTAATTGGTTCGCGGGGGTAGACGTGAATATTCGGAGCGTTGTCCTGTTTGACCTGTATCCGGCTTCCTGACTAGCTCAGTTCAAGAAGCTCGTCTATATTGTAATCCCGATAATAAATATGGTGATGTACAAAAATAATTTATGCCATTAATCAACACTTCCATTTTCAAAGTTTTATGATTATAAACAAGTGTTTGACTTCGCTTATAATTTGTCAGTGGCGCCTAGGTTTTTTTTAGTAATTTTTATATACAAATTCACTCTGAAAAAAACGTTGAAACGAAACAAAATACGTATAACACACGTTGCCAAACCTAAAACATTTTATATATATTTAGAAACTAAGAAAAGAAAATAATGACAAGAAAAAAATTGAAAAAATATATCTTTATATCGATATCTAATATATCTAGAACCCACTTTTCAGTTTTGATCAATTCTAAGAATCGTTAGATATTAACATTTTTTATAAGCAACAACTATATTTTATAGAAGCCGTCTATTAGAACCAAAAAATATGTACCTCCTCTTCTTTGAATTAACAAACGGATACAAAGAAAAACCGATTAATTTGCCTAATAAAAGAATTAGTACCTCGAAAATAATGAATTTAAAATTAGCTTCTCGAAAATATTAACATATTTAACATCGTTAGAGCATTAACGCTTTTCACTGTCTACACGAATACTACACATGTTTTTCATTTTATAAAGCTCATCATATTTATATAATTAATTTAAACTTTTATTATCTTGAATATTATATCAAAAATACCAATAAGTTTGTGAGAACCGAAGCACATTATTTAGTCCAAATTATGAAAAAAATTTGTGTAATACATTTTTTTTTACCTGTATGAAATTAAAATCAGATCAGGTAAGCTTTGTAATACCAAAAAGCGCTATGTTAAAGTTTTATATGAAATAAAAGAACAATATATTAATATATAAATTACATGTTTTAATAGTAAGTTTAACTACTTATCTTCACTTAAATACTAGGAACATTCTACGAGCTACAGCTGTAGGCGCATTAGTTTCGGGTCGTTAAAGCTGAAATGTGGCATAGGAAGTAAAATTAAGGTAGAATGTTAAACATTTTTCACACAAAATGTTGTGAAAGTCTAGCGCTAACTTAAAGTCTTTATTCGTAATTCGAATTTAAGTATAAATTCATAACTATGTCATTCAACTGCCCAAATCTCAATTATTTAACGCATTATGTTAATTTAAAACATAGCAAAATATTTTTCGAAAGTTGGTGAGATTTCCACAATATTTTAGATAGGTAGTGAAGGATGGTACCAACTTATATTTTATCTCGGAACCGGCTCCTACGGCACCCTTGGGAACATATGGGGCAATCCTGTTTTAAACTGCGCTCTACAATAATCACCTATTAATATTAAACAATGGTATTGCACTAAGCGTATTCAAAATACTGAAAGAATTCAGTTTACATAATAAATACAATTCTTCAATTTTATTAGCATACAACGAAAGTGTACTTCCGAAACATGCACGGAACATGGTTCGACGTAAGAACTAATTGGAATTAAATTGCTATTGACTTATGACGTACAGATACGTTTGATTATATAAAGATTAATACGAATTGAAGTTTACCATATATTTTTCAATAATAATAAAACTAATAAAAATATTAGTAGTTTTTTGTAAATCTGAATTTGGAAATAGTATTTTCTTTCATAATGTGATGTTTGGAAGAACTAATTTTAACTTTTGTAATAAATTAAGTCAAAATAAATTGCGTATGGTCTGGTTACCAAATCAAAAAGCACACATTCAAGTAAATGTAATCCTCACATACAAAGACGTAGGAAAGTCGTGAATAATTCAGAGTTCCCGTCTCTTTGCGGTGCCTGATAAATATAAAATTAGACAAGGATGTTCTGTATTACGATACAAGAACTATCATGTTGCTAGTTTTAGGTATGTGCAATATTATACAATATTATATTTCATGAAAACAAAAAATAATTATTTTTTTTTATTATTAAGTAAACGTCAAAAACATCACAGAGTATACAGCAATATATAAAGCCTGTTTGTTGTCTCGAGAGAATAATGGTTGACAATAAATAAGAGATCAAATTAAAAAGCTAATAATTTATTCGAATTCTTTATTGCTATCCTCGTTATAATTTTCTTGTAACAGGATTATCCATTTTTTTATAAAATTAATGAATATTGTACATCCTGAAATTATTGCCTTGTATTATATTTTAAAATTACAAGTACGACTTAACTGCTGTTGATGCGAGGAGGAGGCAAGACGTAAATTATTAATAATGTCGTAATGTGTAGACAATAATAAACCTTTACATTGGAAGCCACAAAATAGAAAGATAAGAATATCGTAATTGAAACCATTCAGCCATTAAGTAAGAGTACGTTTTTAAAAGTTTATTATTCATGTAATCAAAAATATAAATTTGCAATTCGTTCGTTTTATATATTATGCTTGAGAAATAGTTATTTTTATTTTACCACTACCCCATAATAAAGCATACGTAATGTAATTTTTAATAAGACTCAAATTAATTTACCTAACTCATTTCTTTGCGGTTCCTACATAGAAATTAAAAATGTTGACAATTAATTTTTGTTCCATTCTTATCAATGTTTAAATGTAGGTACATTTGTAACATACTCGTAATATCAGTATTATAAATGTTATATTTTTTATACTCATTATATATAAGCGGTATGATTTTACATTACCACTTACTATTATGAAAAAAAATATCGACGTCACTTAACAGATTTATAGTTACATTATTACCAGTTCCAATTTTTTATTTAAATTTTGCCCTCTTTTTTGTAGATGGGGGTTCTTTTAATAAATCCACCTATTATTTGCAGTGTCTGGTTCTGAACCCGATTAAATAAAAAAATATTTAAGTTGTGCTGAAGTATATATACCATATATCGTTTAAATAATATTCTTCTAAGTTTAAAAAAGTCTTTTAACAATACTTGGTAATAATAATATAAAAGAAAACCGATTGTTTCTTTTTAAGGTATGAAAAAAGTTATTTATACAAAGCGTTATGAGCTCGGTACTGATTGTAATTGTTTTATTATTCATTATAAGTTTGAGCCATTTCACATCTACTAAATTTATAAATGAGTTGTAAATGACTGAGAGTCATGATCGCACAATAATATTGCGCCTAAGATAGAACTCGACACCACCATCTCTCTGACGGGGACCCTCGGTCATGCGTGAAGTGTGACAAAATCAATATTCCGGTATGGTGGGCGCACCACCTTCTTTCCCTTTCTTTTGGTATTTTGGTACGTACTTAAACGTTACTTGGTTAAAGCCCAATGACAAACGTCATGGCGCTTTAATTCGTACAATAAACTCTTCATATTTCTTTCAAAGATTGAATTACAATATATTATCTAATACTAAATATTATTGCCTGGTACTCAGTTTAAATTAAGAAAGGATTAATTTATCAGCACTATGGATAAACTTAGGATTTTGGTAACCAATGGAATCATCGTAATTTGGTAAATGTGAATCTGTGATAGGTGTGTTTCTTGATATTTCTTCGACTTACTTTTATAGATAAATATTATATAAAAGAACATGCTTAGCTTGAGGGATAGCTCCTGAATTTATTAAATTTACTTAAAATTACCTCTATATTGATTTAGAAAGGTATATCCTGTGAGACTCTGTGTTGAGGCCTTATTTAAATAGAATAAATGTAGTAGATATGATATGAAATAAAATTAAATAGGGTCAAAAGATTGTTATAGGTTCTATACTTTAACTAGACCTTCAACTAGTTCCGTAACATTCGACGAAGGTCAAGAACGCAACTCTAATAACGATATACTGGTACATTAAAGATTAGATTTTGATAGGTTTCTATTTAATATTTATTTTTAAGACCTTTTAAAAATAAACGATATTAAAATAAAAACACTTATCTACTCTACTTGTACTTTACAAATAGGATAACTATTTAACTTTAAATATTATTTATTTATTTTTTTTTTTAATTATCAGAATGTAGATTTGAAATAAATGACAATACAGATAATGATATAAATCTGACATTGTAAAGAGTTTCTTCCTATTTTGGTCAAATATGGAGGCAAATAAATAGGCTAAATTAACAACAACTCTAAGTAAGACAGTAGGACAGATTCAATTTTCTGTAATATGTAAATGTTGTAACATATAGACTTCATGAATAATTTGAGATAAAAAAATATTTTTATATTATTTATATAGCTCTGGACATTACAAAACAAACAAATTGGCATTTTTAATGACAAAAACTGACTCGGCATGTGATCTCAAGTGATGATGACTCGACGAAATGTGATATTTGTGCTGCGATGAATGTTATACAGCACTTATTAGCAGATTTTAATATTTTTCATAGAGGGAAGTTATAAAAATATTATTCTTATAGATATGATGTTGATCGTTTTGGGCGTCCTCTCGGTCCACCGGCTGTAGACTGTGGTGTGTGTATTAAAGTATTAAAGTATATATGCATGTTGATTTAAAGCAGACTTGATCATAAATTTAGGATATAATGGGGTTAAAAATCTTTAAATGAAATGCAAGTCCCAAAAAAAAATAAAAAAATAACCCCATTTTAAAAAACAGTAGTACAATACCTCAGTAGAAAACTAAATTTAGACTACTCTCAAAAAAACAAAATCGAATAACACCAAATTTAAATTACCCCTATTTCAAAATGTAACCTAAAAATTTTACTTTCGTCATGTATAAAAAAATGTATAACAAGTTAAGAAATTTAAATTAATTACATTTAAATTACATTTTATTATTAGAACACAGTTGTTAAAACTATATTGGATTTTATTTTAAGCCTGGAGGTCTATGCATGCATGAATGTATGAGAATTCAAATTGCCGCAATGCAATGCGAACGAAATAATGATGTCAAAGCTATTCAGAACCTCTTTCATGTTTACAAACGTTATTCGAAACAGTGAGTTCCGTTTATATTGCCATGCTAAAAAAGCTTTTTTATAAAAACAAGCTTTATGTAATTTTTTTCAATTAATTGTAATTTTTTTTTTTAATCTAACCAGCATTTAACAAGATTTATATTTTACATTATAAATTTAAATTGTTAACATTTCGAACGCTTCGCAGCAATTGCGTTTACGAGAAGACGAATTAAGGGGTGTATGTGTGTCTTGTTACAAATTTATGTGTGCATCTTAGTATCATGTAATATAAAGTACAATAAAATAATTTAAAAAACATAGGACTGCTCGGATACCGTCATGTTACTCTGGAAACTGAGCTACCGTGTCATTATTGGGCTTAAATGAACTTGATAGTCTTTAATGTATCATGGGTCTTTATCTTTTTTTATTATATATATTTGTTCCTATATACACGCCTAACATGGATTACGTGTTTTTAAATAAGATAATGGTTTTTTTCCGAATGATTTATAACAATTTGATTGCTGTAATTTATGTAACTATAACGTCATGCATAATTTAAATTCAGAGAAAATAACGTTAAATATATTAAAACTCAGTACTTTGATGGTTCCTCAAGGAATGAGTATAATAAATAAATACTAATGATAATTGAGCGAATGGCATAGCCATTCAATTTTATTCAATCTCATTCCTTAACTCTTAAAACATTATCATATTTATATCTAACCTTATATTGTCTCGCATATCTAACATCAATTAATTATTATCTAAAAATATAAAAGCTTACATAAATAACGCAAGTAAATGTCAGCCTCACGAAGCATATTCGTTTTATACTATAGAGATGGAGGGAATAATACTTGGGTGTCACAGCTAGAAAGCCTGCAATTCTTTACATGTGGTACTAAGAGAAGTCATAATGTACGCAAAACACAGAGGAACATAGGTTAAAGATTCTCAATTTATGCCTGTACCTTTCTTTTTCACGAAATATCATACATTTATAATGGAATGCATATAATTTGGTTAATATTTTATGACACTTTATTTTTATGTATTATTAATTGTAGTAATTTTTTACCAAGTTTGGGTAAATAAAGTTTTGGTTCGGTATACGAAATATATAGATAGAACTCATAAAATGTCGTAAACGTAATTTATTTTTTACGATTTCGATGTTTTACCAATTTTTAACTTTTTGTCATTAAAGAAAATGCTCTATTTTTTTGCTTTTTATCTTCAACAATCCTAGTAATATAATAATTCAACCTATTACTATACTATCGAATACCCTTGACGAATTTGATTTAAATAAGTTGTCGGGGTCTCACACTTCATTTTTATTTCCATTAAATAAGGCTACCTTTTTCACGCTATCACGCGAACCTCACAGTGATTTACATTTATAACTATTTACACATCACGACAACCTATAATTTTATTTTTTTTCATAATATTTTCTACTAGAACTATTTTAATTCCAGTGTTTGATACAAAACTTTTACATAGTCATTAATAAAACTAATCAGTGTGGCAACACACTTAGTTACAAGTAGACACGTCAAAACTATATGGAACAAGTTTTGATCAATACTAAGAACAGCGCAACGAAACTAATAACTGTAAGTCGTTGTCGTATTCAATAACAGTAAAACTGTGTTATTACAGAAAAGATATATAATTCAATGTAGGTTCTCTAGTCCACAGCCACAATGTTAGCGAATATTTATTAATTTAATAGGTATATTGTATATTATTTCAGTTTAATTCAAATGCAAATTTACATGCTGTAATTCAGTAATAAAAAAAAAAACTATTATTTATAGAACAGTACTCATAAGTCGTTTAATCTTTTAGCATCATTTAGTAATATTACATAATGATTATAATTAATTAAAAATAAAATGATTTTGTTAATTCTAGTTATATAAGTAATACTATTTCTTAAATAAATGTAAATTGATGTATCTTAATGAATGTTACAATCAAGGATGTTGTTAAATGTATGACTGACTAGAAATTTAAAAAAAAAAATCTGAATCTGAATCTGAACTAATCTTGAAATGGCAAACACGTTAACACATCGTTTTATATGAACTCATTCAGCACATAAACGGCTTACCAGCTATTTTACGCCAATCAGCAGTCAATTAACTACAGCTCCAGGCTCCTTATTGATGCCTACAAAATGTTAAAAAAAATTTTTTTTTTAGTCTTTTAGTATATGTTACATTAGAAATGATATATTGTGTGTATTTTATAACTTAACCACGCATGATATTTAATATAAACCTAATGTGCAAAAATTATATAAATATATAAGCTTCATTAAAATATCTTATAAATGTTGCTTTTAATTTAGTTCTTAATACGTTGACGATAAATAGAATAAACTAGGTATTGAAAGACATTCTATACAATATTGAATTATGGGCGCTGCTGTAGATTCTGATTGTAGTAATACAATTACTTAGGAGCGTCAGGCACTTCCCTTCTCTTTATGGCTGCCGTCTTAGTACTATTATACTAGTATATTAGATAAAGAGCATTACAAAATAGCTCAAATATCCTTCTATTTAAATATTTCGTATAAAGGTGTTTTAGCATCTACAATTATAGACCTAGAGAAGAAAAAAATACTATAAACGTATATACCTAAACTTCTTGTGAGATCTGAGAATTTAGATGAAGTGTATTAATAAAAATAACCATGGCATTTATAGAATCTATTAAATCGCTTTACATCGTAAACTAAGTCAAGACAATGAAATTAACCTTCAACGCATATATATAGGTAATCATAAAGAACAAATACTATGTAGAAACACAAGGTCTCTGATGAATTGGAAGAGATAATGTAAGCTATGTTCACTAATAGCCACTCAGATGCTAATCACGCTAAGTAGTTTAGTGTAATATGATATGTGCTTTCGATAGTATTGATATTAACTTGATAAGTTAGTAAATGGTATCATTTTCAGTGCACTTTATGTGTTTATATATTTTTAGGTTTTTTTATGATTATGTCTTGAGCCTGGATAATCAGTATCTGATAAATCTAACTGGAAGATTTTTTTGTTTAGCTTGCTTCTAAGTCGAATACATTTTTTACTCATGTAGATTATATACTTAACTGTTATTGTTCACGAAAAATCTATTGGTAAATAATACGAAAATGTTTAATATTATAAAACGTAGGATGTATGAATACAGTATAATTGAGTTTTTATAATATGTAAATTGTAATATTTATGTTGTGTATATATTGTAATTGTTATGTAATATTAATGAATTATAATAATATGTAAATAAAACACCTCTTAGAAAAAAGATATTTAATCTAATTTTTCTGGTATATCAGTTAAATAAAATATTTCATTGTTCACAAAATAATTGAATAACATACAAACAAAATATTTTATTTTATGATCTTCACTTGGTAACGTTACAATGACTGTAAATCAGTGAATCGTTATGTCTGTTCGGATCTTATCGGATTTGTTGTCCCAAATTGGAAACGACAAAGGATTTTAAGACACCTTAATAACAATAGCCGTCGTCCGGTCTTTGAAGGCTTATACAATATACACTGAAAATTCCGACAGTCGCAATCCGTAAGCCCAAATTCTCTTTAACGTATTTCTGAAACGTTTGATGTTTGACAAAATGCGCGTCCTTTGATAAATAATTAAATAGATTTTCTCTTATTTCTTCCAATTATTTTTATGTCCTTATCTATTAGTTAATTACAAAATTTATCAATTATCGATTATACAAATATTTAAACCGATCGGATTTTTCTACCTACACTTTTTTCCGTTGGTTAAAATCCGTTACGGATTCGAGTCGGCAAGGAAGGCGATAGCCGGGGGTTATGTAGGACTACCCAGCAGCATAGATGAGGCTACCATTTTTAGGGCTACCCACTAAAATAAAGAACTGTTGACCTCATCACCTTAGTGGAACGCCACGGGTTTGCTTTCGCACTCACCGTGACGTTTCAAACATCATATCATCAATAGTATATTTGCGTCATACAGTTTATTCATACACGAAACATAAATCGTTAAGACCATGACTGTCGTATTATGGCTGTCTGTAACAAATTGTCTTTCATGTAATGGATGTAATGACACAAGCCTTAAATCATTAGGCCTTTCTTTTGAAGGAAACAATCGAAGTGTATCTCTCGGGGTTTTATAAATAAATAGTGTATGGATTTGTAGTGAATGTAGTGTATGGAGTGAACGTAGTGTATGGAGTATGGATTACTTTAATTAAAATAAGACGTAAATAGAGAACATTTTCTTTATAGTTGTAAATTTGTTTTAAAGATAGTGGGATATTAAACCTATGTAATTTTTTAAAGCATCCTTTGTGTTCGATGTTTTTTTTATCGTAATAAAAAATACCTTTTGATGTTAAAGAAAAGGAATTAACTAAATTTAAATAGTATATGAAAAAAATCAAAGACAGTGTAAACATTCAATAATTTATTACATGCTTGAAACACCACATTATTATTAACGTTTTATAAAATCAATATTATAATGCCCTATAACTTTATTAACTTTTATTAAACCAAAACACGTTATTCATCATCATAATAAAATATAATATATTCATTTGCATACAAAGTACAATTTATTTGTCTTGCTATACTTAACAGTGCTGGTTTACGTAATCTAATATATATACACATATTTCTATAAAGCTAATATTTACATTGTCTTAAAGAAGAAGCTTTTAATGAACAACAACGAACTGTCTCACTGTACGTCCTCTTGATGTCTCCATTCTTTGATATTAGATTACTTAAGTTATATTCGATTTAACTCTTGTACATTTTATTTACATTTATAAATATTATAGATTATGATATAATTATTTTAATGAAAATAAAATATTTATATAAACGAGTAAATTATTATATATAAATGTTTTATAAGAACGATATAGGTATATATAATTCTACGCGTTTTCAGATAAATACACATAAGCTAAAATCATACAAGTTACATTAACACACCCATAACATATAACTTACTAACATTAATTGTTTATAAAGAAAATTATTAATTATGAAAATCGATAACTTCACCTGATAAATAGTAATTGTTTTTGTATTGTAACTATGAATTACTATAAGTAGTCATAGAGAATGCAGACTAGCATCAGTGTCACTTTCAGCTCCACCGAGCAGAAGACTCGTCTCACACGGGAGGGGGTGAGTAGGGGACTGGACCTCAGTGGGTGGCTGTCGCATTAGTCACAGTTCGATTGCAGCTGATCCCTTCCACGTGACCCCAGCCCTCAAAAGGTGGTAAAGTCGCAGCACGCACCATATACATAAACACTGAGAAGTTATTTAGGTTAATCTAAAATATTATAATAAATATTTATATTTCAATATTTATACTTTTATTTGCATCAAGATTGGATATATAAGACTTATATTTAAATATAAATATTTTTATTTGTTCAACGATGTCTTAGATTTGAATAATGTAGTAAGTACCTAATGTATATTTAATTGCTGTTATTAAAATATTAATTATCTTGTTCATTGAAATTATGTAAATGTAATTGCTGAAGTTAGCAAACGTTTATTAGTAAGAGGTAAATACTCTGGAATGGGGATCTCGAGCAAGACTTGATGATATACTTACATTCAAAAGAATTCTTGGCATTAAAAATGATACTTCTGCTTTACACATCGCGTCGAATTGCTGAAACAAAAATAAGTATATTTTAATAGAAAATGTATAAAAACAATTACACAGTTCACTCTATGTTTATTTAGATTTTTAACTAACATTTCCAGCTATATAGCCGTACCTATAGTCTTCTATAATAATATTTTTATTAATTCTTAAAAAAAATATTTTATCATTTTATTCTATGTTTCATAAATGTATAAAAAGTACGTTAGTATGATGTTATGATAGTTAATGTTTCATAAATGTATAAAAAATACGTTAGTATTATGATAAGCTCAGTTGTTTTATCTCTAGTATATTTTTAATACTTTAAGGTCCAAATTTATACAACTTCCTAAAATGTTAACAAACAATTAGCCATCTTGTTCTTGTCTTGTTATTGAAGGGACCGTTGTCAACTGTCAGATGCAAGAGTCTTGTACATATTAATCAATTACAGTTTCTTGAGTATTTATTATTCACTTGTTGCTATATTATCAAAACTTTATCAAAATTTTGCACAACAACTTTGCAAAGTTAAAAAAATACCTTGTGTCATTCTTATAATTTGAAAATAAAATAAAAATCATTTTTTGAATTAAAAGATTGATCTTGCTGATTATCTAAATTAAACTAAAGTGACGAAACACTTTATTATTCGGTAAACCAAATTTAACCAGGAACTGTTAATGTTAATTAGTATTTTATTAAATTAATTTGGCTATTAATTATTTAGTCTCAAATTCCAAAACCAACAGTTACTGTAAAACCAAATAATGTTTTATTTACATTAACCATTACATAAAGAAACAACTACATATTAAATATATTAAGTAATCAAAATGCTAATGGTAAGTGGCGCCCATTACATGGCCTCTATAGTATATATATTATATATATATTATATATATATATTATATATATATATTATATATATATATTATATATATATATTATATATATATATTATATATATATATTATATATATATATATATTATATATATATATTATATGTAACAGCAGTATACATGCTAATCGAGTTATAAATACTTGGAATATGTCAAGGGTATTCTTAGTATTGATTAAACCATACTAAGAACACTGTAAGCAATGTGTCAGTACTTAAGTAGTTACTATATTTAATTGCTAGTTTTATAAAACGGGCGAAAATTGTTTTATATTAACAAAATATGTTTTTCATTACGTTCTATCAGTATAACTGACTTTTTGTTTTAGATTCTTATTCAGCTGAACAATTATTTTTAATTAAATAACATGTAACGCTGAATAAATGATTTCTTTTGTGAGTTCAAGCAAGCAAGCCTCAACTTCCTTTAATCTAAATTTAAAAACATAAAAGCTTATTTTCTTTATTGACTATTGATTTGGAATAAAAACACATACATTATTACATTCATTAAGATTTTTTGGTTCATTTACTAAAACAGCAAATATACAACTCAACATACTTTATAAAGTCATGATGTTAAAAGACTAGGCTATTTTATCTGTTTTTATGATATCGAGGCATGACACTAAAAGTATTAGATATAAGAAATAATATTTACTTTATTGACGTGATCTCGAAGTATATTAGAGTAAACCATAGCCATCGCCTCTAACGCCATAAAGGTCATGCAGCCAACTACCCAAGGCACTAGGAAAGCTACGTTTTCCTGAAACAAAATACACAATTGAATCATAAAATTCGCTACTTTCATAAATAACAAGAGATGTTAAAGATAACATTTGAACACTTTTCTGTCGATTGCATTGTCTCCTAATAATAAATATTACAATACAAATACTACATAACAATACGAGGCTTCTATATACCTATATTCTAACGGTATGGTGTTCTTTCAACACATGAGAAAATATCTTCCCTAAATTGTTCTTCTTGTAATAAGCTTAATGTAGACCAATTTCTTTAAAATAAGTTCCGTACGCGAAAAAAACTGATGATTTTCTCGATATTTTGTGTTTTAGTTATGTATATTATTGAAAATTTAATTTTGAGACTGTCCTACAATCAATATGATCCTCTTACAAGTCTATAGGACAACCTCACGTTCTTAAGTAATGATAACAATACTAATAATTTTATTGTATTTAATATTTAGAATTAAAAACCATACAGTTGTTATAAAATAATAACATAGGCTTCATTGACTCGGACTAGTAAGTATGTTGTCATTTAGATCGTGAAAAATTGGAATCCAACCTGTCCAATTTGTCACGTGATATTGAACTACGGTAATAATACGGTAGTAGTAAAAAAATAAACAAGTGATTGACAGGAGTATTTACTAATTCATATCAGTATTTCTTCATTGTCCTGTCCCTTGTGTTACTAGAATATAATGATTCATAAACCAATATTCATAATATGTCTAAATAGAATATAAACTTTGACTTTACTTAATACTTTGACTTATATATTTTTTTTCTTTGAAATTGATTATATGGTTTTAATTTAAACTTTCTTATATTAAATTTAAGTTAGTTGCCCTTTGATAGTTAAATATTATTGACGTAAAAAATATTGTATTTAATAATGTGATCTCAAAGCTCATAAATCCCACAAACTCCGTTAAGATAAGCTCTTTACAACAGCCATAATACTGATAAAGATATAAAATAAAATAAAGGCCTCTCGTAAAAGCTCACTTGACACTTGATCTTATTTTACAAGATACTGAGGCATTAAAATATTTTCAGGGAGTGCTGACTACGAGCACTCAAAAAAAATAATATTTTAAGTCAAAGATAATAAATCTTCAATGTTTGATTGTTATTCGCAATCAAATATTAATTTAAAATTAAATAAAAAATATTAATTTATTATTATTAAGAGTGAAGTAAAAAAAACCCGAAGAACACAGTAAATTATTATACATAATACAATTATATTCATTAGTGTAAAAATCTACAAGCCAGTATAATATATATTCAATACTAAGAGCAGTTTAATAAGCGATTTAATAAAACTAACTTTGTATATCCCGTAAAACAGAAATATGCTGAGCACAATCATAAACATCTGTGTTCCTATGATAGCAAAATATGCTATCTGTACACCTGAAACAAAAAACAGAATTAGTAATAGGAAAATACACCACACACTTAAATAATGGCACACACACACCAACAAACTTAAAATAAAGCAGTATTGCTATTCGTAGCTTACACTGAAGCTTTACTTCTTTTAATAAATTAGATACGATTAAATTAAACGAGGTCCAAGGACTAGGTAAACAGGGATTTTACTACGACTGTTTCTACGAGCACGTAATCGATTCTGAAGTGAACAAACAAATCGAGCAAAATCGATCACATCGATATCGAAGGTATTTTCTGGGGCGAGAAAATATATAGTAGGATTACGTTGGATCCCTTAGTAAATTGCGTTAGTCAATGCTTTTGTATTAGAAACGAATGGATCATTAATTTAAGCAATGGTTATTTACTTGGATTATTTTTGCATCCCAATTTATGTCTTTGGAGGTAATAAGAAATTCAGGAAAAATATAAAAGCTTTTAAAAACCTAGCAATACAACATTTTATTTTTAAGTTCAACTCACGGTGTTCTTCTAAATTCTATGAATGATGAATGTGTAATGAATTAGTTATTCATAAACATTAAAATTCAATTTTTAGTTTATTTTCTAAAATAACTTGCAAATAATGTTTAAGGCATAATAATGACTTCTCATAATAAATCTTACAATAAAATTACTTTACATAGATCTGGAATGTTTCAAAGTTGCTCAACATAATGTATTCCAATTTATTATATCTTTACAACATCAAATTTTAAGTAAGTAAAGTAAGTTCTTATAATATATATAATGTAAAAAGTACTTAAGACAAAACCCAGTTTTATTTTTCACCCTACAGATTTGATGGTGCCCATAGTGGTAACTTAGCTAACCGTGAAAATCTGAAGTTATAACAATATATGTGTTGAAAAATATAATTTAATATATATGTATAAATCTTACAACAAAGACATTGCCGTCACGGATATAACATTACATATTATGTGAATAGCTATTTTACTGCAGTTTGCTTTTTACTGTTTTCGAAACGTTCTCTTCGTGCTGTTTTAAATAAACGTTGACAAAGTGTTGATTGCTAAGAAATATAGTATATTGTATGTATGTTTCATATAATTAAAATGGAAAGAAATTTTACAATACTAAAGTTAAAATGATAATGATATTTGGGAAGATTTGTGTCTATCAAATTTATTTTATTTATGAAATTTTACGGGTTACATCCCGTGATATACTGTGGGTCAGAATATTATCATGCCCGGCTCATTAAAGTAAATACATTAGATTCCAACCTTCAGGCAATGCACCTGAATGCATTATCGTAAATTTCCATGAACAAGGATAGTTACTACCACAGTGAGTCAGGTGTACTGGACGAAAATATAAAAATTATTGCTTTCGGCTTTTAGGCAAATTACTTATGAATTACAGAACTATAATCGTAATGTAAGAAAATTAAAAAAATATGTAACAACAACATAGAATACATATCATATTTAGATGCCAAGTAAATTCGTTCTATGGTGTTAATTACAAGACTTAATTAGTGCTCACCGTAATAAACATCGTCAAGGTCTTTGTACCTCTTCGCGTTGACTCCTATTCGCCAACTGTACAATAGTACCACTAGTATAGATATATTCTGAAACAAAAGGATATATATCAGTTGGGAAACTTAATTTCTAAATACATATTTGAAAGTAATCCTAAGTCAAAGTTTTTTATTTTAATTTGAAATACTCTACACAATTATGAAATAGCTTATACATTATAATGATAATCATCAAAAATCTTAGCAAAAGTTTGGTTTCACAAGTTAGTTTTATATTTGAATGCTTCCAACATTTTCAAATGAGTCAAGAAGAAAAAGTACTCATACGTAGAACAAACGTCAAGACTCTATGATGGAGTTTAAGCATTCTATGAATATAACCAAAATTGGTTTTATATATTTCTCTTTTATTCAAGATCCTCTTTACTTTACGACTCAAGTAAAAGAAAATGAAAGACGAAATACGTTCTAGTAAAGATTTTATGACTAACGCTTTTAACTTACTTGAGGGACCAAATAGGAAAGCCAGAAAGATATATAAAAACTCTGTGCAAGTTTCACAACTGAATTACTATTGGAAAACATAAAGTTATTTAAGAAGAGTAGGTAATGTTAACATTCAGTAAGATGCTTTGGTATATTCATGGAACCAAACCAAGTTATTATTTAAAAAACAATGTGTTTTATAAATATATATTATTAAAAGATCACGTTGATATAATGTTATTATTAATCTTAAGGTTAATTATTATTTCTTAAAGAAAATTAAATATAATTAAATAATTTTACAAGATTAAAAGCTGACTGTTTCTATTCTTGTATAAGGCTCAGGAAATAAATTTGATGTTTTGAAAATTTTTAAATATTTGAATAAATGAAAAAGTAATTAATTTTCAATATCTTATTTTCAATATTAAAAGAAAACATATTAGAGAGAAATAGACAATTTTTATCGATGTTTTGATTGAAAGCTTTTTATAATAATCTTGAAGTATAGCTGAAGTTTATGTGTGTCCTATCTGTACAAGAAGTACTTTGTTAGACGTAAAGCCATGAATGGCTTAGATATAAATCCGTGATTCCAAAGATCAAAGAATAACAGAAACAGATAAAAGTTCAGTTTCGATTTTATTCGTTTTGTAATAACAAATATTTGCTTACTTGTCGACAAAGCGTTTTTTGTTTACTGTCTTTTTTATAACAAAAATATACAATAGTTCACTTTGTGTCGAAAATAAAGAGAAAAATTTTAGATGCGAACACTTTTATCTAAACATAACAATACTTACCTTGCTACAACACGAATACAAAACATGAAAAAGTTTTTTTATATTTAAAATAAGGTAAAACAAGAATATTAGTTTATCTCTATTTTAAGTAGAAATTGCAAACCATTTGATTTTCATTATGAAAAATAATCCAAAGAGAATTGTTATCCCATACCAAAAGCCCAGGATCATCTGTAGACGAAGACGAAGAACTGGCCAGCAAGTAGTTAATAAAAAAATGTTTTTTTTTATTAACCACTTGCTGACCAGTTCTTCGACTTCGTCTTCTCCCTTTCAGACTCAAACAAATTTAAATGTATACATCCTACTTTCAATATTCACATTTTAATTCTATTAAGAAAGTGTATAAATAAACATTTTTAGTTTTATTATAATTGTAAACTAAATCTTTCTTTGTGTTTTCAGTTTCAAATTCAACATTTGTTTCCTACCAATGTAACCATAAAAAAATCATAAGGTTCAGTAGTTTTCTGTGTTGCGTAGAAAAACAAACAGAAACAGTTTTTTAAACGATACTGTATCATGTAGGCACCGATCATTTGGCATTTCGGTTTTTCGTTTTAAAAACCGAACCGAAACCGAAAGCGATATTTAATATATTTCTTTTACCTCATTTCCATTTTACTGAATGTATAATGATTATAATGATTTCAGTATTTGATTAAATACTAAAGTGGATATTATAGATATATATTTTTGTATTTATTTTTAATGTAATTAAAATTACCGCATCCATGGCGTTAAATATGTTCTTAATATCTTTAATGTAATAAAAATGATATAAAAATCCATAAAATAATATTTATAATTATATATTTAAAACGATTAAAAAGGAATTCACTTTAACTAATGGTTCAGATAAAATTGTTGAATACTTAAAATAACAGTCTTTTAAATCTATTAGTCGAGTATTCAAAAGTTACTCGTATGTCAATACATCTCTTAATAATTTTGTTCAACTGTCGAACCCTATTGAAATGAGATCGAACGTTAAATCTAAAGATAACATGTTCCAAGTATAAATTTATTGAAACAAAACATATTTCTTATATCAAACAAGTTTTAGACTACAACAAAGAAAATGTTAATGTTAGTCAAATAAATATATTTATATTTATTAAACAAGGGTGGGTTCTCGAATCAGATTAAACTATTACAGTAAGGAGGTACCTAATAAATTTAACAAAATCATTGAATGATTGATGAATTTAATTAAAAACCACCTTGAATATGACTTCTTAGTTATTTATACTTTTCCATACGAACGTATTTCCACTAGTGACTGGCAGTCTTTTTTGGTTTTTTATTTTTTATTCCATCTTTTAAACGGCCGTCTATCAAAAAAAAAAATGTATTTTTTTTTTACTTACACAGCATCGGAGAAACGGAAAGGAAAAGTTATAATACAACCTTACAACATTTATTTGATTGAATACAAAACTTTTAACTAAAAAAATAATACGTGAAAATATATGACATTTTTCATTGTTATCCTAGAAACTAACTTAACTATTAGAAACTTGTAGTTTTAAGGAAAGTGAAACTAATTTTACTAAAAGCTTTTTATAAGTGACGATATTCATAATATATGATTATTATTATTGTTCATAGGATGATAAAATATATAGTATAATAATATAGTCCACACATAAAAAATGGGTTTTCAATTACAATACATGAACTGCGTTTAGGACGATGTACGAAAGATAAGCTGCTGTGTAGTACCTAAGTACCAAGGATGAATTAAATACAGGTTATTGAAAGGGAGGTGTAATTAGTAAAATATGTGAAACAATTCGACGTGACATGGCCCTTACATTATAAATAAATTATCTAATAAAAAAAAGTTACAGCAACAAAGTTCTGTTTGTAAATATTTAAAAAAACTTCACATTTTATCATTAATTAATTCTGTAGGGTCTGTAAACTGTTTAATAAAACAACTTCTATCATATTCAATATCTTGTAATTAAATTAACTGTACTAACCACCTGTGACAACGCTTCATATTTCATAATCATTTATGATTGACAACTTATTTACCAACTGCGTTGTATTCATATGACCTGCATGTATAATTGTATGTATAATTGTATGTATGAACATTCGTCCTACTATGTAAATAACCAACGCCCTCATATCGCTTTATGCTTTGTGTTTGTTTATCTTACCCCATTCAAACATGTCCTTTGGTTGAGTTTACCTCTAATTTAACTAACACTCGAAAAGTTACTATCGTCGAAATATTAAAAATTGAATTTAAATTTAGTAGACGAGCTTGTGAAATGTTAACATAAGTTTATAAAATATCTAGACTCACGGGAATGAGTCGGGTGATGTCTTTTTTAAAAAAAATCTGATACAGTAAATTTTAGTATAAATATTTAATATTCGAATCCACCTAAGAGTGTAAATTCAATTAATTAAGTTGATTAATATGACAGAGGCTAGGGAGCAGATTAAACATATATACGTTTACAATATTTATAGTACCTACTTTTTAAGATATTTAAATTCACATGGTTTAGTAAAACATTTGACTATAACAAGGACTTAAACCAAAACTAACTACTATGTTACTTGACTTGAGTTTCATAACCTGACTACTAAGTCAAGTTATGAAAACTAAGCTTGGTGTTACGTGATCTACAAAAATAAACGGAAAAGAAATAAATATTGCGATTTTTTTTATAATTCAATAAGGAAATAAATAGGTGAGAAATTTTAGGTTATATTATTTATTATAAATTAGGTAATATTATTTATTATATAAACATTCCATAATCATTTTTTGTCTAAAACTCAGATGTTTGAATAAAAAGTTTGTTGGTTAATTTATTATCATTTCATCGGAGATTGAGGGATTGTTTAAGTTACGAAAGTATCAAACTAAGACAAATTATACAACCGATAAAATTTAGACAGAGGTGAAGATACGGATTATAATTTGGGAGATTTTGAATATTTAAGTAAAATTACAAATTACTCTGTCGAATCGTTAATCACAAAAAAGGAAAATTTTCGTTAACTTGAATAATAACCCTTCTTGGGGACCGTCGTATTAATTTATTTAAATTTATGTGGGTCTAATTTGTATGGGCTTTATTTTATGAATGTAAATGGGATTTGGAATCATAAATTATTTGATAAAAATCCGAATGGTGACATTTTTTCAGTATAAAATAAGATTGTTTTAATTGTATCGACTAACATTATATTGTAAGTATTCTTTTTTTAAGGTATAATAATATTACAACTTATAGTTGTTTTTATGCATATCTATAATATGATATTTACTGTAATATAAAAATTTTTAGTGTTAACTTTCATTTTGTATATTAAGTCAGTATAGGGTTATTTTAGATAGATATTTTAGATATATATTAGATAGATATTTTAGATATATATTACATATTAGATGTGTAAATATATATAGATGTATATATTAAATATTTTATAGGAAGATATTATGTTTTTAGTATAGTTTGATTACACATTGCATTAGATATTTTTTTTATATATTTATAAATACATATTTATTTTCATTACAAAACATTAATTAACAAAAAAAACCTTGAAAGAACAATTCTAGTTGTACCTTTAAATCTTGTGAAAATAAAGAAAAATAGAAACATGCAAAAAAAAAACAATTATAATTTCATTAAATTTTTACAAAAGGCTTAAAAGCTTTGTGTCCTTTGTGCCATAACATTGTTATTCCTCTCAAATATAACAGAATACATTAATCATTTTGATAAATTTTACATAAGAATTAAAAGTATGGATAATTTAATATCTCCTATATAAATACACAATAAAAATTATTAATATATTAAATTTAAGTTCTATTACATTTTCATGTGACATATTTACCAATGTATAGAGGGCGCTTGCATATGCGGCGTGCTTGACGTGCAATGTTCTACAGCAAGACAAAGTCGTGTCTTGTTCATGGGCCGTCCAAGCTTTCATCTGTCAAAAGTATAAACATAGATTATACTAGCTTTATAGAACAACTATCAAAAGTATAATTTACTGCTGGTTATTTGTGTTTCTGTTACACTTTTTTTATATAACATAAATTATTTTTAGGCACTTTTTAGCTCCACACCAGTTGACTAAAGTTAGGAACAGATAGACTGAGAGACCAGTTTTGTTTTTCAATTTTTGTTAATATAAATAAAATTAAGGTTTTTATTTCCTGTATGTGTGGATTCGCAATGTAAAAGGGTGGGGAAAAAGTTACTTCGCATTTCATATGAAAAGTCAAGACATTTTTTTCAAAGTTTGTAACATTTATTCATAGTATATATTAACCATTTTGTTCGATAAACATTTGTCATCTTGTAGGTAGGTAGGTAGATAGGGTGACATAATCCCGTCGTTGTAGAAATTTTGGGACTTTTGATGAATTCTGTAGAGACCGAAACAGTTAGAAATCTGAAAGTGCCAGGTCAGTTCTAAATGGCGGATGCACTAACTCCAGCCAAACTCTTAATTTTTGCTGAATGGTCAAAAATGTTTGTGGTCTAGCGTTATCGTAACCACAGAAGTAGACCACACCCATTCTATCCATCCGTTCTGGCCACCTTCTTTCAAGTTCTTGCTTTAATCCCATGAAGTGTTGGCATTAAAAATCCAAATCTCAAAACGAAAAAAGCTTTAATTGAACAACGCTCTTTTAGTCCCAAGTAGACAGCATCTCCTTATTGCAAGTTAACCCAAATTTGGCCAGTCTGTGAAGCCTGACCAACATTTGGCCACGCCTTTATCGCACCTTTTTAAAGTATGTGATTCATCTTTTCATCACCAGTTATCAATCTCTTCAAAAACATGTTAGTTTCATTACGTCTCAGTAAGAAATCGCAAATGAGTACACGGTTCATTAATTTCCTTTTAGTGCGCTTGTGGGCCACCCAAATAACCAGCTTTTTGTTTACTGTTTTGTGGTCAATCTCTAGTTCTTCAGCTACGTAGTAACTATTGGCCATTCATTCAACCATTCTTGGTTCGCCTTTGTAACAGGGCGACCAGAGCTAATTGCATATTTGACATCGACTTGTGCTAGTCTTATTGACACTGCATGAAGTGCATAAACGTCACATTTTTATTTAGTGACTTGTGTCGCATTTTAATTTTTTAAATGTAACGAAGTATGAATAATGGCGGGAAAAAACATTTTACTTAATTGTTTCATTTTTTAGAATATGATTATTTTAATGTTATTAAAACCGGCCAGATACAAATAGTAACGCTAAAGAATTTCGTATTATAAGTCCATACATACTATATGCGAAGATACTTTTTCCCCGTCCCATTAAGTAATGAATTCGTATATGTGTGTATGTATACAAATTTATAAAATAAAATTTACAATATACTGAAATACTTATAAATTATATTTAATAAAAACATTAGCCCTGATTTCCTCAAACAACAAACAACGATCAGCTTAACCAAAGTCTTTAAGTAAAATTCTACCCCTAAGAATTATTTTTTTTTTGTTATAAGACCTTTAAACTTAAACCAAATCAAATTTATTATAAAGCTTTTAAGTTAATAATACAGATGTTTAAAAAAAATAATAAGATTTTAATATCGAAAGATTTATGGATGATATCGAAAGATTGCAAAACTTTTTATAAAATCATCAAATTACTGTAGGTGGAGATTATATTATTTAATGTTATTATTTTTAATAGGTTACATTTGATTAAATTAACTTTATATTAACAAATGTTTTCTTTACTTCATATCTTACACAGAACGTCTTACTTTGTCACTATTTTAATGTTTTAAGCACCACTAACTTATATTTATTGAAAGACTAAAAAATATTTTGAGATCATTTTCTAATTAATGCTACGACTTAAAAACCTAAAAATAAGCATATTTTTTTTAGAACTATGTTAAAACATATTTAATAAAACATAGAAATCCGTAGAACATTAAAATATAAAAGTAATACAATGAAATAACTTCCCTTTGCCACAAAATATAATAATATCCCCTCTTTCTTTATTTTTTTTTCATTCTCTACTTAAATAATAATTTTCATCACTCTATAAAAAAACATTAATTAATGGTTTGATTACCTTCGGGTAAGTGTTGAAACTGCAATGTTTTTGATTCACATAGCATACTAGGTAAGTCACTTGATATCGTAATAACTCGCGAGTACATTCACCGACAGACGTGCGATCACACCCGCGACTGCCTTTCTACTGAAGTCTGAAACTATGTGGCCTGTGATGGCAGTGCCACAGCTACATTTTGCTGAAAGCTTAAGTTTAAACATTGGGACATAGATTTAAGTATTATAAATAAGGAGAGTTTGTTGTGCTGTAATACATTTTTGTTCTATAATATACATTTCATTTCAAGATTTTATTATGTGTAATTAAAATAATACAGTTTTATATAATTCTATAACGTGCTTTCTTATTTTTTAGTTTTAGATGCGTTTTTACAAAATTAATGTTTCAATTTAGTGTTAATGTTTTAGTATTGCATCACAGTTATATACTATTTATTTGTAAAAAGAATGCCTTTGCAAGATATGATAGATAAAATAATACAATTCACAGTTCTATGTTATATAATTATCTAAATTTTAAATGCAATGTAAGAACATGTTTTCTTCAATTTTAGGTATTTTTAGTTTAAAATTTTATGTTGAGATTAATAATAGGTATATACATATATATAGGTATATATATATATAAATATATATATATATATATATATATATATATATATATATATATATATATATATATATATATATATATCAGATTTATTTGTAAAAAGAATGCCTTTGCAAGATATGATAGATAAAATAAATAATAGTTTAAAAAACTAAAAAAAACACGCTTTTATTGCTAACCGAACTAAAAACTAGAAAATAATTTTTAATGACAAAGAGTATAAAATTACAGTAGTAGAAGATCGAACAATTAATCATAGTGAATCGCCTTAATATAAAATTATAATAAAATTTAAGTTATTAACAGAATAATTCAATTCTGAGTAAAAATCGTGGGGTGCATTTTACTGTGATTCTTAACTATCCTCTCATAGATAGTTGCTAATAGAATGATTGTAATACCTTAAATATCGAGCACCCCACGCTTTTTACTCAGAATTGAATTATTCTGTTTATAACTTAAATTTTATTATAATTTTATATTAAGGCGATTCACTATGATTAATTGTTCGATCTTCTACTACTGTAATTTTATACTCTTTGTCATTAAAAATTATTTTCTAGTTTTTAGTTCGGTTAGCAATAAAAGCGTGTTTTTTTTAGTTTTTTAAACTATTATTTATTTTTTATTTTTTAGTCTGTGACAAACTCATAAATTGAGAAATCATTTCATTACTTAGATTTTTTTAGAAAGAATCACTCAGTGGTCTCCGTATGATCGATCAACGGGCATTGATCCGAAATCAATCGCCTTCACGGTTCAATGGGACTTACTTTCATCATTGTGGTTAGTTTTACCTCCAAATTAATGGAAAAATCCAGATTGACGTCGTTAAGTTGTCAATAGACCCTTAGTACTTCTACTGTTGAAGTCTCTTAGGAATAAGTCTAATTCATTAACCCGGCGTCAGCACAGTTAAAATATGTTACAACGATAGTAGGGTTGGGTCCAGGAGACCCGTGAAGAAAATCGTCATAATTTCAATAATTACGAGAAATTTACTAATATATGGCTGTAATTGGATAAAACGACTATAGTTTAAGTGGTCATGTATGAGTAAAAAGAACTTGAAGTAAAACTTTCTTTTTAATATTTTTTTTATGATAGTGGAACAAAATATTAACAAAAATAACAACCTTTGCTTTAAAGTCACAAAACTTGAACCAAATATAAACTTTTTTTCTAAAATATTAATAATTAGGATACATGTAAATCACATTTAATAAGACTACAAATAAAATTACAAATTAGTTTTATGAATCAGTCATATCATTGCTTACATATGCGCAGTCTCTACAGTACAATATTGCAAACTTAGTGCAGATATATTTGTTTCAGTTCTGTCAAGTTCAATTACTTTTTCAGTCTTTTTTGGCAGGACAGTCTTGCAACCTTTTTCTGACCTTCAGTATCTTTGCAGACGGGTCCCTGACAGGGTTTCCTAAAAAAATCGCGTATTGTTTGGCACATTAGTCTTAGCAACTGCAGGATGCCTTTACGGTCGCGCAAATGCTCACCAACAAGAGTAATGCGTAAATTGAGAATATGTAACAATGTTGTTATTTATCTTAAGAAATATATGTGCAGTTATTGAAGCCATATTTATATATATATATATATATATATATATATATATATATATATATATATATATATATATATATATATATATATATATATATATATATATATATATATATTATAAAATTTACAAGCCTAAATCGAATGTTTAGGCCTAAAGGCATCTATGGCCACTTTATTGTATCTCTTCCAATAAAATTAATATTTATTTATTAAATTAATATTATTTATTAGTCATTAAAAAATATTTTCTAGTTTTTAGTTCGGTTAGCAATAAAAGCGTGTTTTTTTAGTTTTTTAAACTATTCTTTATTTTTTTTTTTTTTATTTTTTTTTTGGGAAACTTTTATCAAATTATTGCATTGTCATCGGTCCTTGATACGTGTGCAAAGTTTCAATTTAATCGGATCGCTGGAACCTGGTGAAAATTAAGCTCGAAGATTCCGTTACATACATAGATACATACAACCCAAGCTAATAAAAGCGTATTAATAATACAATTCACAGTTCTATGTTATATAATTATCTAAATTTTAAATGCAATGTAAGAACATGTTTTCTTCAATTTTAGGTATTTTTAGTTTAAAATTTTATGTTGAGATTAATAATAGGTATATACATATATATAGGTACATATATATATATATATATATATATATATATATATATATATATATATTAAATTATATATTGCTATAAACAAATAAGTAACGAATTATGTCTTTAGAAATAAATTGTGAGATACAAAAATGTACTTCAATATCTATATAACAGCATCCAATCCAATTTATCGTTGGCTCTGGGGAGTTACTACACGATGCTAGCAACATCATTTTCTAGTAGGTTTGCTCGACAAGATATGGGTATTTAGTTCTGTGAATAATTACTCTTATGTTACAGACAACAGTTCTTTATAATTAATTACATATTCTATCTAAAGTTAACACGGTCTGACAGCCTTCCGGAAAACAGAAGAGATATAAAAATAATATTTTCCCATCAACTTCAAGACGCCAAACTTTGGTACGTGTACATATATACAGTATTTATATATAGTATATATATAGTATGTAAACCTACCTACATGTTGTACCTAATGTATGAGGTGTATTAGTATAACAGTATTTATACTGTCACTATTAAAAATAAAAAAATATTACATTTGAATTTGGAATCTGTCATTATTATACAATTTCATTGTGTTTGTTGTGTTGTGTTCATTGTGTTTTCTCATTTTGGTGCCAATACATTGTACAATATTTTGCGGTATTAAAATGGGGTGGGGTGATAAAGAGAACAGAATCGCTGTGATTACATTACGCATAGTAGATAAGGAGCCAAATGAAATTTTTAAAACTCTCCATACACTTGGTATTAGTAAAATGTTTGTGTACCGGGCTATAAATAGGTACAATAAGACTTCTACTGTTTGTGACAGAGAAAGATCTGGCTGTCCACGTAGTGTTCGTACGAAAAAAGTGGTCAAAGCAGTAAAGGAAAGAATTCGAAGAAATCCTGTCCAAAAGTAAAAGATTTTATTTCCGGAAATGAAGATAGCATCTAGAACCATGTCGCGTATTTTAAGAGATGACTTAGGACTTGCAGCGTATAAGAGATGCACTGATCATTTTTTAACTGATAAATTAAAGATGAATATGGTGGTAAAATCGAAACAACTACTGAAGCGATACGCAAAGGGAGGTCACAGAAAAAAATTGTTTACGGATGAGATTTTTTTTACAATTGAGCAACAGTTTAACAAACAAAATGACTGTATTTATGCTCAAAGCTCTAAGGAAGCTTCCTAATTAGTCAACTGAGTGCAAAGTGGGCATTATCCGACTTCAGTGATGGTTTGGTGGGGTGTTAGCTATGAAGGAGTGACTGAGCCATATTTTTGTGAAAAAGGTATCAAAACATTGGCACAAGTGTATCAAGATACCATTCTTGAGAAGGTAGTTAAGCCCCTTAATAACACCATGGTCAATAACCGAGTATGGTCCTTCCAGCAAGACTTAGCGCAGGGTCATAAAGCTCGGTCCACGCAGTCTTGGTTGGAAGCGAAAATCTCGAATTTCATCACAGCTGAAGACTGGCCGTCATCTAGTCCCGATCCTGATCCGCTAGATTTTGATTTATGGTCAAATTTAGAGAATACAGCTTGCTCTTAACGCCATAATAATTTGGACTTCCTTAAACAATCCATACGACTAGCTTCTTTTGATTATTGGCCTCAACGTTTAAAAGACTGTGTTGCAGCCAATGGACATCACTTCGAACAAGCTTTTTATATTTTTAATTGTGTTATATTTGTGTATAAACCTACCACACTTTTTTTTTTTTTTAATAAAATATTTATGGAAAATATTTATGGCAAGACTAGGTAGATACTTATACTAATGTTATATGGCTAAAGAGTTTTATAGTTTTTAAAACACAAAGCTATAGAAACCGGCCATTTTGATGATTTTATTTTGAAATTATATATATTTTTGAAGTATTTTAAGCTTGCAAAGTATTAGAAGTATGTATCCGCTGTAGTCGTCTTTTTTCTGACTTCAAAGCAGTTGCTTAGAATTTATTTTTCGAAAGTGTAACGCTCTATGGTTTATGGAGACAGAATAGGTGGAATAGCTAAACAACACTAAACTATAACTAACTAGCTTTTTTTTAGTTAGTGTTAAAGACCCTAGGTTTTTTTTCTATTGTTTGTTTGTTTCTGGACTAAAATGTCATTTACATAATAAAACACGTCTGGGTACTTTGACTGCAAATTAAAACAATTAGCCATCATTACTTACGTAACTTGATATACATTTTATTAAATTAGGCATCTTTATTTTATTTCACCAATGTTTGTTATTGATACAATATTTATAAAGATAGACTAAGATTTAATCGTAATCGTCATCATTACTTTTCCAATGGTATATTTAGATTTAAAAAAATCTACAAAACACTTTAGATACTGATCAAGATAAATTAGCTACTACATTTTTGTTTGTTTTGTATTTGCCTTAAAAATACATATTCAAGGATACTTCTTATATTGAAAGCTGAAGTAAAAAAATTACTATTAACCTCGTTTGCATTTACACTCAATATTAACCTACCCAGATTATCTTCTAACACAAAATAAAAGTTTACTGTTTTTAAGGTGTGTGGCTTATCCAATAATATTTTGTTAAATATTTTCTAATATTTAATATTGACTCTAAACATGTAAGTGTGGTTTAGCTAAATTTTTATGTACAAAGAATTAAAAATTTATCTAAACGGACAGGACTTGAACCCATGGCAATTTAGTATTTGATACGATGTATACACGTCTATTCATAAATTTTACATCCTGTATTACGTGGAAATTGCATTTCTGTAGTCATTAAAATATTTATGGTCTCATATTTTTCTTTTTTGTTGTTTGTCGTTCATCAAATCTGAAGACATTAGGTTAATTAATTATCTTTTCACAGTTAATTAAAAATACATAATTAGTCTGTGACATATTGTAATGGTTTA
Organism: Napeogenes inachia; assembly: GCA_959347355.1. Classification (NCBI taxonomy): domain Eukaryota; kingdom Metazoa; phylum Arthropoda; class Insecta; order Lepidoptera; family Nymphalidae; genus Napeogenes; species Napeogenes inachia. The sequence goes on from OY365797.1 coordinate 19,659,246, forward strand.
GGAATTGAATGTTTCCACCTTTATGTTGTGAGTTTCTAAAAAATGTAAATAAAAATATTATAATTGAGTGATTTATTAAATTTATAAATTCTTATATTCTGGGAAAAAATTAATAAATTTTAACTTTTAAATGTTTACAGACAATAAATAATAAAAAACATATTTTTTCTTACATTATATTTATTGCTGCTTCGTATTATAATTACTAATATAATTCAGCGGTAATATATTATATTGTAATTATGTTCACCATTACCAATATTCGTAATTTTGCAATCCTTGCAAGATTTAGCATTTGATTTGTCTTCATCGCTTTCATCGCTATCGTAGCTGTATCTATGTCTATGATGATGTTTTTCTTGCCTGAAAAATATATTTATTTATTTATTATTAGGGAAGCGTAATGGCACAAGCTTTGTATTCCAGCAAGTCTGCAAATAAACAGTAAGTACATAAAGCTGCATAAAACCCAAAATAAAATAGTAAAGAAATAAAAGGAAACAAAACAACAAACCTACTAACATAAATTTATAAGAATTAAAAAGAGTAAAATATTATATAAAAAAAATACAAAGGACTATTCCTTTGTATTTTTTACTAAGATATCAAATGTTTTTTAACAAGAAATTGGAAAACATTTTTGAAACGAAGTTTCCTAATCTCGGTAGGTAATGCATTCCAGAGTTTTATAGTCTGTGTGATAAATGAGTTAAATTAAAAGTCAGTGCGCCAAAGAAGTATACAATTTTAGTGCAGTGGCGCTTACTAGTCTTATAGTGCCGTTATCAGAAGTCTTGGGAGGTCAGGCCTGCCGTATACGGGTCCTTGTGTCTTAGGTAAATGTTGCCATGAGAATAGCGGCTTAACCTTTGAAACTAGAAGGGTTGGTGGGGTTGAGTTGCTATAGATATAATCATTGGGACTGAAGGAGGTGAGGGAAGAACTGCCATCATCCAATTATTTAAGGTTAGAAATTGCTTGACAGTTGATATATTCAAATGATCTAACAAGACCTAAGGATAGAAACACAGCAAGGTTCTCTTGTCTTATTTTTTCAAGCCATGTTTAAAATATTAAGTTATAAAAATACATTCTAAAACTAGTCTAAGAGCAATTGCTTAATACCCAAAATGCATGCACCTTTAAATATTCCGAGATACTGTATTATTCTTTTCAACCCTCCAAGTCCATATAAAGTCAAACCACCACTTATATTATTTCTATCACTATGGCTACTTTTAAACTTCTAGTTACATAAACATTTCTTACTTTTTCCATTCTCGTCACACAACTATTTCATCTCAAGATTCGCATTTTAGTAGCTTAGAATCATATAACACGGTAACTCGTATTACTGTCTTATTAATTTTCTAAACAATATAAACAAGAACTATTTTTGCAGCTAACAGCATACACTAGATATATCAACAGTAAGAGATAAGGGCTTAAAGCTGACACTTTATGCAGACCCTAGAGTCAGTAAAACTGTCAACGTTGTGACAGTGCATTGGTATAAAACAATTTCGCAAGCACAAATCAACACTCCACATACTTAATGTGTGGCTTCCTCTTACAGGGCTCATCTCACAAGATAGTCTGTCTTACATCTTTTCGAGATCCACAAAAACCATAAAGAGTTTTTATATCCACATTTGCGAGTATATTATACATATTCATAATTACAAAATAAATCATTTTAAGACAAGCGAGTACTTTTAATTTAAATACATTAACACAGGCTAAAGATTTAATTTTCATTTTATAGAATTAAACTTTTATTAATCCTTAAGTTTCGAAAATTAAATAATTGTTTTACTTACTTCTCCATATTTTGTGTTTTTGATTCTGACTGTGATTTGCTTCCATAATGTATTTCGTTGCGGTTCTTATATCCATTACCAATATTTGTTTCAGTGCAGTTTGTGCAAGACTTGACACCGTTACTTTCCGAACTTTCATCACTATTTAGATATTTGTGCCATGATCTGTGTTTGTGTCTATGTCTATGCCTGTATTGTAAAAAATAACAATTTGAAGATATAACACGAGACACAAACTTACGCCATACAAAAAAAATATAATGAAAAATATATTTATGTGTATTTTAAATGTAAAAAAAACTTTATGTCAACTGTGACTTAAATATTATGTACTCACATATATATTCGTAAATAAACACATGAGTGATTAATTGAAGAAAAAAAACATAAATATTGTTTTTTACCTTGGTGATGTTTCTATTAATGATACTAAAATAAGAACAGATATGACAACAATCACTGCTTTATTCATTTTAGGTTATGATGCACTTAGACACATCAAACACCTCTACTAACTCTTACTATTCTATAATTTAATGACAATACTTTACTGTGTACAGTTAGTACTTATTTTATTGTTCCAATGTTGTTATCAAATCTGGTACAAAAAGGTCAAACGTGATTACAGAAATGAGTATTTGTTACAGGGAAACCCAAAACAGATAACAATTATTTTTACTTTTCTAGTTTATTAAGGTAAGGTATTAAACTAACGTGAACTTAAAATCAACCTTATTTCTATGATATTACCTATCAATAATATGAATAGTATAAACTTATTCTATATTTATATAAAAATCTAAGGTGATTTGTAACAGACTGTAAGTAACAGACTGCAACAAATCAGCTTAGATTTTGTAACAGACTGATTATAAGACTGTCCGTAACAGAGCAGTTTTCATATTAGTAAAATATCTACATACATGACCGATCTTGTCTTATGCGAGCGCCGTTTTTGCAGATACAATTCCAAAACCAGTAATCTTATTTTTTTTTATCTGATATATTTCTAATCTGTTATATTTCAAGGGGCCGTCCACCGTCACTGGTAGCTGATGCCGCAAAATGTAAGCCACGTAAGAATATTTTAGTCAGAAAAAGAAGACCCAAGTCGGTATTCGTTGGCCCTACCTACCATTCATTCATACCAGCCAGATATTGTATATATCGGCCTGATATATTAAATAACTAGCTGTGCCTGCGACTTAGTAAGCATAGATTCCGATTTCGATAAGACGAACCCGTTCATAGTTTCATCAAACTCCGGTAAGTAGTTTTTGCGTGTAGGAGTTTTTCTAGTTTATTTTTATATAATTCTTAATTTTTAATCACAGATATTTTTTTACGGAGTAGGTAGTCCAATTACGTTTTTTTTTTATTGGAAAGTATATTATTATTCCCTGATGGGACGACCACTATTTAAGTTTTGAAGAAATCTCTTACCGCAATGGTACCAAAATAAGATATTATTAACTTATTTATTTGTTAAACGATTTTAATTTAAAAAAAAACTAAATATTAAGTCAAGTCAATAACAATATATTCCAAAAAACTGCATTCAAATTGGTTAAGTTTTTTCTGAGATTAGCGTTCACAATCAACAAACATACATACAAAATGAAAAACCATTGTTTTGGGTTCTCTTGCTTTTATAAAGGCCGCCCATCATGATTTCTTTAAATATTTTCTATGTACAGTTTTTCGACCAGTCGCAATTTTATTATATCTACAGATAAAGATAAATTTCTTTGAACACCTTAAATACATATCTTTTTATAGAGTGAAGAGTGTGCAATGAAAGTTAAAAACGAAATATTACTCAGGGAGATGCTCAATTTCGATGTATAAAAGTTATTTAGACTAGCCATATTTTTTATACCGTGTTGCATACACAACTAAAAAAGAAACTAACTGATAAACAGACAAAAATTTCAAAAATGATACAATTGAATTCTGTTAGTTATCCCTTCACATCCTGGCTATATATTTTTTATTATTTTCAATGTACATAGACTACTCCTCTACAGATTTATGACATGTATATAAGATAAGAACACTTGCATGGTACCTATTACGTGATTGTCATAAATTGCCATAACTTTTTTATTTATTAACCGATTCAAATGAAATAAACACTAAATATTAAGTTAAGACTGTTAAAATATATTATTGAAAACCGCATTACAATTAGTTAAGCAGTTTCTGAGATTAGCTCGCACAAACATACAGACAAACAGACAAAATGAAAAACCATTGTTTTGGGTTCCCTTGCTCTTATAGAAGCCCCCCATTATGTTTTTTTTACGTATTTTCCATGTACAGAAATCGATCAGTGACAATTTTATTATAGGTATAGAAGATAAGCATACAACATTTGTTTGTTTTATTTGGGTATAGATAAGAAAACGGATTATACTTTGGACTATTTGAGTATAAGCCACAAAACCAGAAATATATAATAATATACAATAAATTATACAGGGTTATTTTTAATTAGTTGAGCACCTTTTGCAGGCAGCCTCTCTACATCAATCCCAACAACATTTGTTCTACGACTTTTAAAAAATCTTGATAAATAACTTAGAATAGACGAAACAAAAAATGTTTGCTCCCTCGACTATTTATTACTCTGTATTTTGTAAGCAGTCTAAAGTATAGGTCGCGGCAGTCTAGCGCTGTACGAAATTTGTAAGGTACCACGCACATAATACTATTATAACTTATCATTATTTTTTGTTTTATTTCAAACAGTGTGTAATAATTACCCAATCCTCGTATTGTGTATTAAAATTGTTAACAATTAATCAAGGTAGAATCAGATTATTTACAATAATACAATGTGTTATTTACAAAAGGATTCAATATTTACAAATTACCTCTTAAATTTATATCTCGTCGATACCGGTGCAAAATAGTCCCCTTCATATCCAACACAAAACCACACCTAAAAATCAACTGTTCACCGACTCCTCTTACTACACTTAGCCAGTACTCGCACTATCTTGGTGTACTTGATATTTGTGTTACGGCATCACAGTACTGTTTTCACTAATCGAAATTCGGTTACCGAGTAACGGGAGCTAGCGGGTCGCGCGACACACGCTTATCTAATTGACCGTGACAAACGACTGGATCAAGTTCAAACGTGCATCGCCGCCGCTGCATCACCCCGCCACCCGCCACCCCGCGCCCCGCTGCTCGTGTCCTTGGCACGTATTTTGCCTACGCAAGGTGCGTGGCCTCTCTTTGCTCAAGGTTGCGAGGTTGTAAAATGCTCGTTCAGAGGCAGTAAATAAATTTTGTATGGGAAAAACTAAATTTTTAAAACTATTAATTTTAAAAAGTCGTAGAACAAATGTTGTTAGGATTGATGTAGAGGGGCTGCCTGCAAAAGGTGCTCAACTAATTACAAATAACCCTGTATATATGGATTTTTACGAAAATTAATGGTTCAATCTAGTGTTAATGTTTTAGTATTGCGTCACAGTTATAATATATTTCTTTGAAAAAGAAAGATATGATAGATAAAATAATATAATTCACAGCTCTATGTTATATAATTTATTTCACTATCTAAATTTTAAATGCAATGTAAGAACATGTTTTCTTCATTTTTAGGTCTTTTTAGTTCAAAATTAATATTGAGATTAATAATAAGTAAATATATGTATGATTTGTTAAATTATATATTACTTTAAACAAATAAGTAACGAATTATGTCCTTACAAATATATTTTGATATACAAAAAGGTACTTCAATACCTATATAACAGCATCCAATCCAATTTATCGTTGGCTCTTGGGAGTTACTACACGATGCTAGCAACATCATTTTCTAGTAGGTTTGCTCTGCAAGATATAAATATTTAGTTCTGTGAATAATTACATTTATGTAACAGTCAACAGTTCTTTATAATTAATTACATATTCCATCTTACGTTAACACGGTCTGACAGCCTTTCGGAAAACAGAAGAGATATAAAAATAATATTTTCCCATCAACTTCAAAACGCCAAACTTTGGTACGTGTACATATATATAGTATTAATATATAGTATGTAACCCTACCTACATGTTGTACCTAATGTATGAGGTGTATAAGTTTAACAGTGTTTATACTGTTACTATTAAAAAATATATAATTTGAATTTCGAATCTGTCGTTATTGTACGATTGTTCATTGTGTTTTCTCATTTCAGCGCCAATACATTGTACAATATTTTGCGGTATTAAAATAGGGTGGGATGATAAAGAGAACAGAATTGCTGTGATTGCATTACACATAGTAGGTATGAAGCGAAATGCAATTTTTAAAACTTTCCATACACTTGTTATTAATCAAATGTTTGTGTACCGGGCTATAAATAGGTACAATAAGTCTTCCAATGTTTGTGACAGAGAAAGATCTGGCCGTTCACGTAGTATTCGTACGAAAAAGGTGGTTAAAGCAGTAAAGAATTCGAATTCCTTAATTCGACGAAATCCTGTCCGAAAGTAAAAGATTTTATTTCGGAAAATGAAGATTGCACCTAGAACCATGTAGCGTATTTTAAGGGATGACTTAGGAATTGCAGCCTATAAGAGATGCACTGATCATTTTTTAACTGATAAATTAAAGATGAATAGGGTGGTAAAATCGAAACAACTACTGAAGTGGTACGCAAAGGGAGGTCACAGAAAATGTTTGTTGACGGATGAGATTTTTTTTCCAATTGAGCAACATTTTAACAAAAAAATGACCGTATTTAGGCTCAAAGCTCTAAGGAAGCTTCCTAATTAGTTGACAGAGTGCAACGTGGGCATTATCCGACTTCAGTGATAGTTTGGTTGGGTGTTAGCTATGAAGGAGTGACTGAGCCATATTTTTGTGAAAAAGGTATTAAATCATCAGCACAAGTGTATCAAGATTCCATCCTTGAGAAGGCAGTTAAGCCCCTTAATAACACCATGTTCAATAATCAAGTATGGTCCTTCCAGCAAGACTTGGCGCAGGGTCATATAGCTCGGTCCATGCATTCTTGGTTGCGTTATATTATGATTTATGGTCAGATTTAAAGAGTACAGCTTGCTCTATACCATGATAATTTCTAGTCCCTAAAACAATCCATACGATTGGCTTCTTTTGATAACTGGCCTCAACGTTTAAAGGACTGTATTGCAATCAATGGACATCACTTTGAATAAGCTTTTTATGTTTTTAATTGTTTTATATTTGTGTATTAAACTACCACATTTTTAAAGTAATAAATGTTATTTGCAATTAAAAAAGTTTTTTTCTTTGTTACAATATTTATATCAAGACTAGGTAGATACTTATACTAATGTTATATGGCTACAGAGTTTTATTGTTTTTAAAACACAATAGAAACCGGTGGTTATGATGATTTTATTTTGCATTTATAAATTTTTTTAAGTATTTTAAGCTTGCAAATTATTGGAACTATGTATCCGCTGTAGTCGTCTTCATTCTGGCTTCATCAATTGTTTTGAGTTTATTTTTCGAAAGTGTAACGTTCTACAAACTATAACTAACAAGTTTTTTTTTAATTTAGGGTCTTTATTAAGTTTCTTTTTCTATTTGTTTCCTGTTTGTTCGTTTGTTTCCGGACTAAAATGTCAATTACATAATAAAACACGTCGGGGTACTTTGACTGCAAATTAAAACCATTAGACATCACTAGTTATGTAACTTAATATACATTTTAATAAATTAGACATTAAATTATTATTGACACAATATTTAAAAAGAAAGACTAAGATTTAAGTTAAATTAAAACGTAACCATTACTTTTCTGGTTTACTGGTCAACATAAATTAGCTACTACATTTTTGTTTGTTTGTTTTGTGTTTGCCTTAAAAATACATATTCAAGGAAATTCTTAAATTGAAAACTGAAGTAATAAAATAACTATCATCCTCGTTTACATTTACACTCAATATTAACCTACCCAGATTATCTTCTTTCACAAGATAAAAGTTTACTGTTTTTAAGGTACATGTGGCTTATACAATAATATTTTGTAAAATATTTTTTAACATTTAATAATGACTATGTTTAGAGTTATTATTAAATGTTAAAAAATAAGTGTGGTTTAGTTGATTTTTTATGAACAAAGAATTAAAAATTTATTTAAACGGTCAAGATTTGAACCTGTGGCAATTCAGTATTCGATACGAAGTATACACGCCTATCCATAAATTTTATATCTTATATTACGTTTAAATTGCATTTCTGTAGTCATTAAAATATTTATGGTCTCATATTCTTCTCTTTTGTTGTTTGTCGTTCATCAAATCTGAAGACATGAGGTTAATTAATTATCTTTTGACAGTTAATTAAAAGTACATAATTAGTCTGTGACATATAGTAATGGTTTAGGAATTGAATGTTGCCACCTTTAGGGTGTGCGTTTCTAAAAAATGTTAATGTAAATATATGCTTTTATAATTAATTAATGAGTGTTTTATTTAATTTATAAATTCTTATATTGTAAGGAAAACAATTTATTTAAAATGACTTTTTAATATTACAGCAAGCCCCTAAAATAAAAAAAAATGATCTACGAAAAAAGGAATGAATTTTAACTCTTAAATGTTTACAGCCAATAAATAATATAAAACATTTCTTTCTTATATTATATTTATTGTTGCTTCGTATTATTATTACTAATATATATCAGCGGTAATATATTATGTTGTAATTATGTTCACCATTACCAATATTCGTAATTTTGCAATCCTTGCAAGATTTAGCATTTGATTTGTCTTCATCGCTTTCATCGCTATCGTAGCTGTATCTATGCCTATGTCTATGATGGTGTTTTTCTTCCCTGAAAAAATATATTTATTTATTTATTATTAGGGAAGCATAATGCCACAAGCTTTCTCTACCAGCAAGCACGCAAATAAACTGTAAATACATAAAGTTGCAGAAAACCCAAAATAAAATAGTAAAGAAGTAAAAGGAAACCAAACAACTAACCTAATAACATAAATTACTAAGAATTAAAAATGGTAAAATATTACATAAAAAATAATTATAAAGGAATAGTTTGAGATATTTTTGACAAGAAATTGGAAAATATTTCTGAAAGGAGGTTTCCTAATCTCGGTAGGTAATATATTCCAGAGTTTTATAGTTTGTGTGATGAATGAGTTCAATTAAAAGTCAGTGCGGCAAAAAAGCATTCGAAGTGTTCAATTTTTAGTGCAGCGATGCTTACTAGTCTCATAGTACCGTTGTCAGAAGACTTAGGAGGTCAGATCTGCCGTATAAGGGTCCTTGTGTCTTAGGTAAAGGTCAAATCTACCGCACAATAGTAAATGGTTTAAGTAATACCCAGCACGGATTCTTAACAAAAAGGTCTACTGTCTCTAATCTAGCTGAGTTTTCAGAATTCGTTCTCAATAATATGGAAGGAGGTGGACAAGTTGACGTAATCTACACAGATTTTGAAAAAGCTTTCAACCGTGTAGATCACGCTATTTTACTAGCTAAACTGTATAACCTGGGTATACACGGGGAATACTTACTCAGGTGGGTAAAATCGTACCTCACTAATCGCTCACAAGCTGTTGTTATGGGAGGGTTCAGGTCTGACTTTGTAAGCGTACCATCGGGCATTCCCCAGGGCTCACATTTGGGCCCTCTTTTATATAATGCATATATATACGACATCTTTAGTTATTTCACAACATGTAAACATCTTCTATATGCAGATGATAAAAAGATATACTGCAAAATTAATAACCTTCAAGACTGTATTACCCTTTAAAACACTTTACTATCCTTGTCTGAGTACTACAAAAGAAACAATATAACTGTAAATATACATAAATGTCAACAAATCTCGTTCACTCGTAAAAGAAAAAAACTCAATTACACATATACATTAAATGACATCCCCATAACTAAAGTAAATGTAATAAGAGATCTCGGAGTAGTGCTCGATGATAAGCTCACCATGTCTGAACACATTGACCATATTACAAATAAAGCATACACCAACCTCGGCTTTGTCATACGTACATGCCAACCCTTTTCAGATTTGGCATCCATAAAATCGGTTTATTTCGCTTACGTCCGTAGTGTTCTAGAATATGCGAGTTGCATCTGGTCACCAACTTATAACATTTACATAAATAAAATTGAGAGTATTCAAAAGAAATTTTTGAATTTCCTTAATTTTAAAATACGAGTTTACAGTAATTATGAAGACAGTTGTGTCTTTCATAAAATGTTACCTTTAAAAGACAGACGAACTCTACAGGACTGTATGCTGCTACACAGTATAGTTAACAACCACCTTGACTCGCCAGCACTTCTCGCGAGCCTGAACTTTAATGTACCCTATAAAAGAACTCGACATACGAAGCTGTTCTCCGTACCAACCAAATCCACTAATTATGCCCAACATTCTACGATCAACCGCATTTGCACAAATTATAACAAATACTTTTCAAACGTTGATATCTTCGATACTAGCAAACAACAATTTAGAAAAGGTATTATTAATTTAATAATAAATAGTCATCAGTAAGATTACTTACTTATTCTAACTGCTATAAATAACTTGGACAATATTCTTTTTTTTGGTATTAAATTTTGTATGCATGTTATGTTAAAATTATAGTTTTGTAATAGTGATCATGCCATTATATTTATGTTTATCTTAAGTTCACTTTGATTGAAAGTGTTATTTACCTTCTTAGTCTACCTGGAAAGACCTATAAGGGCTACACAAACGTCTTAATAGAATGTAAACTGTCTAATATGTAACTGTTGGTCTTTTAAATAAATAAATAAATAAACGTTGCCATGAACGAGTAAAAGGGTTGGTGGGATTGAGATGCTATAGATGAGGGAAGAATTGCCCTCATTGTAATTATTTAAGGTAAAAAATTTCTTGACAGTTGATATATTCAAATGATCTAAAAAAACCTAAGGACAGAAACTCAGCAAAGTGCTCTTGTCTTATTTTATTTTTTCAAGCCATATTTATGAGATTAAATGATATAAATACATTATAAAACTAGTCTAAGAGCAATTGCTTAATACGCAAGATGCATTCACCTTTAAATATTCGAAGATACTGTATTATCCTTTTCTACCCTCCAAGTCCATATAAAGTCTAACCATCACTTTAGTTATTTTTATCACTATGGCTACTTTTAAACTTCTAGTTACATAAATATTTCTTACTTTTCCATTCTCGTCACACAACTATTTCTTCTCAAGATTCGCACTTTATTAGCATTGAATCATATAACACGGTAACTCGCATTACTGTCTTATTAATTTTCTAAATAATGTAGACAAGAACTGTTTAGCAGTTAACAGGAAATACTAGATGTATCAACAGTAAGAGATAAGGGCTTAAAGCTTGACACTTTATGCAGACCCTACAGTCACTAGAACTGTCAACGTTGTGATATTGGTATAAAACAATTTTGCAAGCACAAATCAACTCCACATACTTAATGTGTGGCTTCGTCTTACAGGGCTCATCTCACAAGATAGTCTGTCGTACATCTTTTCGAGATCCACAAAAACCATAAAGAGTTTTTATATCCACATTTGCCAGTATATTACACATATTCATAAATAAAAAATAAATCATTTTAAGAAAAGCGAGTACTTTTAATTTAAATACATTAACACACGCTAAAGATTTAATTTTCATTTCATAGAATTAACTATTATTAATCCTTAAGTTTCGAAAATTAAATAATTGTTTTACTTACTTCTCCATATTTTGTGTTTTTGATTCTGATTTTGATTTGCTTCCATAATATATTATGTTGTGGTTATAATATCCATTGCCAATATTTGTGTTAGTGCAGTTTGTGCAAGACTTGACACTGTTACTTTCCGAACTATCATCACTATTTAGATATTTGTGCCATGATCTGTGTTTGTGTCTATGTCTATGCCTGTATTGTAAAAAATAACAATTTGAAGATATAACAAGAGAGACAAACTTACGCCATACAAAAAAAATTTAATGAAAAATATATTTATGTGTATGTTAAATTTAAAATAACTTTATGTCACCAATCAACTGTGAATTAAATATTATGTACTCACATATATATTCATAAATAAATATATGGATGATTAATTGAACAAAAAATTATAAATATTGTTTTTTTTACCTTGGTCTTGTTTCTATTAATGACACTAAAATAAGAACAGAAATGATAACAATCACTGCTTTATTCATTTTAGGTTATGTTGCACTTAGACAAGAGGTGTTACTATTCTATAATTAAATGATAATAGTTTACTGTGTACAGTAAGTACTTATTTTATTGTTGCAATATTGTTATCAAATCTGGTACAAAAAGGTCAAACGTGATCACAGAAATGTGTTGTTACAGGGAAACCCAAAACAGATCACAATTATTTTTACTTTACTAGTTTATTAAGGTAAATATTAAACTAACGTGAATTTAAAATCAACCTTATTTCTATAACATCACCTATCAATAATATAACAGACTGATTGTAAGACTGTTCGTAACAGAGCAGTTTTCATATTAGTAAAATGTCCCTTCGCAATAAAGCGACACTACAAAACCACATACATACATGACAAATCTTGTCTTATGCGAGCGCCATATTAGCGGATACAATTCCAAAACCAGTAATCTGATCTTTTTTTTAATCTGATATATTTCTGATCTGTTATATTTCAAGGGGCTGTCCCATAGCTATTTTGATAATGCTGAGTGCTACTCGAACTCACTGGTAGCTGATGCCGCAGAATTTAAGGCCACGTAAGGCTACTCTAGTCAGAAAAAGAAAACCCAAGTCGGTATTCGTTGGCCCTACATACCATTCATTCATACCAGCCAGATATTGTATATATCGGCCTGATATATGAAATAACTAGCTGTGCCTGCGACTTAGTAAGCATACATTCCGATTTCGAGAAAACGTACCCATTTAAAGTTTCATCATACTCCGGTAAGGAGTTGTTGCGTTTAGGAGTACTCCTAGTTTATTTTTATATATTTTTCAATTTTTAATCACAGATATTTTTTTACGGAGTAGGCAGTCCAACTGCGATTTTTTTTATTGGAAAGTATATCATTATTTTCTGATGGAAGAACCACTATTTAAGTTTTGAAAAAAATCTCTTACCACAGTGGTACGAAAATAAAGTTGTATTAACTTATTTATTTGTTAACCGATTTAGATTAAAAAAAAAAACTTCTAAATATGAAGTCATTCAAATTGGTAAAGTTTTTTCTGAGATTAGCGTGCACAAAAATACAAGCATACAGACAAACAGACAAAATGAAAAACCATTGTTTTGGGTTCTCTTGCTTTTATGAAAGACGTCCATTATGATTTTTTTTTATACTTTTTATGTACAGTTTTTCGATCAGGACTATTTTATTTTATCTATAGATAAAGATAATTTCTTTGAACACCTTAAATACATATATCTTTTTATAGAGTGAAGAGTGTGCTATGAAAGTTAAAAACAAAATACGCAGAGTGATGCTCCATTTCGATGTATAAAAGTTATTTACATTAGCCATATATTTTTTGTCATGTTGCGTACACAACTAAATGAGAAACAGATAAACAGACAAAAATTTCAAAAAAGATAGAAACGAAAGTCTGTTAGTTATCCCTTCACATCCTGGCTATATGTTTTTCATTATTTTCAATGTACAGGAACTACTTCTCTACAGATTTATTACATGTATATAAGAAGACTTGCATGGTACCTATTACGTGACTGACATAAATTTACATAACTTTTTTATTTATTAACCGATTCAAATGAAATGAACACTAAATATTAAGAGACAACTGTTAAAATATATTAATGAAAACCGCGTCAAAATTGGTTTAACAGTTTTTGAGATTAGCTTGCACAAACATACAGACATAGGAACAAACACACAAAATGAAAAACCATTGATTTGGGTTCTTTTGCACCCCAGTGTTTTTTTTTTTAAATATATTCCATGTACAGAAATCGGTCAGTGACAATTTTATTACAGGTATATAGAAGATGACCATACAAAATTTTGTTTGTTTGTTATATTTAGGTATAGATGAAAAAACTGATGATTCTTTGGACTATTTCAGTATAAAACCAGAAATATACCAATATGGATGGATTAGCCATCAGGGCTAGCTTTCAAGGCTGTTGCTGTATTTCGTGTTACTGCCATGATCATTTGGTTTCGTGGGCATGAGGAAACTGCGAACAATGGCTATTTATAAAAAAATAAGAATAAAAATGGACATGAACAAAGTACTATGATATTTTTATTGAACACCACATTGCACTTAAAAATACATAGAATACAATTGATATGAAGAAAAATATGGCGGCCTAATTATGTAGTGATTTCTTACAGAGATCTAATTTAAGTAAAGTGACAAGATATAGTATTAAAGCATAATTTAAATAAGTATACATACTTTATAAGTAATAAATAAAAGAGGATATTCATTAAGAAGTACAATTTAAAAGATTGTTTAAAGATAAACACAGGATAATTAATCCTGCAATATTTCAAATTATTCTATTTATTTCATTCGCTTCTTTTTATCCTCTAATGTCTTTCTTCCAATCACAATGGATAAATACCAGATTAGAGAGAATAGAGTAGGTACTTATTGAAATATTATCTTACTTATTTATGATTGGTTGAAGTTATTTTTGCTGTTTATTTTGTCGTTGAAATATTATGTTACTTATTTATAATTGGTTGAAATTATTTTTGCTATTTATTTTGTCGGTGACATACCCGCCGTAATATATTTCGTTGTGATTTTTATACCCATTTCCTATTTTTGTGATTGTACAATTCGTACACTTTTTTTCATCTTCGTTACTTTCGGAACTTTCTTCGCTCACCTTAAATTTGTATTTATGTCTGAAAATATAGACAAATACAAACTAATATAAATTCTATAATAGACACCATAAGTAATACAATATGAATAAATTTAGACGTTTGCGTTACAGCTTTTTCTATCCGATTTATTAGATTTTACCAACTTAATACCAAAAAATATATAATTTGTCGAATTAAAATATTATATGATATTATTATATGATTTTATAAATTTTGATGACTAATATGACAATTAATATGAATTTTGCTCACCTTCTACTTGGTTTTGATTCAATAAGTGTTGACAAAACTAGTAAAGAAATTATAAATATTACTGTTTTATTCATCTTGGGGCTACCAGATGATTATTAGTAATAATAAACTAGAACGTTTATTCTACTACACAAACACAACAAGACTCATTACATATAATGTACACTCTTCATACCTACTTATCGTGTCGGGAGCAAAAGTTATCTTCTTGTATTACACTTTGACACATCTTAGAGTCAGTACATAAGATGATTTTTGTAGTTTTTTCTAAATATAACTGTTATTAATATATTAAATTCAAAGAATAAAAACAGATGAGAATAAATAATAAAACCATATTATTAAGAACAAATATTGAGATTTTGACTTTTAAAGTCTTTAAAGTTTCTTACTCTGTTATTCTAGCAAAACATTAAATAGTTTTTATATTATTTTATTTATATTAGAAGTTATCGTTTGCTTCAGTTTTGACTTTTTTATAAATCAATTTATCATGGAACAGACTTAAAAATATATTAAAAAAAAGAGAGACTACCCCCCATACATATGGGGATAAATTTTAAGTGATTAAATTTACAAATAACATATTAATCTAATAAGATTTTAATTGAATTTCTTATGATTGTTAAATATTAATAATACTTGTCAAAAAAGTATAATAAAATATTTCTCTTATTATCTTCTGTAGTACACTCAATCTAAACGACATATTTTTTGATTTTCATAGAAAGATACTATCCCATTTTCGGATTTTGCCAAAACTGCTCTGGCAAAATAGATGTATTTGTTAATCCTGACAATAACAAATACAACAAGACAAAAACTGTTTTAGCCGACCTCAATGCTGCTCTGGCATATACGTTGCGTTTATATTTATCATAATTACTATTTTAAAATTACAATAAACTAATTTTACTGCTGGAGAAACTTTTGCTAGTATATAAAAAGTCAAGATATTTTTTTTTGCCATTTTGCCAAGCCATTTTGCACTGATGTGACAACTGTATAGTACTCTGTGGACATCAGCAACTGCACAGGAGTATTACAAAAGTTGCCACCTTTTTGCAATATTTTATTAGTCTTATTATAGGTAAGAGAAAAAATACATATTGAAAAAATGCATATTGCAATCAAGTAAATAAAGGACAACTTAATTTTATACTTTGTTATACATATTAAGAAAAATATATATTCTTTATATTTGCAAGTTTTATCACAGTTACACAATTGCACAGTACTTTTGCAGTATATTTAATTTAAAGTGAATAAATAATTCTTTTTACATTTTCATTCTTATTAGGTTTAAAGCTATTTGGTTTCTGTCTTCACACCATATACTGTTCAATACAGTAATGTAAATGCTGATGTGCCGGAAATAGACGGCAAAAAAGACTTCACTGTGTACGAGTTTTAAAAATTGTCATTAGTCTTATTAAATATCTCCGTACTCTAAAAATTAAATATCTGATCAACACCACTTATTGTTGAAATTGCTATGAACTTTATTCTCTTTGAAAACATTATTATTTTATGTAATAAAATGTATAACGGTCGAAATACACACGTTAGAATTAAATATGTAGTCACATACTAATAAGTAATTTGTAATACTAGAGGTTCATGTAGTACTCTGTGGATGGTGTAAATTTATGCTGTCAAAGTGCTCAGCGCTGGCCATTATATGTTGGAACATTTCATTAGCATGGCGTCAATTTTAGACGTCATCAGCACTGACTAGTATTCTGATATTTATTTCGAAACAGAACCATAGTCTTCCGAACGTTACTGACGAACTTTTCTCGTCTTCACTTGTTAATTGTCAGTGGCACCTAGGAATTTAATTACAGAAAATCTAATTTTGACAGTAATACTATTCAACCCAAATATTTGAGTTTTTTCCTCAGGTAACGCATCTGAGCGGACACATTTATTTTTCTACAAATGTCTATTCTATTATTACTATACTCATGTTTACTTACATAGATTAAGTTTAGGTTTAAAAAAAAATTAAAAATAATAATAATATGTTGTTAATTGTTTTATTTTGCGTAATATTTATTTGAATTTCAGCTTATATATATGTTCTTTTTGTGAATATCCAAATTTTAGCTTATGTATATGTTCTTTTTGTGAATATTAAAAGTGTTCGTGTTGTGATGACCGTTTCCAAAGTCACCGATCTCACTGGTCCTATAAATATAACATAAGTTTAAATTTATTAATTATGCTATATATAAAAACTCAATGCAAACGACTTTTAGAAATTATAAATATTTATGATTTAAATATTTAATTTACGTACCTTTCACGGTTGTGATTAGTTTCATAATCATTATATGGCCGTCGATTTTCATGTATTTTTTTTTCATTAGGTCTAAAAGGCCTCTGATTATTAGAACTGCGATTATAACCCCCCTGCGCTTCATTGCCAACAAAACCATTATATGCATGTTTTGATGTTGTTCCATAATCATTTTCAGTTACTAATTGACCTTCATTCTCCTGTTCTGGTCTGGTCCTCCTGGTCTGTTCAATTCCTTGATAACTGAAAATCCATTAGCAAATATTATAATTTTGGATTGAAAAGTACCTTACTTAAATCAAAATGATCTGATCTTGGATGTTGTAGTCATATAATAATAAATATTTTCCAACAAGCAAATAATAAAAACATATTTCAGCAGGACTGTTAAGCTGAAAATCTTAAATACAACTTTTTCTCTTAAACCCAACGATTTTTTTTTAGTTAAGTTGATTTTCCAAATATTTTATTTTACAAAAATCTTGCCAGGACACAAAATTAACGATACAAGTTACAACGACAATAAATATAGCCAACAGGTTCAACCGTTCTCAGGTGATAGTCTTCCATACATATTTTAGTAGTGATTTTGCATAACTGTCAAAAACAAATAGTATAAACATAATAAAAACCGTCTTTAACTTACATTTTGTTTTGTCCTTGGTTTTCCTTGTAATTTGGAGAAGAGTTTTTATATATCGTATTCCGATTGCTATAACCATTACCAATATTTTTATGACTGCAGTCAACACAAGACTTAGAACTGTCTTCTTCAGAACTTTCTACGCTACTACTGACAAATTTACCCCAAAAGGAATATCCGTATCTGTAAATAATGGTTATCTATAATTTGTTTTATTTGGTTTTTTGGTTGCTTAAATATGAATTAAATTTTAAATTAGTAGAACCTGCGCCCGCCCTCCGGGATCACAAATTGCTGTGTTTTTGCAAATTCATGTATTGTATTGATACTCGCCATGTAAAATGAATATGTCATACATTTAACCCGGCGTTCGCACAGTTGGGTCTATTTGACCCGGGCTGTGCTTCAAATGCGCGTATTTCTAATGTTTTTGGTGCCACACTGCCATAAATCTCAATAGCTGGAGCTAAGGGTCGTAGCTTTCCACATTTAGTCGTATTGCAATCGCAGCAGTGTATAAACGCTTCTAAACATGACAAAGGGTAAATTTGACCCAACCATACACTTCGTGTAGTAATTTCGCGCCATTATAAAAAAGTATATTTATTTATTTTATTCGCATGACTTTTGAAATAACGGTTCTCGAAGAACGCGAATGACAGCGAATATTGAGTATCTTGGAGAAATCAGACTCCGATCATGAAAATTCAGAAACTGAAGATGTAGAAGTCCATTTGAGCATTGCAGCCAAACTAGTAATACCGACGAAAACGCATTGGAAATGAATAGTGATAATGAGCCCCTGATTGAATTACAGAACAGAATCACAGTAGAATTTAGTCAGCACTTACGACAGCCAGGTACAATCTATTAATTTTATTGGAAGAGATACAATAAAGTGGCCTAGATGCCTTTAGGCCTAAACATTCGATTTAGGGTTGAAAATTTTATAATATATATAAAAATATGGCTTCAATAAATGCACATATATTTCTTAAGATAAATAATAACATTGTTACAAAGTGTTGCAAATTCTCAATTTACGCATTACTCTTGTTCGTGAGCATTTGCGCGACCGTAAAGGCATCCTGCAGTTGCTAAGACTAATGTGCCAAACAATACGCAATTTTTTTAGGAAACCCTGTTAGGGACCCGTCTGCAAAGATACTGAAGGTCAGAAAAAGGTTGCAAGACTGTCCTGCCAAAAAAGACTGAAAAAGTAATTGAACTTGACGGAACTGAAATAAATATATCTGCACTGAGTTTGCAATATTGTACTGTAGAGACTGCGCATATGTAAGCAATGATATGACTGATACTTAAAACTAATTTGTAATTTTATTTGTAGTCCTACTAAAGGTGATTTACATGTATCCTAATTATTAATATTTTAGAAAAAAAGTTTATATTTGGTTCAAGTTTTGTGACTTTAAAACAAAGGTTGTTATTTTTGTTAATATTTTGCTCCACTATCATAAAAAAATATTAAAAAGAAAGTTTTACTTCAAGTTCTTTTCACTCATACATGACCTCTTAAACTATAGTCGTTTTATCCAATTACAGCCATATATTAGTAAATGTCTTGTAATTATTGAAATTATGACGATTTTCTTCACGGGTCTCCTGGACCCAACCCTACTATCGTTGTAACATATTTTAACTGTGCTGACGCCGGGTTAATAAACATGTAATATAAATATAAGCTAGATTTTAAAAATATATTAAAGTGAGCAAACATTATTAAATTGTATGTTATGTATCAATTTGAGACTTAATATATGAAGGTGGATTACTATTAAATATAAAAATGAAATATGATAAAGTCATATCTTACTTTATTATTATAAATTTATAAATATTTTTCCAATAGGCTCTTTACTTTGTAGTGTTATAATAGTAATTATTTTTCATTTTTAAATATTATCTTACCTTGGTCTTGATTCAATTAATTCTGAAGAAAGAAATGCGAACAATAAAATTATAAAAATTTTATTCATTTTCAAATCAACTGCAACTCTGTGCACTCTATACCATGAGCAAAACAGTTTAACAAGACTTTATTGGGAAATATATTTTACGCGTTTGTTTTGAGCAGACACATACAGGGTGTCCTATAATGTCTAGAGGTTATATGAGAATGTATAAATCTATATTGAAAAAATGTCAGCAATATGATGATTTATTTCAACAATGAGTTTTAGCCTTGTTAGAAAAACAAAAGTAAGTCAGATTTTCAATCCAATATTTTGTCTTTCGTATGCTTGGGCAGAGTAAATTAATGCTAATAGGGTATTTTGAGTTTTACTTTATATTTTACTAACTAACTAATATCATGTTAGTTACTTCTTTTATAAAAAAAATAGTCATAAGCCAGCCTGGTGCGCTATTGAGTTTGGAAACATCCTGTATATAAGTATAGGTTAAAAGTTATCTGTAAACTGTGAAATAAATTACTCATGACTCGAAATTATAGTCCAATTATTTCCAGATTTTAAATACTAATGTTTATTTTTATGGATCAATTTAATATAAGAACTCTTTTTTTATTAACAATGATACTTTTAAAAAAGTAGTGTCAAAATTTTTTTAGTATTGTCATAAATTTTTACACTTGGTTTAGATTTGTGTAACATTTAAATACATATACAGACTATAAATGGTCTGGTTTATTTCAGAGCCCTGAACATGGAAAAGTCTTGAAAAAGTTACCTCAATTTTTTTTCATGTGGTTGATAAAATCCAAACAAAAGGAGACCTTTAGAAAAGAAAAATATATTTTTATTTATGTACTGACGTCGTTGTACGTATTTATGTTGATGGTTATATGTATTCATACATATACTTAGTTACTACATAATAATATTATATTTTTCCTTACTAGAGGCCTTTCGGTTTCTGGTGTATTAAAATTGTTAATTCAATTTTTGTGATTTTTTTTAAGTAATATATTTGGTTTTTATATTATACTAAATTAACCCATTGAAAACACTGATTCTCTCTTTTTAGGTTTTTTACCGTCAATCTTTCAAACCAACCTTTCACAATCACCGATAAAAGCTTATTCATCAAGTATCTTGGAGACAACTGCTTTCATTTCCACTGACCATAGCTAAGAACCATCTTGATGATCAAGGAATTCAATTAAAAAAACAGCAACTTAATCCATTCATTCATTTGGCTGCTACAATGCCACAGAGAGACACACAGAAAGATAGAACAAACGTTAACCTTATACGTCCCTTGCTTTTGCGTTAAAAACTCGACAACAATGAAGTCTTTAATTAACTTTAGCTAAACCAAGACCAAACCTTCAAATGATAAGTTCACATCCATATAATTCTACAAAGACTAATTGAAAATAAAATAATAATACAAATATTACTTTACTAATTAAATAAAAGCTCTATCTTAACGCAAAACGTGACACGATAAAGATTTTTAAAAATGTTTATAAAGTAAGATTTATACCACAGCTACCAAGCTAAGTTATTATTACAGTACCATATAAAAATTGCTATAGATTAGCAACCGAGATTTTTTTATGAAAATTCCAAATTATATAAAAGGATTTCCGACCAATAACACGGTTATTTGTTTGAAATTAGCTGGAAATATATTAAGCCAAATTAATCATAATTATATTTTAAATAAAATAAAGTGAAAATATAATAATGACTTTAAAGATTTTATAGTCACTTTGAAGAAAGACTGTTATGTTATGATAGTTATATGTCTATTATATCTGTATTTATTTAGGGTATGTATCTCTCAAATTAGTTATATTTATATGTATTTGTATATGTGTATTTTTATATATTTACTAGCAGACTCGGCCACGCGTTGCTGTGGTTGCTAAGGTTTTGGATATACCTATTACATTGTAGTAAACTATTTAAGAAGTCACGGTATTAGGAAAAATAAAATAAAAAATAAAAAACCCCCGACCGCTAAGTAAAGGAAAAATTCAAAATGCAACTAAATTTATCAAGCCCAATAACGAAATAACAATATTTTGATATTATCGTATAGTCAAAGACCTCATTCATTAGCTCCAAAAATTTTGTAAAATAGACACTCATCAACGTACGTAAAAAGGTCCCCCAGACGTAACGACTTCAATAAGTACATAATAATATTATTATCCTTTTTAGACGTCATCTAGTATCCGGGTTCATTTAATTTTTTTTTCTGTTTTTTTTTAAATTATTTCACTTTTTTCTATGTTGTACTAAATGAATCTACGAATACACTAATTTCCCCTGTTTAGGTTTTTACTATCAATATTGTATAAAAACCTTTCGCCAGCACCAATAACATTTTGGGGACGACTGCTTCTATTTCGACCAAACATAGCTAAGAACCATTTCGACAAACACAGCTTTCGATTAATAAGCACCGCATTCAAATCCGTTTACGTATTTGGCCGCTACGTAATCACACACAGACACACAGATATACAAATCTACAGGTCAAACTTATAATACCCCTCTTTTTGGGTCGGGGGTTAAAAATAATGATGTGGACCGCTATAATGATATTTTTTACATAGATGCAATTTGTAAAGAACATGGCGACCTTTATGACTGATTTTCTACTACTATTACCTAACCCTTGATAAAGTAATATAATAAGTATTAGTGATGCGCCGAATTTTTGGTAAGTATTCGGTATTCGGTGTATTTGTCATCTTTTTCGCAATTTGTATTCGGCCGAACTATTCGGTTTTGATCCCGAATATATTCGGTTCAAGTATTTCTATTTTTTTGGCTCCACCACGCTATACTATACGACACTATACCGCTATATGTTAGGCGTCTGCGCTCCACTACTTGACCAACTGCAACAGGGTGGTTGCAATAATGAAATTATTATTTACCAAAGAAGACGAAAACGTTAAAGCCGGTCTAAAAATTCAAAGGATTCGGATTTGAAGGAGGTCTTTGAACACGATTGATCAAAATTATCGTACAGTTGAGGTATTTAATTTTAAATTTAATTATTATTTTTATATTTAAGATGGTAACAAATGAGTACACTACAAATTTATAAATAAGGTACGTAGGGCAGATAGTTTTAAATTGAAAATAATATTTGTTATTTTAAATTATTAATAATTTAATTTTTAATTTAATTTTGCACTAATCGGTGCACAATATTTTTGGTTGACCCGTCTCACATAAATAGATTCAACAAAGAAGCAGGTATAATTTGACTGTATTATGTTCATTATAATATGTTTATATATACTTCAGTCTAATTAATACTTGGCGGGATATATTAACACTAAAAATTAACTCACAATTTATTCTCAGCATCGCGTGTTGAACAATAACATTACGCCATCTGTTGAACACTAACTCAATCCAGTCAACAGCGCCATCTGTTAAACTTGTTTGGATTCACAGATAATTGTAAAGAAATAATTTGCAATAAAATAATATTGTGACTAAAAATTAAGATGTAAGTTATCCTATGTTTCAAGTTGGATCAAACGGCACACGGTGTGCAAATTTGATTAAAATCGGTTAAGTAGTTTAGGAGTCCATCGCGGACAAACAACGTGACACGTAATTTATATATATTAAGATGTAGATATGTATGTCCATTTCTCCAAATTTATATAATTTTCTGTATTTTTTTTGTTTTATTGTACCTTGACTGGTAGAAAATGCTATTTAGCATTAAATCCGCCTGTTGTAACAGTTTTTTTTTGTATAAAGTATCAATAAACGAGAACAAAGGTTATGTATACAGGGTTATTTGTAATTAGTTGAGCACCTTTTGCAGGCAACCCCTCTACATCAATCCTAACAACATTTGTTCTACGACTTTTTAAAATTAATAGTTTTAAAAATTTAGTTTTTCCCAAACAAAATTTATTTATTGCCTCTAAGCGTGCATTAAACTTGAGCAAAGAGAGGCCACGCAACTTGTCAAAATATGTGCCAAGGCCACGTGTATCGGGGCGCGGGGTGGCGGGGTGGCGCAGCGGCGGCTATGCACGTTAGAACTTGATCATTTTCTAAGGTGTAATAAAAAATAGCATCGTTTTCCACTTTTATTTATTAAAATATTTTCTACAATAGTCGAAACACATATTGTCTAACTGTTTAAGAATCTAATGAAAAAACAAAATCTCCAATAGAAGTTGTCCACAAGTTGAATGTCTCAATATTTTTATTTGGTTTATGAAATAAGGGCACTGTAACGAAACCAAATAAATATTATTTTTACAAAATAATAACTTATCTTTAACTTACTTTATACATATCATATTATCTCGTTTGTTAATATTTATATCATGACAATAAAACAATAAGTTACTTACGAATTTCTTTAAGATGGCGCGTAACAGAAAAACGTCATAATTTTCATTAATATTAATTAATTAAAACGGAAGAAGTGAATCGACTGTTTCTGACTTATAATATTCTCATAGAAGTAACACATAAGTAACTTAAAACAGACAAATGTACACAATCCACTTTAAAAATAATAACTTTAGGCTTCTTAACATGTTGGATCGTCACTATATCACAAATAAAATTATTCTTCATCATGGTTTCTGCTGTTTCGAGTTGTTGTTCGTTTTAGGTATAGCAAAACAGACCTTGTAAAGATTAGGACCCCAATGCTCCATTTCTCAGCCAAAACTCGTATTTTTTTTCATTGTTACTTCTTCTATTTCAGACAATCAATGTATTTTAAAAATATTATAAATTACATTTCATAATTTCTTCTTTAATTTATTACTTTTAATAGCAAGTCCATAAAATCGTATTGTCCAGTATGTAATTACAATTCATTATTTAATTATAAAACTCTAATCCGATAATTTTATTTTTGGTTAATGTAAATTGTGTTTTATAATCCACATACTTGTCATTTTGATTATTTCGTATTTCCATAGCAACATGGTGTAAAAGAGATGAAGCTATACGAAAAAAGCTGGTGCGCGCGTTTAACAGTTTCTGACTTTCGCTAGCCTGCCGCGACCTATACTTTAGACTGTTTACAAAATACAGAGTAATAAATAATCGAGGGAGCAAAAATTTTTTTTGTTCGTTTATTCTGAGTTATTTATCAAGATTTTTTCAAAGTCGTAGAACGAATGTTGTTGGGATTGATGTAGAGAGGCTGCCTGCAAAAGGTGCTCAACTAATTAAAAATAACCCTGTATATGTAATTAAAATAATTATTTTGTTTTGAAATCGGTCTGGAAATCCACGCAATAAATTATTAAGCCCATTATCTATTGGAAATTTTAATGAGCAAAAAATATTTTGTTATCTCTGCACGTCAATGTCTTGTGTATACCGACAGACAAATATTAAATATTAATGGAGCTTTCTAAATCATTCTGTTTTGGTTTTACCCATCCAGAGATTTTTACGGAAGATTTATAATTCTGAAACATTCGTAATATATTTATGAATAGATGAATATTCAGGTTATCATACATACATACATACAAATTATCTGCTACAGTCACAATGTCACAATTGTCAGTTTTAGGTTCACACCTAAAACTGTTACGAATCTAATGTCGTAACGTAAACTCCAAATTATCGTAATTATCCTATTTTTAATCAATATATAAAAACGAAAAATGGATTGAATCATCACAAAATGTCTTTTAGTTCACAGGCGATTTTGAATGGATATGTAAGTATATTAAGAAGTTCCTTAAAGGTTTTATCAAATTTTCAACTTTAAGAGGTTATGTTTAGAAGTAAAAACATGCCATTTTTAATATGATCGTTTTAACAAGCTTAAAAAAAAAGAGAACGCTATCAATTCGGTTATATGTTGTTTTTATTAAAGTTTTATATTTTAGTTTATGAATCGATATTTATTGTACTTTTTGCTTTAGATTATAATAGCGTAGAAATTAATCCATGATGTTCACAATATGATTAGGATTTTTGCAATGATTATGGGAATTGATTTTGATATCCTTTTTACAAGTTTTAAGCCAGTTCCTTTAATGGACAATATTATATTGATGATTCTTAATGTAAATTATTTTGTGGATTTTAACTGTAAGAAAATATTGACCTACCGAGAATATTTTAAAATGAATACTTTTGAAGATATATACACGCATATAAAATTTTTATTTTTTCCCGTAACAATATCCATACTACAATATTTTTGAAGTGGTCCCTAAACAAATAAATTTAACCGCGTTCTGACCGTATTGATTTTAAAGATGGTTTACTTTTTTGTGGCATCTTTACAAAGTTATTTTATACTGCTAAGTTAAAATCATTTTTCGAAAAACGCGTTATAGATAAATTATTATGTATAGACGAGGAAACTTAGGCTACGCCCCCGGGAAATCCTCGGCAAACGTGACCGATAACAATTTCTGTGACCGTTAACACCTTTCTTGACCCTGCCGACACAAATAAACTCTTAAGTAAAATACGTTATTTTTATCAATATGGAATTCCCTACGTATGCATGCCAAAATGCCTTTACCTATAGGGTATTATTAATTAATTAATTAAAAGATCCATAGAGGGTCTAGAGTCACAAAATATGTCTAAGTTTGTGATCGTGAGCTACATATTCAAATGGTAACTCACTTATATACCTCGAACATTATGTTCAGGCATTTTACTTGGATCAAAGGTAAAGGTCTTAAGTCATTGTACTGTAGTAAGGGTAATATAGTAAAGAGAAGGATTGCTTAATTACAACGTCAAAAAGCCTTAAGTCAGAATAAGTGACTAGTGTATCGCCTAACTTATCTTATGCCTTTGTGTCATAGTTCAAATGTTGTTTTAAGAATGAATTTTTTGAGTAGTATATTTTAGTGTAAACCAATAATTATTGGTATATTTAGAAAATTAATGCAATTAAAAAAATACCGGGAAGTGTTGAATTTATTTATTTTTTATTTTTTCCCTTGTTTTTTATTAACATAAACATCGAAAATCGTTATTTATTTCTATTTTATCTCATGAAAAAGTTTTGTTATATTCAAAAATAATACTTAAACTAATAAGAATTAATATAAATTTAAAGTATTACTACATTATTTTTCCTGTTCAAATTCATGATCATATTTTTTTAATATTTGCATTTATTTCTTATAATTAAAATAACTATTCCTTGTTTTGGAATTTTGTAATGCATAATTGTTTTTTTTGTTTTTATAGGTAAAAAAAACAAAGTTCATTTATTTATTTACATGTTTTTAGGCGAAATATATTTATATATATTCTTTTAATTTCTAAGTTATTTTCTATTTGTATACTAAAGCAATTATCGAAGTAAATAAGATCATCACACTTAAATAATATTTTGTTGATATGATTTGTAAAACTATTTTATAAAAAAATCAATCATATAAAATATATAATAATAAAATAACAATTATATAATATTACCAAAATTTTTTTTTGACAATATATAGTCATGTACCATTTGGAATACAAACTAAAATAAATTTTATGTCTCTTGTAATAGTTATTTTAACTAATCAATGTATAAAATTTTTTTATGTATATTAAAAGTGTTTACATTGTGATGGCCGTTTCCGAAGTCTCCTATTTCGTAGCACCTGAAAATGAATTTAAAAGATCACGTTTAACTTTCGAGTAAGAAAACAATGATAATTTTAAATAAAGGTTCATTTTAAATAAAGATAAAAAAAGTTTTATTAAAACGTAAAATAACTGAGGAATATGTAATTTTTCAGGATAAAATGGAGAAGCTAATAATTAATGAAAAAATGTAACATACTCTACAAAGCGAAACTTTGTACACACTACATACTGTCAAGTGTATATTTATTTCATATCAAATAGTCGCAAAACTTTTTGGCTGTCTGACCTAATAAAAAAAAAACAAATAATAAATATGCAAAGAGGTATTGGTTTGGACCAATGTTTGGACTAACTAACTAACTAATGTTTGGACATTAGTGTTTTTTTTTATTTATTTTTTTATTGTACTCTCTAGGTTAATGCTTGGCTACATTCCATCTGATGTAAAGAGGAGATGTAGTCATAGGTCGAAAGGTACATTAACCTAGCAACCCATTCACTCTCCTCTTGTCTTGTGTTTGGACATAAATTTGTACGACTATCGAATTTTAGGTAATTTTCGATTAATAAGTTTTATATTCCATTTACCTTTCACGATTATAATTTGTTTCGAAATCATTATTAAGCACTCTTTTTCTTCCGTAGGCCCCGTGTTCTAAACTAGGTCTAAGAGGTTTTTGGTTATTAGTTCTACCACTCCCACTAGAACCATAACTGCCAAATTTGTCCGCATTTGATTCCTCTAAATTTGGTTGAAAAGGTCTTGGATATGGTAAATTCCTAGTTATTATTTCATCATCCAGATCGTTGTTGTCAAAATATTTTTCCACTTTAGAATTAGCCGCTGGCCTTGGTCCCATTCTATTACCACTTCTATCATCATAATCATTTTGTTCCTCACTTTCTTGAAACCTAGAAATAAACAATATAATTTACTTATCTATATTACCCAAACGCGTAATTCTAAATATATCTTTGCCACTAAATAATAATTACAATTTTTGGTCATAAATATTAACTAATTTATTTATTTCATCAAAATACAATCATCACATCAACAACATAATATTATAACTTGAATTTATTGTATCATT
Organism: Napeogenes inachia; assembly: GCA_959347355.1. NCBI lineage: Eukaryota > Metazoa > Arthropoda > Insecta > Lepidoptera > Nymphalidae > Napeogenes > Napeogenes inachia. The sequence continues at coordinate 19,687,802 of OY365797.1, forward strand.
TGTTAATATTAAGTATTATTTTGGATAACCCCATCTTACACGGATTTCCTAAATCATAACAAATTGTCAAATTTACCGTTGGGATTCATATCTGTGTATATGTTTGTGTCTGAAAATAAAATCTTGTTACAATGCAATCATTTTGGATGCTCACAATTAAAACAAATATATGAATGATATATTACAAGGTTACATATTTTAAAGGATATTATATATATTTGTTACAAAATTAAATACAAAATAAATCAAGTATAATTGTTCCTACCTCCGAGGTTTGGATTCCGTAAGCGCTGACAAAATAAGAAAAGAGAACAATATTATAATTGTATTATTCATTTTCAATTTTCAGAATATTCTTGCGTTCTAAATTATGAGGCACACTAAATGACATTAACAGTGTCTATTCGTTATTATATATGTTTAAGCCGTTAGCGATAAGAATTTAAGGTTCGTTGTATGGTTTACAATTTTGCATCTTTCAAGTATTTTTTAAATATGAATTATTTTGATAAGAGTCTCTACTTATCATAGAGTAGGTTCTGAAAAGCTTAAATAAAACTTCTCCATTTCAGATAAAAAAAACTTGAAGGTCCAGATGTCACATTCAAAATTCAAAACTATCTAATATGCTCACTTCTGTGTATCTGTGTTGCTACATACAATACAATATGACAATTCACAGATTTTTTTGAAAATATTGAGCTTTAAAAACACTTCAAAGGGATGAAGACATGCAAAGATGGCCTTTTTCTCCGTGGTTCCTTCGTTTTTTATTATCATGAAAATCATGAAAACGCTCCTGCAAGTAAAGGGAGAAAGTTATTTAAAATATTTAAAGAATTGATAGGATTCTATTTCTTCCCTTTCTTCCTATAAGGAAAATATATTTGATCACGTATAAGAATTCTTATACGTGATCAAAAATATATTCCATTATATTCAAAAGTACTTAGAGTACCTTAAGCTGGCAATATTTTTTTTAATATTTTTTTTTTAAAAAGATTGTAAAACGCAAAGACTAATCATTTGATTTAATTTTTAACAGTATTAAAATTATAAAACTTATATTTCCTGCAAAGACACTATCAAACTTACACTTCTGCAATGACACTTTAAAAAAATGTATAACTAATGAATTATTACAAAATTGAGATTTCTATAATACGGCATCCAATATAAATACCAAAATTATAATTTAATAAAAATAAAAATACGTAAAATTATTTTCGTTTTATTGTAGAATCATAATAGTTCAAGATTCCCATTCTCAAAAAACCCAGTGTTATTTAAACTCTTAACTATGACTTTTTAACCCCACGGTATAACTTTGATAAAATATAATAATAAATGAGAAGATTACCATATTATAATATTAGGTGATAAAAAAACCCAATATCAGTTATTATATATCACATCTTTGTTTATTTTTAAAAAATGTATCTCCCAATAATAACTTTGGTTTTAATTGCATAAATTATTGATTAAGTATTGACTTATTTATTTCAAGAAAAATAGAATTCATAGTGTTTATTATCTATATGTTTATTATATATATGAGAGAAGGAGATTCATAATCGTGTTAATATATTTTTTTAATTGTTTTAAATAGAGATAACAATCAATTAACTAACATAGATTATGCCTACTTTATACTTAATATTGAACAAATAAAAAATAAATTCAATGTTCAATACTCTACATATTTGAATCAAGACTAGGTTTGTTCGAATAATACAGAGTATTAACGTGATTTGTGAACATGCAAACAGATTAATAGACAAATCAAGAAATTAATATTATAATTTATTAAACAAAACATACAATCTATTGTAGGTTAAGAAACGTTCGACTTCGACGAGCATCTATTTTTAAGATTTAAGATTATCTACGTCCCTCTATATTTTATAGATATATGTAAAAAAAGATATAAAGAAAATTATTATTACGTCGTCATATTTACAAAATAATTATACATAGATCACAAATACGTGACATGAAATAAAATAAAAAATCAATAACTAAACTAACTATCTTAAGACATCCATAATAAACTCAACTCTCCTTTCGCAGCATAATCAAGATGGCTGCACCAGAGGGTCGGTGGCTTATACTAACAAGCCCAAAAAGCTAGGAGGTGGAGGCAATGTCTTACGCCAGTTACATAATTTGTAACGACGAAAAAAAAGTTAGTGTTTGTACATTTGATACAGATAATCTACTTTAAAATACCTTTAGCTTTTTAATACCATGTTAGTGCAGACCAAATGGTAATAGGTACAGGGTTGTGTTTAATATCAAATTAAAGGTCTTGATGAGTCCTTCAGATAAAAACGGTTTTTTTTAATCAATTCATTAGTTATTGATATATTATTGAAATGGTATCACAGCGAAATCCTTTGGAAATCATCCACTTGATTCTATTGAACTCTGTTCTTAGAACTCGGTAAGAACAAACACGTTCGTTCTATAAATCACTTTTTGACACATTTTTATTTACTTGAGACACAGCCACACATAGCGTAAGTACCTATACATAAGATGTCCGAGATTATTTTATATAGTACACGAATCCTACAATATAGTTACGCCTTTAATTCAACGGACCAGGAGGGACGGACAAAACATTAATGTACGGTACAATCATGCACATCCTTCGTGGTGATAGAAAAAAGGTTATCCCAGTGATATTCACCGTAATAGCTGCAATACTTTTGAAAGGAGGGCGAATCGTCCATTTAACTTTCTAAGTCTTTAACATTGAGCGCCAAAGGCGCTAAAAATGTCTAGTTATTTTAATTTTAAAAGTTAATTAATGAATAACAACGGTAAGCTTAAATGAAATTTATAAAAAGTTGAAAGAGATGTTTAAAATTAAAAAAAACTTGTGTGGTTTTATGAAACCACCGTAAAAGTGAAACTTTTTTTCACATTATAGACATTTAACTAAAAATTTTCGGAATAATATTCCATTAAGGGTATAAAAATTGCTTCATCAATCTTAATTTTATACTTAGAAAATGGGAATGATAATGGGAAATGATAAAAGTAGACTAGGTCTCCAACTAATATTTTTATTGAACTCTGTGTCTTAGAGTACGACATACATAATACTTAACAATTATTTAGATGATATACACATATTAAAACACTGAAAACAATATTTTATAATCGTTCGAGTCATTTTGATCCGTTTTTCAATTATTTTCAATCATTCTATTATCAATTCCATCTTCATCATGAATTTCACAGTTTATAAATGTAACCAATATTTTATGGTAACTAAAATACGTGAACTGTGACTTACATTCGATTTTTTCAATGTATCTAGTAAAAACCGCATCGATACGAGCGCCTTTCACTTTATCCCTACTAGAGTTGTTCATACAAAAAAATATCGATATTTTTTTCGATATAATATATCGTAGTGTTCTATCGATACTTTGCGATATATTGTCCAACTATATCGATATTTTCGATATGTCGTAAGTAATTTGTTTTTATTTAACTATTCTTACAATATTAGATAGGTTTCAGGTTAATATAAGTAAAAACTGCTAGGATTAAGAAACGAATCAACTTTATTTATTAAAAAGAAAACTCTATACTCAACTACATACTTTTTTACTAAACTTTATTTATAAATCCCAATATTTTTTCTCTAGACCTTGCAAAAACAAAATTTTGTTCAATCTTTTGGCTTGAAGTCTGCTTCTCTGTTGAGATAGGACCTGTGCGGCTTTTGAAAAAAGTCTTTCAGAGGGAACAGAGCTAGCCACCATAGTTAAATATTTAAATGCTATATTATATAATTTTGGGAACTGTATTTTGTAATCTGCCCACACTTCTAATGGATTTTCATTCAATCTACTAACTGGAGCCCTCAAATAAAGCGACAACTCATCTGATAGAGTTTCGTCTGTTTTATTCGTTTTCCAATTCCGCTGGACTAGTTTATGGTGATCACTCCAGAGGCTATAATCCGACAGGCTAATTTTATCGGGATTGTCCGAGTCCGATTCCGTTGCAGTACATAATTCATCCTGCTGATTTTTTTTCATCATATCTTTAATTTTACTAACGACATTTCCGCAGGCCAACGGATCTTCAAAATGAAGTTTTTTGAATCTTGGGTCCAATATTGTGGCAACAGCTAATGCTGATACCTGTTCGATGGCGCCCATTCGTTTGTTAATCTCGGCAAGAGCGCGTTTATGTACCTCCTTGATTAAAGGTTCTTCAATAATAACATTTTTCAGTTTTGATACCATGCAGTGCACTAAAGGAATGACCTTGCTGCTAGAGCAATATTTATCGCCAGATATTTCCTTAGTCGCTGCTTCCAGTGGGCGTAATATGTTAAGAAGCGATATTAACATTGTCAACTCCATACCCGTTAACATCGGCGGTGCTGTTTTATGACGAATCAAAATTTACAGCATTTTTTAAATCAAGAAAACGTATGATCATAAATTACGTGCTATTCCAACGTGTAGGGACGTCCTGAATCAGTTTTGTTTCAGCTTTAACTGATTTACGCAACTCGTCACTTGCCACACAACTTTGTTTAAAAAAAGTAACAACATTTTTTACTTTCGTTAATATTAGCTGTAATTCTGGAATTCCCAAAATATGTTGAGCGACTAAATTTAGTGTATGCGCAAAGCATGGGATATGCTTTCTTTTCCCAAATGCAATTTCAACAGCCTTCACCATGTTTGCTGCATTATCGGTTATCACTGCCGTGACTTTATCAGTATTGAATCCCCACTCTTTACATGTTTTAGTGAGCATTTGTGCAATATATTCGGAAGTATGTCTTTCATCTAAGTGGTACACTCCTAAAGTTACAGAGTGAAATTCTATTTGGATGCCAAAATGAGCAGTTATTCCTAGGTAACTTCTCATTTGTAGGTCTGACCAAATGTCACTTGTTAAGATAAGATTTTCTACATTGCATAATTTATTTTTCATGACTGTTGCTAATATATCATACTTCTCGTCTAACCAGCGTGTCACAGTGGTTCTGCTAGGAATCTTGTAATGAGGTGCTGTAACTTTCAAAAGATGCTTGAAACCTTCATTTTCGACTAATGAAAAAGGTTGATTGTCTTTACTGATCATGAACATTATTGCATTATTAATTCTTTTAGTTTTGTCACCAGTAGAGGTATACGCGTAAATTTCTCCAAAGCTACTTTCAATTGACCTCTGGCGTTTAAAAGGTAATTGCCTATCATAATCAATCTTGTGATCAGTTTGAGAATCGTTAGTACTTATCTCGTTAGTATCCATTGGCGAGGACGACAACATTGAAATTGAAGGCGACAGTTGATATTCGTTTACGGTAAGTTTCGATATCGTGGCATGATCTTGTTTTGAAGTACTAGGGATAGGGTTTGACAAATCTGAATATGAATCTTTTGTAGCAGCAGCAGTATTTTTAGTATTTTGGAAAACTTCCAAGTAGACAGCTTTATGAATATTTTTAATATGTGCCATTGCATTGGAGGTATTGCCAGCCGTTTTAACATTTTTTTGACATAGCTTGCATCTGGCAGTTTTGTCGTCATTTTTTTCGTAATAGTTCCAAACAACACTTTTTTTATTGGGAGCCATGTTGAATGAAATTCTAATTTCTGAAAAGTCGGCGTCGTATCGTGCTTCATCGTCGTCGTATCGTGCTTCATCGTCCTCGTACCGTGCTTGGTCGGCGTCGTATCGTGCTTCGTCGGCGTCGTATCGTACTTCGTCGGCGTCGTATCGTGCTTCATCGTCCTCGTATCGTGCTTCGTCGGCGTCGTATCGTACTTCGTCGGCGTCGTATCGTGCTTCATCGTCCTCGTATCGTGCTTCGTCGGCGTCGTATCGTACTTCGTCGGCGTCGTATCGTGCTTCATCGTCCTCGTATCGTGCTTCGTCGTCGTCGTCTCGCGCGTAATTCGTAATCGTAAATTGACTGACCAATTGTCATTTTTACTGAAATGCTAATCTAATATTTCAACCTAAGATAAAATTGGATTACAAATTATACAAAATTATATACTGTTTAATTTAAAGTATATTTTTTGAGTCAATAAAATGACAAAAACGTGTATTCTGTGTAAAAAAGAACCTATTCCTTTCGACAATAGTCGAAGTTTTCATAAGTAAGAAATGTATATTTATAAAATTATACTGTTTTTATAATTGTTATATACATATAAAAAATATGTTGGTAATATATAATGTGTAAAAAAAAAAGAATATTATAATAAAGAAGTATTTCATTCTACTTATAAGAAATCGGCCGACCGTCACGCGACATGCAACACACAGACGAAAAAGTTTGAGACGATGTAATAAAAGTTTCACTTTAAAAAATATCAAATAAGGTACTGTGTAGATTTTTACACGATTTTACCGTATTTTTGAAAGAGCATACTATTTGTAATTATATCTAAACAATAGACAACGCATTTTCTAAAATAAATGTCGGATAACCCATAATGCATTAAATTATGCTTTAAAATTATCAAATACCTGTGCCATATTTTATAGCTAAAAGTATATTAATTCAAGGTATGATATGATTATAAAAGTCTGCAAAATATTAAATACCCCAAATAGGTTGAAGAAACGAGAAATGGTAAATCCTAATACGATATCGGAATGAGTAATAAGCCTAATTAATATTGATAAATAACGAGAAGCGAATAAAAAACGATTAGCATTCAAACTAATGGAAAAGTTTTACCATTAGGGTGTTTCTTACTATATAAGCAACCAACCAAGTTAAATTTTATCTAGTAAATCCACAAATTAACTAAAAATAAACTTCAAATCATTGTAGTAGTAAAGAAAGTTGTTTATGTATACAGAAATTTATGTAAATAGAAATCTTCGCTTTCATATATAATGTCAGGAATATAAATATAAAGTAAAACAATTTATAATCTAGCATCTTCATCATCTAAGCTTAAGTAACATTTCAAAACAAAATTGACTTGAAACGAAATGTTTCAAGGGCCATTACAAATATATGAAGAAGTTTGAATGTTTCAGGTTACTAAGAATCACAATGTGATAAAAAGCGAAATATGTAACTCTTTTATTGAACAAATCTTTAAAAAGAGTTGGTTTTAAAAAGACCTGTAAGGCCAAATCGCTAAATTTCTTAGTAGATAGATTAGTCGACATTACTAGTCAATGGCAATAGTCACCAAAATGATAACAAAATTTCTGTGGATTGTATAAGCGTCAAATTTCTGTGGATTGTATAAGCGTCAAATTTCTGTTTATAATTGAAAGACTCAGAAAAAAAGGCCGATTGTAAATATTTAACTCCATTTCAATAAAAATATCGCTTATGCTTCGTATGCAAACTTATCTTTTTTTCATGATAGAAGTTTAATAACAGTAATGAATATTCAAAATATAAATATCAAGATATTATGTCTTTATGTTTTCAAATGAAATCAAATAAAAAAAATATTTTAAAAATAACTTATATTTTAAAAAGTTGAAATAATATTATAAATACTTTGTTTGATACATGAACAAACATTCAATTGTAACAGTAGGATTGGCTGCGTACTATGCATACACCTTATGTATTTTTTTTCATAATAGAAGTTTAATAACAGCAGTAAACATTCAGAATAAAAAAACATTATAATGTATTTATTTCAAAAGAAATCAAGCCAAAAAACATGTTTGAAATAACTTATATTTTAAAAAGTTAAAACAATGTTATAAACAAATAAGTAATTGTACTATACAACTTTTATTAAAACTTTTTAATGAAGAACAGAACAGAATAGAACGCAGAATTGAACTAAAAAAAGTGTAAAAAAACAGTTTTAAAAGGAAATAAAGCTTTAATTTCTGTATTTTAATAATGACTTACTGGTATTAATATTTAACTATTTTTCGATATTTATGATATTTTTATTATAGTCCCCGTTCCCAAAGTCGGTTGCGTAGCAATTTGGACAACTCGACTCTCTGAAAATTATAAGAAAAAAATTAACGTTATTAAAACTGTATCTATATAGGGCAACAAAAAAAAATATTGTTTCTTTCTACCTACTTGAATCTTAAGTGTGATAGCAATGAAAAATTTAGAAGACAATAATAAAATCTATTTTAAAAATATTTCCTTTCTGTTTTGATGGTATTGTAATATTATGTAAGTGTAAAATGTTACATGATACCAACGTTTTAAGATAAATCATTTATTTCTCAGACATATGATGTTGTTATTACCTGTCGGTATAATCTCCATAGGACCTGCCAAAATTTTGATAATAATCTCCACCTCCAACACCTTGGTTTCTGCTACAACATTAAGAATTCGACGAATAAAATAAGTGAAAAATAAATAAAATAAAGGCAAAGCCGTTATTAAACCGATTTAAATTTCAGAAGAGTGATTTTTTTACAAATATTTTTACAAATGCAAAACTTTTAAAATATGATGAGGTAGCATTACATTAATTATGACATTTACTATTTATTTATTTATGTAGTATTTTTTAAAATATAAGGTATTTTTAAAATATTTTTTTTATTTGATTTATTTCTGAAATAATTACGTTATGTTTTTATTACCTGCCAGGGTAGCGTCCATTGTACTCGTCACCATTATTCTGATAATAATCTCCACCAGCTCCTTGGTTACCACTGCAATAGTAAAAAAAATGGTAAAACTCGTAATTTTAAAATAGTACATTTTAACCAAACAACCTAACTTTGATTAAGTAATAACATTTTTTTTTCGTAAGAGACGAAAAAAAATATTTTGAAAGTAGTTAATTATTTATTTCTCAATTATTTATATATTGTTTATATTACCCGTCAGGATATAGTCCGTTAGATCCATCACCACTGTTCTGATAATAACCACCATTTCCATCTTGGTCGTGACTACATAATTAAGAAAAGGGGAAGTTAAATAAATATTTATAGGGGTTAAAGGCCAAGTGATTGTAATTTTAGATTAGTAAATAAAGTTATTAATACATCAATATAACTTTATTCATATGGACAATTAAACTGATTAGACTGAAATAATCAAGACCTTTTATAGTCGCCTCGATTTTTACGAGCAGGCTTAGGTTTATACTGAGTTTCCTGGTTCTCGTCATATGGTTTCGATGGATTAAAGGGCTGTTGGTTTGACCGGTAAGACCCTTGACCAGATGTGTTGGGTCCTAAATTTTGTTGGTAATTTTTACTGAGCCTTTGATGGTTTGGATGTTGTTCTTCTTGGTTTTCATTCAAGGATGCAAATTGGAACTCTGAGGTATCTTTCTTTCCAGAGACTTCATTGTTATCATCAATATTAGAAGAGGCACTATTATGAGAACCTTCTCGGATGTAAAATACACCATCTTCGTCATCGTATTCTGAATAAAATTGTGAAATTCGTCCACATCTATCCCCTCTGCTGGAAGTACAACAACAATGTAATTAACATTTTAAGAAAATAGAACTCTTAATAAAAGAGTGTACTGACCGATTGTCTTACATTAATTTGAATTATATATGATTAGATTTTTTTTAAATGTCTTATTATGTATAAACTAATTTCAAAATATCCAATATTTCTAAAACAATTAACCCGATGATTTAAAATATGTAATTTATAAATATAGAGTCAAGCTGCACGCTTCATTAACTAGCAAAAATTAGATTAGACCGAGTAGATTTGTTTATTATTTATGTTTTTTTTTTTAATCTATTACATTATTAACGACTACAATTAATTTATTGAATATAACAGCAATGTTTTCATTTATTTGTTAGTTTGTTTGCTTTTTTTTTTGTTTGTTGTTTTATGCAATGTTATCATTTTAGTTATTGTTAAGTTTTTATTGTATAATTTTAGAGCCTGATATAAATTAATTATTATACTGTTTTTGTGGGTTGACTGGCAGAGAATGTTTTTTAGCATTAAGTCCGCCTTTTGTACCATTTTTTTTGGGCCAATAAAAATTAAATAAATAAATAATAAATAATAAGACTACTTACTGTAAGGCTTTAAATGGTAATAAATACTTGTATATAAAAATCTTCTTACCACGTCTTTTACAATAATCAACCAGAGCAACATTATAACTACATTAAAGTCAAGCTTGTGTGTGCAATACCGGAAGCAAAATATATTAAACCTTTAATTTAATTATTTTTTCTAGGCTTAGGCTTTAGGCTTTAATTAACAATAAATCATTATTCTAATATATATCACTATTCTTACCACGGAAGACTTTTTGCTATTTGTAACAAAGCTAGAGCCCAAATAGTAACTAAAAATAACTTTATTTCCATTTTCAACCTATTGATAAAAACAAGATACCACACTCTAGCACGTTGCTTTCATAGGATTTGAGTATAACTAAGTAAACATAAAATTATTTCACTTTATATAGTTTTAATTATGCGAATGATAACAACGTATACTTTAAGTTTAATTGCATATAACTTAATCAAGTTTTCCACTTTAAAAATACCCAGATATAGTGAATGTTTCAGTGACGTAAACTATGTGATAATAATAATAAAAATAATATAAGCGCGTTATGAAAAGCATAATCTGACTATATATGTTAGGATGACTACCACGTGAATGACAATGTTGACATGATTAAAAATTCCTCGAAATTAACTTTAATAGTATATTACTACACTATAACTAATAGGTTTAATACCTATTACCTAGGTTTAGGCCTATGACTATTGACTTTTTTAAACGATATTCATGAACGAGCTTAAATAAGTCCTTAAATTGTCTACCTTCAATCGTGTGAAATTGGTCAATTGTGAAGCACAAATCTGCTGTAAAATATTGGATTATCCAGGTACTTTTAAATCTTGTTTTATTTGATATGTTAACAAAAAATATGCAATACAGTTAATCATTTAAAAAACGTGGGATATTTTGGACTGCCCACAAGAATTATAATGTTATAAATTGACTTTCTGTAATATTTAAAACTTTTTAAAGTATTTTTCTTTGATAACTGATTATTGCTACTATAATATACCAATATTATTGTAATGTATGATACAATACCACTGGGAGTTCTTATTGAAGTCTTTTAATGTATTTAATACCTCAAAACAAAATTTCTAGCTGAACAATCAACTTCAAGCACGCACAATTTTTTTTTTGTGCAGTTTATAATTATCTATACTAATATCAAAATTGTAAATGTAAATTTGTTTATTATGTTATCACGCCAAAATTACTCAACCGATAATAAAACTTTCTATTGTTTTAATAACTTGTTCTGTACATAGAAAGAATGCCAAGAATATTTTAAATAAATTTAATGGCTCAAGTTTCATATAACTTTTAGAGATTGCTGGTGGCGCTACTGACGGAAGAGATAGTATGGAAGAAAGTGAAAGGATGTTATAATAATGGGATTCTCTAGTTGTTTTTAACCCCCGACTAAAAAGAGGGGTGTTATAAGTTTCACCTGTGTATCTGTGTATCTGTCTCTTCGTCTGACGGAGGGACCACTGAATCACTTGATAAATGCTTTCCTTGAGTTTCAAGTTTTAACAAAAGCGACTAAACAGGCTAAATCTCTCCTATCGACCTAAAACCTCATGAAGAAATTCTTCAGATTCAAAGGGTCAGAAATCTATCACCGTTTGGTGGTAGATGAGGCTCTTATGAACCATTTCGGATCCATAGCAATGGCTACTCGGTTATCTGGCGCTAGCGAAATTCTCCTCGTCGGTGACGTGAACCGGTTACCTTACATTGATAGAGATAATCTATCCGAGATGAGGTACTGTCGTCCCACCTTGATAACGTCCATCAGCCAAGAATTACTGTGCACACATCGGAATCCCTTAGATGTCGCGTATGCCTTAGAAGAAGTCTACTCCGGCATCTACTCCAGCAGGAAACTAGTGCAGTCCTTAACAATGCTCAATTACACAGGATATATACTCAAATACCCAGATCCCAACCCAATATCCTCTACTTAGTACACACCCAGGAAGAGAAGATAGCATTATCTAAAGAGGGTTATGGATCAGGCAAATGGTCGCGTATCTAAACCATACAAGGACTCACTTCCCTTTTTATGATCAACGCCAAGAGTAAGCAACTGCACGACAGCGTTCCCCACGCGGTAGTAGCAGTGTCGCATCATACCGAGAGCTGTGTGTATTTTACCGACAGCGAGGACGACGCGACGGGCAGATTCATCAGGCGAGCGATGAAGGCGACACAATACTACATCATAGAATATAATACCAAGATGGCTACAAAAGACAAAAACTTTGCTATCGTGGAAACCTTGCTCGTGATGAGTGAAAAAAAAAAATAACAGTAGTGTTTTCGTAACTTTAATAATATTTTTTTTATTATATATTTTGATAATACTTATATTATACTTCATATCATAACATTGTATAATAAAAAAAAAACAAACATATTTATTATATTACCTTACTAATATAGTTTTTTAAGATACTTGTAGTAATAGACTTCTTTTTGAGTATGTTATCTCAAAATTCAACAATTAATCTGCCAAATACTAAATGCGAAAAGGCTACGTGTCCGTGGATTAAAAAATGTTCCCAGCGACTTCGCCCGCGCTTTATAGGAAAAAAAGCCTTGTTATGAGGCCAAAAGGTTTTTACACTTACTTACTCTTACTTGCCCGTGACTGCGTCCACGAAGATTGTAAAAAATATATTTATGTGGCCTATGATCGTATTAATAAAGAATCACGGGCAACAGCTAGTGATAATATAAATCCCTGCATCATAGTGTTATTAGTGGTTGTAAATCATTTTAACTCTAAATGTTTATATTTATTAATATTCGTATATATGAAACCTACCTACCCATATGAAAAAGTCTTGAATCATGTTACTTAATACATTTATAATTTATTACATTGTCTTAGTTTTCACGCGCATCTCTATTAATGTAATGTATATATTTCTCCTATTGAATATAACCTTTGCACATCAGAGGGATAATGTAGGATTCTAAAGGTAAATTATTTTATTAAATCGGTCCATAAGTTTCGGAGCCTATTGAATTCAAACAAACAATCAAATCCTTTCTCTTTATAATATTAGTGACGATGACGATTATAAAATATAGCCAATGTTCATTAGGGATAATGTAGGATTCTAATGCAAAAGATTTTTTAAATAGGTCCTGTAGTTTCGGAGACTATTCAATTCAAACGAACAAACAAATCTTTTTTCTTTATTATGATAGACGAAAAGAAATACTTAAACAATAAAAAAAATGTGTTTCTGTAGGTTAATTTAGTACAATTCAGAAACCAGTAACATAACTTTAAAAAGCAGAAAAAAAAAATAATTTAAAATTTAAAAAACCCCCTATACAAAAAGACCTCTAAAAAGAATTAAAAAAACGTGCGGAACTCGGGGACTGCCGCGGTAAAGCTCTTGCATAGCATTTTTTATCAACTTATGCAATTATAATTATTTATGCACTATTTTTTTATGTTAATTCTAGTTTTTTCTTTTATATTAATTGAAGTCAGCGTGTGCCGATAACATTTTTTTTTTCTTTTATTGAACAAATGACTATGAGAAGTTGTCATTGCTATGTAATGTCATAAAAAATGTTAATATTATCATTAGCTAAAAATATTTTAACCTTAAATCTCACGAATAAAGTTCAATTACGTTTGTTAAGTACTTTATAGTTTAAAGGTTCTTTTGTAACACGATAACAGAATGAAAAGGTTTGTTGAAAAAAATACCTTTAAACAAGTAAAACATTTTTTCTTAACTAAACCTTAACTAGTAAGTAATAAGTAAGTATATAATACTTATTATCAATATGGCACTTACGCTATTTATAAATGATATGTACACAATACTCGACCGACCTACATAGTAAGCGGAGTGGGGGAGGTGTTAGGTTTTTTCGTTAAGGAATTTCTTGATTCGGCCGCGCTCCAAGCCCTCGATAAAATAGCTTAATAATATTATTATGTACTTATTGAATTCGTTGCGTCGGGGGACCATTTAATAAAGGAAGAAATTAAAATGCAAGTAAATTAACAATGCAAATAAAGAAATTACGATATCGAATCGTATAGTCTAAGTTCTCAATGATTGACTTCATAAAATGGAATGATTCGTAAACGTACGTACAACGGTCCCCCGACGCTACGAATTCAATAAGTACATAATAATATTATTTTTATTCTTTTTAGAGGTCTTTTTGTATCGGAGGTTTTTTAATTTTTTGATTTTTTTTATCAATCAAATACACTTCATTGGGTGCTCTCGGTCTTTGAATAACAACAAAACCAGTTCAAACACAATCGGTTTCAAGATTATCTTATTTTTTCAAAACATATTATTAATTCAGCATCTCGTAGAAATGAAGATTCCTAAAAAAATCCAGTCCATAACACAAGTTGCCCATCCAGCTTTAAATCCAACAAATTTCTAAAGAATATTGAAATTGTTTATGAAAATGATTATCCATGCTTAACTAATTTGAATTCCTTTAAAAAATATATAATTCTCTAAACGTGTAGAACTTGAACTAGTAACATATAAGAAACCAACTTTTCGTTCTTCCAATTGCTCAATTTACCAATTCGATACCCGCTTCTATTAAGACGATTGTATATAGCATGATAGATTTGTTTTAATAAAAATGTTGAATTTCTTTAAAAATAACAATGTGTGACAAAAATATATTTATTATTAAGCAAACATTATAAAAAAGAAATTTGATTACACTCATCTGAATGTATATATATTTATTTATGGGAAACCATATTTAGTCTCCTTACTGTGAACATTTGCATCTACATCATTTTTAACAAACTGTGAAATATAAATGATCATCAAACAAAATTAATAAAGTGGTGTCATAATACAATTATTTATAAAAATCTCCTCAGCGTTATTTTTGTATGCTATATATTAAGCCTAATCACAAATTATTAAACTATAAATAAATAAATGTAAAATCACTCTGTTTTTATACCGGCGAATAGAAACAGATTAGGATTAAGAATTTTGTTTGTCTTGCCATAGTGTTGCAATATTGCAAATCAACAACTAGATGCTCGAGGGCACTGTTAACAATAAAAGAAGCGAATAAAGTGGGTCACATAATTGATATTAAACTTTACTTTGATAAACTCGTTTGATATTCAATTGGTTGCAATAAAGTAAAATATATTTTTGTCGAATAAGTTTTGTTCGCCATTCTCGGTCGATTCACAGGTTTTACAACCCCCATGACTTAAAATTTAATTAATCAATCTTTTAATTTACTTTTGTTAACATAACGGCTAAAAATATTTCAATGTTCTTTTCCAAACAAACGACCAGTGAACCTCTCCTTTCATAATTTTTTACCTTTATTTCCTATGACTCAACGGTTCAAAAAAATAGGAGGTGCATCATTGATCTTCGATTAAAAACCGATTTGGAAAGTCTTTTTAAAAAGAAATGAATGAACGCATGTATGCAGACATACCTTGGAAGTAGAAAAACAACTCATTTAAACACTTATAAAGTAAGTTACTTTGAACATAAGTTCTAGATTCTTTTAGAATTCAAAAATAAAAGATAGTTAACAGGTTCTTAGGAATATTTAACGAGGGACATTTTTTTCTTAGAACATAATATTTTTTTATTACATCCTCAACTAGTGCATCTAAATCAAGTTATTTATAAGATTTAATAATAATAATTTGTAATGTGAGTTGAAGCTTACACGAAATGAAATATGCAAAGTATATAAAAGTATTTTTTATTTACAACGAAATTAGTTCAGAACTGAATCAAATAATGGAACTTAAAATTATTTCTCAATATTAATGGTATCGTGATTATAGTCGCCGTTTCCAAAGTCTTGGGCGTAGCAATTGGGGCAGTCTGATTCTCTAAAAAAAAAAAAATTACATTACGACTCTTTGACAACATTTTCACTTAACAAAGTGACAAGTTATTTTACCACACTGATTACCTGTTTTGATTGTTATTAGAACCACCCCCGTTTCCTCCACCATAGCCATAGTCGTAATCATTATACAGCTTGGCAATGACCTTGGTCATGCGTTTACATCTTGACCCCACACTGCAGAAAATTATATTTTAAAGTATAATTCAAACCATTATAATTAAATATGTTTTCTTCTAATATTATACTTACCAAGATTCGGTGTCTGCTAAGGCCAGTACAAATAAAGCGCTAATAAGAGAAAACAAGAATAACTTCATAGTGAATTTTTGAACTCTTAAAGAACTGTAAAATACTCAAGCTAACAACAAGAACAAGTTGTATATGAATCTTAATTTTCAAATACACTTATTTATACTTGGAATATGTTACGGTTACACACCAAGAGGTCATAAGATAATTTCATTAATGGAATAATTACATTAATAAATTATATTTAAACTACCAATTATCTTTATCTTCAAATTTCCCATATAATGTTGGGTTTATCTTTTACTTTTTTTAAAATGAAAAACCCACTCAATAATAAAAAGATAATAAACGCTATCTATCACAATGTAAAATATACAGTATGTCTAGTAAATAAAATCTTATCGAAACTTTCTTGGTTCCAAGGAAAGGACGGCTTGTAAAACAATATTTTTTAAAGCATTTAGATGAAATGACATCATATCACATAATTTTTTTTACTTATAAACAAAGGTAATTTGACTTAAACAATGCCATTTGTATATTTTTATAACAAATAGACTGAACTGAAATATCTGTGATAAGGAGCTACTACAGTAAATCGATTTGCTTAAAATATTTTTTCTTATTAATTTGGATGATTTTATAAGACGGAAAATATCTTGGGACTTCATTTTTGTATCTAATAAGGCGACAAAATAAAGATAAATTGATTGCGCAAAAATGCATTTAAGAAATTACAATTATTTCAAACTAGACTTCGGATCTAAGGTGTTCTCAAAACTTTGCAGTAGAGCTTGCTGTTTATATTCTAACTAGAAAATTGTTGTAATCCAGAAAAATTACAAAAGGTAATGTATTACTTTTTAAACGGGACCATATTCAAATAAATAGTTTTTTTTATAATAAGCAATATCTTTGTCGCAGGAGATTTTATACCCATTCTTATAACAACAACTGTGAATCACACAAGGAATCGCCTCATGGCCACATTTGAACTCACAAATTTTAATTCACACATGCAGTCATTTAGTACTAGACCAAAAGCATTTTTTTTTAACTTAAATAAACAAACCATTTTGCTACATTTTATATTTTAGTTCAAATTTAAACCTACATAAATATAAAAAAAACATATGCCTTCCTATTTAAATCGTAAGCCGTTTGACTGAATACATATCCGTTTGACTGAATATTTAATATCCAAATATAAACTTGTATAATTGAAGAACACAATCGAACAATCGTGTTTTCCAATTTTCCAATCTTTAATCATAGCTCATATTTATCCTATGATAATTGACAACAAATATGTATTTTCTATTGAGCTTGCAAAGCTTATAAAGAACTACTTTAAAATGTGAGTAGCTCTTACTCGCACTTAGCTCATACTGTCTCACAAAGGGTTTTCTATACTTCATGTTTGACATTTATTGATAATTAAAATCAATTAAAGGCACTTTCAAAAATTATCAAATAATCATATGTACATATTCAATGGTACATACAATGTCTGCCGCATGTCTGCCTTGAGGATGCCGCGTGTCTGCCACGTGTTTGCCGCGTATATGCCGCGGGTATGCCACGGTTATGCCGCGTGTATGCCGCGAGTAGGTCGCGTGTATGCGCGGGTATGCCGCGGGTATGCGACGTGTATACCGGGTGTCTGCCGGGAGTCTGCCGCGTGTATTCTGGGTGTCTGCCACGTGTATGCTGGGAGTCCGCCGCGTGTATCCCGGGAGTCTGCCGCGTGTATGCCGGGTGTCTACCGCGTGTTTGCCGCGGGTATACCGCGTGTCTGCTGCGTGTATGCCGTGAGTCTGCATTGAGTCTGTTGTTTAACCGCCGCGGGTCTGTTGCGTGTCTCAGTTCAACTTTATTTAATTTACTCCCGAATTGAATGGCATATTTTAGTCGAAAACCAAATACAAATACATAATACAAAAATATAATAATTAATAATTATATTACAGTATTGTAAGTGAACAGTTTATAAGTTGAATAATACTAATAAAATCTGGTGCCCTTGGATGGTCTCGTACAGAATTGATCACCATGAGACAATGACTCACTGAGAATATGTACTAATTTAATTATATTGTCAGGTATTATTTAAAATTTTATATTTTAAATAATGATTATTATCATTTATAATTTTTGTCTGTATATTTGTTTGTCTGGCCAGGCATTATGCAATAACTACTGAATGGATTTTGTTGAAATTTATTATCATTACAATTTATTTTTATTGTAGTTATCATTTTATAATTACTATGCTAGTATTGTATATAATAAAAAATAGAAAAACTAATTCATTGCCATATTATATAAAATACAATACACTAGTAGTTTCTTCTGTATATGTTTAAGGTTGTCAAATTGCTATAAATTATTAAGCTTTAGTATTTAATTGTAGCCGTCGACTCACGTAGTCTTATATATATATATATATATATATATATATATATATAAGACTACGTATAGGAAAAAATATATATATAGGAAAAACTAAGGCCTGTATAAATAACATTGTCATGTAACTGTACAAAAAAAACTGATTTGGAAGATACTCCTTATTATTTTATCATTAACAAAACTTGCTACTAACCAGTAGTACACGTAACTACTAGCGTTTTAGCGGAACGTAATAGTTTAAACCTTCATACTTTCTTAAAGCTAAATTGCGGTTAAATTAATGTAACAATTAAATATGGATCAGATATTGCTCTTTATTTGTAAAATAGTAAACAAATGAACTAACTTTAAGAAAATTTTACTTTGGCAGTAAGAGGTATAAATTTTTTAAGACAAAAAAAAATAAATTTGTATGGTATATATAATTAGCGTAATAACTATCTAACATAAATGTATCAATTAAGGGATCATTTTAAAAGATCACTGATTTATATTTATATCGAAAGTAATTGCGCCGTTATCATGAATCTATAGGTCAAGAGTTTAAGTAAATTTTGGCCATCGACACCTCACACTCATAATTACTTGACACTTACTTTGTTAACTTTGATATTGAAAACCGCAGACCAGAATAATATACGCTCTGGAACTACATTAATGAATTCATCAATTGATTCTATCATATTTATACAAAGCTGCAAGTCATCGGTGTCATGATTTTATTGACAGTTTAAATTAAAGCTAACAGAGATAGTAACAATTTTAAATAACAGGAAGATAAAATACGACTTTAAAAGTACAACGGTAGTGCCAATGATTTATTGTAACCTATGCTTTAAAAAGTGCCTGAAACCAAAACAAACAAACCTAGGAAAAATACTCAATTGTTTAAGCAGTTTTTACCAAACTTCAAATAATAGTAGATTAGTAGCCAAGGGCTGTAAGGCATCGATTGCAGCCCGAGATATTTAGGCGCACAAGCGCAGCGAGGGCGCCTATAGTTCGAGGGTGCAATTGATGCTTACACCCGAGCTAACTACTCTGCTTTACATTATGATTGTGAGGTAGGTAGAAAAAAAACCAGCATTACAAGAATAAAACATTTTATAAACGAAATGCGGCTTTGCCGTTCGATTTTTAAAATTGATGGCTATTATCTCATACGAAGACAAGGCTGAATAGCGATGCGACCTCTTTGATCATTGGGCTGAATGTGTTAGATATTATAAGATTCTATAATTAAAAACCACTGAATTAATATAGTATAAAGTATTTTAACCAAGCTACTTCATACTATTAATATGATAATATATTTCAATGCATTATTTGGATAAGTTTAAAGAAAAGAAAGATCTAAACAAATATACAAAATGACTCCCGGTACATGAATATAATAAATACAGCAATATAGTTATTACTGTTTAATTATTTAGACACATTTACCAATAACTCAATACGGTGAAATACCCACCATAGTTATTACACATATAATAAACAATTAAAGTATAAGAATCACTTATCTTGCCAGTTCTCCAACACAGATTGCCT
The DNA here is from genome assembly GCA_959347355.1 of Napeogenes inachia. Lineage (NCBI taxonomy): Eukaryota > Metazoa > Arthropoda > Insecta > Lepidoptera > Nymphalidae > Napeogenes > Napeogenes inachia. The sequence goes on from OY365797.1 coordinate 19,707,933, forward strand.
TTAATAGAGTCTTACAGCCATATTTATAACATAACAACATCGACAGAAGCGCCAACGGCAGCTTCTGGAGATAAGTCATATTCACAACTTTAAACATCATTAAATATATCATAATAACAATATAATAGTACATAACCATTTTAAATGCCTAGGCATATTTATAACAATCTTATATCTTTCACACACATGGCTTACCTAATAAGATATGTAAATACAACATGTAATATCTTAAGGCTACTTCCGATAGCTCGTCAAATCAATATCTTTTACTACTTTTATAACATACCAGTAATAACAATGATATATAGATCTTAATTCGTAAATCTGATTGTAACAACAATATTTATTGTTAATGTTATTATGTAGGTAAATAAATAATTACATATTTATATTACCTACAAACCAAATTACTATATAATAACAATCTTATATGTAGCAATACTACAATAATATAACACGGCCAGCCTGACATATACTTCGCTCTCGAAGTATACACACTTACTTATATACATATATTTTTATATATATAATATATATTATATACATTCCTTTTTTTTCTTATATTTTGTCATTTTCCTTGACTCGTCAAACCCCTTTACATTAACATGTTTTTTTATGTTTTGTCACTCGTCACATACATTTTTTTTAATGTTTTGTCAGTTGCCTAGACGTGTCAAATCCCCTTCACCCGCTGCTAGTGAGCTAGATTTGCACCAAGCAAAAGACCGACCAGCGGAAACATTTTTTTTTAAGGTTTTGTCAGTTGCCTAGACGTGTCAAATCCCTTCACCCGCTGCTAGTGAGCTAGATTTGCACCAAGCAAAAGACCGACCAGCGGAAACCTAAGATCTTATAACTAAGACCTGCTCTAATGCCGAGTTACAAATCAACCAACTTTTATCCCATTAAATAAAAAAAAAACCGGAATATATATACAATATCATAGATGTTATACAAAAAGTAAGATAGTATATATAAATATATAACAATTAAAAAAATATATACGATAATAATAATAAATAAATATTTGTCTTGTTATTAAATTTTTTTTTTTACAACTTTAATTTTCCACAATAACATTTTTTTTATCCACCTACTCCAGTAACGAGGTTTTCCTTTTCGAAAACCAGATTCCTTTAATTGCCTAAACCTTTTATATCCTGTTCGGCCTACCTGACACAATATTACGATATTTAACATAATTAACGTACCTAGAAAACGTATCATTACTTTTGTAAATTACTTTTACATATATCTAAATATTTAAACTACTAAAGATGAAATTTTGGTATTAATATCCGATATACTACCACAAACTAATTCAAAGAATTAGTATTCACTAAAACTTAATTTTGTACAACACAATCACTTTTTGTTTTCAAGCACACTTACAATAAGAGTCCATTTAAACGAAAGTATACAGAATTGCTTCTTAGGTTGTCTCCGATGTTTTCTTTTTCGTTTCACGAGTCTTCTCATGACCTTCGTAAGGCGTTTCGCCTTTGTGATCGCCACTCCGGCATCGGTTGTATTAGCATCTTAGATACGTCATGTCGAACCGCGAAATGGCACAGAAGTAATTCCCGACCGAAGTAAGATCTCCAATGTTTGCTGATCCTCAGCCCCTCGTCATCCAAGAATCCTTATGGACTTATTGATGACCATAGAATTCCCTTAAGGTATAGATGGTGGAGGAGACCACTGATCCAGTTCAATCAGCTTCAGCTGAAACGGAAGTTAATAAATTCCACTGAGTAAGTCACGTATGATTCGATAATAGTCTCGTATTTCTTATAGTAGTTCTAGTTGACCTGTTGACTTAATTTTTAATAACAAATACAAGATAAATTAAACACGTTGAATTAGACATTTGTTGTTGTTGATAGTGGCATTCTGAAAGACTATTCATTTACAATAGTTTTGTTGGTTCAGTTTAACTTGACCTTTTATCGATTCTCCTTCCGGTGCATCGCAGACTCGGCTACAGTGACAGTCATACCGGATCCGCAGACTCAGCTGGCATGGATGCGGTATTGCAACCGCTTGGTCCCCATCGCCATGACGACGCCGAATGGTGTAGTTCATACGTAGAATACAAACCGTTAATTAAACTTAATTCGTAAACCTTCGTAAACTTCGTAACTAGATATCACTCCGCCGTTTCCCAAACTACGCCTGGACATCGTAGAGATGATGGTACTTCGACGTATATAGCGATGGCAGCGTGATTTTCCCTGTGAATTAGGTTTTCAACATATTAGTAAAGTTTAAATCACACAAAATGGAATACAACAAATTAACAAATAAAATAACAACAATGTGGGTATTTTTGATTTTATCGATAAAATATAGTTTCGGCCGTCAAACTGTCGATACCGAGGACCGGGATGATCCCACTTCTGATGTTAGATATTATAAGATTCTATAATTAAAAACCACTGAATTAATATAGTATAAAGTATTTTAACCAAGCTACTTCATACTATTAATATGATAATATATTTCAATGCATTATTTGGATAAGTTTAAAGAAAAGAAAGATCTAAACAAATATACAAAATGACTCCCGGTACATGAATATAATAAATACAGCAATATAGTTATTACTGTTTAATTATTTAGACACATTTACCAATAACTCAATACGGTGAAATACCCACCATAGTTATTACACATATAATAAACAATTAAAGTATAAGAATCACTTATCTTGCCAGTTCTCCAACACAGATTGCCTTTAATAGAGTCTTACAGCCATATTTATAACATAACAACATCGACAGAAGCGCCAACGGCAGCTTCTGGAGATAAGTCATATTCACAACTTTAAACATCATTAAATATATCATAATAACAATATAATAGTACATAACCATTTTAAATGCCTAGGCATATTTATAACAATCTTATATCTTTCACACACATGGCTTACCTAATAAGATATGTAAATACAACATGTAATATCTTAAGGCTACTTCCGATAGCTCGTCAAATCAATATCTTTTACTACTTTTATAACATACCAGTAATAACAATGATATATAGATCTTAATTCGTAAATCTGATTGTAACAACAATATTTATTGTTAATGTTATTATGTAGGTAAATAAATAATTACATATTTATATTACCTACAAACCAAATTACTATATAATAACAATCTTATATGTAGCAATACTACAATAATATAACAAATGCATGATGTCTATTGCCTGTATGGAGGTTAGAAGTATGCGAACTTTTTGAAAGAGTGAAGTGTTGTTTTTTTTAAATTACTTACCGCCCTAGGGCCTTTCTAGCTACATTAATAACCTAGAGCGCTAATTGGTCACTTACAAGCCCCATTTGGGTGTAATAAGGACCTACTTACCGAATATGAGAAATGTAAAATGATAAAATTGTACAAGATTCACTATTCCATAAACAACTTGATTCCAAATCGTTCAATTATAAAGGGTAAACAGGTTGACCCTTCATGATCTCCCCGACTGATAAAATGAAAAGGATTATCCCAATATCATTGAATAAATTAAGGGTTCTATTCAAATTTTGTTGAATAGACACAGATCTCGTAAATTTAAAGTACATAAAGCCTTAACATTTTTGAATTATAAAAACAAAAGGTATTCTAAGTTAAAACGTAGAAAAATTTGATTTCAGTGATATTTTTAAATAAAGTTTATTACACAAAAATAAATAAAGTTTAGCCTAGCTGTACACAGTCACTTGACATTTTAGATTTTAGAAAAAGGCTTTATTTTTGAACTAACCTTTATATAATATTTATAAAATATATTCCTTGAAGGTATGAAATAAAAGTTTCAGGATTTTTTCTTATTAAGCTAAATTTCTGAACAAAACTATTTTGTAAAGTTAATGTCTGTATAAAGGTAAATAATAAATTTGGGTATTAGTTTACTCGTATCTTAGTCGTTTCCAACGCTTAGGACCTTGATTAAATTGAGGAGCCTGTCTCAAATTTTTCGACTATACAGGGTGCAAAATTCAATAGTGAGATTGATATTGATATAGTTGGTTGCATAATATGGACAAATTACAATTTTGGATATGCAATGACCTTATAATAAGACTGTAATCTTCTTTCAGACACATATTTAAATTCTAAATATAATGTATCTATATTATATTCTAAGCCGACTCGCACAAGTCAGTTTGAATTTATTCTATTCAAGAGTCTAAAGATTTTTTTTTTTTACATATAATTTCTAGTATTTAAATTGGATAGAGATATAATTGGCACAGCGTAGATATAATTGGAACTATCTGAAGGAGGTCTATATGCGAAAGGATTCGAAGATTTTTATAACGCACATTGATAATTAAATAATTTGTAAATATTGTTTAGTTTAATTTTATTTTGTTATTAATTATCTTTACATGATTATACATACTGTTCGCAGAGTTTTCCTTTACCTTAAAATATATTACTTTCTATTGTTTGTATAAAGTTACTCATATATACTACACATAGGTAAATAGAGTTAATTTTTATATTAAATAAAAAATATTATCTACAAATAAAATTTTAATCATATCGGACCTAGTTCACATAAGTAAATAATGGAACTTAAAATTATTTCTTCTCAATATTAATAGTATTGTGAGTATAGTCGCCGTTTCCAAAGTCTCTGGCGTAGCAATTGGGGCAGTCTGATTCTCTAAAAGGATAAGTTTTATAACGAGTTATATTAAAGAGTTTTAACAATATTTTCACTTAAAAAGTGACAAGTAATTTTTATACACACTGATTACCTGTTTTGATTATTATTAGAACCACCCCCGTTTCCCCCACCATAGCCATAGTCGTAATCATTGTACAGCTTGGCAATGACCTTGGTCATGCGTTTACATCTTGACCCCACACTGCAGAAAATTATATTTTAAAGTATAATTCAAACCATTATAATTAAATATGTTTTCTTCTAATATTATACTTACCAAGATTCGGTGTCTGCTAAGGCCAGTACAAATAAAACGCTAATAAGAGAAAACAAGAATAACTTCATAGTGAATTTTTGAACTCTTACAGAACTCAAGCTAACAACAAGAACAAGTTGTATATGAGTCTTCATTTTTAAATACGCTTATTTATACTTCCAAATGGATAGGCTGAAAGCTAAAAGGTCAGAAGATAACTGTATTATTAAAAGTGCAATTATAATTTAATTACCGATTTCTTTCCTTTATAAATTTCCCAGATTTTAAGTGAAAGTTAAAAATACACTTTGTCTTCTTCTAAATTAAATAAATATAGTTAACTAGCAATCAGATGTACTAGTATAAAGAAATCTTATAGAAATAAAGAACCTTATCGACTACGCAACGAGGTAGCGAGTTAGTTTTGTGACTTATAGTTTCAAAATTTATTATATCGATACCCGATGTCTATTAAATAAATTATAACAAATGAAACCAAAGTTGTAGAGCAAGTCTCTTTTATTAATATCATCCATCATTTTATTTTTCGTCAAAATTATTAGAGGTCAGTGCAATATTTAGTAGTCATTTTATTTTATTTAGTAACATAACGTGGTCATACCACGACTATAAGGCCCTTTTAAGTATTTTACTATAATTTATTTTAATACTATTTTAATACTATAAATTATTTTACTAGAGACGATAAGACGAAGCTTTTTAGCATTCCATGGATTCACCGTGCGGGCGCCGGGACCATCGATTATTAATTATTTTAATACTAGATAAGAAAAACTTTGTTATTTAGGTCTTTAATTCAAAACTTTTACCTTTTGCCTTTTCGTCTTCATCAACAAATGAACTTTATACCTATAATTACTCTTCGTATCCTAGGCACTTTACATTCTTAGATCTAGGTGACCTAATCACATACATAAAAATTGTAGACATTAAGTATTTTCTTGGTGATACTCATAGCCGTCAACTTCGCTCCACTGAAAATTTTACACTTCGAATGCCTCTCTGTCGCACTGACTTTCAATTCAACTCATTCACTACACAAGCTATTAAACTCTGGAATGCATTACCTACCGACATTAGGAAAGCTCCTAACAGAAATATTTTTAAATGCCTTGTCAAAAACCATTTGTTATCTCAAGCTATTCCTTTGTAAAAAATTCTTATTTAACTTTATGTTTTATCCTATTATTATACTATATCGATACCTTGGGGCTCAAAGGGCGTAAACACCATTTTGGCCAAAATGACTTTTTGATGCAGTATTGTTCAGTTTTTTTTTCTCTCTATCGATCTGTGTAATTAAAACTAGGAAATTCGGAAATATGAGGCAATCACGTCCCACGTTTTTTTTTAGATTTGGCAATAATAATAATAAATGTTGGTCGTATTGTAAGTCATAGTTCTAAACTTGAATTACACCCTCTTTTCTTTCTTATAAAAATGTAGTTGACTCATACGTCACATTGATATTGACAAATTTAGGGCGTATAAGCCACTCCTAGTCTAATAATATGGTGAATAAATCACTATAAGTCTGTGTGAAATTAAAGATGCATTATATACAATACACAACGCTGAAGGAAGTATGGCTAAGCAAGATATGAGAAAATCAAACACACTGCCGAAATATACCGAGGAAATTAAAAAACATGTTGCTGTATTTATTACGTCATTACTTATGGTCATTCTCATTACAATCGTCCAAAAACTGATAAAATGTATCTGCCACAGGAGTACAAAAGCACCGTTGATATTTACCGCAAGTATTTAGAAGACTGCAAAATAAATGGGTATCAACCTGTTACTGAAACCATTTTTAGACAGATATTCATTGAATATAATGTGCCAAAAAAAGACAAATGTGAAATTTGCACTAAGTATGAAAATAGTAAATCCGCAACCACTGAACAACCAACCTTCACACCTTTTATTTTTTTAAAAGTGACTATAAAACAAATTAGAACAGCAACTTTCAAAACACAGTATCCAGACCAAGTTCGAATGAAATATTCGATAATTGAAGAGACAGAAAAAACACGGGTTACATTGCAAGAGGTGGGATTAAAGAAAGGAACAACTAAATATAAGGGTAAATGTAAGGGCAAAGCTAGAGGTAAGGGAATGGGAAAATTTAAGACAGAAAACGCCCGAGTTTCTGGTGGTGACTTCTGACAAGACATCTTAGACACTTTAATAAAACCTGCGTATATTGCCAAATTGCCTATATCGAAGGCAAAATATAAAGATCTTATGAGGCTGTGTGAAAGTGGGACTATCCCAAAGACCTATCACAAGGAGAACAGGAAATCCCTTGCGATGTTCGTGACTATTTTCTTTACAGTAATGACAAAGAAGGCGATTAATAATTAAAAATAAAAGAGTGATTTATTATTGTGAGTTCCGTAAATCTACTCAATTGTCATCCAATTCCACAACTGTGATCCATTTTATTTGTAACAGAATTATTGCCATATCTATATTAAGAAGAACATTTTTAGTTAACCCGGACCATAGTCGTGTAAACTAGACTAAAAGTTGAGTAGTTTTCGATTAACAGCTTTTGTGTTAGAGTAAGTTAGGTTAGTTAAGATGATTATTTGTAACGTTTGATTATCAACGGTAATGTTATAATGACAATAAAGACTTTCATGTCGTTAATTTTGTTTTTAATTTTAAATTTTTATTTTATTTACACAAGTCGTTAATAACGTCGACGTGGATATTAAAGTATAAACTGGGAAACGAAAGACACATAGCAAATTAGCTTAATATTTCTCTAAAGACTGTATATACGCCCTTTTTTGAGAATGAAAACCATATATTGACCTATACACTGTGACAATTTTACAGAAATTGCGAAATTCGGGGGCGTAAGCGTCATATTTTTTCATTTTTTGGGGCGTATCTCAATGCTATCTTCTTTATTTATTCATTTATTTTTAATGTTATGGACTCATATCGTGTATTAACATTATTTAGGTATTGGAGCCAAAAATTTACTATGAGAGTTTAAAAATAAAAAAGTTGCGATTTTTTTTCCAAATTTTTTTTTTTGTTTTGCCTCTCCTGAAAAGTAGTATTTTGGCGTTCACGCCCTTTGAGCCCCAAGGTATCGATATTATTTCTTAGAAAATTTTGTTAGTAGATTAGTATTTTTTTTTTCATTTTTATATATGACTACTATTTTATTTTGGTTTTGTTATGCACCTTGATGTATTTACTGTTTTTTTGAGGGCTTGCTGGAAGAGAATGCTTGTGGCATTATGCTTGCCTTTGCAGGATATGTGCAAATTTTTTTAAATAAATAAATAAATAAGTAATAGAAAATTTTGTAATTGCATATGTCTATCTCACAAAGTTTGTAAATTTTACAAATTAAGAAAAAAAAATCAATGTTTTTAATACACTATTTATTACTATTAAAATAAAGTAAATAGGTATATTAGCAAAAAAAAATACATATTATAATAGAGACTTACGCGGAACTTTAAACTAACCAAAGTTATTTTGACGTACATTTTTAAATTTATTTTTAGACCATTTTTTTTTTGATTATATAACAAAAAATGTGAGTAATCAGCAAAAAACAATTAAATATTACAATCAAAATATATTCATTTAATTGAACACACAGCATAATATTTTACACTGTTTTTTTTTAAATAAAAAATATATTAAATAAAAAATATTTAAATAAAAGACACACACATATATTTAAACACATATTAGACACAAAACATAAACTCGTTAGTAGTATTTAGTTAAAGTTAGCTAGTTAGTAATTATAATATATATTTTTCTTAGTGGTTTAAGATATTTATTCTCTAAATGAGAAACGTTGTTTATGTGAGGTTACACATAAATAATAATACATATTATACATTCATATTCGTCGTTAACAACTATATTCTCATTTAAGTCATTAGCATATTTTTTATAGTAAGTTTTCTTTTACATTTTTTTTGTGTGCAGGTATTTTATTTAAAGTTGTGCTCTACCACCTCGTGGATTACTTCGTTTACTCTGGTATTTTTTTTACTACAATTTACATTATTTTGGATTGTTCTGTTAAGAGATTTAAAATTTTTTGAAGTTGATGTTGAAAAGGATAACCGAAAATAATTTTCATTATTTTGTTTTATGTTGTTTGAATAATAGTAATTTTTTTTGTGGAGCTTCCCGAGACTTCAATGAGATATAGTAAGAGGGGTGGATTAGAGTGTCATAGATAGTATAGCCCAGTTCATGCGGAATACATCGGGCTAAGGTTGGAATTAAGCCAGTAATTGAAGAATATTTTTGTTATGTGTGATGTGATAGTCTTTATCGGGACGGTGGTGACATTTATTAGGCTTCTTTCGGACATCCTAACCAATGTTTATGACTACAGAAATATTGTAATTAGAAGTAATAATTAATGTTTGTAAATATCTATAAACACCGTCCCAATAAAGACGATCACATATAGAATGCTGAATTCACCGAGACGGACAGCTATACAGTAGCTCAATTGGTAGAGCGACGGGAATGTTTTTCAGAGATCGCGGGTTCGAATCCCTGCCCGAACCGTTTTATTTTTCATTTTATATTTAATAAAATTTAAATAAGCTTAATATGGCTATACATGTTTATAGATATTTTCAAATATATATAATCCTATAAAAGTTTAATGTTAAAGTTGAATGAGTTTATTCATATTTTTATGTAGCTTTAACTTGTATATTCTCCATGAGAGATACGAGTGACATATATAATTTAATGACAGGTGGACATGATTCTAAACATGATAAAAACATGGCAAATCTTTATATGTAACGATGAATTGACATGAATCTTCAGCGAGTGACTTTTAATAGTTATTGTAGACATTTCCGTCGCTAAGAAGGAAATAATTCTTTTGGGCTGTGTAATTGAGCTGAGCGTAAGTGAAGTTCTTAACCGTTCATTTCTTTGTTTTTCGACCGAGCTCTGATCTTCATTTATTCAACTTCAAATTCGTGATTTTCACCAGGGAGTTAAAACTTTTATTAGAGATGGTTTCCAAAACAAAGAACTTTAAAATGTCAACTATGAAAAAAATTATAGAAAGAAAGTAATTTGTCTATGGAATTTCCATGTTTAATCATCATCCACTTGCATCAGTGTTAAAGAAAAAATTTGAGATAAATTTAGTAGCATAAAAAGGGAGGGGGCTCAGCTCAACTCCCGCAGCAAAATGGCGGATCTTAGTTATAATTAATTAAGAAAAGACAGGTCAAACACTTAGTGTTTTAAAGAATCATATTGGGTTTATTTAGTTTTATCGCTCGGGCAATGGTCGCCCCTTATCTTATCTTTGTGGGAATACCATACTAGACTGAAATAATAATATTAGATAATGAGATATAGTAATTAATAAGTCGAGAGACATCATCTGACCTGGATTTTGCAGTAATTTATTAACATTATTAATGTTTTAAATATACTACTTTTACATAAATATTTTATAGTTAATATAATAATTTAAACTGTCATAATCTTAAAATGAGGGGAAGCATTCACGTACTTATTATAACGATATTAACAACAATAGAAAAAAATACGTTTTTTTTACGGGAGCCACCTTAAATATTTATTTCATTTGATTCTAGTATTGGTTGTTATATTAGTAATTATAGTAAATTATGTAAATTATATTTTGGTAGGAACATATTGGAAAAAGTCGTTACTTTTACTACGACAAATGACAAAAATATAAAAGGGTCAATGAAATCAATCTGTTTTTCCGTGAACATTACATTTGACTCTATCTCACATACAATACGACATACAATGAAAGTAGATGTACTTCCAAGCAAGCAAGCAATACTATTTTATGTCTACATTGAAAATTATGGTGCAAATTTGTTTATTAAAACACTATTGTAAAAATAATAATACATGATATACATACCAGTAAAAAGACTGGTAGATGTAACTGCCAACCAATACTGTATTAATAAAAAATAATAATATAATAAAAAATAATAAAAAATAATAATGTATTAATAAAAAATAATAATACAATTAAAAGCTTAAGTTATTTTTTTTTTATGTTTTAAGAAATATTTTAACTTAGTCTGGTTATAAATACTGTTAAGATTATTATAAAATAATAATGTTAACATTAAATTTGGCATGTGTTAATCTTATTTGAATATCCATTGCGCTTTCTAGTTGTGATTTTAAATATTAAAATTATGAGAAAGGGAACCAAATTGCTATTTATAGTAATTGCATAAAGTAGGCTTCGTTTGGCTAAATCTAGAAACTTATTCTAAAATCTCTATCCGCTTTGAATAAGTTTAATATTGGCGGATAATAAGTAATATGTAGCCTATAAATAGAAAAAAAATCTGCTCTCCATATGTGTTCATCTATCATTGTTTCCATATTGATAATTAGTAAAGGTCAAAGAAAATTACTATTTACTGAAGAGAATTCTTTTACAATTGAGCAATGATTTGACAAGCAGAATTATCGAGTTCATGCTTAAAGCTAGGCACATGCTTGCCTACTAGACACAGACATTACCCAGTTTTCGTGACGGGTTTGAAGGGTGTTAGCTATTTTAAAGTGATAGAACAATACTTTTATGAAAAAAAAATCCGAGTGTATCAAGATACAAATCTTGAGAATAATTTTAAGCCTCTTAACAACATCATGTTCCATAACTAAGCATAGTAATTTTAGAAAGACGAATGTTTGTTTGTGGGAACACCATATTAAACTGATTTAATATTTTTACAGTAAGTTGTCATCACCGTTACTTTTTCTATAATAGATGCTGATTGGTTTTAATACGAATGTTTTATACTTCATCAGAGCTAAAGACTGACCGTCATTTAGCACTGATTTTAATTGGCTGGATTTTGATTGAGGATCAATTTTAGAGAATTGAGAATCGTAAAACTTTATTCATGATTTCCTTTCTAGTGACTGTAAAATCCCCTAAGCTAAAGTTCATTGTACCAAAAAATAATGATCTCGATAATATTACTACTGATTCAACCATTAAAAAATAAGGCTAGTACAAAATTCCAAAGATTTTATTTTGTTTAAGTGGTAAAATTTTATATAATTTTAATTTACTTTGGTTTTAACTTTATTAATAAAGTTATCGTGTATATTATACATCTATAGCTAAAAAATGTTTAATGAATAGAGAGAGATTATCTCTGTTTACTATTATATCTGTAAAATTTTATTTGGTAAATGATTTTTGTACTAAAATAATTACTCGCAACATAAGGGGATTTTTATTTATAGATTACTTAAGATAACCTTAATATTTCATTGTGGTAATAATGTTTCTAGTGTGATATGAACCGTTGTGATTTCCATTGTTCTATTACTTCAAATTTCTAGTCCTTACCCACATATTATTAAGTTATTATAATAATGCTTTATATAACACGCATTTTAGAATTAAATGTTTTATACAATTGGAAAAATAACAGTCATTCAGTATTAATTTCATCGTATTTAATTTTTATGTTTAGGTAATCACTTTCTTTTATATTCACTTAAGGATATGTATATTTTTTCTTAAATTCGAATTTATAGGAACACAAATATTTAGTTTTTTTTAAAACCTTGTTTTTTTTTAATGTTCTACTATTTAGAAATTAAACTTCAATAAATAATAGATCAAGCATCTTCATAGTATTATATATATTCAAGAGATGGGTACATAAAATATTAATTCGTATATTTCCAAATAACAATAATAATAATAATACTTAAGAGTATTCTTAGATTATACTGTTATCTTATGGCTTATAATTATAGTGAATTATATTAGTATTTTTGCGACCATTGCCGATGTTGGTAATCGTACATCCATTGCAGTTATCGTAGTCTCCCTCCTCACTTTCTGATGATGAGTAATACCTAAACAAATTTACTAAATTATTTTACATTTAAATCACAAAATCACTTCTTACCTGCAGATGCAAAAACTAACGGAACTAAAGATAACTACACTTCTCAAATGTATTTCATGTATCTTATAAATTTACCTAGGTTTTGTAGAAGCCGTGCTGAACAAGGTGAAGATAACAAATACAATGAAAAATATGTTTTTGAATTTCATATTTGCAAAATATGCAAAGTGCTTGTCAACAAGATGTTCACTTTAAAGACAGTTGCTTACTGGTGATTACTTAAATTGGTGTACTGTTTTATACTGTTAAGGTTATAAAGGTCAGGTTTAAATATGAGATAATATAAATACATATGTATCAGTCATTCTATAATTCAATATAATAATGTTTGTTTTAATAATATTCAATAAGTATAAACATATCAACAAATTTATATGCGCTATATATAACACTTCAATTATTATATTAAAGAAATAATATTGTAACAGCAGACATATATCTTTAGCGGCTCATTAATTTTTTTATAAAAATAAATAATATGTCAAAAAAGCGGCCCATAGAACTCAAAGAAAAACAAATTCAATTTGCAAACTTTAATTTAATGTTGTTTTTAAAAAAGTCACAGTATATTTTTATTTTCAACTTTTACTGTTAATAAGATAAAAAAAAACTAGACTTAAACTTAGTATGTCTACAATACTTCGAATATAATTATAAGATTCATGCTTAATGATGTCAACTAAATAGAAGTTTCCCAACCAGTAAATTTCCCGGAAAATGAGAAAACTAATAATAATCACAAAAAATCGAGAAAAAACACAAGAAAAAAGTTGTACGGTTGTTTGGAAATTTGTATAATTTCGGGTAGGTGTTAAAAACCTAACAAGTTTGCTCTAAAAAGTAAATATTGAAAATTAATAATTCTACTTAATTTTGTAGTCAAAAAGTCAAATATTTGATATAAATAGGTGATAATCTTGTTACTGTTAAAGTGGTTTGTGTTTTTATGCTCTGCTAAATTTAATCAAGTACCTACCGAGCGACACACATACATAACGTTTTTAGTGTTCCAATTAAAGTGCTATTTGTCTTATTTCACTTCACTATGTCTAAGACCGTTGAATTATTGGAATCACAGAGGTCTCTAGAATCCACTATTGCACAAAAGATGGAAGATTTTGAAGCCCGCCTCACTAACATCAGTCCACGTACATCCAACATAGAAAACTTATCCAAGGATTTTGTGGCCTTCCGTACATTTGTTCATTCTATGCTCCATCTGCTTCGTCAACAAATTACTGAGGTGAGCCTTGAGGTGGATTCCATAGAGATGCGATACAGGAAAAAGTTCCTCTTGCTGGGCGGTGTTGTTGAAAAGGACAATGAAGATGTTCCCAAAATTACTTCTGCTGTGCTCAGTAAGTACATGGGATTAAGCATCACTCCTTCTGACTTAGCTTTGGCTCACAGGCTAGGTAGACCAGGCAATGGACGTCCACGTCCTATTTTATTCCGTCCCTGTGACCCAATGTTAAAAATGACTATTTGGAGGAAAAAAACTTCACTTAAAGGATCTCCGCATATCTTATCCGAATTCCTCACGAAATATCGTCAGACACTATTTATGGAAGCACGGAAACACTTTTCTATGAAAAATGTCTGGACCAGCGAAGGAGTTGTTCACATTAAATTAACTGATGGTAGTTTGAAGAAAGTTAAAAGCAATGATGACCTCTCCACCTTCATTTCTCTTCACTGCAGCTCTCGTAATGATCCCCATCCTGAGTCTCCAGGAGGGGTCTCAATAAAATCAGCAACTACTTCGGCTCCGGCTCCCAGTCTATCTAAACCAGAGTTAACCTTAAGAGCCAAACGTACAATCAAGCACAAATAAGAGCTATTATGCTTTATTACCACTCAGTGAAGGTCTCCTTTGTTATATTATTCATTATTTTATCCATTTAAATATTTTAATGCTTCTCCTATAATGCTTAACTAAAACTCTTGACTACCTTGAATGGCTTTACGTACATTTAGTTTTGTATGCTTGGATTAATTGCTTTTATTCACACTCATTATCTTAATATTCTGATTGTTTTGCTATTTTTAACATTCCTTTAATGTTTCTATTACTTCCTTGTTACTTTCTCAGCCAGCATTCTATTATCTCAATAATATTTATTTCATACTACAACTCTGTTGTTTTCACTAAATTGTCTTACTTATACTTTGGATTTTATTACTTATTGTATGTTTATACTTAAATTAGAGTTTTGTCTGACATAATATAACCTTGAATCTTCAAGTCTCAACAGGAATTAATATTATTATAATTACAGTAAATTGTCATATTGCCGTCAAACTGACATTTACAGATTAATTATAGCAATTCAATCTTATTTTCTCTGTTTCAATTTAGTTGCAGTGCCATCTATTGGACTTACGTTACATTTACTAGCTGTTTATTTTAGTCCGTCCTTTATTGGGTTTGCTTTTTTATTACTTTTATTTTTTTGTTTTATTGTTATTAATACATTTTTTTTAGTTTATATAGTTTTTATTTTGTTTTAAATATATTTTTTTTTATTTAAGCATTTCATGACCTTTGTTAGTTATTTTTTATACAATTATATAATGGTTTTAACTTTCACTGTGTGTGTATGTAGTTTGCTATTTTTTTTTATAATTTACAATTATTTTATCGTTTGTTTGCTTTGGTACCTAACACTTTTTATTATTCTATAAGTGTTTTGTGTATATCGTTCGGTAGGTTTCTGCTAAGTAAATTAAATTAATTGACTTGTGTATGTTACCTTAGTTTAGTGGTTTTAAGATTATTATTTTTTTTTGTTTGTTATTTTTTCTTATATTTGGCTTGTTTTTTTCATTATTATTGTTTTTTTATTTTATTTAAGTATATTTATATTATTATTTTTTGCAAACATATGTCGGTAAATAATGACTCTTTTGAATCAGCCTGCGACTCAGAATCTTCACTTCCTTATTTTGACTCCCAGTCTAATATTCCTAGTACAAAAGAATTTATAACGCGGCGTTTTGCTCAATATCCTAAGCATTTTAATGTGTGTCACATAAACGCTCAAAGTATACCGCAACATTTTTCCGATATTCTTGATACTTTTTCATCAACTAATCTTCATGCTATTCTTGTATCGGAAAGTTGGCTCAAGCGTTCTTATCCCTCAACTTACTGCAGTATACCAGGCTTTATCTTGATCAGAAATGATCGCGAAGATAAGGGTGGTGGTGGTGTTGCGATATACTTGCGAAGTAACATCCCTTTCAAAAAAGTTGCGGCCTCACCTTCTTCTTACTCAGGATCTATTGAATTTTTATTTCTTGAAATATTCGTGAATAGGGTAAAAGTTTTACTCGGAGTTATCTACTGTCCCCCTGTTGTTAACTATTTCTCAGACTTAGAGTCCCTTCTTTTCTCCTCTTGTGCAGAGTACACACACCACATAGTCATGGGCGATTTCAATACTGATCTATTGAAAGATAGTGTAAGGTCGAGACAACTCCTTTCTATTGTAACTGCTGTTAACTTTTCTGTACTCCCTTTGAACCCAACTCACCTAAACACAGACACTGCAGACTCATGGATCGACCTTATGCTTGTCTCTTCATCTGCAAGTGTTGTTGACCATGGGCAGGTCTCTGCACCTGCCTTTTCTAGACACGATTTGATCTTCCTTTCTTACAATTTAAATCCACCTAAAACGCTCACTAAGGTCGTTCTTATGCGGAATTTTGCTAAATTAAACAATGATCGCCTCTCATATGACGCTGCTTTGATCGACTGGTCCTGCATAAACGACGAACACAGCCTTGACACAAAAGTTAATATATTTAATGATTTGATTATTAGTTTATATAATAAACATGCACCTGTTCGTGAAGTTAAAGTGAAACGTCCACCTGCTCCATGGATAACACCAGAAATTCGGAAGGCGATGAACCATAGAGATCGGGCATTTAATAGATATAAGGGTAATCGCTGTGATGAATACTGGAGTTCTTTTAAGAAAGCTAGAAACCGATGCAATCAGATGGTAAGAGCAGCCAAACGCCGCTATATTCACAATAACATAAGTAAATTATCTTCTCCTGATATTTGGAAATTTTTAACTAACATTGGTATTTGTCCGATATCCTCGGTTACTCCTTCGTTTTCTAATACGCCTGATGAATTTAATCTTCATTTCTCTAATGTCCCAATTTTAGATACTTCTTCTAAACAATATACTTTGTCACTTTTAAATTCTTTAGTCCCAAATACCTCCTGCACATTTCGTTTTTCTCTCGTTTCTGTTGATGAAATTCGCAAAATTATCCACTCCATTAAATCTAAGGCAATTGGTAGTGATAAGGTGAGCAGTGATATGTTATTTCGTATCATAGATTATGTTCTACCTGTCATTACTCACATTATCAATTTCTCCCTTTCCACTGGTTCCTTTCCTTCTGCCTGGCGTAATGCGCTTGTCATACCTATCCCCAAAGTATCTAATCCTTCTTCGTGTGCTCATTACAGACCCATCTCTATTCTCCCATTCTTGTCTAAAATACTTGAAGGTGCTGTACATAAACAATTCTCAACCTACATTTACAACAACAATTTCCTCAGCCCATTCCAATCTGGTTTTAGACCTGGTCATAGTACCTCCACTGCTCTCCTTAAAGTGGTTGAAGATGCTAGGGCAGCTATGGAGGATTCACGTCTGACAGTCCTTGTCTTAATTGATTTCTCCAATGCCTTCAACTCTGTCGATCATGACATCCTTTTGGCCATCCTTTGTAAACTGGGTATTTCTTCAACAGAACGAGACTGGTTCTCTTCTTATCTTCGGGGTCGTCGGCAGGCTGTTCGCATTGATGGCAATTCGTCTGATTGGTGCGACATACCTGCCGGTGTTCCCCAAGGCGGCATACTTTCCCCATTGTTGTTTTCGATTTTCATAAACCTCATCACCTGTAATCTTAATTGCTCTTACCATTTGTACGCGGATGACCTTCAACTGTATACGCAAGCTGACTGTGGTAATATAAATGCCGCAGTGGTTGAGTTGAACGATGCCCTAAAGTATATTGCTGATTGGTCTCACAAATTTGGAGTGGCTGTAAATCCGAAAAAATGCCAAGGGATTATAATTGGTAGTTCTCGCAGAATAAGTACGATTGATCTAAAAACAATTTCTCCTTTAGTCTACAATAATTCTCAAATTCCTTTCCTTTGTCGAGTTAAAAACTTAGGACTGCATATTGACTGTGCGTTTTCTTGGGAACCCCAAGTAGACGAAGTATGCAAGAAAGTTAACTCTGGACTACGAACTCTTTATCGACATAAAAACTTTCTCCCTACAAACACCAAACTACTTCTGGTGCAAACCTTATTATTACCGATTATTGACTATGCGGATGTGTGTTACTCTGACATAAATGTTTCACTGCTAAATAAACTTGATCGTCTTCTCAATAATTGTATACGTTTTATTTTTGGTCTTCGCAAATACGATCACATCTCCAACTATCGTTCTAAACTTAAATGGCTTTCTGTCAAACATCGCCGAAGTTTAAGAATTTTGTGCACTCTCTTTTCTCTTTTATATGATCCATGTTCTCCTAATTATTTAAAATCTCGTTTTCATTTTCTTGGTGATACCCATAGCCGTCAACTTCGCTCCACTGAAAATTTAACACTTCGAATGCCTCTCTGTCGCACTGACTTTCAATTCAACTCATTCACTACACAAGCTATTAAACTCTGGAATGCATTACCTACCGACATTAGGAAAGCTCCTAACAGAAATATTTTTAAATGCCTTGTCAAAAACCATTTGCTATCACAAGCTATTCCTTTGTAATAATTTCTCATTTAACTTTATGTTTTAACCTATTATTCCTTAGAAAATTTTGTTAGTAGATTAGTATTTTTTTTTTTCGTTTATTTCTCTTTTTTTATATATTTTTTTCATTCTTATATATAACTACTATTTTATTTTGGTTTTGTTATGCACCTTGATGTATTTACTGTTTTTTTGAGGGCTTGCTGGAAGAGAATGCTTGTGGCATTATGCTTGCCTTTGCAGGATATGTGCAAAAATTTTTAAATAAATAAATAAATAAATAAACGTGCTATCACTATAACTACCGAACTATGAGAAAATAATCCAACATTTAATATTTTAAAGATTTTACGAAAACGAAAACGAAAATAATAAATAATTAACTTCTTTGTTTGTTTAACCGATAAGACGAAATTCAAAGTGAAGCGGTTGAAGAAAGCGGTTAAAACGATTCTGCGATTAGCGTGTACAAACAAACAGACATATACAGGTATATTTGTAATTCAAATTCAAATTCAAATTCAAAATATCTTTATTCAAGTAGGCATTTTTGAAACGATCAATTACATTAAATTGGTCAGTATAGTCCGTCTGTCAGTAAGCTACCACCAGCTCGGAATGCTGTTCTGCTGAGAAGGGCTGGCCAAAAACTCAACAGTTGCTCTTTTTAAAACAAAATTTATCTACGACTTTTTAAAAACCTTGATAAACAACACAAAAAACAAGAAAAAAAATGTTGCTTCCTTTTTTACTTATCACTCTGTATTTTGTAAGAAGTGCTTAAAAGGACAACGCCCGGGTGCCATACCTACGCTCAAGTTAATATTAGTTGAGAGGCAACAAATAAATTTTGTATAGGAAAACTCAAAACTTTTTAAAACTTAATTTTAATAAGTCCTAGAACAAATGTTGTTAGCATTGATGTAAAAAGGCTGCCTGCAAGAGGTGGTCAAGAAATTAAAAATAACCCTGTATATACAGACATATTAACATACAGACGAATAGACAAAATGAAAAAACTTTGTTTTGGGTTCCCTTGCTTATATAGAGGTCCCCCATTATAAATTTTTGTAAATATTTTCCATGCATAAACAGCGATCAGTTACAGTTTTATTAAATGTGTAAAGATTCTGGAAAATTCTGGTACTCTTTAAATACATATATCTTTTAATAAAGTGAAGAGTGTGCAATGAAAGTTAAAAACTAAATGTTACTCAGGGTGACAGTCAATTTCTATGTATAAAAGTTATTTACATTAACCATATCTTTCTTTCGTGTTGGGTGCACAAATAAAAGGGAAACAGATAGAAAGACACAAATTTCAAAAAATATTAGAAATGGATTCTGTAAGTCATCCCTTCACATCCTGGCTATATATTTTTTAAATATTTTTATTGTACAGAGACTAACTCCTCTACATATTACGTATTTGATATAAATTGACATAACTTTTTTTTTCTTGAACAATTTAAATTAAATAAAAACTAAATGTTAAGTGAAGGGTGCGACGATATATGCCTGAAAACCGCGTCCAAATTGGTTAAGCTGTTTCTGAGATTAACGTACACAAACATACAGACATACATGCAGACAAACAGACAAAATGAAAAACCATTGTTTTGGGTTCCCCAATAGGGCCTCCCAATAGGTTTTTTTTAATATTTTCCATGTACAAAAATCGATCAGTGACCATTTTATTATATATGTATAGAGATTATTTTTAGAAAAAATTATTGTGGTAATAAATTGATAATGGGTTTTTTTACTTCTATCAGTCGGGCAATGGTCACAAATTATCTTATCTTTGAGGGAACACCATATTAAGCTGAATTATTACTATAATTACAATAAGTTGTTATCACAATTACTCTTCTTAAAATAGATGCTGATCTTACGCATTACTCTTAATTAGGAGACACATCGAATTCTTTCATTCATTCATTTTATGCCGTTTATAAAATAGCCTCTATTATAGGAACAGTTAATTATTGCATAAGAACCTCTCCCCCGCACGAATAAAACGTTAATATCTTGGAGACGACTGTTTCTATTTCGATCAATCATAGCTAAGAACCATCTTGACAAACATAACTTTTGATTAAAAAAAACCGCCAAATCCGTTCCAGCGTCTGGCTGCTACATTGCTACAGGCAGACACATAGATACACATATACACAGATCGACAGGTCTAACTTATAACACCCCTGTTTTTATTGAAAAGTTATGTTCTAATATTGTGACCATGTCATCTCTTGGGTATGAGATAAAAATACAGAATTCATAATGCTCTTTAATTTCAAATACATACATAAAATCAAATGCATATAAACTATTCGAACAGCGATAATAAATAATGTCTTATAAAATGTTTTTTACGTATTAAAGTTACCTTACTACTTTTAATAGTATTTAGTTTAATTATAATAACTTTCTGAATTAGCTGAGTAGGATATCTATTCATTTCAAGTTTGAGATATACAATACTATAAGTATACTACATTTAAAATTCTTCCAAATTTAGTAAAGACAATTTTCTTTTTATCGAGGTATATCAGTAGAAATATCAGCAATAATATATGCCACAGCCGTCCAAAAAGCGGTACAGAGGTCTAGTTCTTCAGGACTTTCCACATTCATTGTGTCTCCTTCAGTGTGATGAAACCAAAAATATTTTTCATTGGCATTAAGAAGACTAGCTCCTGGAATCCCAGTTTTTACTATAACGCTTATATCTGAGCCAGGACTGTCTTGTTCAACTAAAGTAGACGCATTAATTGATTCAAACAACTTTAATATCTCTGCAATAATGCACCGAGCTTTTTGACTACCTCCTACGGCCAATCCCCGTGGATAAAATGTCCCTTCATCGGACTCCATTATAAAATTAATGTTATGACTTTCATTTCTATGTTGTTTCTCATATGCGTAAGCACCAACTAACCCCAATTCTTCAGCCGTCCAAAATATTGTCCTGATTGTTCTTTTTGGGATTAATTTAAGATGCTTAAGAATAACAGGTGCGGCCCAACTTACAAATAGGCCACCACCGTCATCCATGGCACCTTGGCCGACGTCCCAACTATCTATGTGTCCTGATACAATTACCAACTTTTCAGGATTTAAACTGCCTTTAAGATCGATAAGAGTATTTCTTGAAGTTTTTGTATCATATGTAGATGTCATTTTTATATTCAGCACAATTTTCTGACCTCGATTAAAAAGTCTTCTTATAAGGTCTGCGTCTTCAAGAGATATAGCTGCGGCTGGAATTTTCTTCACACTGTCACTATAAGATTGTGATCCAGTATGTGGTGTATTAATGGAAAATGGTGCTATAGATCTTACTAAAGATGCGACAGCACCTTTCTCAGCGGCCTTAACAGCTCCCTGTGATCTATATACAACTGTTTCACCATAATTTTTAAATATTGGATCATACAAAACTATTTTGCCTTCTACATCTTTATAAGGTATTTCTGATAACTGATCAAAGCTTTCTACAACAATAACTTCCGCCGTTATTCCTTCTGGTGGTGTAGTCGCACTACGTCCCAGTCCTAATAATTCAATATTTTTTTCCCGTGGTTCAAGCATAGTTAGCTTTTCTGTCCCTCTTGTCCAATGAGGTACCTGTAAAAAATTAAGGTTAAATTATTTCTATGTTCTAACGGATTACATACAAGATGTGTAAGGAAAAAATATAGGTAATGATTATGAACATGTAACACAAACATAAATGATAGTGAAATGAGTCAACAATTGGCCTTATCTTACTTCTAGCTCCTCCGTAATGATATCGTTTAAATGCTCCTCACGAGTTAGTTGAATCATGTAATCGATAGAATCTTCAAGTACTTTGGATCCCGATGGACGAGCACCAAAAGTGTCAACAAATTTTGATAATCTGCAATAAAATTAAAGTTAAATCCAAAAATAGTTTTCTTTTAATATAGTATTTGTAGATGCTAAAGAAAACATCGTGTCACTCACTCATTGTAAGTTTTACTTTGAAAATCACCATCCAGTACATATTTAAATATTTGGTTTTTTACACTTTCATAAGATGCAATTTCTTTTATTAATGCATCTCCTAATAAAGAATTGCAAACGTTGTCACTTTCTGGGAGGAATTTAGCGTCACTTAAACAAGTAATAAAAAGGGACGCAAAGACATAAGTCCACACACCCATTATTATTGTGTTTACTGTAACACTGCTTAATTTTCTATGAAATATTGCCTTTTGTTAAATAGTTATCTTATCGTTTGGAGAACAATCGATAGCTGTTGAAGACGTATTTTAGATATTATGATTATTTTCTCAAGATATTCAGTAAGTACGTAACGTTCATGGCAAGTTTTGAAGTGTCCAAGGCTTAAATGAGATAAATAGTATCCTTATAGTTTACATGTCACGCGTTATATGTAATAAAAACAATAGTTTTTAAAATTAAAATATTTATTTTTTTTAAATATTGTTTTGTATTACTTTATTTTAGTGATATACTATGTTTTTGTGAATTACCTGGGAATACAAATTAATGAAAAATTGCTATAGTCTTATATCTATACGTACTAAATGTAATATCACTTACTCATCGTAAGTTTTCCCTCTAAATGGACCGTTAATTGTACATTCTACTATATTCTGCTATGTTCTGGACCTCATTGCTATAAGATGCTATTTCTTCTGTTAAAGGTCTAATGTTATAAGAATTCAACTCAGAGTAATAATTTTACTTTACTAGTTCTTCTTTCTACCCCAATAAATATTATAAAAAAAACTCATTTTGACAAAAACGAGCAGATTTGATTATTTTCTTATGCGTCGTCGATACGATTATGACCATAGTAAAAGTGTAATGGTAAATGAATGATCATCCAATTGTACAAGTGTGACTTGTTAGTAATAGAATATTTTGTATATTCGTTTGAGGTCAAAGTAAGATCGGTATATATTTAAATATTTTTAAGCTATATGCGACTATAGGCGTTTGTGTATAAAGCTTTGGTCAAAACAAAACCAATAACTTTAAAAGAATTAATTATATCTATATTGTTTTATACATATAATTGTAAAATAGACAATAAATAAAATACCTTGACCCTTATCTATATTATGTAAATTATATACATAGTATATAGTAGTAATATTGGTTGTAATATATATATAAAAAGGCAGAAACGACGACAAAAAAAAAACAAAACTCTAAGGATCTACTAGAAAACTGAATCAACATATTATTATTAAATCTAAGAAGAAAGAATGACAAATGCCGATTCAGGAGAAAGATGCTTTCCGCGTAAGCGGGAATCACAGCTAAACAATATAATAGCTAATTCTTGAATTGAATATAAAAACAAGTAAATATTTACCATCAAATTTAATACAATGAAATTAGCAGTAAAAGACGCACATATGCTTTATAGTATTCATATTAAAAGTAATTTGAATAAGTATGTAATAAATTATTTGTCTAATTATCTTGTATGGGATAGTTCTTATATATATTAATATATTAATAATCGACGTTGTGCTTTTCTGATTAATTGATAAGTTTTTATTGAGTAATGAGCCTACACTCAATCATTTTGTTTTTTAAAACATTGCTCTATATAGAATAAGAATTCTCGTCTGTGAATACAAATTTTCTTTGACCTCCCTTTTGCGTAACGCTTAAAAAGGCGTTTTAATTTAATTGAGTAGGTGATATTTTTTTTATATTGTAACCTTTCAATACCGGACGGTACACAAACATTCGATCAGGAGGATGGAGTAACTCAATTTGCATTTGGCTAAAAAAAAAACCATTATTGACCTCTATATGACAAACCTCTACAAAATAAACGAAAACAGACAATATGTGCAGGGAGGCAATTATATTAGATTTGATACTATTTTTCACTTAAATGTCCTCAATACCATAGAAAGCAGTTATGGCTTAGTTATTTATAGGTTTATATATCTGACATTATAGATATGTTTGACCACTTAATTTTAAATAAAATCTTTAATACTTACAATTTACAATATTTCTTCTCTCTTTTACATGTATGCAAACGATTTAATAATTTACTACCAATTTGCCCTGCGCTATTTCGTGACCAAATCAAAAGAAGTAAATCGTATGCGATAAAAGTGAATGCCATTAAATACTACTCTGTAGTCATTGGATCTCCAGCCATGATTGTTAAAGGTAATTGGTCGAACTTACCCCCTATCTTATTTGATAATGTTACTGTAACTTACATTCACAAAATCAAGATTCTCGGAATACAACATGACAACACCTTAAAATTTTATCAACGTATCACCTTCTATGAGACCTGTGCATCCAAAAAAGTGGCGCAACGATGCTTTTATGCCGACATTACGTTTACACTGGGAAATTAAAATTAAAATTTTGCCTCGGTAAAAAAAGCCTTTGACTTTTTTTAGCATCTTATATACTGCAAATTTTATCTAAATCAGTGTAGTAGCTTAAGCGTGAAAGCGTAACATATGGACAGACAGACAGAGTTATTTTCGAATTCACATTATTAGTAGGGATTAACTAGGTATGTAGTTGAAAATTTTTAAAATGTGTGCTTCTTCCAAAAACTCTTTTTAGACTGTGAACACTAAACTTAAGTTTTAAACCTAATTTTTATACCTTACAATATGACGTTCAAAATCCGCCATTTTCCTTTCCTTAATGTACCCATCATAATTTGCGTTATCGAGTTGTATTTAACAAAACCTCATACGTCAAAATCTTATTAGCCATGATTTGTGGTTTGTTTAAAGATAGATTTTTATTTACATACATGCATATGTGCATAAATCTAACACTTCTTTTAAAGCAGTCGTTTAATAATAATAAGAAATTCTAAAATATCTTGTTACATTCCATGAACCAAACGATTTAGAGCAGGTACTTCCGTTGCAAGTCCGTAATTGAGCTACAACCTATGTCATGTCACAGACAAAACCACTTAAAAAGTAAGTAAAATACATCCATCCATACTACAAGCATGAAATACTTACAAACTTTCGCGTTCATAATATTGGTAGGACAAATAAAAAATATTGTTGCCTATCTGCAGATGTATAATATTTTTTGTTTTGTAGAGATAATTTGATCAAGATATCAATCAGTCGTGATAAAATTGAAGAACTATTTAAAAATGTCTTTTCAAAAGAAGATAAGATATGAAATTTGTATAAACATTAAAATAATGCTTCTTACAATATATGACTCCGATGGAAATGTTTGATATTAAGATCTATCAATAATAATACTATTTGATTGCTAATATTATCTGCTCAAATAAACATATTGGTGTAACTAATTTTGAAAGAGCAAGAGAAAGAAATAATACTATAGAGCAGTGTTTTTCTGTTATTTTAATCTATTGACTGGACGAAAGTAGTTCAATATTCTTAAATTTGAATTTAGTACCTTTTCAAGATAGAAAATTCCTAGAAAAGGATGCATTATCTTTTTTTTAGTCATGTTATAATTTTATTAAATGTTGTCAGTGACTTTGTAATTAATTAATACCATTTTGATTTTCCGCATACATTACCGTATTATTGTTAAGTTTTAATCTTACTAACGTAATACATTTGAAGCGATAAATGAAATAAAGAAAATAATAATATATATATAATATATATAAAGAAAATAATATTAATAGCATTCCTTATTTTATTTTTCCAAACACTTGTGATATAGTAATTTGTAGACATTTCATCTTTGTCAACGTTTTAAAAAGTATGAAGCTTACAATTGAATTTGAGGCATATTCTAGACAGAAAAGAGTGATTTGCTTTATAATAATTGAAGTTTACGAATAAAAAAAAATATATTGTCACTTTTATAAAAGCACATTAAATTGAAGTTTGTTATAAAATAATGATATATATATAATATATATAAAGAAAATAATATTAATAGCATTCCTTATTTTATTTTTCCAAACACTTGTGATATAGTAATTTGTAGACATTTCATCTTTGTCAACGTTTTAAAAAGTATGAAGCTTACAATTGAATTTGAGGCATATTCTAGACAGAAAAGAGTGATTTGCTTTATTAATAATTGAAGTTTACCATTAAAAAAAATATATTGTCACTTTTATAAAAGCACATTAAATTGAAGTTTGTTAAAATTTAAGAAAATTTATGAAGGGCCTTTTTGACTTATTATTCAATTCTTTGCAAAATTATGTATAAGTATTAAAATATCAGCTATTAAATAAAATATAATGTCGTAGGGTAGGGCGGAGCTAGTTGAGCGTATGGGTAAGTTGGGCAATCAAAATATCTCGAAAACTATCCACCGCACGCGAACGCAACATATAGCGAAAAGAAGGGGTTCCGGGAAAGGAACTCATCCCTATAACAAAAGTAGCCACTGGGCGATCGAGAAAAGTACCCAAGCGCATTGTTTATTTTGTTATTAAAAAGTAAAATCATCGTAAGCCGGGATATTTTGTCTGTGATACTCAAATTTCATCCGTTTTCAATCAGGCAAGTGTTAATCTAAGGTAAATTTGTTGCAGTTTTGATATTTATAGAGAATCTGGATATAATTTTAACCAGTTTTTTATTAATTCGCTTTTGCTTTAAATTTTCGGGTTGGGGTTAGTTGAGCTACAGTTGCCCAACTATACCCACGATGAAAAAAAATTTTGTTTTTTTTTTTACATGAGGACTTATAAAAAAAAGACTACTAGAGGTTCCCATATTAGTCAAGACTTAAATGAGGCTGTCAAAGCTGTGAGTGAAGAGGGAAAAAGTGGCTATGCCACTGCCAAATAACTGCCTATAACTGCCTACTTGTGCAACGTTTAAGGAATGCCGAACCTGGGACATAAAAAGACTGGCTCTTGTCTCAAATGTTTTATTATTGAGAACTAAAACTTCAAAAAGGAATTAGATAAAACACCATACATACATAACCATACATTTTTTCAAAACAACTTAATAATATTGAACAGTATTCTCCTTTTACACTTTTATCTTAGGACTTATGCTTGTAGTGAATTATGTTAGTATTTTTACGACCGTTGCCGATGTTTGTGATCGTACATCCATTGCAGCTATCGTAGTCGCCCTGCTCGCTTTCTGATGATGAGTAATGCCTAAAAAAAAATCTGAATTATTTGACATATAAATAACCAAAATACACCAAACTGTAACATAATTAATTAAATTTACCTAGGTTTTGCCAGAGCTGTGCTGAACAAGGCAAAGACAACAAATACGACAAGAAATATATTTTTAAAATTCATTTTTTTAAGATTCAGAATTTTAATTAACAAAATGATTTTTACACAGTTACAAATAGTTACTGATCAGTGCATAAGGTTTACTGTCTTTTTATACTTTTATGATTATAAAGGTCAGGTTGAAATGTGAGATAATTTAAATATATATATTTGTGAATTTGTCTTTCATTCCATATAATATTTTTTTATTAAAAAATCCAAACAAATATTATAAATATGAACGTACTCGTAACTCTGTATGTGTGTCTGTCTATCTGTCTGTCCTTTACGCTTTCACTCTTAAAGCACTGTACCGATTTCGATGAAATTCTAAATAAAAATAGGTAAGACATTGAGATAGGAAATAGTCTACTTTTTTAAATTAAAAGATATCTCATTCCCACGGGAAACGGCGTAAATCGCTGGCGCATACCCTAGCGTCATAGTAGGTGATACATTGATAAAAATATTATCTTAGGTATATATCTTCTTAAGTATTTTCTTAACGTTTGCGTATTTTTTTATAATAATATGCGTTGGGTACTTTATCTTTATTTTATAAAAAAATATTAATTAATAATTTTAAATTGATTCAACCAATAAAAATGGCTCTTATTAATTTATCATAAGAAATAAGCAGATTATTTTCAAATAGGAGAGATAATAACTGTTCTACAATCCAGTTCACATTTCACACACAAAAATACTTAATATGCAATCATTCGATGTATACACTAACTGGCTGATTTTGACTGGCATAACACTGATACCCAAAGAAACTATTTAACGCAGATGAAGTCGCGGGTAAAAACTAATATAAATAAGTATGTGTATATACACCTCATGAAATATTTTCATACAATACTTCAAGCATTGTAATTCATATCCGATTCATATCCGATTTTACGATATGTGAACTAAAATATTTCAAGGAAAGACGAGTTAAAATCTTATTGTGTTAATAAAATACTTATTGGGTTTTACTTACTATTATCGCTCGGGCAACGGTCGCTGCTTATCTTATTTTTGTGGAAGTACCATATTAAACTATACCTATTGTCTTGCCATAAATATTGTAACAAAGAAAGAAAAAAAAAATAATTGCAAATAACATTTATTACTTTTACAGTGTGTTAGTTTAATATACAAATATAAAACAATTGAAAATACAAAAAGCTCATTCAAATTGGTGTCCATTAATTCATATACAGTCCTTTCATGGTATCTTGATACACTTGTGCCGATGTTTTGATGCCTTTTTTACAAAAATATGGCTCAGTCACTCCTTCATAGCTAACACCTCACTAAACCATCACTGAAGTCGGATAATGCCCACGTTGCACTCTGTCAACTAATTGGGAAGCTTCCTTAGAGCTTTGAGCATAAATACGGGCATTTTGTTTGTTAAAATGTTGCTCAATTGTAACAATTTTCTCATCCGTAAACATTTTTTTTGGTGATCTGCCTTTGCGTACCGTTTCAGTCGTTGTTTCGATTTTATCACCCTATTTATCTTTAATTTATCAGTTAAGAAAAGACCAATGCGTCTCTTAAGGTCTGCAAATCCTAAGTCATCTCTTAAAATATGCTACATAGCTCTAGGTGATATCTTCAATAAAAAAAAATCTTTTGCTTTCGGACAGGATTTCTCCGAATTCTTTCCCTTACTGCTTTGACCTCCTTTTTACATACGTACGAACACTAAGTGGACGGCCAGATCTTTCTCTGTCACAAACAGATTAAGTTTCATTGTACCTATTAATGGCTCGGAAAACAAACATTCGACTAATACTAAGTGTATGGAGAGTTTTAAAAATTGCGTTTTGCTCCATACCTACTTTGTGTAATGCAATCACAGCGATTATCTACTCTTTATCACCCCACTCTATTTTGATATCGCACAATATTGTACAATGTATTGGCGACAAAATGAGAAAAAACCATGAACAATCGTATGAAAATGACAGATTCCAAATACAAATGTAATTTTTTTTATTATTAATTGTAACAGTATTTATGGCCAGTCTAAGTATATAATTAAGTATATAATCCATTACAATTACTTTTCTTTTGATAGATACTGTACTTTTTAGGTATTTAACAAATTACCTTTACTAAAAAACCAGTGTCAGCTAAAAAACATCAGATCCCAGCCGAAAAGTAAAATCCATTTGCTTTGTCACTTGTCACGTTTTTATTAATATTATAATTTTCAATAAATAATTAATTAAAAAGCTATTTTTTTGTTGTTTGAATATATTTAGTTTCAGGAATTAAAAAGAAAATAAATATTAATTTTTTTATCCGTGCAAGTTATACAAGAATGGTCTAAAAGTAAACGGAATGTGAGGGGAAAAAAACCTTATTTTTTTTCTTTATTTGATCATAAATAATTGTGATCATCCTAAAATAATAATAAAAGTAAGTGTACCATAATTTCTACAATTTAAGCTACTGAGAGGAATATGTATTTATTGCATACTTTTGATGAGATAACCTAAAATGTAGATGTACCTCAGAATATTATACACCTGGGGAGGAAAAATTAGAAATGTCTGTCTTAGTCGAACGATTACACGTGATCTGAGGCTTTCTTATTTTACTTCCCGAGGTTTGTATGCTATTTTTCTGTCCGACGATGGCGGAAAGCAACAATTTTGTTTTGCACAGTGGGGCGAAAGTTCTCACTTGCTACAAGATTGAGTTTATGCTGTTTTTTTTAATAAAGCGCCTAATATGTTTTAATAGCAAACCTTTGATTACTTTATTTAAAAACAGGAATCAAGAAACGTTAGGCTAATATTAAAAAAAATATATGTTTACCCGGCTATAATCATGTAATTTTTAATCAGAATTTACCCGAATAGTTTAGAACCCTACTGCAACCCTACCTAGAAACACACTGAACTCTCTGTGTCACTATTAAATGTATGTAACTTATTGTTAGTGTCCTTTGTAGTGTTAATAACGAGGTAGCATCCATCCACTATCCCCACTGAGATTCGTTTACAGCTGATTTCGATAGCTTCACGTAACTTACTACTAAAAACTTAAACTTTTTCCTGGCTAAAACTGTCGCTTTGTCAAAACGAATTCCAGACGTGTTCCGTTATCGCTAAGCCATTGTGATCCAGAGCGACTTTCTAGAGACTTTAGTTTATCGTTTAATAATGATTGATATTTGTATATATTTGTATATTTAGTCATTGTATAATTGTTTTATATTATGGTATATTGAGTTATTCTTTGTTAAGTGTATATTTTGATTATTACATAAATGTTGTATATTAATCAAAGTTATATAAATGTAGCAATGGCCTAGTGTATATATTTGTATATTAGTTACTTTATTACAAAATTATTACTATTTGACTTTATTCATTATACTAGTTGCTAGCTTTAATAAATATAAAACTTATTAAAAAATAATAAAACTTGGTAAAAAGATCAACAAAAGTATAAAAACAAAACAAGAAAATAAATGGCAAATTACTTTTAATAAATAGATTAAATGAACAGATGCAATAAAAAAGGTTATAAAAAGATCTATTAGATTGAATATCAAATGCAAAGACTGTAGAAAAAAATAAACAAATAACAGTCTCGAAGTATTTGGAACGGTTACGAAATATGGTTGGAACCTTTATAGAAGGTTTCTTTCTTTGTTTGTTTGTTTGTTGAAGGTCTTTAATATAAAGTTTCGTTTCTTGTTTTAATATAAAATAAAACTTAATAATTTATTATTTAAGCACTGTAGGTAAAAAACAATACTTTTAAAACTAAAATATTTTATTTAACAGTATTTTTTGAAGTTATTGAAGGAGAACAATATATTTATTCTGCAAGTAGCTTTAAGAAAATCCAGAAGTCCATGGAAATATTTTTTTGCGATTTACTATGTTCATGTAAACCAACCAAAATTGTCTGATAACGACATGAACATTTTTACACCTGTATAGTTTTACTGTGATTGTTTATAGCTACTTAAAGATGTCGATTGGCTTAGTGATTACTGTGAAAATAATCTTTTTCATCTAAATTGAAATTAATGGCATATTCAATCATTTTCCAGGAAGAAGAATCCAATATTTATTTAATATTTGTTAGGAAATGTTTCACTTACACGCGTTTCTGAAATTTAAGATCTTGATGTTTTTATAGACTGCAAACTAACTTATGTTAAAACATTATATTACCCCGATATCATATCCGCTAATAGGCTTCGTTTTATTAATTGAAAATATTTCAAATTTTACATTTTGTTATTAAGTTAAAAATAACGACATCTTAAATCCTATTTTCTATACGGCTCCTTATATAAACTTGAGAGATCAGTAACTTTTATTCAAAGTTGTTAATAATCTTATTAATACATTATTCATACTTTGGAACACATTTGGAATGCCTTAGACTGATTTCTAATGAAATATTTGCATTGTTGTAAATATGCTATTTACCTATAATATACGTGCGATGTTGATAGTTTGGATGTTTGAATGGATGTTTGTCACTCAATCACACCAAAACTACTGAATAATTTTGATGAAACTTGGCAATGATTTTGTTTTTGCACGTGGTTTTGTCTGTGACGTCATAAGTTGTGGCGCGGTTAAGTAATTGCAACGGGAGCTCCTGTTTTTAATCGTTTCGTGTATATTTATACATACTATAGTACGCCATCATGTTTTCCCCATGTTTTTTCTTTATCTCTACGCCGTCATATAACTTTGTCACATTTCCTATTCAGCAAAACCCACATTTTTATCAAACCGCAGTTTTTATTTCTACACTTCAAAAACACTTTAAGAAAAGTTACAGGCCACAGGTATACATATAAGCCATATAAATATAATTTTTACAGTCCACATGGACGAGTCGCGGGCAGTTATGAAAAAACAGTTAAGCATGTTTTTTAATTGCTAAGTAATTTAACTCCTGTAATGTGGAGTTAAAATAGAGAGAGTAGAGTTAAAATAGTATCTGAAAAATATTATTTATAATATTTATTTTACTGTACATGAGTACATCTTTACTGCAAATAGATGAAATACTCTTTTACCCAATTTACGTACTACTTTCAAGAAAAAGTAATTTTTCGATCGTTATAAATAATACATAACACACGATTATCATAGAATTTAAACGATTTGAAAATATTTTGTGATAGAAAGATGTATATAATATTATTAAAGGCAACGTTGCACAATGATAGGTAGCTAAATGTTTTTTCGTAATCGTTAGCATTCTTAAATATTACTTAAAAATTATTAAGCTTTACCATATTATGAGTTTTAACTGGTATAGGTATAAGCTAGGTAGCTTGGTTGTTTTAGAATGGATATAATTATTTTTTATGTGAAAATTATTGGTTGTTATACTGTTAGCCATAATACTATGATTATATTTTCAATAATAGCTTTCTGATTACATTTAACGCAAACCAAAAGGGTGTCAGAAACAAAAAACCGACCAAGTGCGAGTCGGACTCGCGCGCGTAGGGTTCCGTACTGTCATCTATAATAGAAAATCACGTTTGTTGTAGTTTGGTAAAATCTATTGCTCAATTCGAAATTGTATCCATAAGGTATGGTAACTAAATAGTGCACAGTACGTGCCAGCATTTAAGTCAATATTGCGAAACACGTTATCTATTTGAGTATAAGCCGTTGTGGTGACAACAAAAACATGAGAAAAAAAAACACTTTTTTTGTATGGGGACCCACCTTATTATATATATATATATATTTAATTTTTAATATTTGTTGTTATAGCGGCAACGGAAATGCATCATTTGTGAAAATTTCAGTTTTCTAGCTATCACGGTTTATGAGATACAGCCTGGAGACAAACGGACAGACAGCGGAGTCTTAGTAATAGGGTTTTACCCTTTAGGTACGGAAACCTAAAAAAGGTGCTCGTGAGCAATTATCTAGTAAATTCTAAAGCCATATATTAACTTTAGTGGAACATTGTAGATGAATTACACATGCCATAAAATTTGAAGGTGGATAAATGAAACAATTCTGATCGTAAGCGTCTCTTAACGAGCATTCGTTTAAAGCCCAGAGTGAAGAAAGATGACAGATGGATAGCGAGTACCGTAGTTATCTTAACGTTTTGGGATCTAGAAGTGCTTAGGTTACCAATACCATAAGTCATTATTATAGATCCAAATTTTTTTTGTAATAATTTTAATTATTTAAACTATACCACCTACATATGTTTTTATTTTATTTTACATAATAATATTGTATTTTAAAATTAAACGTAAGAAATTTCGATAATTCCTAAAGGAAATGTTACGCTGGCTTTGAGTAATATGGAAATGCTTTCAGCTAAATGGATTTTCAATCCAGAGATACATAAAACATTACATTTGTAGATTTTTTTAGCCACTTACGTCGTTACGTAAGCATTTTTGTATTTAAATAACAGTATTATATCAAACATTTCCTTCTAAGTATAAACCTATGTCATGGCGTACAATAAAAAACTTTTATTTTTCTATTTATTTTAACGATGTTCGATCCGATACAGAGTCGATATAAAAGTCGACATGCACATATATGGCATCATGCCTTGCCTACATTTTTACAAAATCAAAATTCATTTAGTTTTTTTTTGAACAAGATGAAGATAGAACATTTGTTAATTATACAAATACCCAGAGCTCACTTTTATAAGGATTCATAACGAAACGATTCAAGAATTCATTAAAAATCTCACGGTTATAAAGACAAAAAAATTCTACGCTGCTTCACAATTTTAATAAAGAAATGCTGCAAGAAATTTAATAACTAGAAACGCTTAAACTTAATTATCTAAAAAATATTATTGCTAGTATAAGGGATATTCTTTCGCACAATAAGAATCATATTGTCCAATTTCAAATTGTATTTAAATTTGTTTTAATATTTACTACCGTTATAACTTTACTTATATAATAAACAATGATAAATTTACCGACAAGAGCAGGAATCCAATCTGCAATCTCTGGGAATCCTTACCGTCTCTCTGCCGATTGAGCTACTATACCTACTGCGATGCTTATTCTATACATGTTAATAGTTCTAATATTCAAGTTTAAAGATTTAAGATAGATGCAAATAATAATGGTCTTAAACATTTGTAGCTTATATAATAAGTAATTAATACACCTTATATATAAGATATATAAGGAGTATGAATTAAACTTATACATAAGGTGCGGTTAGCGGTCACGAAAATTGCTATCGGTTACGAGGAACTTCAGGGAGGTAATAATAATAGTCTATAATTAGAATATAAGAAAATCTTATGTAACTACTGGGATTATGAAATTTTATTTATTTTGTAAATAAAAATATAGCTTACCTTTTACTCAGGTAAATTCTTTCATTAACATGAAAAATGTAAAAAATATTTAGACTTAAAATACCAAAACAAATACGACTTTGTAAACATTTTAAGAGATGATTTATGCTTATGATTTGTATCAGTACTGAAGAGGAAGTTACTAACTAGCTAGCTACTACTGCTAGCTTGTAGTAGGCTACTTAATATATAAATTATTTATAATTACTATTTGTCCAATTTGTAACTATTATGCAGAAAGGTATTTAAAATATCTATGCGTAATCTTTTAAAATTACATCAAAAATTGTTAAAAGAAAATGTCAATGATTACCAGAATATATATTTTTGCAAGCCGTATAACACTAAACGTTACTTTAATAAACATATTGTTACATCAAATGCTTAAAAAAATCTTTTTTTATATAAAAATTTCCCATTGTCCTGAATAGACATACTTGCTAAAAATAATCAAATACCTATAATTAATTTAATTTATAAAATTGAAAATCCTGATGTAACAATTGATATTGCATTATTTTTTAAGTATAAAACATATCACAAGACAATTCACCTATAATACGTTTTATATTTGGAGGAATGTTTAAGATTCATTTGTGTTTGTTTTGTAAACATGACACAGGTGTTATTTTCTTTTCAAAGTCAGAAAAGAACTTAGTTGCGATGTTACGGTTGTGTTCATGTACTTTCGTAGAATAATCTTATTAGTATTTAATTATTACAAAAATAAAGATATAAACCATGAATCGCCAATTTATCAGGAGATTTATTTCTTCGCCGGCTAAAAACTTCAGGTAATTTTATATGAATAATGCAGTTTCTTGCCCGTCTGTAGACATTTATTATACTTTTTATATCATCATGACATTAATTATTTTAGGTACCAATATAGTACATCGCGTCAAATAAGTAAATCTTGGCGAGAGATACCTGGTCCGTCATCACTGCCTGTTATTGGACAATTACACAACTTTTTACCCGGCGGTGTGTTCAAGTCTATATTATTATTTATTATTTTATACATAAACCTCATTCAATTTATATACATTATATCATAGGATTTCTCTACCAGAGCAATGGATACGATTTTCAAGATAAATTGTACAAGAAATACGGTCCCATAGTAAGATTAGACAGAATTTTTGCTGGCAGGCCAGGAATTTTCGTATACGACCCGGATTGCATTGCAACGGCAAGTTTATATTACTTTTTTTATTTATAGAATGAAAAGTATTAATCTATAAATATAAACTAACTAACTAAAATATTTGTATGTATGTGTGTTAAATATTTCATAAAGTTGATTTCATAATTGTAATACTATACACAAAGTAAATATTAATGACCTTTTTTTTAATTGACGCAGGTGCTTCGTGGCGAAAACTGGTTGCCAGTGCGACCTGGATTTCAAATTTTATATTATTATAGGAATTTCTACAATCAACCAAAAGGTGGAGCCCCGGGTCCAACGGGTTTGATTAGCGAGTTAATATTAACCTTTTGATAACTTTAATATTTAGCATCAATATAGACTGTTTGCATAAACAAACATTTGGTTCTCTACGTATTCTATTTAAATTATTTCTTAGATCATATGCTCAGTTTTTCTGTTAATGTAATTTTTAAAAAATTAGTTTAGTTCGAATATATCCAAATATTTTTACAGTCACGGTGAGAAGTGGAAACAAACACGCTCCTTGGTGAACCCGATCGTGATGCAGCCTAACACAATAAAACTGTACAGTAAAGCAATTGATGACGTATCTCAAGACTTAATCAAAAGGTAAAGTAGAGTTTTTACCATATATTAGACTTAATTAAATTTGAGGTTATTAAAAATAAATCATTAGGTTTTATTTAAAATAAATTTAAAATAATTTTAAAGTCCCAAAAGAAATTTGAAAAATAGTGTAGTAAAATGACATTTTTAACCCCCAAAGTAAATGGAATCACTTGGGGATAGTATGATTCATAGCTTTTTCACCATTATTACTTATCGGCTTTAAGCGCATCTTATAAAAATTAAATCACGCGTGATTACCTTTACTCTTAAGTAAATAATGTATGAAAATAAAAATAAGAAGTGAGAGGGATATGGCCTATGTATATTGAATATTTTATTCGTGTTGCCAGATGACCGTTAATTAAAAAAAATAGTAGAATTATTTATTTAATATTTGAGAATTTACTTTTATAAAATTAAATATAGCTTTCCAAAAAGATAATTTTTCCGTAAAAATATACTTGTAATTTTTGCAGAATAAAGATTTTAAGAGATGAAAATTACATGATAAAAGAAAAGTTCGATTATTTAATGAACCTTTGGGCTCTTGAATCAGTAAGTGTTGTGGCGTTAGGTGGCCGTTTAAATGCATTAAATGAGGACTTGGCACAAGAATCTCCAGCACGTCTTCTTATCAATTATGTTCACGAATTCTTTGCGATTGCTGAAGAGTTGGACTACAAGCCAAGTCTTTGGCGATATTATCCAACTCCAGCGTTCAAACGAGCCATGAAAGTATTTAGCAATATAGACAGGTAAGATTACCCGTTAAAACACATAATAAATTTCGTTAAACAAGAGAATATAGTAAATTATAACACTTGCTTAAGTTATCCCGTCATCACCCGTCGTTTCATTTACAGCATTACACGAAATTTAGTATTAAAAGCAAAAGATAAACTAAAAGAAAAGGGTGAAAGAAGCGATGACGAGAAGGGCTTACTAGAAAAACTGATAGACGTAGACGAAAAAATTGCCCTCATTATGGCAAGCGATTTGCTTTTCACAGGCGTCGATACGGTTAGATTGAAAAACTATGCTCGTCAACATTTTCTTTAACATGCCGCATAAATATTTAGCATAAAAATATATCCTTTTTTGAGGATTATTTACAGCTATCATTTAATAATGAACTAAAGCGCTTATTTTTGAAATTGTAAATATTATTCAGTATATATTGATCTGGCTATGTTTACGTAAATTCATCGAAGTTTCACCCGACTTCATGCCGCGATTCATGAAGCTTCATGCCGCAAGTCTGCCATGCTTGGAGCTCATGAATAGAAACCCCGGGATAGAATGGAATGGCAGAGGAAGAATAGAATAGAATGGGTTCGGTTGAAATTAATTTACGTGAACATAGCCAGGACAATACATGTTTATAATCATCATCATCATGGTTCACGAAAGTTTAATTCCAATAAAGGTCACACAAAGACTTTTTTACAATTTTTCTAACACATTATAGCTTTTTTTTTGGTGAAATAGTCCTGTTAAATAAGTACGGATATATATATATATATATATATATTTAACTTTGGTGATTACCTAAACCAAAGGTTGGCAATACTATGAGTTCGACTCTATACCTGCTTGCAAGTAACCCGGAAAAGCAGAATAAGCTGAGAAAAGAAGTTGAATCTGGAGACCCAAGAAACTTGTACCTTAAGGCCTGCATCAAGGAATCTCTGAGAGTAATGCCAGTTACTGGTGGCAACATCAGGTTATCCTCAAAGACGTATAATCTTCTGGGATATGAGATACCTAAAGATGTAAATATAAAAAAAAATTGTACATAATATACTATTACTTATTCAAGTTAGTATATCATGTAGATATTCTATTTATTAGGAAACTAGTTACTATTCTTATATTTGTATTTATAGAAATGTACATATTGGTAGAACAAAAATCGTTTTATTTTTGTACAAGTAAACAACACTTTTAATACATTCCACACAACCGAAAAAGTTAACCTGCAGGATTAAGTATTTTGTATTAACATTGTATTAATTTTTGGAGCTTGTAAATCAATTTTGACAATCGGCTAGAACTCATCAATTTTCAACATTTGAATTACTATTTTGTAAAATTAATGAATAAGGCACATTTATTGCTTTTGAAAATTATGAATGACTGTATTTGAAATTGGATTTTTATGTAAAAACAAGTGGATCTTTAAGAGAAGTATTTTAATAATAGTTATATAAGACAACAAAGTAAGGATACTAAGCTTAATTACCAGTGGAAAATTAAATTTCATTGCAGATGTTTGTAGTATTTCCACACCAGTATCTCGCAAAGATGGAAAGCCAATATCCAAGAGCCAACGAGTTTATTCCTGAGCGATGGATAGTTGACAAGGATCACTCGTTGTATCACGGAAATGCTCACCCATTTGCGTACAGTCCCTTTGGATTTGGAGCAAGGATATGCATAGGTAACAATATTGAAAACAGTATTTTTGTATTTAAACTTCTGTGAAATATAATTGCTATTTAATATGTATTTACTATACTATATATTATATACTACACTACACTAAACTATGTATTTGATAACAAATATATTTTTTTTATAAAATAGAAATATAAAAAATAAGTAATAAGTTTTAAATAATATTTTTGTATCTATTATTTCAGGTCGTCGTATAGCTGAGCTAGAGCTAGAGACTCTACTTCCGAAAATGTTACAAAACTTTCAACTTGAATGGAAAGGTCCTCCTCCAACTGTCTATCAAAGTTCACTAAATTATTTTAAGGGACCTTTTAATTTTGTTTTTAGGGATATTTAGTTGATCGATTTTCGTTTTACTATAGACATTTATCATATATATGATATTATTATCTTTTATTTCAATGTATGTTCTTTTTAATATATATAATAAAAACTCAACAAAAACTTTTTTATCTAAGTCTCGTGTACATTTTTTTATAAAATAATTCAAGTACCCATAAATTTAAAAATAGATTCAAATAAGTATCAATTTAGTTAAATTGTTTTAAAAACTAATAAAAAATATTTTTTAATACTACATTAAGAATTTATATAAACCAGAAACACTTTAGTAAATATTCTAGCCAAAACATCTTTTTTTTTTCCTCTTTATAACGATATGATTTATCATTAAAAAACAACTTTTGCATCGTGACAGCCAGAATTATATTTATAATTTTAAAATTCTGGTTTTTTGCACAGGGTATATACCAGTTCTATTATTCAATGGTTTAATATGAGAATTAATAAGGATAGTAAATATGTTTTTAAGTAATTATATCTAGTAGTAGTAAACCGACTCTTATTTACAGTTTGTTACTGAAAAATACTACATCTAGTCTAAAGTAGCTACAGTAGTAGTATTTTATATAAATACACGATGTAGTAGTAGATACACTACAAAAGCTATGATAAAATACTGACTCTTTTCTGCTGACTTCAATCAGGGGTTCTACAGCTGTACTAACATAAATTTATCGTCTGTTGGTTTACTTAAAAGGTCTAATACCGCACTACGACTCCAAATTATCGAGTTTTCGCAATGTTTCAAACGGTTTTCATCTAACTGAATGACATATACTGAATGACATGAAGTTCTTATTTTTTTTTCGTGTAATTGAATGTTCGACTAACATTTTTAATTGCTTAAAATTATTCATGCAGATAATTTTGAAACTGTAGCTTTTATTTGTAATGAATACAGTTCTCGCGAAGATCCAAATTATAGCTTTTTAATTTAGATACTACTAAAATTCTGTAATAACAATTAAGAAATAATTTACTACACAATGTAAAGCTACTTCTTGATATTCTCATCGTCCGTCTTAAATATTTACAAACTGAGATCCTGACAAAAGTAAATGTGTCTGTGTTACTTGATTTTAAAAGAGGATTTCTTAGATACAAAGAATAGTGGTTCTTATCTTTGTATCTATGACTTATGAAAACAATAATATTGCAAATGGATATACTTGACAATGACATAAATCTAAAATAGGGGTTCGTCGTTGAAGCTAAGAGAACACTACATCCGATGCCATTAC
The DNA here is from genome assembly GCA_959347355.1 of Napeogenes inachia. Lineage (NCBI taxonomy): Eukaryota > Metazoa > Arthropoda > Insecta > Lepidoptera > Nymphalidae > Napeogenes > Napeogenes inachia. Next base: position 19,749,093 of record OY365797.1, read on the forward strand.
CAATAATGGACTCAAGCTTTGGAAGTTACTAAAACATTTAGACAAAAATCATTGCAATAGAAAGATAACCTAAATTTTATACATTTAAAACGAAAGTGATATATTATATCTTGGAGTTCATAATTATAAGAGTTTTACTATTAAATAATATAAAATATAATTTTGTGTTTATGTCGATAATTAAACACACGTTTAATATTTTTACCTGTGAATGTAAAGTGGCAGACACATTGTACAAAATTTGTATTATTTGGGTACACGTAGAATTGTAGAAGATATAAGTCGCTCGAAATAGAACACTAAACGGCTCTTAAGAATGTTATTCTGACCTGTTTTCAGGATATTGTCCTCTTAAATGAAATTTGTCAACAAAAGATATTTTGAGTAAAGCAGACACTACCACTCTAAATCAATATTTAAGTAAGTTAGTAGTACTTTTTACTTGACTTTCCGTAGATTTTATTTATTAATGTAGATTCGTAATAAAAGTATAAAACGATCATGTTTAAGAAAATTCTTGTCAATATCAGTTTAATAACCATGATACATAAATTAACTTCTGTTATTACGTGTATCTTTTGTAGCATCCTTTATAATGTTTTGAAATTTAACACATCTATAAAAAATACATTTTATCATGAGATAATAACAGTTAAAATAGTATTAAGAATAGTATGGTTACGAATTTCAATTACCTAATTATGCTTAATTCACCGAGGCAGACGGCGATATGGTAGCTCAGTTGGTAGAACAACGGGACGGTTGCCCAGTAGTCGCGGGTTGGAATCCCTCCCCGTATCGTTTATTTTTCATTCTATATTTATATAAATCTAAATAAGCTTAACATAGCTATACATGTTTATAGATATTTTCAAACATTAATTTCGGTAGTGGCATCTTCTCAATGTTTATCTATACTGCAAAATCAGAAGCATTTAGATTGTGATAAAACGTATCTTTTGTACTCACCAATGTAAGTAAAAACTATAAATCTTCAAACTGTGCCTCAGACCACATTATGATTAGGTGTGTAATAGGGCTAACCGCATATTGTCTTTTGTGCTTCGGAATGCCAAATCTTTTAGGCAAACAAGTTCACTGATAACTCTTTACTATGCATTAGTAAGAAGTATTATCGAGTACTGCTCATGCATATGTGCTCCCATATACAAAAGTCATGCAGGTCGAATTAAGTATATACAGAGACGATTTGTCAAAGCGCTCTGTATAGAGTGCGGTTTGAGGCAAAAAATACGGGAATATACCTAAGACTTGACTTAGAACTTGAATTAGGAGGTGGATGAGTGACACGTCCGCCCTGTATAAAATTGTGGATGGCTCCTTTAATAACACTCTACTACGTCAGCTGTACTTTAATGTACCTTCTCGATCTTTTCGTTTTCCGCAGCTATTTTAGATACCAAAGTACAACAATAATGTATCTAGATATAATCCCCTCTTTCGAACGTGTAGAGAATACAAAAATTCTCACTCCCATATTGATATATTTGTGAATACTTACACCAGATTCATAGAATCTGTACCAAATTGTATACACCATAAACCTTATGTACTATTTTATTTTAATATTATTCTTAACTTGCATCTTTTGGTCGTGCTCAATGTGAGACAGAGTTTGAAACTCACTGAAAAATGCTACATTAAAATAATTCATGTGACGTTATAGGTTAATAGGTGTATCATAAAATGTAATAAAACTAATTAAGCAAAAAAAAGATAATAAACAGGTCAAATAGAACGTTTAATTTGTATGTTGCAGACGACCAAACGAGTTTACGATTCACCTGGTAGCAAATAATTATTACCATTCATTTTCTTGCAACTATTAAACAATATTTTGTTACTGAAATTGTGTATATTTTATAATCAACAATAACTAAAACAAAGCTATATCCTTAAAGTCTACATCCAGTATTCAAATAAGTAAAATATATTCAGACATATTTCAGCTCATATGTAAATACGACGTAAGAGGTGAACATCTTTAAAGGGAGCAATTTCTATAACGCGACCGAATTTGTTGCTCTAGAAGAATTCTACCCTTTGTGCTCCTCGACAATTTTGCTCACGTACAATTTGAGCAAAAGAATAAAAGATGATATGATGTCTACCTTGATTCGGGTTCGTGTTTGATGTTCATGTATCTTAGTACAGATATTTACATAGTATAGCTTTAAAAGTTGTATACCAATATTTCTTTTTTTTGGGTATTTTTTAAAACTAACGAATTGAACATACCTACTTTCATTCCCAAAATAACTTATAAATATAATAATCAAATATATCTAGTACTAGCTGACCTAATAAACATTATCCTAGTTTAATATATTAAAATAATAAAATTGTTTGATTTGGTTTAATAATTACAAACTATACATTATTTTCTACATAACTCCAGAGCGTGTATCCTGGAAATTTAATCGTCATACGACTGAGAGTTACTTGACACAGTTACGAGACATGTACACTAACTGAGGGCTTGGTCCACAAATTCTAACAGGCAATGGGCAATGAATCTTTCAAGAAGCTCGGGTATCTTTCAAGAATAGGATCAAAAATGATAGTTTTCATGAGAGAACTAAAGTTACAGAAATAGCTCGCCGGATCACCAAGTTGAAGTAGCTGTAGGCCAGTCACGTATATCGCAAAAGCGATGGCCTTTTGAGCAGACGATTCCTGGAGTGGTTACCGCGTTTTGGAAAGTGTAGTGTAAGAAACCCTCGGGCCCGCTAGTCCGATGACTTACAAAAGTTCGCCGGTGGTGGAAAGAAGAGAATAGCGGAGGTCCAGGATATCTGGCGCAAAATGGGGGAGACCCATTCGAGCAGTGGACTGCGATAGATCGAAGCATATTATAATTAAAACAAATTGAAAAAAAAGATAAATTAAGAAATTATTTAACTATAATCAATATATCGAACGTTTTTAATGTATCGGTTTATTCTACTAAAATATGATGAGCTTTAATAAATTTCACTTAATTACAGCTGTAAATTTAAAAATGTTAAGTGCAGGGACTTTGTGTTTTGTGCAGGGAAGTTGTCCAAAAAATCATTCCACTGAAGAAAGAGAGAAAGAAGAGAAATAAGTAATAAGCAATAAGTAAATACCAAAATGAATCAAAGTATTTCTAAGTACTCTCGAGGAAACTGGAGAAGTTATGAGTAATGTGGAAACTTAACAAAATCATGGAATCCTTATCTTTAGGAATTCATTTGTGAACTTTACTTAAATTTATTTTTATTCAAACAAACTCAAACCTTACTATATACTAAACATTCCATAAATGAATATATTAAAATAACAAAAACCTTATCGATACACGAGAGCCGCAGGAAAAATATGAATGTATTATAGGACAACAACAACAACAAAGTTATTACGAAAACATTTCAATGATTTACTCATAGTTTAATAGTCCAAGACTTATTGCAATGTTGCATACATTGTAATAAGAACCTATAAGTTTTGTAAGAAATATTCAATAGTAGTAATCAGGAGTTTTTGAGGTAAATATTTAATATTTCATAGCGATGAGAGTTATTATAAAGTAGAAGGTTTTTAGTTTTACAGATCTCATCATCTCAAGAATGGTAGTAAGGGTAACATCGCGATGGTGAAGTCGGGCTTCACACGTGTTAATAAAATCTGACTGACTGGTTAAAGAGAATAGATTTAAAAGTTTTCCGGAGAACTCTTATATTAAATCTACTTTACCTAAAGTAAAATTCTGTTAAAGATGAAGATCAATGCTACTTAAAATACCAATACTACTATAATTAACTTAAATCCTCTTTGACTAACTAAAATTCAAAAGTTGTGAGTCCTATTTGCATAAGGTACAATTTTTTTTAGCAATACATAGATTTGTTTCAAATAAAATATTTTTTGTGTCTTTTATTTGTATAATATTAAAACTCCCTGTGATACATTTTGTAGTTCCTTAGTACGTAAAATTATAATGTCAATATTCTGGCAATATTCCCAATATCTGCTGTCTCATTTAAGCTCAAATTTTTATTATAAGAAGTAAAGTACTGCTTAAAAAAATTATTGCAATATGGTGACGATATATATATGGTGACGATCCAATTGCCTTTATTAGCTTCAGATAGTTTAGACCAACATACGTCATATTTATTGAAAGGAAATGTAAGCAACTACAGTGAGGCGATTTCTGTTCTACAGGTAGAAAAAAACTGTAACTTTTCAACATACGAGTACAGCTTTGACTATGCTTTGTTTCACTACTACTATTACATCAAACTTCCTTAGTACGTAAAATTATAATGTCAATATTCTGGCAATATTCCCAATATCTGCTGTCTCATTTAAGCTCAAATTTTTATTATAAGAAGTAAAGTACTGCTTAAAAAAATTATTGCAATATGGTGACGATATATATATGGTGACGATCCAATTGCCTTTATTAGCTTCAGATAGTTTAGACCAACATACGTCATATTTATTGAAAGGAAATGTAAGCAACTACAGGGAGGCGATTTCTGTTCTACAGGTAGAAAAAAACTGTAACTTTTCAACATACGAGTACAGCTTTGACTATGCTTTGTTTCACTACTACTATTACATCAAACTTACTACTTAATAAGATCTATTAACTGGTTTACACAAACACTTACGTCCACCTATTCCATGGTAGGTAATATAAATTTACACAAGCAAATTTACCAAATTTACCTGACATATTCTGTTATATTAAAGGAGCATCAAAGATCAAAATATAAATGCCAAAAAAACAATAACCGCGAATAGTCGAAAAAAAAAAACAAATCGTTTCGTGGTGGTAAATAGAAATTGAGCTGCTGTTGCCATTGACGTGAACAATAGGAAGGGTAAGGTCTTTATGTTCTGAATCCTAATATTAACTTATTTGTAATTCTTAAGAATTTCAGTTCTGTTGATCTATTTCCTATCTACTTTGGCTATTTAAACATTCAATATAATCGTAAATCGGGATATCTTCGGGATGTATATAAAATTATTTATTTTAATTTTAAATATAAAATTAAATATAAGAAAATCTTACGTAACACAAATTTTCTTGTACAATATGCTTACTGAACTGTATCACAACACGCTCTTGAGACTCCTTTCATGGGATTGTGTTTACTCAATTCCGCAGGTTACGGAAACTTGGCAGTAATGTTTGCTTTTTATAGATTTTCAATACGTGTTGGTAAATATTATTCAACTTATTCAAAACTCGATTCAAGTAAATAAACTTTACTTAAAATTTATAAAATATTATACGGTTCTTTCTTAACACAATTACTGATGAAACCTTTAGGTATTTAATTCAAGTCTTAAATAGTAGTGAAATTATAAATACAATTTTGATAAAAGTCCGATTTTGATATATAATTTTTATTATAAGTCCGAGACTAGGAAAAGACTTCTAAAAAGGCTAAAAATAATATAATTACCTACTTACTGAAGTCAAATCAGGGAGGCTTTTCCAGAGTTTAATAGTGTGTACTGTGAAAAAGTTAGAAAGAAATCCAGTATGGTGAGAAGGTACAAATAAACTAAGGTTAAAAGCGGACCGGAGATGGAAATCATTAGAGGAGCTCAGCAGTTGAAATTTTGATTTTAAATAACTAGGAGAAGTTGGATAGTTTAGAATAGAAAATAATTGACATAAAGTTATAGACTGTCTTCTTTCGCGGATAGGAAGCCAATTAAGCTCATCACGGTACTGAGAGATATGATAAAATTTACGGAGATTAAAGATGAAACGAATGCAATTGTTAAGAAGTCGATCCAGTTTATATTGTTTGTTTTTGTCTGACACGTCTACGTTTCAAACACTAAAAGCCTTTGCATTCGCCAAAAGTGACAGTTTGGGCGGCTATTTCAGCACACGGAATCATCAGACCCTTTTTCTTTGAATACCAGCGAGGGAATTCTGTGACAGTAAATACTGAGCGATACATAACCATGTTACGCCATTTCTTTTTCCCGCACCTGTCAGAATTTCAAGGGTACAATAGTGCGACATAGTTTCAACAAGATGGCGCCACATGCCATACATCTAACGAGAGTTTGGCAGTCTTAAAGGAGAAGTTCGCTGGAAAACTCGTTTCGCGCCGAGGTGCCATTCCATGGCCACCTAGGAGTCCGGATTTAACCCCACTAGACTTTTTCCTGTGGGGTTACATGAAAAGTAGAGTCTACAGTAATAATCCGACCTCAATTGCCCAGTTGAAGGCCAATAGCCACGGTGAAATGGCCGCAATTCCGCGCGCCATGTGTGAACGAGTTTTCGGTAATTCGAAGTCGAGATTCGAAGAATGTTTGCAGCGGGATGGAGTGTATCTGGATGATGTTATTTACAAAAATGATTTTCCTAAATGTTTACTTTAATTTAAAAATAAATTTATTTTAGTATAACTTTTTTGTTTTTTATGAATTTTTCAAATCAGCACAATATTTCAAAGACTCATAGTTGCCATGTTTGCCCATATTTATCCACATAGTTACAAAATATATATAATAACAACATAAACAAGTAGATATAGAATATAAAACATAATTTATGCTTATTCCTAAAAGAAAAGCTTTAGTTTTTATTTAGAAACCATGACGTTTCACGGAATGGCATGGAAATATATAACCACGATTCTTTTTTGGTAAAGATTACTAGGAAATGAACAGACTTACATTTCAAGTTTCCATTTTACCACCCTATTTATCTTTAATTTATCAGTTAAGAAATGACCAGTGCGTTCTTATAGGCTGCAAGTATAAAATCATCTTGATTTCCCGAGATATTTTTTTTTGCTTTCGGACAGGATTTCTTCGAATTCTTTCCCTTACTGCTTTGACCTCCTTATTCGTACTTGGACGTGTGACGTGACGTTTCACTACGTGGACGGCCAGATCTTTCTCTGTCACAAACAGAGGAAGTCTCATTGTACCTATTAATAGCCCGGTACACAAACATTTGACTAATACCAAGTGTTTGGAGAGTTTTAAAAATTGCATTTGGCTCCATGCCTACTATATATAATGCAATCACAGCGATTCTGTTCTCTATCACCTCACTCCATTTTAATTTCGCAAAATATTGTACAATGTATGGGCGCCAAAATGAGAAAACACAATGAATCGTATAAAAATGACAGATTCCAAATTCAAATGTAATATTTTTTTATTTTTAATTGTAACAGTATTTATGGCTAGACTAAGTATTAAGTCCTTACGGTTAATCCTATACATATTTATGTTTTAATTATTATTTTTGTACTTGATTGTTATTGTTTTAGGTAAATACCTACTTTAATAATACGAATTTAATCATTTCTGAATTATTTATGAATTGAAAAATTATTATTTTGTCACATAATATTATAATAATATTTTTGTCGTATTTTACTACTTTATTTTAATACTCTTTTAATAAAATAACCAAGAATTAGCAGATTTAGCCCGAAATATTTACTTAAAGAAGTAACGGCTTGTTAATGTGAACAATCTTCGCTTCAAGAACTTCTTTCAAGAGAAATTAGCTTAAATATCCGGGCGAATTTCAGATGGATAAATTTATGAAAAAGACGGGCATTCTTCTCAACTTCATTTAAAGAAACGTTATTATTAACATTAAATTACCTTCTGCTATGTAGCAATATAATTATAAAAGTAGAGACAAGGAAGTTAAATTATAAAGCAAAACTTTCCTATAAATGTCGTTCGGGACCTCTTTGTATACCGGAGTCAAAATCCAATCAAAAATTATTCTGTCTTCACAGTTCGTTAAATGTTATCAGAGAATGTCAACACTGTCGTGAGATTCTTCATTAACTTTACTTACCCTTCTCTGTAAAATGACAATTTTCTTATTGATTACAATCTTAATGCTTATCATAAATATTTTTATGTTAAAATATTTATTAAAAGAACTATATTATCTGATATAGCTCAGCGGAAGCTGGCTTCCATGGATCTGGATCCATGTTTATAATTTTTGTTTTAAAAAGACGATGTAACACGCGATAGTGTATTAAATTTATTTTAAGATATTTGTAGATATAATAACTCATACGGTCTTAAATTATACTCTTAACTATCTACATATGTATCACAACCTGTTGTTAATGTATATATTTTGCCACGGTAAATCCATTGATTCGGAAGATAGCAATACAATATTATTTTTGTTTAGGTATTTAACCCTCTGTTATTTAATTAGTTAATTAGATTATAACCCTCCACCAAATTTAAAAATGGATCAAGATATAAAACAAACCCTCAAAACTTGCACTTACAATGTAAGAACACTTGCATCAACAGAACGATTCTTGGAACTAACTAATGCCCTAAGAAGTATTAATTAGGACATTGTAGGTCTCTAATTAACATAATTTATATATTTATATAAATTTTACGTAGAAATGCTTTGGAAACCAAAAATTATTTTTAGTATCGCTAAAAATATATACATTTTTGTTAAAATATATTTAATATTACATACTTTGTCTTATTTGCATACATATAAAAGCATGGGTTGGCATTTTACTATTTGCCTTTGTGTCTGGGAAAATATTTTTTATTTCAAAATGTATTCTCACTTGTCGATTACAAGTAAGACTTTCTCAATAGACAATGTAAATAAATAATTTATTAAGAAAATTAATAAATAATAAGGAATAAAAACATCACAGGCAAATATATTTTTGAAATTATGAAAACCTTCACAATTCTATATTAATAGTAATATTTCGGATAATGTTCTGATAAATATAACAATATAATCGCAAAAGTTGGATCTTATCCAGTTATGTCAATTTATTAAAATAATATTAATAATATATTACCATAGTTACTTGCTGAAATGATAAAAAAGTGAGAAATGTTTAATGTAATATTACGGTAATATTACCATAGTTACTTGCTGAAATGATAAAAAAGTGAGAAGTAAGTGTTTCATATTTCATGTTATTAGTTTTCTGTATGTAAGTAACTTTGTCTGTTACTACAACATGCCAGAATAAAGAGTACGACGTTTTTTCAATACTATAAGTTCCTTCCAGTCTAAAGCTATTTTTCTTTGTGTTCCAATAAAAAGCAATTTATTCTCTCGCTTGACATTACCATCTTGTTTTATTATTTAGGTTAACTTTACTAATTCATTTGTGAAATAAAAGTATTTTGTTATATGAAATTAAATTTTAATCTTAAAAAAATGACTTCAGAATCCGTAACGAAAGTTTTTTCAGTGTATATTTATTTAAATTAGAATACACTTATTATTACTCAATATGCGTTAACACATTTCTGAACTTATAAATTAAATTCATACTCTTTTCATAATGCAATAGATCACGAACATAAAGCTCCTTTTTAATATAGCTTTATGAAATTCAATATCAGCTGTCATATCGTAGAGTGGATAGAATTGAGAATTCTCACTGATAATGCAGTTCTATCGACAGAATATCTATTGTAATATTTGTGATATAAATATATTTAACAAAAAAATATTATTATAGCTTAATTTAAAAATAGCTTGATTTGAATAAACATGTGTAGGTGTATACTATTTAAAGCATTTGTAACAGAAACGATTAAGAATAATTTTATTTTTTTTAGGTATTCCAATTCAAAAGATTTTAGTTTATTAGAATTGAATTTTTTTAATATAAATAAAAGAACATACAATTTTCATTGTATCTTTAAAATCAATGCTTTTATTTCAACAATAAAGTATTTTTAATGTAATTAAAATTATTCATGAATTACATATACTAAATTTTGCTCCGAGCTTTAGAAGAACTGAACCATAATAATTAACCACTCATTAATAGATTAACTATTAAATGTATTAAATATTATAATTAATTATAATAAATTTTCACCCGTAATTGCATTCTCATTACGAGTAATAAATAAAAACGTAAATTTAGTAACATTTCGATATATTCAGTAATCATATTTATATTCCTACATTTATAACATCTAAGAAATCCTTAAATACATATTTTGTTTTAAGCAAATTTTTTTTGTAATATATTTGTTTTATAATATACCTGTAAGTAATATACATCCATGCTAGTATATTAATAAACGCCCGGAAACTTAGAAACCGTTGATGATGATTATAATATATATATATATAATTAACTGACATACTGACAGACATCTCCATCTCGTCTTACCGTGAACACGATTGCTGCAAAGCATTCGAAACGTTCGGTTACATTTATAAAGTACATTTAAAAATTAATTCATTATACGCGATTTAAATCCGTAAAAATTATTTCAATTTGCTTACGCTGCTACATTTTTTACTTGTACTTAATTTAACAACCAAACAAAGTTCGACACATCTTATTATAATAACAAACTAAACAAATACTAGCTATTGGCAGACTTCTTCTGTGTTTCTAGAGACCTTTGGATCCGCTCAAAACACGAGTCTAATCGATAGATCTGGGAAAGAAGTAGTGTTATTTGACATTAGAAGTTACTTTCTAACATTAATTATAAGGGTAAGTTTCATTAAAAAATTTGTAGAGAGTTGTACTATTATATGCATAAAGAAAATAAAATAAAGTTGATTAGTAGTATCAGAGATTACTTTTTGGAATTTTAGTCTGAGTTAAGCTTTAATCACATTAAACAATTGATGAGATTATCTCAAGATATCTTAACCTTTTATTAAAATTGCAAACACTAAAAAACAACCAATTTTACAACAGTTTTAAACAAATATAAAAAGCCAGCCAAGTGCGATGGCAATTGAAGATGGAAAGCAATCAATGAAAGAAGTGTTATCATCATAGCCAATGATGATGTATTTCAGTTTCCGCTATAACAACAAATACTACAGATTAAATAATTATACTACAAACGTGATTGATTTTGCTGGATATAAATAACTTGAACAGGTAGATGCTTGAAATCGTTTAAAGTGATAAACTGATTCCAAATGAGAATACCTATTGAAATATATCTGATTGTCCTATTTTCAAGGTTATTTATATTTTGTCTTTGATGTTAATATCTTGTTCTTACAAGCCAAAAGTCAAAATATATAAATAATAGGGGTCTGTTTGTTATGGTTGTTTTTTACCCCCTACCAAAAAAAAGGGGTGTTATAAGTTTGACGTGTGTATCTTATTAAAGTCGTTGCGTCGGCGAACGAATAAATAAAGGAAGAAATCAAAATGCAAGTAAATTATCAAGGCAAATAAAGAAGTAAAAATATCTAATCGTATGTTAGACCATACAATTAGATATTTTTATTTCTACTGTCTGTGTTCTTCTGCATTGCACCTCCGCTGTTGACATATCTCAGAAAAATCAACAAACCTTTATGAAATAAACTAAATTAAGACATCATTGAAAATTGTACGTGAGTATATTTCTTTTCTACAATAATATAAATTATCCTTATGTTAATCCTAAGCCCCAGCTTACATTAGTTTCAAGGCAAATATAATAATGAGGCTTTACATCATTATTAAAGAATATTTGAACATAGTAGGTATACATACGACTATTATAACATTGGAACGAATCACAAAGTTTGATAAACGGTGAGGCGAGTATTGACATCTTAGCAAATATATTCACAAATTTACGGTTCCAGTGATATTTCAATTTATGTATATATACCACAATTTTCAATATCCATACATGATCCTTATGCTTAGGCATCTTAGGTAGTTCAAATTTCTTTTATTTATATTTATATTAATACGTGCTTTCCTTTTCCAAGCTTGTTTTTACAACAAAGAAATACCAGTTGGGAAACATCTTGTGATATAAAATGTATTAGTTGAATCTTAAGAATAAAGTCAAGTATTTTAATTCTCACAATATTTCTATTTTTTTAAAGACTTTTACTATTAGCAAAGCAACAAAAATATACAATGTTAATAAAATGTCTCTGTATACAATTTAACGAAAGTTAAAACTAAAATTCATACATATATATATGTTTTATTGAATTTCATCCAAACATATAAAGCTTTACGATAAATTTTCTGGAAAATATTACAAAGCGAATTAAGTCAATTAATTTGCTTCACTACGAAGTGAATTAATTGCCTTAAGTGAATGGCTACGAAACCTAAATTCTATGAAAACTGTGAAAGTTATTGTCGTTATTAGAAATTTATTGGATATTTCAAACAAACAATCAATTTAAATTTAGGAAACAACCAAACATATAATCCATTCCTTGAATGGAGACAACTTGCTTGAGGATTACTGTAATGTACATTTTATAGTTTTTACAACCTTTCCATGAAAAAAAATATTAACAAAAGTTCCGTAAATAAGACTTTTGAAAATGATTCACCATTTATTTCTATTCTTTATATAATTTAGAAGTACAATAAGAACATTAAAATACCTTTTCTAATGAATAAATTCTAAGCAATTAGTGTAGTGGTAATTTCACACATTCGATTATCCTAACCTAGTATCTGTTAGCAAAGAGATTTGTAAAGATCAATGTAAGATTTAGGATAAAGGCTACGGTAGAAGGTTAGCAAAGTTTGACATCAGTTTTAAAGCCGAGATGGATTAACTATCACTTCATTGTACTCTGTTTACCGAACTATTATATAAACGGTTTACGAAACTTACCGCACATCAGAGAACTATAATTATCATGAATATTGTTTAATAATATGTAATATGTGTAAACATTATTTAATGGTTGCATTTAATATTCATGATATCATGCGAGTTAGTGTTACCATTAAATAATGACTACATATTAATTATTAATATTCATTTATTATTCAATGTAAGTATTACTTAATGTTCACCTTTAATATTCATGATATTTAATAATTTGTACTTCCACAAATTAAAAGTTAAGGTATTGTTAGAAGCCTAAATATACTTGTTACAAAAACAGGTAATCAAATAGACTTAAAATATGTAAGCAAATAAAAGATATTTTTACGATAACGTTGCAGTGGTTTTTTTTATATTTCATATATTCGATATTAAATGATTGAAATCGTATAACTATAAGTATTTACCTACTTTTATCCAAAGCCTTGAAGAAACTGAAAAAAAAATTACATGGAAAACATTATCTCACAACCTTCTATTGTTCTGAAATAATGTTACGAACAAAAAAGTAAAAAACGTTCCACTTAAAAAATACTTTTAATAAGATCATAAGTACTCTAAAAATACATTTCAATATTCTACGTGATATTGCCAAGATATATCGTGCATTATTTGGCACGGATGACATTCTTATTAAAAATAAGTATTTTACAAAGAATAAATAACAAAATCTATCCATTTAGTATACCTACTCCTAAATTTATAGTTCGTAACAACTAGCAGTGCAATATCCTAGAAGCATAGTGACAAAATGGTTACAAATTGGGTGTTAGTTAAACCATTTACATATAGAAGTCAGTCTCAAATTGAATAGGTTGGTGAAATCGAAGTAGCTATGTAGGTCAATACCAAAAGTCATTTTAGTAATTTTATTTCTACTTTGTTACTATTCAATGTAATATACATTACACATGTTTGAAAATATCTATAAACATGTATAGCCATGTAAACCTTATTTAAATTAATATAAATATATATTATACATAATCAAGAAACAATATATTTTACAGTTTGATCTTTTGTCAGATCATTTTTATATCATTGTAGTAACAAAACAATTTTCCTATATAACCCAAAGTTCCTACGTATCCGTTTGAAAATATTTATAAACATATATAGCCATGTTAAGCTTATTTAAATTTATATAAATATAGAATGACAAATACGATACGGTAGCTCAGTTGGTAGAGCGACGGGACGGTTTCCCAGTAGTCGCGGGTTCGAATCCCTGCCCGTATCGGTTTATTTTCATTCTATATTTATATAAATTTACGTATGCGTTTTTAATATAAAGCTTACATATAATCAAATTAATATAAACCTTTAAAATAAATAAGGTATGTGTCACCAAGGGTGACGAGGGTTACTTGGAGTCTTTCATAAGTGTCGAAATGAGTTAACGGTTTAACATTTCATAAATCATGTCAGCGTTACAGTAAACATTACTTTTTTTACACGTGGTTAAACTAGATAAGAAGAACTTCTGAAAATTATCAAATTACTGTTCAGTTTAAATGTTTGAAAAATATATATAAGATATAACAATAACATAAACACGAGTCTAAAAACTATTTTAGTATTAGTTTCGTAAGTCCCTTAAATCTTTCAAATTTAAATTACAATGGATATGTGATACATTATAGCACTCTTCTGCTTGTGGGAACAAAATATCTTCCAAGGATTGTTACATTTAAGAACAATCTAACTAAGAAGTTGAATGATTTTCTTAAATGTAACAATTTCTGTGCGTTAAACCTTTGATGGTAGATAATTAATTTGCTTATTCATAATTTTATGATCAGCTAATAAATAGAGGTTTTGTTAGAAAAGGAGAAAAAATATTAATATTTTATTTTTTATTAGTAGCTATTTTATTAACATAGTATACGGAGGGATCGACGGTCACGAGGCGGGAGATTTAAGAGGAATAGTATTAGATACAGAAGAAGGAAGAAGGCTTAGGGTTTTGAATCTCTTCAAATAACTAAACACACTTCTAAAAACTAGCTTCGATCTCCGGTTAGAAAGTGCTTTGTCCACCTCAGTCATCCAGTCTATATGGACTGCCGTGAATTATACCTACATATAGGTCGGTTAAGTTAGATTACTAATTTAGATTACATACATACATATACAATCTACTCATTTAGATTAGAAAAAAAAAACAAGTATTTCATATAAAATATTCAATGGAGTTTCTCTGAAATTTTTTAGGGCTTTTATTACCTCAATTACCTCCAATACTTCCCTGGCATCTTATTGTGCTAATGCGTTTAAATAAAAGTTCTGAAGTTTGAAGCAATTCTAACTTAGAACGCTTAATTTCAGGTGTTACGAAACCAGCAGTTTATAAAGAATTCTATGTGAGTACTTTACTTTGTTTAAAAATGTTTTTCAAGAACTGAATGATGAATTATTTGTGAACCAAAAGAATAATCACATCTCCTGTAGTGAAAATGACGTAGTGTGACTGTAGTGAAATTAATATAATTTAATAACATCTTTAATAAAATCAAAATTCGTCACTTAAAAGATATTATTATATTTACGGGTTAAGCTTTTTTTTTTTTTTTCGTTGATAGGGAACGGGTTAAGTTTGGGTGAAGGTCTTCAATTAAGAAATTGACGAGATTATTATTTACAGTTTAAAGTGTTATCATTAACATTGATATGAGATAGCTATGTAATTGTTAACTATTGTTTCAACTATATTTTAAACCAAAATACAATTAACTTTATTTGTAAGATTACAATCAATTATAAAATGATATTAATATATAAATATAATTCTATTCTTCCAACAAATCTGTTGCATATTTTTAGTTATTTATAAAATTTATTCATGAATATATTTTGATATTTTTTCTGGCTTGCAATGTTTGTATTGAAAACTATATCCAATAAATACAACCAGATAGTCAATCCGCTGTTTAAAATATATATAAATCATAAGACAATATTAAACTATTAAGATACATTTTTATTTTGTTTTATTCAAGTCAAATATTGGTTAATAGAGATTGAAAACAGTAAGTTTGAAAACTTTCCACTCGTATATCGCTTGGAGCAGGAAATCATGGCAAATATAAGATTCTTCAGTTGTTTTATTTAATTCAATAGTCTCTTTTATATCTAGATCTATTTTATCGTCTCATGAACTACGCAATACGTTTTATTTTCTGTCTACGTAAATTTTACCATATTTCATTTTATCACCGCCAGCTGAAATGACTTTACATTCACGAACGTCGACAATCTCATATGCTCAATTTACTTTTCTCTATATTATTTAACCCTCTCTCCCCTGATTACTTAAAAAGCAATTTTCATTATCTCAGTGATTTACATGAGAGACGCTTTCGTTCTCCTAACACTCTTCGCCTAACCTTTCCCGTTTCCCGCTCTGGTTTTAAATCCCATTCTTTCACCACAGTATATTCGTCTTTGGAATTCTCTTCCGAATGACGACAGCACAGTTGTAGAAAGGTGACGAGTACTCGGGCTAGTAAAGCCATGTGGTACAGTCTGAAAGACAAGCCATGGTGGAACATTTGAGTGACAAACTTCATACAGTCTCCGCATGGAGCAATGCTAATCTTATTAAATTCAACGCCACTTGTATTATACAAAGCACAGGTTCGATCGGTTAGGGATTAGTGTATTCACATATTTGATTATACAGGAGTCCAATTAAGGGAACTTTTATTATTAAAAACAGTAATATTAACCCTGTCACACAATATTCTGTTCAAAGTGAAAAGTTGATTTTACAAAAAGTAAATCATTATTATACACACATGAACAACAGGAGTTAATGCATTCCAAACTACTTTGTGATTTTTTTTAACAATTTTTTTCATAAAACAAAACATCACAAGACGTCGCAAGACGATTATTAAAGTTATATTTTATGTCAAGGAATCATAATTAAAACGACATGGAGTTAAATGACAGTCTTTTACAGAATACCAAAAAGATAATATAACTATTTTTTACCCACTTAACCTAATTCAAATATTTCAGATATTCCTTGCCTTATTTCGTTGAAATACTAAAACTGTTGTCTTAGTATACTTATATAATATAGTGAAACTTTAATGCCTAAACAAAGATAGTATTATAATATTGCTATTCTCCGAAACAAGGGATGTGAACGTGGAAAATATTTACATAAACAACAGATTATGCTGCGTATGTACACAGTTAAGATTATAATTTAAGATCATGTGGGTACAATATATCTACAAATTACATTATATCTACAAATATCTTAATTACATTATATCTACAAATATCTTAAAATAAATTTTGCACACTATCACATAACCTTTTTAAAATAACAATATAAACATTGATCAGTCTCGGATCAGACAGTACAGTTTTTTAATACATATAATAATACATACAATATATTAACATAGAAAATGTTTTGTACCGTAAAATAACATTTAACCAACTGCGAAGACAAAATCATTTTTGATTGGATTTTTGATTTTGCCTACGCCATACACAGGGGCAGCCAACAAAGTACGTCATCGACTGCTATAGCAAAGTTATAATTCAGTATAAGAACAAAGCAGATAAAGCGAGTACGGATAGTAAGAAGAAATTTTGTACTATTCAAGAAAAGGAAAAGTACGAGTGACAAGATCTATGAAGTATTTAAGAAAATAACCAAAAGACAGGAGGATCAACTTTTAAGAATTAAATTTGGTTCCATCCTAACCCTAGGAAAGTCGCCAGAGCTTCTAGCCAAGACTTTCTATACCGATGACACGACCAATACAGACCAACTGCATCATACAAAAATCCGGGAGAAACTGACAAATGAGTCATTCAACTCCATATCGTTTTAATAAGAATTCACACAAAACATCCATATTAACGCCAGTGCGGATAACATTAACGAATTATTCGTTTACATAATAACGGGATGTACTATTTTCTAATTAAAATAAAAATTATAAAAACTTGTTATTTTTGTTTTGTTTTTAAAAAATAAAGAAATCCCCTTAGCTATTAATATTGTTCTGCTGCTGTCAGCGAGTTCACTTCCAAAACAACTTCAATAATAAGCCAATTACAATTTATACAAATATACATGATTTTTAGGTTTACTGTAATTATTGCCGTAACCGCTTGTTGAATTAAATGAGGCTGGGTTAACACCAATATCTACCTAATTAACATAATTAATTGATTTGTAAAACAGTAAAATAGTCATATTTTATTATTTAGTTTTATTATAATAAATATTCTCTGAAATAAATAAATAAATGAGAAATTCAACCTTTACGTAAATACCTAACTCACAACGTTGTAGGTATGATATTAGATTGAAATAATTAATATTCTGGAAATAAAACTGAAAAAAACTAGCTAGACACTAGCTAGCTAGCTAGGTAGCGTGTTAAGACAAGTTCAGGCTAGCAGGGCTGGTAAGCCGCACCGTGGGAACTATTTGGAACTACTTTTGACTCCCTCATAACTCAAAAACTATATCCCATAAACGTGTCAAATTTGGTTCATATACCTAGCTACATAAGTAAGCAGTTACGTTCTGAGTAAATAAATTTTATCAATGATGCGAATAGTTTAAATCCAAAAAATACCCAACATAATTCATTATGCAAAATGAGGCAAAAATATTCGATTATCCACTAAATTTTCCGCTTTGGATAACTAAGGCGGGTTTATATTATAATTATATTCATTTAACTGTGGTATGCGATGAGAATTTCCTCGAAATCGTCTTGTAATATGTTCAGAAATATCTCAACGTTTAATCGTACTTATTTTCGTATTAATTTCAGAATTATGAAGTATGTTGTAATCATTTTGCAAAAGTTAGTTAAAACTTTCAGCCATAGTCTTTTCAAAAATGTAAATAAATAAAAAAATATACATTTACAAGTTTATTAATGAGATTGTATATATCTAGTGATGAAAGTAATATCTTCAAAACTTGCATTTTTAACAACGTAATTAAAACTTTAGTGTTATGAGGTTTATCTATTTAAAGGTTATATTTTAAAATAAAACATTCGTTTCTCAAGCTTTACAGCGATTGTGCGCACTCGTATATGTACATATACGCAGGTGTCTGTCAGTAAGTCAGTTAATTAGTCATCTACCTCCAATGTCTAATTAATTAGTCACCTACTTCCGCCGTTATCCCTTCCTTCTCCACCTTCGTGACGATGTTGTTTATATCCTCTTACCATGTTAAATCAATCATATAATCGATAGAATCTTCGAGTTCTTGAGGTTCCGATGGAAGTGAAAAAGTGTCCAAAAATTTTGATAATCTGCAATAAAATAAAAGGTACACCCTAATTTTTATTGTGGATGGCACAATTGTAGCAGCTCTAGAAATATATTTTATCTCTTAATTAAGACAATTATATCTTTAATAATAAACGTTCATTAAAATCCTACAGTCCATGAAAAAACTTTTTAGTAACTTCTTACCCAACAACAAACCTACTGTAATTATATAAACTAACCAACACTGTACGCAGATGACATGAACATATTTTCACTTTAACGTAATGAATTATTGTGATTGTTCAAGGCTATAAAAAAAATATAAGTTAAAAAATAGTTATATTATCTTTTTGTTATACTTTTTAAAAATAAAAAAAGAAGATATTTTTTTTATTAAAAAATATTTTGCTTACAAGAGTCAGTATAATTAGTGCTATGTTGGTGTTATTCTAGGGTGCAAACTTTTGCATTCTCTGTATTTCTTATACAACAACTCCTTCCTACCTAATAATATACATTTGAAATACCCTCCTGGGTAAATACCCTCTGTTCTTAAATAATACGTTATAATATGCTTTCATAAACAAAATGTTATTACAAATTAGAAATTAAAAATTTAACACTTAAATATTTATATTTCATGCTGAAATTGGTCTTTAATAATATAAATTAACACTTAATAACTAAGCAATTGTCATTTACAAAAATATATAAAATATTTTATTACATATATGATAATAATAGTGATATATTATTGTTTTACTGTTTTTAACTTAACTTTAAATCCAATTTTAAGTTAGTTTATATTTTAAGTGTTACTTAATTGTTTGTTTTTCTATAAAAAAATTAAATAAAAAAAAACATTTATTCACAAACTTAAACTGCAAATAATTAATTTGAAATATATTTATGAATTAAATTAATTACCACTTACTCATCATGGTTCTTCTAAATGGACAATAAATAATTTGAAATATATTTATGAAATAAATTAATTAACACTTACTCACCATGATTCTTCTAAATGGACTGTTCTCTGTGTACTCAACTATTTGTTTGATCAGATTACTTGATAAAGAACCGACGTCACAAGAATTTAACACAGAGTAAGATTTTTACTTATTAGCACTAACTTTAACGTAATTAAATAAACATACTCTGACAAAAATGTTTGTATTATTACCTTGAATATTCTCATCGTCAATTTTAAAAAACTAGTATCCAGTTTTTTTATATTAACACTAATACAGCATTTTTGCTAAGCTCTGCTGTTGTTGACATATCTCAGATAATTCAGCAAAGCGTTAAGAAATAAATTATGAAGTTTCATTATTTAAAACTTAATTTAACTTTTTTACCGAGATACTCTTTCTGTAAAACGAGCTTAAATTATTACAGTAATTTGTTTGAAGTAGTCGCTTGGGAGTTGCGAGGAAATGTAATACCACATAACAGAAGAATATTATTTATAATATTTATTTTACTTTATATACTTCATTACTCTAGGATGATGTACTCTTACAATAATCGTAAGTACCAGTTTACATTCGAGTTTCAAGGCAAATATAAATTTAAATTATTATTAACGAATACTTGAACATAGCAAACAATTATCATAAAATTTTAACGATTTAAGAATATTTTGTTATAGTAGGAATTTTATTATATTATTAAAGACAATTGAGAAAATTGTAAAATATCTGTTTTGTCATAATTAATGGTCAGCCTTAAAAAGTTATCATACATTATCATATTATAGGTTTCCTTACTTTCATAAATATCACTTTCCTATTTTAAAATTCACATTAGGTCATATACGGTTAAATATATTACCATAACATATCATCTAACGAAAACGAATAAGTTGCCAGACACATAAAAAAAGGTTTAAATATCGAATCTAAGCTGCTCGTGAGCGATTACGTCGTAAACTTCCTTAAGTGGGATACTCTGGTTGCATTACACATGCAATAAAATACTGAGGATGAATAAATGAAACAATTCCGAACGTGAGCGTCTCTTTAAGAGCATTTGTCTAAAGGACGAGTGGCGAAAGACAGATATGGATAGCGAGTACCGTAGTTATCTTGACATTTTGGGATCAAGAAGTGCTTGGGGGACTGGCCGCATCTTACTCGTGATTGAATAACCAAAATAATGTTTCTCCTTTAATAAAGACATACATTTTTCTTTTCACTATTTTTATTAAAAACAAATCTCCAAATATTTAAACTAAACAACCTACGTATGTTTTAATTTGATAGTATTGTATTTAAAAATAAACCTAAATATTTTTTTTATAATTCCTATAAGTAATTTTAAGCTCGCTTTTAGGAAATTTGATTTGATTTTAGATAAATTAACATCAAATTTCGAGACACATAAAACATTACATTTATATATGTATTAGCTACTTTGCATAGCAACGCACGTATCTTTGTATTCTAAAAACAATGCTAACTACCAAAAATATCATTTTGGTAATAAACCCGTAAATGCATTCATAATTACTCTTATAGATCAAAGTAATTTAATAAGATTGGGCAAAAACTAACGAAAAGTCTTGCAACATCTTTGGGGAGGCAGTAGGAACCGCGAATTACTTGTTAGTACCTAGTAGTAGTAGACTTAAACATAAGTAAAAGATGTGTGAAAAAAATAATAAGAGATGAGAGAGATATGGACTTCTAGTCCTAGCGGTGAACACTCTTTTCACTCTCAAAAGGAAACTGCTAGATATATATTCACTTAAATTGTTTAATTCACCGAGGCGGACAGCGATACGGTAGCTCAGTTGGTAGAGCGACGGGATGGTTTCCCAGTAGTCTCGGTTTCGAATCCCTGCCCGTATCGGTTTATTTTTTATTCTTTATTTATATAAATTTATATATATTTATATACATTTAATAAGAATTTTTATTTTCTCTTTATAACGATATGCTTTATTAATAAGAAACCACTTTTGCACCATGACAACCAATATAAAATTTATGAAGTTATATTAAAATGCAGTCTTATTATTACTGCATAAAATATAAAAACGTATATATTATTATTCAATGGTTTAAAATTAGAATTAATGGCTATAGTAAATGTGTTTTATTTAAAAATGTATATGTATTATGTATTTACATAATTATATTGTTGCTGAAAAATATTACAACTCGAGTGCCTGAACACAACGGATATCCAGTGTGTTCATATAATATACACATTGCACATGTTTTTTATATATTTATACACTATAAATAGTTTAAAAGTTTAAAAAACATTCTACTACATATACTACTAAATATATAATGACATCTTATTGACTTCTTTTAGCTGATATCGTTCAAAATTGCTAGAGCCACACTAAAACCATTTTATCGTCTGTTGGGGTCACTTAGAACATAAAAGTAGCATTACGAGTCCATATTATCGAGTTATCGCAATGTTTTCAATGGATTTTATTTTCCAAGTTGAATGAAATCCTCTTAATAAAATGATGTAGTTATTCTTTTAATGAAATGTTCGACAAACATACTTATTGCATGAAATGATTAATGTAGGTAATTTAAACTGTACCTTATAATTGAAATTAATATACTTCCTTAATTTAAATACTAGTTAACTTCATTGATTAAAACATTAAAGAAATAACTTAAAGACAATTATGAGCTATTAACCCTCTGCTTACTTCGTGTTATTTACATCGTCCAAATTAAATATTTACAGATTGAGATCATGACACAAATAAGTATGTTTGTGTAACTTGATGTTAAAAGAGATTTTCTTTGAGATTTTCTTTGTCAGTTTGTATATCTAAGACTTATGATAGAAATAACGTGGCAAATAAATATGCTTGACAATAAAATAAATCTTAAGTTAAGGGTTCGTCATATATTTATAATTATAATCATTTTACTATTAAAAATACAAAATACATTTTGTACTTATATCTTTATAACGAAACGAAAACATATAGACAAACAATTAATATTTTCTTTCTGTGAATGTAAAATGGCGGCACATTGTAGAAAAATTGTACTATTTTTGTATGCTGGCAATAGAAGACTGAATGGCTTCTTAAATGTTAGTCTGACCTATTTTCAGAAGAGAAAGATATTTTGAGGATAGTAGACTCTATCCCTCTAGACCAATATCTGAGATAGTTATTGGTATAGTAGTTTTTAGTATGTTCTTCGTGTTTTTTTTTATGAATGTACTATCGTAATAGATGTCAAAAATATCATATTTAAAAACATTCTTGGTAATAGCAGTTTAATAACTCGCATTTGATTGATTTGACACATAAATTGATTTCTGTTCTTTGTAAATTTTTTTATAATGTTTCGAGATTTACACATAACAATTACATTTTGCCGTGAAAAAATATGAGTTGCGAAACATTAAACCATATTATGGTAACGAGTTTCAATTACTATTCTTTACTTAATTCAATTATAATCTAAGAAAGGACCTAGTTTGATAAACGTTTTTAACGAGTCTTGTTAATTAGCTTACACTCATCAACACGGCAAGCGAGTTATTCTGTAAATTTTAGGATCCGCAAAGATATTTTCATAATAGTCTTCGCATTATGTTAGAGCATATTACGTGCAGGTACTCCTACAAAGATATTATGAGCCTTGTAGATGAAGAAGCAAACTCGTTCCGTTAATACTGTACTATACTGATTTGAAATATGTAACTAACCATATTATACTTATGAATCTTCAAAATACAAATATGAAACAAATTTTTAATAACAAGCAGAGAAATAAATGTGGCCTTATCGTGAAATAGCATCGTTTTATAGCATTTGATACTCTATTACCTAAATTAAATCGATTAATTTCATTTTAGTTTTTTTACGCTTACAAATCTTATGGTTCCATTAATATTATTTTTTTTTACATAGGGATATATTTTCATATATCCCTATGTAAAAAAAGTGTTTATTATCCCTTTTTGAGCATATTGTGCCCAAGAAATACTTATTCTCGGTGGTATACCATCACATCGGGTCGCCGACAAAGTTACCATCCATTGGACAAAGTCGTGGCGTAAAGCGACCTAGTCGTGTTCCGGCATGTTGCTCGATGAAGCCGTATATAGGAAATGGGTCTGAACAGCTGCGGTGCGTTGACGACCCGGTTGGACGTCGAGTAAGTGTCTATTTTGTCGGGGGTCTAGTTAAGGAGGGTACCGGGATCCGAAGAGACGGCTTTCCGCTGGCCACCCGCAGATAGAAACCGACACAATTAGTGGGTTAAAAAATTCCAGGGGGACTCCAGCAGGCCAACCTCTTTCCTCTTTCAGCTTGTCAGGCAAGCGATCTGAATCTTCTGCTGAAAACTAATCCGGACAGGTATCGTATAGAGGTCATCTCCCCCTTAGGAACCTACGAGCACTGTCTGGTGAAATATGTATTTATATATTCCCCACCAGCTCTCGAACCACATAGTGTTAGACGATTATGGAAATACAAGTGAGCAGATTGGGATGAGATGCGGCACTTTTTGCGTCTTATCTTTGGCGGCAGGTCTGCTTCTCTGCCTTTGATCCGTTGAGCTGCGCGGATGTTATTACCGATGTGGTGCATCAAGCAATAGAGTATTTCATTCCATTTACTGATCAACCTATCAAAGTTTAATGGCAAATGTGGTCATGCTGAAGACTGAAAACATTCGGCATACCTCATTTGGGCTGATGCTTAAAGCCGCAAAACTCCGGGTGTAAGTTCAAAGAAAAGAGCTTTTAATCAATCTACCAAGTCCTACAAAAAAAGATTGCAGAAGGCTCGTCTCGATCGAATCGCTAAGAATGGCGTAAAGCTCTCTGTCAGACCAACTATCTGGTCTTTTGACAAAGCGAAGATTCTGCCAGAACTTCTGCCAACCCTCACTGCTTACTTTCTTGAAGCCGAATGGATAGCTGGCCCACACAGCAGCAGAGAAAGGGAATGTATTTGCTTCTCTGTTTGCTGATAATTCGCATCTAGATACTGGCAATGCTTATCCAACACATCTTCCTCACTGTGGTATTTCGATGCCTGAAATCCGCATTATGAACAAAGAGGTAAGGAGAGCATTGTGTCGATTAAATGTGAATAAAACCAGTGGCCCTGAAGGCATACACGCTATTCTGCTCAAGACATGCGCAGATAAATTGTCTCCTGTATTGATACGTTTTTTTATTATTTATTTCTGTTTATTACATTCAAATATTACAATTACATATTCATAAACACAAATCTTATCAAAAGATTGTCGCATTTATGGGGTTCACATGCTTCGTAACTAAATAATTAGATATAACATTACCTTGATCTTAAGACAATCTAATACTTATATAAAACAAAAAATTAATAAATAAATCTTAAACTGAAAAAATAAAAAGAGACAAAGTTCATACCTAAAATGTTACATTTGTGAGTGTGGTAAGTTCTTATTATTATATTATCGATTGGTGATTGATCGTCTCTTTCAAAACTGAAATAGTGCCGAAATCCTGGAAATTTTCCCAAAAAAAGGCAGCCGTATCGATCCTGCCAATTATAGACGGATTTCAATCACCTTCATACTCTGCAAGATTATAGAGCGTGTATTGGACTCGCGCCTTTTAGCGTGCCTAGAAGGTAACGATCTCCTCAGTAATCGACACTACGGGATTCACCGTAATAGGTCCACTGGGACCTTTTTAGTGTACGCTACATACATTTAAGGCCATCGAGAAAAACGGAGAAGCGGTAGCCGTCTCGCGTGGAATTACTAGTCACTCAGTATTCTATAGGATATATTTTGGTGAGTGTGCGCAGGAATTACACGAGTTAATTTTCCCGTCCCCCTCTCATCAACGAACGTTCCAAAGCATGGTAGGTCACATCGAGCATAGTAACCGTACATACATAGTCAACATAGTCACATCGAGCTTCAGCGGGGGAGGTTGAGAAGGAGAAGGGTTCAGCCCGTACCTTCCCAGTCATAGGCCTAGGTGAAAGGGGGGGGGGGACCTTCCTCGCCATTGCACTAGGTCTATGACTTAGGGGTACACTGGTTGCCCGGGTACCCTTATCGGGGGGGGATTCCACCGGGGCGTCACGGTGAGTGCGAAAGCGATCCCGTGACGTCCCATTGCAGCGATGAGGGCAGCCGTTGGTTTTTTCAGTGGGGTGCCTTGAAAATGTCAGCGTTTCCTATGCTACCGGGTGCCGCACATACCGAACGGCCATCGCCTTCCTGGCCTGGGTGACGATGCGGAAACGCATTTTTCCAAAAAAAAAAAGGTATCCGTCCTTAGGTTGTGGATATTCCTTCTATTCCTACAGCAAAGGACTGGAACAGCTTGCCTGCGTCGATATTTCTGGCCAAATACAATGTGAGTGTCTTCAAGAGAAGACTGTATAGGTTGTTAGGTTAATGCTCCTTACCACCTATGACTATATCTTCTCTTTACATCAAGTGGAATGTAGTCAAGCATTGACCTAGATAGTATAACAAAAAATAGCGGTAGTTTACCTTTTTAGTGCGGATTGAAAATTTAATTTTATTAGCAATATGTATAAGAAATACATAAAATGATATACTACACGCTGTTTTAAATCCCTTTACTGAAGTACAGTTTTTATTTTAACTAATAAAAGTACAAAGTAATAAATAGTGTAAAATTTCATGACATACAATATAATTTGGTCTAATATTTTTTGAAGTGAGGAAACTTTTTTTGAAATAGAAATGTGTTAACTAATAAGAGTTTTGCGTGTTACAGCTACACATATCACAGGTGCTCCCTCTACATTGCAGAATATGTCAATGTCAGGCAAATTTAAATTTGTTCCGGTAGATTAATTTATTGATAGCGTGGAAATAATGATACTAATTTTATAGTTTAGATTGATGAAACAATCTATTTGTTAACACGCGAGCTCAAACCACGTTATTTTGACATTTAGATAAAAGCATATAACACCATAGAATTATTACACATAGCATAGGTGAGTCATAGGCATTCCTATTAGCGTACAAATTATTAGCAGACAAATAAAAAAAGAGGTAAGATGACACACTGTTTGTCTTTGTCTAATCACACTTGCACAAAGGAAAGTTTATGGCGCTTTTTTAATTTAAATACTTTGATATTTTCTTTATAACATCTTCTAAATGTTTATACGTTTTTTTTTTCTATTTTATTTAGAATTAATTTAGTTGTTAAAAATTTTTTGAAGACTATATTGAGTCAACACGAAAATTCAAATATTAGTTATTCTAACTTAAAACGAAATGTATGAATAAATAAATATTGTAATTTTTAAAACTATTTAAATTTTTCTTATGAATGATTATTTATATTATTCTAGTTAATTAAAAATATTTAATAATTATCAAGTAAAATCAGATTTATATAAAATACTTAATTAGTCTCCCTAGAGAAAGGTACACTAATTAATATTGCCCTTGAAATATGACTTGCTAATTATAATACATTCTTATTCTATATTGAGCGTCATTTAATTTGTCACTTATATCAACCACTACAGTGTTATATCGAATTTATAAAGATAACATCATTTGAACCATAATTAATATTAGTTGCTGTCGGTCTTCTTCTTAAAATTGTATATCCATCAGTATTATGATATGAGTTAAAAGTGATCACTACAAATCTTTACAGATTTTTTGTGGATAAATTTCCTATGGAATACATCAGTTTTTTTTACTTTAATTAATTATTTACCTCTTTATAACGTAGAAAAAATATGAATTAGCTTGAAAATAGTAGTTATTTTTCAAAGTGAAAATTAAAACATTGAGTATATTTGAGCTGTTCAAACGCCATCATTTTGCGCGTGTTATATAATTGTAGTATTGCTACATATAAGATTGTTATTATATAGTAATTTGGTATGTAGGTAATATAAATATGTAATTATTTATTTAACTACATAATAACGTTGACAATAAATATTGTTGTTAAAACTAGATTTACGAATTTAGAATTATTTAGAACTATATATCATTGTTATTACTGCTATGTTATAAAAGTAGTAAAAGATATTGATTTGACGAACTATCGGAAGTATTAGGTAAGCCATAAATGTGTAAAAGATGTAAGATTGTTATAAATATGCTTAGGCATTTAAAATGGTTGTGTTCTATTTTATTGTTATTATGATATATTTAATGATGTTTAAAGTTGTGAATATGACTTATCTCCAGAAGCTGCCGTTGGCGCTTTTGTCGATGTTGTTATGTTATAAATATGGCTGTAAGCCTCTATTAAAGGTAATCTGTTTTGGACAACTGGAAAGATAAGTGATTCTTATACTTACATTGTTTATAATATGTGTAATAACTATTATGGGTATTTCATCGTATTGAGTTATTGGTAATTGTGTCTAAATAATTACACAGTAATGACTATATTACTGTATTTATTATATTCATGTACCGAGAGTCGTTTGGTTATATTAAATGATATATTTGTTTAGATCTTTCTTTTCTTTAAACTTATCCAGATAATACATTGAAATATACTATCATATTAATAGAGTGAAGTGGCTTGGTCAAATACTTTATACTATATTAATTCAGTGGTTTTTAATTATAGAATCTTATAATATCTAACACGTGCTTTGCGTGACGTCAGTTCTTCAGTTACTTCATACATTTTTTTAAGTTTTAACTGCTATACAAATCATGGACTAAGACATAAACAATCTTATAAGTATTGTATAGTTCCGGAGTGCAAAAATAGTATTAAAAAAACCCCTGACAAATTGTTTTTTGTATTCCAAGTGTTGCGAAAATACAAAAACGATGTTGTATGGTACCTAATTAAAAGGGATAATACATGTCCTTAATCGCATTTATATTGTTTTAAAGACCAATTTAACGTAAGTATACTTTATTTATATACATCTTATTTTAAATTAGTAAGAAGTAAGATTCGCATTAGGTATTAAACATTAGAAAATTGGGTATAAAATTAACCTTATCTAGTCTACACAAAATCAGTATAACTTTCTATAATAACCCTATTCTTTTGCTGGTTTTACGGAATATTTATGGTTCTCGATTATTTTAGGTTAAAGAACATACATCAAATTGTATTGAATATAATATAACGAAAAAACTAGGAGAAAAATGTGATTGCCTCCAATAAACACCAGCTAAGAGAATGAGAATGTGCATAGTCGTAAAGATTGACACCGGTTGATGAAGCCCTTTCAGAGTTGGCTATCAAAAGTAGTAATGTTTCAAACAATAGTGAACCTTCACAAAGAAGTGATCAATAAGTAATTCTTAGTACTGCCCTTTTAAATGTCTGTGATATTAATCAACCAGGACTCAGTTCTTCTCCTATTAAATGTGATGATCATAAGGCAGAACTTTTGTTTTTCGCGTATTGAAGATAAATTACCCAGTGACTAAACTGTGCAAGTCAATATTAGACCGAAGTATAGAAGTAAAGGTATTAATGTAAATATAATTGCTTAAAAACAAAATGTAGCATCGTCACCACTTCCTCATTCAACACACAATATTGGAACTTTACCAGTAAAAGTATCTGTTTTAAAAAGAAAATTGTTTTCTGAAAACACAGCTCATAGTACTTCTATAGCATCTTATTCTGCTGTATTTGCTGATTATTAACCAAGTTATTTATTTGAGCCAAGTGTAGTTGAAAATGATTCAGGGGAAGAAACATTTTAAAATATTATGTGTAGAAGCACGCTAACTTGCATTGAAAAAGAGTTTGTAGTTGAGAAAATGTTTTGAGGATTAGGTAATCCTAAAAACATTTTTCACGATTTTTAGGTAAACAATCGTATCATTTAATTAACCTTTTAAACCTGAAAATATAGGTTTAAATTATAAATTTTTCTCAGAAACACTAATACCACAATATGAACTTTGAATTTCGCTCTCTTGATTTACAGTTTTCACAAATTATTTTATGTCCTTAAATAATTAGTAAATAAAATAAATCATTTAGTATAATAAGATGATATTAAGTATTCGAGAAAATATTTGAGACCATTTAAAATTTTATGAATATTTCCTATTACGCACGCGCTAACAACAGAGACATATAGGTAATTTCGAATTTTATCTTTAATTTTTGGATCACACATTTTATGGTTGCTTCCCTACTCTATGAATAATAACTTTATATAATACATGACAACAATTTTTTTTAGAATTGAGTAGTGAATAAGATTCCTCGAACATTTCGCGAGTTTATCGAAACCCGGTACGTAACGCGTCCGTCTGGCTATGGCCAGAATAAGGACCTGGTTGTCAACATTAATGTAATAGACGTAAATTAAATTTTGATATAATGTCTTCTAAGATATTCAAGAGCCATACAATTTAAAATAAAAGTATTATTATTATATTATTTTTTTTTAAATCCAGCATCGAATTAAAGACTACCTTAAGCATAAATTTTCCTTCAATTACTACAATTCATATTTAGGAATTCTGTTTGCATTCATTTGGAAACGAGATAACGATCCGTTTTAATATGGCTTTATGAAATTCAATAGGAGTCTGGAGTCACTAACGAACAGTGAATTCTTAGTGACAAAACATTGGGTCACAAAGAGAAAATCTAAGTACTCAATACAAATCGTCGACGAGATTTTCTAAGAATAAGTTATTCTTTAGCAAACAAGTAGATAAATTACAAAAAATATTAAGATCCTATTTTGACGTAGGTTAAAAGTTAGGACATGTCATTCATATATAAATAGTGCTTTACCTTTGAAGAGTAAACTGCGACAATAATATTCTATTGAGTTCAAAGTCATGGTTCAGTGCTTAAGGTAAGTGCAAATGGAACATTTACGAGGATAAACGTTAAGTTTTAGTGCGTACCTCAACGTTCTATCTATAAGTTACGAGTCTATATGTTATTATATAACCTTCATAGGGTTATAATTTAGAGCTTAGCTTGCTTACCCTCAAAATAAACTGCTTGACTATTTGACAGACCCGCTCTCTGGCGTTGTTAAAACCAGAAGAACAAACTTAATATAAATCATTACATTATGAGTATTTATTACAAAATACATAAAAAAATATTGTAAGAAACTTTATATGAACTAAACCGTAAAGATTTTTTTTTAATAACATTGTAAATTAAAAGATTGATTAATTAAATTAAAGAAATGATATAACCGTTATTTGATTACAAAATATGTATGATATATATTAGAACAATCGTTTGATTTAAATTTTATATATATGAGTTAGCTATTATTGAACCACATCGTATAGTTAGTTTATTGTTAGCTACATGGAAAAAGGACTTCTTAAGTCAGAATAAAGGTGTGGCATATTTTTTTTTATTTTATGTCTATTGATTTAAATATTATAAAAATAGCATTTTTTATTTAATGAGTCGAGTAGATATTTGTCATACTACAGAGCAATACTGCACTCGTAAGAGTAGGAAAGAGTAAGATAAAGATTGAAAATGCAAGTACTTATTCTTCTTCTTATTTTTATTAATCATTATAATCTCATATTAGAACTCTCTTACTGAATATAATGACCAAAATTTTACAATTCATGCTATATCTTTGTTTTTATACAGTTCATTGGTGAAGAAACATTAATAATGGTCAATTTTTCCTGTTTGTTCCCATTTATGGGTAGTTATATATTAAGCAATACGCTCCAAATATAACATTAGATTTCTTCGTTTAATGCTTTATACTTTCTTCTCATAATTTTCTTATGTTACTCTTAAGTTTTTATTCTCTGTTATGATAGATTTTAGTTGGTTTTCCAACTTTTTAATTATAATACTGGGTAA
Organism: Napeogenes inachia; assembly: GCA_959347355.1. NCBI lineage: Eukaryota > Metazoa > Arthropoda > Insecta > Lepidoptera > Nymphalidae > Napeogenes > Napeogenes inachia. The sequence goes on from OY365797.1 coordinate 19,780,800, forward strand.
ATTCTTTCAGTTCTATTGTTTTTTTTTTCATTTTAAATTTTGTAATGGATCTTCCATTTTTCTTTGCGGCCTTTATTAAATTTCTGTATAATTAAACGTTATACGTAGTAGTTTTTATTTCTTCATGTGGCTACCATAGAGATAGATTAATTCTATCGTGACTACACTGTCGTTATTGTCGCTCACTGTCACTTGCGGTATGTTCGATTTATACAGGGTTATTTGTAATAAATGGTCCATCTCCACAGAGGCTGCCTGCAAAAGGCGTTAATTGTTGTTGGGATTGATATGGATTAATACTAACAACATTTTTTCTACGACTTTTAAAATTATTAGTTTTTAATGTTTAAATTTTCCCAAACAAAATTTATTAGTTTTCCTCTGAACTGGTATTAACTCTGAGCGTAGGTACGGTGCCCGGGCGTTGACCTTTTAATTACTTTTTACAAAGTACAGAGTAATAAGTAAAAGTGGGAGCAACAAATTTTTTGTTTCGTTTTTTTATGTTGTTTATCAAGATTTATAAAAATGTTGTTGGGATTTTTGTGGAGAGGCTACCTGAGAGAGGTGGACAATTAATTACAAATAACCCTGTGTATGACAGACATTTCCACATAAAGTTTGAAGTTTCTTACCTAATAAAATAATATATTAAACATTACATTACATTACATATTTACACCGAGTTTTATTTTTACTAAATAGTATCAAATATTACTTGATGGTTAGCAGATTGAAATATAATTGGATATGGTTATGGTTCTTCTATTTCCATTAAATTACTTTAATAAATATTACAATTAATATATATTTCAATAGCTTTTGTCTTCTTCTTTTCTCGCTTGGAACAGAGGACTTCTAAAATAATAACTTCATACCTTCAAGGTTCATAAGTATTTGCGCAAAACTTTTATCTCTCTGGGAAAAATAGCCTTTCAAAGTTTTATCGGTTTGCAAAATGTCAAGCAAATCAATTTTGCAAATTTTCAAAAACTTTTGTGATTGACGAATAAATATTTTAAAAAATCAACCTGTATTACTTATAATATTTTTGGAACGCAATTAAAAACTATTGTTGATCCTGTAATTAACCAAGTTCCTTTCTCAATCTATAAAAACTTATTCATTAGGATAGATATAAAATTGGCGGCCAGATTACTTTATTTATATTTGATAGATTTAATTAACTCGACAAACTGTTATCGATTATATTTTCTTAATATATTTCTATAGTAAAGTAGCAATAAATCGATGACGTATGAGACAACCCAACACTAAAACATACGAAGCTACTGGTGTATATATTATACATTATAGTCGTTTAAAATATTTATAACCGTTAACATTATTCGTTATTTAAAGTTCATAGAAACTAGATTAACTAGGAACTTTAGTCCTGTTAAAAAATACGAAACCAAATAACGTGTGTCATGTTGATGGGTCTACAGGTCCTAAAAAATGTAAAATATCACGTTTTTAAATTATACATAAAAACCTACAAATGCTTTAGTATTTTTTAAATTATACCTAAATCTAAGGTGTTGTATAGATTCAATTATATAACTAGAGATTACAATTTCTTAAAATTGATAAGAATTGAAGAAACATGTCCATTTACTTATTTTAATACAGCATCTGATCACTACGGTGACAGAAATATTTCGCAACAATTAAATTGTTTTCATTTTCTTTGTCGAAATAACTATTATCATTCAGTCAAATGTTTAAATTATTTAATGTTAGGATACTCGTACAATCAATAAAAAAAATATCTTGTTTTGTCGTACTTCTTTTTGGTTTAACCCATAGCTAAATAAATATAAACGTACTGAAAACTTTGTCACTTTGACAGATCCGACTTCACTGTTTATATTAAATTGATAGGAATAAGTTTGTTGTCAGTTGAATAAACTTCATTACCCCAAAGCTTCAGAGAGAGGTTGTTCTAAAGTTTAGGATTGAACCCTTCTTATTGGTGTCCCAATATGTATTAGTATCTTCTCAAGATTAATTGTCTTTTCCAGCTACTTTTTTTAAGTCCCGGATAATTCTTAACTAAGTCGTACATTTTAAGGTATAAAACACCAAATAAACCTTTTGACTTACTTACTTTTAATTTAATATTTAAATAAATCTAAACTTATAATGAAAAAATCAAGCAAGCAAAGCAAGCTAGAAGATATTTCGTAATATTATTGCATAAACCAGTTTGGTCGTAATCTTCCTATAAGCCTAGAATGTCTAGCTCGTGGTTTTATTTGTTAGCTCCAGTGAATATGCCGATGTCAGAATAACATTTTAAAAGGAATGTGTATGTAGCTACGTATTATATTTTATGTTGCTCGCATCATGTTTACACAATACAAAATGTGTTTCTCAACACGGTTGTTTTCATAATATGCACATCGATATTATATAGATATTATTTCTTTACATCTTTTTCATAAATTCTAACAACAAGTAGGAATTTACCCACTTATTTAAAGTTATTTTTAAATTTAAAATTATATTTAAATGTCTTAAATTAAGTAATTATTAACCACACCATAGTCATTTTATTTACCATAGAACAAGAAAAGATACCGATACGGGACATACACAGAGGAAACATATTTATAGTCACTGAAAGTTCTTTCGATAGCTCTATCAATTGTGCTCTATCATACCATATCCACAGCGATGAATTGATAATTCTATATTTATTAATAATACTTATGATTAATATATGCTATACTTATGATGAATACATAAAGATTAAATAAAAATTAGATGTTAAGAACTATTCTCTTAAATTATTATAGCTTATATATTAAGTCATAAATACATCTTATATATTTTGAACTGCTGGTTATTGCCAGGAATATTGTTAGTTCTATTCTCAGACATAGTAACTATCGTACAACCGTCACGTTTCAATGAATTTAAATGTGGTTTGCAAGAACGGAGCTCTGATTTAACAACTGGAATATAAAATTTCCATCGTTATATAGTGTTATATTGGTACCATTTTACTAATTCTCTTATTTTATTAATTCTCTTATTTTATTAATTCTCTTATTTAACAGCTGAAAGTCTATATAGTAAATCTAATCAGTTTAAGAAAAAGGTGTGATTTGATTAAAATTGGTATGATTTTTGCATCGGTAATAATATAGAAAAATCCTAACTATGAGCAAATATTAAACTAATAGCTAGGTAATGAAGGCGTTTGATAAGAAATATGTATATGTTTGTTAATGATGTGTTTTGAAATTTGTAACTTCTATTAATTATTAAACATCGTCGACGCTACACGTAATCTTTCAAAATAAAAGCAAATATGACGATATGTAATACGATATTATTAATTTCTTAAATAATATAAAAATCTGTTATAAGAACAACAAATAATTATTGCCAACAAATAATTATTTTAGAAATAAATATTAATTATGAAATATAAATTCATACAATACCTATTTATATATTTATATAGAATGGAAAAGATATTAGATAATAAAGAAATAATAGACAAGCTTAACATGGCTATACCTACATGTTTATAGATATTTTCAAACAATTCATACAATACTTAAGATTATTTAAAAAGTGGTATTCCATTTTATATTTTGGAAATACTAATTAAACTACTAGTATAAAGCACATTACAAGACCATTATTAATAATAATGACTATTATATTTAAAGGAATATTTAAGACATATTCCATATTTGTCATATAAATACGGTCCCATAGTAAGGTTTAATAGAAATTTCGATACGAGATCGGGAATAATCGTAATCGAATCGGATTACATAGCAACGAGAACGTTATAAAAAAATATTAATGCAAGGGCAAACGTATTTGTATGTAATTCATTTATAATTCTTCATAAAGTTGATGTCTTCAACGGGTTAGATTAGCGAGTTAATATTGGCCTTTTGATAATTTTGATAATTTTTAATAGTTAGCAACAATCAATGCAAACATTTGGCGATCTATGTAATTACATAGATTGCCACAAATTTGTTAAAATTATACATTGTTAGTTAATTTGTTACTTTAATATTTGAAATTAGCTTAGTTCCAATAAATATAAATATTTTTGCGCTCCTTGGTAAATACGACCATGATGCAGGCTAATACATTAAAACTTGACAGTGACACAATTAATGATGTATTTCAAGAATTAATCAAAAGGTTAAAACTTTAACCATATTAAACCATATAACACTGACATTAAATAAATTTTTAGGTTCTCAAAAATAAATTCATCGCAGTTTAATTTAAAATATGTTTTAAAATTTTTTAAAGTACCTATCTAATGAAATATGAAAAATATTATAAAAAATCTTTAAACACAATAATTATTCAATTTATAACCCCCAAAGTAAATCAGTCTATGGCGTGTCTCTCAATATTAAATAGGTTCGGTTCGATTTCGGTTTAAAAAGCATTCAATAAGTATTAAACAGTTCGTGTAGACTACAAAATGTTTGAATATTTATAGTATAGTAGTAGTAATATAGTATACAATCATTCTTTACGATCGCTGAATAATTACACTACAAGGCAAATCTTCGCATACACTATGCAACCCCAGCGTTCAAACAAGCTATGAAAATATTTAGTAATATAAACAGGTAAGAATAACTAATAAAATAGTTAACAGTCCATACAATTAATATTCTGTTCCACGAACATAATAAATTATAACACTTGCTTAACCTAACTTGTTTTTCATTTACAGCATTACACTGAATTTATTATTAAAGTCAAAAGATGAATTGCAACAAAAGGTGAAAGAAGCGACGATGAAATAGGCTTACCTAGAAAAACTGATACGAACGACGCAGACGAAAAAATTACCCTCATTATGACAAGCGATTTGCTCTTCACTGGCGTCGATACGGTTAGATTGAAAAATTATGCTCGTCAACATTTTCTTTTATGTGCCGCATAAACCACAATATTTGAGGTAATAAAAACTGATTACTACCGTCTATCAGACGTAAAAATGTTAAGCTCTTTTTTGCGGCTTTTTTTACTTTTTTAGATTTAATAATGAACTCAAGCAATTATTTTTGAAGTTATAAATTTATTATTGCCTTTTGTTTTTATGTTCAAATAGTTTCAGAATTTATAACACTTTATAGCTTGTGCTACATTTTAATATTTAATTGATTTATTTATATTTACTTAATTATATATTCGTAGTGCTTAGATTTTTATATATTATATTTTTTCCACAATGTACCTATTTATAAAAAATACATACAAATATAGTTAATAAAAAAAATATAAAAAAACATGTTTAACTTAAGCTTATGTGAACTTTTTTTTTGTTAAAAATAATTGAAGTAGCCAAAATTTTAAAAACACATTAAATTAAGAATAAATTTAGTTAGCGTATATTAAAAACAATCGATATCACTGAACAAAATAAAACTCAATATAGTATTCGAAAACATCATGTATATAGGTAAGACACAAATACTTTATTAAATATTCTAGCGAGTAGACTTTTCATTTCCTCTTTATAACGACATGCTTTGTCAGTAAGAAACCACTTTTGCAATATGACAGCCAATATTCAATTTATAAGCTATATTAAAATGTGATATTTTTAATATTATCAACATTTAGTAGAAATCCATTTGTATTTTTATTCGTTGGTTTAAGATGACAATTAATAGCTATAGTAAATGTTTTTTTTATTATTCCTAGTAGTAGTTCACAAAAAATATCTCGTGTTCGTGGTTTTTAGGGCATGATATTATAAAGAAAATTTTAACATGTATTGAAAAGTACTACAGTTCGATTACTTAGATTATATCACATATTACATTAAACACACATTTTATATTATATATATGTAGTAGAGGCACAGCATATTTTACAAAGGCTATAATAAAGACCTATTTAGAGATGACATTCAACAGTTCCAGTGACCCTCTAAATCCAATTTATCTGTTGGTTTCACTTAAGAAGTAAGTATAGCTCTACGAGTCAACATTACCAACTTTTCCAGCGTTACTAATGGATTTAATCAAGTTGAATGAAATCTATAGGATGAAATGTCGTCGTTATATGTAATAGAAATAATATATAAACTTAAAACTAATAATCAAGGTAATTTTGACTTTTTATTGTAATAAATATAGGTATCGTAATTCGATTTTTTATTTAGGTACTACAAAACGTCCATAGTAAAATTTAAGAACTAAATTACTTTACTATTCAAAGCTATCCTAATTCTTAGTGTACTTCGTGATATTCACTCCATCTAAAATCAAATATTTTTAGACTAAGCTAATGATAAAACTCAATTTGCTTACTTGATATAAGAAAAAGTCATAGCTTCGTCAAGCATCTATTTTGTCTATTTGTAACCTATGTAAGTTAATCAATAATATGCCAAATGCGTCTACTTGACAATAACATAAATCTACTAAGTCAAGAGTTCTTCATTGAAACTAAGAGGACGCTACACTTATACGAAATACTTATACAACAGCAATAATGATACAAAAAGATATCTTCACAATGATTAATACTTTTACCTGTAAATGTAAAATGATGGACACATTATAGCGAGGCTGTACTAGTTGAGTAATTGTGGGAGATAAAAGTTGAAAAATGTTATTTCTTTTATTCTGATAAAAGAAAATGTTATTCTGACCTATTTTCAGGACATTTTCATAAAAGAAATTTATTTAACGTAAAAGATATGTTGAGGATGGTAGACAGTATGCCTGATGTAGACTAATATCTAAATAAGTTATTGATATAGTAGTTTTTAGTAGTATCTTAGTAGTTTTTAACACGCTTTAATTAGTTCCACGTGTATGTTTGCTTGTTTGCTTATCACCGACTTTTTCAAATGCATTTTTGTCTTTTTTGTTCAAACTTTGTACACATCAAGGATCGATAGTAAATTAATAATTCGATTAGACTATCTCATTATCCTGATAAGGATCTCCAAGATTAATATTAATTTAACAGATCTTTTTTGCATGAAAGAGAGATAGACAAAATAAGTTCACGGTCAGCGCCATTTTTTAAGTTTCGAAACCAACTCTCCGGCTCTTAGCACTCACGTGGTATAATAGATAATTAAAACTCTTTTCGTTCTAGTCGACCCTTCCGTTATTGTTGGTTTGCTGCATAACTCTATATCTATAGCTGATAAGGTATATTTTTTATTATAATGAATAAACTTTTCTTATTATATTTCTTGCTATTTTTTCAAGCATTTAAATTGATAGTAATTGAATTTCGTCACTTAAAATAAAAATTTGATATGAAATTTTAAAAAAATGATATTTTATGTTTATAGGGAAAATGTAATACATTTTTAAAAAACTTATGTAAAACACAACTACGGGAAAAAAAATTAAACTTAATTAGTGATCAAAAATATTCTATTTTAATTGCTTAACAAATCGATATACAATTTATACTTTTCCATTATTTTTTTAAACTCTATTTTAGAATCTAAAAAAAAATTAGAAGTAGGTACATATAAAATTTGTTACAAAAGTAAAAAAAAATAAACATATATTTTTTTTTTTAATGTTTCGAGTAAATATGAAATATATTCCAATAAATTATATAAATCATAAATTTTCGTAAAAATATTCATTACTGAAAACCAATTGTTAAACAATAATCTGCTTTTTTAATTATTTAATAAAATGATAAATATTATATTTATCATATTTTTTTCATTCTATTATATAATCAAAAAAGATAAGAGAAAAATGTCGAATTTTATACAGAAATATGAAATCCATAAAAATAAATATAGTTTTAAAGATTTGAAAAACACGCTTTAAAAATAAATCGAACTAAAAAGTAAAAAATAATTCGTAATATGGGAATGAAATGGGAAAATATATTAAAATTATTGTGGAAAAAACGGAGGGCACTTTGCGTCATATATCTAGTTTCATTTTGGAACTCGATTTTTACTTACTTTAGGTGGTCAGATCCTATTGGAACAAAAATTGTAAAAGATAATTGGTAGTACAATAACTGGGTAAGATAAATTCATTATTCTCGCTAAGATCACCAGAATTAGTAACTTTTAACGGATTCTTTGAGTGAGAATAAAATAAGTTAGACTAAGCCGCATACATGGGTTTAAGAAAGCATAACGTATTTGTTAATGTCCGTATATCATGAAGAAGCTATTAATTTGAAATTAATAATAATAATTCATTTCTAAAAATAAAATAAATTTTATTTAAACATTCATTTTGGAAAATATTCAATCACTACAGTAACTTTAAAAATGCCACAAAAATAATAGCACGAAGCACACCACGTTTTTTTTCCACAATAATTTTATTATAATTTGCCCATTATTCAGTCACATACTACGATTTTTTTTTACTTTTTAGTTTGATTCATATTTGAAGCGTGTTTTTTTAGATTTTAAACTACATTTTTATTTATGAAAATAGGTATAAAAGAATAAAAGAATATGTAATAGAAGCCAAAAATGGTCATATTTAATAACATTCTTGGCAATATCAGTTGAATAAATTTATTCAGTTTACATAAATTTAATCTTTTTTTACGTATATTTGTAACAATTTTTTAAATGGTCCGAGTTTTACACGTCCATAATAATTAAATTTTATCGTAAAAGTTACAAAAACATTAACAGTATGTGGTAGCAAGTTTTAATTAAAAACCTTATTTGAAAAACGTGTTAAAGGACTCGTTAATCAGTCAGAACTCATTACCACGATGCGGGCGGGTGATATTGTAGATGTTAGGGCCTGCAAAGGTATTTTCATAATAGTCTTCGCAGTATGTAAGTGCATATTACGTGCAGGTATTCGTCCACTAGGAAGATATGAGTTTTGTAGGTAGAGAAGAAAACTCATTCCGTTAATACCGTCGCGTCCTACAGCCTTACAGCCATAAATTCATGGTAATAATAATAAGCTCTTATTATACAGTACAGGCAGTACAGGCATGACATGTTTGTTACTAAACGTCTAATTTCTAAATGTTATTCGTTTCATTTCTTTAATAAAGATAATATAACATTAGAGCTACCTTTTTAAATTATTTTAATAATAACAAACTAGAAATGTTTAACTTTAACCTTATCACGTAAAATAAATCTGGCAATTTTTTAACATACATGCATCGACCATATTTTGTTTTACCAAAATATATTTTGCTTTTTGTTGTTAACATTTAACAATTCTGATTGGTTTTTTCAAAATATAAATTAAACAATAACACTTTGTTACGAAATGTATATCTCATGATACATTTACAATGATTAATAAATTTCTGGTTATCAATAACTAATAAATAAAAATATATTATAATATATAATAACTGACTCGTCGATACCGCCGCGGCGAAGCTAGATCAGACTTTAAATTGTATCTTTGACTTAGAACAAGTAGCAGCATCAGATACCCAGACTTTAACAAACTAATAACTTGCTATAGTGAAAACTTCCTCGCGATTACTTTATACGAGATCGCTACTTGTTGTATAATTTTCACAATGAAAATTTTACCTACTTGTGTTAGGTTTTAAGATGCAGATGAGAGCTGAGATAATAAACAAGCATTCCAGGCAATGTCTGATTTGGTGCTGAATTATAGATAGTACAAGAAATACAGTGAATAGTTATGCGAACTCTGTATGTCTCCTTAATAACATTACATACCCTCCAAATCTAAATATGGCTATGCTAATGTTGTTTGAAAATATCTATAAACATGTATAGCCATGTTTCGTTCCCGTTTCGGACGCGACTACTGGACGGTTTCCCTGTAGTCGCGGTTTCGAATCCCTGCCCGTATCGGTTTATTTTTCATTCTATATCTATATATATTTATGCTAATGCTATTATAACGTACAAATACACTAAGTTGTCGTTGACTTAAACATACAGGCTTTCATTACCGTTTATTTCTATTATAAGGATTAGCTTATTCAGAGTGTCTTAGTTTAAGTTAAAAAACTTTGTTGTGTATAATTAATAAATATTTTAAACTACAATAATTGTAGCCATTTTCTTTATTGTAGTATCTTCAATGTGGATAATTTCACACATTCCAAGTAATATTACAAAATTATCATAACTGAGTATCTGTTAACAAAGAAATGTACAGATTCTACATCTTAATTATAATCTAAGATTATAATTAAGATTTAGATTGGGGATTAGTAAAGTTTGATAAAAGTTTTGAGATTGAGATGGATAAATTATCACTTGTGCTGATTATCGCGAGTGCTGATTTCATATTTATTTATTAAACACTAGCTGTTACCCGCGACTCCACCCGCGTGTAGGTAGATTTTCGCGTTATCTGTGGAAACTACATTATCCAGACCTATAATGGACTTATAGTTAATTCTACTAATTTTATACATTACGTTGTTACGATATCAAACTGAAAATAATAACATACATACACATCATCACAACTTACAAAAAATCTCCTCTTTAAGAATTAAATACTTTTCTTCTATTACGAATATAGTATATTTTTAATTATTAAATGCATGTGCTGTAAATTGTAATTCAATCGTTATTAGTATTGATGAGAATAATAAGAAGACTAAGCGCTCTATACTTTCTGAATTCGAATATTACTCTCTATTTAAAAATAACATATAAGAGTAAATCGGGACACCTTCCAAAATTATTGCATTTAAATTTAAATATAAAATTAGAATAAAAGGGAAACGATAAGAAAATCTTGCGTAACAGAAACCAAATTTTCTTGTACAAAATGTTTATTGAAGTGTATCATAACACGCTATTCCGACTCTGTTCATGTAATTGTGTTAATCAACTCCATATGTTACGGAAACTTGCTTTAGAAATATTTGCATTTTTAAGATATTTATTATTATATATACTCAGTAATAATTTAATATTTAAGATTTATAAAATATATCACGGTTCTTATATTAAATATAACATCAATTTACATCAAAGAAACGAAATCCGATTATTTCTTTCAAATAACATCCAAATTCAACTGCTAGTGAATTTCCTAATAATAACCCGTAATAAATCCTCCAAAATGTCTCCAGGTAACAAAGCTTATTCCCCAGTTGCGAAGTTTGCTCTTATCACTTCAATGAGCACAAAAATACTAACTGTAAAAGGGAAGTTAAAATTTAACGAAACTTTTAATTGATGTCCATAACGACTGTTGAAATTATTAATTCTTACTGGATAGGTAATCATATATAATAAATCTGTAGCGAGAAAAAATTATATGTAGACACATATAATACTTATAAAAACATATTTTTTTACTAACCTTGGAAACCACAGGTATAGCTTTTGAGGGGCTAGAAATAGAAACTCTACTTACGTGAAGGCGGTGTTGATGAAGGCAGTTTATATCCTTCTTTATTAACTCTCCCAAAACTTCTCGGATGAAAACTATATTAAAAGATTTTAAATTGAAATGTATTATATAAGGAAGAAATGAACAACATTAAAGCCATGCATCCCTTGAATATACTTCTTTATGTATAGTAACTACGTCCTTTTGTAAAAAAATCATTGGAATTGTAATACAGTAGTGGAATAGTGACATAAACAATAGTTTAAAAAACTAAAAAAAACACGCTTTTATTGCTAACCGAACTAAAAACTAGAAAATAATTTTTAATGACAAAGAGTATAAAATTACAGTAGTAGAAGATCGAACAATTAATCATAGTGAATCGCCTTAATATAAAATTATAATAAAATTTAAGTTATTAACAGAATAATTCAATTCTGAGTAAAAATCGTGGGGTGCATTTTACTGTGATTCATAACTATCCTCTCATAGATAGTTGCTAATAGAATGATTGTAATACCTTAAATATCGAGCACCCCACGCTTTTTACTCAGAATTGAATTATTCTGTTAATAACTTAAATTTTATTATAATTTTATATTAAGGCGATTCACTATGATTAATTGTTCGATCTTCTACTACTGTAATTTTATACTCTTTGTCATTAAAAATTATTTTCTAGTTTTTAGTTCGGTTAGCAATAAAAGCGTGTTTTTTTTAGTTTTTTAAACTATTGTTTATTTTTTATTTTTTAGTCTGTGACAAACTCATAAATTGAGAAATCATTTCATTACTTAGATTTTTTTAGAAAGAATCACTCAGTGGTCTCCGTATGATCGATCAACGGGCATTGATCCGAAATCAATCGCCTTCACGGTTCAATGGGACTTACTTTCATCATTGTGGTTAGTTTTACCTCCCAATTAATGGAAAAATCCAGATTGACGTCGTTAAGTTGTCAATAGACCCTTAGTACTTCTACTGTTGAAGTCGCTTAGGAATAAGTCTAATTCATTAACCCGGCGTCAGCACAGTTAAAATATGTTACAACGATAGTAGGGTTGGGTCCAGGAGACCCGTGAAGAAAATCGTCATAATTTCAATAATTACGAGAAATTTACTAATATATGGCTGTAATTGGATAAAACGACTATAGTTTAAGTGGTCATGTATGAGTAAAAAGAACTTGAAGTAAAACTTTCTTTTTAATATTTTTTTTATGATAGTGGAACAAAATATTAACAAAAATAACAACCTTTGCTTTAAAGTCACAAAACTTGAACCAAATATAAACTTTTTTTCTAAAATATTAATAATTAGGATACATGTAAATCACATTTAATAAGACTACAAATAAAATTACAAATTAGTTTTATGAATCAGTCATATCATTGCTTACATATGCGCAGTCTCTACAGTACAATATTGCAAACTTAGTGCAGATATATTTGTTTCAGTTCTGTCAAGTTCAATTACTTTTTCAGTCTTTTTTGGCAGGACAGTCTTGCAACCTTTTTCTGACCTTCAGTATCTTTGCAGACGGGTCCCTGACAGGGTTTCCTAAAAAAATCGCGTATTGTTTGGCACATTAGTCTTAGCAACTGCAGGATGCCTTTACGGTCGCGCAAATGCTCACCAACAAGAGTAATGCGTAAATTGAGAATATGTAACAATGTTGTTATTTATCTTAAGAAATATATGTGCAGTTATTGAAGCCATATTTATATATATATATATATATATATATATATATATATATATATATATATATATATATATATATATATATATATATATATATATATTATAAAATTTACAAGCCTAAATCGAATGTTTAGGCCTAAAGGCATCTATGGCCACTTTATTGTATCTCTTCCAATAAAATTAATATTTATTTATTAAATTAATATTATTTATTAGTCATTAAAAAATATTTTCTAGTTTTTAGTTCGGTTAGCAATAAAAGCGTGTTTTTTTAGTTTTTTAAACTATTCTTTATTTTTTTTTTTTTTATTTTTTTTTTGGGAAACTTTTATCAAATTATTGCATTGTCATCGGTCCTTGATACGTGTGCAAAGTTTCAATTTAATCGGATCGCTGGAACCTGGTGAAAATTAAGCTCGAAGATTCCGTTACATACATAGATACATACAACCCAAGCTAATAAAAGCGTATTAAAAATGGTTACAATTTGGGTGCCTGTGAGTCAATGCATTTACAGAGGTCAGTATCGGATCAAATGGTCTGGATTAATTAGAGTAGTTATGGGGTTCGAGCTAGACTAATTAACAACAAAGTCTCGATTAACACCAACACACCTTCAATTATTTGTTAAAATGTAATAAAAATAAGAAGATGAACATATATTTTTTTAATATTTATTTATAAAATTTTATTTAAAAAACATTGAAATGCAATAAAACACTCCCTACCTAACCCAAAGTTCCTACATATGCGTATTACCACAGAAGAACATTTAATACAAAGCTTTTAAAAATAAACTAGGTATATTTTTATATCGTTTGTGTCACCATGGGTAACGAGGGTTACTTGGAATTTTTCATAAGTGTTAAAATCGGTTTGCTGGTTAAAAATGTTTTTTTCATAAGCCATGTCAAGCCTCTTATAGCAAATTGAATGATTGAAGATTGAATGAGAACAAATCAATTTTGCAAATAAATTTATATAGTAAGTCGCCTTTCAATAATATATTGTCGAAGAGTATTTTATTTACTATCAAAGTCGTAGAACAAATGTTGTTGGAAATTGATGTAGAGAGGCTACCTGCAAGAGGTGGCCAATTTATTACAAATAACCCTGTATATACATAGATATATCCCATATTTATATAGATTATCTAAAAGTCAATTAAAAAATAATTCCACATAAAATTGAACGTGGTTTAAATTTTGTCGTCTTACCATGTACATACTTTAAGGTGTTAGCTTAATCACCTCCAATACTTCACTGGCAGCTTATTGTGCTAATACGTTTGAATAAAAGTTCCACAGTTCGAAGCAATTCTGACTTAAGACGCTTAATGACAGGTTCAGTAGCAATTAATGATAAATTAACACAAGTGTGTGCTAGTTTATTATAAGATGTTATATAATGTTATTTAATTATAACCTTTTCCAAATCCAAATTCATTGCTTTAAAGACATTAGAAAGAGAGAAAAAAAGAAAAATTATTTTATTTAAACATCACAACTTTTACATGTTGTTATAAAAAAAGAAATGATATCATTAGAACAAAGATATTAAACCCAAAAAAAAGAAACATTTGAATTGAAAGACACAAAAAGTACAAACTTTTCACATACATATTATCACGTATACCTGTTAATAAAACAAGAACAACGTCAACTTACTCGGGACGCTCCCACAAGGTGACGACTTCAATAACTTTGTAATGATATTATTTTTATCGTTTTTAGAGTTATTTTTGTGTTAGAGTTTTTTAAATTTTTAATTTAATTTATTAAATTGTATTATGTAAATGTTCTAAAGAATAAATAAATTTTATTATTAACAATAATTACTTATTTTAATAATATTACTTATTTTTTTTAGTTTAGTAAAAAAATTTTAATAACAATAATCATTTTTTGAATTAATTTAAATACTTAGGCATAAAGACGAAGTATATATTATAGCACCCTTCATATAAATAAACTGTTTGCCTATTTAACAGACTCGCTCTGTGGTATATATGGTATGTTATATATTGAGAACATTTAATTTTTAACATTTTTTTACAACATAAAATACTTATTCAATGTATTTAACAATGAATACTTAAGGGAGATTTGTAAAGAAAATGGACTAATATAGCTCCTGGCAACATCCAGAACATAGTCTGTTAGCTTTACTGAGTCCAAAACCAGTACCGTAGTATCCGTAGTAGACCGTAGTAGACCGTAGTAGACCGTAGTATCCGGTCCTCATATTTTGCTTACTTAACTACCCCCAACGAATGCACTATCTGAGCGCTAAAAGAAATTTAAAACCCAATTTTTTTTCAACTCTTTAGAATCACCATAATTAACTTATCTATGCGACTGAGATTCTTAACCTTCTAAGCAAAAATATAAGTAATTGTTAGGCAAGTAGTTATTCTACACTAAAAATAAATCTTGTCTTAATTTTCTTATAAGAAAACATACGCATAAATCCGTTTAAATATAATGCTTTATATTTAACATTGTAATAATTTATTAGTACTTAATTAATATCTTCAAAACTTTAGGTCAATCGTAAACTTTAACGAGTAGGTATTGTTTATCTGGGACGTAAGCTGCGTGTGTTGAGACCTCTAATTAATCCGGACCCTTGTCTGAGACTTGTCTGAGACTTGTTTCAAACTATAACAACCCATTGATCTGAGATTGGGCTCTGTAAATAATTTGGCTAACGGACACCCAATTTAGCTAGATTTGATCCAGAAAATACATCACCATATTGTATATATATTGTTTCTTATCATAATATAAAAAATATTGAACTAAATTACTTCTCTTTAAAAAATATAAATATTCTGTAATCTAAAATAAATAAATAAATCTAAAATGAATTCAACTATATGAGTATTTTTGTTTATATAAACATAATATGTTAATCTAGTTCAAAAACTAAGTAACAGTTTAGATGTATGTTTAATATATTATCCGACAAAATTAACATACCGCATGAACCGAGTTACGACACTTAACTACCGTAAACACAAAGGATTATTTTAAATAAAAGGTAAACACACCGACAGACGTAGGAGCTTAACGTGATAAAGGGTATTAACGTGGTAAAGGTAGATGCGGGTTATTAAGAGAACAACGACGTGGCTGTTTAGAACAAGTGAATAGTGAAGGTTCCATTACAGACTTAATAGCTTGCCTTGTATTTATATGTTTATATTATATACAGTATGACTCTCTCTTAATATCCATGATGTCTACCTCAACGATGGTTTCTGTAAAGTCACGATATATGTGTTAAATGTTTATTATATTTGTACCATAACTTTTCCTTATGTCACTTTTATTGGGCGCAGCGAGAAGTGAAGCGACAAGCGAAGCTCTTTTTGTTAATTGGCTTCATGGCTTCATGGTTCGATTGACATCGTTTTTTATATTTGATATCAGCATTTTCATAAATGGTTCAACATGGAAAATCAGTGATCGTTCATGTACTTATGTGAGGAATAATCACCGAAAAACACCAAATCACACACAATTCACAAAATGTACTAATAAAACCTCCGCTCCACGAAAAAACAGTCAGACTGACTGTCAAAGTAGTTTTTGATATTTTTTTTACAGTTGAGTTTAAAGTTAGAATGACTAACGTGTAAAATACTTTATAAAAATTGAACTCAATTTTTCTTTGATTCCACTTTCTTATCTATATCATAAGAAATCAACAGAAATGATCAAAGAAATAAAGTTGTTCTAAATCGTAGACAACCGTTATTTGGTATTCATTCGAAAAAAGAAAACACAGAAGTCGTATAGTTCGTTATATTTTTGTGCATACAACTAGCTGTTCATTATCTGTCAAACAAATGTAGTTTCTTTTTTTTTATTCAACTTAGCTTTTAGATTATTAAAGAATATATTTATTAAGAAAACAATGCGTACATATACTATTTTATACATAACTGTACTATTTGACGTAGCACAATGGATGCTAGATTCATAATTATATTGTTAAATATATAATAAAAGTTATGTAAAATGTGACATCGTGCGAAACCTATTTTAACTTATTTGTAGATATAATAATATGATATAATAACCCACACAGTCTTAAATTATACTCTTAACTACGTACATACGTACCATAATCTGTTATTTATGTAAATATTTTCCACGTTCACATCTCTTGTTTCGGAGAAAAGCAATATATGTCACTATGCACATGTAATAAACTGTGACAAGAGATTTAGTCGTTTAAAAAACCTGCTAGTCATACTGCCGATGTTTAGATCTGTACCATTAAATATTCAAAAATATATAACTAAAAATTTAACGGTTTCGGAGTTTTTCTATTTGAAAACATTGCTTCATGCCAGATTTCAAGATTCTAGGTCTGAAAGTACCCTTTATATTTTTCCGTCAGATTCCCTGGCGAGTAGTTGTGAGTTTAAAAGTGTGCGGCTTAAATTGCTGTTTCTATTGAGTACTTTGGCTTAGAAGATTGATTTTTTCACATCACCAAAGGACAGTAGCCTCAGGGCTATTGGATATAAATTTCAGTTTAATACTTCCAGAATAAAATGGTATTAGACAGGCCTTCTTCGAGGACGGAGGGTTTTGTTTTTTCTTTTCGAGGTAGGGAACCCAAAAATAAAAATGAGCAAAGACGTGTGCTGTGTGTGTGCCGTGTGAATGTGACTTTGCTTGAATTAAATAGCTTTGGCGTAGGGTAAGGAATTGTTTAAACTATAATAATGATTAATTTTAATATTAAAAAAAAATCGCCGATACAAAAAAAACCTCTAAAAAATAAAAATAATATTATTATATACTTATTGAAGTCATTGCGTCGGGGGTCCGTTGTACGTACGTTGACGATGGTGTCTATTTTACGAGGTTAATCATTGAGGACTTAGACTATACGATTCGATATCATAACTTCTTTATTTGCCTTGGTAATTTACTTGCGTTTTTACTTCTTCCTTTATTAAACGGTCCCCCGAGGCAATGACTTTAATAAGTACATAATAATATTATTTTTATTCTTTTTAAAGATCTTTTTGTTGAGGGGGTGTTTAAATTTTTAATTTAGTTTTATTTCTGCTATTTAGAGTTATGTTACTGGTTTCTTAATTGTACTAAATTAACCTACGTACACACATAATTTTCAGTTGTTAAAGTATATGATAAACAAAGGTTATATATAATACAAGAAAAATTAGGGATCCGCGTGAAAACTTTGACGATGTAATAAATTATAAATGTATTAATCAACATGATTCAAGATTAGGTTAGGTTTTATATAGGTATTAATGAATATAAACATTTAGAATTAAAATTATTTACAATCACTAATAACACTGTGATGAAGGGATTTATATTATCACTAGCTGTTGCCCGTGACTCGTTATGACTACGATCATAAGCCATATAAATATATTTTTTACAGTCTACGTGGATGCAGGTAAAGTAAAAACATAAAAACCTTCCCGAGTTTTTCGACGCTTGGGAAAAAGAGTTTCCCGAGCGTCGATAATGCAAATAAATCAATTAGCTAGATAATAATAAAATTATTTGAAATAAAAATATTACATCTTTTTTTAAATATGTTGTTGAATAGAATAGTAATATTTCATGCCCTGTTAAATTTAACAAAAAAATTGAGAAAGTTCCATGGCATTAAGTTAGGTTAATTTAGTAAAATAATAAAGTAATATTACCGTATTTACTAGCCAACAAACGATGAAAATGTGAAAATTTAGTGGTATGCTTTATTAGTTTTCTGTCCTTAAATAGCTTTTCGTCTGTTATTTTCATATCCTCTTATATTACGACATGTCAGAATAAAAAAGAGAACTTTCTACGTTCCTTCAATACTCTAAGTACATTTAACTCTAAAGCTATTTTTCTTTATGTGTTCAAATGAAAAGCAATTTATTTTCTCGCTTGAAATTAAGAACTTTTTTTTATTCAGTTTTATTGTAATAAATATTTTATGAAATAAAAGTCTTTTAATATTACTTTAAAAAATACCTTAACATAAACACATGGAGTTGTGAGTTCAATTAAAACTAACGTTGTTCGATTTTCTAAATGAAGAATATCTTTTTTATTTATTTCGTATTACATTAAAATCAAAGAACTTTAGAATCTTTAAACAAAACTACTAATAATTATTATTGTCCACATTATTTCTAGCTTTCCAGCCAACGACTATATCTGCTCACTCACCCTGCAACTTAAAACACAAAATAATTATTAATAATACTTCACATGTTAAGCAATTAATTATTAAATATTGAACAGATTTTTTTTCCTAAGCTGGGGTTAAATAATTCTTATTTTCTTTGATGGTAATTTCATAACTACATTGGCTTTTAATCTAATTTGGGTCGATTACAGGTTATTAAATTAAAGAAGTAAATAAATTTGAGAACATAAGTATTATGGAGAAATGGGATTAATGTGTTTTGTGTATATTTCTTGTTACTTCCGACATTTTTAGACGTTTTGGGAAGGCGTAATTATCTCTACACAAGATGCAACAGCGTATTTTAATAATATGATTGTTGATAATTTAATATAAGAAAATTAATAATGCATACAGAAAGAGCTTCCTTTTATTTTTTTTACTTTAATCCCAATTTAACTAGAAAAATATTTATTAAACCCCTAAAGAAGAGAACCTAGCAAGATTTTTTTTTTATAAAAATAATATTTTTATATAATCAAGAAGTGAATTATCTGTGAAGCACCAATTGGGTTTGAAGCATAGCACAGCGGTATACACGGTATACATCGGCGGTATACACCGAGTTTATTTTTAACTAGGTAAATAGTATGAAATTTATTTTAATGAATAGTAGTTGGAAATATAATTGGATGGGGTTATCTTTTCATTTATATTCAATGTCTACAAATATTTTAGATATATTACACTAGTTTTAGAAAGATAATAAAACAAATAAAAATTACACATCAAGTGTCAAAAGTATCTTACGGTAAATAAGTAAGTGGCTTACAGGTTTACAGTCCGATATGTATATGTCATTGAGAAAAAGTACCATTGCCTTGTTTTATCTGTTTATAAAATTTCAAGCAAACGTATATTCTGCGATTTATTAAAAACTTTTTGCGATGGACAGACAAACATCTAAACATTTATGCTATCTCGTTCAGAATAATGCTAGAAAATAATAAGGAATTATCGTTAAATCTCTAATTACTTAAGTTCCTCGAAACATCTCTCAAACTGTAATAACTCGTATAATAGATATTGACCTATGTTAATAGCTCTGTTCACTGACACAAAATTGGTGACCAGTTTACTTAACTAGCAAGCAATTATCAACTATATTTACTTAATACGTATCTAAAATATTCCTATAAGGTTTTGTTAAACTGCTATCATCCCTATAGTAATGATATTTCGACGATCTATGAGCCCACCTAGCACTAAAACAGAGGGTACTCCTGGTGTAAATATTTATTATGTAATGAATGATCATTCTAATTGGATATACCTAACCCACCGATAAATTTATTCCTTATTTCAGGTACATATAGTTGATACCATGATAATTAATGTGTGCTGTGTTTAGGGCTTTGTTACCTAATCCTAACAATCTTATACATGAAACAACGATATCGAAGCACAAGGTAGTTCATATCTCCACGTGGGTTAGCTGTAAGAGGTAGTCAAAAGGCTCGGTGTATTATTGACACAGTAAATGTAGAAAGTCCTGTAGAACTAGACCTCTGTGCCGCTTTTTGAACGGCTGTGGCATATATTATAGCTGATATTTCTACTCACATCGCTTGATCAATCGAAATATGGCCTAAAATTATAAATTATACTTAAATCTAGAGAACTTTAAATGTTGTATTATCATAGTATTATATATTACTTAAGTTATATGATTAAATATTTTACTCGTGAAATCAGAAAGTTATTCATATTAAACTAAACACTTTTAAAAGTAGTAAAGTAACTTTAGTACGAGAAAAACATTTAATAATATAATATTTATTACAACTGTTTGAATACTGTATATACATTTTATCTTAAGTATATACAATTTTGAAATAATAAAGCATTATAAATTTTGGATTTTGTATGTCATGTCCAGGGGACCCTAATGGTTTAAATGTCGATTTGTCAATAATTTAATTATTTATGAATAATTTATAACATTAAGTTAAGGATTTATTTTGATATTGTAAGTGTAATATATATATATATATTCAAATTAATAGTTCTAAAAATTTTTTTTTTTTTTCTTTTCAAAATTCATTTGTTGCCTCTGAAATGGCATTAACTCAGAGCGTAGGTATCTCGCCCCCGGCGTTTACCTTTTAAGAACGTCTTAAGAAATACAGAGTAATAAGTAAAAGATCAAAAAAAAATTGTTTCGTTTTTTTTTGTAATGTTTATTAAAATTTGTAAAAAGTCGTAGAATAAATGTTGTTAGGATTGTTGTAGAGAGACTGCCTGCAAAAAGGCGGCCAACTAAGATGACAATTTTAAATGCTAAAATGGATATGTTGTATATTTTTTAAGTATATATTAAATATATCAATTCTATAAGTATACATTTTTATAAAAATATAAAATGAAAAATAAATCGATACGGGCAGGGATTCGAACCCGCGACCTCTGGGAAACCGGTACTTTATTAGAAATTTAAAAAAAATACATATTTATTTTTTTACTGCAGATGATCACAGCATTGATAATATTAATTGTTGATAGTTAAACAGATTTTAAATTTTCGTAAACGAGATAACAAGTCTTTTTCAGCCATAGATCTTATTTAAACCAGGCCGCCCCGTTGGTCGAGTGGTTAGCGCAGACGCCTAACGTGTCACGGCGCAATGGGGCTCGGGTTCGATTCCCGGCGGAGACAGGCATTTATGTGATGAGCATAGATGTCTGTATCTGGGTTTGGTCGTTTATTAAATATATTTTCAGTATTTATATGTGTATTTCTATGTATTTGTATCGTTGTCTAACACCCTTACCACAAGCAAATAATTTGCTTACTTAGGGGTTAGATCAATGTGTGTGATTTGTCCTGATATTATTATTATCATTTATTTCATTTTAATCTTATTATTTACATTTATACATATAACATTTAAAAAAAAAACATTTTAAATATAAATATAAAAAACAGTATCCCGCCGACGTGGGCCTTACAACCAGTCCGTCGGTGGTTAGGGCGACAGCGAAAGAAACTTCCTCACAATGCGTGCCGTACCCAAAACTGCTGCTCTTTGCATCCGACCCTTGATCCAGTTTTTTAGTGAGAGCCTCTTGAGATGATGATCGAGACTCTTCGCTATAAGACCATTGACGGAAACTACTATCGGGACAATTATTGTTGAGTCAACATCCCACATGTCGGTAATCTCGTGAGCTAAGTCCAAGTATTTTGACAGTTTGTCCTTCTCAGCTTTCAAAAGATTAGCGTCACACGGGACACTGATATCAACAAGAAATGCCCGGCGCTCTAACCGATCTACCAGCACGATATCAGGCTTATTGGCTACAATAGTCCTGTCCGTTATGATAGATCGGTCCCAATAGAGCTTAGCATGACCATTTTCCAAAACTGGCTCCGGTGAGTACTTATAAAATGGCACTTCAAAAGGTACAAGACCGTATCGAAGAGCAAGTTCTTGGTGGATAATCTTGGCTACTTGGTTGTGCCTGTGCAAATACTCTCCATTGGCAAGACGACAACAACCGGAAATAACATGTCTGATGGATTCTCCTGGTTGGTGGCACGCACGACATATGTCAACAGTGCCATCCTTTATTATGTATTTCCGATAGTTGTTCGTCTTGACAACTTCGTCAGCAATTGCACAAGCAAAACCTTCGGTTTCACCAAAGAGATCACCGAAACGTAGCCAAGCCACGGACGCCAGAAGGTCTACATCAGGCCCATAGAGTGCCTGGTGGAACCGTCCGTGAAGCTCCTTACTCTTCCATATACTTATACGATCGTCAGTGCTAAGTACTACCGGTTTATGCCAGTTATCTTTGGCTAAGGAGAGCGGTGTAAGACCATTATCTGCTGCAACAATGTCCCGATGCATTCCACACTCAGCATGAAGGAAATATTCCCTAAGATTGCATACCTCACGGTTGTGTAAGTTTTTGGCATTAAGGAAGCCGCGACCCCCACACTTCCGTGGAATATACAATCTCATCACTGATGAGCGCGGATGATGCATGCGATACATTGTCAATAGTTTTCGGGTCTTTCGGTCCAGGGCATCTAATTCAGTCTGAGTCCATCTTAATATGCCGAAAGTATACATCAGCACGGGCATTACCCAACTGTTGAATGCACGCACTTTGTTACCTCCTGACAAAAGACTTTTTAGAACTTTTGTCAAGCGGTTAAAGAAGCGTTCCTTCACTAGCTGTTTAATGTCCCCACTTAGTATGCCTAAGCATTCCGACATACCAAGGTATTTGTAGCACTCGGTTTCGGAGAGGGATCTGAGGTACGTTGTCTCCGAGAGTTGTAAATATTCGCTATTTACAACTCGGCCACTCTGCACATGTGCAACCGCGCATTTATCTACACCAAACTCCATCCTAATGTCATTACTAAACGTTTGCGTAACGTTTAGTAATGATACCAGATCTGCTTTATTTGGTTCAAATAATTTGAGATCGTCCATATACAAAAGATGAGAAATGATCTCACCCCCTCTGCGAAAGCGAAAGCCCAGCTTTGAGTCCCTAAGCAACGCGCTTAAGGGGTTCAAAGCTAGGCAAAACCACAAAGGACTCAAACTGTCACCCTGGAAAATACCTCGCTCAATCCTTACAGGTTCGGAAGTAAGAAGACTTCCTCCGCCCCCTGGAAGACAAAGGACCGTTGTCCATTGCCTCATACATGAATCAAGAAAAGCGCATAGATCTGTGTCTATCTTATACACTTCTAGTACTCGTCTTAACTATGTATGAGGCACCGAATCATAGGCCTTTTTATAATCAATCCAGGCGGCGGAGAGACCTTTCTTACCTCGGCGAACCTTTTCATTAATGGCCATGTCAATAAGGAGGAGCTCCTTAGTACCACGAGACCCAATCTTACATCCATTTTGAGCAGGATCTAAAATGCTATTTGCATACAAATGTGTGTTTAATTTTGAAGTCAAAATGGATGTAAGAAGCTTATAAGTTGTTGGTAAGCACGTGATAGGTCGAAAGTTCTTTGGATCCGTGATACTACCAGACTTGTGGAGCAGAAAGGTTATACCTGTTGTCATAAAAGATGGTAGGGATCCGGACACGATGGCTTCCTGGAATTGCCCAGCCAAACGTTCGTGTGAAGACCGCAGCCATTTGAGCCAAAAGTTATGTAATCCGTCCGGCCCAGGACTTTTCCAGTTATGGGTCGAACGGATCGCATCCCTGACATTATCTGGGCTTATAAATATAGCCTCCATTAGCTGCAGGTGTTCACACGCGCGCTCAACAACACGCATCCAGCCACCATCGTTGTGATTAATAGGCACCGACCAAATATTTTTCCAAAATGTGAGTATTTCTTCCATATTTGGTAACTGCCCATCAATCACACTCGTAGCAGATTCCTCCCAGCTTCTATAAACCTTTCTTTGGTCACTTTGGAATATGCGATTCTGCTTATACCTATTTACACGTTGTTTATAACGACGGATACGATTTGCCCACGCACAAACTTTCTGCTTCAGGTAGTCTATACGTTCTGTTACATAGGCCATGTAATCCTGAGGTCTAATGCCAGTACCGGCAAAGGCCTGTGTAACATAACGCATGACTCTCGGCCGGATGTTTCCCGATCTGAAGCAGATTAACTTGCCAATAATGACCCTAGCTGCACTGATACGCCGTTCAATCCTCATCTGCCATGCGGGTGTGTCCTCAGTGGACCGCACCACCCTATCAGGCTCAGGAAATCTGACACGGGCGGAGCGGCACGCTGCAACAGCTGCACAATAAAGAATTGAATGGGTATCAGTGAGATTATTGCTAGAACGAAGATAAGAGTCTAGCATGCAGTCTAGAGCCATTACTAGCGACATATTACGTCTATGCGTGGGAAAACGGGGTAACCGTGGCCTGTCGCGGGCTGGTATGTCTTTAAATTCCAAAATCGCATCTTCCAAAGTCCTCCTTAATTGCTCATTATCTTGGGTACTTACGGTTGTAATCTCAACGCCCCCCACATCAGCATTTCCATCCACTAACCCTGCCACCGAAGGAGCGGACGATAACTGGGCTCGCAAATGGATGCTTTCGGTGATGGATGCAGAGATTGTCACCTCGGAGCGAAGCCGGTCAAGTGCGGAGTCATCCAACGCTCGATTACGTTGAATAAACCGCACCTGATCCGATAGTCGTTGGGCCGAAACGGTCAACTCTGGTTCAAGGATCTGAAACAAAGATAGCAAACGGGTTCGCCACGCAGTGAGGTTAGTTCCACCCTCTGTCGCCCTATAGTACGCTCGCATGACATTTTCGTTTATATTTTGCGTCCATTTCATGCGGCGCACTGCACCACCGACGGCGGGGGCCGAACGCGGAGCGGATGCCCCAGTAGGCCCCAAGCGCGGCAGCGGTGGCCTCCCTCGGCGCGGCGCTGGTGCTCGGCGCGGCGCTGGAGGCGGCAGCTCGTCGTCACTGCTCGACACGACATTCTCAGGAGGAGTTGCGTACTCCTCCTCTGATGACGTGGAGCTGCTCGGTGCGACGGGCTGCGGTGGTTGGCGTGCGTTGACGTTTTTACTCCTGGTGATCATCGGATCATCGAGTGCTAATTGTCACAGTTCTCTTATTTATTACTAATTTTTGGTTGTTAGTTTTGGTAACATTTTTGTTTGGATTGGTTTTTTCTTTTTATTTTTCATGTTGCAGTACTGAATTCATTAATTTTAATATTGTAAAAACTTGATTTTTGTTATTAAATATTTTTACCAAAAATTGACAATTAAAAACGTGACAACTCGTGGCAGTTACCAAGGAGTTATTATTATTATTATTATTATTAATATTAATATATAATCATTTGAAATTTTTTTTATGTTCTTTTTATATACATCTTATAGTTTAGCCCTTGGATAAACAAATATAAATTTGACAGATCCTATTTCCTTGTTTTTATTGTTTTGATAGTAATAACTTATTGTCAGTTGAATAAACTTCATTATCCCAGGGCTTCAGACCGGGATTATTCTTAAATGTAGGGGATTGAACCCTTGTTATCGGTGTTAAAATATATAATAAGATTGCGAATTAAAAAATTGCGAATTAAAAGGTTTTGTTTCAAAGGCACTTTTTAAATCCCCTGATAATTTTTAATTAAGCCATTACTTGTTACCAAAAAAATACAGAATCAAACTTTTTATAACTCTCAACACATATATATATATTTTAATTGAATAAATATAAAGTTATGATGAAAATTCACCCCAGAGATTTTCGAAGACAAACCCGATGTTAGTATGTAATATTATTGCATAAAACCAATTTGCTCATAACCTTACTATAAGCCGATAATACTTAATAGTTTTATCATCATCCCCCAGGGAATATGCCGATGACAGAATAACATTTTAAAAGGAATTTAGATGTAGCTACGTTTTAGATTTTATGTTGTATGTATCACGTTTACACATTATTAAATTTGTGTATGAATTGGGTCGATGGCAAGGCTACCACCCATCGGACCAAGTCGTGCCGCAAAACAACCATGTCGTGTTCCGGCACCTTATTCGATGAAGCCGTTTATGGGAAATGGATTTGAACAGCTGCGTTGCGTTAGCGAACCGGTTTGGCGTAGAGTTGGTGTTTGCTCTGTCGAATGTCTAGTCGAGGAGGGTAGCAGGATCCGAAGAGACGGCTTTCCGCTGGCCGCCCGCAGACTGAGACACCCGGCGGTAGATAGGTTTGCAGCTGAACTACGGGTCGAGCTTGTGTGTGTAAACTGCCGGGTTACCGGTTTTGGTGTTGGATTCGTAGTGGTAATGTGGTTAGCTGCAGAGATTCGGCGCTATTCGTCTGATCTAATGCGCAGCGAGAGGTGATTGACCAGCCTAAGGCAAAGGGCTGCTGCGGTCTTTTACTTTGGGGCTTGGAACGGCCCTTGAGCAGAGATCCTTTCGGGGGTTACTGCAGTTCGAGTAGCCCCCTGCTTAGAGGTTAGATGGATGTGCTAGCATCTATCCGGTCACCCGACTGTATCGTAGAGTAGGCTTGCGGCCTGACTGCCTGTCGGGAAGTGAGCGTGCCTTACAGCTCCGGCGCCAGCTGGAAACTGATAGTTAGCCTCTCTGACGTTCTCAGCAAGTGAATTGCAAGTGTAAGAAATCACACGGGAAGTGAGCGTGTCTTACAGCTCCGGAACCTTTCATGGAGAAAAGGTAGCTTGGTGGTAGCGATTGGACTTGTCTATGACCGATAGCCTTGATCGTGTAGAGGTATTCTCCCCCTTGGGAACCTCCCATCACTGTCTG
Organism: Napeogenes inachia; assembly: GCA_959347355.1. Classification (NCBI taxonomy): domain Eukaryota; kingdom Metazoa; phylum Arthropoda; class Insecta; order Lepidoptera; family Nymphalidae; genus Napeogenes; species Napeogenes inachia. The sequence goes on from OY365797.1 coordinate 19,808,335, forward strand.
GTGAAATCTATGTTTTCATATTGCCCACCAGCTTTCGAACCACATGGCGTTAGGCGGGTATGAAGATACAAGTCAGCAGATTTGGATGAGATGCGGAACTTTTTTACATCTTATCCTTGGCGGCAGGTCTGCTTCTCTTCTTTGGATCTGTCGAGTTGCGCGGTTGCTATAACCGATATTGTGCATCAGGTAATGGATTATTTTATTCCGTTTGCTGACGTACCCATAGGTGCAGAGCTCGCCCATGGTTTAATGCCGAATGTAGTCATGCTGAAGACCGAAAATATTCGATCTTTAGCATGATTTAAGTTAAAAAAAAGAGCCTTTAACCAAACCTGTCGAGTCCTACAAATGTCACGTGTCGATCGAATCGCTAAGAATGGCGAAAAGCTCTCTGTCAGACTAACTGGCAATCGAGCTTTCTGGTATCTTAGCTATAGATAGATAGCGATCGAGTCGAACTTCTGCCAACCCTCCCTGTCTGCACTGCTGAAGTTGGATAGAACCTTGGCTCATACCGGACGTTCCGACGCACGGCAGGTATCCATCCTTACGTTTTGGACATTCCACCTGACCGAACGAAGTGCTTTACTTCGTCTTTCATAGTTTTCAGCGAATAACTGGAACAGCTTGTCTGCTTCGGTATTTCCGTCCGATAATAATGTGGGTGTCTTCAAGCGAAGAGTGAATAGGTTACTAAGTTAATGTGCCTTACCACCTATGACTACATTTCCACTTACCATCAGGCGGAATGTTGTCAAGCATAAATTAAGACAGTGTAAAAAAACAAGTTATGTATTTATAATATGTACGTTGATATAATATAATGGTTCTCGTTTAACATTTCCTTCATAATTGTGAAAAGTAAATCATAGATTTTCTTTTCCTAGGCAACCACGTAATCTATCCTTTTGTATAAAAAAAAATGATATTATGGTATTCTTGTACATTGAAGATATTTTTAGATTTAAGAAGTAGAACTTATTTTTATACTTAATGAAATTTATTTCTGTTTATCTGTTTGCCTTTAGATTTCTTATGCTCATATCACCCAAAAACTATAAAATGGATTTTGATAAAATTTAGTGTATGAAATAACTTTAAAATGCTTTTGAGTCGGGAAAAATCTTTTATTATTATACTTATATTTGAAAATATTTATATACATGTATAGCCATATTAATCTTATTTAAATTTAAATAAATATAGAATGAGAAATAAACCGATACGGGCAGGGATTCGAACCCGGGTTCATAGAGGTTGCGTGTTCAAAATCCCTGATCGTATCTGTTATCTTTCATTCTATATTTATATAAATATGTATATTTATATAATTGACATACTTTATATAAACTTAAGAAGTGCATTTTTAAAACATATGAATTTTAGCATTTTAATTGTCATTTTTCTATTATACTTTGGGAAAAATAAATGTGTTAATTTCCTAAAATATATAAATATATATATTATATATATATTCTTTGCAAGAAGCAAACAATATACTGCGATTTCTCTCTTTTTTGGGAAATTGAACAGGATTCAACAGTAAGTGCTATTTCTATAGTTTCGTTTAATATGAATAACTTTCTGAATTCACAAGTAAAATATTTAACTAGTTAACGTAAGTAATATATAATACTATGATTATACAATTTTTAAAGTTCTATAAATTTTAGTATACTTTATAATTTTAGGACATATTTCAATTTATCGAGGTATGTCAGTAGAAATATCAGCTATAATATATGCCACAGCCGTCCAAAAAGCGGCACAGAGGTCTAGTTCTTCTGGACTTTCTACATTCATTGTGTCTCCTTCAGTATGATGAAACCAAAAATATTTTTCATTGGCATTAAGTAAACTAGCTCCCGGAATTCCAGTTCTTATTATAATGCTTATATCCGAGCCAGGACTATCTTGTTCAACTAAAGTAGAGGCATTTATTGATTTAAACAACTGCAATATCTCTGCAATAATGCATCGAGCTTTCTGACTACCTCCTACAGCCAACCCACGTGGAGAAAATGTTCCTTCATCGGACTCCATTATAAAATTAATGTTATGACTTTCATTTCTATGTTGTTTCTCGTATGCGAAAGCACCAATTAACCCCAATTCTTCAGCTGTCCAAAATATGGACCTGATTGTTCTTTTTGGGATTAAGTTAAGATGCTTGAGAATAACAGGAGCAGCCCAACTTACAAATAAGCCACCACCGTCATCCATGGCACCCTGGCCGACGTCCCAACTATCTATGTGTCCGGATACAATAACTAATTTTTCGGGATTTGAAGTTCCTTTCAAATCAATAAGAGTATTTCTAGAAGTTTTTGTCTCGTATGTAGATGCCATTTTTATATTTAGCACAATTTTTTTGCCTTGGTTAAAAAGTCTTCTTATAAGATCTGCATCTTCAAGAGATACAGCTGCTGAGGGAATTTTCTTCACACTGTTACTATAAGTTTGTTGTCCAGTGTGTGGTGTGTTAATGGAAAATGGTGTAATAGATCTTACTAAAGATGCGACAGCACCTTTCTCAGCAGCCTTAACGGCTCCCTGTGATCTATATATAACAGTTTCACCATAATTTGTAAATATTGGATCATATAAAACTATTTTGCCTTCAACATCTTTATACGGTATTTGCAATAACTTATCAAAACTTTTCACAACAATAACTTCAGCCGTTATTCCTTCTGGTGGCGTGGTAGCACTGCGTCCCAATCCCAATAAATTAATATTTTTTACCCGTGGTTCCAGCATAGTTAACTTTTCTATGCCCCTTGTCCAATGAGGTACCTGTTAAAAATTAAGACAATTGTAATTTCTTTACCATACAGAATGTGTTAGTAAAAAATATAATCAATAAAGCAAAGATAAATAATAAAGAAACTTGATCACACTTGGCTTTAATTACCTCTAGCTCCTCCGTAATGATATTGTTTATATCCTCTTTCCGTGTTAGTTGAATCATGTAATCGATAGAATCTTCTAGTACTTTGGATCCCGATGGACGCGCGCCGAAAGTGTCTACAAATTTTGATAATCTGCAATGAAATATCAAAGTTAAAACCATTTTGTCACTCACTTATTACATATTAGAATATCTTTTCACTTTTATACGATGCATTTTTATTCGTCAATTATCTCTTTTCCCGGAAAAAGAAGGAAATATTATTTTAATTTTTTTTTTAATATTAGACAAATATTCAATTAAAAATAAGCCGACAGGGGTAGGAATTCGAATCCGCGGTCTTTTCATGTCACTTACACGAGTTACTACTATAAAAATCTTGGTGTTATCATATAGGGTAAACTTATATATTCTTAACTCAACATATACAGTATATTACTTCTAAAGCATATCCGCTACTAAATCTAATAATTAAAAAAAATTAATATTAATGAAATTTCAATAAAATTTCAATAAAATAATTTTGTTTTTATACAAATTAAATATATTATTACTCACTCGTTGTAAGTCTTCCCTTTAAATGGACCATTCGTTGTATAATCTATTATATTCTTGACCACATTCCTATAAGATGCTATTTCCTCTGCTAAAGGCCCAACGTTACAATAATTAAGTTCAGAGTAAGATTTTTTTTTAACAAGGCTACTTTGTACGCCATTAATGATTGCCACAAATAAACACACTTTGACAACAACAAACATCTTTCAATTATTTCATGTAAACCGCTCGATATGACTTTACTTGAAGGGAAATCGTATACGAATGATTATGCAATTGTACATGTGTATTGTTTGTAATAGAATATTTATAATGTTCGTTTGAGGTCAAAAGTAGTTAAATAAGTCAGAGTCTCGGTTATTTAATTATTTTTTATACTACGTGCAGAATGTTTGTCAGTGTGTTGTTATGTAAAGCTGTGATCAAAATAACACAAATAACTATTAAATAATTGATTATGTCTACATAATTTTTTATACATTCATTAAAAAGATAAAAATAAAGTAGCTTAGTAGCTCTTGCTTGTTTTATGTAGTTTATGTTTTACATCTTATATTAGTATATTTTTTTATGAAAGTTAGCCTCAGTAGTCCAAAACCTATTTATAAGAATAAATATATTAAATTTCCTTTTTTGTAAAAAATAGAAAAGTCAGATATCAATCAACCAACCAATCCATCTTTCCATATGATATCCTATCTCTCTTCAATATATAATTATCGAAACGAATAAAATGCATAGATATAAAAACTATTCAGTGGCTACTCATAAAACAAATTCGCATATTTAAATTTAAGTCAGTTAATTATTTATAAAGCTCTTAAATATTAATATACAAGAAAATTGATGTAAAATTTCATACAAAATAATGCAACGATTGTTACGTTTTAAATAGATAATGAATATTTATTGAATAGATTATGATTAGATTATGTAAACAATGCTTTACATAATCTCTCACACATGTTTATATAGCCTACTAAAATCACTGCCTAGTTAGTAACATCGTTATTAATAATATAATTACAAATATTATTCCAAGTATTTAATACTTTATCATTACTCTACATTCTGACCGCCGTGTTAAATTTATTAAGTTGAAAAAGAACAAGAGAGAATCTTAAAACAAAATTATCTTGTACCAGACCGTAGAAATAAAATTTTAAATGATTCAATTGCCAACTTACTAACACTACTTTGTTGACAAATTCAAACCATAATAAAAAACATACCATGTCTTTTAATACTTTTGCAAAGTTATTTAACTCGGTGTTTACGACAAAAACGACGTTTGTTACTGATGCATTCGTTTTTAGCAGATTTAAATAAAAAAAAAGAAAAAATATATCAACTGTAGGCGGAAAATAGTTTTATTAACAAATAATTTTCCAAACTATAAAGAATTCAAAGAAGATAAATCACTATGTATAAGTTGAAAAAAACGTTGCAGAAATAATAAAACAAAAACCGTTTGGAATATAATTACAGTAATAACATTAATATACATCATTATCAAACAATGTTACGAGTGGAAGTATGTAGAAATAAAATGATCTTATAAAACGTTTACTCAAGTACTTACGTAGATACATGTATTAACGTTATATAAATATCAATCTGCTGTAACAAATTTAATAAATTTGCCTAACATTGGCAGGGTCTGCTATATTGAGGGAGCACCTGCGATATGTATTGCGGTAACACACAATACCGTGATCAAAATATGGATTCCAATGAAAGAATAACCGCGAATAGTAGAACGAAAAAAAATAAAATGTTTTTTTTTATAGAAGAGAAATAAAAGGAAAGGGTTACATTTTCCTTAATGTATAATCAATCTCAATATTTCTTGTAGAGCCTAATTAATAAGGCTAAAAATAAATTGCTTTTATAGCGTATTAGAAAATCAAAAGTTCTTTTGGTAATCAGTTATTACCAATCATGCACTTAAAAAATACTACAAATAAATGTATATATAGCCCCGTCTGGACATAAATATTATCTTTTTATAATAATCCGCTCTGCTATTTTGAAAATATACTTATACTGGAAACATATTCTTAACACTAAGATGTTCATAATATATATTGTTTAATATGTGCTTCAGTACTATATAACCTCTTTTAATAAATAATTAAGAGAACTCAAAAGTCCTGAACACATAATTTAAAATTCTTTTTATGTATTCGATAATGAGTAAAACGTTGTCATTACATATATTTTAACTCTACGAGGCTCTTTTTTTAATTTTATTTGTTTCTTTCTTATGATAAATTATTTTCTAAACAAGATAAAGTATATAATTTGAACGTTTCAACCCTTTTCAGATTACTAGTTACAAAATACTGTTTAAATTAAGATTAATGATTTTCTATCTATAGTTGATTGGGTTTATGTTGAACAAAGAGAAAATCAAAACCGATGCTCAGAAATTATAATAATAATGAATTGTAAAATTCCTTGAATAAAACCCTTACAAAATTGACTAAAGTTTAGGTAAATATTATTTAAACCGACCTAAAATATTACTTCAGATATTTTGAAAATTGAGAAATAAAATTCTTGGTACAGGAATTGTAAATAGCGATGGGTTCATCCCGTCACTTCACGCGACGAAAAGGTATATAAAGGTGCATAAAAGGTGCAAAATACAGGATGGTATGACACCCTCTACACACTTAATAAACATGCCACAGACAGAATGTTTACTTTTACACATAACTAAATGTACTTTTAAAATACAAAAATAATTTAGTTTCCCAAAATTATGTTTACCGAAAATTTTTAATACATTAATAAATTACTTTGCTGGGTCAATAAAATAACAAAATTTCCAATCGTAACAAGAATATAAAAAAAAAATATTCTTATAAATAATATTCATTTGAAAGTTAAAGCAGCACCTACTATTTAACATAATTTAATTAAAATGTTGGGTCTATTTACAGGACTGATTATATGCAAGGTATAATAGACCGAAGCATCTATCTCTAGCAGCCAAAGGTTTTAGTCAAACAAGAAAATATATTATAACGAATTAATTAAGTTTTATTCATTGGTCTGAATAGCAGAATCTAAATTAAAATTATTAAAGCACATTTGCAAATTACACCCCTGCAATTAAACGATTTCTACAGTGACAACGTATAAATCTCAATTTTTAACATTATAAAATACTCGTTATAATATCATAACTAGACAAGTTATTGAGACCAACATTCAGACTTTAGGGATCTGAACGGACTAATCGATAAAGCTAAGTCGGAAACAGAAGAAACTTTAATTGGATCTTTGACTCAGAAAACTCAGTGGCCCCTGAGACCCATGTAGCGAACTTTAACAAACTAATTTAACTGTACTTAAAACTTCCTCTCGATTACTTTAATATTAGATCGTTACTTGGTATATAATTTTCATAATTACGCTTTAAGACGCAGATAACTGCTGCGTTAACGAACAAGTATTCTTGGCAATGATTTCGTGTTAAATAATAAACAGTAAAAGAAGTTTATATAAATATAGAATGAAAAATAAACCGATACGGGCAACGATTCGAACCTGCGACTACTGTGAAACCGTCCGTTCGCTCTACAAACTGAGCTACCGTATCGCTGTTCGCCTCGGTAAATTAGGCATTCTATATGTGATCGTCTTTATCGAGACGGTATGTAAATATATAAATTTAATATAAATATATATAAATTTAAATAAGCTTAACATGGCTGTACATGTTTATAAATATTTTCAAACAACGGTACAAGAAACATTTATATACGAAAATTGTTTGTCTCCTTGTCAACATTACACAACCTCCAAATCTAAACATGGTTATTTTTATGTAAATACACGAAGTTGTTGTGAACCGAAATATCCACGCTTTTATTACCATTTATTTTCATTACAAAGTTTATCATGCGTAAGTAATGTATCTAAGTTGTGTTTAAAAAAAATATAGTGTAAGAAACTAAACGTTTTAAATTGTGACAGTTTAAAAAAACATTCTTTAAATTCATCTCGTGGTAGTATTAACCACGTTTAAAGTATTAGTACAAATTTCTCATAAACTGTCTATCACAAAGAGATTTACTAACATCAATTTAAGATTAAAAGGATTAGTAAAGTTTGAGAGAAGTTTTAAAGTCGAGATGGATTAATTATCACTTCGGTGTACTGTTCTAAGTGAACTATAATATAACTGTAACTTACCCTAGATCATAGAACTTGGAATTCATGAATAATGTGTAGTAATTAGTAATATCTGTAACATTATTTAATGGATATATTAAATATTTATAATGTAATAGGATTTACTGTAAACATGAAACAATGTTCATACATTAAATATTATCCACATATTATTTATTATTTAATGTAAGCCTTACTTACTACATTAAATACTTATGATATTTTTTTATTTGTACTTATAACGATTAAAATTTAGGTATTGATAGATAACTTATCGTTCTTTATTAAAAAAAAGTGTCTGTTAAAGACTCTTACGACTTTTTTACTTTTGCTATCACCGACAACCGTCTACTGTCCTCTTTACATGTGAAATGCAATCCAGACACAGCGATCCCATTTGTTTGCCTTCCACAATCTTTTTATTTCATTCATACTCGTTTCACTTAACATACGCTTACTTGACTCTTCCTTATATTTCCGGTCCATTCATTGCATTCTTTCATTTATCTACTTTTTCATTTTATAACTTTCATCGTTTCCTCATTTTCGCAATCTTGACAAGACCGTTCCAATTTTAAAAATAAATATAAAACACTTCTTTCATAATTTTTTCTATCTTCTTGTAGAATTAATTTTGTCTTAAAAATTTGTACGATATTTAGTATAATTTATATCTAAATAATAATTACTGAATTTTACTTTCTCACAAAGCTTTATTGCCTTTAATAAAGTTGATAAGACTTTGTATTTCAACAGTTCATTACTTCTGAAACAATTGAAGATACAAGTACATTATTGAACCATATTCATAAAAATATAGAGAAAACAATAAGTGTATCAAAACAAAATCACACACGATCAAGTGAAAAATATTGCTCAATAAGTTTGAGATGTCAATGTCAATGTCGGAGATAAAGTTATATTAGTAGCTTGCTCGTCAGTGATGGATTCCTCTGGTACAGGATCCGAGGCGTAGGTCTCAGGCAATTAAACCACACAGACACAGTATGAAAATTCCTGTATTAAATGTAGGTAATTAGATATCATAAATTACTTAGAACTTTATAATTATCAGAGTTGAGTGAACCACCGGTCCCGTTTGGGGGATCCAGACTCTAATCAATTCCCCTTCAACTCGATGCTCTCGAATATTTAAAATGTGTATCAAGATACCATTCTTAAGAAGCCTCTTAAGCCCCTTAAAAACACCATGTTCAATAACTAAGTATGGTCCTTCCTACAAGACTCGGCGCCGGGTCACAAAGCTCGGTTCACGCCGTTTTGGTTGGAAGCGAATGTCTCGGACTTCATCCGATCTGAAGACTGGCCGTTGTCTAGTTCCGATCTTAATCCACTGGATTATGATTTATGGTCAGTTTTAGAGAGTACAGCTTGCTCTAAGCACCATCATAATGTGGAGTCCCTAAAACAATCCACACGATTGGCAGTGAAGAATTTCCCCATGGAAAGAGCGCGTGCTTCTATTGTTAACTGGCTTCAACGTTTAAAGGACTGCAGCCAATGGACAACACTTTACACTACACTATATTTTTTATATTTGTGTATTAAACTAACACACTGTAAAAATAATAAATGTTATTTGCAATTAAAAAAATATTTTTATTCTTTCTTACAATATTTATGCCAAGACTATGTATATGTTGCTGTGATTTTTTTATACCATAATGAAACTCCTGATAATTTATGCTATTACAATCTAAAACTGTAGTATTGGGATCGTCTTATTTTCAAAACAGTATTCACCTTGTAAGCAACGATACACTCTACTTACTTTGGATGAGATGAAAGATAAGATTTTTTTTTATTCTATTATGTATAATAACTTGTATATAATACAAAATTCAAATAAAAGCGATAATGGAAGCTAGCTATTAAATCTACACTGACGTTGTTGTTCTTAAACATGTGAGAGCCTTGCAGATAGGAAATTGAATCTGTCAGCTCGCTGCGACTAAATCTTAAAGGCTGAAAAATTGTTGGTATTGTTAGTATATTATTAGTGTTTATTATTTATTAGTGCGTACACTAATAATACTACATGGCAGTCTTAGTCTTGCATTAAATGATTTTATATATTTTGCCATGGGTTTGTCAACGATAAAAAATGTAATTATAAAATTGAGGAAGCATCCTAATCTTATTATTTGTGAGCAATCTTTGCTCTTGTTTAATTTTTTTTTTATGTGAAGTTGTTAATAATCAGCTGAGTATGTATTTGTTTGCGAGTTTCAGAATCTTAGAAGGGCTTTTTTAATATATCTAAATATTGTATTAGGATTTGTTTTCACTACAACTTTAACGAACCATTTATTAATATATTTTTTTGTAATAAAAGACTTTACTTGCATATTAATTTAATTTGCTCAATTAATGTTCATATTTGATGTATACGTACCGTATGACGTTCGTAACACTGCCGAAATATAACAGCTACCAAATATTTACAAAACATATCCACGGAGTTCCATTAGTTTATACAAACTTGAAAAATGTATTTATTGTTAAACACAATTTTGTGAGTAGCAGATCCTTTTAAATCGGGATCCAATTAAATCGTTTTTTTTTTCGCATTTTAATGTCAACAAAAACTTTCTATTAATAACAATAATATATAAATAAGTGAACCACATTGCGTGTTTATTCACTGTGAAGGAGGTGGTAGGAGTATACAACTACGAGTATATGCACCCTCTTTTCACTAACGATGTGTCGACTCATGATGTAACAGGATATGAGCTTATCGCTATTTCCAATTCGTGCCCGAAGAATTTTCCTTTCGAATTCAAAATTATTTAAAGTAACATTTTAGGTCTGTTTAAATAATATTCATATTTTTCTCGCACGCTTTTATCATTTCATGAATGTCAATGAATTTAAAGTTCATCATTATGATACATGTTTTGTTGTTCTTTTTGTTTCACAAAAATCAAAGAACTGGAGATAGAAAATAACCTTGTTGTCTCTTTTTTTTTTTTAATCAAGCTACTACTGCAAATTAGGTGCTAGTAGGTAGGTTGCATTAAAACCTAAAATGTATATTTAATTGATATACTTAATTTAGTTTTGAAATGATACTCAACGAAATAAGGTTCATTATTTAAAAAAAATGTATGACATATCATTTTAGTAATTGAAAAAAACATAATTAAAATTATAAATTATGTGGTCAGGACGTTCCTCTCTTAAATATTAGATACATTTTTATGAACATAAATACCTCATTATTTTAAACACTGTTCGACTATATATGCAATTTTAATAATATACCATTAACATCGAAATATTATAAAAAAATTACATATTTTTAGGCGAGGTTCTATATATTAACATTTATTTTAAGCAATTCTTAAGTGTGGGAATAATAATTAATTGATAAAATAACTAACCGATTTTTTAATACACAGGAAAAGTATTTCATTTTTAACCTTTTTAATAAGAAGCTTACAGATATATTTAGATCGTTTAAAATTTTTCGTCTCTTGTACTGAAATTTAATATATTTTATTGAAACAGTTTGTTTTTGGATTCTTTGTTTCTCTATAATTGTAATTCTCTGTATTGGCATTCATATTTTGATGTAGGTATTGCGTGTTAACGCAACACATATCGCAGCTGCTCCCTCAATATTTCAGAATATGTCAATGTCAGACAAATGTATAAAATTTGTTACGGTTGATTGATATTTTTATTGCGTGAAATAAATGTACGTTAGTAAGTGAGTGAACGTTGTTTTATAAGTTCTTATTATTTCTACGAATTCCCACTCGTAACATTGTTGGAGTCAGTTTGATGTAATAGTGATGTGCCCCCACTCGAATACAATAATATTATACTTTTATTGCGAAAAGAGTCCTCAACTTTTTTAACTCCATAGAACAGATATTGATTTAGTGCCGTCTCTCAAATTTCCTCTCATTGACTATGATGTCTGTTGCTCTGACATATCTGCAGGTAATTAAGACATCTAGCTTATTTAACATACCTCCTTATATACCTCATATATCTACACTTAGAAGAGAAGTCGGACATTCGAAATTTTCCTAACCTATTGAAGAACAGATACAAACACCTTTTAAGACATTTGTTTTGTTCACTCAAAAACGATTGTAATATAAACGGTAAATTAACACAAAGCAAATTCGAAACAAATCTGTGTACAGAAATCAATCAATATTCAAGGAACTAGGTATACTACCATATTACTACTATCTTATAGAAATAAAACTTACAACTTTTAAATTTTAGTTTGTCTACTTAGTCATGTAAGTTAATAATATATTAGTATCGGTCTTCAGTTTTAATTAAATGATTTTAAATTTAAGAAGATACAATACACAATATCTCCTTCCACCGGATAACCTCGTTAATCAGTCAGAGTTAATTAGGACATTTGCAAGTATAAACTATGTTTTTAAAATATAGTTATTTTAAACAAAAATACACTTAACTTCTATTTGTACCATTATTATTTATTAATTAAAGTTATATAAAGTTATAAATACTGTTCTCCACCCACATTTGTTTCGGTTTTCTTGCTTATATTCAAATTACATTAATAGTTATTAATTAATAATATAACCGTTATTACAAAAATAAAAAAAGTAACTTGTGGTTTTAAATAAATTTATTTAGTTAAATACAAACAAAGAACATTAAACCTTAATATTGATACCACTATACAAATACAGGAATGTCTTAAATAATGACATAATAATGTCAAAATAAATGTTAAGAAAAATATGCCAAAAAAAAGAATGCCAGCTAGACTCAGCGGTGGGTTACTTGAGATAATACTTTATTTTAAATTATATATATATTGATTACTAAAATAGTAATATCTTAGGCGCCACTGACAAATAACAAGCGAAGACATATATATGATCCTCCTGCTTGTCAGTACTGGAGAACCACAGTCAAACACTTACTTTTTATAAAACTTTTAAAAATGGAAGTGTTGATTATTGATATAAATAAATTTTGTACATCACCATAATATCGGGATTACAATAAAGACGAGCTTCTTAAACTCAGCTAGTCAGGAAGCAGGATACAGGACCAACAGGACGACGCTCCGAAGATTCACGTCTACCCCCGCGAACCAATTATAAATTTACCCGTATCTTCTAGGGTACAAACTAAAAAAACCTCCTGTAATGATTAAATTACAGGTTAAACTACATAATAACACTAATCTCATATTGATCTATTCAAATATTAATAATTTATAATACCTTATGGAGGAAAAAGGCCTCGCAAGCAATAAAATTAGCCTATGTCGACTCACAGGGTCGAATCAGGACAAATACTGAAATATTACCACGTAATAACATTAAATAAAGTCTCAAAACCTATAAAACATCTCCTAATATAGAGTAAAGATTCAAATTACTTACGAATTATTGTTCCAAAAGACTTTGAAACTGCCCGGGAAGTGCCGGCAATAGGAATTATAATTATTCCATATTAAATTATTAGCCCTGCAATTAAACACGCTAATGAATTTAAGAAACAACGCTTCACATGCGTTAATAAGATCACAAATAACTAAAACACTCACCGAAGGCTAATAAGATATTCAATTCGGAAGTGCTTCCGAAAGAAAAGACTCTAAAGGTCACGGCATTGAATTTTATAGTCAAAATATGCATAATAAGCAAAGAATGTGGCTATGCACACGCCGCGTTACACGAAATGTGGGTAAAATTGATATTAATCGGAAGAAGACCAATAATTAAACAATTTAAGAACAATGCACTAATTATCTATAGAAAGAAACGAGTGTAATAAATTTATAACAAATTGTTATACTAATAAATATAACAATAAAACAACGTTGGCTGCATCTAAACTTCTGAAACAATATGACAGCTACTTTCAAATAATATTTAGCGATATGCTATCCTTAATAATGATTAATAAATGAAATTTAGAATAATAATTATTAATAAAATGTTTCTATTTTTAATAACATTTTGGGGACTATAAAGTTAGCTTTAGCTGGCAACATTCAATATCTTAAACAAAAAGAAATGTCACAGACTAATTAAGATATTGCAATTAGCTGTCAACAGATAAATAATTTACCTTGTCTACGAATTTGACAGATAATAAGAAATCGATAATATTAAAATTATAAATATTTAATTATCTACAGAAATGAAATTTCTATGTAACACCGTTATTATTAATTCAAGAATATATTTCCCGGAGATTTTTCCTAAAATGGCTTACAAAGGTTTTTTTCGAAACTATAACCAATAAATTCAGACAGATAGTCAAAAATCTATTAAAAAAATATATAATTCAGAATACAATAATTAAACTAGTAAGATGCATATTAATTTTGTTTTATTAGTTAAATTCAAGCCAAATAAATATTATATAATTGAAAAGGAAAGTTTAACTTTGACAGTCTTAAAACGTTTCAACTCGAAGATCGCTTGCAGCAGGAAGTCATGAAAATTATGAAATTTCTCAGTTATTTGATTTAATTCAACAGTCGTTTAATATCACTTAGAAACAAATTTTGTAATTTTTATTTTCTTTTAAATAAAAAACTACATATTATTTAATTAATATTAGGCACTCGTAAGTGTTATTTCAACAACGTCACTAATGATTTTAACATTATAAAATAACTTGACATATAGATTAATCCTAGTATTTAGATGAAGATTAATTTCAATAAACTGACTTTGCTTTAACTTTGCTTGCATAGCTCATTAGAAATTTATTTCATTAAAACTGCTTTATTTCAACTAAAAACGACTTAACTAAAGACTCTTACAAAACTAAATAACACCGCTTTGACAAACCACGACAGGAATTAACTTTGTTTTACGTATTTCATCTGAGAACTCGCAACTAAACTAGTAAGGATAATAATTACATATCTTTTATTAACATAATTTTCGATAAAATACTTTTAAATTCAGTAGTTTTCAATAATAAGCTTAAAGTAGTTAATATATTATGCCAGCTTATACTTTTTTATAGATTTTTTTTATAAATAACCTAAAAACTAAAAATTAATAAAACTTAAAAAAATAGAATTTTTTAAATAGAAAAAAAATGCAGAAAATTGAGACTAGACTGAAACTATTACAAGAAATTATATTAATGAACTGTGTCAGATGTGATGCTAACACCTTTGCAGACGACATCATGTCAAATCTATATAATATAAATATATCAAATCATTGTAACCGTTACTTATTATAAAGTTATTGAAGGGGAAAACATGACAATATTACAAACACTTTAATGTTTGGCACAAACTTGAGGCACAACTTTTCTACTAGATTCTAGTATTCATTGCTATACAAATAAATGAATAATGTCATGTAATGGACAATAGAAATATAAATAATATTCTTAAAGGTTATAAATAAAAATTCTTTCTGATTCTTCTATCTATATCTATCTATCATTTCGGAAACCAAACTTTTGAGACAATAATACAAATGAAATGACAGGAACTTCTTCGATCAAAACGAATATATTTTAAATAAACAAACCTTATCTCTTGTCTTATTGCAGTCATTAAATTTCTGATGTTGGCATTATTTATTTATGTTTCCTAAATTATTAACCGAACGTTTATAAGTAAGTAATCCAACCAACTCATTGAGAAATGAATGAAATTTGAACCAGAAATTTGTACCAGATCAATCAATTATAAAAACTTAGCTAAGGCGCGCATCGTAGTAGACATAAATTCGGTATGAAAGGTGTGGGTTACTAAGTCTACCCCTACGTCACGGTGTCTAAATATGCGAATAGTTGGGATTTTATTAACGGCGGCTTAACTAGAACCTGTAAGACTATTACTTAAACCTCTTATTGTCTATTTAGCGGACAGACTATGTTACATCGCGGTAGGTATTTTTTTGTACTTTTGTTTATAGATAAAGCTAGCTCAAGCTTTGCACTGTTACAATTTAGAAATGAATTAAATTAATAGCGCTTGACGAAAATAAATATTATACCAGGCGGGGTGGTAACTTATCAGTTCGCAACCTAGGGTATTTAATAGAAGAATAGCATTGCATACACTTCCTATGTTGTGAATACCATTCCTTTATAGAAAAGCTCTTTATTGGAAATATTTCCAATTCTATACAAAATATTCTAGCAACTGGTATATACCAGTTGCTAAAGTATTTTGGATACAATGGAAACGTTAAAAATGTGAAAAACAGAAAGGATTATCTTTTTTCTGAAAAAGATATATTTTTATATATTTTGATTATAATATATCTTTCCAACAGGATGGGAATTTACACACTGTGATCGAGTTATTAAATAAGGATAATAGTAGGAGCTAAAATGTCCAGAATAGGGATGATCATTTTAAGACTAATGTCATAAGATCTTAATCAGATTACATCAGCCATCTGATCTTCCGATTGCATCAGAGTTCACGGATAGAATGGTCTTTTTAACGTGACATAAGAAAAAATGACTTAAGAAAAATATTATTAATTGGAGTTGGAAAAGATGAAAGTTTACTAAGAGTAAGTACAAGATTTAATAGCACCATCCAGAGGTGTTGTCTTAAAGAGATGTTTGTTAATATTGGTCAGACCGACATGGAAAATGTTTTCAGCATTTTGTTTACTTCGACCAACTCCTAGAGATTTAAAAAAGTTCCAAATTTTAATTGAATTCTTCTCTTCTTGATTATCTATACAAAGACTGTTGCAGCAATTTTTATCTATTTCACCTTGCTTTGTCATTAGATACGTTTTGATATAGAACTTTGGCTGTCAATTTCCTTTTGTTATAGCTTTTTTATCTTCAGTTAGCCAGAGACCAAGAAATTGACTTTCAATTACAGTGGATTGGCATACATATAAGTAATATCTTCACAAATAATATAACCATAATTATATCCTGTTTTGCTATTCTATTTATGCTTATAAAATAAACAGGGATTAGTAGATTTGAGATGAAATATTTACTTTCTGAAGTTACCGCTTAATAATATGAACCAACTTTACTTCAAGAATTAGCTTCAAGAGGAATTAACTTTATTATTCGGCCAATTTTCAGAGTGGTAAAGTTTAGAACTCTTAGTACTCGCAGGTATCATAAATGTTCCTAATTAAGATATGGGAAAGTTTACTGATTTTATTATTTTCTTAATTATAAGAACATGTATAAGGATTTTACCTGAAGTTTGTTAAAAAAAATAAGCTTTCATGAATGTATGTTTTTAAGTTTTTGTTCTTTAATGAAAAAATCTAAAGAGTTGTGACTAAAAATTCATCAAAACGAGCATAGTGCGAATCAACGTAGCCACCTTTTTAGGAGAATCTAGCATTTTTTATATAGTCGTCTTTATTGGAACGGAGGAGACATCTATTAGATATTCTTCAACAATCTTAAGATGCCAACTGAAAATAATCTTTGAAATTGTCTGTAGACGTGTTCATCTATATGTTCATCTTATGTAAATTTTCAATAAATATATAAAGCTAAAAAGATATGCTCGGTACTAAGTCGAAATCGAATATATATATTTTTTTTTAGCTTGTTAATTTTACAAAAAAAGAGAGGTGACGTTCCTATTTGTTCTGACAGATCCAAATATTTTCTTAGCTATTATTATCTATCAATGGCTGGCACAAAAATCCTACTCCCAATCACCGTGACACTCCGTCAAATGAAACTTAGGGCATCTTCACGAGATGAATCTCTTGTAGGTTAGAGGGATCAAATACCACTCCACTGAGCCACTACAGCTGAAGAACGAAACAACGTGCTTACTCTCCTCAACATCTACTCTCACGATGCGGGTCAGCTGTTTAGGCTTACTGTCTGTCCTGCTCTTGCTCCAAGAAGGAGGCCAATACAATGCCTGGCAACAAGAGGTCCATGACTACCGCGGACATTAGAACAAAACGCTGACGGTACCAAGTTTACTAATAATATTTTTTTAAAATATTAATTGAAGTTTTTATTTTAACTTATTATTTTATTGCCAAAATTTTATTCCTATTTAAAGGCCCTCAAAGAAGTTTTTGCTGTTTTTTTATTGAAAATAGGCCATTTATGGTCAAAAAAGCATACCTGATGTTTCATTCAAAATATTGTCCATCGCTTTCCACCACCTTTTCTCATCTTTCTGGCAGCATACGGATGCCTCGTCGGAAGAATACTTCATCTTTTGATGCTATCCATGAATCGACCCAATTTTTGGTCTCTTCATACGATGTGAAGTGTTGATCAGAATGACCAAGTGCCAACTTATTTGTAGGCCTCTAAAATTTTTAATCATATTAAAATTAACAATTATATAAAAAAAATAAGTTGAATGTGCCATGAAATACCGTAACACACTTTACATAACATATATAACAATCATTGTATTTTTACATAACATAATATACAAACAAATTATCAGAATTGTGTGAATGCGTCTTTTGCTTTTATTTACTTTTCTCTTCACAACATGTTGGACTTAAAAAGTGAACCACGTTCGTTAAACACTCTATATTTTTTTTTCTTACAATTTAATTGTATATCGTAATAGAAAAGCACTTTATTTCTCGTTTCACATTAAAATAAAATATTTACGTGTGTTTTTTATTACAAAAAAAAAAAACTTGACAAGATGTTTAATTATTAATATTATAAGACGAAGCTTATTAGCATTCCTTGTTTTCACCGAGTGATTCAAGGATATTTGTATAATTTTTATATTGTAATTTTTTTAAATATCGAGAACTCTTTAATATGTTAATTAAAAGTTCCGACATCATAATGATACAGAAACTATATCTTTACAGTTTTAATAATTGACGTTTTAGATTAGATGAGAAGTTTAATGTTAAGGCTCTTATTTTTTCATGCCGTTTATGACGTCTCATCGGACATGTAGTACCTAGTATTATTAATCGAAGATATGGAAGCATGACTTGGAACTGGCATTTCTAGTAATTGGATGTCAATTCACATGCTACCGACGTAAAGTTTTGAACCTGATATCATCATTAATATAATAGAAGTAAATTAAATGTTCAAATAATGTCTTTTAAGATTATGACGAACAGTACTAATGTAAAAAAAAAATATCTTACGGATTTTAACGGCTCATTCTTATTGCTAATTTATTTTTAACCTTACATCGGTTTACGTTTTATAAGAAATATATAATAATTGACCACGTGATATAGTTTTATATGCATATATTTATTTAAGACCCAACTAAAATCCAAATTAAAGAATATCTTAAACAAAAATATTCCTGCAATTACTACAATTCATATTTAAGAATTCTGTTAGCATTCATTTGAAAACGAGCAACATTTTATCTCATATATCATTTTATTTCATATCAACTACTTGAGCATAATTTTATTTAAATACTGACAAAAAGTCATCGGCTTCATCTACTCCCCTCCTTATATATTAATTACAAACATAAAAGTATGGCCGTAAGTCGTACGGTCTCTACGTATGTGAAAAACGCCGAATGTGTCACATTGGCCGCTCATCCTAAAGACTCGTGATATGTTATATAATTTATTGAAGTCTAAAGATTTACTAATCTGTACAAATATATATTGATTTAGATATTGCATATATAAAACATTTACATACATGTAAAGAATTATTATGATGAATGATGAATGATTGAAAAAAAAACACTCAAATTAGAAAAGATTAAAATAAGCAATCATATTCGTACTGAATTCTACTTTCTGAATTATTCTTTTATGTAATCATATCACATTAATTTATTTAAATCCCTATCTAATAAGTTGTATTTAGTACGCATATATTATCCAACAAAATTAAAAACACCGCAAGGACCATGCTACGACACCTGACTACCATAAACACAAAGGATTATTTTAAACAAAAGGTAGACACACCGGCAGATGCAGGAAATTAGCATGGATATAATATATTAAGGTGGTATAGGTGGGTATTAAGAGAACAACGACGTCGTTGTCTTAAACAAGTAAATAGTGAGGATTTGATTACAGACTTAACAGCTTGCCTTGCATTATGCCAGTAGGACTTTCTCTATGATCTCTATCTGAACGACGGTTTCATTTATTTTTATAATATATTTGTTAAATGTTTATAATATTCTTGGCATAACTTTTGCTTAGGTTGATCTTATTTTCAACTAGCAGTGCCGGCGACTTCGTACGCGTAGATTTCGATTTCGATAAAACGTACCGTTTATACATACTAATGTCTTAACTGAAACCATTCAAATTTTCAACAAACTCTGTCGAGTAGTTTTTGAGTGTAGTGTAGTTTCTACTTTATTTTTCTATTTTGTTTATTTTTAACCAGATATTTTTTTACTAAGTAGGTAGTCTGATTTCGTACTTTTATTTTAATTGGAAAGGATTTTTTTTTCTCTGATGGGACGATCACTATTTTTTTTTTTTTTAAATGTCTAATTGCCATGAGTCGAAAATAATAGATTATTAACTTCTATATTTGTTTACCGATTTAAATAAAAAAGAAACACTAAATGTAAAGTGAAGCCCATGACAATATATTCCCGAAGACTGCATCCAAACCGGTTCACCCATTTCTGAATAACCTCAGCTACGCTAATGTTTGTAAACGACAAAAATACAGACGAACAGACAAAATAAAAAAAAATATTTTGTTCTCCTGCTTATATAAATGCCTCCATTATGAATTTTTAACATATTTTCTATGTACAGACAGCGATCAATTATAGTTTTATTATATGTTTATAGATTTTTCTTGAGAACTTTGTGAGCAGTGTGAAATGAATATTAAAAACTAAAATATGTTACCCAGAGTTTCGCACATATATATTAAATTTTTAACAATTTTTAACAATTTTTATATATTAAAGTTATTTACATTGGCTACGTATTTATCACGTGTTGCGTGCACTACTAAAAGAAAAACTGATAAACAGGCAAAAAAATCAAAAATGTTAGAAACGGATTCTTTTTATCATCCATTTACATTTAATTTTTTATTTTTTTATGGAAGAGGAGGGCAAACGAGCTGGTGGGTCTCAGATGGCTTGTGATCACCGCCGCCCATAAACTCTTTCAACAACCGAGGATTTACAAGAGTGTTGCCGGCCATGTAGGTAGGAGTAGACGCCTTTTTTGAAGGTGTCCATGTCGTACCGATCTGGAATTACCACCTTCGGTGTTCGTTCCACAAGCGAGTGGAACGTGGAAAAATGTGATTGAAAACCGCACGGTAGAGGATCGACACGCATCCAGGTGGTAAGGATGATATTGGGGGCGATGGCGCGGTGTGCGATGATGAAATTCGGCGGCAGGCATTAGATCGAATAGTTCTTCGGAACATTCCCCGTTGTAAATGCGGTAGAAGATGCACAAAGAAGCCACGTCTCTACGCAATTCCAAAGAGTCCAGAAGAGTTCAGCCGTTCGCAGAGCACCGGGTCCCCGACAATCCGAACGGCTCTCCGTTGTACGCGGTCAAATGGTAGAAGCTGATATTGGGGTGATCCGGACCAGAGATGAGAACAGTACTCCATGTGTGGCCGGACCTGCGCCTTATAGAGCGCAAGTCTTTGGCCAGGTTTGAAATACTGCCTCGCTCTATTAATCACTCCCAATTCCTTCGGATTTGCATCTAATTTAAATTAAATTTGCATCTTTTGCATCTAAATTGGTTCGGACGTTACTGAGATTAACGTGCACAAATTTACAGACATACAGACATATAGACAAAATTAAAAACCATTGTTTTGGGTTCTCCTGCTTTTATAAAGGCTCCGATCATATTTTTTTTCAATATTTTCCTTGTACAGAAATCAATCAGTGACAATTTTATTATTGGTGTTGATAATTTCTTTTTACAATTTAATTTCAAGTTAGAATCGCCAAAGTCTTAAGTCTTGGCAATTCTAACTTGAAATTTAGTTTCTGAAACTCTAACTAGAAAATAAAATAAAAGGTATGTAAGTAGAATATTAAATTTCTACTTTTATGTTTAAATTTTAAGAAATAAATCATGATGAAAATGAAATAAAGTTATTCTAAAGAGCAGAAAACCTTAAATTGGTAACAAAGAATATTCTGTTCTCAACAGACCTTTATTCCTTGAGGACTATTAAAAAATCTCATAACAAAAATCATCTAGTTTATTTGTTTAGTGTAAACAGCTAGCTTTTCATTATCTGTCAAACAAAATGAGTTTCTTTTTCTATGTTGAAGCTCAGCTTTTAGACTGTTTGTTTGTAAATAAAAAGTTACCTGGAATATTCAGATTAATGCAATTAGAGAAAAGATTACATTACATATATATTGATATTTCTGTTCCATGTTTTTGAAATATTAAATTGAACATAAATATTGCATGTTTAAACTTATCTTGACACTATATGCAATGTCAAGATACTTTAACAAATGTTATTGTAAATAATACATTATCTTATAATTTTCAGCAATATATTATTTGAGAAAACACCAGGAAGTTCTAAGCTCAGTTCTAAGTTCTTAATCATTAAGCAAAACTTTGCAACATAGCTTGTTTGGGGCATCGGAGCCAAAATTCAATTATTAATTATCCTGACTTCACAGTTTTTTAAATGTTATCGAGAAATGTCATCACTTATGAGCGTCTTTATTAACTGTAAGGTAGTAAGCGTACTTTTTATTATTGGTCTTAAATTTCTAACTTAACATGAGTTAAACCCTATACTATGTGACATAGCTGATGCCAAATTCATACTTATGTTACTATTTTAAGAAGACTATGTATTATATAATAGCGTGTAAAGTCCATACTATACAGCCACGCCAATAAGGTCTTAAGGTATACTGTTAATAATGTTGTGTATGTTCTTGTAGCACAATCTGTTGTTTAATCAAAAAAATTGACACTTTCACTTCCCTTGTTTCGGAGAATAGTGTGATATAGGGGCCTACCATGAACTCTTTAAAACTATCATAGTTATAAGACATTTCGTAGCAATATTACAATAATATTACTTTGACTCGTACCATGAACTTTATAAAACAATATTGTTTTATTCCTGCTTAGTGACGTAAATGAACGAATGCTTTTCTATTACTGCAATAGGAGGGAATGAGACAACACTATTATTTCGTATAGCTTAGCGTATTATCTTTGTTTAGACATTCCATTGTCACTATACCTGTATATTAAACTACTACAACAGGTTTACTAATTTAAACTAAATAAGGTAAGTGTTGTGTATGAAGGTATGCTTAATTTACTTGTTTATTCTTGTTGGCAGAATAAGATTAGCTAAGTGAAGGTAGTTGGCGCCAAAATATATTGTAATGTCATGTTTGTGCTCCTAAGCTCAATATATGTGTTTTCCTTAAAACCGTATTTTATTTAGACTTAACAGTGGCGACGATTGATAAATTGGAACTATGAAAGGTAAATCAGTGAAATTTCAAGAGTTTTATGTGAAGAGTGATAATTGGGACAGTTACATTGACCGGCTTAATTATTGTTTCGAGGCTAATAGTGTAACCGATGACGCCACCAAAAGGGCGAATTTCTATACGATATGTGGTACTGAAGTGTTTGAAACTCTTCTCGCGTTAATAACGCCTAGGAAATCTAACGAGGTGACATTCAGTGAAATTGTCTCGATACTTACGAAACATTTTAGTCCGAAACCGAACGAGATTTCTGTGTCGTATAAATTTTACAATCGTGTTCAAAGGCAAGACGAGTCGGCATCAGACTATATCGCACAGTTGAGGAAAATTAGCAGTGGGTGTAATTTTTCTGACTTAAATCGTATGCTTCGCGATAGATTAGTGTGTGGCATGAAAGACAATAAGTTGCAGTTTGAGTTGCTCAAAAGAGATGGTTTACAATATAAGGACGTAGTGGAAGCTATGTTATCATCTGAGAGCGCGGGCAGGGACGCTTGTATGATGCAAGGTATCTCGTCGCCGGCCGCCATTATGGCGCCACCGCCCGCGTCGGAACCCATGGAAGTAAATGCGGTCAAACCTAAAGCTAATATTCGCCTTTGTTATCGATGTGGTGAACGCCACGGCGGTGAATGCAGGATTATTAACGCTGTATGTCACTATTGCAAGAAGAAGGGGCATATTGAGAAAATATGCTCGGCGAAGAAAAAAATATATTCTAGAAATGTAAACTATACTAATGATGATCATGAAGGTGACCCAATGCTGAATGGCATTTACAATGTGGAAAGTTCTCGGATGCGTGTCCCTGCATTCGAGTTGAAGGTGTTGATAGAAGGTGTGCCAGTATTGATGGAGGTGGACTCGGGCGCCGCTTTCTCATTGTTGAACCAGAGCACGTGGGCGCGGTTGGGGGCGAGCGCGCCGCTTCAACCGCTGTCCAACAGGCTATGCGCGTGGAATAACTCACAGGTGCTCGTGCTCGGTCAGGCGACCGTGCACGTTCAGTTTAAAGATATTAAATGTAACCTTAGTATTGTTGTAGCGAAGGGGTCAGGACCCAACTTAATTGGTCGTAATTGGTTTTCGGCTCTTAATATTACTGTAAATGTAAATTCCATTTCCGAAATTGATATGTCGGCGACAAATTTGATACTTGATAAACATAAAGAGGTCTTCAGGGACGGACTCGGTACCTACCGTGGGAAACCGGTTTCGATACCGTTAAAAAAGGACGCAGTACCTAAATTTTTAAAAGCTAGGCCAGTACCATACGCGATTAAAGATAGGGTCGTCAAAGAAATAGATCGGTTAGTAGGAGAGGGAGTACTACGTTCGACATCTTTTTCTGATTGGGCTACTCCAGTCGTTCCGATAATTAAGAAGAATGGTGATATCCGTTTGTGTGGAGATTACCGCAGCACGGTCAACCAGGCGACCGAGTCGGATACCTATCCGATGCCAACCGCGAGCGAGGTATTTGCTTCAATTTCAGGGGGACGATACTTCACGACGCTCGACCTCGATCGAGCATACACACAGGTTGTAGTAACTGAGGATACAGCACGACTTTTAACTCTAAACACATGTCAAGGTCTCTTCACGGTGCATAGATTGGCGTTCGGTGTAAAGGCATGTCCAGGTATTTTCCAGCGACTAATGACGGCGCTCTTGGCGGGAGTAGAGGGCGTGGCGGTCTTGATTGATGACGTCATCGTCAGTGGACGCATTATGTCGGAAATGACTCAGCGTTTGAACATTGTGCTGGAGCGTATACAAAGAGCAGGGTTACGCCTCAATCGGAATAAATGCAAGTTCGCACGAGAGCGTGTTGAATTCTTAGGGTTCGTTATTGATGCTGAGGGTATACATCCAGCGCCGAGTAAGGTAGAGTCAATAGTACATGCACCGGAACCTAAAAATGTACAGCAATTACAGTCCTTCTTAGGACTATACAACTTTTACGAGCGGTTCATACCTCATAAAGCTACGGTGCTCGAGCCTTTACATAGACTTCTTGACAAGACCAAAGACTGGCAATGGACAAAACAGGAACAAACTAGTTTTGACACGGCTAAACGTTTGTTATCTTGTGACTTGACTTTAGTGCTTTTTGATTTAGACAAGCCATTAGTATTAACTTGTGATAGCTCCGAATATGGCGTGGGTGCGGTATTGTCTCACGTGATGGAAGATGGCCAGGAACGCCCTGTGGCGATGGGTTCTAGAACACTGCATAAGCATGAGCGTCGATATTCTCAACTCGACAAAGAAGCCACAGCTATCATGTTCGGGTTAAGTAAGTTTCACAATTACTTGATGGGAAATATTTTTACCGTAGTAACCGACCACAAACCGTTGCTTGGTATATTTGACCCTAAGCGGCCTATACCTAATGTTTTATCACCCCGCCTGACAAGAATAGCACTAGCTCTGACTTCTCATAATTACGATATAGTATATAAGCCGGGTGAACAAATCGCCCATGCGGATGGTTTGAGTCGTTTACCACTCCAGGTCCCTGAAGAGTCAGAAGCCAAATTTTATGACATTTTACTCATGGCTGAGACTCCAGAAGATTTTCCAATAGACGTAGAACAAATTATTGTAGCTACTAAACGTGATAGGGTTTTGTCACGTGTCGTTAATTATATACTCAGTGGATGGCCAGATAGAATAACAGACGACCTTATTCGGCCGTACTGGTTACAGAGGAAGGAAATGTCTATACATGAAGAGTGTATTTTGTTAGGATGTCGCGTGGTGGTACCGCCATCATTGCGCGAGACAGTATTGAGTGCCTTGCATAAGACTCACAGCGGAATCGTGCAAACTAAAGCCCTCGCAAGAAATTATGTTTGGTGGCCTGAGCTCAACAGTGATATCGAGACGATGGTACAGAACTGTGAGATATGTTTACAACATAGACATATGCCTCCGAGGACTACATATGAGTGGATCACTCCAGCCAAACCATGGTCACGTATTAATATAGATTTCGCAGGACCTTTCAAGGGGAGAAATTTTCTTATTATAGTAGATGCTTATTCCAGATGGCCTGAGGTGTTTATGGTTAATAATATGACTTCAGCAATTGTTATACGCCATCTCAGGAATTTATTTGCTACCCATGGACTTTGTGAAACCATCGTATCTGATAATGGAACACCATTTGTTTCAAATGACATGGAACAATTTTTAGGTGCTAATAAAATCAGACATGTTAAAACAGCGCCTCACCATCCAGCTACTAACGGTTTAGCCGAAAGGATGGTACAAACAGTTAAGGATAAATTACGCAAGATGGAAAATTTATCTTGGGATGTTAAAATACCTAATATGCTACTGGGCCTGCGTACATACCCGTGCGCAGCGACGGGTAAAAGTCCTGCGGAGCTTTTAATGCACAGACGATTAAGAACTTTACTCGATGCAATACATCCGAATGATAGGCAGCGCAGGTTAAAAGAACAGCAAATTATCAGAAACAGTGAGAAGAAACATAGACAGACGGATGTAGGACAGCCTGTCATTTATCGAAACTTTGGTAGCGGTGCAAAATGGTTACCAGGTAAGGTAGTTAGTAAAGCGGGTCCGTCCAGCTACCGAGTTGCAACTGAAGACGGTTCAGTTATTAGTAGGCATATTGATCAATTGGTCAAACGTAAGGCTGCAGGAGACGTACAAGATGAGGAAGGCAGAGAGAGGTATGCAGTGAGAGAGGATGATAGGAATGACGTAGAAAGGTTAGATGAAAGTGAAGATTTGTGTGAACAGGACAGTCAGGAAATTATAGAGATACCGAGTCCGGACCAGTGGGCAGAAATGTTAGGTATACCAGTTGAACCTGAGTCAGGGTATTCAGGAGGTAAAGTTAAAAATAAATTGAATTTACATAATAAGTTACCATATGGTCGACCTGATAATTGTAATTTCTTGGTATAGCAATACTTAAATTTATACAAAGTGTTCCTAAATAAGTAAACCTAATATGATGTTTTGTAAGTTTTGTTATGGTTGATTGTTTATCAGTTTTGTTAAAATAATTATCATACTTGGGGGAAAGGTATGTTGTGTATGAAGGTATGCTTAATTTACTTGTTTATTCTTGTTGGCAGAATAAGATTAGCTAAGTGAAGGTAGTTGGCGCCAAAATATATTGTAATGTCATGTTTGTGCTCCTAAGCTCAATATATGTGTTTTCCTTAAAACCGTATTTTATTTAGACTTAACAGTAAGAGACATGTGAAGTATTTGATTGAGGTTAAGAACCTTTTGGCGTAATGTACGGTACTCTGTAAATTACTGTCATTTAACTCCATGTCGGTTTAATAAGGATTCTTTGACATAGAGCATGCATATTAAAGCCTGTGCGGAGAACATCTTTATGTAATAACGTACCTAATGGATATTGTACAATAAAGGTATATTCTTAAGGGTACTTCTAAAACAATGTATATACTTTTTAAAATTCCATATTCCCTTGCAGTAGTGCTCCAAAACAACCCAAATCATACAATAATTATTATTCATACAAACATAGATTTTTAGGTTTATTCTAATTATAGTCGAAACTGCTCGTTGAGATGAATGAGATTGGGCTTACACTATTAAGTGTGATTAATAAAATTAATTTACAAAATATTACAGATAAAAATAACTGGGAGTTTAATTATTTTGTTTTTGTGTGTGATGAAAACTTTTTTGTTTTAAAACATGTATGAGAACTTTTCGATTACTAGTAATTGTTTCTCAAGAGCCGAGAATACAAATAAATTAACGATTAATTTAGTTAAAGTTAAGTTCGTTAATTTGCATAATAGAATAATATCATCGTTGCTAATTTACTATAAAGGAGGTAATAGTTTAAATTAAACTGTTTACTTTATTCGTTTTCTATTTTTAACTTTAAATATCTCTTTGTCTATTTTTTCCTTCCCTCTTACAACATGTCAGAATAAAAGAGTGAACTACATTCCTTCAATACTCTAAGTTTCTTTAACTCTAAAGCTATTTTTCATTATGTTTAAATAAAAAGCAATTTATTTTCTTGATTGACAATACTTGTATTGTTATTTATATTAAGCTAAATATTGTGTAAAATGTAATAAACGAATTAATAATTGTGAATAACAAGTTTAACTTTCACGTAATTACGTAACGTACAACGTACGTATAACGTGCAATTAAAATTTTATATTTTAAAATAGATCTTAAAGAATAATATATTTTTATATGTTATTCTATTGAAATATTTTTTTATAGATAATTTATAGAGAACTACTGATTTGTTATTGGACACATTACTACCTCCTCCCAGCGACTTTATCCACTCATCCACACTCAGACTTAAATCCCAAAATATTTACTAAAAGTACTTTACTCGCTTAAATGACAAATGCTTTGTTCGTTACCTGAGGTTAAAAAAAAATAATTAAAGTTATTGTTTTGTGGGATAATGGTATAAATGTTATACATATTGACTTCTATACTAACTTGGATCGATTACAGATTACCCTTATATAGGTAAATCAGTTAGGAGTGAATAAGTTTTATCTATAATTGCGTTAAAATATTAGACGCAAAAAATGAATATCTTATGAATTTAATACATTATAAAAATATTATCGATTAACCATTAACCTCTCCACCCTGGATCATAGGCAATAACTAAAACAAGTTTTTATATATTATATCATTTTTCTTGTGGTACACGAGTATGAGAATTCGTCTTGGAATATTTTAAGAAATAATTCAGAATTATGAAGTATTTTGCTAATGTACGATATGCGAAAGTTACTGCTTTCATTCGTTATTTTCTTAAAAAGTTAACCGATAAAATGTTTACTAACACAATATCAAAATATTAAATTAACTTATTAAATATTTAGTGTTCGATACGTCATGGGTAAAGGTTATCTTCATCAACATAATCACCAAAAAAAACGCCTACTTCCATCTTAAAGACCGGAAACACTTTGATGATTCTTGTAGTCTTCGAAGCTGGTTTGAACTCTTATAATCTAAAAAAAAAGGAACATTGGTTCATTGTCATATTATAGTGGATAGAACGGAGGGTTCCCGCTGATTATGCAGTTTTCTGGATGAAATATAAATTTCAAAGTAATTTTTTTTGTTTTATTAAAGAGTAATAAAAAATTAAGGTATGCTTTACAGGATTTAAAATGCTTATATACTATTTTAAGCCACTGGACAGCTATTTTCTCATGTCATTCTCCTCTCTCTTATTCGGTCTAACTCTGTTTCTGTCACTGTCTATAATTGTTGTCAATTTTTCTATCTTCTCTTTTATTATACGGCCTCTCCATCTTCACCTCAGATGTTTGAAAGTTGTTTTACTTTATATTTCCTTATTTATTTTAGCTTCTATTTTGCTTTTGTCGAATTCCTTTTAAACATTTTTTTTCCATTTACTCTGTCAATAAAATTCAAAATTCAAAATTCAAAATTCAAAAT
Organism: Napeogenes inachia; assembly: GCA_959347355.1. Lineage (NCBI taxonomy): Eukaryota > Metazoa > Arthropoda > Insecta > Lepidoptera > Nymphalidae > Napeogenes > Napeogenes inachia. The sequence continues at coordinate 19,837,896 of OY365797.1, forward strand.
ATCTTTATTCAAGTAGGCATTTACATGCACTTTTGAATCGTCAATTACATTAAATTGGTCAGTATAGTCAGTCTGTGAGTAAGCTACCACCAGCTCGGAATGCTGTTCTGCTGAGAAGAGCTGGCCAGAAACTCAGCAGTTGCTCTTTTTAAATAAAATTTAACAATGTTTGACTTATAAATTATAACATCAACCCTGCAAATGAGTCAATGACCCAAGTTCCACACATTTCGATCAACCAAAAACTCTTGAATGTTATAGTAAGATTTATTTAATAATATACCTTTAATTTTAGATTTGAAACCAAGAAAAGGAAGATCTAAGATATCTTGTGGAACCTTATTATATATGCGTATACTCAAGCCCATGAAGGATTTCTTAACTTTTTGAAGTCGACATTTAGGCGTTACGAGCCTATTTTTATTTCTTGTATTGATTGTATGTCTGTCTTACTTTTTTAATTGCAAAGACGGCTGAGCTAAGTTTGCTTGCGAGTGTCGAGAGATGGGGGTTCCACTGGAGCTTTTTATCTAAAGTTATACCTAAGAATGTTATCGAGTCAGTCAGTTCTAACACTTCATTGTTAAGGAATAAACTACAATCTTGACTTTTTACATTAGGAAGTGTAAATTCCATGCATTTAGTTTTCTTAGTATTTAATACCAAATTATTAATTTCAAACCAATGAAGAACACGTGACAGAGCACAGTTACCTTTGTCAAAATTAGCATTATTACGATCAACTTTAAAAATAAGTGAGGTATCATCAGCAAAAAGTACAATGTCACATAGTCCTTTTACGTAAAAAGGCAAATCATTAATATAGAGTAAAAATAAGAAAGGGCCTAGAATAGATCCTTGTGGAACACCCATTTTTAGGTGAGATCCAACCGATTTACAATTATTTACATCAACCGTCTGAACTCTTTGATTCAAGTAAAAGGCAATAAGATCAAGCGCAGCACTACGCACACCATAGTGATTAAGTTTGCAAAGTAATTTTTGATGGTCCACGCAATCAAAGACTTTAGATAAATCACAAAACACCCCGATTGCATTCTGTGACTTTTCCCATGCGTCCTAAATGTGCTTAAGAAACGCGGCACCCGCATCAGTTGTTGATTTGCCTTTGGTGAAACCATATTGTTCACTATGCATGATTTCATTGCTACAAACAAATTTTGACATTTGGTTTAGTATAATTTTTTCGAAGATTTTACTTAAAATAGGTAAAATAGAGATAGGTCTATAATTTCCGGGTTCTAGTCTATCGCCACTTTTGAACAAAGGAACTACTTTACTATTTTCCGAAAGTACCAGTTTCAATACATTTGTTAAAAATTAAGGATAATTGTGGAGCAATATCATTTATAATACTTATTAGTAATTTTACTGACATACCCCAAAGATCACCGGTTTTTTTCATATTTAGATTTCTAAAAGTTTTAACAATTTCATATGATGTAACAGGTTTCAAAACAAAACATTTATTACTGACTCTTACGTTATTCGTCAATTCGACGATTGCATCACACGGTGAAGAATTTAAATTACGCGTGACTGTTATAGGAATTTCGTTAAAAAAGTCTCAAAAATAGCCGCCACAGTTGAATTTGAATTTATTTCAATATTATCAATTTTTAACTTAATAGGTCCATTAGCAGCCCTATTTTTCCCAGAACCACTAGATAAAACATCCCAAGTTGCCTCTATTTTATTTTCTGAGTTTAAGATTCAAAAACTTCTTATGTAAATCGACTTAGCTTGTATGCAAACGGTCTTAAATATTTTAGAAAAAATCCTAACTTTATTCAAGAATACCGGATCTTGATTCCATTGCCTCTCACTATATAAATCATATAACTTATCTCTACTTTTATATTTTCCCACGGTAGCCCAATCACTAAATTTAAGTTTTAGGTATTTAGTCATAGTTTTTGCCTTAGTTTATCTTATTTTTTTATATAATTATTCATTGTATTCAAACATTTAGGCCTCCCTTCTTTTCTAAGTTGTTTGTTATTATGTATGTTATTCTTTGACTTTTCATTTTCGTGATTAATTAAAAGAGAAAATTTTTGACCTCAGTGGTCTGAACTTAAATTCGTCATTATCGTCTCTTTATAAATGTTACAGTGACAGAACACATACTCTATACCAGTTTCATCGGTTTGTAAAATGTCAAGCAAATCTTTTTGCGAATAATCAAAACTTTGCTGATGACAAACATTTAACTTTAGGAAGCTATCTTTGAACCTGTAATTAACCAAGTTCCTCCGAACCTCTCCGACTATAATAACTAGTTTCATTGAGATTGACCTTTGTAAATATCTTTGCAAACAGACACAGAATTGCTGGCCAGTTTGCTTAACTTTACAGTTTGTTTAATTTAATGAACATTGGCTCGACAAGCAATATCGACTATATTTCCTTAATGTATTTCTAGGAATTCCTTAAAGGTATCGCAAAATTGCAATCATCCATATTGTAAAAATAATTCTATGACATGATGATTACGATATAAAATGTCTATATACCACTCAGTATGTAATAAAAGGTATATACTTAACCCATGGATAACATTTTTTATTATTTTAGGCTCTAAGGCTAGAAACTGTGGACCTGTTAAAAATACGAAACCATGGTAATTAATGTGTGCCATCTTTATAGTCCTGCAGGGCTATTGCGTATCTTTTTTGACAGCTAAAATGAAAATCACTATCAGTAAGCGCAGACATAATGGTTGTCAAACAACTAATTTCGTATTATGTAACTATAGTGACAAACTGCCATGACGTCACAGCCATCGAATAGCTTTGATGGCCACCGTTAATCATTTGACAGATAAATTTGTATCGATACTCTTAAAATTGGTATTCTGTAACGCTAGTGGCTATCAAACATATAATCACCTAATTTGTCGGGGAAAATATCTAATGTAAATATGACAAGAAAATCTTTAGCATAATCTAATAGTACTGAAGTTCTGAGACCTCCAAGTATTTGTTATTATATAATAAAAGTAAGAATTATATTACAAACTTAATATAGAAATTAATTATTAAAAAAGTATTTTATAAGAGCTACGAGAGAATATTTTATAAATAAGTGACATACATTTATAACATATTATTGTTAATTATAAAAATAAAATTTTATTCGTATTGACAAAACTATAATTTTGTTTAATTTGTTGTTGTACTTTATATTTATTTCTTAAACTATGTACAAATATCTTAAATCTGTTACGATACGGGCAACTTAAATCTTTAGAAAGATTGTGGACGTTTTAAAAAATATTAGATAATGCTTAATTGATGTTTAAGCTATTGGTTTGTCTTCATATATTTATTTATTTACAAAACTTCGTAAACTTTACACACGAGAAAATACTTCTCAAGAAATTGAAATTGAACCTAAATAATACTTTATTTTACTGCTAATTATGATACACATGTAAAAAATTGAAAATTCGAGACACACAAAAACCTCCAAAATAAAAAAGTTCTCTAAGGCATTCACAGTTAATACTATTCTAAAGTCATTTTTGATTTAGAAGCATTAAGTCGATTGAAACTAGTCATGTCAAATGGTACTATAAAAGAAACCGTAAACTGATAACCACTCACTGTAATACGTAATACCAATTTGATGACAGCCTCAGTGACCTTCAAGGTTCGGTTTGCGTCTCGTGCTTGATGGTCATTAGAAAAGTCAAAGCCCTGTCAAAGTCGAATAGCCCTGCTGGAAGTCCTAACAATGTGAAAATATCACCTTTTTAAATAATTCTTAAAAAACTATACAATTCCTACTAAGAAAAAGGTTGAAATCTACTAATCTTACTATACTAAAATCTACTTAAAAAAAGGTTGATTCTTGTTTTTGCCTTACAGAATATGACTTAATTTTTAAACCAACAGAGTTTCTTAAAATCGATAAAAATTTAAGAAACATGTTTATTGATTAAATTTAATAACTAAAATAAATAAATAAAGCAACTGATCACTGGCTATGGATAAATTAATTTGCAACACTTAAATTGTATCTTCATTTTCTTATTTCAAATAACAATTATTATTCAATCAAAGGCTTATATAATGTTACGATATAATAAAAATTAAATGTCTTCATACTTCTTTTTAGTTTAACCTATAGCTAAATATATATAAATGATTTTAACATAGCTAAACGAACCGATGGCCGTTGACTTCCACTCGATGGACAGACGGTCAAGTAAGGGTCGCAAGGGACAGCTTTTAAAATCGTCTGTATTGGTAATGCATTACGGAGGCTTATGTCCAGCAGTAGACGGTAGTTGACCGATGATGATGTCATCATTAAATCAATTGACTTCGAATAGCCGTAACGACAACAACAAATGATTTGAAAACTTTATCATTTTGACAGATCCAAATTCTCTAGTTATATTATGTTGATATTCCTACTCGTATCAACCTAACTTTGTAGTGAGTTTCAATAAACTTTATTACCCCAGAGCTTCAGAGCGGGTAATTCTAAAGTTTAGGATTGAACTCTTGTTATTGGTAGCCAAATATATATTAAGATCTTGATCATTATGGGGATTAGTAAATAGGTTTTATTTTCTAGTCACTTTTTATCCCCGGATAACTCTTAACTAGCTAAGTTACATTTGGAATAAAACATAAAAAAAAACTCTGAATACTAATTTCTATTTTAAACTCAGGATTAATCAGCTTAAGGATTATTTTAGGCAAGTTTAGAGATAGTATGTAATATTATTGATTAAAATCACTTTGCTAGTAATATTATTATAAGCCATACATTTTGAAAGGGATTTAGATGTAGCTACATTATAGATCTTATGTTGTGTGTATCATCTTTACACATAATAAAGTTGGTGTAGGAATACCGATGTGTTTATAATGTGCATGTAGACTTTATATTTTCTCTTTATATTTATATAATTGTTACATATCCACATCTCTTTCTTGAATGTAAAAAGAATTTTTCTTACTTATTTGTAATAAAAAATGTTAACATGGTATTTGTGTACATTAAATATATTACAAAAAGCTTTTCGAGATACTAAATTTAAGTAACTGATAAAAGTTTTTAAATACTAATTTAAATAATATATTTAAATGGGGTTTTGTATATTTTCTCACAAAAAAAACTAGCCTACTAACGAATACTAGCCTAATAATTAATGATTCCATTCCTAGAAGTTTAAAAAGTTGAGATGCTTAAGGAGGTTAAGAATATTAATAAAAGAGTAGGAGATGTAAGAAGAAGATTCAAAATATGAGAGTGCAATATCTTCTATCACTATAGAAGATATTGCACTCTCAGATTTTGAATCTTCTATAGTAAAAGAAGATATTGCACTTTCATATTTTGAATCTTCACTCTGTGGTATGACAACTAACGACTAGACACAAGAAAAACAAAATATATATGTATAAACATTAAATTCAATGTAGACATAAAATAAAAAAGGCCTATTTAAAAACTTTCTTCTGACTTACAAAGTTTTTCTTTCAGACTCCCTTCATGAAATAATTAGATGTTTAATTGTATGTACCTAATATTTGATCATAAAAATTTTGTACAACCGTTTGTTTTAATATATCATAAATGTATATAATCAAATAAATAATTTAATCTATTCTAACACGCGCCACAGAGCGGGTCTGTCAAATAGTCAAATAGTTTATGTTGACTCAAGCGAACTAAACACACAATTATGCCCCTATGAAGGATATAAATTACACATAGACACGCCGGATGGAACGTCAAGATACACACTAAAACTCATAAATAGAAAGCCTTAAGCTATGAACCATGATATTCTTAGACATTGACAGAAAAACTCGTTCTTAGAAATACTCACCAACGTTTTCTATTGAGTACTTTGATTTTCTCTTTATAACCTGATGCTTTGCACTTTATGCTCACTTTCTACTTTGTACTCACTAATAATCAACTCTGCGATCGCGGGATAAGGACTCCTTTAGAATTTTATAAAGCCATATTAAAAACGATCGTTATTTTTATTTCCAAATGAATGCAAACAGAATTTTTAAATATGAATTCTAGTAATTAAAGGAACATTTATTTTAAAAGTACTTTTTAATTTTGCTCCTAGTTCTTAAATAAAAATCCTTTTAAAACTCTCTAACAGGATTAACTTCCGTATATATTTATATATGTAATATAAACCAATATAAAGTTAAAATTGAAATGGATACGTGAGTAGAATCCATGAAATAGTTTTATTTAATAACTTTAAAAATACAGTATTTCATGATATATCATTATTTAAACCACAGGAGTTAACCACGTACGGCCGTGGTCAAAGCCAAAATAGTCGAAATGACAGGCAAATAAAAGGTATCCAATACCTATATCGTATGCGTTAAATTCCGTTTTTTAAATAATTAGCTCTATTAAAATGAGTACTGCTTGTGAAAATCTTAGGAGATATGAAATTTTATTGCTTAAGACTGACAATAGGTTTAAACTTTACGTAAGTGACGTGGGAATCGATATACTCGTACAATAACTAAAAATTACGGTTCAAATGAATGCTCTCATATCTTCGATCAATAATACTAGCTAAATACTACTATACTACATAAAAGTAGAAAAAAGGCCAAAAAAAAAAATTAAGTATCATTGACGTCTAACATCAAATCAGTATATTTTATTGTTTAGCAAACCAAGACGACAATTACCAAAATTGTAAAAATGTAGTTGTTTTATGTAACATTATGTTCAGAACTTGTCACTTACGTATTTAAGAGTCACTTTTTCATAAAAGAGAGATCGATTCATGTAATATAAAATTAAATTTTTGAAGGACATTTTAATAATTATTAAATTATTAAAATGTCCTTCTGCATACACATTCTACAAATGTTATTTAGTTATAATGTTAATAAGGTTTTAAGAATTTTAATAAACAAACAAAAACTAAATACTTCTAAGTATTTTCTTTGAAAGTGAAACGAGAAAAGAGAACATTTCATATTAAAATGTAAGAAAAAAATTACTGAAGAATGAATGTTCAACGGACGTGGTTTACTATTTCATTTCGACATGTTGTAAAAAGAAGTAAATAAAAGTCGAGGAGGCATTTATAGTAACAAAATAAACAGAGTAATAAAATATAAATGAATATGTCTTTATTTTTACGATAAAAGAGTGCTCTGGCAACTTCACCGCACATCAAACGTAATTTGCTTAGTTAAATTTTCTATATAAAATACATTTTGTTTCTCATAAGGGTATAAAAGATATTGTTTACAAAAAAATTATATGGAAACAGGCAATAATATTACAAGTCAAAAATAAAACTTTAAAAAACTATTTTATACAAACTTTTATTGTGCGTTTTTTATACCACTGTTGTGAGAAAATGGTTTTGAAGCATTAAAATGGTATTTTAAAATATATAATACATATTTTTCTTTTTAAAAAAAAAATATAAATATGTTAGCTATATTAAGCTGAATATTTTTTTTTATTCCGTTATTTAAAAAATCTTTTTTATATTATTTAGTATAATTTAAATAAATAGCATATTTATACAATTAAAAATAATGTAAATATGCAAATGTTAAAGATCCTATATGGTCTACAACATTGATATTTTTAAAGTCTTTGTTTAAAACAGCAATATCGTAAGACTTAAGAGTTTTCATTTAAATGCTAAACACCGTTAACGTAAGCTCTAACGTTACTCTGAAGTAATTTATATAGACATAAAGATTAAAGTCACTGAACGATTTCTTTGTTTACCTTCCTATCTTTAATGTTTGAAACTTGGGAACAATCGTTTTTAAATTCGTATTCTCTTATAACATATAATATAATTCGTGACCTGTTGTAGGTTCGAATCCTGCCCGTGTATCGATGATCATTGGATATTACTTAAATCTTAAATAAGTTTAACATAGCTTGACATGTTCATAGACAATTTCCAAAGATATACAATAGTTACCGATATCACATTAATCAAGATTTGTTTTAGTAATTTGAATTACCATGTCTATTGAAAAGAATCATTTGCCGAAGGCTCAACATAGATGGCAGATTGTTTACGTTGTGCTCGTAATTGTACAACGTAAAGAACTGGAAACAAATATGTTTTGAATTAGACGTAAGTACTAGTTACAAATATGATTTGAAGTAGACGTAAGTAGTTAATAAGACGTTAGTATTTAGTAAGTACAATACATAGGTATGTCAAACAAACTGTTCATTTCATTTGTAAATGGCAACCCTGCGAAGCTCGCGCTGGTTTTATATATATATATAACAATATATGCAAAGATACGCCTACCACGATATAACATACTTTGTCCGATAATAGACGTTAAGAGGGTTAAATAATAGTCATACAGGTTCTAGTTAAATGAATACGCCCGTAATGAAATCCCAACTATTTGCATATTTAGAGACAGCGTCGTGAGGGTAGAATAATAACCCGCACCTTCATTACTGAATCTATTTATATTACAACGTTTTAGCTATGAATTTAGAGTCAATCAATCTAGTAACTTTCTGGTAATTTCTTTCTTTTCTCAAAGAATTGGACTAGCAATCCCTAGGCTAAAAAAATGTTGGAACATAAACAATTAATCCTAACAGTAGAAATGTAAAAACATGGTAAGGGTTTGGCTGATTTAAAATATATTAGTTTGGATAAACGTAATCGTTGTAATTGTATTATTGTCCAAAAAAAAATGGTTTCTGAAATGATAAATGGGTTAATTTGGAATGTAAGTTAAATTATTATTAAGTTGTTTTTTAATGAAAATTTACATTTCAAATAGAACTTTTGTTTCGCAAAACCTTTTCCGAAAAAGCATTGTGATTATGGAATTCCTATCAATCCATGTATTATCATGGTATTTAAATAAAACCGAAGCTTATTATCTGTTACAAGCATAAATTAAATTTATTAATATATCTATTTGTATTCTATATACATACTTTTATTACACGTTTGTTTTTTTGTAGTTATGTATGGTATAATATATACGTTCATATATTATATATATGAATGTATATATTATATTACCATTTTGTATTTGTAGAATAATATAGAAATATCTTTGTACTCAGACCTCTATACTGTTAACACTCATATGTAGCTGGATCTTTTTTATATTGTAATTAAAGGTATATGCAATAAATAAATAACACAGATTTTTTTATATTTCTGTTGTCTATTGTGACATTATTTACTAATATGAAAAACAAAGACCATAAGAACGTAAGATGGCATAGTTGAGCCGCAATTTTGCGCACACACGTGAAAGCGTTTGTAATATTGTGGTGTTCTTCATCTTCGTTAACTTTATTATAAGTTACGGCTATGACGGTTTAATATAGGATGTCGTCTGTACACTGATGTTAAACTGACAGAGTTCATCAACACGTGATATGGCAAGGTGAAACCATCATTTTGTTTATTACAATGCCGCCCTCAGCAGTCAACATATTTATTGTCGCTATATCATTACTAAAACGTTCTATAAACTAGCATATCTATAAATGTTAAGTTTATCATTTTAATAAATATAGTTTAAAATTATTTGAACATATATTCTAAATGTATCTAATTTTCTTTTATTATTTAAAGTATTCTTCTGTTGAGGGAATACAATTATAAAACTTAGTTTATTTGAGAGTTCTCAGATCAATTATATATAACGAAGTAAAATCCTGTCGTGGTTTGTCAAAGAGATGTTATTCAGTTCGGTAAGCGGAAGTCTATCACAGTTATAATAAAACAGATTTAATGAAATAAATTTCAAATGAGCTCTGCGAACAAAGTTGAACAAAGTTATCTAATTTATTTTAATTACTCTACATCTAAAGACAAGGATGACATATATAATATGATAATCATATTAAGAGATATACTAAGGAATAATTATATTATTATTACTGTTTAGTAGATTTAAAGTAAAACTAAAGTTCTATAAAGACTTTTATAACCATAAAGTTATTTTAGAATGTCAGGCGAAAAAACTATGATCATTGGGAATAAAACACAAACAACTAATATTTAATAAATGAAAATAAAAATATATATAAAGATCAATTTTATTTAAAATAAAAAAAAATGTGGACTTTTGGGTCATACGACTGAAATAAAACTACTTTAGATCTATCTATATGTTTGTTTATTTACCAGTTTTGTATTTGTATACATGTATAATAAATACATGTATACAGTTATATACGAAACGTAACTATCTGCGCCGTCAAATCCATGTGGCCGAATTTTCTTCTTTTACATCACATCTTACAATATTATTGTCTTTCCACTATGTATCTTCACATACAACACTCACAATATCCCTATTCTGTAATTCAACCGAAGCGTGTAACCGATAGCGCAAAAAGGCGAGTTATGCTGTTTATCACTGGATTCCACGATGCTAACAGCTTAAATCCATCTTCCTGGTTAAAAATTTGATTTTTTTCTTCATCTCAAACTCTTTACATAAAACTCTAGAATAAAGGTGTCATTTTGTGGGTTTGTTGACCTGGGTACGGTAAAGTTAAATACGATTGGTTCTCGCTTCTAATGCATGATTGGCTCGTTTGGCATTTTATACAGCAGCAATATGTTCTTTCATCCTTTCAGCAATAGAATGCTTTATTTAGTCTATGTGGGAAGTACCGCTGTTGCAGTTTATTTTATAAACACCTGGAGTTATTAACAGTAACACTTCCTTTGATGTGCCAACGTTGTTGTTAACTTTTATAGCCGGTTTATACCCTTTAACAATGGAGCATTTAATTAAGCTGGAGCCGACTTATCTATTACTCTTTGGACACTTATGTCAAACAGTAACAGATAGTATCGGTGAATAGACAGTCTGCTAAAATACCTTAGTACCTAAGCCGACTGTCTGTTCACCTCTGGATGCCTATGTCTCTTAATGGATCGCTTCAGTAGCGTAACGCTATCTACTTTAACGATACTTTCGAGTACCTCCTGGACATGGCCCTACTCTCTCTCTAAATATTCAGAGTCACACAAATCTTAGGATCTGTTCTTGAAGGAAGTTATAAAGGTTTGCAGGTGAAGAACAGTTCTGAAGATGTCTGTTGTGTTCGAATAACAGGTTTTATAACAAAATATCACTTTATAATTTAATAAACAATAGTTGTTTTACAAACAAAATGTTAGTTTATTTTGGTTCAAAAATAATAGAAACATATTATATTCATGGATATTAAATATTAATGATTATGATAACACTTTAAGAGCCTTTAAGATAATCCCCAATTGCTTAATCAACGAGCTTCACCCAAATTTAACCCAAAAAGATAATAATATCTTTTAAGCCATGAATTTTAATTTGGATAAGGGTTTAATTAAATAACATTAATAAACATTATATAACTTCTTATAACAAAATACAATACTCACATTTTTATTTCAATTCTTTATAAATTGCTGCTTTCGTAACACCTGGAATTAAGCGTCTTAAGTTAGAATTGCTTCGAACTTCAGAATTTTTATTTAAACGCATTTGCATAATAAGACGCCAGGGAAGTATTGAAGGTAATTGAGCTAACAAAATCTGAGGTATGTATATGCTATGTCGACATAATTTAATCGATTTTTAAGATTATAAGAAATTATTTTTTCTTGGTTTTTAGCTAATCTATATTAATCTAAGTCAAGGGTCGGTAATCTGTGGCTCGCAAGAAACTCTTTGGATGTGGATTCTCTTCATAACGGACATAAGGCACAATTTGTGTCTCTCAGTAGCTTTTCACCGCATCCCTCACCAACTGTAACACGCGCCGCCAGTCGTCGACGTGTCGTTCGTCATTAATGTTTTTACATAGGTTTAAATTCGCTTTCGAAGCAAGACAGTGTAGCGTTTTCCCTAGTGATTTAGGTAGTACCAAACTCCTTTTAGAAGTAAATAATAACTGTTAAAAAATTAACAAAATACTGTTTGATATTACCGCCAAGGTGTTTTTTATTTTGCTATTTCAAAACTTTTATTATTAAAAAGTTGACATTAAAATAATGATTATAAGTATCTAATATACTTGGGGAGGTAGCAAAACTATGAAAATTATTACTCTATACATTATATTGTCAACTAAAAATCAAACAAAAACCTTAGATTTGAGAACTGTTACTATATATATATATACATATATATATATATATATATATATATATATATATATATATATATATATATATATATATATATATATATATATATATATATATATATATATATATATATATATATATGTATATATATATATATATATATATATATAAACAGAGGTATGTAGGCGTTAGCACTCAAGTTGTTAAAATTTTGCTCCAGTCTCACCAGTCAGGATGTAATAATGGTAAAGGCATACTTCTTGGACCATTACTACATCTTGAAATGACTGCAGTATAGGTCTAACTGATTTAAAAATATGAATATTACGTAAAGAATTAAAAATAAAAAGATTGCCAGTTTTAACATAAGAAAAGTTAACTACAGATACTTGTATCTGTAATTGATTTTACAATAACTAAGGCTAAATAGACATCTTGTCTTTGTGAAGCTGAATCTACGAGGTCTCTACGAGGTCGCTACGAGGAGGAGGACGCTATTTGTGCGGAAGCCGATGAAAAACATGATATTCAACATTACAGAATATATTAATATTTTATTCTGATATTAAAAAAGAATATTTAGATTTACTATTAGTAGCAGTGCAGCATTATTTAATTATTAATATGATTTATTTTATATTTTTGTTATTTCATGTACATTTAATAAACTGTTTTTGTAATTTTTAATCAATAGAAATAATAAAACAAAATATATAAATATTAAATCAAACGAAGATACAAAAAAGAAATATCAGAGATTCTTACTTTGGTCTAAATAACTATAGACGAATCGAACCTAATGATTTACCTTTTATATACTTATTTGCTACATTAATTTTATCTAAATCGGCACAAACGCATCTTTCCTTTGTTCATATTATAAGAAATCAGAAAAAAAAAAAGAAAAAAAATCTTAACAAAAAAACCGTGTACTCGTATTTCAAATTAAGATTTAGCTACAAAACTGAGATTGATCTCAAAAATTCTAAGCATTTATTTATTTTAAACATTAATTGTATAACATCTGATATTAATTTAAATAAAACTTTCTTAACGGATTTAGCTCAAGTGTATTTAGATATACATTTTGAACTGTAAATAAACACTATTTTTAAATTTCAAAAGTAGTTATTTTTAATTTTAGCACACATTCTGGTAACTAAATTAAATTAAAAAGTAAATTTAAATCGTAACAATCTAAGAAAATGCCTTCTGATATTAAGTTTTCTTGTTATAAAATTTTATCAACCAAAACTTATGTCAAACCTAATCTAACGACATTTTTTATATTACTAATTTTTCATACTTACTTCTATATTCAATAAAACATTTTTATTAATGTTGAGTTTTCAGATATTCAAAAGGAAGGTGATCAAAATGAAGAAATTATTTTTTTTTTACTCATTTGCTTTGAAAATATTTTAAAGGTCAAGTGAGTTTTTTTTTCTGTAATTTTTAACGCTACTTAAAAACGATTTTATTGATATTTTTTAACTTTGTATATCATCTATGTGTCATTATTAAATGTGTAAAATATAGTAGGAACCTGGATATGCCGAAAATATAAAATTTAAACTTTTTTTAGTCAAACTTAATACAAGAAATCTCACTCCTTCATATGCATAATATAACACAAAACCAAATAAAATTACATATACTATAAAATATGAATAATATCAAATCGTGAATCCGAATTTCTAACATAATCAAATAAAACCTTGTTCTATACTGATATACGTGTTCCATTATACGTGAGGGAATGTTTAATGTTCACAAAGGAAGACTCACGTAGCGCCTTCTTAACAAACTCCTTAGCATTAGGAAAAATGTGGTATAACTTACATTTTTTATAATTTTCTTTTAAATTGTTTATCCTGCCGTCAATTAATCCAACCTACGTTAATAGTTTTTCACTTTTCTTCAATCATTTTCACTTTACACTTTTCATTTTTTGTCAAGACCGTACCTATTAACATCTATAAACAAAATATTCTAAACTTCTTTTATATATTTTGTATTTTTTGTTTTTGTATCTTTCTGCAGAATTATATTTCCCTCAATCTTAGATAATATTTATAATAGTAAATATTTATCGATTTACACCTATACATTACAGCTTCCAGGTTTTTATTTTTTGGTTGGATGTAGCAATTATTAAACCATATTAATAAAAAAATTAAGAAAAATATGTCTATCAAAACAAAATCAGAAGATGTAATGTAGGTTATTGCTTAAAAACTCTGATATAAGTGTAAAGTTTATACCACGATGTTTCCTAACTCTTTACGCTGCTATCATCTAAACTATCAAATTGTTAACATTTTTCCAAGCTATAAATACATCAATTTACCGTAACATTTTGATTACATTTTCCTGACATTGACATATTCTGATATATTGAGGGAGCAACTGCGATATGTGTTGCGGTAACACGCAATACCGTCATCAAAATATAAAGCCAATTGTCATCAAAATATAAAGCCATTGTTTCAACAATAACCGAGAATAGTAGAAACAGAAAACAATGTTTCAATAAAATAAATTAAATTCAATAGTAGAGAAAAAAAGGTAAAGGTAACGTTATACTAAATGTTATTTTTTTTCAATATCTTTTTTTTTTTATAAGCAACGATACACAAGCTTGTGCTTTAGTAGGTAAGACTAAATCTTATTATTATAATAATTACAAATTCATAAAAACCATCGAAAATTGATATTGTATATAAACATCTAGTTATCGTGTGTAACATTGTTTTCATAAGTTTGGTGTAATAGTGATATGCCATATATTATTGTATTATATATATATATATAATATATGTCTGTATCTGTTGGCGACGGGACGGTTTCCCAGAGGTCGCGGGTTCGAATCCCTGCCCGTAACATTTTATTTTTCATTCTATATTTCCATAATAATTTCAATAAGCTTATCATGGTTATACATGTTTATAAATATTTTATATACTACTACTATTAAAATAGTAAAAAATATCATATCACATATGTCCCCGTTTTTAATAAACAAACATTAATATAGAACATTATAAAAACTATAGCAAATATTTTGGGTAAAATTTATTAACAAAATCTATCGTCAATAAATTCAAAATACATATTGATTGAGGTCATTTGATTGACGCTATCTTAATAGACGGTAAATTGAAACGCCAACATAATGGAAAAAAAATAGAAAGATGGTTAGTGGCTTCTGCATTTCGCACTTGAGTTGAAAGAGTTTTGTCTTATAATTGAAACAGTTACTTTTTTATCCAATATGAAGTTTTGTCTTTATTTTACCTCGACGCTGGATCCGAATTTCGAAAGATGCAGCATCTCGAAGTATGTGGATAGATTAAAAAGTGATATGGTTTTGTGTTTAGTAAAATTATTAATAAGAAGATCAACCATAAACGGGTATGCATGGATTTCCGGGCAGTTGTTCCCAAAGACAAGAAATTAATTTTAATTAAAAAAAATCGTATCTGAAGAGTAAATTTTACCTGATTAAGCTTTTGCAGGAACGAATGAATGCCAATATTGATTTTAGTGATGTAATAAGATGTAGTGAAAAATAACGACAGCTTATTATTAAATAAAGAAAAAAGAAGATGAAATTAAATATTTTTAATACAACAACAACTAAATGAATTTGCGAATACGATTAAAAATGGCAAATATATTAATACAATTTATTCTGATCGATATAAAAAAACGTCTGAAAAAAACAGCGTAGGCTTACGAATGTTCCATTTTCAAAATCCCTGGATAGAGGATTACATGTGTGTATGAAGAAAATCTATATTGAATCCATTTCTATCATAAAATTGTGTACCACTATGTTCTTAACTGTAATAGGGTCTTATCTAAAGCGTAGGATGTGATTCGATTTTAGGATGTGTCGTTAGAAATTCAATAAAAGCTATATTTTTACTTACAACATGCGGATTAAGTATTTGTTAAAAATATCATACTAATATTACAAATGACAATATATTCTGAGTCGAAGATTATTGTAAGGAAATATATAATTTTGATATGATCTTGAAATAGACAACTACACATAAAATAAATTTCTTTAGTTATTGGTTTTCTGACCGGATACCGATAAAGTATCATATATATAGAGAAAAAGATAGTAATTTTGTTTTTTTGTAAACAACGTGCTTTTTATAATTAAATAAATTAAAATGTAACGCAAGGAACATATACAGTCAGCACATTCTGTATTGTATATATATTTATTTTATAAAATTCTTTATTCATTTAATAAATACAATTATCGAAATGAATGTAATATCAATTTATTTAGTTGCGCTAAAAACCTCACAACACTAAAAGATTTGATGGTTTGCAAATTATATAAATTGTCAAAAATGTTTGTTATAATTATTTTTATGAGAATTTTAGCCAATTCAACTCCATTCAATTCGTTCACATTCAAATATTTTCTTTGAAGATACAATCTTATATAAAAGATTAGAATTAGGTAGTAAAAAAATCATCAAAACAATGTAATTGTTTACCCCTCTACTTATATATTGAAGACGCTTATTAATACTTAGTCAATAAATTATGGCAATAAAGTGATCGCAGGTGAGCTAAGTATAATTATAGTGCTTTTAAGTATCCGTGCTCTGCTGTGCCACCTGCTTGTAATTAATAATAATAATATCCATTAATTAGAAAAGATGAATAAATCGAAATCATTTTAGGACATATATTATATTAGGTATACAGTTAAGTTACAGATAAAATAATATACTTTGTAGTATTGAAATTCTGAAGTTCTCTCTGACAGGTTAAGGATAATAATTGTAAGTAGTATCTGTCAAAAATGTCAGTTGTATTATGTAGCGTGGGTTTTTTTTTTAATTATATTTCAGATATGTTTTTAAGGAACATGTTGGCTCATAAAAATTTGGAATAAAGGCAGCATATGGGAAACGTAGGACGTAGGACGGTCATCTACAAGATGACACAAACAGGGCGGCTGGAAGCCCTTAAAAGAGGCTTTAGTATTTCATGGGAGATAAGTATTTTCCATTGTATCCTATAGTATAAGTATATTCGTCAGTGGATGCCCTATACCTTATATGATCACATGATAAGCTACCCGCTGTTACAAGTCTTTATCTGACTTGAACTAGAATCAAACAAAAATCTAACAAAACAAAGATTTGGACTTTTTTTCCGTAAGAATAAAATATTTTTGTGGACTAGAAAGCATCTTATTTTTAATTCAGACATCAAATTAAATAAAGATCTGTCTAGAAGTTTGCGAGCACAAACAAATGAACAGGCAAGCAATCAAAAACTATAAATAAACTTTCTTTGCTTTGAAAATCGTATGGAAATATCTTTAATGTTCACAACTAACATGTTACATTTTTTTATAATATATGCAAAGATTTTCTTTTAGTGTCTATGAAGGAGATGTAGAGAAAAAATATTCAAATAATATCGACGTGCATATTATGAACACATTTGTGTAATGTGTTCCTACACAATGTTTATTAAGTGTAAAAATAATACACACAATATACAATCTAAAACAAAACTACATCTAAATCCCTTTCAAAATATTATTCTGACATCGGCATATTCCCTGGAGCTGAAAAATATGACCCCTGGTTTTATGCACTCTCTTCGAGCTTGTCTTAAATTATCTTTGAGCTTTTTCCATCATAAGTTAATATTTATTAAATTTTTTTTTTAAAAGAGTTTTTCATAAAAGTTTCATTTAAAGTTTTATAGGTTAAAAATTATGACGAACTTAAGAATTATCGGTTTAAAAAAGATAGTTACAAACAACAATTAACCCTCAGAATGAAACCCTTAAAATATATTATATAAAATGTATATATATTAATGACACCAACAACAAGAGTTCAATCCAAACTTTAGAAGCTCCGAAGCTATGACGCTCTGAAACTCTAGAGTAATGAAGTTTATTCAACTGACAACAAACTTTTTACTATCAACACAATATAAAAGGGAAGTCAGATCTGTCAAAGGAACAATATTTTTAAAACTATTATGTTTATTTAATTATAGTTTAAACTAAATAGAAGTATTACCAAAGAAGATAAGAACAATTTATTTGCTGCGAATTAATATTATCAATGTTGTGGTGATCTTCTGTATTAAAATCAGAGCCTTTGCTTGTATCAGTTGAGGGATAAAATCTAAGGGAATTTTTTATGTGTTTAAATGAAAAACATTGATTGTACATATTTATTAATACAGGTAATTGATGTAGCGATACATCAACCTCAACAACATTTATTTTAAAACTTTTTAAAATTTAAGTTTGTTGCCTCTGAACTGGACATTGATATTTTAGATACTTCTTACAAAATACAAAGTAACAGAGAGTGTTTTTTTACTTTGTTTGGTTTTTTTTTTGTTTATCAAGATTTGTAAAACAAGAGGTGGCCTTCAAAACGTGAACCAATAATTACAAATAACCCTGTATATTTTATGACCCAAATTCATTTTCTAAAAAATGACGACTGGATACCGTTATTAACTATTATTAACTATCGCATAACATATCTTCATGTACAACATACTTCATAATATTGAACTGAGATATTTCTGAAAATATTCCAAGACGAGATTGAGGAAATTCTCATCGCGTTCAGCAAGAAAATTGATAAAATCTATAATAACTCGTTTTAGTTATCGCCGATCCAGGGCGGAAAATTGAATGGATAACCAAAAATATTTTGGCTCATTTTACATAATTGATTATATTTGATATTGATATATTAGGTATTTTTTAAGATTCAAATTTAACCGCATAAAACTGATTTTCTTATAACTTATTTACCTTTTTAATATTAACCTTAAACCTTAAAGTTAGTGTAAAAGCGAAAATAAGATTTATGAGAAAACACTGACTTTTTAAATATTAATTGCTGAAGACAAGGAAAAGTTATTCACCATTTTAATAATTACTTGTTTAACATGTTAAGTACTTTTACTAAATATTTTGTGATTTTAGTCTGAGGGTGAATGTGTACTTAATATTTAAATATATTACTTAATATTTTAATATAATAGTGAAGTAGTTTTCTTAAAATCTTTAAAATTCTTTCATCTTATTGTAATATAGAATAAATAAAAAAACATTCCTCTTTTAGAACACCAAAGAATGTCAGTTTAATTGCATACATAACGCTGTACATTAGTTTAATTTGATGTTATTTATAATACTAAAACACTTTTATTTCATAAAAAAAAATTGAGTTAAAATAAATGATAAATCAAGCCGCTGAACATTACTTTAATTTATAATATTAAAACATTATTATTTTATTTCATAAAAAAAAGTTAAAATAAATAATAATTCAAGCTTATAATTTGAAACGAGAAAATAAATTGTTTTTCATTTAAACACAAAAAATAGCCTTAAAGCTAAAGAAACTTAAAGTATTGCCTTCAATACATTCCTTAATGTAGTTCACTCTTTTATTCTGGCATTTTGTAAGAGGAAAGGAAAGTAACAGATAAAGAGCTATTTAAGGATAGAAAACTAATAAAGTAAACCACTTAACGTTTATTTTATCATCATTCGTTTATTTTATATATAATCGACAAGTTTAAAATACTAAAGGTTTTCTCCGCACAAAGTAATAAAACGCCAGCTCATTATATTGTTATCCGTTTGCAAATAAGACATTAGGAATAACTATTGTCAAATATACTAAACATACTAAAAATATTATTATGGTATACCAAAAATATTATTATTACTTAGTACACTAAAAATATTTTCCGGTTTCCTAAATATTTTTAGGTTAAGTTTATAAGTGTACTAATTTGCATTTGTATTTATTAGAAATCTAATATTCTGCTAACATGCGAAACATTTTAGAGTATGCTTGCAGCATTTGGTGAACGCAGTAGGTTAAATAAATAGAAAAACTAGAGATTATTCAAATTTAATTTCTAATTATTTATTTTTATAACGAATAAAGTAAATAAATGAATAAAATAAACAAAAGGAAAACTTATGACGTAAATGTAATAAATATTTTACACATACCGTGAAGTTAAATGTAACCATCGTTGAGATAAACATTAAGGAGATTAAGAGAGAGTCATACTGGTTGCATAATAGCAGGCAAGTTATTAAGTCTGTAATGGAATCCTCACTATTCACTTGTTCAAAACAGCCACGTCGTTGTTCTCTTAATAACCCACATCTACCTTTACCACGTTAAGCTTTTGCGTCAACTTACTAAACTAATATGACAACTACACAAATAATATTTCACACAATTTTTACTCAAGTAGAATTTAGAACGCTTATATTTACTTACCTCAACCTTTTATAATTTGCGTGAAAATCCATTTCTTTGAATTTCTGAATTTTATGGCCTTTTAACAAACATTGTTACATCGAAATGGTAAATCTTTACGTAAATAAAAATACATACATTAATATATATTAATAGAAATAAAATGTATTTATTTTTATAGAATATTCATATCAAGCATTTGTTATTTTACTGAAAGATGTTTTGACATAAATTAATAGAACTTGTATAAAAGTATTTACAGAACCCTATCTCAGATTCAATGGGTAGTTATACTTTAAGAGAAGTTTGAGGGTCTGAATTAATTAACGGTCTTTACGTACGCAGTTTACGTCGCAGTTTATAAAGGAAATAACACGTACTTGTTACGACACACATAACGTACATAACATAGTTTACGATTTTCCTCAACTTCTGAAAATGTTTATTTAAGTACTGATAAAAGTAAACTCATTAAAAACCAATTAGTTTTAGTTTTCTAGCCTAATAATTAATTATCACATTTCATAGAAGTTTAGAAATTTTATATTCATTAGAAGATTATGATGCTTAATAAAAGATTACGAGAAATAAGTCTTATTTCGTCCAGCTTTATAAAAAATGGCTTTGTTCCACTGTACCTACATAATATAAAAACAAATATAAAATCTTGTACAAACGATTTTTTTATTACGTCATGATGTATATAATGAAATAAACGATTACATCTATTCTAATATTTATTCCGATTCAGTTTTTATATAGCTTGTTACAATAATTATCATAAGTTTCATAAATGTAAATAATTAGCATGTCATAAGTATTTTAATTAAGGTTGTTCTACTAGCTTTGAAAGTGCGGTTTTTTGCCTGTGTTAAGGGTGTTAGAAAATGACACAAATTCATAGAAATATACATTATAAATGAAAAAATATATAGTAAAAGACGAAAACCCAGAAACACAGACATCTCTGCTCATTACATATATGCCTGTCCCTGACGGGACATTATTTAGTTCGATTAGCTTGGGTTGGGTTTTATTTTTTAATGTGAAATACCAATTTTAATTTACAATAGAACGTAGTAGAGAGGTATACAATGTTCAGGGGAGGCAACTGCCCCCCCGCTGCCTCCCCCTCGGTACGCCCATGACTTCATTGATAATATTTAGAAATGTTATACATATTATTTTGTCCATAATTATACTTCATTTTATGTTGAGCTAAGAATATAAAAGTACATTGCTAATTTAAGCCGAATTTTTTGGATGGCAAAGATGAAAGGGTGTGTAACATTGTGGTGTGTTCCTCTCTTCTATTATAAGTAACCGTTATAGCGGTTTAAGATGTCGTCTGTACAAAGGTGTTAATATGACAGAGTTCATAAACACGTGCGATGACGGGGTGAGACCGTCGGTTTGTTTATTAAATCCCACGTAACCTCAGAAGTCAAAATATTTCTTATAATATATATAAAAGCTGAAACAAAGCCATCTAATTAAATTAATTTACTCTATATCTTTCTTATAATAACATTCTTATCATTTATGCTCTATGTGATGTTTAGTAGCTTTAGCATATAATTGTTTAGTATATATAATAATAGTCCTACAATTGTCTAAAGATTGAAATAATTAATATATATGTATATTAATTTTTTGCTTGTTTATTTTGTTTGTACTTTCTTACTCTACAAAACAATATATATTATACATAATCAGAAACCAAATATTTTTCAATATAATCTTTCATTAGAACATTTTAATATCATTGTAATTACTATAAAACAATTTCCCTACCTATATATGTATATTTAATATAACGCTTGTACCTAGCATGTCCACATGTTGACGAGGGTTACTTGGAATCTTTCATACGTGTCGAAATTAATTAAATTTGTCGTCGTAAAAAAAGTAGTTGTTGAAAAGTTACAATTATTATTATTTTTATTTAATCATCAAATATTCTGGTCTTGTAACTTGATAAGTTCTTGTAATTTCAAAGAAAATAACATGCAAGTTTTCATCTTCTCATTTTTATTCCTTTTTATATTTTAGTAAATAACTAACACTATTAATGTTGGTGTTAAGTGAAACTTTGTCGTTAATTTCGACCAGTCTAGTTCGACCCACATAACAACTCCAATTTTACCAACCTATTCAATCTGAGCCGGACCTCTGTAATTGGTTTTAACTGGCACCCAATTTGTAACCACATTGTCACCAAGCTACTAGAATCCCTTCAAGTGGATTTTCGTAATTAATGAATTAATGGATAGATGTTGTTCTTATTCTTTATTCAAATCCTAATTTTTAATATGACTTTTATCCGTTATCAATAATGCTTACAGATTTTACATATCTAATATTATTAGGCAATATTGATGATATTTAAAGTTCTCAGATGTGCGGTAAGTTTCGTAAACCGTTTATATAATAGTTCGGTAAACAGAGTACAATGAGGTGATAGTTAATCCATCTCGGCTTTAATACTGATCTCAAACTCTACTAACCTCTTATCATAAATCTTACACTGATTTTTAGAAACTTTTTGCTAACAGATACTAAGTTCGATAATTGAATGTGTGAAATTACCACTACAGTAAAAAAAATAACAACAACAAAATAAAAAATATATATTCTTATCTATATTTTAAAATAAACTATAGTTTAAAATGTATATTTTCGTCACATAATGAAGTTTTCTAAACGAAACTTAGACACATTACGTAAACTAAACCTTATAATATAAATAAACGGTAATGAAACCTTGGGTGATTAAGTTCACGTCAACGTTATAATAGTATTAGCGTAGCCATATTCACAGCTTGTGTATTGTTAACGAGGAGATAAACAGTTTTAAAACAAAACTAGCGTGTTTCTTGTTTTAATTATAATTATATAAATTATATATAAAAGCTCGATCCGAGACATTTTATTGATTGATGGTTTTTGACTTTATCGGAGACATTTTATTGAAACAAAAGATGTACTCAAGACTTAAAAGGAGCCAAACAAAATACAAGCGGAAGTTTCTTGAAAGAGGACGAGGAAGTTATTAATAATGTGAACATTTAGTGCAATCTTAAAATCCAGTCACTAAGTGTTTTTTCTTGAAATTTTCTTCGTACCTCGTTTTTCTTAAGTTACTATTATCTTAGTTTCAAAATATTTGTACTCTTGTTAATCATAGAAATTTTGTCTTTATTTGAACACTAAACTCTTCACTTATTGCTTAGACATTATTCATAAAAAAAATGCATTTAAACTGATTCACTTTCATTGTATTATTAATTTCTACAATATTTAAATGTTCTTACTGTCTTAATAAATCATATAAAGAATATAAATAAATATAAAAATATAAATAATATAAATATTATACTTTTAGTTATAGATACTTTATCTATAATATTTTCTGATTTGTAATTATAAATGTAGTATATTACATTACAGTAGAATACTTAGATTATTAGTTACAGTGCAATCGTATTTAATTGGTTATATATTTTTTTTACTATTTTCGTATTTCATGTAAATTTAATTAATTATTTTTGTGATTAAAGATTAATAAAAATACCTAATAAGATAAATGATATATAAATATAAGATCAAACGAAGATACAAAAAGAAAATGTTAGGGATTCGTACTTTAGTCTAAAAAAGGGATTTATAGCCGAATCGAACCCAATGATTTACCTTTTATATATTTATTTGCTAGATTATTTTTTATCTGGATCGGCACAGATGGTACCTTGATCTTTTTCTTTTGTCCATATTATTCAAATAAAGTTAGTCTTTCGATTTTTAGCTACAAAAATAAAATTCACTAGAACCGTTAATAATATGACAATGAATAAAATACAATAATTCATTTATTATATAAATTCCATAATATCGATATTAAAGTAAATAAAAATGTTCTTAAAGGATTTATCTCGCGTATCTACATTAAACTTAAAATTTTATACTTCTTTAAAATCTAAATAGGTTTTATCTAAATGTAATAAAATGAATAATGACAATCTAAGAATATACTATATTTTATTAAATTTACTTCATATTATATTTTATCAACAAAAACTTATCTTAAACCTAATATTATGACTTTACTTTTAGAAATAGCAAAGAATAGACTTTATTTTTTTATATGCGATACTTTAATGATTTTTTTATACCTTTTAAATTTACCTTTTATATCTTTCTATATTAAGTTTTCAATGATTAAACAACGCTTAGTCAAAAGGGAGGCGACTAAAATAAAGAGATGATTTATTTTACTTACATACTTTTGATTTAATTGATGTTCTCTTATTTTTTAATATCTGTCTGTACATTAAAATTCACGTTAAAAAAATCCATTCAGACCTGGATATACAGAATTTCTATCATATAAAGAATTTATAAAATAATAAAATGAGTTCAAGATACGAATTTTTGAGAGCAAATAAATAAATCAAATTTCAACAATGTTTTTTGTATTTGTATTGCATTGTATATATTTATGGTGATAGAACACTATATCTCACTTCTTTATATATATAATATAACATAAAACAGAATTTTGTTACGTCACAGCTAAAACACGAATAAAATCAAGACGTGAGCCCGAATTTCAACCATCATCAAATAACACCTTGTTCTATACGAGAGGGAATGTTTAATGTTCACAAAGGACGAGTCACGTAGTGCCACCTTAACAAATTCCTTACTATTACTAAAAATGTGATGTAACTTTCTTTTTTTACAATTTTCCTTTAATTTATTTCAAGGAGAGCAAGACATGGCAAATGCAACCTCCAGCAGGGCTATTGCGTATCTTTTTTGACAGCTAAAATGAAAATCACTATCAGTTAGTGCGGACATAATGGTTGTCAAACAACTAATTTCGTATTATATAACTATAATGACAAACTGTCACGACGTCACAGCTGATGGTCATTAGAAAAGTCAAAGTTAGCGAATAGCCCTGCTGATCGTTCTCGTGTCCTGCCGTCATTGCGAACGTCAATATCGTCAAGATGTATTTTAGGTGGTGATATTACCACATACCGAGATCTATATAGATCTCAATCTATAGATGCAAAAATAATAATTGTCAAATCTGCAAATCACATACGTTCTGATAAAATAATAATTACGAGGCTAGTTCAATAAGTTAATAATTCGCTCCAGAACTTCAAACTAAAATATTTATCTATATAGGATACTTTTTAATAATAAAAACTAGCGTAAAGTAAAGTTTGAGTTCGTTTGAATAAATAGAAAATAAAAGTAAAATATACAGATAAATTCCTAAAAGTTAGAGACTCTAAGATTCTGGTAAGTTTCGACATTACTAATCTCTTCTTCAGTTTTTTCACGAGTACTTTAAAATACTTTGGTTAATGTTAGTACATACTTTTACATTTTTGTTTATTCTATCAGTGGTTACAAATTTGCTTTACTTAATATTCAATTTTGAGCTGTAATTAGTTCAAACACGTCATATTGTCATAGAATAAATCGTGAAATGTAAAAAAATCAAACCTTATTATAATAAAATGTGTTTTAATTTATTAATATTTAAATGTAAACATATCCATTAACTCTCATATATGGATACTTGGATATCCATTAACTCTCATATGTGGATACTTTACTTTACTTTAAAATACTTCTACACTTATGGAACGTAAGACTCCAGTTGTACAATATCAAATAAGAATAGTCTATAGCACATAACACCCAATAATGATAATAATGGAAACTTTTTAACTTATTTATATATTCATTAATTTTTGTAACATTAACCATTGAATCCAAGTAGTACCTTATTATGTGACAACGAATAGTAGAGCGTAGTATTAAGAAATGTATACTCAGACATATTGATATATAGGAACAAAAACGATTTTAATATGAGCTTTCATTTTAGGTCTTCAGCCAGTACCCAGCTCTTCCTAAAAGGCAAATGCCATTTTCAAAATATCGACCATATACGTAATATTCGTACATACAGCATATTCCTTTGACTCTCAAAATTTCCAATATCAGAACTATTAGTTCGAATCTGATTGCATTCGAAAAAATACCAATTCCTGTTCGCAATAGTGCAGTTATACGAATTTTTAGTTAAGGCGCTTGTAACTGTGGAATGTTTAATTTTACGAATGTTTGAAAAAGGATATCTTTTTAATTCTACAAAAAAAAATGGCAAACGTGTAGATTAGCGTTATTGATATATAGCTGTTTAATTATTAAGGAACCCCTCATATCTTATAATAAAATATGAAGACTATACTTACATTTTTTTATGAGATACAAATGATGCAATGTAAACGACATTGTATCATTTCTCAAAAAATAATATCGAGTTGTTTCTTATGAAACCAATATAATATATGTATCCGAAACTTAAATATTTTTTCTGCTTGAAATATACAATAAATGTTTAATATCGATCCACAATAACACTGACAGTTTTCGTAGCAATTCACTTAGGCCAAGTAATGGGGATTTACTTGAACTCGCCTTGGGATATTTTCTAGAAAATTTCTTATAAATCCTATTATGCTTAGAAGAAACTTCCGTAAGACATATTTTTATATCGATTTTAGTAACGAATTTCAGTTTATATTAACGTTAAATTGAATAAAGTATTTTTTTATTTACATTGTACATTTTTTATTATTTTACTTACAATAAAAATTTCTTCAATCTGGTAATATTGAAACTTTAAAACAAACAAACAGCGTTTGATTAAACGAATAAATTTGTATATCAATCAATTTGTAAATAAATTTATGTAACATTCATTTACACATATTTTATTAGTATGATCATATTAGTCTATTGAACTCGCGTTTGTCATAGTTGTCAATCGTATAACAGAATCAGAATCAGAATACGTCCTGCAAATATCATCAAAAATAAAGGATGCAATCTTTCTTAATTATATTAAATATATGTTTTTAGGGTTCTGCAACTCGAAAGGAAAAACGGGCCTCATATAGGATCTTAAAATTATCTGTTAAATTCGTAGACAAGGTTATTATTATCTGTTGACAGCTAATTACAAAATTTTAATTAGTCTGTGACATTTCTTTTTGTTTAAGATATTGAATGTCGCCAGCTTAAGCTAACTTAAGTTATTGAAAATATAAACATTTTATTTATAATTACTACTTTAGATTTCATTTATTAATCACTATGAAAGTTAGCATACTGCTAAATATTATTTAAAAGTAGCTGTCATATAGTTCCAGAAGTTTAGTTGTTATTTTATTGTTATATTTATTAGTATAACATTTTGTTATCAATTTATTACAATCGTTCCTTCCTTTCCTCGTTTGTTCTTAAATTATTTAAATATTGGTCTTCTTCCGATTATTATCAATTTTACTCACATTTCCTGTAACGCGGCGTATGCACAGTCACATTGTTTGCTTATTATGCATATTTTGATTATAAAATTAAATATCGTGAACTTTAGAGTCTTTTCTTTCGAAAGCACTTCCGAATCCAATATCTTACTAACCTTCGGTGAGTATTTAAGTTATTTGTGATCTTATTAACACATTTAAAGCGTTGTTTCTTATATTCATTACAGTGTTTAATTGCAGGGCTAATTTATTATTAATATGGAGTAGTTATAATTTCTATTTCCGGCACTTCCCGGGCAGTTTGTTGGAACAATATAGAAATATTTAATATTTAATTAATTTATCCTGATTCGACCCTCAGAGTCGACATAGGCTAATAATATTGCTTGCAAGGCATTTTTCCATAAGAAGGTTTTTTTTCTTGTACCCTAGAAGATACAGGTTCTTTTATAATTGGTGGGCGGGGGTAGACGTGAATCTTCGGCGCGTCGTTCTGTTTGACCTGTATCCTGCTTCCTGACTAGCTGAGCTTAAGAAGCACATCTATATTATAATCCCGATAATATGGTGATGTACAAACTTAATTTATACCATTAATCATCACTTCCATTTTCAAACTTTTATAAAGAACAAGTGTTTGACTGTGATACTCCAGTACTGACAAGTAGGAGGATCACGCATATGTCTTCGCTTATAATTTGTCAATGGCGTCTAGGATTTCTTTTTTAGTTATTTTTTGTATATAATTTAAAATTAAGGTGTTATCTTAAGTAACCCACAGCTGAGTCTAGCTGGCTTAATTTTGGACATTTTCCTTATTTTGTTTAACTTTATTAATTATAAGGGTCAATGTTGTTGTTTCAATAAAGTATTTAAACCACTAAACTACTTTTCATTTATTTTTACGAGTAACAAGTTGTTTCCCTAAAAATTAAGAAATATTGGTAAAAAAAATTCCAGAGGTAAAATACATTTCAGAAATTCAACTCCATAATATATGAACATCAAACATTGACCTGAATCAAGGCAGAAATCCGACATTACCTTTCATTCTATTGCTCAAATTGTACGTGAGCAAAATGTTTGAGGTGCACAAAGGGTAGCGTTCTTCTACAGAAACAAATTCCGTCGCATTATGGAAATTGCTTCCTCTAAAGAGGTTCACCTCGTGCGTCGTATTTACGAATGATCCTAAATATGTGTGAATAGAAGAAAGTGAAGAATATCAAGTAAATATTTCAATTATTTCAATACTGGATGTAGACTTTAAGTAAATAGCTTTGGTATGGTTATAATTTAGTGTTAGTCAGTCGGTTTTAAACACACTGTGCACACAAAACTTACGTAAGGCGAAAATTTAAACCAAATGTTTTATAGATTAAATTAAGGTATAATATTTTTTTTATTATTTATATTAACAAGTAATAAACTTCCGGAATTTCCTCGGCGATCGCTGCCGATAACAATTTTCGTGACCACTAATACCTTTCTTGACCCTGCACACAAATAAAACACTTAGCACACTAATACACGTGAGCCACACATTCGAATTATTCGAACACACTTATATATTTCGAAAGTTATGTTCAGATATTTTATTTGGATCACAGGTCTTAAGTCATTATACAATAGTAAGGATATATCAATTTTAAATTTTAACGTACATTCGCAAGCTGTAGGACTCGACGGTTTTAATGGAACGAGTTCTTATCACTATCTAGAAACCTTATATCTTTGTAGCAGACGAATATCAGCTCGTAATATGACCTTAAATACTGCGAAGACTATTATGATACTATCTTTGCAACTCCTCACATCTGCAATATAACCCGCCCGCATCGTGTTAATGGGCGTAGGCTGATTAACGAAACTCGTTTAACACGTCTGTCAAATAAGGTCCTTACGTAGATTATAAATAAACTAAAGATAATAAATAGCGGTAATTGAAATTCGTAATCATAATTGTATTTTTTTTTGCAACTTTTAATCTCGATAAATCATAAAAATTGCTATAAATAGACATAGTAAAAGATATTAATTTATGTAACGCGGGTTATTAAACTGATATTGGCTAGACTGTTTTCTTAAATATGATTATTTTTGATTTCTATAAGAAACGTACATTCATAAACAAAAACTACTTAGAGCCTACTAAAAACTACTCATCCAATAACTAACTTAGATATAAGTCTACAGGGCTATCCCTGACTATCTAGACACTATTGTCTACCCTCAAAATGCCTTTTAAGTTAATAAATTTCATTTACGTAAAGGACAGACGGAAAGTAGATCAGAATAACATTCTAAGAGCCATTTAGTCTTCTACTGCAAGAAACCTTTACCTTTTACAAGTCTACAATTACTCAAGTAGTACAGTTTCGCTATAAAGTGTCCACCATTTTACATTTAAAGTAAAAGTATTAATCGTGTGTCGATATGTTTTTGTAGTATTATTGCTGTAAATTAAATATACAATTTTGTATTAGTTTAGCATCTTCAACGACGAAATCCTTAACTTCGTAGATTTATATAAATTTCAAGTACTTTCGTTAGTCATATTATTTACTAAAAGCTTTCATAGGTTGATATATACACATGATAGAAGGTCAAACTAAGTCTTTTTCTAAATTCAAGTAAGCACATTTAGTAAGGGCAGGATCTCACTCTGTAAATATTTGAATATCACGAAGTATACAAAGGATTGGAATAGCTCTGAATAATGAAGTCACTTATTTTTTAAATGATACTGATTTTTTGTATTAACTAGTTTAAAGAGATATAATTTTGATCCTCGCAATAACTATATTAATGAAAATTAAAAGCGACAGTTTGAAAATTACCTCGATTATTAGTTTTTAATGTTGATTTTTATATAATATTTTGTACCACAACGACATTTCATCCCATAAAATTCATTCAACTTGATTGAATCCATTGGTAAACGAGGTGTATCCTCGTAGAAATGTATTTAAGTGAATCCAACAGACGATAAATTAGATTTTGTGGGCCTCTGGAATCCTTGGATGTCGTCCGTAAGACGGACTCTAGAGGTCTGTGCCTCTATTACATATACATAATATAATATGTATATATAATATAAACACAGGCTATTTGCTCTGATCAGTATTTTGAAATAAATGTTAAAATGTTCTTTGTTTTATCAAGCGCGTTATTTTTACTACTAGGAATAGTAATTAAAAAATACTAAATTTTAGCTAATAATTTTAATTTTAAGCCATTGAATAATAATACAAATGAATTTCAACTGTATACCGAAATAATGACAAGGCATTTTAATATAGCGATATAAATTTATTATTGGCTGTCATATTGCAAAAGTGTCGTTTTACCGATAAAGGATGCCTTTATAAAGAGGAAATGAAAGTCTTCTAGCTAGAATATTTAATAAAGTGTTTCTGATATATTTCATGTTTTCGAATAGATTAAAAACAAAAATATAACATTTGACTTAATTAAACAGGTTTTGTTTATTATTAAATAATATTATATTCAATATATGAATATATATATTGAATATAATATTATTTATACAATACTATGGAAACATCATCATCATCTACATCCTTAATACTTAATTTTCCAATTAAGTTTTGTAATTAATTATTTGGATTTTGGATTGTTGTTTATTTTAATTAAACAGTTTAAATGATTTTAAGAGAAAAAGACGCTTCCCTTGGACGGGTAAAAAAAAGCAAAGTAATAAAATATAAGGAGATGGAAAGCAAACAGTAAAAGATAAAGGCAGCCCGTATAACGAAAAGTTTTGCAATCAAACAGTAAAAGTTCTGAGGACGCAGATAATAGTGTAGAGTGTTATCGCCTAATTTGCTGCGACCTCAAATCTAAATCACCTTCTGGCGAAGACTGGGTTCGTTGTTAAGATTAATCATACATGAAGTACATATTGTTTATATAAATATAGAATTTAAAAAACCGATACGGGCAGGGATTCGAATCCGCGACTACTGGGAAACCGTCCCGTTTCGGTTTCCCAGTAATCGCGGGTTCGAATCCCTGCCCGTATCGGTTTTTTACATTCTATATTTATATAAATCTATATAAGCTTAACATGGCTATACATTTTTAAAGATATTTTCAAAATACATATTGTTTATCAATGTTAAAACATAAAAAATATATTTTACAGAAACTTTAAGGTAAACGACTGATTATTCCTAAGATATTGTTAATTATACTTTAATTACATAATATATGGCTTAAAGCAGTTTTTTTTACAAATAATAATTCTCCTTTTAGCAACTTACCCCGGCCTGTTAATAACTAGCCCCAAACCGGGGCTAATTGTTACTTTCCTATGCACTTCCATACATTAATATAAATTATTGAAAAACCTTACATAGCATCATAAAAGAAACATTCTTAATATCAAATTTCAATATGTTGTTTTAAAAAGATAGAGCACGTTGGTTTTCAAAAAAATTATGTTAACTAAAAAACTGAATTTTTTGCCCCGTTCTTTCTAAATTACTTTATTATTTATTCACTTCGTAACGAAAATCCACTTGAAGTGTAATATAGTGTAGTGTACGAGCAGTATTGTGACAAAATGGTTACAAACTGGGTGTCAGTAAAGCCGTTTACCAAGGTCAGTCTCAGATTGAATGGGTTGATGAAATTAGAGTACTTATGTGGGTCGACCTGGACAAATTAACGATAAAGTTTCACTTAACACCAACATCACTAGTATAACTTATTTAGTAAAATGTAGTAACGAATATAAATGAGAAGAGAATATTTATATATTTTTTTCTTCAAAATAAAAATAAAAATATATGTTTCAAATTTCTTAGGATTTTTTTTTTAAGTAAATGGTTAATCATATAAAAATGTACTAATTTGTTTAGTTCTTCACAGTACTATACGTACTTCTACTCTATAGCCGCACTTCTTTTCTATAGCTAAGTTAGATCTTCGTTTAGAAAGTGATTGGTCCGCCTCAGT
This sequence comes from Napeogenes inachia, assembly GCA_959347355.1. Lineage (NCBI taxonomy): Eukaryota > Metazoa > Arthropoda > Insecta > Lepidoptera > Nymphalidae > Napeogenes > Napeogenes inachia. The sequence continues at coordinate 19,870,688 of OY365797.1, forward strand.
CGTAAAATGAATAGGTATATGAACTGTAGTGAGAAGAAAAAAAACAAAGAATTTTATAAAAAAAAAAATTGGTCGACATAGCTTGTATATACTTTAAGGTTTCATTAGATCAATTACCTCCAATACTTCCCTGGCGTCTTATTATGTTAATGCGTTTAAATAAAAGTTCTGAAACTCGAAGCAATACTTATTTAAGACTCTTAATGCCAGGTGTTACGAAAGAAGCAATTTATAAGAAATTCAAATCACAATGTGAGCAGTGTACTTTGTTTTAAAATGGTGTATTATTCTTGAATGACGAATTATTTGTGACCAAACAATAATATCTACTATAGCGAAAATTAACACTTAATATAATATAATTATATCCCAATAAAAAATAATCGCTTTAAAGATATACATCTCTTTTATCGTTAAATTTGGGCTAAGCTTGAATAAGCAATGGGTGCGATTATATTAAAGGATCTCAAATTGTAATAGAACTGGAATATATCTTGAAGACCTCTGTCATATTATCACCTTTGTAGAGACATAATATATTAAACCGCTATAACCGTTACTTATAATAGGAAAAGGAAACATACCACAATATTACAAACACGTTCATATGTAACAAGCACAGAATTGCGGCTTAAATATGGCAGTAAGTTATTTGCTTTACATATAATTAAATAATGTTTATAATGTACAATAGAAATATAAATAATATTCTTAAACATTAACACTAAAGTTTCTTGTTAACTCTGCACCAAGGTCTACCACAATTAATAACAATAAAAAAAGATATCTCTTTGAACTACCCATGAATGTAATACAAGTCAGTTAAGTACCCTCTATATAGATATTTCTATAATAATCTACAAATATAAAATGATAATACTAAAGGAAATATAAAGTAAACATTTATATCTACATAATTACAAAAATACATTTATGTAATAACAACGTAGGTCAAAAAGATACACAATTATAAATATAATTTATTCGTAAGATGCATAGTAAGCTTCAGATTTCGTTTAAATTCCATTAAATCACATGGATTGGTAGGGAATTTCATAACGACGATGTTTTTCGGTAAAGATTATTAAGAAACAAAAGTTTTGTTTATATTATAATTTTATCGTATTTTAGTATTCTATTTATGCTTATAGAATAACCAGGGGCTAGTAGAAATCAGATGAAATATTGACTTTAAGAAGTTACAGCATCCTAATATGAACAAACTTCGCTTCAAGATAAATTAAATTCATTATATTTATATTCTTTCAAATGAAATAATTGTGAAACGTTATTAAGTTGTTAAAACATTTAATTTAATTGAATTACTTTTTTACGTCCGATTCACGTAATTATTATATATAAATGGAGATTTTTTTTAAATAACATAGAATGCAAAAAAAAAATGCTGAATGTTGCTAACATATTTATAAACAATTTAAAAATAAAGAAAAAATGTTTTATTTCAATACATATAAGAACATAATTTCAAAATAGTGATAATAAAAACGCACATTAACAGAACAATTAAAAAGTTGTCATAGAACAATCAAAAAGTTTCATATTTGACTAATAATAATTTTGTCAATAATATAATACATTATTGACATAATTTAATACCTATTTACATAATATTGTATTTGTAAACAATATCTTTTATACCCCTATATGGAACAAAATGTATTTTATACAGAAAATTTCATTAAGCAAATTACGTTTGATGTGCGGTGAAGCTGCGAGAGCACTCTTTTATCGTAAAAATAAAGACATATTCATTTATACTTTATTATTCTTACAAATAAATAAGGTGAGCTGTTTTATTTACAATCATTATATCTTATAACATAATGTGAAACTAAATTGTCTGAATTGTGTGACTCTCCCTTCTTTCTCCAATATTTTTTTTAATTTAAATTAAATTTTGATAATTAGTATCAGAAGATGTAATTTATATTTTTTCATTTAATAATATAATACAATAAAATCTTATCTTGTTTCGTTCACTAATAACAAAGTATTTCCCAAAATTTGTTGCTAAAGTTTAACACTACATTTCTATTCGTTAACTGTTTGTAAATAGACGTAGCCATTACCATGGGTAACGTATTTTTTCATTCTATTTAAATTTATAAAAATTAATTACCGTTCCTTAGTCTTGTGAAAAAAAAAACTGCTGAACCGACTTTTACGATTGTTTTTGTTTAATGTTTGTGTTTAATGGAGTCACTGACCTGAGTAATTTGTATTCACTATTAATCAAGATAGAAGACGTAATCGTCGAGCTCTGGGTGTTTCTTTGGCTGTCTTAGATTTGACATTGTAAGTCACCATTAGACGTCGTTGCAATATGTCAACTTCTATATCCTTCAACTTATACTAAGGTAAAATATTTGGTATTTGTATTCTGTCATGTTACCGTGCTATTGGATCGTGTTGCAGCTTTTTATGTTATATACCGTTAAAACTGAGCAACGGAGCACTTACTCGGTTGGGACCTCGTCTATACCGGTATAGACGGTGTATGTCTCTATGTTGTGTGGTGTCACTTATGCCTACGCGTACACGTTATTACATACTGTGAACACGTCGTCGGGGTCAACGAGTACCGACTTGGGTCTTCTTTTTCTGACTAAAGTAGTCTTACGTGGTCTATACTTTGCGGCGTCAGCCACCAGTGGGTTCCAGTGTCGCTCAGCACGTTCTTTTTTTTTTTTTTTTTATGTTAGAGGAGGGCAAACGAGCTGGCGGGTCACAGATGGCTTGTGATCACCGCCGCCCATGAACTCTTGCAACATCCGAGGATTTACAAGAGTGTTGCCGGCCATGTAGGTAGGAGTAAACGCCTTTTTTGAAGGTACCCATGTCGTATCGATCTGGAAATACCACCGAAGGGAGTTCGTTCCACAAGCGAGTGGAACGTGAGAAAAATGTCCTTGAAAACCGCACAGTAGAGGATCGCCACGCATCCAGGTGGTAAGGATGATATTGGAGGCGATGGCGCGCTGTGCGGTGATGAAATTCGGCGGCAGGCATCCGATCGAATAGTTCTTCGGAACATTCCCCGTTGTAAATGCGGTAGAAGACGCACAAGGAAGCCACGTCTCTACGCAATGCCAAAGAGTCTAGCCGTTCGCAGAGCACCGGGTCCCCGACAATCCGAACGGCTCTCCGTTGTACGCGGTCAAATGGTAGAAGCTGATATTGGGGTGATCCTGACCAGAGATGAGAACAGTACTCCATGTGTGGCCGGACCTGCGCCTTATAGAGCGCAAGTCTTTGGCCAGGTTTGAAATACTGCCTCGCTCTATTAATCACTCCCAATTTCTTTGAGGCCAACTTGGCCTTGCTCTCCAGATGACCACGAAACTGACAATCGCTCGAAATGTCGAGACCCAGTATTCTGATACTTGGCGAGGCAATGAGGGGAGTGCTCTCAAAGAGCGGTGATACGACGAATGGGGTTTTCTTAGTGGTAAACGCGCAAACTTGTGTCTTCAGGGGATTGAACTGTACGTGGTTCAGTTCACCCCACTCAGAGATCAGCCCCAAGGAAGTCTCTATAGAAGACACAAGTTTCTTTCGGCACTCGTCGACGTTTTCCCGAGAGAGACCTGCACGGCCGGAATATACCGCATCCCCAGTGCTGACATCCGCATAACAATGTATGTTGGAGATATCCAGCATATCATTGATGTGCAGGAGGAACAGAGTTGGGGATAGCACGCAGCCTTGGGGTACACCAGCGTTCACGGGCTTAGGGTCCGAGCAAAAACCATCTATAACGACCTGTATGCTCCGCCCAGTGAGGAAGCTGGTGATCCACTTGCATAAACTCTCGGGAAGCCCATAGGAAGGTAGCTTCGAAAGAAGCCCCCTGTGCCATACACGATCGAAGGCTTTCGCCATATCCAGACTAACTGCCAGACCTTCTCCCTTGCTTTCAATAACAGCTCCCCAACGGTGTGTAAGATACAACAGAAGATCACCAGCCGATCGACCATGGCGAAAGCCATATTGCCGGTCATTGACCAACTGGTGATCCTCGAGGTAGGTTAGGAGCTGTTTGTTGATGATGCTCTCCATTACTTTGGAGAGAAGAGAGGTAATGGCGGTAGGTCTATAGTTAGCTGGGTCCGAGCTATCGCCTTTTTTAGGGAAGTTTCAAAGTACTTTTGAGAAAGCCCCTTGAAGTACTGAGCGATGGTCGGAAGGTCTAAGTCTCTATGGAGATCGATGTTGCGTACGAACCACGGCGCCCCGGTTGCAATCCGTGTAAACCTGTTCTGAATCACCTGAAGGGGTTTCAGATTAGCGTGCGCAAAAGCGGGGCTCGCATAGAACATGACGGAACGTATGCATGCATTGTAAAGTGTCACCTTATTGCGAAGGGACATTTAACTCCGCTTGCCTAACAGCGGATGGCTTTGGCTAAGGTAATAGAATAATGACCGCAAGACATGATTTGCGGTCATTATTTCATTTCAATATTAGATTTTTTAGTTTTAAAAAACTAAGTAACCTTTTTTTTTAAAGAAAATTCAACGGGTACAACGGTCAAACCGTGCGGTTTGGTCAAACCGCGCTCCATACGCTGGACCGCACTAAAATCCGGTCAAGGCAGGGGGCCAAAAGTTAAACCCGACAAGCCCAGACTAAAAACCACCAACCGCAACCGTGGTGTTGCATTCGGCAACGATCAATCCAATGTTCTGCCAGTGTTTGGTAGAAAGAGGTCCAAACCCTAACCGCTACAGACAGTCTCTCCCTCAGCAAGAAAGAGACCTTCCAGCACCCCTGTGAACTGCGTATAGTGAATTATAAAATTATAAGAGGTTATAAAAAGTAATGATATGCTTACTAAATTCTACTCAATAAGATTTTAATTTTTAAATTGTAAAAAAATATTTTGTGCACTCATATCATATTAATTTAGTAACAGTTTGTATTTACTATACGTATATTATTTAACACAATTTACTGACCTGAGTGTTCCTAAACACAAAGGATTATTTTAAACAAAAGGTAAACACTTCGACGTAACATTATAAAGGGTATTAACGTCCACCATCCACCCTTAGCAAAAGGTAGATGCGGGTTATTAAGAGAACAACGACGTGGCTGTTTTGAACAAGTGAATAGTGAGGATTCCATTACGTACTTAATAACTTGCCTTGTATTATGCCACCAGTAACACTAACTCTCTCTTGATCTCATTAATGTCTACCTAAACGACGGTTTCATTTAACGTCACGATATATGTATAAAATGTTTATAAAATATTTATGCCATAATTTTTTTTAGGTTGAGTTTATTTTAAATATATTTTTTTTTTTAATTTAATTTTTAGAATTAGAAGAATAAAAGTTAGAATCATCAAAGTGTTAGGAAGTTTTCGAAACTTGAGCTTGAACAAGAAAGTAGAATCAACATAGAATGGAAATTCTACTTTTTTAAAAAGAACTTCACTTTACTTTTGTAAAATAATTTAAGTTATTCTAAAACGTAGGAGGCTGTTATTTGTATTTAAAGTTATGGTTCTAAATAACTTCAACTTATACTCAACAGTTAATACTAGTGACTTGCACCGGTTTGATTAATGAATGAAACTAACATAAAAATAAAGATAATTTTATTACAAACACGGTGGTATGGGGTTGTCTGCAAAAAATCTGTGGTAAATTACCGTTGTTGAATTTTAAAAAGTTAAATATTGCTGCGAGTGAATACATGCGGCAGCGAATGTTCTAATATTGAAGATCACAATTACATGTCAATAAAAATTATATATATATTTTTTTTATTATTATTTATTTATAGTTTTTGTCTGATAATCTTTATTTTTATGTTAGTTTCATTCATTAATCAGACCGGATCAAGTTACTGGTATTAATTAACCTATTTATACCTGCCTACCCAAGAGTTGTGACGTAAATAAATAGTCAACCTAACGTTTGTACATTTTATAGGTTTCATTTTCGGTTGGAATGGAAATTGTTCATTAATCAAGTCAGTGTAAATAAAAAAAATGTTAATTGAGAAATTTAGAGAACCTGTTCATATTTTATTTGATAAAAAATATCTTTCATCCATTACCCACCTCGGTGAACGTCCTTGTATCGCGGGATCCTATACTATAAGAAGACCTTACAATAACCAACTTGTTAACAAATCTGCTCAGATTGCTATACAATAACCATTTCCGATATATTGTCTATTCTTAGTTCGAAAATAAGATATTATATGTTAGTTTTTAGAATCACTTACATTTAAATCATTATAGAATTAATAGTGGTGAAATGTAAGAAACTGTACTAAAGCAAATTCTAAACTATAGAGTTAAAAAAATAGAGACAACAAAAGTTTCGACATACAAGTACAGCTTCGATTATTTTAACTACGTGACGGCCAACATTTTTCACTAATAACCTAAAATTTATGATAATTATCGTATTTAAGTGATGGCACATCACTATTACTTTAAATTTACTCCAACAATGTTACGAGTGGAGGTTCGTAGAAATAATAAGATCTAATAAAACAAAACGTACTAACTTGAGTAAGTACTTACTTACAAATATGTATTCCACGCTATAAAAATATCAATGTACCGTAACAAATATGATAGTTCCCTGACATTGACATATTTCGCAATATTCAGGAAGCACCTGCGATATGTGTTGCGATAACAAACAATACCTTTAACAAAATATTAATGCCTATGAAAACATAACCGCGAACTGACGAACCAAAAAACAAAACAATAAACTAAATTAAACTTCAGTAGAAGTGACGCAAAAAGTTATGGGTAACCTTTTTTCAATTTATAAACAATCGCAATATTTCTTACAGATTCTAGTTAACACATAAATTATAATCTTAATTATGCTTTTGACAATTACTAAAACGATATGCCGTTGCGTATACTTTTTACACAATGAAGCTTATTACAATAAATACTATTTCAAAATCAGGTTCATTGGTTGATATTGAATAAAAATAACAAGATCAATGCTCAGATGATGCAAAAAAACCCGCCCCAAGAAGAGCTTTTTGCAAAATTATGTTTACCTAAAAAGAAATTCGATTTTAACGTTTTACTTCTTCTAGATCTAAAACTTTCTGGGTAAATATTAGTCAAGTTAATGTGAATATTTTTTAAGTTTGTGTAGATAATTTGCATCCCCGTGGACATGTTTTGTAGATTTTTGTTAACATATTGGCACTGTTACGTCATTTAGTAGTCATACAAAATTATGAACATTAGTTGTTGAAATAAAAAAAATACTTATTAAAAAATGGTTAATTAAAGTTGTATCCAAAAATAAAGCGCTCCTAATATTCTGAATCTCTTAAACAAGCACATATTAAACTCTTTTGTAAAAAAAAAAATAAACAAAAAAAGATTAAGATACATCTTTAATTTTATTATTAAGGTTCTATCCTTTGCAATCTCATTCGAAAATATATAAAATCATTTAATACAATACTAAAACTACTATAAAGTATTAATAAAGTATACTAATCATACTTTAATATTATAATACTTAATACATACATACCGTATAGTATACGACACTGCTAATAATATGCTAACAATAACAACAAATTCACAATTTTTACGATATTTCTACAGCGAGCTGACAGATTCAATTTTCTATCCACAGTGCTCTTATATGTTTAAGAACAACAACGTCAGTGTAGATTTAATAACCAGCCTTTCCATCATCGCTTTTATATGTATTTTGTATCCTATAAAGTCATTACACATAATAGAATATAGTATTAATATTTTTTTACAGTTTTAGATGGTAGTAGCAGTAGTAGTAGTAAAGTATCAGGAATTTCATCATGACATAAAAAATTCACACCATTATTTATATAATCTTGGAATATATCTTGAAGACCTCTGTCATATTATCACCTTTGTAGAGACATAATATATTAAACCGCTATAACCGTTACTTATAATAGGAAAAGGAAACATACCACAATATTACAAACACGTTCATATGTAACAAGCACAGAATTGCGGCTTAAATATGGCAGTAAGTTATTTGCTTTACATATAATTAAATAATGTTTATAATGTACAATAGAAATATAAATAATATTCTTAAACATTAACACTAAAGTTTCTTGTTAACTCTGCACCAAGGTCTACCACAATTAATAACAATAAAAAAAGATATCTCTTTGAACTACCCATGAATGTAATACAAGTCAGTTAAGTACCCTCTATATAGATATTTCTATAATAATCTACAAATATAAAATGATAATACTAAAGGAAATATAAAGTAAACATTTATATCTACATAATTACAAAAATACATTTATGTAATAACAACGTAGGTCAAAAAGATACACAATTATAAATATAATTTATTCGTAAGATGCATAGTAAGCTTCAGATTTCGTTTAAATTCCATTAAATCACATGGATTGGTAGGGAATTTCATAACGACGATGTTTTTCGGTAAAGATTATTAAGAAACAAAAGTTTTGTTTATATTATAATTTTATCGTATTTTAGTATTCTATTTATGCTTATAGAATAACCAGGGGCTAGTAGAAATCAGATGAAATATTGACTTTAAGAAGTTACAGCATCCTAATATGAACAAACTTCGCTTCAAGATAAATTAAATTCATTATATTTATATTCTTTCAAATGAAATAATTGTGAAACGTTATTAAGTTGTTAAAACATTTAATTTAATTGAATTACTTTTTTACGTCCGATTCACGTAATTATTATATATAAATGGAGATTTTTTTTAAATAACATAGAATGCAAAAAAAAAATGCTGAATGTTGCTAACATATTTATAAACAATTTAAAAATAAAGAAAAAATGTTTTATTTCAATACATATAAGAACATAATTTCAAAATAGTGATAATAAAAACGCACATTAACAGAACAATTAAAAAGTTGTCATAGAACAATCAAAAAGTTTCATATTTGACTAATAATAATTTTGTCAATAATATAATACATTATTGACATAATTTAATACCTATTTACATAATATTGTATTTGTAAACAATATCTTTTATACCCCTATATGGAACAAAATGTATTTTATACAGAAAATTTCATTAAGCAAATTACGTTTGATGTGCGGTGAAGCTGCGAGAGCACTCTTTTATCGTAAAAATAAAGACATATTCATTTATACTTTATTATTCTTACAAATAAATAAGGTGAGCTGTTTTATTTACAATCATTATATCTTATAACATAATGTGAAACTAAATTGTCTGAATTGTGTGACTCTCCCTTCTTTCTCCAATATTTTTTTTAATTTAAATTAAATTTTGATAATTAGTATCAGAAGATGTAATTTATATTTTTTCATTTAATAATATAATACAATAAAATCTTATCTTGTTTCGTTCACTAATAACAAAGTATTTCCCAAAATTTGTTGCTAAAGTTTAACACTACATTTCTATTCGTTAACTGTTTGTAAATAGACGTAGCCATTACCATGGGTAACGTATTTTTTCATTCTATTTAAATTTATAAAAATTAATTACCGTTCCTTAGTCTTGTGAAAAAAAAAACTGCTGAACCGACTTTTACGATTGTTTTTGTTTAATGTTTGTGTTTAATGGAGTCACTGACCTGAGTAATTTGTATTCACTATTAATCAAGATAGAAGACGTAATCGTCGAGCTCTGGGTGTTTCTTTGGCTGTCTTAGATTTGACATTGTAAGTCACCATTAGACGTCGTTGCAATATGTCAACTTCTATATCCTTCAACTTATACTAAGGTAAAATATTTGGTATTTGTATTCTGTCATGTTACCGTGCTATTGGATCGTGTTGCAGCTTTTTATGTTATATACCGTTAAAACTGAGCAACGGAGCACTTACTCGGTTGGGACCTCGTCTATACCGGTATAGACGGTGTATGTCTCTATGTTGTGTGGTGTCACTTATGCCTACGCGTACACGTTATTACATACTGTGAACACGTCGTCGGGGTCAACGAGTACCGACTTGGGTCTTCTTTTTCTGACTAAAGTAGTCTTACGTGGTCTATACTTTGCGGCGTCAGCCACCAGTGGGTTCCAGTGTCGCTCAGCACGTTCTTTTTTTTTTTTTTTTTATGTTAGAGGAGGGCAAACGAGCTGGCGGGTCACAGATGGCTTGTGATCACCGCCGCCCATGAACTCTTGCAACATCCGAGGATTTACAAGAGTGTTGCCGGCCATGTAGGTAGGAGTAAACGCCTTTTTTGAAGGTACCCATGTCGTATCGATCTGGAAATACCACCGAAGGGAGTTCGTTCCACAAGCGAGTGGAACGTGAGAAAAATGTCCTTGAAAACCGCACAGTAGAGGATCGCCACGCATCCAGGTGGTAAGGATGATATTGGAGGCGATGGCGCGCTGTGCGGTGATGAAATTCGGCGGCAGGCATCCGATCGAATAGTTCTTCGGAACATTCCCCGTTGTAAATGCGGTAGAAGACGCACAAGGAAGCCACGTCTCTACGCAATGCCAAAGAGTCTAGCCGTTCGCAGAGCACCGGGTCCCCGACAATCCGAACGGCTCTCCGTTGTACGCGGTCAAATGGTAGAAGCTGATATTGGGGTGATCCTGACCAGAGATGAGAACAGTACTCCATGTGTGGCCGGACCTGCGCCTTATAGAGCGCAAGTCTTTGGCCAGGTTTGAAATACTGCCTCGCTCTATTAATCACTCCCAATTTCTTTGAGGCCAACTTGGCCTTGCTCTCCAGATGACCACGAAACTGACAATCGCTCGAAATGTCGAGACCCAGTATTCTGATACTTGGCGAGGCAATGAGGGGAGTGCTCTCAAAGAGCGGTGATACGACGAATGGGGTTTTCTTAGTGGTAAACGCGCAAACTTGTGTCTTCAGGGGATTGAACTGTACGTGGTTCAGTTCACCCCACTCAGAGATCAGCCCCAAGGAAGTCTCTATAGAAGACACAAGTTTCTTTCGGCACTCGTCGACGTTTTCCCGAGAGAGACCTGCACGGCCGGAATATACCGCATCCCCAGTGCTGACATCCGCATAACAATGTATGTTGGAGATATCCAGCATATCATTGATGTGCAGGAGGAACAGAGTTGGGGATAGCACGCAGCCTTGGGGTACACCAGCGTTCACGGGCTTAGGGTCCGAGCAAAAACCATCTATAACGACCTGTATGCTCCGCCCAGTGAGGAAGCTGGTGATCCACTTGCATAAACTCTCGGGAAGCCCATAGGAAGGTAGCTTCGAAAGAAGCCCCCTGTGCCATACACGATCGAAGGCTTTCGCCATATCCAGACTAACTGCCAGACCTTCTCCCTTGCTTTCAATAACAGCTCCCCAACGGTGTGTAAGATACAACAGAAGATCACCAGCCGATCGACCATGGCGAAAGCCATATTGCCGGTCATTGACCAACTGGTGATCCTCGAGGTAGGTTAGGAGCTGTTTGTTGATGATGCTCTCCATTACTTTGGAGAGAAGAGAGGTAATGGCGGTAGGTCTATAGTTAGCTGGGTCCGAGCTATCGCCTTTTTTAGGGAAGTTTCAAAGTACTTTTGAGAAAGCCCCTTGAAGTACTGAGCGATGGTCGGAAGGTCTAAGTCTCTATGGAGATCGATGTTGCGTACGAACCACGGCGCCCCGGTTGCAATCCGTGTAAACCTGTTCTGAATCACCTGAAGGGGTTTCAGATTAGCGTGCGCAAAAGCGGGGCTCGCATAGAACATGACGGAACGTATGCATGCATTGTAAAGTGTCACCTTATTGCGAAGGGACATTTAACTCCGCTTGCCTAACAGCGGATGGCTTTGGCTAAGGTAATAGAATAATGACCGCAAGACATGATTTGCGGTCATTATTTCATTTCAATATTAGATTTTTTAGTTTTAAAAAACTAAGTAACCTTTTTTTTTAAAGAAAATTCAACGGGTACAACGGTCAAACCGTGCGGTTTGGTCAAACCGCGCTCCATACGCTGGACCGCACTAAAATCCGGTCAAGGCAGGGGGCCAAAAGTTAAACCCGACAAGCCCAGACTAAAAACCACCAACCGCAACCGTGGTGTTGCATTCGGCAACGATCAATCCAATGTTCTGCCAGTGTTTGGTAGAAAGAGGTCCAAACCCTAACCGCTACAGACAGTCTCTCCCTCAGCAAGAAAGAGACCTTCCAGCACCCCTGTGAACTGCGTATAGTGAATTATAAAATTATAAGAGGTTATAAAAAGTAATGATATGCTTACTAAATTCTACTCAATAAGATTTTAATTTTTAAATTGTAAAAAAATATTTTGTGCACTCATATCATATTAATTTAGTAACAGTTTGTATTTACTATACGTATATTATTTAACACAATTTACTGACCTGAGTGTTCCTAAACACAAAGGATTATTTTAAACAAAAGGTAAACACTTCGACGTAACATTATAAAGGGTATTAACGTCCACCATCCACCCTTAGCAAAAGGTAGATGCGGGTTATTAAGAGAACAACGACGTGGCTGTTTTGAACAAGTGAATAGTGAGGATTCCATTACGTACTTAATAACTTGCCTTGTATTATGCCACCAGTAACACTAACTCTCTCTTGATCTCATTAATGTCTACCTAAACGACGGTTTCATTTAACGTCACGATATATGTATAAAATGTTTATAAAATATTTATGCCATAATTTTTTTTAGGTTGAGTTTATTTTAAATATATTTTTTTTTTTAATTTAATTTTTAGAATTAGAAGAATAAAAGTTAGAATCATCAAAGTGTTAGGAAGTTTTCGAAACTTGAGCTTGAACAAGAAAGTAGAATCAACATAGAATGGAAATTCTACTTTTTTAAAAAGAACTTCACTTTACTTTTGTAAAATAATTTAAGTTATTCTAAAACGTAGGAGGCTGTTATTTGTATTTAAAGTTATGGTTCTAAATAACTTCAACTTATACTCAACAGTTAATACTAGTGACTTGCACCGGTTTGATTAATGAATGAAACTAACATAAAAATAAAGATAATTTTATTACAAACACGGTGGTATGGGGTTGTCTGCAAAAAATCTGTGGTAAATTACCGTTGTTGAATTTTAAAAAGTTAAATATTGCTGCGAGTGAATACATGCGGCAGCGAATGTTCTAATATTGAAGATCACAATTACATGTCAATAAAAATTATATATATATTTTTTTTATTATTATTTATTTATAGTTTTTGTCTGATAATCTTTATTTTTATGTTAGTTTCATTCATTAATCAGACCGGATCAAGTTACTGGTATTAATTAACCTATTTATACCTGCCTACCCAAGAGTTGTGACGTAAATAAATAGTCAACCTAACGTTTGTACATTTTATAGGTTTCATTTTCGGTTGGAATGGAAATTGTTCATTAATCAAGTCAGTGTAAATAAAAAAAATGTTAATTGAGAAATTTAGAGAACCTGTTCATATTTTATTTGATAAAAAATATCTTTCATCCATTACCCACCTCGGTGAACGTCCTTGTATCGCGGGATCCTATACTATAAGAAGACCTTACAATAACCAACTTGTTAACAAATCTGCTCAGATTGCTATACAATAACCATTTCCGATATATTGTCTATTCTTAGTTCGAAAATAAGATATTATATGTTAGTTTTTAGAATCACTTACATTTAAATCATTATAGAATTAATAGTGGTGAAATGTAAGAAACTGTACTAAAGCAAATTCTAAACTATAGAGTTAAAAAAATAGAGACAACAAAAGTTTCGACATACAAGTACAGCTTCGATTATTTTAACTACGTGACGGCCAACATTTTTCACTAATAACCTAAAATTTATGATAATTATCGTATTTAAGTGATGGCACATCACTATTACTTTAAATTTACTCCAACAATGTTACGAGTGGAGGTTCGTAGAAATAATAAGATCTAATAAAACAAAACGTACTAACTTGAGTAAGTACTTACTTACAAATATGTATTCCACGCTATAAAAATATCAATGTACCGTAACAAATATGATAGTTCCCTGACATTGACATATTTCGCAATATTCAGGAAGCACCTGCGATATGTGTTGCGATAACAAACAATACCTTTAACAAAATATTAATGCCTATGAAAACATAACCGCGAACTGACGAACCAAAAAACAAAACAATAAACTAAATTAAACTTCAGTAGAAGTGACGCAAAAAGTTATGGGTAACCTTTTTTCAATTTATAAACAATCGCAATATTTCTTACAGATTCTAGTTAACACATAAATTATAATCTTAATTATGCTTTTGACAATTACTAAAACGATATGCCGTTGCGTATACTTTTTACACAATGAAGCTTATTACAATAAATACTATTTCAAAATCAGGTTCATTGGTTGATATTGAATAAAAATAACAAGATCAATGCTCAGATGATGCAAAAAAACCCGCCCCAAGAAGAGCTTTTTGCAAAATTATGTTTACCTAAAAAGAAATTCGATTTTAACGTTTTACTTCTTCTAGATCTAAAACTTTCTGGGTAAATATTAGTCAAGTTAATGTGAATATTTTTTAAGTTTGTGTAGATAATTTGCATCCCCGTGGACATGTTTTGTAGATTTTTGTTAACATATTGGCACTGTTACGTCATTTAGTAGTCATACAAAATTATGAACATTAGTTGTTGAAATAAAAAAAATACTTATTAAAAAATGGTTAATTAAAGTTGTATCCAAAAATAAAGCGCTCCTAATATTCTGAATCTCTTAAACAAGCACATATTAAACTCTTTTGTAAAAAAAAAAATAAACAAAAAAAGATTAAGATACATCTTTAATTTTATTATTAAGGTTCTATCCTTTGCAATCTCATTCGAAAATATATAAAATCATTTAATACAATACTAAAACTACTATAAAGTATTAATAAAGTATACTAATCATACTTTAATATTATAATACTTAATACATACATACCGTATAGTATACGACACTGCTAATAATATGCTAACAATAACAACAAATTCACAATTTTTACGATATTTCTACAGCGAGCTGACAGATTCAATTTTCTATCCACAGTGCTCTTATATGTTTAAGAACAACAACGTCAGTGTAGATTTAATAACCAGCCTTTCCATCATCGCTTTTATATGTATTTTGTATCCTATAAAGTCATTACACATAATAGAATATAGTATTAATATTTTTTTACAGTTTTAGATGGTAGTAGCAGTAGTAGTAGTAAAGTATCAGGAATTTCATCATGACATAAAAAATTCACACCATTATTTATTAATTTATTTAAAATCAGACTTATTGAGAAATATTTTTCAGTAGATCGTTGTGATTTCGTTTTGATATACTTATTTTTCTTCATTATTTTATGAATATGATTTAATAATATACTTGCATCTTCAAGTATTTCAAAAGTTGGAAACTGTTAAAAGGCAAGACTTTATGTGGAAGTAAAACTTCATGAAAAAGTAAATTTTTGTACTTACTATTTTGTTATAAGAAACAATTCCTCCTGCCCTAATTAAGTAAAACACGGTCAAGTAAATAGAATACCCTGGAGTATTTAAAATAAGATATTTGGCGGAATACTCCAATGAAGAGTACCTGTTCAAGAAGAAATAAATTTAGTTATGTATTTATTTATCTATCTGTCTGTCTGTCTGTCTGTCTGCCTGTCTGTCTGCCTGTCTGTCTGTCTGTCTGCCTGCCTGCCTGCCTGCCTGCCTGCCTGCCTGCCTGCCTGCCTGCCTGCCTGCCTGCCTGCCTGCCTGCCTGCCTGCCTGCCTGCCTGCCTGCCTGCCTGCCTGCCTGCCTGCCTGCCTGCCTGCCTGCCTGCCTGCCTGCCTGCCTGCCTGCCTGCCTGCCTGCCTGCCTGCCTGCCTGCCTGCCTGCCTGCCTGCCTGCCTGCCTGCCTGCCTGCCTGCCTGCCTGCCTGCCTGCCTGCCTGCCTGCCTGCCTGCCTGCCTGCCTGCCTGCCTGCCTGCCTGCCTGCCTGCCTGCCTGCCTGCCTGCCTGCCTGCCTGCCTGCCTGCCTGCCTGCCTGCCTGCCTGCCTGCCTGCCTGCCTGCCTGCCTGCCTGCCTGCCTGCCTGCCTGCCTGCCTGCCTGCCTGCCTGCCTGCCTGCCTGCCTGCCTGCCTGCCTGCCTGCCTGCCTGCCTGCCTGCCTGCCTGCCTGCCTGCCTGCCTGCCTGCCTGCCTGCCTGCCTGCCTGCCTGCCTGCCTGCCTGCCTGCCTGCCTGCCTGCCTGCCTGCCTGCCTGCCTGCCTGCCTGCCTGCCTGCCTGCCTGCCTGCCTGCCTGCCTGCCTGCCTGCCTGCCTGCCTGCCTGCCTGCCTGCCTGCCTGCCTGCCTGCCTGCCTGCCTGCCTGCCTGCCTGCCTGCCTGCCTGCCTGCCTGCCTGCCTGCCTGCCTGCCTGCCTGCCTGCCTGCCTGCCTGCCTGCCTGCCTGCCTGCCTGCCTGCCTGCCTGCCTGCCTGCCTGCCTGCCTGCCTGCCTGCCTGCCTGCCTGCCTGCCTGCCTGCCTGCCTGCCTGCCTGCCTGCCTGCCTGCCTGCCTGCCTGCCTGCCTGCCTGCCTGCCTGCCTGCCTGCCTGCCTGCCTGCCTGCCTGCCTGCCTGCCTGCCTGCCTGCCTGCCTGCCTGCCTGCCTGCCTGCCTGCCTGCCTGCCTGCCTGCCTGCCTGCCTGCCTGCCTGCCTGCCTGCCTGCCTGCCTGCCTGCCTGCCTGCCTGCCTGCCTGCCTGCCTGCCTGCCTGCCTGCCTGCCTGCCTGCCTGCCTGCCTGCCTGCCTGCCTGCCTGCCTGCCTGCCTGCCTGCCTGCCTGCCTGCCTGCCTGCCTGCCTGCCTGCCTGCCTGCCTGCCTGCCTGCCTGCCTGCCTGCCTGCCTGCCTGCCTGCCTGCCTGCCTGCCTGCCTGCCTGCCTGCCTGCCTGCCTGCCTGCCTGCCTGCCTGCCTGCCTGTCTGTCTGTCTATCTATCTATCTATCTATCTATCTATCTATCTATCTATCTATCTATCTATCTATCTATCTATCTATATATTTATTTATTTATTTATTTATTTATTTATTTATTTCTTTATTTATTTATTTATTTATTTATTTATTTATTTATTTATTTATTTATTTATTTATTTATTTATTTATTTATTTATTTATTTATTTATTTATTTATTTATTTATTTATTTATTTATTTATTTATTTATTTATTTATTTATTTATTTATTTATTTATTTATTTATTTATTTATTTATTTATTTATTTATTTATTTATTTATTTATTTATTTATTTATTTATTTATTTATTTATTTATTTATTTATTTATTTATTTATTTATTTATTTATTTATTTATTTATTTATTTATTTATTTATTTATTTATTTATTTATTTATTTATTTATTTATTTATTTATTTATTTATTTATTTATTTATTTATTTATTTATTTATTTATTTATTTATTTATTTATTTATTTATTTATTTATTTGGGAAACAAACAATATTCACACACTTAAAAATAAAATAAATAATTAATACATAATATCAATAAAGTTTCCACTGTTACAATAATAAACTTAACATGAACTTAAAAATTATATATAAACTATGCTAAATAGGGGAACTGAGGACAGAACACGCGAACAATAGACAGGTTGCATTTAAGTTTGTTTTGCCCTTTAGAATAAATTAAAAGAAAATTATAAGAAGAAAAAAGTAGGTTACATCACATTTTTCCGGACGCTAAGGAATTCGCTAAGGTGGCACTCCGTGACTCGTCCTTTTTGAACATTAACCTTCCCTCACGTATAAAAGATTTCAATATAGAACAAGAAGGTGTTATTTAATGTTTGTTGAAATTTGGGTTCATGGTTTGATTTTATTCATTTTTGTAAATTTTACCCTAAAATAACAATAACTTTGTTGGTAAGGCTAAAGGTCCAAAAGTGATAGAACACTCACAACAGTACCCCTTTGCTTTTAATACATAAAGTGAAAGAGTATACGTAAGAGTCTTTAAAAGCTACTTTTCACTGTTAACCATTATAATTCTCACAATAGCAGTAACTTCTCACTGATAAGTAAAAAAAGAAGAGAAATAAACACCATAAAAGTAAAAAGTAAAAGGCTTTTCATAAAAGTAATTAACAAATGAAACTGATGAAGTCGCGGGTGACAGCAAGTATCACATAAGGCCAGGCCATTTAAAGTTAAAATAAATGGTTCTTTTTATTACACATAGTATGTCTACTTGGTTAGCTATTTTTATAAAATAAAGAACATGTAGCTATCTATCACAGCCTAATTTTTAATCTTTATTAACTTTAATTTAACAAATAAATAAATATCATAAGTATTTAATGTAGGCCAATAAGTAATGCTTACATTAAATAATGAATAATATCTGCATATTTAACCTCTGAACATTATTTCGAGTTTACAGTAAATCTTAATACATTATGAATATTTAATATAACCATTAAATAATGATACAGATATTAGTAATTACTACTGAATATTCATGAATTCCAAGTTCTATGATCTAGGTTAAGTTACAGTTATATTATAGTTCACTTAGAACAGTACACCGAAGTGATAATTAATCCATCTCGACTTTAAAACTTCTCTCAAACTGTACTAATCCATTTAATCTTAAATTGATATCTGTAAATCTCTTAGTTAACCGATAGACAGTTTATGAGAAATTTGTACCAATATTTTAAAAGTAGTTACTACCACCGCATATCCCACAACAATAAGATTTTGTATGTTTTTTAAATTGTTACAATTTAAAATGTTTACTTTTTATGCACAATTTTTAAACACAATTAAGATACATTGCTTATGCATAAGCTTGTAATATAAATAATTGGTAAGAAAAGCGTGGGTGTTTCAGTCCTTGACAACATCTTGTGTTTGTACATTGTAATAGCATTAACATTGCCACATATAAATTTAGAGGTTGTGTATTATTATCAAGGAGGCAAACAGTTTTAGTATATAAATTTTCTTCTTTTCTTGTACTATCTACTATTCAACTCCTAATCAATATCATTGAAAAGAACGCTTGTTTATTATCGCAGCCGTCATCTGCTTCTTAACACCGAACGCAAGTTTTGTGGGTAAAATGTTGATTATGAAAATTATACACCAAGTAGCGATCTCATATGAAAGTAATCGTGAGGAAGTTTTAAGTACAGTTAAATTAGTTCGTTAAAGTTCGCTACATGGGTCTCAGGGGCCACTGCATGTTCTGAGTCAAAGATCCAATTAAAGTTTATTTCAGCTTCGCCGAAGCGTTATCGATGACGCAGTTTCTGAAATGTTGGTCTCAATAACTTGTCCAGTTCTTATATTTTAACTAATATTTTCAAATCTTAAAAATAGCAGTTTATTAATTTGTAGTGTAAATGTAAAAATATATAATTGTTGTAACATAAAAAAACAACATTATAAATAAAAATATTAAAATAGAATTCCGCCGACGTGGGCCTTACGACCAGTCCGTCGGTGGTTAGGGCGACAGGAAAGAAACTTCCTCACAATGCGTGCCGTACCCAAAACTGCTGCCTTTTGTATCCGACCCTTGATCCAGTTTTTTAGTGAGAGCCTCTTGAGATGATGATCGAGACTCTTCGCTATAAGACCATTTACGGAAACTACCATCGGGACAATTATTGTTGAGTCAACATCCCACATGTCGGTAATCTCGTGAGCTAAGTCCAAGTATTTTGATAGTTTGTCCTTCTCAGCTTTCACAAGATTAGCGGCACACGGGACGCTGATATCAACAAGAAATATTATTATTATTATCATTATTTATGTGAATATAAAATTTCAAATTTCTTGTAGTTATTATATTATTTTTAAATTATATTCCACCAGCAAATTATTAATGATAGTTAATGTATCATGAGACGTACATTTCTCAACAGTCTCATTATTTAATTTCCATTTCCATAATACCAACCAAGACTGTTAAATATAAAGAACAAAAAGCACAATATATTTCTGTAAAACAAAATGTGGTCGATGAATGGATGTTGAGAAAATAACGGATTTCTCATTTTATGCGATAAAAACAAATCTAAATATTTCTACGTTATTTTTATTATTCGTAATATAATTTTATAAATATAGCTTAAATATTATTATTATTACAGGTATATGATGTATATGTAGTAATAAACATATCGCAAATTAAATGTGATTTCAGCATTATGTTGAACCATTTAAATCACAATAATTAAAAAATGCCTATTTTTCAATTAAACCAATCACAGTAACATATTAATAGATCTATACTTATGTCAGAAAAGACCTTATCATGTCACTTATGTCGTATTTAAAAGGACACAACAATACAGACGAAAATGAAGAATGAATTGAATTAGACCGAATGACGATTTTATTGATATTTTCCGAGACATTCTACTGAGACAAAAGAAATATTCAAAACTTAAGCATAATGTGATTTCGTATTACATTAAAGTAACCACAGTATAGCGAAGCCAAACATTAGCGAAAGTTTCCTGAAAGAGGACGAAGAAGTTATGAATAATGTGAATACTTTGTGAAATCTTAAAATCCAAAGTCTAACTAACTTTGTTTTCCCTTAAATTGTTTTCTTACCTCGTTTTTGTTGAGTTCTTATCTTAATTTTAAACATTGTTGCACTTTTGTTTATATTAGAAATTTAATTAAGCTTCATTTTTGACACTTCACATAAGCTTTACACTAATAGCTTAGACTTAAAGGGAATAAGCAGCTGTTACGCTAACAACAGTCTGTTATTTAACAAATTTCATTCATCATTCCGAATCTCAATTTGATTGAATTGAACTTTACAAATATTATTATACAAAATTCTAACAATATTTAGCATTATAACTAGCCTCTTGAACTATTAATTTAAGAATAAATCATGAAATCTATTAATAATGTGCTTTAATCGTAACTTGGTTGTCATTTTTCTAAAATATCATATGTATCGAGAACGGTAATAATAATATATTTATTTATTGAATTTCTAGTAAGATTCGAGTTTGAGTCTGTTTGAACAAAAGGAAATTTAAATAAAGTTCACAAATGAATTCCTAAAAGTTAGTGATTGTAAGATTATGCTAAGTTTCCACATTCCACATTACTTCTTTAGTTTCTTCGAAAGTACCTCCTTTAAAATACTTAGTTTAATTTTGGTATCTACGTTCTGCTTATTACTTTTTGTTCATTCAGTAAATTAATTTTGTGAAACGAATTTACCCTACATTATTAGAATAAACCGACATATTAAAAAGGTTCAAGATAATGTTTATAGTTAAATGATTTCTTAATTGATGAACTGTTTTTAAATGTATTTTATTTATTATATATTTAAAATTAATCTGTGATGATGACACGAATGTTAATTACAAATAACTTTGCACTTATGAAACGTCTGACTCTAGTTTTTCGGTTGCAGAGAAGTCTCAAAGGATAAGGATAAAGAAGAATGGGATGAATGGTTTGAGTGGAATAACCGACAAAAATAATTATGGATTCTTTTTTAACCTATTTCTAAATTGCCATATTTTTATAATATTAAGTATTAATAATATCTAATCACACCACTATTAATTATATGATGCTCTTACATTTACAAGGGCTTGTAACCATAATAAATATAATTGTTTATTAAAAAAACTTCTTTAGAAAAGGTCACAGTGAAGCAACATTAGCAGTAATGTTAACAAATGTGGGCTTTAATTTTAATACTTATATTCTGTATATGAGTAAGGCTACCACCGATCGTTCAGTCGTCCAGGCAGATTTACCGACCGAACCGGAATCCCGATTTCTTGTTGTCATGTGATAAGGGGTCCTAAGTGTGTTAAATGCAAGGGGCTGACCCCTTTTGACCTTTGACCCTGCATACAGGATCACGAGGTCAAGCGAAGTCATTTCAGTTAGAAATTTATATCTCCTGAGTGCGTCATCGTATTCTGTTGTGAATGGGCTCAAACGACGCGCAATGAGCGAGCGCGATATTTTTATATCTTCAAAACTTGCTCAAAAACCGCGGAAACTTCAAAATTTCAAAACTTTCGGCTGGACGATCGGTGAGAGCCTTACTCATATGTCAAGTATCTGTGTAAGATTAAATTTTGAACAAAATTATGTCTTTTAATTCGACAAAAATACAACCGTGACTGGCGGTATTGATTGACAACGCTCAATTATTGAGGAAACCTGCATATCATGCATATTGTAAAATGTAAATATGGTATTCACATATATTGCAACAATTCTCAAAAACAGTTATCGACTTCTCTCCAATAAAGTAATGGATTATAAGATTGAATGTTACCTAAGCTTAAATATATTTTCCGTTTGAAATATCCAATAAATTTCCAATATCGACAATAACCCTGATAGTCTTTATAGATCGTAGCAATTCACTTAAGGCAAGTGATGGGGATTTGCTTGAACTCGCCTTAGGATATTTTCCAGAAAATTTATCGTACATGCTTGATTGAAACTTCGGAAGGAAAATGTTTATATGATTTTAGTAATGGCTTTCAAATAAGAAATATTGTATTGTATTCATATATTAGACTTTATTCTTCAGATTAAGTAAATAAATTTTCTGTTACAAAAAGTTTCTCCACTTCAAGAAGTATAAGACCATTAGTACTTACTAATTTTTTTTTTTATTTTATACGTAACTTTTACGTATTTTTTATTTTTAATAGTATAAAAAGCTTTATTTTTCTCAGATCCAAATAGTGTATTAGTTTTTATTACTGCAACTTCAATTAACAGTTTTAGAAAAATAAGATGGAACCGCTTGATAGAAAAGCTAGAAACAGCTCAATAAGCCGACCCCTGATATACCAGGATAATTACATTACTATACTATTGCTATTAATTACTACATTAGGTTATTTTATAGTTCAATGTATAATATTTTTTGATAAATTTTGCTTATCAACTGTGACCCAAAGTATGTAAATAAGTAACGTAGGTAATTTATACATTATACAACCGCTACCCGTGACTTTGTGTGATAGTCGTTGTTAGATTAAACTTTGACTTATGAAACTATAGCCAAAATATTTATTAGTGTACAGTGCCATTAATATTTTATATGTATGTAAAAAGGGGCTAATTTAGGTTGTAATTTCTGTTTTCTTTATGAAATTTCTGTTAAATCCTTTACTCCGTGGTCATATTGTAAAGATTATTGGAAATTTGATATTTTGACATTGTAACGTTTTGCGACGGTTTTAACAGACAATTGTGTTTCTCTATCTATAAAAGCCATATCATCGTAGAAGACGAATACCTGCACTTATTATGTACTTACACACTGCGAAGACTATTATGAAAATATCTTTTTGACATTTTTTTTATTATTTCAGATTTCGTCAATTGTTCAAATTGTGGTTCTCATCGTGAGCCTATTTTATATCACATTTTTGCTAATGATATTCCAGAGGATCTTCATTTTTGTTTATCATTTATATATGCCGACGATCTTAAGTCAATTAAAAGTGCTTAAGTGGCCTTCTCAAAAAGTGTTCTACTAATACCTTAAATGTGAAAAAGTCCTTGTACATAAAATTTACTCGCAAATAGAATTCCTGAGGTTATACTTGGCAAAATCTTACCTTTGTTCTTCATATTGATCTTGTATTTAAAAAAGCATCTAATTTGCTGGGTTTTGTTATTAAGAATGGAAAGGTTTTTCGTGACCCTAAGACTAAAAAGTGAGTTACTGAGAAGTATTGGCACTTGGCTTTTTCTGCTGGTATTCATAAAAAGAGCAAGGCATATCATAGATATATAATCAGAAACTTAAACGGTTTAGTGTGATATCACTTGCAAGTCGCAGAGAGAATTTTTCTTTATTAGCTTCAACATGATGAAATCGATTCTCCATCTTTTATGAGTATGATAAATTATAATGCTCTTTCAGATATGCCAATTCCATCTACCCCTACGCAGAATAGTATTAGATATAAACTCTATGACTACGCGCATAAGTAATTTATTTAATAAATGCCCTAAATCTATAGCTATTTTGGCGAATTCATTCCCCAAATATTAAAATAAACATCACTAGTTTTATAAGTTATTATGTATGCTGTGCTTACCTGTAGGTTGCTTACGTTAGGTACGATTTAGGTTAACTTGCTATTATTGAATTATTTTATTGTAAAAAAATATTTTGTCTGTTGGTGAGCCACAAATAGAGAAATAAATATATAAATCAATAAATAAATAAATGAATGAATAAAAAAATATAAATAAATAATATAATAAATAAATAAATAAGCAAGCAAGCAAAGAAACAAACAATCGACCCAAAAAAATAAAAACAAGTAAATAAATTTGTTAATTTTGACTTCTAATACGAACGTATACTTACTATGAATGAGACCTACTAAATGTCCAATAAAAACTGCTTCCCCAATAACTAACTTAAATATTAATACAGGAATGCGGTTATTAACCTCAAAATATCTTTCATTTTTAGAAAATTCATTTACCTACGTGGAGGATATCTTGAAAATAGGTCAAAGTAACATATTAGGAGCCATTTAATCTTCCATTGCAAGCAACTTTTATCTTCTACAATTCTACGATTTCTCTAATGGTACAGTTTCTCTATAATGTGTCTATTATTTTACATTTACAGTCAAAAGTATTAATAATTTATCGATATGTTGTCGTAGTGATATTGCTGTAAATATTAAATTGCTGTATTTCTTATTTTTGACAGTGAAACCATTATAATTTTGAACTCCAACATATAATAGAAGTTGAAAATTAAATTATTGTTTCGTTATTAATCTTTTAAATCCACATGTTATAAGTTATATTTCTATCGCAGTGATTTCAGTGTAAATCTGTTTATAGATTACGTCCAATACTGGTAATGATATCGCGTGTAGCGTCCTCTTAACTTTAACGACAATCCCTTGTCTTCGTAGATTAAATTTATTGTCTAGTACATCCATTTATCATATTATTTACTAACGGCTTTCATAGTTTATGATGTATGAAAGATACACAGAATAGAAGATCAAAGAAAGTTCTATTTAACACACATACATTTAGTTCTGTCAGAAACTTAGTCTATAAATATTTAACTGTAAATATTTAATAGAAACCATATGACTCTTAAAAATAAAGGATTAATAGCTCTATTGTGTAGTTAATTGTATCTAAAATGTTATTAGAGAAATTAAATTTTAAATTTCAAATTTTGTATTCAAAAGCTCTTATTTAGATAATAGCAACACATTTATTAATTACAATAATTAAAGGCTTTTAATAATTAAAAATAATAAAAAATTCTATTAATAATTTAAAATTTTATTATCACCTTGAATTAAGATTTAAAAAATATTGTTGTAACATTCCAGTAAAAACAATAACGATAACATTTCATCAAATGGATTTCGTTCAAATTGCTTAAATGGGTAAAATTGCGGAGACTTGGTGATATTGTCTCGAAGACCTGCACTAACATATTTTAAGAGAAACCAACAGACGATAAATTGTTTTTAGTAGGTCCCTAGAATCCTTGAATGTGGTCAGTAAAATGGAAGAAATATTTTATTATAACTTTGTGTATATAAAATGAACACGTGTTTAAGAATATACTTATTTGAATGTGTTTTTATATTTCTGGCTAATGTTTTAAACAACATTGTCTTAAAATTAAAATTAAAAATATCATGTGATTTAGTTAAATACGTTTTTGTTTATTAGTAAATAATATTATCTTAATATATATAAATTACGTGTCACGTTGTTTGTCCGCGATGGACTCCTAAACTACTTAACCGATATTAATTAAATTTGCACATTGTGTGGAGTTTGTTTCAACTTGAAACATAGGATAGCGTTTATCTTAATTTATAGTCGCAATAATATTTTATTGCAAATTATTTGTTTTTAATAATCTATTAGATCCAAACAAGTCTAACAGATGGCGTTGTATCTGTTGACTGCATTGAGTTAGTGTTCAACAGATGGCGGAATGTTTAAAGTACAAACGAATAACTTCATAATTCATATACAATTTAACATCATAACCGCCACGCGATGCTGAGACTAAATTATAAATCAATATTTAGTCGGCCGGTAAAAATTAACTTACAATTTAGATAGCCCGACACGTGTTACTTAGACTGAATTATATATATAAATTCATATTATAATGAACATAACACAGTCAAATTATACCTGCTTCTTTTTCGAATCTATTTACGTGAGACGGGTCAATCAAAAATATTGTGCACCGATTAGTGCAAAATTAAATTAAAAATTAAACTATTAATAATTTAAAATAATAAATATTATTTTCATAAATTTTAAACTATCTGCCCTACCTCATTTTGTTACCACCTTATGTAAAATAATAATAATTAAAATTAAAATAAATATGTCAGCTGTACGATAATTTTGATTCCCCTGCAAATCGCAATCCAGTGAATTTTTACACCGACTTTTATGTTTTCGTCTTTTTTGGTAAATAATAATTTCATACTTTCAACCACCACCAGTATTGTATAAAAACGTGTACCTAAAAAAAATTGAAATACTCGAACCGAATATATTCGGCATCAGAGCCGAATAATACGACCGAATACGAATTGCGAAAAAGGTGCCGAATACATTACACCGACCGAATACTTACTAAATATTCGGCGCATCTCTAATCATTATTATATTACTGTACAAGGGTTATGTACTGGTAGTAGAAAATCAGTCATAGAGGTCGCCATGTTCTTTTACAAATTGAATCTATGTAAAAAAACATAGCGGTCCACATCATTAATGAATGAGAACTTTGACTATACGATAATATCAAAATATTGTTATTTCGATATTTGCCTTAATAAATTTACTTGCATTTTGAATTCTTCCTTAACTTAGCGGTCGGGGGTTTTTTATTTATTTTTTATTTCTAATACCGTTACTTACTAAATAGTTTACTATAATGTAATAGGTATAACAAAAACCTTATCAACCACAGCAACGCGTGGCCGGGTCTGCTAGTATTAAATATATTTTTATCACTACATATATCGTGAAGTGAAAAAATATGATGTCTATGAAAGTATATTTAGGAAAAGATCAATCAATTAATTAAATACTCCTAATAACAAAATTAAATGGTCCCTTGAAATTATTCAGTGAACTTTGATAGACAGTTGGAGGAGGACTTTTCCATTCAAGTTGAAAGTTTTGTAACATTCGCGGAAGTACAGTTTCTAGCTCTAGCTTAGCTGTTCGACGACCTGAAATAATATATAAAATAAAATTAAAACTCCGGTTACCCATTTTTATTACTCTTTTTTATAAAAAATATATTTATTATCAAATGTACATATTTAAGTGTAGTGTAGTATGTAATATATAGTATATATATTGAATAGTAATCATGTTTTTCCGAAGTTTAAATACAAAAAATATTTAAGTTTAATTCAGAAGTATCTGTCTCTAATCTACAAATCTAATCTAGATCTAGATTAGATTAGATTTTACAAACTATAAACATCTGCAATGTTATTTGTTTTCCACTGATAATTAAGTTTAGTAATCCATGAAGTAAAACAGAAGCAACGTTTAGTAATTTTAAAAATTTAAATGTAAATTTAAAACTTAGTATTACGCGAGTAAAGTGCTTAATTTTTTTTTTAATTTCAATGTGTAGTACTTATATTAAAAGTTCGGTTAAGTAACTAATTGCCAAAAAAAAATTAATGTGCACAATGTGTTAAATTTTACAAAATAATAATTCAAACGTTGGAAGTGGTCTAGTTGTAGCCGCGGGTCAAAATGAAGGCAAAGGCTTCCACTTAGTATTAGTACAGAAACTTCGAGCAAACTCAATTCCAGCAGGTTAACTTTTTCACTTGTTTTTGAACTTATTAAAAGTGTTATTTACCTATATTAAAATATTGGATACAACGTATATTTCTAAAAAACAGATATAATAATAGTAGGTTTGTTGTTAATTAAAATGAATTCTTCATGATGTATTAATTTGGAAAAATATTAATATGTTATAATATATTTGATGTTTACATCTTTAGGTTTCTTAGAGTCAAACTCCTAGTAATGCTAACCTTTAATATACACCAAAAACAAATACATTTTTTTATCCTTATCCATTTAACTGATCTACAATCCAAAAGACAGCACAAGCTATAATCTGATAATACTTCTGAATTCATTTTTACACAGAAGCAAAAAATATTTATATGTTGGCTTTAAATAAGCCTCAATAAAGAGCTTAACATTGTTACGTTAGATAGATGGTAGTGATCAGTTTTATCATCTCAAATATTGTGGTTTATGCGGCACATAAAAGAAAATGTTTACGAGCATAATTTTTCAATCTAACCATATCAACGCCAGTGAAAAAATATCGCTTGCCAAAATGAGGGCAATAATTTCGTCTACGTATATCAGTTTTTCTAGGTAAGACTATTTCATCTTCGCTACTTGCACCCTTTTGTTGTAATTCATCTTTTACTCTTAATATTAAAGCACATGTAAACTGAAAAAGAGTTAATTTAAGAGTTAAATTAATTTTAAGTTTTTTTTTTTTTAAGTTAATTTAAGTGTTATAATTTATTATGATTCCTTGTGCATCGGACTATTAATTCTATGGACTATTAACTATTTTACTAGTTAATCTTTATTATTATTATTTATTAATATTATATATTAATATTTATTATTTAATACTATCATACCTCGGTTGAACGCCGGAGTTAAATAATATCTCCAAAGACTTATGGTCCAACTCTTCAGCGATTGTAAAGAATACCTGAACATCACTGATAAGTAGTAGACTGGAAATTTTTCTGGAGGTTGTTCTGAGACACAATTTAATGCATAATAAGTGCATCTAACGCCGCTACGCAGAACCTTCACATTTATAGTAAATAAATTCAACGGCATATTGATGGTTGTTCGATTAGGGATAAATACGCATTTTTTTTTAAATAATGATGCTGCGATAAGGGAAATTTAATTGACGAACATTAGAAATCAATCATGTAAGCATTTGATTTATGAAGGCAGTACGTTTATTAAGGTAACATTTAGTGTTATATGTCTTGGCAAGATATATATTTTAATAATTATTTTATTCCTTTAACAGGTTTTGATATTATGAACAAAAATACGAATGTCGTATAATACATTGTTATTTTGCTTTTATTTCAAAATATTATGCGTTTATTCAACGGTAAGTAATAATTTAAGTAAATCAATAATAATAATAATAATAATAATAATAATAATATCAGGACAAATTACACACATTGATCTAACCCCTAAGTAAGCAAATTATTTTGCTTGTGTTAAGGGTGTTAGACAACGATACAAATACATAGAAATACATATATAAATACTGAGAATATATTTAATAAACGACCAAACCCAGAAACACAGACATCTATGCTCATCACATAAATGCCTATCTCCCGCCGGGAATCGAACCCGAGCCCCATTGCGCCGTGACACGTTAGGCGTCTGCGTCAATGCATAACAGTTATCAATTTGACAACACAGAATTACTCTATCAACATGAAATTCAAACATACATTTCTCATTAATCACCCTCATTACCTAGCTACCAATTTAATATTTGCTGAAGTAGTAAATAATTAACATAGTATTTATCCAATTATAAGTTCGGCGTATTTAGGAACATTCACATACATTGTTTGTCTTACACTAACTAGCAATATATATATAATATCATCTTGACGCCTAATGTAAAATCATGAGCAATTAATCATCGCTAAATGTAAAAAAGTCATTATTTTTATTTTTGTAAATCCACTTTTGCTAATCTAAATGAATTAATTAACTGTTAATTGATTAAATTTTTCATTAGATTTTAATTATTTTCAAAGTAAAATTTGTTTTAATCCAAAAAGAATCAAAATAAATGTCTATATAACATTTAATTATTAAAGATTTTTAGCCTTATCTTTAATGTAACGACTTATAAACATTGAAAATTGGAAAGGATGTTTTAATATCGTCATGTTACATCTTTTGTTTTAACATGTTAATGAATCTTAAATCATTAAATTTGAACATCACAGCGGGTGCGGTTAGTACAATTGGTAGAGTGATGGAAAAGTATTTCAGATATCGTTGCTTCAATCTGGGTACTTTTTATTCTGTTTGTTCTGTTACAAAAAGAGGGGTGTTATAAGTATCTGTATTTGTGTATCTGTGTATCTTTATATCTGCGTATCTGCGTGTCTGTCTGTGCCATCGTAGGAGCCAAACGAGTGGTCAGATTTGAAGGCGTTTGTTTTAGTTGATAGCCTGGTCCGTCGAGATAGTTCTTAGCTATGTTTGGTCGAAAAAAAATGCAATCATCTCAAATATATTGAGCTTTTCTCTGCGGTTCTTACGACCCATCTTTCGTCTCTCTCCTCTCCTCGCTTTAGAATGCTCGTAAAGAGACGCTCACGCTCGGAATTGTTTCATTTATTCACCCTCAGTATTTTATTGCATGTGTAATTCAACCAGAGTATCCCACTTAGGGGAGTTTACGACGTAATCGCTCACGAGCAGAATTTAGATTGGTTATTTAAACCTTTTTATGTTTCTGGCACCTTATTTGTTTGCGTAAAATGTTATCCGAAAGTTGTTATTGAAAATGAAATATGTTTAAACGTACATGGCCAATTTTTTTTACATAAAATAATCATAATCTGAATTCCAAAATACGAAAATTTATATTTGCAAAAGTAAGGAAATATATAATTTGATAATGTATGATAACTTTTAAGTAATATTAATATCTGCTGACGATAGACAAACCAGTATACAATGATTATTGTCTTAAAGAAAAAATAAAAATTCTTCCTATAATAAAACATTAAATGCTAAACAAAATGTATCTTATTATAGTAAAGATATCCATTTACAGTAAAATAAAAATTGTAAATAATATATTTCTGTTATTTACCCGTTATGTGGAATTACATTACCTCGCAGCTTCCTAGCGACTTATTTAAACAAGTTACTGTAATAAATGATCACCGTTTTACAGAAAGAGTATATCGATTAAGAAGTCAGATTAAGTTTTAAGTCATTCAACTTTTTCATTCATTTCATAATTTCTGATATATCATTTGAGATATGTCAACAGATGGTAATAAAAAAAAATAGTGTCAATATTACTATTTAAAAAGAATACGCTCGAAAGAGAGCATAAGTTATAAACATAAATATGTCTTTGCTTTAAAAAAAAAGTCAAATGGTTTCTGTTTTTAATAGGTTGCCTGGAAGAGATTGCTCTTTAGCACTAAGGTCGCCAAATTTGTGCCATTTATTTTCGGTTTTTTTTTTGTTATTGCTCATCAAATAAAAAACATCTAGACGCAATGAGCACAATGGCAGCAGGCAAGTACTATTAGCTACTACTACTAACATTTAAATATTATTTCTTGATTTTGAGAATGATTAGTAATGCTGCGCAAAATTGATGTCTGTTATTTTGTTGGTTTGGTGCCGTAATTTTACTGTATGTAGCATTTTTTTACTTGATATGTTGTAGAACAAAAATTTACCATTTTGGAGCTCAACAACATTAGAAAGTTTAATACGATCACCAAAGTCATCACCATCACCAGATCATCATCAAAGTAGTACAAACCCATAGGTTTTTTTATCATCTCATAATTTCGTTAGAGCAGGTCCATGAAATATTCTTTTAATCATAACTTTTGACCGCGTTACCGAACCGATTTTGACGCTTAAGAACTAAAACTTAAGGTGAAAAGGTATTGAACAGTATTTTCTGAATCAATGATAAAATATATAAATTTCATTCAATGCTTCTAGCGGCAAGAAACTGATGTGCGTGGAGAATGTTAGTAAAAGTTAAGGTTTTTCTAACGAGACTCTAACAAATTTCACCGGACACCGGGTTCTGGTTGTTTTGACGTCGGGGGATCAAAATATAAGCAAATAAAGAAATAACAAAATCTAATCTAGTCTATTCTTCATTCATTAGCTCCAAAAAACTTCATAAAATAGATTAATAATACTTATTCGATCAATAATACTAAGTTACACAAGTCCAGTTAGAGCATCTAAGACAGCATAAAAATAAGAGTTTTAGTATCATTGAGGTCTTAAATCAAATCAGTATTTTTCACTCTTTGGTGACTTTATTAATTGTGATCTTAGTGATCACAATTAATAAAATGGTAAAAATAGTTTATATATACATGTGTCCGAAATGATTACTTACTTATTTAAGAGACAACCGCCCCGTCGCGATGGTCAAATGTTTGGTGCAGATGCCTAACGTATCGCGGCGCAAAGGGGTTCGGATTTGATTACCTACCGGGACAGGCATGAATATGTTGAACATAAATGTCTATATTTTATTAAGTATATTCAAAGTATTTATAATGCCGTTTATTAAGTATATTCAAAGTAATTATTTGTAAGAATAATAAAGTATAAATGAATATGTGTTTATTTTTATTATTAATCAAATATAAAACTTTCTAACGGTTTTATGACAACTTTTAATGTGCGTTTTTATTATCACTATTTTAAAAATATAAAAGTTTTATATGTATTAAATTGAAACATTTTATTTTATTTTTTTATTTTGCTTATGTTAGCCATATTCAGTTTATTTACAATGAATGTTATTTTTTAAAAATCTTCATTTATATAATTATATTCATATTATATTTATATTCAGTCGAACTTCTGCCAACCCTCATTGCCTGCTTTGCTGAAGCCGGATGAATCCCTGACCCACACAGCAACAGAAAAAGTGAATGTATTTGCTTCCCTGTTTGTTGAGAATTCGCATCTAGACGCTGGCAATGCTTCTCCAGCATATCTTCCTCACTGTGGTATTTCGATGCCTAAAATCCGCATCACGAACAAAGAGGTATGGAGAACATTGTGTCATTTAGATGTGAATAAAACCAGTGGTACTGATGGTATACCAGCCATTCTGCTCAAGACATGCGCAGCTGAGTTGTCTCCTGTACTGACACGTCTGTATCGCCTCTCTTTCATGACTGGAATAGTGCCGAAATCCTGGAAGCTTGCTAATGTTCAACCCGTGCCCAAAAAAGGCAGCCGTGCCGACCCTGTCAATTACAGACCGATTCCAATCACCTCCATACTCTGCAAGATTATGGAGCGTGTATTTAACTCGCGCCTACTAGCATACCTAGAAGGTAACGATCTCCTCAGTGACCGACAGTACGGGTTTCGCCGTAATAGGTCTACTGGGGACCTTCTAGCGTACGCTACACACCTTTTAGGCGAGGCCATCTTGAGGAACAGAGAAGCGGTTGCCGTTTCTTTGGACGTCTCGAAGGCATTTGACAGGGTCTGACATGCTAATTTTATAAGCAAGCTTTCAACGTACGGTATATCTCCTGGTCTGATCGGCTGGGTAACGGACTTTCTGAGGCAGAGATTTCTCCGAGTAGTTGTCGACGAGTGTTTCTCGAAAACCTTGACAGTAAATTCCGGAGTGCCTCAGGGATCCGTTCTTTCTGCAACTCTTTTTCTGCTGCACATTAACGATCTGCTGGAGCTCGGCATCTATGGGTACGCAGACGACAGCACAGTTGTAGAAAGATATCTTCATAGGTTCATTGAGTCCAGAGCAAGAGCAGCAGCAGCAAAGCTTGCCGTTCGTGCGAAGGTCCAGCAGTACTTTACACCGGAACAGCTTCTTGTTTTATACAAAATACAGATCCGGTCGTGTGTAGAGTACTGTGGACACATACTTGCAGGTGCCGCAAAGACACATCTTGCGGTTCGGGACTCAATTGAGAGGGAGCGAAGAGGCTTATAAGCGATCCCGAATTGGTCGAAACCGACCTCCACAGCCTTGAACAGAGGCGGTCCGGTCAAATACAATTATATAAATAGATTATATAAAAAAAAAACGTAAATCGTACGTAAAAAAGTAATTAAATTAAATGTACTAATGTATTAAAAAATGTAATAATGTCTGACTATTATTGCATTTTAAAGAACATAAATATCTAAATATGATAATGAAGTCAATTCCTCTTGAAGCGAAGTTTTTTCATATTAGCAAGCTGTAACTTCTTTAAGTAAATACTTTGTCTTGAATCATCTAGCGCCTGGTTATTCTATAAGCGTAAATAGAGTAAAATACGATAAAACAATTTATAATATTATGAAAAAAAACCTTTTTTTATTTTTAAATAATATTATATATATTATATAAAAAATAGTATAATAATAAGCTAAAAAAAAATTGACTAAAAACTTAGGAAAAATAAACCAAATCAAAATC
The DNA here is from genome assembly GCA_959347355.1 of Napeogenes inachia. Classification (NCBI taxonomy): domain Eukaryota; kingdom Metazoa; phylum Arthropoda; class Insecta; order Lepidoptera; family Nymphalidae; genus Napeogenes; species Napeogenes inachia. Next base: position 19,905,023 of record OY365797.1, read on the forward strand.
TTACATCAACAATAATGCTTGTATGAACAGTAATGATATCTCAGCCGTCATCTGCGTCTTAAAACCATACACCAGTTTTGTGGGTAAAATGTTCATTATGAAAATTATATACCAAGTAGCGATCTAATATAAAAGTAATCGTGAGGAAGTTTTAAGTACAGTTAAATTAGTTCGTTAAAGTTCGCTACATGGGTCTCAGGGGCCACTGCATGTTCTGAGTCAAAGATCCAATTAAAGTTTATTCTAGCTTCGCTGAAGCGCTATCGATGAGCATCGCCAGTGTCTCAAATTTCAGTTTTAATAACTTGTGTAGTTATGATATTCTAACAATTCAAATTATTAGTTCGTATGGTTTAATATATTTTTTTGTTTCATTAAAACTCTTTAGCGGCTAGCGAAGCATGGCTGCTCCGGATTATATTGTACCGTACACATAATCAATCCTGTTAATAAACCCTACAATTTATTTCGAAATTTGATTTTAAATGGTTTAAAATTTACATTATTAGTGATTGTTAAATTATCACTTAAATTGTTTAACGAAGTGTCATTGTTTGATTTCTATTTCGATAATACGTCGACTGTTAAATGTAAATAATAATAATCACAATATATTTCGGTAAAATAAAATGTAATCGATGAATGTTTAAAAAATTGCCGGAAAACATATTTGAAACGTAATCTAACCACCCAGTCTACTAAAAAGCTGCATATGTGGACTTTCAGTATTTTTTTTCTCCAGTAAAACATTTTTATTGTCTGCGAATGATTAAACAAAGCATAGTCAAAAGTAAAGTGACTACAATGAAGAAATGCTTTATTTTACTCATTTGATTTGATAATGTCAAAAAGTCAGTAAATTATATTTATTTTCTGTCTATATATTTCTGTTAGGTTTCTGACTATTTATTATGTGGCGATGTGTTCTTTAAAATAATCTTAAAATAGTATTTTAATAGCCATATGGTTTTTAGAAATTCAGTGCTAATAAAAGTTTTATAAAAAATAAAATTAAGTACAATTTTTTTAGACCAACCAAAAAGATCAAACTTTAACATTTATTGATTATTTAAAAAAGTAACTATAGTATATATAATTTTCGTACTGGGTATGTAAAATTTTAATTCCACCTCTTGCAAATATAAATAGAACACACCACCGAATTATATTATGTATAACTGAACTGAACTAAAACATGAATAACGCCATATCGCGAACCCGAATGGCAACCATCAGTAAATAGCACTTTCTTGTTCTATACTGAAATTGAATTGAAATTTAATGACATTTTCTAGAATTGTTTAGCATTAGGTAAATGTGATGTAACATTTTAATATTATTTTCTTTTTTTAATATTCTTTTTATATTTTCTAAGGAACAAAAATATAAAATGGAATCTGCATATCATTCCCGTGTCCTGCAGTCAAATAATCCAACATGCAATAATTATATTCAGTTTTATCTTTTTTCCCAGTGTCTAATGTCAAAAAGACAAGTCATGTCAACCGCCTACTGTCTTTTTTACATGTGATATGTAATCCACATCCACGGCCGTCCCATTTTTCATGACTTTCACAAACTTTTTACTACATTCATAATAATTTCACATGTCATACGCCTACTCGATTCTACATTATGTTTCACCAATCCGATCCATTCATTCAACTATCTATTTTTTCACTTTACACCTTTTATAATCATCATTCATTTTCACATCTTGTCGACAACGTTCTAATGTTATCGCTTATGAATAAACCATACAACACTTCTTTTGTAAATTTTGTATCTTTTTGTAGAATTAGTAGCATTGTAAAATTTTTTATGTTATTTAGTATGGTTTATATATTAATTTTCCATCTCATTTCTACATTTATTTTCTGATCCTTTTTGAATACATACACTGTATTTGAGTATTAAGTCAATTGCTGTATTTTATTAAAAACTTCAAAATACTATTTATTCTTGATTTCACTTAATAAGGACGGGAGGATTTTTTTTCTTATAACATAATACTGCGAGATAACGCCTTGCCTTTCATCAGTTTACGGCTTTTGATATATTTATCTTCAAGTATATTATTAAATAATATTAATAAAATTAAAAAAAAAAATCATATCAAAATGACAACGATGTAGTGAAAATTGTTGCTCAATAAGTCCGATCTTAAATAAATAAATATAGTTGTGCCATTTGTATACCAAGATGAAACTTCTGATACTTGACACTATTACTATCTAAAAAAATATATTAATATTATTTATGATAATCCTTGTATGTGTAATGACTTGCAGACGATAAGAACGACATAAGAGCCATGATGGAAAGGCTGGTTATTAAATCTACACTGACATTGTTATTCTTAAACATGTGAGAGCACTGCGGATAGGAAATTGAATCTGTTAGCTTGCTGTAGAATTATATTATAGAGTTTAGTAAGAGAAACCTAAGAACGCTTTATTTTTTCTATATCCTATTTGAAAATCCTATATTATGTTTTGTTTTTAGTACAACTTTGCCTTACCAATTTTTTTATATATGTTCTTTTAATAAAAGGCTTTTTTTATACTTAATTTTAATGTTCACAATTAACGTCATAATTGATGTTTAACTACCCGATGACGACTTGAAACAGTGCTAAAATATTAGTTAACAAAAATCTACAACACATACGCAATTCATCTATACCAACTTAAAAAACATTCATACTGACTGGACTAATTGTCGTCGCATAAAATAATAAAAATAAATAAAGTATAAGCATAAAAATATTAATGTATGTATAATACAATCATGAGATTAGTATTCTTGGCTCAATATACTCAAAAAGGTATATAAAAAGTTTTTTTAATGATATACAAATACTAGAAGTTATATCTACTTAAGCCTAAACATGATGCCGAGGTAAAATAATAATAATAATAATATCAGGACAAATTACACACATTGATCTAACCCCTAAGTAAGCAAATTATTTGCTTGTGTTAAGGGTGTTAGACAACGATACAAATACATAGAAATACATATATAAATACTGAGAATATATTTAATAAACGACCAAACCCAGAAACACAGACATCTATGCTCATCACACAAATGCCTGTCTCCCGCCGGGAATCGAACCCGAGCCCCATTGCGCCGTGACACGTTAGGCGTCTACGCTAACCACTCGACCAACGCGGTATAGACATTAAAATTTATTTAACACATAAAATATTAATGGAACTGTACATTACTAATATTTTTACTATTGTATCCGTAGTCAATATTTAGTCTAACAACGACCCAGAATCTAATAATTATCACACAAAGTCACGGGAACCAGTTGTATAATTTATAAATTAATTTATAATTAGTTATTTACATAGTTGATAAGCAAATTTGTTAAGTAATATTATAAACTACTGTGAAATCAATTTGCTTTGATATTTAAAAATAATCGAATAATATTTATTTTGTTACTAAGAAAGACAAATATTGAAATTTAGGGGTAAAACATTAGGATGTCCAAAAAAGCGCTTAATTAATATTACAGTACACGTATAATTTCTACAAGTAGGATAAGAATACCATAAAATTATGTCACTCAAACAAACTCTACACTCTCTACTCTCAGCTCTTTCCCTCCGTGTTTTAAAAACTGTCCAGTTTAAAAAAAAATGGATATTTTAGCTGTAGTTAAAATTATTTGTAATATCGTATAGATACATCAAATATTAATAGAACTGAATATGTATTAATAAATATTTTTGCTGTTGTATCCGTAGTCAATATTCAATCTAACAACGACCCAGAACCTAATAATCATCACACAAAGTCACGGGTAGCAGTTGTATAATTTATAAATTAATTTATAATTACAATTACATAGTTGATAAGGAAATTTGTCAAAAAATATTATAAGCTACTATGAAATCAATTTGCTTTGATTTTTAAAAATAATTAAATGATATTTATTGTGTAGGTGTTACTAAGAAAGACAAATATTGAAGTTAAGGGGTTAAACATTACGAAGTCCAAAAAAAGAGCTTAACTAAAATTTCAGTATACGTATAACTTTCACACGCAGAATAAGAGTACCATAAAACTATTTCACTCAAACAAACTCTACACTCTCTACTCTCAACTCTTTCTCCCCCGTGTTTTGAAAACTATCCAGTTGCTAAAAATTCTAATAGCGGAGAGAACTTCTTAAGTTAGGTCTAAAAATAATAGCCGTTTTTTGAAATGTTATGGTTGATTTATTCTATTCTAGAGGTATTGGTTGGTAGTTTAAGGATTTAGAAGAGTGAAATATGACCGTTTGAAAGAAAACCTAGAAACAGCTCACTAAGCCGACCATTGATATACTAAAATAATTCCAGCTGGCATTAGGTTATGTTGTAGACTTATACATATATAAAAGTAATTTTAAAAATTAAGTGACAATGAAAGTATAACCTAATAAAGGTAAATAGGTGTGTTAGGGTAAATAATTAGTAGGCACTCATCGGTTTACTTAAAATAAAATTGTCTGAATAGATTTTTATTTTACATTGTTGGTAGAAATATGAATTACAATCAATATATATATTTAGATAAGTCAAGATAAGGCAAGCTAATAAATACACATGCAAATTGTTGTTATAGAATAGTAGATATAAACACAAATGTAGAGATTGTTAACTACTTAAACGTCAGGCGTAAGATAAACTTATTTTACTATTTATTTTTTAACTGCTTTTCGTCCGGAGAAGAAATATTGATCATATTAACTTTTCTAATGTAATCGCATTTTGTTATAACTATCAGTCTGTCTATAAAATACAAAAAATATTGATGTACTATTTTCGAAAGTTGAACCTTGATTTTTGCTAAGATACATGAACATCAAATACGAACCCGAATCAAGACAGACATCAAACATCACCTTTTATTCCCTTGCTGAAATGGTTCGTGAGCAAAATGCTTGAGGTGCATAAAGGGAAGCCTTATTCTACAGCAGCAAATTCTGTTACATTATGGAAATTGCTTCCTCTAAAGATGTTCACCTCGTACATCATATTTACGAATAACCTTAAATATGTATATGTATAAACAAAATATAATTTTATTTATTTATATTGAGTAAATAGTTTTAGCATTCTTATAATTTAGTTGTAGTCAATCAGTTTTTTTGCTAGTGTCCAAATTTCCTTAGCTTCCCTCCTGACTAACGACACCCCGAGCCGAGGTCCGTGTCTCAATCTGAGACGCCCTCGGGACGTCGCTCCCCATGGGGGCCCATCTGGCCCCCCCTTTTAAGGGCGGGTCTCCTGACCCACCCGCTCCCCCGGTGACGCTGTAATAGCCAACAGGACTAACAGCATAGACAGACAAAAAAAAAAAAAAACAATCTGTTTTAAACTATGTGTCAAACTGTGTACACTAACAAAACTTACATGAGGAGAAAACTTAAATGAAATGTTTTATCTAATAGTATTATTTTTATTATAATTAGTACCTACTAATTACCTAATTAAAGTACTACCTAATACTGTACGCTGTGGGAAGCGACGATTTTGACGGAATGAGTTCGCTTCTCTATCTGCAAAACTCATATCTTAATATGTACTCACATACTGCGGAGACTATTATGAAAATATCTTTGCAGATTCTAACATTTACAGTATAACCCGCCCGCTTCGTGTTCATGAGCTCTGGTTGATTAACAAGACTTGTTTAACACGTTTATCAAGCAAGGACTTTTGGTAGATTATAATTTAAATAAAAATAATAAAGAGCAGTTATGAAAAATTAATCATAATATTGTTAATGTTTTTGTAACCTTTAATATTTCACAATATAATAAAATTGTTATATAGACATATAAGTCTCGATAGATTCTAAAAGTTGTTACAAGTATACGTAATAAAAAAAAATGTAATGGCAGTTATTAAACTGATATTTACTTACTTTACTTTACTTTTAAATAACATATATTCATAATTAAAAACTACTAATAGCCTTCTAAAAACTATTACTTATAGAGAATATTTTGAAAATAGATCAAAAAACATTTTAGGGGCTATTTTTTCTATTGCTAGAAAGTTTTAACTTCTACAATTCTACGACTACTCTAAAGTACAGTTTTGCTATAATTCGTCAACCATTTTACATTTACAGGTAAAAGTATTAATCATTTCTCGATATGTTTTCGTATTGAAATTGCTGTCGACATAAATTTTGTTTTATATTTTTGACAGTGAAACAATTGTAATTATGATTCAAGATTTAATAAATGATAGCTTCGTTATTAATATATGAAATCCACACGTTATAGGTAATAAGAAATATTTAATTTAGACGATGTGAATAACATCAGGTAAAATAAACAATAGTTTAAAAAACTAAAAAAACACGCTTTTATTGCTAACCGAACTAAAAACTAGAAAATAATTTTTAATGACAAAGAGTATAAAATTACAGTAGTAGATGATCGAACAGTTAATCATAGTGAATCGCCTTAATATAAAATTATAATAAAATTTAAGTTATTAACAGAATAATTCAATTCTGAGTAAAAATCGTGGGGTGCATTTTACTGTGATTCATAACTATCCTCTCATAGATAGTTGCTAATAGAATGATTGTAATACCTTAAATATCAAGCACCCCACGCTTTTTACTCAGAATTGAATTATTCTGTTAATAACTTAAATTTTATTATAATTTTATATTAAGGCGATTCACTATGATTAATTGTTCGATCTTCTACTACTGTAATTTTATACTCTTTGTCATTAAAAATTATTTTCTAGTTTTTAGTTCGGTTAGCAATAAAAGCGTGTTTTTTTAGTTTTTTAACTATTGTTTAATTTTTATTTTTTTTTTTTTTTTTTTTTTGGGAAACTTTTATCAAATTATTGCATTGTCATCGGTCCTTGATACGTGTGCAAAGTTTCAATTTAATCGGATCGCTGGAACCTGGTGAAAATTAAGCTCGAAGATTCCGTTACATTCATACATACATACAACCCAAGCTAATAAAAGCGTATTAACAAGGATTAATTGTTTTAATTTGCAGTAGTAAGTAACTCATATCTTAAATGTTATCCCTAAAGTTTAAAAGTATTTGAATAAAAGAGTTATCATTGGATTTTAATTACAATAATTAAAGCTACAATTTCAAAACTACCTTTATTTAAAGTTTAAAAATGTTGTTGGAGCATTCCAGTTAGAACAATAACTACAACATTTCGTCAAATAGATTTCAACCAACTTGATTAAATCCATTGTTAATATTGCGAAAACTTGATAATGTTGACTCGTAGAGCTGTACTCATGGGCGTACCCAGGTTCTGAGGGGGAGGTTCCTAGGGAGAGGGGGGGGGGGCAAGCAGAGTTCTTTATTTTGTAATTTTGGAGCTGTAATTTTAATTTTCTGAGCATGGTTTAACATTGAAAGAGTAAACGTTGGTGATTTGTCATTGCCTAATCTCGCTTTTAATGAAAATTTCAGACTTTAAAGTGTTTGCTAACAGTTTTACTAGAGAAATGTATTTGTTTGTAATACATAGATCTATAACAACTGAAAAGCCACATTTCTATTCCCTGACTAACCTTCCTAAGAAAGCATTTCTAAACCTTCACTTTTTTTTAAAACTTAATTGTTTTTTTATTATTATTTTTTAATTTACAATAGCAGATGGTACAGAAGTGTACGATGTCCAGGTGAGGGCAGCTGCCCCCCTCTGCCCACCCCTCGGTACGCCCATGGCTGTACTTACATCTTATAACTGAAACCTATATATACGTATATTAGCAAAACCTATATATACATTTAATAGAGCAAATCGCTTGCCATTTTGAGGGGCAATTTTTTTCTTCCACGTATATCAGTTTTTCTAGGTAAGCCTTTACCATGGCCGCGTCTGTAACTTTTTTGTTGTAATTCATCTTTTGCTCTTAATACTCAATAAAAAATAAATTAAGTTAAGTAAGTGTTACAATTTATTACGATCCCTCATGCAACACGGACTACAATTTATGTGGATTATTTTACTAAATTGTAAATATTACTAAATACTTTTATAGCTCTTTTGAGCGCTGAGGTTAGATAATATCTCCAAAGGCTTGTTGTTCAACTCACAGTGATCGCAAAGAATACCTGAACATAATTAATAAATCCTAATTAAATTCATTAAGACGACCTCCTAATGCTGACAGTCTCAAGAGCCCAAAGGTTTATTAATTAATCGAAAATTTTCTTTTATAACGCCATTTTCATCAAGATTTTATAAAATTTAAATATGCAAAAGACACAGGCTTAAAATAAAGTTTAGCATTTATAATAAATAAAATCAAAGGGATATTGATGGATATTTGATTAATGTTAAAAGCACCTCTTACATTTTTAATAAAAATAATGATTCTGCGATAACGGCATTTAATTAACGAACATTCGAAATTTATAATGTAAGTATTTGATTTATGAAGACAGTACGTTTATTAACGTAATGTTTAGTGTTATACAGCTTAGCAAGATATATATTCTGAAAATAATATTTTTTTTCTTTAATAGTTTTTGATATTATGAAAAAATGATAATATCCTTTGATATGTTATTTTTGAGTTTATTTCAAATCATTACGCGTTGAATCAACAGTTAATAATAATTAAAGTAAATCAATGCATAGGTAATAGTTATCAATTTGACAACACATAATTACTCTATCAACATGAAATTCAAACATACATTTCTCATCAATCACCCTCATTAAATAGCTACTAATTTAATATTTGCTCAAATAGTAAATAATTAACATAGTATTTATCCAATTATAAGTTCGTCGTATTTTGAAACATTCAAATACATTGTTTGTCTCGCATTTATTAGCAATACATATATTAAATAATAGCTATTTCCAGCGACTTCTTCTGCTCCATCTTCACTTTTTATACAAATGATAAACAATCTATCATCTCTGTAAATGTAGCAAAATTCGCAACTTTTATCGAATTTATAACTAAATATTTATTTGTGGTTTTCATGATAATGGGAGAGTTTTCCACAGTAAAAAATAAGATATAGTTTGACTTGTATTATCAATCAAATTTAATGATTCTAGAATTTATATAAAATTTTAATTCCAAACAAAAATAATTTAAAAAATAATAATAATAAATTCCAAATAAAGCCTATTGTTATTTCCCATGACAGAATAACCGTATCAAGTTTCATCAAAGTAATTACGAGTAATATTATTTTTTTTTATTTTTAGCTTGAACTAGGGTAGAAGTTGAAAACATTAAGCTTCCGAAATGCACATCCTAATCTAATTAAGTAACTTTTTATTGATTATATTTTATCTGGACAAAAATTTAAAATTGTTAAATAGATTTAGTTATTAAAGTTTTTTAGCCTTATCTTTAATGTAACGTCGTTTAAACATTGAAAATTGAAAAGAATGATTGACGGCATGTTACATCTTTTGTTTTAACATCAAAATGAATCTTAAATCTTTAAATTTGAACATGAGAACTATAAATATGTATAGAATAATAGATTCATCGCAGTTGGTACGATAGCAGGATTAACTATGGTAGTCATTATTTAAACAAATTTAAATATAATTTTATTTACACTAAATTAAATTCCTAAGCTTTTTTTTCTTTATTAGCGTAAGATTTGAAATCTGGTTTACTTAATGTATAAATCTTGATCATACAAAATTTAAAAGAAAATGATTTTGTAGTAATTAGGAAATTGTGTATGTCTTTGGTCGTCGATTATCGACTATTATATTCTCTATGAATTTAAATAAATATTATTTATTATTTTTAACCAAGGAAATGTTTTTTTTAATTTTTTAAAATTCCATTTAAGATTCCTTCAACATTTGAAGGAATCTTTTATTACGTCTGATAAAACGTTATTCACACGTACAGCCTAAAAAACCTACAAATGTGTTATATGTGTCACGAAATATGAAATCCACTTAGCTGAAAACATTTTCAATTTGCTCAATATGAGCGTACCATTTGTAAGCTATAATATAATATATCTTTGTTAAAGGAGAAACATTATTTTGATTTAACAATGACGAAAATGATGCGGCCAGTTACCCAAACAGTTCCAGATCCGAAAACGTCAAGATAACTGCGGTACTTACGATCCATCTCTCGTCTTTCTCCACTCCTCGCTTTAGAATGCTCGTAAAGAGTCGCTCACGCTCAGAATTGTTTCATTTATTCACCCTCAGTATTTTATTGCATGTGTAATTCAACCAGAGTATCCCACTTAAGGGAGTTTACGACGTAATCGCTCACGAGAAGAATTTAGATTCGATATTTAAACCTTTTTTTATCTTTTAGACACCCAATTCGTTTACGTGAAATGCTATCAGAAAGTTGTTATTGAAAATATAATCATGGTAATACGTTAAACCATATAAGACCAATATTTTTTACATAAAATAATCATAATATGAATTCCAAATTAGGGAAATGTATTTTGGAAAGTAAGGAAACATGATAAAGTATAATAAATGAATCATATATCTACATCAGCATACTAGCGTAATATTTATGACTGAATTGTTAGGTCAGCATTCATAAATATTACTTTTAAATAATTAAGTAAATATTACTTAAAAGTAATATTTATGAATGAATTATTTTGTCAACATAAATATTACTTTTAGGTAAGATTTATAAATACCGACAAAACAGACATTTACCTATCATTGTTCTATATTTTCTTTAATAAAATAACTAAATTCTTTCAAGTTCTATGATAAGCAACATAGTATTATGTTCAAATATTCCTTAATAATAATGTAAAACTTAATTTAATTTTATATTTGCCTTGAATGTAAACTGATACTTACGATTATTGTAAGAGTACTTCATCCTAAAGTAATGAAATATGTAGAGTAAAATAAATATTATAAATAATATTCTCCTCTTATGTGGAATTACATTTCCTCGCAACTCCCAAGCGGTTACTTCAAACAAATTACTGTAATAATTTAAGCTCGTTTTACAGACAGAATCTCTCGGTAAAAAAGTTAAATTAAGTTTTAAATAATGCAATTTCATAATTTATTTCTAAACGCTTTTCTAAATTATCTGAGATATGTCAACAATAGCGAAAGTTAGTTAATAATACTGTGTTAGTGTTATTATTATAAATATTGTATCAAATATTTTTAAACTTGCTTTACTGTTTTATTCCAAACAAACAACATATATCATACAATTATGATCAAATATCATTAATAAAAATTTTCTTTTTATGTATGTTTTTTTACCAATTTGCCTTTTGTTTCAGCATAAAAGCTTATAGTAGTTTAAATTCACCTTTAGTTGGACGTTCACTTTTTTTATTTTTTAACAAAAGAGACGAGAATTTTTTAACATTCTTCTTTGTATTTATACAATAACTTGAAATCAATAAGGATACTTGAAATGACTGAAAAGTATATGTGTATATGATTATAATATTTATTAATATTATAGCCTACATTTTCAGTTTTATTTTTTATTTTAAAACTTTAAAAGCTTTACATTTAAAACGGAGAGAAAATTGTATTCAATTCATTAAGCCGTTCCATACTGATAAAGACACTAATCCTATATTATGCCAGTCGATGCGCTAAACAGAAACTCATATATAGAAACATCCATGAGGTACAGGTTCTTAATTTAATTAATTTAATTGACTTTTCTTACCTTAATCAAAAATAACGTATATGCATTACCTAATAGTCAGCTATCATCTCCTTCACTACATTTGAGGGAGGGGGAGATTCGAACCCCCAACGCGGTAGCGGTTTAAAGAAACAACGTAAATCAGGAGTAAACAACCACGTCAAACAAATAGCGTGGTTTACTAGTTAATCGCTAAATATAGTATAATTCATTCCGAGGCCATACCATAATTATTTGGTGTAAATGACAGTTTCTCATGAATTTATTAATATGTTCAATAATATACATTAAATTTTTATTAATGTATTGATAATATGCTGTGATAATTCTAATTTCTTTAAATTTATTTCTTAACTATTCGCGGGGTCTCATGTTATATTGATTATTATAACAGCCCTTTTGTGCAGAAAAGTTATAGTATCAATATATGATGCCCCCTGAACTATTATGGGGCATCAGATATCCCGTGAAAATAATTAAAGTAAATAGCCTAGCGTTTTTTATATTTCTCAACCGGAGTGATCTTTAAGCCACGTATCTATAACTAAGTCTATTCGACAATCAAATAAATGCGGTTTAAAAATGACAGCACAATAAGCGAATTCCAATTCCCCATTTAATCGTATATTAGTTTGACGTTCTTTATATTTGGAAAATTCATCGTCAATTACTGATGTCGGTCTATAAATATGAAAAAATAGATAATAACATAACAAAGCAATGTTATACCATTTTTTTTTATTATTATATTCCAACTTTTATCCACGGACACATGCTTGACATTAAAATTTGAGATTGTTGTCCCATGTATATCTTTCACAAAGTTAGTAAACTATTTATTTAAATAAAAAATAACAAACAAATGTATGATTTCTATTCACGTCTCTGTTCTAAATTATTTCCTTTAAATATTAAATAATCAAATTAAGGGTTTTTTATCTCCATAACTCCGTAATTTTCTAAGAAGAGTTTAATGTTGTATGCAGTACTAAATACTGAAATTAGTCTAGAGTTATTTGGATTTATTTAAAAACTTATATTATTTCTTGGGCATTCATTTTAAGAAAATTTTACCTAATACAACATTAATCTACATTATCCGTAAGTAATATCAGAATGGCAGTCGTTAAAAATGTTTAAGGGTTTATTTGTAACTGGGAATATCAGAAAAAGTTTCTAAATCAGTTGCAGCCTCAAGGTCAGAAATCAGAAGTTTATTATCTGTATTTATTTTAAAGTCAACCCTTTGAGATAAAAGCGTTACAGCTCTTCTATTTTCCTCGTTAATTATTTTACAAGTTGTTTTAATTGTTTTATGACTTTCTTGTATTTTTCTACTAATACAAAGATTTTGTGATCATTCTTAACATTTTGTGATAATTTAACAAACGTACACGTTTGTTAAATAATTCATTTTTAATTTTACTTACTCGGTTTTCAGTCACGGACATAAAAGTAATTTTCATTTTTAAAATCGATTTCTTCTTTCGTTTGAATAAAATGAATTCACCAAAGTGTTAAAAAAATACTGAATTAAATTCAATTGAATTAAACATTTAAAACGCAAAATAATATCTGTAAAATTATTTTTTCAACGCACGAAGTGCAATTGGTGGTGATTCTGGCAGGCTGTATAAGCTTTTTTTTTTTTTTTTTTTTTTTTTTTGTTTCCGCGGGGAAAATGCCTTACGCACCGTACCCCTCGCGGGGGAAGCGAGGGGCGTGTGTGGGACTCCCGAAAACGGTGTACCCACTAAAAACCCCGCGGCGCTCCTTCCTCGCCTTATTGACGGAGTCGTGGGTACGGCTAGCCCTTCATCCACGACCCCGCCGGCGACGGCCCGTCTTTTACACGACGGACCCCAACTGCCCCCCTTGCTGAGTGGGGGGGCCTGTGGGAGCGACCAGGAGCGCCCGGTCGTTCCCACCCGACGCGGGTGGTGACCTGTTCAATGTGGGCGGGAGTGTCCCCACACCCCCTGCCCACTGGCCACCACCAGGCTGGAGAAGTTCGTATTGCCGTCTTCTCCGGCCCCTTCGACGTCTGCGGTGCGGGGGCGCAAGGGGATCGTCCATGCGCGCCCGCTCCGCCGCTTCCTTCCGCGACATTACTTCCTCGCAGAAGGAAGCCACTTCCACCCAGACCTCCTCGCTGCAGAACATCGCAGTGACGACTACAGGCAGCGTTAGGTCCGGGCCTACGGACGCCTGGAGTCGTCGGCGCTGCTCCACCCAGGCCGGACACTCGACCAGGGTGTGCTGCGCCGAATCAACAAGCGCGCCACAGTGGTGGCACGCCGGGGTCTCCTCACTTTTTATGCGGTGCAGGAACTTTCCGAAACAGCCATGCCCGGAAAGTACCTGCGACAACCGGTAAGTGAGGAACCCGTGCCTCCTATCGGTCCATGTCTCCATGACTGGACCGATGGCGTCCAGACTCCACCGCCCGAATTTTGCTTCGGCCATCTCCGCCATCCATTGGCGGAGAATGTTCCCGCGGGCCGCCAGCCTGACGGCGGCCCTCTCCTCCGGTGCGGGGCGCTCTCCCCGCGCCCTCTTGTCCGCCGTCCAGTTATAGACGGCGGATAGCACCGCGGCCTCCAAGTGCCACGGTGGAGTGCCCGCCATGGCGCAAGCCGCACCATGGCTCACCGTAGCAAAAGCCCGCGCTACCCTCTGTGCGATGGCCCGTTGGGGCCTACGCAGGTGAACCTGGTTGTACCCTGCCAGGGCGTCCGCCCATATAGGGGAGCCGTACAGGGCCATGCTCTTCAGCACGCCGGCATAGAGGCGCCGGCATGCTGTGGCTGGCCCTCCCATGTTCGGGAGGAGCCAATTTAGGCTCCTCGCCGCCTTTAGGAGGCGCGGTGAAAGTTCACGAAAGTGTTCACGGAACTTCCACCGCCCGTCCAAGGTGAGGCCCAGATATTTTATGGTGGGACTCACCCGCACCCTCTCGACGCCCACCATGATATGGGCGTCAGGTGGCGCACCCCGCCGCGGCCCATGAAAATATAGGGCCTCGGTCTTGGGTAGCGCCACTTTCAACCCCAGCTGCCGGATCCGATCGGCAACCAGGGTCCCCCCAATTGACGCCCGGGTGACTGCCTCCCCGAAAGTTCTCCCCCGCGCCGTGAGAAGGGTGTCATCGGCATAACAGATGACACCCACTCCTTCGGGGAGGGCGCCCCGGAGGAGCCAGTCGAAACCGACGTTCCACAGGAGTGGTCCAAGGACCGACCCCTGCGGAACACCCAACTGCACCCTATGCCGCCTCATGCGGCCGTCCCCGCCGACGAACAGGACTTAGGCTGTATAAGCTTGTGTTAAGTAAACGAATTTAAAAAGTTAATACTTAAAGAGTTTTGTTCTATGACATTAATATTAAAATCTCCACCAATAAGTAACTGTTTTATGTATATGTTCATTATGTGAATTTGCTTTCAACCTAGGCTTTGAATAGTAAAGTATCTAGTCACGCGGTAGCGTATCAAGCCAAGTTCAAACTAACAGAACTGGCGAGCCACACCGTGTGTAATATTACATTAACCATTTGAAGCTATTTTGATTCTCTCATAATTCAATAAATCTTTCACATAAGCACGTCAAATTTGGTTTACATATTTAAACTTGCATATGTACCATATGTGTTCTAAATTTTAGAAACACGCTTCAAAAGGTTATTTCGATGTTACCGTCCAAACATTGTCATTTTTACCATTGACTGACCTATAAATTAAAACCATATCTCAGTTCCAGATGATCTAAAAAGTTCAAATTTAGCATCCATATAGATTATTAGGTAAATACAAAGTAATAAATCTGAAACTAGTATTTTTTTATAATATTGAAATTTATTGGTTCTATCAAGAACACTTATCATGTGCCTTAAGAATCAACAATCAAAACTGATCACAGCCCATCTTTATGTAGACTTTCTTCACGTGAATATAGAAAGTGTTGAGTATCAACTTTTTAAAATTAAATCATATCAATTTTAGCACTTATAACTAATTATAACTAAGTTTATAGTAGAAGTTCGAACGATGTTATAGATTTCGATTGTTCTAAAGCTGTAAGATCTTATTTAATTTTTTCCGAAAATTTTGCTTACTAATGGCTACTAGCCATCGAACATAGGGCTCGTCCACTACTGTTCAGTAGGTACTAAATAATAATTTGTATATTAAAAATAACCAAGGCAGACCATAGGTCATAGACCTTATCCTAAGTCATAGGGAGAAATTATATTTAAGTTGTTATAAATGAATTTCAAGATCTATTATTATTAACCTTGGCACCTATAGACGAATAAATAAGTGAGATCTAAATTTCACTTCTTTTGCCGTCGAAGACAAAAACCAAAGCATGTATTATAAAATTGAACTTGGCTCTCATTTCACATTTATATTTTCACATTCTATTCGCGTGATTGCTGTTGATTAAAGGACAATATAAGGTCATATTGTGATACAGTTTATGTTTATGTTTTTTGGGATGACTCAGGCTATATTTTTAGTTTATTTCTAGCAATACATCAAGTAAAAAATAATTTATGTATATAGTTATTATGTAAAATATAATTTATGTATATTTTACATAATATATGGGTATCAAGAGTTAAGATAATAATAATAATAATAATAATATCAGGACAAATTACACACATTGATCTAACCCCTAAGTAAGCAAATTATTTGCTTGTGTTAAGGGTGTTAGACAACGATACAAATACATAGGAATACACATATAAAATCTGAGAATATATTTAATAAACGACCAAACCCAGAAACACTGGCATATATGCTCATCACATATATGCCTGTCTCCGCCGGGAATCGAACCCGTATGAGTGAGTAACACATTGAGTGTGTATGGTATATACTGTATTTATTAACTTTTAACCTATATTATGTATCAGAATATTGTAGACATAATAAATTCTTTAATAGTTAATAGTTTTATTCAACTACAGCTCTACAAAATAAGACACAAAAACACCCATACATCGCAAAAAAATAATCTACGGAACCTATGAATTACCTCATTTTGACCTCAAACAGCATAATACACATCCTGTTACAAACAACTCACACGAGTATAATTGCTTTATCATTCGTATACGATTACACTTCCAGTACGGTCGTATCGAGTGTATGGAAAGAAATACTCGAAACATGTTCGTTTTTGTCAGAGTGTGTTTACTTATGACAATCCTTATTGGCGTACAAAGTAATGTTAGTAAGAAAAAATCTTACTCTGATTTAAATTCCTGTGACGTCGGTCCTTTAGCAAAAGAAATAGCATCTTACAGTGATGTGGTCAAGCAAATAGTAGAGTACACGGTTAACGGTCCATTTAAAGGAAAAACTTATGATGAGTGAGTGATAACAAATTTTATAATGATATTTAATTACAGTTAAATGATTGTTTGTTTTTGTTTTTTTATTTTTTTTTAGAGTAACAAACAATAGAATAACTGTTAAAATATATACTAAATTAAAATCCAATATAAAGTTAAGTTAGAAACAGTTGAACAATAGTATATAACTATTTTTATCATATAAATATACAGGGTTATTTGTAATTAATTGACCACCTCTTGCAGGTAGTCTCTCTACGCTAATCCCAACAATATCTGTTCTACGACTTTTTACAAATCTTGATGAACAACACAAGCAACACGAAACAAAAAAAAATGCTTTTTATTTTTCGTTTTACTCTGTATTTTGTAAGCAGACTAAAAGGTCAACGCCCGGGCGCCATAACTACGCTCAGAGTTAATCCCAATACAGAGGCTACAAATAAATGTTGTATGGGATAACTTAAATTAAAAAATATATATATATTAAAAAGTCTTAGAATAAATGTTGTTGGGATTGATTTAGAGAGGCTGCCTGCAAGAGGGGGCACATTAATTATAAATATCCTTGTATAAAAAAATATTTTAAAGGTTTATATATATATATTATATATTTTAAAAACACTTAAAATGACAACCGTTTAAATATAATGTGTTATTTTTTTATAGACACCAATTTTATCAAGTAATTTATCTAAATGACTATAAAATTTATAATTTTGACAAGTAGTAAAAAATAATTTTAAGCCTTTTTTTTTTTAAAGTATTATTAATAACGCATCATTTCTAGAACTTAGTTTTATGCATTTTAGATGTTTGTTGTTAAAAATGAATGGTGTATTAATAAGAATATTAATAATTTTCAATAAAAATAACTAATCTCTCTGAAGTTTCTATGAACAGCCATGGAGGAAGTAGATTTTAAAATATCCTTAAATGTATAGCTAAAATGTTTCTGTGTTTGAAAATAAATAAGAAAATAAGCCCGATAGCTCTATAGAGGTAAAATAGTGTATATGTTGAAGAAAGGTTAGTTAGCCCTGTAGAATAACACCAAGAGTTCAGTAATTCGTGTATGCAAAATATTTTGCAACAAAAGAATATTGGTTTTATCTTTCTCGAAATGGAAGAAAAAACCTATTACAGGATGATAATATTGCATTTATTTAACCTATATTTCTTTTGTAGTTATAAACAAACACAGTAAGACTTTACTTCACTTTAGGTGTAAAATTTTCATGTCATCAGAATATTATTCTGGTTAATTTACAATCACTAAAATGGTCTTCTTGCTTTGCAAGAATTTCCAAAGGCTATTTAGTATTAGAATAGAAATGTTATTGCAATTATAGTTAGTTATGTTTTGTATATATACTAACTTAGAAACTCGACCTAAATATTAAGTTTCTACTAAATAAATCTGGAATAAATCATAATCTTATCTAAAATACGACTTTGACAGCTGTCGATTGTTCCCCAACCGATAAGAATACGTTTAACAAAAGGTAATATTTCATAGAAACTTAAACAATATTTTAGTAACTACATTAAAAATAGATGTGTAGAATTATGCCTTAGCAGATTTTTAAGAGACGCTAAATTCATCACGGAAAGTATTTGCATGTGTGTATTTAAAAATTTTAAAAATTATATTTTTCTGTAGCTACTAATTAATTTTACCATCCACATATTTTCATATTACCTTTGATTACCTTTGATTTCATTGCAGATTATCAAAATTCGTGGACACTTTTGGTGCCCGTCCATCGGGATCCCAAGTACTAGAAGATTCTATCGATTATATGATTCAACTAGCACAGAAAGAGAATATAAACGACATCGTTACGGAAAAGCTAGAGGTAATTAAGTCCAATTGTAATCAAGTTTCTTTATTATTTATCCTTTGCTTTACAAGTCATATTCATTATAATTTTTACTAACACATTGTGTATGGTAAAGAAATTACAATTATCTTAATTTTCAACAGGTACCTCATTGGACAAGGGGCACAGAAAAGTTGACTATGCTGGAACCACGGGTAAAAAATATTAATTTATTGGGACTGGGGTGCAGTGCTACCACGCCACCAGAAGGAATAACGGCTGAAGTTGTTGTTGTGAAAAGTTTTGATAAGTTATCACAAATACTGTATAAAGATGTTGAAGGCAAAATAGTTTTATATGATCCAATATTTACAAATTATGGTGAAACTGTCGTATATAGAACACAGGGAGCCGTTAAGGCCGCTGAGAAAGGTGCAGTCGCATCTTTAGTAAGATCTATTACACCATTTTCCATTGGCACACCACATACTGGACAACAAAATTATAATGACAGTGTAAAGAAAATTCCATCAGCAGCTATATCTCTTGAAGATGCAGATCTTATAAGAAGACTTTTTAATCGAGGTAAAAAAATTGTGCTAAATATAAAAATGGCATCTACATACGAGACAAAAATTTCTAGAAATACTCTTATCGATTTGAAAGGAACTTCCAATCCCGAAAAATTAGTTATTGTATCCGGACACATAGATAGTTGGGACGTCGGCCAGGGTGCCATGGATGACGGTGGTGGCTTATTTGTAAGTTGGGCTGCTCCTGTTATTCTCAAGCATCTTAACTTAATCCCAAAAAGAACAATCAGGTCCATATTTTGGACGGCTGAAGAATTGGGGTTAATTGGTGCTTACGCGTATGAGAAACAACATAGAAATGAAAGTCATAACATTAATTTTATAATGGAGTCCGATGAAGGGACATTTTCTCCACGTGGGTTGGCTGTAGGAGGTAGTCAGGAAGCTCGATGCATTATTGCAGAGATATTGAAGTTGTTTGAATCAATAAATGCTTCTACTCTCGTTGAAGAAGATAACCCTGGCTCAGATATCAGTATTATAATTCAAACTGGAATTCCGGGAGCTAGTCTTCTTAATGCTAATGAAAAATATTTTTGGTTTCATCACACTGAAGGAGACACAATGAATGTAGAAAGTCCAGAAGTACTAGACCACTGTGCCGCTTTTTGGACGGCTGTGGCATATATTATAGCTGATATTTCTACTGACATACCTCGATAAAACGAAAATTGTCCATACAAAAATTGAGAAAACTTTAAATCATATACCTTACTTTAAATGAGTAAATGTCCCATTCAGGAAATCAGAAAACTATTAATATTAAACTAAACATTTTATAACACAATATTTATTACAGTTGTACGAATACTTTATATACATTTCATTTTAAGTCTACATTGAAATTAAAGAGCATTATCAATTTTGCATTTATATATAATACCCCAAGGACTTACAAATAATGGTCAAAATGCCTATTTGTTAATAATTTAATGATTTAAGGTTAATTTGTCTTCTATTAAAAGAACATGAGAACAATCTATCACGAACTGAAAAACGATTTATATACACTTAACCATTGCAATTTCATTAAAAATTACAGAGAGTATTTTTTTTTTGGGTTCTAAATTAATTAATAAGCCAGAATTCCATAAGATATGTATTTTTTGATGAATTATTAAAATAATGATAAGATGATATTTAGATGTATTAGATACATCTAAAAATTAAAAAAAATAAAAACAAATCTGTAAATATCTGTTTGTAAACTCTCATCCAAGATTTCTAAGTTTTGAGAGCTCACAAAGATTAATATTAGTAACTGCTTCGTCAAGGCATGGAATTAATATTGTTAGTA
Organism: Napeogenes inachia; assembly: GCA_959347355.1. Classification (NCBI taxonomy): domain Eukaryota; kingdom Metazoa; phylum Arthropoda; class Insecta; order Lepidoptera; family Nymphalidae; genus Napeogenes; species Napeogenes inachia. The sequence continues at coordinate 19,925,768 of OY365797.1, forward strand.
TCATATATTTAATATAACTGCAAAAGCTAAAATAATTTTGTTGAAAGAACGGGATTTCTAGTTCAATACCACTTTATAATTTACCTAATATATAACTTACAAAAAAAGTTTAGTGTATTTTGGTGCAATGAAAAAGCAAAAACACAGTGTAAATCCATAGATTTTTATAATTAATGATTGTGATAATACATTTAACCCTAAAAGATATTAATATAAGTATATCAGGGTATAATTAAAATGATATTATGAGCCCTTCGCTATAGCAAATGTGGGATTGTTTATTCTTTAGAAATAATTTATCATTATCTTAATATAACAAAAACTCTTAAAACAAAAGACAGCTCTCACATAGTAATTTGAATTCTTTATAAATTGCTGCTTTTGTAACAACTGGAATTAAGCGTCTTAAGTTAGAATTGCTTCAAACTTCAGAACTTATATTTAAACGCATTAGCACAATAAGATGCCAGGGGAGTATTGGAGGTAATTGAGATGATAAAACCTTATAGCATGTATAAAATTTAAATTCATTTAAAATCCATAAAAATTACTTTAGCCTTGCTTTTATTATTTTTAGCTAATCTATAATATGTGTGATATAATCTAGATGTAGGTATAATTCACTGCAACTCATATACATACTGGCTCAAAGACTGAGGTGGATCAACATCTTTCTAACCGATGTCGAAGATAGCTTTTAGAAGTGCATATATTGCTATAAACAATTAAAAAACTCTAAGCTTCTTAAATCTCAAGACTCGTGACCGTTCATCCGTCTGTCTACTATTTTATCCTCGTGATTAAATGTATATTTTTTTCCTTTATTATAACGAAATTTCTATTTCTTAACCAGAAGCAAACTTATCTATACTAATATTATAAAGCTGAAGAGTTTGTTTGTTTGAACGCACTAATCTCTGGAACTACTGACCCGAATTGAAAAATTCTTTTTGTGTTAAATAGTCCGTTTATTGAGTAAGGCTATAGGGTATATGTCATCTCGCTGTGACTTATAGAAGTCAAGCAGCAATGAAAAATGCTGCAAAAACGGGAAAACGACGGGACGGAGTCGCGGGCGACCCCTAGTATAAATATAAATAAGCAAAACAAATTAATTATCTACCATCAAACCTTTACCGCATAGAAACTGTAGGGTTTCAAGAAAATCGTTCAACCAAGCTTGGAGGCTATTGTGTTCACTCGAGCAGCTGAGTGCTATAATGTATCACATTTCTATTGTAGTTTACACTTGAAAGGTTTAAAAGATTTACGAGATTAATACTATAACTGTTCTTAGCTTTGTTTTTTAAGTTATTATTATTTTTTATTATATATAAAAAATAATATTTAAAACCATTAATAATCTTAAAGAAAGTTAACATGATTTGATTATCTTCTAAGCTTAGAGAATCTTTAAAATGTAAAAAAAAGTATTTAATCGGCAAAACCATTTTAATATTCATTAAAAATACTAGGTAAACCTCGTCATCCATTGTGACAAATACGATATAAAAAAATACCTTGTCTATTTTTAAAAGCTTTATATTAAATTTTATTGTGTGTAAATATACATATGTAGAAGCTTTAGGTTCGGTAGGGATTTTTTTTATTATTATTATTACAATGTTATCGAAATATTCTGATGCTGAGGCAAAAATTAAATTGAAAAATATATTATTTCTTATTAAAAAAAAAGTAAAGTGAGAAGGTCTAATTAGAATAAGAGAAATACCAAAAATATTAAAAGTAACTAATACGTAGGTATATTTCGTTTATTATTTAGCCTTATTCAACATTAGGCGCGGCTCCTGATTGGACTCTCATGATGGACACGTATGAAAAGCATTACAAAATCCCTGGGGATGTTGGTGTTTCGTCATCCAGACCTGACTTATTCCTGTATTCGAAACATCTGCGGCGTGATACTTGTGGAGCTTACTGTTCCTTGGGAAACAAACATCCCAAGGGATCACACATTCAAGCTCAATAAGTATTACAAACTGACCAACGAACTGATCAGGAATAAATTTATGGTTAGTTTGTACGCGGTAGAAGTGGGAGGTATAACAGCAAAATCTCTCTATAGCCTACTTAAAGACCTTGGCCTTTCTAGAACAAGCATCGGTTCATTTCTAGAACGTATTTCAAAGGCAGCATTAGTAGGTTCTTTCCAAATTTGGTTAGGTAGGGAGAGGAGTGTGGAGGGTGAAGGTGGGCGTTTTTGCGCATAATAAAGGGGTCTCTTAAACCTACTCCTGGGTCGCAAGTCCCAGGCACCTCTTGCACTCCTCTCCTTGCAACGCGATGGGCCCGGCACCCGCACGGTGAATCCATGGAATGCTAAGAAGCTTCGTCTCTCTTAACTTATGGTAAAAAAATATAGTACCTGCATGAAGAATTTGTTATAAGTTTGATTACGATAATAATAATAATAATAATAATAAGTATCTTTATTGCCCATTTATAAAAACATAGAACATTGTTATTATTGAATCCTCTGACATCCGAACTAGTTTAAGCTGTGTCTCGGATGGCAGTTTCTTCTCCTTAAAATAAGTATCCCAAATGGTAACAAAAGATAGGAACTAAACTAAATTTTATGTAAATATATATAAATAGAAACATCCATACAACTCCATAGCGTATTTCAGCGCTCTGTGTGTGTGTGTGTGTGTGTGTGTGTATGTATGTGTATGTGTATGTGTCTGTTTGTGGTTGTGATCATGTGTGAGTGATGTATTATTATTTCTGTAGCGTTAGTAGTTTCTCAACATCGTCATAATCAAACTTTGTTAACCACTTAAATATTATTTTTTTAAAAACATTATTTGAAACCTTTTTTATTTGTTTGTTCTTGCAATCAGAGGACATTTTATTATATAAATAAGGGGCAATATATAAGGTATGCTTACGTGCGGTAGCACTGGTACATCGAGGAACTGGACAGCGGTCAAGTCTTTTTCGAGAGACTGGAAGGTAGGGAACTACTTTTCTGTGATAATTTCTCAACGCCTGGTAAAAGAATAATTTTCGAACAGATAAAACCTTTGTTTCATCATACAATGCTTGACTAGGGTGTCGAAAAGGTAAAGACATTGCAACTTTAAGTACCGCGCGTTGTGCTCGTTCTACGGTAAGTATGTGACTACTAGCGATGTTAATATACTTTCAACAATCACACAAAAAACATCAAATTGGATGTAGTCTTTGTTGAAATACTTAAGATATTTTTTGCAGAAATTCGAAACAAATTGGTGCAACTGTATATACTTAATAAATTAAATATTAATAATGTTATCCTAAGAGATTTGACACAAAAAATGTTTATTATGTTATTTTGTTATTTTTATTTCAGGCAAACTCATATATCATCAAATGTTCTGATCTTGTAAATTGATAAGTTTCCGTAATCTCAAAGAAAAAAATAGACAAATGTTCATTTACTCATTTTTGTTCATGACTACATTTTAGTAAATAAGTAATACTATTGATGTTGGTGTTAAGTGAAACTTTATCGTTAATTTGTCCAATTCTACCCACAAAAGTACTCTATTATCAATAATCTGAGACGTACCTTAGTAATTGGCTTTACTAAGTGACACACAGTTTGTAACCATTTTGTCACTATACTACTCGTACACTACACTATATTATATTACACTTCAAGTGGATTTCCATTACGAAGTTTACGCCACTTCGTAACTCTTCGTAACTATATAATTAGAAGTATATTCAATGGACGGATAACTTTGATGTTATTATTAAATTTTTGTTCAATACTTATTTTTAAAAAAGCTTACATCCGTGCCAAATCATGCAGTATATATATCCCCAATATCATCTATAATGGTTGAAATAACAAAGATTACTTGTCACATTGGACATTTGTGTACATTTGTATGCAAATAGCATTTTAGATCCCTCTCAAAATGGATGTAAGATGTCTTCTCGTGGTACTAAGGAGCTCCTCCTTATTGACATGGCCATCAATGAAAAGGTTCGCCGAGGTAAGAAGGGTGTCCCCGCCGCCTGGATTGACTATAAAAAGGCTTATGATTCGGTGCCTCATACATGGTTGAGACGAATACTAGAAATGTATAAGATTGACACAGATTTATGCGCTTTTCTTGATTCATGTATGAGGCAATGGACAACGGTCCTTTGTCTTCCAGGGGGCGGAGGAAGTCTTCTTACTTCCGAACCTGTAAGGATTGAGCGAGGTATTTTCCAGGGTGACAGTTTGAGTCCTTTGTGGTTTTGCCTAGCTTTGAACCCCTTAAGCGCGTTGCTTAGGGACTCAAAGCTGGGCTTTCGCTTTCGCAGAGGGGGTGAGATCATTTCTCATCTTTTGTACATGGACGATCTCAAATTATTTGCGTCAAATAAAGCAGATCAGGTATCTGATATTAGGATGGAGTTTGGTGTAGATAAATGCGCGGTTGCACATGTGCAGAGGGGCCGAGTTGTAAATAGTGAATATTTACAACTCTCGAAAAGAATGTCCCTCAGATCCCTCTCCGAAACCGAGTCCTACAAATACCTTGGTATGTCGGAATGTTTAGGCATATTAAGTGGGGACAATAAACAGCTAGTGAAGGAACGCTTCTTTAACCGCTTGACAAAAGTCCTAAAAAGTCTTTTGTCAGGAGGTAACAAAATGCGTGCATTCAACAGTTGGGTAATGCCCCTGCTGATGCATACTTTCATCATATTAAGGTGGACTTAGACTGAATTAGATGCCCTGGACCAAAAGGCCCGAAAACTATTGACAAAGTATCGTATGCATCATCCGCGCTTATCAGTGATGAGATTGTATATTCCACGGAAGTGTGGGGGCTGTGCCTTCCTTAATGCCAAAAACTTACACAACCGTGAGGTATGCAATTTTAGAGAATATTTCCTGCATTGTTGCAGTACACCGCTCTCCTTAGTCAAAGATAACTGGCATATACCGGTAATACTTAACACTAACGACCGTATAAGTATATAGAAGAGTAAGGAGCTTCATGGATGGTTCCACCAGGCACTCTATGGGCCTGATGTAGACCTTCTGGTGTTCGTGACTTGGCTACGATTTGGTGATCTCTTTGGTGAAACCGAAGGGTTTGCTTGTGCAATTGGTGACGAAATTATCAAGAGGAACAAGTAACGAAAAAACATAATAAAGGATGGCACTGTTGATATATGTCGTGCGTGTCACCAACCTGGACAATTCATCAGACATGTTATTTCCGATTGTTTTAATCTTGCCAATTCAGAGTATTTGCACGGGTACAACCAAGTAGCCAAGATTATCCACCAACAACTTGCTCTTCGATACGGTCTTGTATCTTTTGAAGTGCCATATAATAAATACACACCGAAGCCAGTTTTGAAAAATGGTCAGGCTAAGCTCTATTGGGACCGATCTATCATCACGCACAGGACTATTGTCGCCAATAAGCCTGATATCGTGTTGGTAGATAGGTTAGAGCGCCGGGCATTTCTTGTTAATATCAGCGTCCCGTATGACGCTAATCTTGTGAAAGCTGAGAAGGACAAACTATCAAAATGCTTAGACTTAGCTCACGAGATTACGGACATGTGGGATGTTGATTCAACAATGACAATAATTGTCCCGATGGTAGTTTCCGTAAATGGTCTTATAGCGAAGAGTCTCGATCATCATCTCAAGAGGCTCTCACTTACAACTGGATCAAGGGCCGGATACAAAAGGCAGTAGTTTTGGGTACGGCACGCATTGTGAGGAAGTTTCTTTCGCTGTCGCCCTAACCACCGACGGACTGATCGTAAGGCCCACGTCGGCGGAATTCTATTTTTTATATTTATATTTATAATGTGGTTTTTTTATGTTATATATATAAATGTAAATAATAAGATATATATAAAATAAATAATAATGATAATAATACAGGACAAGTTACACACATTGATCTAACCCCTAAATAAGCAAATGATTTGCTTGTGTTAAGGGTGTTAGATATCGATACAAATACATAGAAATACAAATTATAAATACTGCGAATATATTTAATAAACAACCAAACCCAGTAATACAGACATCTATGTTCATCACATACATGCCTGTCCCTGTTGGGAATCGAACCCGACCCCCATTGAGTCGCTGTACGTTAGGCGTCTGCGCTAACCACTCGACCAACGAGGCGGCTTATCTATCTAACAATATAAAAAAAAATACTTTATTTCTTACTTTCACACATTCGACTTCCCTGTTTATATTGTATTAATAGATATAATTTTGTTGTCAGTTAAACAAACGTCATTACCCTAGGGCTTCAGGGCGGGGTTATTATAAAGTTTAGAGGATTTAACCCTTGTAATTGGTATCCAAATATAAATTAGAATCCTGATTATTCTAGGGATTAATGGGTTCTGCTTCAAAGTCACTTTTTTAATAATCACGTTGTACCTTTTACCAATAATAAAACTCTGAATAAAACTTTGAACCCAACTCTCAATACTTAGATACAAATTTAATATTTGGATAAATCTAACCTCATGATCGAAAAATTTGCTCAAAGATTTTCTAAGACAAGTTCGGAGATAATATTTAATATTGCATAAAACCAGTTTGCCTTTAATCTTACTACAAGTTGAGAATTCCTACCTAATGGTTTTATGTGTTAGCTCCAGGGAATATGCCGATGTCAGAATAACATTTTGAAAGGTATTTAGCTATGTATTAAATTTTATGTTGTATGTATCATATTTAAACATAATAAACTTTGTGTATGAACACAGTTATGTGTTTACAAAATGCACGTAGACATTATATAATTATTATTTATCTCCTTTCTAAATGTTAAAAGAAAATCTTTCGAAGAATAATCTATACGTTTAAAAAAAATAAAAAAGTCGTAAATAGTAATAGGCAATGAATAAGCATTAATAATTATTTATTTATTATTGGAATCTGTAATCTTATACGATTGTTCATTGTGTTTTCTCATTTTAGCGCCAATACATTGTACAATATTTTGAAGAAATTATTTCGAAGAAATTATTTCGATGAAATCCTTTGCGAAAACAAAAGATTTTATTTTGGGAAATGAAGATAGCACCTAGAACCATGTCGCGTATTTTAAGAGATGACTTAGGACTTAGGGCTGCAGCCCATAAGAGATGACGCACTGGTTATTTCTTAACTGATACATTAAAGATGAATAGGGTGGTAAAATCGAAACAACAACTGAAGCGGTACGCAAAGGGACGTCACAGAAAAATTTTGTTTACGGATGAGAAAATTTTTACAATTGAGCAACATTTTAGCAAACAAAATGACCGTATTTATGGTCAAAGCTCTAAGGAAGCTTCCCAATTAGTGATGGTTTGGTGAGGTGTTAGCTATGAAGGAGTGACTGAGCCATATTTTTTGAAAAAAGTATCAAGACATGGGTACAAGTGTATCAAGATACTATTCTTAAGAAGGTAGTTAAGCCCTTTAATAACACCACGTCCAACCAACCAAGTATGGTCCTTCCAGCAAAACTCGGCGCCGGGTCATTAAGCCCGGTCGACGCAGTCTTGGTTGGAAGCGAACGTCTCGGATTTCATCAGAGCCGAAGACTGGCCGTCGTCTAGTCCCGATCTTAATCCGCTGGATTATGATTTATGGTCAGTTTTAGAGAGTACAGATTGTTCTAAGCGCCATGATAATTTGGAGTCCCTAAAACAATCCATACGATTGGCAGTGAAGAATTTCCCCATAGAAAGAGCGCGTGCTTCTTCATAACTGGCCTCAACGTTTAAAGGACTATATTGCAGCCAATAAACACCACTTCGAATAAGCTTTTTATATTTTTATTTTTTTTATATTTGTGTATTAAACTAACACACTGTAATAGTAATAAATGTTATTTACAATTAAAAAAAAAAATCTTTGTTGCAATATTTATGGCAAAATTAGGTACTGTCTTTGTATGTATTAACTTTGTTTTCTAATCTCATAAAGAATATGGTAGGCAAAGTAAACTAAACGTTAACTTTATTGTTACATATATTAAATGTTTGTGCTTACGTTAAGGGTATTAAGCACTTATTGAAACTGTAACATTTTATGATATTAGTTCGTTTAACGACGGTCCTTCTAGTCTGGGTGTTGACTTCAATGATTGTTAATGTATTTATATAGTGCTATTTGTAAATATTTCACATCTATGTACTTTGGTCACCTGTTAGTATTAAAACTATAAGTTACATACAACATTACAAATCGTATTACTAAATTACGATAATACATGTACTATACAGTTTCAACTGGTAAAACGATATTGAAATGATACCTCATACGGCAAAACCGTTTAATCCGTGTTGACTGTAGCAGGGAACATAAAAATAGCAATATTGGCTATATTTCTATTAACATACGTATTTTTGAATAACATAACATTTCTTCTAAAGTCATTGGGTAACATAAAGGATTTTCACAAATAATTATGTAAATATCAGTGTACCAAACGCTTAAAAACAGCATCTCAGGTGGCAATTAGTTATCTCGCTACAATCTTTGTTATGTCGCAGACAAAACCACGTGCAAAAGTTACTATTTCTATAGCCTGTGTATTATTCGGGTACATAAGCTACAATATTGCTAAGTTTCATCAAAATCCGTTTAGTAGTTTTGGCGTGATTGAGTAACAAACATCCAAACATACTTAAGCATACATTACATTACATACTTAAATACTTAAGCAAGTGAAAATTAGTATTTGTAGGTTTATTAAACTAAATGGTTTATTATATAGGTTTATTATATTAAATGTAATTTAGAAACCAATAACATAACTTTAAAAAGCAGAAATCTTTCTTTTTTTTTAAGTAATGTTACTTTATATTACTTTGTGCTTTTTAAAGTTATATTTGTAATTAGTTTCTAAATTACATTTAATATAATAAACCTACAAACACACTACTTTTCACTTATAGAAGTCGTTGCATCGGGGGAATGCTAAATAAAAGAACAAAGAGAAATGCAAGGAAATTACCAAAGCAAATAACGAAATAACGATATCAAATCGTATAGTCTAAGTTCTCATTGATTAGTTCCGAAAACTTAGTGAAATGGACACTACATGTAACAAATGCACCACATGTTTGTAATATTAGTAGGATGTGGTTATCCAATAATTAATCCGCATGTAATAAGTAAAAATATAGCTTGTATCGAAGTTCTATCGAAACACCCTACAATCGAAACACGTCCTATACTTTATACAAGACCCTATTACAGTTAAGAACATAGTGGTATACAATTTTCTGATAGAAATGAATTCAATATAGATTTTCTTCATACACACATGTAATCCTCTATCCAGGGATTTCGAAAATGGAATATCCGTAACCAACAATGTATATTTTTAAACCAACTTCAGATATCGTTCCCAATAGATTATTTTTTTTTTATTTTGCAATATTAAATCGTATTCACAAATACATTTAGTTGCCTTTGTATTAAATATACTTTATTTCTTTTTGATTCTCTTTCTTTTACAAAAGCCAAGTCTTAGATATATTTTTTTCTTTTTTTATTTCCTTGGGAAAAAATAAATGGCCAGAAATTTCATAGATAGTTACACTGTTATTGTTGTTCTGCTTATCAATAATTTCTAATACCTATAATAAAACCATATCAATTTGTAATTTATCCACATTTTTGGGAGACTGCATGATGCCGCATCTTAAGGGAATTGGAAGCGAGGACCGAGAAAGACAAAACTGCATTTTGAATAACACCAATAGCTGTTTCAATTCTTCATAAAAGCTTCTTTCAACTCACAAGCCACTCAGTTTCTCACTTTTTTTTTCATCATCATGATTTAAAATAAATCCTTGCTTATTAATTTAATTTTAATTACCTACAAATTTTGTGAGTTTTCTATGAAAATGGTGTAATTTACCGGATTTAAAAAACATATTTTTTATTATATTTTTGTATTATATTATAACTATCTAAATTAAGGTATCAAGTCTAAATTATGGTATCTGAGGGGACTGCGAGGGATAAAGAACGGGCGTACGTAGCGCTGATTGGCTCTCCAGTCGCGTTACGTCCCCGCACCCACCGATACCACACCCATGACCCAGCTCACTTCCAGTATACAGTCGAGTATTCAATTGCTATCGATATTAATATTTTATTGTCGTTTTTATTAAGTCTTTATTTTTGAAACCCTATCCTCTGACACCATTTATATTGTGAGCAAATATTTAGTTAGATTAGTTAGATTTTAAAGGTTTCGCAAAAAACTAACCTAAAACGTAAGTAATTAAGACTCCTGTGACGTCTCTGGCGCTTCAGGATAGCCATCCCCTTCAACCTTGCGTAACACTGTACTGTAACACAAGCTCGCCTTCGGTTTGTTCGCCTCAGTAGCTATGGTTCGGTTGGGTTTCAACATATGGAAGGAGAAGCCCCCACCCGCTGTAACACACAGCGGGTGGGGGCTGCTCTCCTTCCGCGATTCCGGATTTACAAAAACACTCTAGGGGTAGGACAGACAAGAACACGTGGAGTGGAGTGTGTTGACATCGTATACCTCTGTACTGCCTTCAATTGTAAATTAAAATTGGTATTTTACATTAACAAATAAAACCAATTAAGTTTTAAAAATTGAAGAAAGTTTAGAAATTTCTCATTAAGGTTAGTCGGGAACGAGAATAGTAGCTTTTCCGTTGTTATAGATCTATGTATTACAAACAGATACAATTCGCTAGTAAAACTTTAAACAAACACTTTAAAGTCTAGAATCTTCATTAGAAGCGAGATTCGGAAAAGACAAATCACCAGAGTTTGATTTTTTATTGTTAAACCATACTCAGAAAATTAATATTACAGCTCCAAAATTGCAAAAATATATCAATGAGATCTGCTTTGGCGATGCAAGTAATTCTATTATAGACCTGCTGTTAAAATATCGAATGTATGATGTGAAACTACGAAATAAGTGATCTATTTAGTAATTTAAAGCTGCAACTATAAAAAAACTGAAATTGGTGTGAAATAGGAAAATAAAAATATATTTTTTGTCAATAAATCGATTAATAATAGTAATAGTTCGATTATTCTGAAAAATAATCGATATTTTTCCATCCCTAAATCTAATAAACAAACTTCATATTTCAAAGTATCTAATCGATGTACGAGTTATAATTTTATAGGTTATAATAGTGCAAATAATAATAGTGTAAAACAAAAAAATAATAAATAGGGAATATTAAGAAAAATATTTTCTTTTCTCATGAATTATCACAAGAAAGAAAATTTATAACAAAATGAAAATATCAGAGGTGAGAGGATTACTTAATATCATATTGTTTATTTTTAAATATTAGTTATTGCATTTTTTATTTATTTGGGTGTTTTATAAGTTAACGAGAACCTAGAGATTTCCTATTAAAATTACCTTAAATTTTATATATTTCTGGACAGAGAAGTAAAGTAAATATTATAATTATTTTATATCTTAAGACACCAAGCCATTTGAATAACATATTTTGTCCTGAATTTCTTTCCGTGTCCAATATTAAGGCAACAATGTTTTTGCAATTCATAACATATTCTCTACAATTTCACAATTAATATTTAAAGTAGATTTTCTACAGTTACCAGGTGACGAAGAAGCAGGTTTAACTTGCAGAACATATGTATTTCAAAATGAAAGTCATACACTGGGAAATGCATTGAAATGTATCATCGATAGATAGTAAGTAGATGACTCGTTTTATTTAACAATTTACAACACACTATTTGACCCAAACATATACAAGAATTAGCACTGCTATTTTTCATTAACAGCCTTTTCAGGATGTGATATTAGTAACCTAAACCGTGTAAATAATGTTATGAATTGTATGGTTAATTGTATATTATATAATGATACCTTGAGTGTTTGCCTTTAACACATATTATTTATTACTAATACATTTAGTTAATTAATTGCATTTTTTATTTTAATATTTTACTTTCTTTTGCAGTGAAGATGTTCAATTCTGTGGATATACAGTTCCACATCCAGCTGAAGCTAAAATGCATTTTAGGATCCAAACCCTTGAAACACCTACATTAGATGTATTAAAACGAGGCCTTAAAGATTTGCAGAAAGTTTGTGATCATACTATGGATTTGTTTGAAAAAGAAGTAAAAGAATACACCAAGACTTAGCTAATTGAGGTTTTATTATTACTGTCTTCCTTTCCCCTTATTAAGAGCTATTTTAAATTAGTAGTTGATGTTAATCTAATAGGTAGTGCTGAACCTAAGTAGTAAGTTAGATTTAGGACCAGCAGGTCTATTTTCTAACTACCTAGTTACAATCAATTTCTAGCTGCAAACCCAATTAGGATAGCAACTGAGATTGTCATCTCAGTACATCAATGCGGCTATGGAATATGAAATTTGTTGTTTAATATTTAACAACCATTCATTACACAATGATAACGGTTATCATTTTAGATGTCAACATAGATATGCCATAGCCCTACTGGTCTATACTACATATTGTTTAAAATGTGGCTGTATTTGCAGTTCATTATTTGTAAAGATCTGCTGTAACTACGGATGGTTTCTTAGTGGGTTGTCATTTAAGAGCAAATGGAATTATTGTAATTTGAACTTTTTGTCTAAAGCTTTGCAAAACATAGCATTAATATTTTTTTACACATAGTGGTTTTTCTATCTTATTCACTCTCATAGTGGGTTGTCATTTAAGAGCGAATGGAATAATTGCAATTTGAACTTTTTGTCTAAAGCTTTGCTAAACATAGCATAATTATTTTTTTTATACAAGGTGGTTTGTCTATCTTATTCACTCTCATAGTCATCCATAAACCACAGTACTGTTTTGTTACTGGATACACTAATAACAATACACAAATCAATAAGTATATCTGGCACTTCAGGTCTAACAAATCTACCTATCTTAATATAAAAATTAAAAAATTTTGGGTGCTTGATCATTATTATTTACATATAAATGAAAATAATATATTAATTCCAAAATATTTATTTAGAATAACATTTTAGACTTTGAATTCAGAGTAGGGTGATTTGGTCAATGGAATGTCCCTCCACAAATCTGGGGTCAGATAAGCATAGGTCTTTGCAATAGCAGCATAAGTGGCTTTAGCAAAGTTGCCGAGGGTTCCGGTAGAACCACGGGCTGAGGTGTAACAGTCTTGGACTCCGGCCATCTGAAGTAGCTTCTTAGGAACTGGGGCAGAGACAATCCCTGTACCACGAGGAGCTGGGATCAATCTAACAGTGACTGAACCACATTTACCAGTAACCTGAAATAATGTTATAATTAATGCCAAGAATACCAACAAATTATTAAATGTATTAATATATATATTCAGACACAACTAAGCTTCACAGGACATGCCTCAAGAGGATACCACGAATGAAATGATTGTTAAATTTCATCATGTGTTCATATAACTTAAAGGAATATTTAGATAATGTTTAGATATGTGTCTATTTACCTTGCAAGGTACTGTGTGGGGCTTGCCAATCTTGTTACCCCAGTAGCCTCTACGAACTGGCAGAACTGACAGCTTGGCTAAGATTATAGCACCTCTAATGGCAGTTGCTACTTCCTTGCTGCATTTGACACCTAGACCTATGTGTCCATTATTGTCTCCGATAGCTACAAAAGCCTTGAAACGGGTACGCTGACCGGCCCTAGTCTGCTTCTGTACAGGCATGATCTTCAGCACTTCATCATTCAAAGAAGCGCCTAGGAAGAAGTCGATAATCTCAAATTCTTTAATAGGCAACGAGAACAGATAAATGCTCTCGAGCTTGTCGATCTTTCCCTCTCGGACAAGACGTCCCAACTTGGTTACGGGTACCCATTCCTTCTGGTCTTCCTTGCCGCGTCCACGACCACGGCCGCGACCACGACCGCGTCCTCGAGGGCCACCACGTCCTCTATCACCGCCACGGGATCCAAAGCCACCACGGAAACCACCGCGTCCACCGGCTGGAGCTGCGTCCGCCATTCTGTAACAATCGAGTTATTAGTAACAAAATAAATTACATACGCTTAGGTAACAATAATTTAGAGAAATCAGACGCGTTAAGGCCATCACCGTGTAAACACTATGGTAGATACCACGAATGAAATAGTTTGTAAAGTCTCATCATAATAAACCACGTGGAATAGAGGTTATATTACACATTCACCGAGAAAATCATTAAAACGGAGTAAAAATAAATATAATTTAAAATTTAGAGAATATAACTTAAAATTTTACTTAAATTAAATATTTAATAAATAAAAATAAAAATTTGTACTTACGTTGAACTGTGAGCTCGATTAGACGATCAAGTTCAAAATGGCCGAATTTCGAACGAGTCGTCCAAAAATAAAGAATGAATGAAAGAATGAAAGTCAGTCTTGATTGATCGGTTGTATACAGCAACCTCAATTAAGACTAGTGCCCACAAATGTAAAATTACAAAAAACATTTTTCGAACTTCGAACATTTAAAATCGTGTTATAAAAATTATAAAAGGATTTAATTCACTAGAAGAATGTCATACCTTCGTTAACAAAGTCAATGATCATTAATCAATCAAATATATTATATCTTAAACTATTGATTTTATATTTAAAAATCAATGTGTTCAAGAGAATAAACATATTTTTTTTAATCATACTTACAAAAAATACAATAGCTATTTGCTAAGCTCATTTGAGGATTTTTTCTGGTAGGATTCGATATATTTTTTTATAAGCTAGTCAAAACTATATTTAAATGCTGCTTAAAAAAAAATATGATGATCCATATATGACTTGAGGCTTCGTACGCATTATTGAAAAAAAATGATTATGTTTGAGAGAAATGTTTGCAACAATTACTTTTATCTTTATTACTTAAATTAACTTCACATTTCCCACATTTGGTAATAGAAGATAATATCGAACAGTTCTGATATATTTGCCGACTTGATTCTCTCCACTCGAGGAATTTCCACGTTGTCCACGGTATTTGTTTTTGTTTACGAAAATACCGTTTCTATCTATCTATCAACATCTGTTGGCATACATACGTATGCTGAGACATATTTAGTCCATACCCTATGCAACCGTGTCCATACCGTGTGCAAGAAGGGCTATAAAAGGGTCAAAAAAGAGCTTAAGAACACACTAAAACCACGAAAAATGTTTCTTATTTAAGTATATGTAAACATTGTATTTTGAAATTCTAGGCTTTCTTACTAACCGTTTTATGGTTATTTTCCTATTAATAAAATTAGCACTAATTAAATTAACTAAAATTAAATTAAAAAAAATGTGGTTAGGGTCTAAGCTATTATATTTATACTCCATAGACGGCCAAGATAAATCAAGAGTGGTAAATTATTGACCACACAAAAACACAAAATTTTATCTAGTCCGTGATCTCAAGACAAGAATACAAGTTTCGAAGTTCAAGGAACAATTAAATTCATTCTTGAATAATAAATTTGATTTTTTTTTAAATCCTTTTTCAGCAGATTATACTTTTTTTAATATATTTTATTAAATAGATCTATGTTAGAAGTTTCGGCTTTCTAGCATTTAATACTAACTTATAGATATATTATATAACGTATTATAGAATATCGATTGATCGACGACGATCGAAAAATGTCGCAGATTTGAATCCTGCCAGTGGCGATGAATATTTCATTCTAAAATTAATAGCAGTGTGATATGCACATAATTCTTTTTACAAATTGAAGAAAAAATCATTAATAAAAGTATAACGTATTAGCCCATGAATACATTAAACATATACACATATTTTCAAATATATATTTAAAACTGTTTCAATATTAACATTTATTTCTAATTGTTGTAAATATAGACTTCTTCTATATGTAGATGTGAAAAAAGTACATTTATAATTTATCACTTTCAAATACTAAAATATTAGTTAGGAGCATTGGATTTCTTCTATTTTAATTTTGTTCATTGATATGTCTTGTACAACAAATGGAAATTTTTGGTCTCCAAGGCCATGGCAGGCAGCCCCATACCGGCCGTCATTTCTCAAAGCTACGACGGCGCCCATAAAGCCAGGGTAATGTTCTGCTATTCTGTTTATGGCAGTTCTAGCAGCAGCTGTTGGGGATGCTCCCCGTCGCATTTCTTCTACTGCAAGAAAACTAAAAAAAATAAATGAACTGTTTAATATCCCCATATTCTACTTTGAACAAAGATAGGAAAATATGATACAGTAACTTGAGAACTAGATCCCACTTTGTTTAATGTTATTTTTTTATCCCTTGGAATTTTTTGATTGATAGAGTTTTTTTAAATTAAATAAATATTCATAACACCATTTTTTTTTTAAATAATTTTGCCTACCAGATGATTATTTTTATTTATATATATATATTTATTTCTATTCATAGGTTTGCCTTATTTACACAGACCTTGGTAAGAATCTAAGCATGATATCCCCATTGCCAGTAGCAGTGGCTCCACCAACTACATTATCTGCATATGCACCTGAACCTGGTATAGGAGAATCGCCAATTCTTCTTTAAAGAAAAAATTATGTTAATTTCATAACAAAGAATCATTTGAAGGAATTAGTCTTTTATAATACCCGGGAATTTTAAATTTAGCCCCATTTGTTGAAGTACCAGCTGCTACATTTCCTTGTTTATCCACAGCTACCATTCCAATTGTATCATGGTTAAACCTGTTTACTTTCATAGGAATCCAATTATGATTTCTTTGTTCTATATTTTCTATTTTATTGTATGGTCCACAAAATTTTCTTGGATCTGGCTTAACATTCTGTGATAAGATACAGACACTTGACCTTAATGCACTTAAGATAGTTTTGAAGTAGGATCAAGATACAAATTTGACAATATTCTTTGTAAGTAAGTAAACACAATTTTCATATTACTTTTTTGAATATTATAAGTTTAGTGAAAAAAATTACCATCCAAAAATTTGGTTGACAATTGTCTCTAAAATACCAATCTAACCACATCCTTTTTGATGTTTTGGTTGTTAGAGTTTCTTCTTTAAAACCCATTTGTGTTGCAAAATGTGTCGCCATATCTCCCACAAGAATTGAATGCTTTGTGTTTTCTAACACATGCCTGGCAACTGAGGCTGCATGTTTTATTCTACGAAGTGCACCAACTGCACCCACATTCATCGTCTTTCTGTACATAAATAAAAACAAAATTCAAATGACTACATCCAAAAATTTTTATATAGGTATATTAAACTATAAACTGAAAATATTAAATCGTCTTATAGTACCCATCCATAATAAGAGCATCTAGGGTAGTTTCAGATTCTTCATCTGGACTACCTCCATATCCTACAGTTCCATCACATTGTAATTCTTCACATTTTGAAGTCCCTTTTTCAATTGCATCAAGGGAATTGCCACCTTGCTTCAGAATGTTCCAAGCTGACATGAAATTGAAATAATTTATATTATTTTTTAGTTTACTGCAATATATATTTACATTAAATGTTCATACCTGTAACTGTGGAATTCACAAAGTTCCATGTTGTAACAACCACAGGCAATTTTGAATCAGTATCAACCAATGCTAGTAATGCTATAAAGATACATACTTTTAACATTTTTTTAGTGATTTATGTGTAGTATCCTCAGTAGTTACCTACTTCAATGATGAAAACAAATATATGACATTTGTAAAACGCAATAAAAATTGTAAATAAAATTATATTAATCAGTTATTTATTGCGATATTAATTTATTTTTATTTAAATACCAATATTTCAAAAATAAATTAAAACGTTAACTCAAAACTTAGATTTTTCAGTATTTCTAGCATCGATATAATTAATAATATTTTAATTATTTAATTTATTGATTATTCTGTCTGAATTTTTTATATTTAATTTAATTAAAAAATTAATATAACAAGTACTTGGACCGAAGCTGTTGATAAAATGTAAATTTTGACATTGAGTTGTCAATTTATCTTTTTGAAGCAGTGATAAGTGATAACTGATAAATAAATCTTACGTTTACAATTTTTTTTACTGTATCCGTTGCGATTACAAAAATAAAGGTATCGATTGTCGACATTAACGAAAAGCTCTGAGCGAAATTTGGAAGGGATAACTGCGCATCTGTACTGTCGCACACGCAATATTTTTAAAACAAATATATTTTTATCTATTTTAAATAGAAGATAATGTAATAATTACCTAAAAGTAGTATTGTGTTAATTTAAAATTTATATTGTAATCAATTGTTAATAATGATTTCCTACCTATATATGGTTTATACTGTATCTAAGATATGATTTATTAATGTTTATGAGGATGAAGTATAGTATAAAATCACTATCAAAATTCATTATTGTTCAAAGAGACAAACAAACTTAAAAAAACCGAAAAAGTCAAAAATAGAAAAATTATAAAAAACAACAATAAAATATTAATAGCGTTAACAATTGAGTAGTCGACTGTACACTGGAAGAGAGCGGGGGCCGGGGAGTCGTATCGGTTTGGGGGTCGGGGGACATAACGCGACTGGAGAGTGGAGAACCAATCAGCGCTACGTACACGGTACACCGGTCCTTCAACCCTCGCAGTCCCCTCAGATACCTTAATTTAAACTTCTACGTAGTCTACGTCTAGTACATGAGCGCAACTTCATGCCAATAGTTATACATGGTATTAAGACATTCGCGACAAACGTTATTATATCGTTGCATAACATTTTTCACTTTATGGTATTGCTTTGGGTTTTATGTGTATCATGAAAAAATAAAAGAAAAAATATAAGTATTTTTTTGAATTATTATATATATAAACCAATTTTAAATAAATCTAACATATAAAAAACACCTTATGTTGATTACCAATGAACGCATGTCGCAAGTCTCTATGGAGATCGATGTTGGGCATGCATACTATAAAGTAAAAAAATACTATTTAGCAGGTATCTGAAACTGTTATATTTCTGGCAAGCATTATACAAAATTGTAATTGTATGAGACAATTTTTCAATTGTCTGATACAATTGGAAAATACCTATGCTTAATTGAAGTTGCCTATTCGTCTCGCATGGGACCAGGGGCCGATACTGAGTGCCCTGAGTGCGGATATAACTTTATGCCCTGAATCAAGGAGCCCTTCATTTGTTTGTCTATAGAAGGAATATATAGTATAATATGTAAATTAGCACAATGCAAAATTTGGCCTCCTAGACCATATTATATATCTGTATCAAAAGAATTGAATTTTTGTTAATTGTTCGGTATCGATCCTCGCGATTTTTGGGCTGATTTCTGATTCAGATGATCGGGTGAGTTTTTAAAAGTGAGTGGTGCCAATCAAATAATTACCTTACATTTAGAAAAAAACATGACGGTCCTTCCTCGTTTAAATAACTTTTGAATATTTTTCAACCGTCATCGCACAGCTACGTGAGAGACTTCAAAAAAGAGTTCGTTCGTAATAACGATACAACATAATTATAGCATTAACAGTGGTGTTACACAGAGCATCGTATTCGATACTAGGATCTGCCACAATGCACTGCGGGAGTTGAGCTGAGCGCCCTCCCCCTTTTTTTATGCTACTAAAATCGGTCCATACCGCGCCCAAAGACTTCCAATGAAGTTGATGGCACTGGAAAGGTTAAGAGTAACGATTGGCGAGCGCGCACAGGTTCAGTTAAGCTTAAGTCTATGGGAGATTCAGTTTTTTGACCATTCCTTTAAAACGAAACAATTTTTTTTATTCTATTCTTTTGAGCAGAAGCCCAGTCACGTCCTTGACATGCATGCCAATTTTGGTTAAAATTGGTCAAGTGGTTTTCCTGTGATATTGCCTCAAAAAATTTATTCCCAAACGGTTAAGAGCTTCGCTTACGCTCAGCTCAAAAATGGTTTTTAGGACGCGAGCTTCTTGACAACATGACTGGAAACGGTAGGTATACGTTACTAATATATTACAAAATATATGATATTTAGAAAGAAAGAAAGAAAGAAAACTTTTATTCGGACGTTGTACACAATTAGAATAAAAACAAAAAAAAACAAAAAACCTATAAAATAAACAAACCAAAAACAAAACAAAAATAAGAAAAGACAACATTAAATAAAATAACAATAAAAAAAAAGAAAAAAAAAAAACAATAAACAGGCAGCGCTGATTTTCAGCTGAAACCCGGTGTTTAAACACTGTGTGGTGGTTTAAACACTAAGGCACTAGGGCAAGAATTTTCATATTATATTTTGTTGTACTGCTCCGGTAGAATCTTGTATGTATAAGATATTTGAGAAAAAATCGTTGTTTCTACGGAATCTAAAGTTCGTTGTTTAAATTATGTTGATTTGGAAATAAAACTACAGAAACAATATAATAATTGAGAGCATTACAATTTACAGTAGTAGCCATAACCACAGAGTACATATTAATTGACATTTGACATTCTACTGACTTGTGACTACTGAGGCCGTGTTCCGAAATACAAACCAGTATACTGGCCAGTGCTGATGACGTCAAAAATCGACGCCAATCGACACCGACACCAGTGCAATATGGCGTGGGTGTTATGACGTCATTAGCCCTGGCCAGTATGTTGGTTTGTATTTCGGAACACGGCCTGAATAAAAAATAGTTTTTTTTTTTGAAAACTACAGACTTGGCTTTGGCCTTTGAAGTTTTTTGACTCTGATTGGACTATTCTTGACTTGGCTGTATGGGTTATCCCTTTGCCTATCCCGCTCAAGAGGGATGAATTAAAAAAAAACGAATAAAAATTAAAATTTAAAACATCATGTCAAAAATACAAATGTTACAAAAGCAAAAATATTCGTAGGAAATACAGAAAATATTTTTAGAATATAAATTAAAAATTAGACAGACTACACAAGAATGGATTTGAATTCATTTTGCCGAGAATTACCTAAAATAGTTCGTTTTATAATTAGTCATTATGAATACTATTTTACGTTAAGACTTCTCAAACTTTATTATTTATAGGAATTACATGCCCATCTTAATGGATCGTTGAGCCGTTCTACAATGCTCCAGCTGCAACGCCACCTCGCAGATGCGGGCATTTCTGATAATAGCAACGCTTTCTTGGATGAGTTTCAAATTGGTTCTGGAGATACACGAAATTTATCAGAGTAAATTATTATAACTAAATATATATAAGGAAATATATATTGTATATATATAAAAAGAAACTTCTTCTGATTGTAATATTTTTTTTTAGTTGCTTCCAAGTATTCAATATAGCACATTCACTCACATGTACTCAAGAAACATTGGCTATGGCAACCGCATTGACTCTTAAAGAGTTTGAAGAAGATGGTTGTTGTTACATAGAATTACGTAGCACTCCTAGAGCCACACCATATATGACCAGCGAACAGTATATTCAAACTATAATTGAGACTCTAAAGTAAGCAAGTATAAGGCTGAAAAGCACCTTGAATTATTATTTTTACTTATACTTTCAATATACTGACAAAAAATTTCAGATCCAGTGTTAATTTATCAATTATTTCGTGCCTTATTATATCAATAAACCGAAGTAGCCCCCAAAATGAAGCAGAAAGGATAGCAGACTTAGCTATTAAGTATCACAGAAAATATCCAAATTTAGTAGTTGGTATAGAACTAAGTGGCAATCCTGCTGCTGGAAAATTCCAAAATCTTATACCTGCATTAGAAAAAGCAAGAGAAGCTGGTTTAAAAGTATTTTTTTTTATTTGGAATCTAAAATAATGTTGACTATATATAATTTAATGTATTTTTTTATGACTTAGGTAACATTGCATTGTGGAGAAATCAGTAATCCAAAGGAAGTTACTGAAATGTTGAATTTTGAACCAGAAAGGATTGGTCATGGGATTTGTATACATCCTAAATATGGAGGAACTGACAGTACATGGAATCTATTATGCAAATTTCAGATTCCTGTTGGTTAGTATATTTTTTATGTTGTTACTTTAAATGACAATTAAAATTAATATAGTATTTTCTACTATAACTTTTTTGATAATATACAGGACAGTTGTTTAAAATGTAGTAGAATACTATATGATACACTAAGTGTGAAAACATTAATTCAAACCCAAATAGACATTAATTAAAACTTAAAATTAAACTTGAATTTCATCACTCTGAATTGTTGTAATTGATTCCTATCTTACTAGTATATATTCAAAGTATTCTTTGTTATATATTTTTTTTCAATCACGCAAAATCGACAGACACAGTAACCTTTTATTATTATTTTTTTTTTCTCTTGGAAATATCTGTTACGAATTCCCGCCGGCCAAGGAGTTGATAGTTATGTCTGACTACCCAGTAGCATAGACGACGCTATCAATTTTTAAGGCTACCCACCCACTAGAAAACCAACGGTTGCTGGTTGTCCTCATCGCCTTAGTCGAACGCCACGGGATTACTTTTGCACTCATCGTGACGCCACTGCGAAAGGATACAGTTACCTAGATTAACACACAGAATTGCACAGTTCAAATGCAGACATAATACATAATTAGAGCTGCCATTACCTAAATTGCCAACGCCGGATAAACACAACAAAAATTTCGCACTTTTGAGCGAAATGAGGTTTTTTCCCCGGACACCTTTGAAAAAATTATTTTTGCAACAAAAATAAAAACATCGTTATAATTTTTATTTACTCATACAGCCTGTTATAAAAATCGAATAAAGTACGTATGTAACTGCAACAAAAAATAGATATTTTTAATAAAATTAAACACTCTTTCTGAGGTCATATGGTAACAAAAAAAATAGAAACGCTATTTTTTTGTTATGAATCAAATTATTATATGATACTATTTATAACTTACAAACTATAATACTTTATAATTTTAAAATAAACTACGCTAATCATATTTTCAGTCATCTAGTTAAGTAGCCGAATCCCTATAGTATTTGTTGAATCCCTATAATACTTAAAGTTTAAATCTTCCCTATTTTCCCTAAAATATCTTTCTTTTACAACAAGAATTTGTAAATGTCGGAACGAGTTGTTCCTTAAAATTATACTTGATTTTGATCAATATCAAGAAGAAACCGTGTGTATATTTAGCCAGCTTCTTTCTTTCGTCCATTGTTGCGTGACTAGCGAAAACACTCTACATTCGCATTGTGAGCTGGTATACAAAAATAATGTTGTGTGATTTTGAGCAGTTCAGAGTATAAATTGGTTCTAAAAAAACCAGCCATAGCTGGTTTGTGCTTTAAAGCTTATCGACGTCAGTAAGGTTCATGCTATAAGCTTTTAAGTTGGTCCATTCATCAATCAGCTTCGTGTCATCGATTTCGATGTTAATTTTTTATGATCTAGGGCAATGTTTGACTACATTCCACCTGATGGTAAGTGGAATGCAGTCTTAGGTGGTAAGGCGCATTGCCCTAGCAACCTATTCACTCTTCTCTTGAAGACACCCACATTATATTTGGGAATAATAATTAATAATTTACTTGAGGAATAGGACTTCAGACCACTTAGACATCAGACCATGGAGTACTTTTAGTGATGTTTAGCAACATCATCCAGTTGAATTTCTCAAAGTCCTTCATTGGTTTTCCCACTTTCATATGTAGGATTTCATTTCTCTGTAAAAATCTATACATTTTTTTTAACTCAATTTTCGTGTTTTCATCTTGTTTGTTTAAAATACTATGTGCTTTGAGAGGCACAAAGTTTTCTTTCAGTCTATCTTCTAACGCTTATTCAAAGAAGCTTATATGTTTCTGGTTTCGATAATGGAGTTTTCACTTTTCTCCAATTTTTCGATTTTCCCATGAAAAACGCACATCATATATGTTTCTCATTCTCTGATAGGTGTCCAAAATTTTTTGGATCAAAACGGATGGTCTAGTCAAGCTTTCAAAATAACTTTTCCACGCCAGAATATTTTCAATAATATCGTCTCTACGTCAATAGAAAGTCAAGGTGCACAACATTATGAAGTTTCATCAAAACATTCCAAGCCCACAATATTTGGATTAGGTTTACTTTTCAGTTTGCAGAAGACATTATTTGTCCCTGATCTAGCGCTCTCGCCGTAGTTTGTATTTCAGTTCCCGAAGTTGTTTTATAATAATCTCAACAATTGTGTCAGATGTTTCATTTTTACTCGACTCGATTTCAAGGAGCTTTAATGTGATGCCATTTTTTTGTTTGTTTGTTGAATGATGATGGGGAGTAATTTAGTGTTGCCGTGATTACTAGCATCGGTGAATACACTTAGAAAGCAACATCTATTAGACCATTTTTGAGTTCGGCAATTGTTAAAGGTTTGACACGTAATTACACGTACGTAACATAACACGTTATTTACAATAGTTGTAGCTTTTGTGCGATTACATGTCATGTTTTTTACCGTATTGGACTCCGAAAACATTACTTAGTTAGGGAAATTGCTACAATCCAAAGAATTAAATGACATGTGATGATGGACTGTGTGGCAAGCCATTGCGCCTTCGGCTGCTCGAATAAGATTGTATTCAGAGCTAGGCCTAGTTTTTTCAAAGAATGCCTGGATGTTTGAATACTAGCTTGGCTTTTCGAATTAGCTTCCTGTTTTTGTGTATTAAGGTGATCTTTAATATCGGAAATACCTTCATTTGGAAGGGAAATATTCGTAGAACAAATCGTGCACTGTACTTCCCAGTCACACTTTCCTCTTTTCAACATAGGATATTTGTATTGCAATTCGCTGTTGAACGTGCATTTACGTTTCGGCATGTTGACCTTAAAATCCATTAAAAGCAAAGTCAGAAAGTGTAGGTAGACACAAAGTTGTGGCCGTTGCTCGTAGATACGAGTACCTTCCGCGACAAACGATTCAGAATGCACCTGGTGCGTACGCAATTTCCTAGGCGTACATATTTATTATGTAGCGCACACACATGCTCAAAAAAGCTATCAATACTCGTAGGGAGGTACTCAAAAAAGTGACAAAATAATATGTGAACTTGCATAAATTGCTGTGCCGCGATATCGAAGTAGTATTAACGCGGGAAGCATGCGTGAGATTCACTTGCCTGCTATGTGTGCATGCGAATGACTGAGTGAGTATTGGCTCGGGCGAGCAAGATGCGCGGGGGCTCAGGTGGGAGCGTTCGATCGACGACTATTTTGCCGAGCCTTCTTAAATGCTGGGTTATTGTGGATGTATTTTTAACTAAAATATGATTTCAATATAGCGCTTCTCTAAAAAAAAATATATTTCGCCTGACAACATAAGTTTCCCGGACGCGGACACTTTTCATAAACCCCTGCCCACCTTCAAACAAGGACAAATCCGGGGAATTTCGGACGGATGGCAGCCTTACATATAACTAAAACTGCTGCTTTAATAACAAAGCTAGTTAACAATAAACATATATACCTAGTGATTTTTCTTCGAATTATTTTAATATTTAATTATCAAAATGTACATTAGTAAATAGCACCTAGTAGTCTGCGTTTTTTTTGTTTGCTGCACGCCGACTACAATACGGATTATTACCGAATAGGTGGCCACTAATCTATACACACATCTCAACAAATTATTGAAGCATGTATGGTCTAATAAAAAAATACTATATTTTGTTTCAGAGGTTTGCCTTACTAGCAACATTAATACTAAATCAATATCAGATTACAATTCACATCACTTTAAAGAATTGTATGATGCTAATATACCAATTATCATATGTGTAAGTGTTGTTTATTAATATAATGAACAGTCATTTTAATAATTTAATCACTTAATAATTACATTATTATTTCAGACTGATGACAAAGGGGTTTTTGCCACATCACTATCACAAGAATATTGCATTATTGCTGAGACATTTGGTCTTGAAGCTTCAAAACTTGCAAGGCTGAGTCTTAAGGCCTGTGACTACATATTTATGGAAGAAAAGTCTAAAATTGTCAGAGAAAAATTGTTAAATTTTATAAATAAAACTGGATTGTGATTTCAAATTGCATTTATAAATTCAGCCTTGTTTTATTAATACCTGTTTTCTCAATCCGCCCTTATAAAAAAAGGGGTTACACTTAACTAATGATCACAATACAGATAGCGCAACCAGTTTATTTGAGTTACATTTTTAAGTAATAAATTTTTAATGCGAGTACATTTGGTCCAATAATAATATGTAACTTAAACATTGAGATTATAACATATTTTTGACTGATGATCACTACCATTTTATACTTACTCTATAATCAAAATAATTTTTAAACACAGGAAGTCTGTTTATCAGTTTAGGCGTGAAATGTTAACAGAGTTACATATTTATTTCAATGTCATAGATTAAAATCTTGACATTATATTTAACAATATAACGAAAAAAAAATACTTTATAATCTATTCTGTTTTGTATCTTGATATTAGAATTTAGAAATAGGATTAAATAATAATTATATCCAATACTTAATAATGTATAACTGAAACCTATAAGGCTATATCTTCTGTTATTAAAAAAAATAGAATGTACATTTTTAACACTAAACTGTCAGTTTTAAATAACAAACTGATTGAAGCACAGATGATAGAATTGTATAATAACTCTATGGATTTATCATTGAAGAAATAAGAATGAAGTCTTGAAGTGCTTGAAGGATAACCTAAAAATAAAGTAAATTTGACTAAAACTAGTAAAAAATTAAAAAATTGTTTAACGAACATAAGACAATAGAAATAATTAACGAAAAATGAGTGACCTGTCTAATTTTGGTTCGGGAAAAGTTGGTGATGCCGAACTCCAGGATTTTCTTCTGGCCGAAAAGCAGAAAGCTCAGTTTCATGCTCAAGTAAAAAGTTGTACCAAATATATTAATAATAAGTAATAATTAAAAATAAATTCATTTATGTTATATAGAAAACATTAAATTATAGAGTTACTAAATGAATAAATAATATTATGTCACGAAGATCATTAAATTTAAGATCAAAACATTAAATTTAGTAAAAACGAAATTAGCAATATTATAAAAAGATTGCGTACCATAAGTAATAATAGCGTAGTGTGTACTTTAATTGTAGTACATGAATTACAATTGCTAATGAATAAATGCCTTTTTTGTAGATTCATGAATTCAATGACCTTTGCTGGGAGAAATGTATGGACAAGCCTGGTACCAAGATAGATTCACGCACCGAGACATGTATCACTAACTGTGTTGAAAGATTTATTGACGTATCTTTGCTAATCACTAACAGATTTGCCCAAATGCTTGAAAAAGGTGGAGGCATGCAGTAGTGTATATACTAGTGTTATGTATTGTTTAAATACCTTGGTTTTTATACCAGACCGTTTTGCTAACTTTACTGAAGAAAAATATAATTGACTTTTATATATTATCTGAAGAATAGATTGGTTATGTTGTGCCAGTAAAGCATTATAAGAATGTATTTTTAATATAGTGTTAATAGAAATAAAAGTTGACTCATAGAAATGTTTTATTTGACTTTTATCATTTTATTTTTAATAGGAAATGATATTGCATCATAATTACACACATGTTAACTTAAAGGTATTTATAATAAACCTAATTCTTTATCTTCCAACTCGACCCAGTGTGGTATCTGTGCGAGGATCTGCTGTAACTGTTTGCACTGCCACCAAGGCTTCATTAATTTTGGTTTGAAGATCTCTCAGGTCTTGTATGAACAAAAGTTTTAAAACATCACTAGGTTGGTGCACAATATTGATTTCATTTTTTGGATGGTCAGGATGGGGTGCTGTCTTTAATATCTTAGCAACTGCTGAAAGCCTGAATTTTGGATCTGGATGTGGGCCCACTCCAGTTAAAGTACATACTCTATCAACACCGGCTATAAATGCTGGATTACTGACTGAAAAAGAAATACATCTTTATTTATTACAGTAGAATTTACGGCAGAAATATTTGTTGCAGTTTTATTATCACCATAATTAGCATAGAAAACAACTTGTAACTAGACTTACTCAACAGTAGTTTTTGTTATCTAGAATAGTAAAATCCAACAGTAGAAACCACTATCTATTTAAATATAAATGAAAGAAAGTTACTTGATACTTACAGTCAAGATTATCCAATGGATTTGAAGATACCACATTAGGTATTGCTTGTTTAGTTTCCTCCACTTTTACATTCTTATATTTGGTTACTAAAATGTAGGATTGCACAAGGAATTTAAAAAAATATATAATTACTTCAAAACTTTTTTTTAAAATATAAAATGAAAAATTCTTCAACACTGATAGGGCTTGAAATTGCAACCTCTACCTTTCCTATACTATCGGAGTTTGCAATGGTGGTCTAGCCCATGATGATTTTTTCATTCTATATTTACATATAAGCATAAAAATTGTAACAAACACAACATGGCATAGATATTTTTGGGTAATTTTAATTAGTATTTGTATTTTTTATAATATTTTTTATTGTAAAATAGTAAACAACATTGTTTACAAACTTTTAACATTACAACTTGGAAAATAACCATGCTGACTAAGTCTATAGTGCTTACAAACAAAAAAAATGTACAATCTTATATTGAATCACAAGTTAAATAAAAATTAAATAGAAAATAAAAATTACCATTATCTGCATATTCCAATCTTACAGCATATGACAGTAGCCAATTCAATTGTTCATTGGGTTGACCGCCGACTATGGGGCTGACTAAATCTTTTTGATATGTATCATATGCGTCCTTCCAGGTGTCACTGCCGATGTTACGCAAACTCTCTCTTTCTTCTATTTTGTAATGTCTGATTTTTTGATCTTCCAACCAAAGAACTACACTTCGGTATTCTTTCTCATCTAGAAAAAATATTATGAAATAAAAACAAGTGTTTATTATATAGGAAAGTATGTCTTTATTTACCTTCGGAATTAAAGCTTGTAGGGTTTGGATGACCCAGAGCCGTTAGTTTAAGCTTAAACATAATTTCTATTGCAGAAAACAATTGCAAAAAGTACCGGTATAATCAAGTGACGATTGACAATTTTGTTATTCTAATTAGTTATATGAATAAAAAATTTAGGTGCTGGTTATACGTCAAATCCAAATGTCAAACATCATCGATGACATTCATAGTCACATAGAACTTTAAAGTTGGCTGATCGTATAATGTATATTTTATGCATGCGCGCGATTATTCTGTGATTTTAAAAACTTATGTAAAAAGAAGTGTTTGTAATTTTGTCGTATAATAATATTTAATAATTTGTTAATTCGTCATTAAATTTTTCTTCTTTAAAATTTAAAGATGTATGAGTACATAATTTAGTCTGATGTGATTTAATAAATTTTAGTATAAAGTTTATCTATTTTATTTTATTATTATGCTCAATTTGATTCAACCAAAAAAGATCGAATGATACGACTTGATTCGTTATTCTTACAAAATAAAAAAAAAAAACGATTTAAAAAATGTTTATTGTTTAAAATGAAAGGGGTCCTTATATGAAAATGAAGAATGATAAAAGTCATGAGCTAAACTCCATTTCAAATATAAACATTTCTGTATTGCCTCATGAAGTAAGTTTAAGTAAATTTATTGCGGCGGAACCATATTAAATTTTATTAAAACTTATCCAGATCTTGTTGGTAATACAGATTGAAACCAACATAAAACCCAATCTTGTTTCCACATATTGTACTTACCGCGTTTTACTTTATTACCTTTCTCAGTAAATTTTCAATAAATAAATAACTTTATTTAAACACCAAATGAAGTATGATTGCACGCGGTACTAGGTGGCGCAGTGCGCACCTGTTACCCAGTACCAAATACATACGGTTTTTTACAGCTCTCAAAATAATATACATAACAGTTTTCCTTGACATAATTTATGTTTATTAAAAATTAATAAGAGAAAATGGAAATGTTCAGCCGAGGTGAACTTGTTAAGGTAACACGCGTTATTGAGTTTTGTTTAATATAATTATGATTCTTTAACTGTTTGGCTGGATAATACCAATGATATTGTTTTGTGTGGTGTTGGTTTAATAATTCTAAATACAAATATTGGTAAGTAATAATAAATACTATAAAACAAACTACTGTAAATATTATATCGAAAACAGTAGAAACTCGATTATCCTGCCTTCAGTTATCCGGCTTCGCGATTTTCCCGACCACTGAACGAATCGATCAACCAGAAACTCTTAAATGTTGTAATAAGATTCATTTAATATGTAATATACTTTTAATTTTAGATTTAAAACTAAGAAAAGGAAGATATAATATATCTTGTATTATATAATACATATAGGTATATGCCTACACAAAAAGGATAAAAATA
This sequence comes from Napeogenes inachia, assembly GCA_959347355.1. NCBI lineage: Eukaryota > Metazoa > Arthropoda > Insecta > Lepidoptera > Nymphalidae > Napeogenes > Napeogenes inachia. The sequence continues at coordinate 19,956,083 of OY365797.1, forward strand.
TGTATTAAACTTTGGAAGTCGAAATTTAGACGTTACGACTTTATTTTTATATCTTCTATTTATCGTGTTTCTGTTGTTGTTTTCTATGTTAGTGATAAAATTATTAATAATTAAAAATTCACGCTATTTTTACGACAAATTATAGCCTAGCACTTGTTTTAATGGCCTTAGCCTTATATTTGTTTTATTTAATAAACTGATAACAAAATATCTTTTTCTTCCATTCACTCACCCTTCTTTTATCAACTCTTCTAAATCATGTATTATTAACGAGTAACGTAAAATTACGTTATTATATCCCAAGAGATTCCTGACCTTTCAAGTCAAAATATTTAATTTTGCTCATAAATAATATTTTTAAAATAATACGCTAATACCATGTCAATGCAGGCAAAATTAAACTTTCATGAACTATGAGGATTATTACATATAAATATTTACCAGGCCTGTTCACGTAAATCTATTTAAAATTTTACACGGCGGTCATGGCTATCGAAATCATGAATTCCCATACGGGTACGGATTCGAAGCTAGGCAAAACTGCCGATTAATTTACTTGAAACTAGCCTGGTAAGTATATATTTTATGTTACATAATTATATTATCCTTTTTTGTCGAATATATTAGCCTACCTAGTACTAACCTATATTTAAAATCATTATAGATCTTTCTTCGTTTTCTACCTACTTTGAAAATATTACTTTAAAATGTCGGTATCTAAAAGGGGAAAGGTGCCCGAAGTGGGCACCAGCCTTTAGCGGGCACCAGCTAAAAACTCAAGCTAAACAAACTCTTAGCATCCTCACAGATCTTATAGCCCTTACCCCCCTCCCGCCACTTTATGTTATAGTCGTTCCTAACAATTAGTACAAACTTTAAGGCTCTTGGAAAAAATAGAATTTTACGGTTTTGATACAAAAAAAGGAAGGAATGTAGATTGTGTTTTGTCTATTTTTGAGAAACCTTCGTTATTATAAAGATATATCTGTGTGTATTGGGTATATCTTGCTTTTATTTAATCATACTTGCATCTAAATATGGAAGCGAATTTTAGGGTAGGTCTGATGAAAACGTGGGCACGACGTAAAGGTCCAAAGCGGGCAGGGCAAAGCGAGCTTGCTTACTTTTGCCCTTAGTGTCATGTTTGATATGCCTATCGTTGATTGCTGTGATGAAATGATGCTTATTTATTATTTTTCTAAATAAGGGGACTGGATCCAATGCAATGACTGTAAAATGTGGGCTCATGATGACATTTATGATTTTGTCAAGAGATTAAACTCCTTATTCTTTGTATCAAAGGAGCAAAACTAATTTATGTGGTGATTTCTAATAACGATTGATTAGATCAAATAAAAAATTTAAGGGTGATAAAAATTCTATTATCTTTGTTTTGATTTTAAGTTTAATCACTTTTCAATTTTGTAAAAAAAATATTAATTTACAAGTTTGTTTCAAAATTAAGATTTTATTGTTTAATTCATTTTCTTTAATTGCTAAATTTATGAAAATAGGGCTGCAATATTAAACTAAAGACGACGCAGTGATTACAAGAATGTTGGTTTTACATAAAGTTTACGTACCTACCTACAATAGTTATAATATTCATATTCTTATTATTATTTATTACTAACGTTGTGATGTTTTTTATAAATATATTTCTTGTAATTGGTAAATTAGATAATAAAATAGAGTCATGCTAGGTTTCCCTTAACTCTCATGACCGCTTTAGGCCAGCCTCATTCGAAAGCGAGAAGCTCATGTTTAGAAGGATTTAGGTTTATTTAAAGTAAATTCAGCTCTTGCCTTTGGGTTGGATATGAAGAACGAATTGAAGTCTATTCATGAATCTTGATAAATTGTATTCAATGTAGGTACTGGCCTCCCATTCATTGATTCATGTACAACAAACATATAAAGGAAGACGGCGTTTGTAGCAGTAAAAACCAACAAAAGCTTAGAATAAAAACAAACACAAAACAAAAATAACATTTCAGTTTCCTTGTTTTGTTCCAAGTCACCTTTAAAGATCATTTCACTAATGTTTGAAAATATCTATAAACATGTATAGCCATGTTAAGCTTATTTAAATTTATATAAATATAGAATGAAAAATAAACCGACACGGACAGGGATTCGAACCCGCGACTACTGGCAAACCGTCCCGTCGCTCCACCAACTGTAGTTCAGTTTCAAGCTCAAATTTTTCATTCTATATTTATATAAATTCATTTCACTAACTTCAATAAAGATGCGTGTAACAGTCGTATCGATGCGTTTGTTGATTACCTTTCGGACCTCATCAAAATATACAACAAGATACTGAGATTAGTGTTCCCATTTGCCCGATTACCTGGATCAGCGTCTCAAGCATTCATATTACCGCACACCCACAAGGTGTTATGATATGAAACCGCCCCTTTGGTCAAGTGGTTAGCGCAGACGCCTAACGTATAGCGTAGCAATGGGGCCTGGGTTCGACCCCCGACAGGGACAGGCATGTATGTGATGAACATATATGTCTGTATTTCTGGGTTTGGTCGCTTATTAATTATATTATCAGTATTTACAATGTTTATTTCTATGTATTTGTATCGTTATCTAACACCCTTAACACAAGCAAATTATTTGCTTACATAGTGGTTAGATCAATGTGTAGCTTGTCCTGTATTATTATTATTATTATTATTATTATTATTATTATTATTATAAATCCCTTACTCAAAACCATCTTTGTTATAAGGGAAATGTCTATATTAAAATAATTCCCACAATAGTATTAAAAAACGATAAATACAATCTGTCACCTGATGATAACTGACATGATAGGATAACTTTTTTAAATATCGTTAAGAAGTTTTATGATATTCCACTACAGTACATTATTACTATTTACTGACCCAACTACCTGCCCTTCATTCTAATGGATTCATTTCCAATATTTCAATGGGATCTTAGAAATATCAGCTCTTGAAAAAATCCTGAACTAATTCTGCGTATAATAATACTAACACACGCTATATTCTCTCTGTGTTGTTAAAGGTACTGGTCAAAAAAATTACTAAGGAGTTGAAATATATGCCTAAATTAAGAGTTTCCAATCGCCTTCATGTTCTTTTTTATTTTGTTTAACAAGTATTGGAAACTAGAAAGCTTTTTTTGAAGAAATTAATATGACGACGTGGGTTAAAGAAAATTGTTTATCACTTTTTCAATTATTTTGCATTGAAATTGTAAAAAATGGTAAAATACCGCAGCATATAGCATTTATAATGGATGGTAACCGCAGATACGCTGAGAAAAATAGTGTTAAATGCACTGCAGGACATTACAAAGGATTTGATAAACTTTCTGAATGCATAAAGGTAATTAATTATTCAAGTTGCAACAAAATGTTTTTTTTTTACCCATAATGCATATTATCTAAACATAAGCACTCAATAATGATATAAAGTAATTCGAAATATTATTATAATGTTTACTTTCAGTGGAGTTTTCATTTAGGAATTCCTGAAGTAACAGTCTATGCTTTTAGCATTGAAAATTTTAAAAGAAGTAAAGAAGAGGTAGATGCTCTTATGGAGTTAGCAAGAAAAAAATTCCAACGTTTTTTGGATGAAATGTATGTACTATTATAAACCTGGATAACTTGTTTTTTTAAATAGAATTTAAGCAAATTGCAACTTTAGTATAATTTTGATAATTATTGCTCTCCAAAAAATTCAAGGCTTTTATTTTAAACAAATCTAGTGATGAAATGAATGAATGGGGATTAAGAATATTTGTTGCTGGGCGGCTAAGTCTTTTTCCACATGATCTACAAATTTTAATATCCAAAGCTATGTTAGCTACAAAACAAAACAACACACTCCGGCTAAATATTGCATACGCATATACAGGTGAGTATATGTGGTAAATCTTTAAATGATATAATATGGTATAATTATTTTTACTGCAGACCGCTCTTGGCCTATATAGTATTGTTTTTCAGGTCTTGAAACCTAACCTGCCATAATAAACTCAAATACAATGTACAAAAACACAATGTATTAAATAACTTCTCTCCTTATTTGAAAATAACGTAAAAAAAATCCACAACTAAATTATATTGAATATAAGTTTTATATAAAACATTTTCTCATTGTCAAAGCTACCATCAGCTCTGAAAAATTATTCCCAGAGACCTGAGACGAACTGACGACAGGCATTCAGATTTCATCGAGGGATTGTCATGTTTTTCAATATGCTTTAATTCGTTTCACGTGTATGTTTGCTTGTAACCTTCTTTTTCAAATGCGATGCGTTTAATGTAAATACATTAAAATAATGGGTAACCCTGAAAAACGATCGAAGTAGCCTGGCAGCGACCGATTCATACCTCTAGATTACATGTTTTTATTAATCTTGGAATATGTATTATTATCTTAAAATAACAATTTAGGTCGTGATGAAATCAGTCGGGCAGCTTCACATTTAGTTGATGGGTTGAAACGTAAAGAAATTACATCTGATGATGTTGATGAACATCTAATATCACAAGCTTTAGACCTCGGAGAACCAGAACTTCTAGTAAGGACCTCTGGGGAAGTCAGGCTTTCTGATTTTATGTTATGGCAGGTATATAATATATTTATTATTTAAAAACTTGTTTAGGTTAGATTGTCATTATATATACAAAGAATAAATGTTGATTTGTTTTTCAGATATCTAACTCAGTATTGTACTTTACTGATGTATTATGGCCAGAGTTTTCAATATGGAATCTTTTGGCTGCTATTATACATTTTCAAAGACATGCACCAGCAATGGTAGCAGATAAAGAAAACTCTGCTGTAACAGAACAGTTTTTGAGGAACTTGGAAGATACAAAATGGAGAGAATTAGAAAAAAACTGTTCCCCAAAAGTGTGAAGTTAACACGTGTTAGTGAGACTTTGGTATTTTAGTTTTTTTTTAACTGTTTGGCTGTATAATTCCAGTTTTATTATTTTGTGTTTTGATGGGTTATTTATTTTATATCTGTAAGTAATAATTAATACTAATCCTATGTTTATTAATACTAATTACTGCGATAGATCATCTCCCAATCGTTCCAAGTCATATAGACTACGGATTATTTACTTTAAATCTAAAATTAATATATTTTAACAAAATTCAGTACTAATGTTGAACAATTGAAAATCGCTATGAAATCTTCTCCCACCAATCGTTTACAATTAGAAAATGTTGACCCTGCAATTCAATTACGGTGTCAATATCTGAGCCACCGATTTATATTCCAGACCTTAAACGCACTGTTGAAGAATGCCATCTAGATGGTAGGAATAGAATTGTAGGCGGTAGTGGTAACCAGCGGGAGTAATCAGATTAAATAGCTCTTCGAAACACTCGGTGGATGACACATTAAGGCTATATTTTTCCGCAAAGCATAAGGATCAAGTCTTTTACGGGCTCTGACAACTTGAGCACGTGGAACAAGTTGCGCGCGATCAAATCATGAAGCCGATACTGGAGCACAGTACTCCCTGGTCCTGGTTGATTTGTGTATTATAGGAAGTTACTGTATTTTTATTATCTTAATAAAGTACTTACTAATTTCATTTTTCTTTTGTATTTATATATGTATTACGTTTATATAATACTAAATTAGGTTCTTCCAAGAGGTCGTTAGGCGGTACGAAGCTCGCCGGGCCAGCTAGTATAAAATAAAAAATGATTGATCAAATCAATATTAAAATGAGCTTTATTTCTGTATACTGATACGCACATTATTGTCAATAAAATCAATGAAAATATTAAAATTATACTTTTTGCATAATCAGAACGATACATAAGAAAAGCTGGTTTGATAAAACGAATGCTAATATTACCTAATATCGAGTTTTATTTCTATATTTACAAAGTAATTTTTTATCCAATTAATAATGGTAATATGCTCGTGGTTATTTAACCTGTAAGTCTATTTAAAAGTGAATTTTAACTTCTGTGCTTACTTTGCAAAACAAACTTTATTATTTACTGTTTCAAGCAAGTTTCTCAAATTTAGTGATGTGTTATGACCAGAGTTTTCAATATGGAATCTTTTGGCTGATATTATATATTATCAAAGATATGCACGAACAATTGTAGTATTTAAAGAAATTGCTACTATAGTAGAGCCATTTTTAAAGAACTTGGAATATACAAAATGTAAAGAATAAAAAAAAATTTTGACTGTCAAAATGGACATGCATTATTTGTATTTTATTTTTATTCCTTTTGATAACTAATTATGTGTGAAAAATAAATAAAAGATATGTAATTATGTACATTAAAAATATTTATTAATAATCTAGTTATTGCTTTGTAAGATGATTTTTATATCCTTATTATTTTCCCTTAACAGTATATTTAGAATATGTTTTAGTTGGGTCATAAGGTTCCCATCTTGATGCTGGGAAAATATGTTTGTTTCTTTCATACCAGGACCTGAAATAAATTATAACAATATATTCATTGACCATGTCAACAATAGATTTGCAGATTCATTTAGTTTTCTTTAAAATATATTAAAAACAAACCTTAAGAGTACTTTGCCAGCATGTGAGTCTTGTTTTTCTTGTGTAGCGTCATTGACTAATCTTATATCATCTGATGCATCAAATTGGAATAATGGTCCACTTTTGCCTCTTGCCTGAAAATATAAAACAATGCTTTGTATTTATAGTAGGCTTATTACAAATTGTCCTTGTACAAAAAATATTATTCTTACTCCAACAAACAGAACAAATTATTTGTTGGAGTTGTCTAAGTTTTCCATTAAGTACTCACATAGATAATTAAATTACACCTTAATAATCACAATTGTAATTGTACATACCTTAGTAACAATAAAGTCATAAAATGTATAATGGTGTGGTAATATTAAATCTTCTTTGACATACATAAGTTGGTCGGCTGAAACAGTTTTTAATTCACTAAACTCTGGTCTAAGAGTATCCAAACATCTTTGAAGAAATTGGTAAATTGAATTTCCTGAAAAATAATAAATAAACTTTAAGTAATATATTAAAAGAATTTTCTAATGATTCTTCTATTTCTAATCATAAATTATGATACAGCTATGATTATATGTACAGATTTATATACCTTTTTTTAAAGTAACATTCCGTCTATGGCCAGACCCATCCCAGTAGCTAAACGTAACAGTGATGGGTTCATCTTTAAGACTGGCTTGGGTCATCACCCACTCTAACCTTAATTCTTCTCTTAATTTCAAGTCTGCTTCCTCTCGTTCTCTGTCAGGTAGAAAAGATGTGTCAACATCTGGATTCTTTTTAATTTTTTTAAGTACCTGGAATGTGTTTTGATTAATTATTTATATATGTAGGATTACCTTAAATCTATTAAACAGAGATAAGTGGAAAAAATAAGTATTTAAGAATATTTAGGTAAACCCTTGCCAAAATAATATTCTAAAAAGTAAATATTCTTTAATTTCTATTCATTTGATAAAAATCAAAAATATAAATAATTACATATTCATGACCTAAATTCATATTTAATCTTAAAAGTTTTTTGTGCTCAACTTATGCAAAACTTTAAAATGACTTCCAATATCATGTAAATTGTAAAGTAATGGAGTATTACTTATACATAATAAATATATACAGTATGCATGTACACTTTTTAACAACTCTAATATGTACAAATTACACAATTTTTTGGTAAGAAGAATTAGAATGGATAGAAATTGACAGTTCCAGGGCTATTTGGTATCATGTTTTAGCACAATGAAAAAATATAAATACATACTTTTTCTGGTACATATATAACTTCATTTCACAAGATGACGACTATATAGACATTTACACACGCACACAAAAATTCAAAAGCGTGTGTTCACATTACAATGTACATTATAGTCAGTTAGTGAGTAAGCTACCACCATCTCTGAAACATGTGTTGCTGAGAAGAGCTGGCCAGAAATTCAACAGTTGCTCTTTTTAAAGGAAATATTTACCAATGTTTGACTTAAATATCATAACATGAACCCTGCAAATGAATTAACAACGAAGTTCCACACATTTCAATCAGCCAAAAACTTTTTTAATGTTATAACAAGATTTATTTAACTTTTCATTTAGGATTTAACAAAAGGAAGATCTAAGATCTAATCTTATGATGCACACATTTGACCAAGTAGCCCTGGAAACTCTCAATATCAAGATAAATAAGTTTAGTGTAAGTGGTCAAGTTTAACCGCCTCGTTGGTCTAGTGGTTAGCACAGACACCTAACGTATAGCGACGCAATGGGGCTCGGGTTTGATCCCCGACAGGGACAGGCATGTATGTGATGAGCATAAATGTCTGTATTTCTGGATTTGGTTGTTTATTAAATATATTCTCAGTATTTTATAATGTGTATTTCTAAGTATTTGTATCGTTGTCTAACACCCTTAACACAAGCAAATAATTTGCTTACTAAAGGGGTTAGATTAATGTGTGTAATTTGTCCTGTATTATTATTATTATTAAATTAAATATGTATAATAATACCATCTCATCTTGGTCTCTCCATGAAGTTTCTGGCTTTTCTTCCACATCTTCATCTTCGTCCTCCTCATCTTCATTTAAATCAAATGAAAGTGCTTGTATCTATGAGAATGGAAAAAGTTCTATATTACAAAATATAGCAAACATACTGATTTTAACATTACACTCATGCTTACCTGACGTTTCTGTTTATTCTTTTGTGATTGCTTGGCTTCTATTTCTTTTTGTCGTTCTTTTTCTTTCTCAGCTTTCTTTTGTGCAAGTTTTTTTTCTCGTTCACGAACTATGTGTTCTTGTTTTGCTTTCATCTCATCAAGAGTCACTAAACCAATGGTTGAGCTTTTTAACTGCTGCTCTACTTCATCGTAATGTGTTGCGAACTTATTTTCAATGTTATCAATTTTGAGATCTTCTTCTATTTTCTTTTTCCTAAGCTCTATTTCCTGTTGAGCTTTTTCTCGCTTCTTCATGAGATGCATGGCTCGTCCAGCTTCGGACGCTGCACCCTTGTAGTGTGCCATTCTACCAGTTTTATTATTGTATTCACTAAATCACTAAATGCTATTAAATGTAATGTTTACCTCTATTTAATGTCTTATAAAGGCAATATTATCTATAAAACTATCACAAATATGCGTTTTCATTGACATTTGACAACCTGGGTATGTAATGTAATTATTGTGTATGGAGGATAGAAGTAAGGAGGGCCATCTCTGTGTATTGAAAAGTGTCCGTCGAAAAGGAACAAATTAAGGTGGCGCTATAGTAGCAAGAGGAAAGCTTTAAAAAATAGCACCACAAATTATTAATGTAAGATACTAAATTGCCTATAAGTATCGTTTCCTCTGGCTACACTAGCGCTCTATTTCGGTCGGTCTTTGAACCCTAATTTGCTGGATAAGAGTGGACAGTTTTTCAACTTGTCCACCATACAAGATGGTTCTTCATAGTTCTACCCTCCATATTATTGTGATTCTAAACTCAATAGTTATAGGTAATAGTACTCTGTAGCTTCAATGTCTTAATGTCTTAAGCTTCGAGCATTTAAAAAAAGTTTCTTTTCAGAGTAAGCACAAAAATCTGTATAAAAGAATAATAGACCAGGGCAAAAAATGTTTAAGGCAATAAAAAATCTTAGCAGTGTAAAAAGGGTCGGAAAATGTAGTTAATGGTGTAAGTAATTAAGGAAAAATAGTCCCGACTGAGGTAAAGTCCCGGAAGGGGGTGGGAGTGGTAACATATACGTATTTAGGGGTGGATATTAGTTTTTGCGATTTCCGGCTAAACTATGCATCCTATCGATAGATAATGAAAAATCTAAAATTTTCTAATTGCACATTATTAACTAAGCTATAAATTATCGAGAAAAACGCAAAAAAACGTTTTTTTTGGTTTTTTATTTATAACTATCTTAAAAAAAATATATATTTTTATGAAAATCGGTGAACATGTTCATTATTTTTCACAGCAAAATATTTATTTTTTTATGTTTTACAAAGAAAATTGAAAAATAAGACTTAATTTTTAATCGAAAAATTTGGTAAGGAAATTTTCGGTTTTTGAACTTTACCAGTGCTCATTTTTTTCGTTGGAATCTCAACTTTAATATAGAATTAAAAAATAATATTGTTTATATACAAAAATATCGTCAAGAAAGCGAAAAACTACTTTTTTTTTCGTGAAAATCATGAATGTCTTTTTTTTATTGTAAATAAACGTTTATATTAAATTAAAAAAGGTGATTCTCATACAATACTATATTATACAAGTAATTTACATGTAATTAACTGATCTCGGCTTTCAAAGTCCCGAAAACATTGTTTAAACTGCTATTAAATAGATAAAAATTCGAAAAATACCAAGCCTGTGACAAACTAAGACAATTTTTTTTTTATTTCTTGTGATTCATAAGTATTTACTAATAAAATGTCAGCGTTTTATTTAAGTATAACATACAAAAATTACAAGTTAAATAATGTTATTACAATCTTCGTTTCTTCGTGGGCTATACTTCATCGCCAGAATCGATCAAATTTAAGAATTCTTCACTTTCAATAGCTTCAATTTCTTCGAGTTCTTCTGGATTGTCTAGTTTAGTATCATGATTTTTATTAATATTTATTAACTTCATCTTCGATTTCCTCGAGATCAGATTTTTTTTAGTACGATTTTTCGGCATTAGAACATATATCAGAACCGTGACAATTTGAGTACAAATTTGTGCACTTTAAGCCGTGCTTGCGGCACCCACATTTGTTATCACCGCATCCTGTTTCGCAGCTGCAGCAGGTGATTTTGAATAAATTTTCGGGAATTGATTCATGTTCTGTAAAAATAGGTACGATACCATTAACGTGATGTTTCCGTCCCCAATCTGTAGCTGTTAATTGAAAGTGAAGATATATCGAAAAAACCACGGACAGTTAAGGATAGTGTTAGATTCTCCTACCGAACATTGAAGAAAATAACTTAAACACATAAAAACAAAAACTGCATAAGTCATACAGAAAACAGATTACCCCGACTCCTGCACTACCAGTGCTGTGTTGCGGAAGCCAGTATCCTCCCCTTGATTACAAGTTACAACATCTTATGCCCTTAGGAATGAGTTATGAGTAATTGTAAATACAAACAAAATATAAATAAAGCAAAAAAAACAAAAACACAATAAGATTCGGACAGAAATAAACATTTTATAAGTGTGTTCAATTCTTTACTGTTTTATTTTCTCTTGTGTGTGTGTGTATGTATATGAGTATGCGCAAGTATGTTTGTTTTGTGTTTAATTATCACGCCCGCTTATGATTATTATTTTACTATAATTAAAAGATTTTCTGTATCATTATAATCTAAGCATTTTAACCAGCCAAGTAATTTTTTCTTTAGTGTATACATATTAATAATAATAATAATAATAATAATAATAATATCAGGACAAATTACACACATTGATCTAACCCCTAAGTAAGCAAATTATTTGCTTGTGTTAAGGGTGTTAGACAACGATACAAATACATAGAAATACACATATAAATACTGAAAATATATTTAATAAACGACCAAACCCAGAAACAGACATCTATGCTCATCACATAAATGCCTGTCTCCGCCGGGGATCGAACCCGAGCCCCATTGCGCCGTGACACGTTAGGCGTCTGCGCTAACCACTCGACCAACGGGGCGGTATTCAATGTTCTAATGTTGAAAAGTGTGTTAATTTTATTATAAATAATTGGAGCGTAGAAATTGTAGTGTTTTTGCCCAAAAGCTGATTTAGTAGGATTAACGGGACATCTTTAACCTTTTGTTTGTTATAGGTAAATAAGGTACACACTTCTTGAGGTATCTTTTAACGACTTCAAAAATATACATTTGTCTTACTGTCAGAACATCAGCTTGCATATAAACCGCAACAGTGGGATGTCTATAAGGAAGAGATAGTATTACTTTCAGGACTAAGCGTTGTGCCTTCTCTGCAAGTATGATATTAGTCTTACCAGCGCCTCCCCATCCACAGATGCAATATCTCACAAGGCACTCACAGAGTGTTCGATAGACTTGTATTAACAGCTTGTCTTCACAAATAGTGCGTAAATTTTTAAAGATGTATATCAACTTTCTGATCTTAGCTGTTAAAGCAGTAATATGTAGGTTCCAATTAAGACTTTCATCCACTATTACACCTAAGTACTTCACAGATTTTGCTCTATTAAGTGTTTCACAAACACAATTACAATTATCAATGATACAATTGCAAGGATACGAATGTATTTTAAGTCCACAATTAGGCAACAGTTTATCCGAGCCTGTTTTGATGAAACATAGATAATTTGTCTTTGAAACATTTAAGGACAACAAGCTTTCCTCCAGCCAAGCAGTGATACTAGCAAGACCATTTTCAGCTCTGCGGTATACAGTGTCCCAATTACGAGCATGAAAGAATAGTACGGTATCATCAGCAAACATAGTTATCTCAATATTACACAGGGCAGCCACATCACAGAGTTCATTGATATAGACAAGAAATAAAGTAGGACCTAGAATGCTGCCCTGTGGGACACCGAAACCACAAGTAAGCCGATCACTCGTAGGTCCAGCAACCCTCACACATTGAGTTCTCTCCGATAAGTAATCTGCGAACCACTCAAGTAACACACCTCTCACGCCACTGTTCTCTAAACGTTTTAGAAGTGTTGGTACCGAAGCCGTGTCGAAAGCTTTTTGAAGGTCTAGAAAGACTCCCAGACATCTCCCCATTGTCCAAAAACGTAACTATATTAGATGTCAATCTTACCACTGCGTCTTCAGTTGATTTATTTTTCCTAAAGCCAAATTGATTCTTACTAAGCAAGTCATTTTTTTCCAAGTAATTTATCATCCTTTTATTTACCACTTTCTCCAATATCTTACATAAGGTAGAGAGTAATGAAATTGGCCGGTAGTTTGATGGCATAGTTTTATCACCAGATTTATGTATAGGACAGACAACTGCTTTTTTAAAAGATTTTGGAAAAATACCTGTTACTAAACTAAGATTGCAGAGGAACACAATCGGCATCGTAAGGGACGCAATATTCTGCTTTATAACTTTAGATGATATAGTGTCTCAGCCTGGAGCACTGTGCAATCTAAGTCCGGAAACAATACCCTTTATTTCATAAGCATCGGTTGGCGCAAAGGACATTGATTGAATAGGCAAACAACTACTTTTTACTTTACAAGCCAGATCCTTTTCTGTAAGATTCATCTTAGAGAGTATTTGTTGGGCCAAGGTAGTTCCAATTGAGGTAAAAAAGTCATTAACGTTGTTGACCGCTTCTCTAGGAGAGTCTGCTATTCTTAGCAAGTCATCCTGATTTTCTTTATTGTGATTAATGCAACAGATTTCTTTCATAATATGCCAGGTTTCTTTTACGTTTCCCTTGTTTCTATTTAATTTGTCTTGATAATATTGTTTTTTTTTAATTTTTAAGTTTGGAATTACAAATATTTCTATATCTCAAGTATTTTTGTTGTTTATCTATATTCATGGCTGACTTCTTTGTTTTCATATGTAACTTGTCTCTTTTCCGTATGCATTTTACTACTCCCGCTGTTATCCAAGGCTTTAGTGGTTTAAGTTTATTGGATGTTTTAGTAAATGTAGTATTAGCATTAATAACACTAGTTAAAGTTTAAATAAACCATTCAGATGCCAGGTTAGTGTCATTAGTGCCATATAATTCCTTCCACATCTGTCGAGCAAGTGTATCTTTAATATTACTATAGTCAATTTTTATGTTATTGACATTAAACAGTTTTTTTATCAAATTGGCTTTATTTATAAATAATAATAGTGGAGAGTGATCCGAAATTTTTTGTTCAAATACTATAGTTTTACAAGGTAACGAGCATTTTATCATTATGTGATCAATACAAGTATTTATACGTGTAGGTTTATTAATGCCTGGCTTTAAACCGTGCAGTGCTAACAAGTTTAAATAATCTTGAGCCAAACTTGATAAATTGTCTGACATGATATTAATGTTTATATCACTTACCAAAAAAACATTTTTTGTGTGGATATTAATTAATAAATTATTCAATGAGTCTAAGTAAGTATTTACATTTTTAAAACAAATCGGACGGTAGGAGCAAATAATTGTGTACTCGGGCTCAATGCGAAGAATGATACAGTTACCCTCTGGAAAGGTAGGTTCTTGAACATTGACCCGTATGCCATTACGAACGTACACAACTACTCCATCATTGAAGTGAAACTTCTTTATCGGGGTTGGAAAAAAATTTAGTGTAACATTTTCTCGTTACGCGTCACATTTTTCCGTTACGCGCCATCTTTTTGAAGTGAAACTTCTTTATCGACAGATGGGATAAAATTTTATAGCAATGGCAAAAAACTATGACGTTTTTCTGTTACGCGCCATCTTTATTTTTGCTTAAACTTTATCTAATTTAGCTTAATTAGCCATTCCTGTAAAGTTGTAATTAGTAAATAATTTTTCAAAAAATTGTCATAAAGAAGTTTCACTTCTTACATGTGTACACTAATACACACACACACACATATTTTTTTTTTATTATAGCTAACTTTTGTCCAAAACATACTATAGTCCCTGACACTAGGCGGTAGACTATTCTCATTAGTCCAGCATTCCGTCAGTACTATGATATCGAGTGCTATATTCATAGTAGAAATATAAGCAACTAAAAAATCAAAATTACATGTAATGCTTCTTATATTCATAGTAAATATTAATAATGAGTTACTGTCATCGTCATATTGCAGTACTTGAGAACAAAGTATGTTGTCATTGAATTTTATAGTAACAACTAAATGTCATCGCATTTACTCCATTTGTTTTCAATATACACATAATAGATTTACTTTAATGATAAATCATCAACACTTTATAAAAATAGTAACTATTGCATAAATGTATTTTTGTAATATAATGTGTAATTTTTAATGAATGTCTGATAATATTTATTGAATTTTTAATGAATGTCTGATAATGAATGATAATATAATGTGATATAATTTTTGAACATTTCGGGCAAAATGTGGGTATGTTATAGTAATTTGAGGCAGGCATAATATAGTTAAGCTCCTTTGAAAATTTGCAACAAACAAACGCATTAATTTGCAAAAAATAAACCAAAATAGTAGACTAAATGATTTTAATAATAATAGTTTTACCAATATTAAGCCCATTAAGAATAACAGCACAATTAGATTTTTAGTTCCTATCAATTTAGTGCATTTTAATGGCTTTATCGATTCTTTGCATTAAATTAATTACTTATTAGGCTACGATGTTTCACAACGATAACTTGAATGCTCTATATCTATTTAGAGCTCACTTTTTACTATTAAAGGAGGCATAGGAAAATTATAATAAGAGTCATAAATTTTGTTCCAAAACAAACATTGTTCTTCCAAAAGAGACTCTCCAAGTTCCGGGAATTTCTTGAGGACCATGTGAGGTGATCTATTTTTCCCAACAGGTGGCCATGTAGGTACCCTCGAAGATTCCGGTTTTCTGAAAATATGCCAATACTTATTTTCATTCGCTTCTAGGAAATGAAGTAAATATTCCTGATTAGGAATGTTAAAAAAAAACTTAACAAACATTTTATATTCTGATTTGAAATAAATTTCAATGTCATAACTGCATTACAAAACAAAAATCTGAAAAGAATAGTTAGCGGTATGGATTGTACATTTATTGGAGACGTTGTACGAGTAGTTTGGCATAATTTAGATTTAAAATGTTTGTTTGTATCTTAAAATATAATTTAATATTAGTAATCAAAATTATTATATAGTTTGCTTGTTATTGAAGTAAACCTTACCCATTTTTAATAAAATTTATCCAGAGCTCCCTCATGACACTTTGCATGTTTTTATAATCTTTTGTAACTTTAGGCTCCGAGTATATACGAGTATATCCTTTAAATTGGTTTACAACTATGTTGGTTTGGGCACAATGCTTTGCTCCGCGTACATTTGTGTATGGAACGATGGGAGTATTTTCATCCGTGTAAGAGTAAAAGTATAAATATATTTGATTATGCCCTGCTTTCAACAGATGATTGATAACTCTCAAGGAAGGGCATGTGAACATAGTATCTGAAAAGTATTCAATATATTCTAAGACCCTCTTGTTATCTATAGGACCATCTCCAAAGTAAAACTGTTTTATCGTATTTGTTACCAGGATTTTTTCTTCTTTGCTTTTAAATTGTAAGTCAGCAGGTAGAAAATCTTCGAAGTTTTCATTCATATCTTTTCTCCAAAAATCAAAAACTGACATACGCATCAAACCTTCCATGTTAGTAAAACCGTACAATATCGGTAATTTGGAAAAGTTACCTTTCTTTAAGATATTGATGTGATTATCTTCTAGGAACATTTCTTGACCAAAATCTCTCTCTACGCAAGGAGAAAAGGAAAATGAACTGTTCTTTTGGTATAAAACGTTTCCTGATTGCAAAATCTCGTACGGTACATGTTTGTAAAAAAATTCTAATTCATATATGTCATCCAAAATATGGTTTCCTATCAAATTTGCGTATCCTTCTGCGGTTTTTATAGGATCAATTTGGACACTATAGGGAGATGTACTAGCACCACTCTCAACTATAACCTTATTGAAGAGACCGTCTGTCATTTTTGATATCATTAAAAGATCAACAGCTGTTGATCCAGCACTGTAACCAGATATAGTAATATCGTTAGGGTTACCTCCAAAGCCTGCAATATTTTTCTTAACCCAGCGCAACAAAGCTACCTGATCTTTCATGCCAGCATTACCAGGTACGTCTTCTGTGCCTAAACAAAGGAAGCCGTGGGCACTTACTCTATAGTTAAAAGTTACTGCAATTATATTTTTACCACTAATAAATTGTGAAGGATTAAAAATATTTCCATATCCTGCTAAAAAACCACCGCCATGGACATATACAACAACTGGTAGATTCTTCTCCTTAGTGTCAGGTACGAAAATGTTTGCTATCAGACAATCTTCCTTGACTTGTTGGGTTTCAAATAAATCTTCAATCACAAGAAGTTGAGGGCATACAATACCCTTATCTACTGCTTCAAAGATACCGTACCATACTGGCGGAGGCAGTGGAGCCTAAGATAAAGCGAAAAACATGATTATTTATACAAACTTTGGAAGTATTGTAAGTAACATTTTAGATATTGAAGGTCAAAAAACATTAAAAACCGATTTTATCAAAGTTTCTTATACTAGAGAATATTTTGGATATTATTTGACTCACAATTTTTTTGATGACATAACTTCCTATATTTTTCAGAGAAATAAAATAAATAAAAATAAGCTCGCAATTTAACTGTGTGGTTTATTTTAATCACATTTTTATTTAAAATACGAATTTATAACATTTGTATTGAGGCTATACGTCCAAATATGTAACTAGTGTTATGTTTGAAAACTTTTATAATAATTGTGTTTAACTTTATTCAATTTTAATAAAATATACGATGAAAAAAAAAATGATACGTTCCGAGTTCGAAACCGCGACCGCTGGCAAAATGACCCGTTACTACAAATGGAGCTACGTTATCACTACAAGCTTCGATAAATTTAACATTCTAAATTTAGCGATATCCATTTGGCTTTTTTCTTTTTGATTAATATAAAAGAGATGCTAGAACTAAAATTTGTGTTTGAACGTGCTTATAAACATTTATAGCCTTGAAAGCTAATTTCAGTTGTAAATAATTATGAAACGAAAAATTAGGGATAGGTGCGACTTCAAGAATACTGTTTCGACTTGATTATTGAGCTATGGTATATTGATTTTATTATGTAGCCTCAGTTATTGTTTGTTTTTATTAATACACGAGATTTATTGTTGTAGCAATTAAGTTGGATTAACTGAACTGAACTGAACTGAAAAAAAAATTGGATTAACTGGACATCTTATTTTGTACGCTGATGATACGTGTCTATTTTATTTCGATAGTAATATAAAAAAAATAATAGATCGAGCACAAACTGACCTTGATATATATAGCTGCTGGTGTCAATGTAATCTTCTTACTGTTAATATACAAAAAACAAGATACATCATTTTTAAGGCAAAAAATAAAAACATTCCAGACCACCCACCCTTGATGATTTCCAATGCCACCGTTAATAGAGCACAAACAGAAAAATATTAAGGCTTACTTTTAGACGAAAAACTTACATGGAAACCTCACACAGAAAATGTTAAAAACAAATTAATATCTCTAGCTGGCATGTTACGTCGAATGACTTCTTGTATTCCACATAGTTTACGATGCATTGGTGAAATCGAAACTAGACTACCTAATTGAGGTTTGGGGATCTGCCTCAAAATCTAACCTTAAAGAATTACAGATCGCCCAAAACAAAATAATAAAAATCTTATTTAATTATGATAGAATGACACATACCTACTCCATTATTATATAAAGAAACTAAACTCTTTAACCTAAAACAAACATACGTACAAAACATTTGCATCTTAATTCAAAAAATACTATCCGGGAGCGTACATACTGAAATTACCTTAACAAAAAGAACATACACACACAGCCTAAGAAATACAAACAAAATAAAACAACCTATGCCCACGACTAAATTTGGCAAAAGAAACATTTTATCTGATGAGATGATTTTATCTGATCAATAACTTATCTATTGAAATAAAAGAATGTTTGAAGATGCCACTATTTAAGAAAAAGTTAAAAGTATTTGTTTATGAGAATATATATGACTAACTATTGTACCTACTTGTAGAGATTTCCTCCTATATATACAGACTAACAAACTTAGAAATACACCTTAAGCCCTGGCTTTACCCTCTTTCATACCTTTAAAAAAAAAAAAACGAAAAAATCAAAACTTATTTTAAATCTTAATCTGTCGACTAAATAATTTTTTCTCTTAAATAATTTCTTTTTTGGGTCATTGAAAATATATATATATAAATATAAATAAATTAAAAAAAAATTGTGTATTACGAACCTATGTGTAAATGACCGCCAATTGTATTACATTTTAAGTCATGTATTTGTATTACTCTATAAGTGAATGTAAGTTCTTTGAGTAATAAATAAACATCTTTAAACCTAAGTTTATTTAATAAAAAATGCAGTGCATGCATGGATTATTGGAATAAATATTATTCTGCAATCCAATGTAAACAGGTTCATTTTTAAGATACACTTAATTTATAGATTTAAAGAAAGCAGTAAAATAAATTTAACGAGTCTCTCATAATCTATAGGAAGAATTATTTGATCAAAATTACATAAAGCTCCTAAATAATTTAATATACCTAAATTAAATTATTTTCACTAAGAGACTATCAAATAGTACCATTTTTACAGCTAAGTTAAGTTTTTACTGTACAGCTAAGTTTTTACTGTTAAGTTTATAAATGATTTATCTTTCGACACACCGGTGATAGATTTAAACCATAAGGATAACTTTGAATTATTTAAGTAATTTCGTTTCTTTACCTCTCAATTAGAATGTTCAAATTATAATTACGATATTTTTAAAGATACCATTTGGATTGCTTACCTTGAAACGTTGAGTACCAGTGGGTGCTCTGGCATATGGAATTCCATGAAATTCGAACACATTTGTCCGAGGTATTTTATAACCACGAACGGAGCCAGAGTTTATAAGAACCAAAAGTGATTCTCGTCCATATGTTTCGTGAGACTGTACAGGGACGTATAAGAGAAAAAATATTTTAAGCAACTGCATTTCGTGATAATAGATTACATAGTGAGCTTATAATTTAACAGTTAACCTCTAAATAATTGTCTACTTATTTATATATTTAAAGCTTTAATCAATTACGTGTTTTATCGCATCGGCAGAAAGAAAGACAAAAATTATTTCAAATCAGCTATGGGTTCTGTACTAAAAAAAATATTTTTCAAAAAATATTGTATGTACAATTATTGAAAGATGATTCAGCTTCGACCCTAGGTTTTTTAATATTTTTTTTTAATGGTCGTTTACTTTTATTCACGGATACGTCGCCCGTGCATTTGTCACATTTAGTCTGTATTTATCAGATTAATCATTGATATTTGAGATAACATGTTCAAGGGAGTCTTTTAGTACAGGTATCTTAAAAAACTATGTTAGTGAGTCCTTTGCACAGTAATTATTATTTTATTTTTATTTTATTTTATTATTATGATATGAAGTATTTGATATACAATAGATATTTTGTTATTAAAAATTGGAATATACATACCTACATTTCTTATATTTTATGATTAACGCTTTCCTGCTAAAACACTATTTCAGCGGCCTACTGTTTCTTTTTATTTTTATCAATTATCACGAGCAAGGTTTCCACGATAGCAAAGTTTCTGTCTTTTATAGCCATCTTGATATTGTATTCGCCGGCATAATACACACAGCTCTCGGTATGACGCGATACTGCTACAACCGCGTGGGGAACTCTGTCGTGCAGTTGCATCTTACTCCTGGTGTTATTATAAACACTGAGTCGAAAGTGAGTCCTTGTGCTTCGTGTATGGTTAAGATATGGGACCCTTTGCCTGATCCATAACCCTCGTGAGACAATGTTGTCTTTTCTTCTTGAGTGTGTACTAGGTAGAGAGTATTGGGTTGGGATCGGGGTAACTAAAACAGAGGCCATCGTACGCACTCAATTATTTGCTTCTTCGCAATACGCTGAGAGATCTTCTCTCTTAAACCTTTGGCTGCCTCAGTTGTTGTTGTAACGATGACGTCCTTCTCCGCATCGAAGTGCGATATTATCCACGTGGTTTTGCCACATCTTGGAACCCCGCTGACCCAACTTAGTATTGGCAAGGTCCAAGCTTTGAAGTTTGTTAATGTGCTAGCTTTGTCTAGGATCATATTCTCTAGCATTATCTTGGTGCATTGGGCCGTGACAACAATTGGGTCGTTAAATGGCGTCGTATATCTGGCTTTGCCTGTTCGCTTTGTCTCTGCCCTATCCAACATAACGAAACCACTGGTCGCATCGTATGCTGAAATATGCTTTCCTGCCATTGTGCCGTGAATGATCTTTGCTGTTTGGTTGTTGTATATGGCTGCATCTGCCTCCTTGAGTTTCAGATCCAAGAACTTTCGATTTTGTAGGCCTGAAGAATTTCTTCAAAAGGTATTGAGTTAACCTGTTTAGTCGCTTTTGTTAAAGCCTGAAACTCAAGGAATGCATTTATGAAGTGATTCAGAGGTCCATCCGCCAGACGAAGACAAGGAGAACTGACTATTCCCATCTTTGCCTTTGTTCTTTTTTGAGGTTTTGTAGATTCAGAACTGGTTTTAGTTTTTATCTTCATGAAGTTCATCATTGCCTCCGCCATGGGGCTGGTAGGCTTTGGTGTACCACTTGATCTATGGTATTGGAGATTTTCCTCCTGGTCATCGTAAACCACTTTCTTACCCGGTTCTTACTTGTGTTGTACTTTTTCTTTCTCCTGTAGTCATTCCGAACCACTCTTTGATGCTAATTCGGACCAACCAATCCCCCGTTGTCCGGGGGGTTGGTTGGTCCCAAAACATGATGTGGCCTGAGGTTTTGAAGGTTTTCTCCTCGGTCTTCGTATACAACCACCTCGTGGTGCATGGAGGCTTTTTATATATCAATCCTTTGGGATACTTCAGCCTTCTCATACACCAGTGCCATAGCATTAACACTGGTTGTTCGGGGATTGATGGTTTCCCCTCCTAACGGCTCTCTAGCTAGCTTGAGCGTAAAGTGGCTCCACGTCCTTCCACTCGATTAATACGATAGTTTTATTGACTTTTCGTAATAATCGGCATTCGATACCTGCCACCTTCATAACGGTCAGCGCTTCGTAAACTTTGAGCTTCATATTCTCTCTCGACGTGCTCTTATTTATTAATGCCGCAAGTCCCGAGGAAATCGCCACTCCACTGCGACTACTTGGAACGCAAAAACTTATACCTAGATTTTCCTGATTACAAATTCATGAATAAGGCCACCCCTCGAATTCTTATGCTCGGATTACTTTTTTCACGACAAGACAAAGGTGTTGTTTTTGTGTTTGGCTCAGAACTCGCGGGTGGCATAGGTTGTATTTGGGCAATCCCTTCGCGTGGTTGTATGGGTTGATGATTAGATGGTTTAGCGAAAGTACTATTCCTTTTGGCTGCATTGCGGAAGACTTTTTCGGCAAAAGTAAGGAATGCGGGCCTGCTTTCCGAATCTGCCAATATTTTAGGCAGTTCAGACTTGGCCAAATTCCTGTACATTTGGGTCTCCAGGTCATGTCTAGCCACCGCATAGCGGGGACATTCCAGGAGGACGTACGAAATTGTCTTGCTGACGTTTGGGTCACATTCGCAGCCGGGACTGTCTTTGATATAGAATCTGTATAAATATTCCGCTATTCCACCGTGTTCCGTGAAAACCTGAGTGAAAGTGGGGTTTGTTTTTATTTTTTTGAGGATGTGGTATGACTCCTTTATAACTGGCCAGAATGTTTTAGTTATGGCCCCTGTGGTGGGAGTTTGGTAGCGGTACTGCCTTTTGCGGACCGTTTTCTTTCTGATGGTTTCTTTGACTATGCACAGGGGTATTTTATCGTTTTCGTGGTCACTGTTAATTAGAGCTCCATTCTTCGCAAGTTCGTCTGCTCTCTCAATCCCAACTGTGCCCACATCAGAAAAGAGTCTGATTTCTCTTCCGTGTGCTTTGGTACTTCCAATGTTTTGTTTTATGGTATTTGTTAAGGGATGGGTTGTTTGAAGTTTTCTTAGCAGATCCAGCGTAGATTTCGACCCGCTGTTAATTACTTCTTTTTTGCTAGATTTAGCCAAAAGTGTCACCCTATTCATCGCATATAGTTCCGATTGGAAGACCGTACATGAACTATCCAGGCTGAATGTTTCGTACTCCTTCTCTTTGCCATCCTCCAACCACGTCAGGGCTACTCCCACTCTGCCTGATATTTTGCTTCCATCCGTGAATATTAAGGGGCTTGTATTTTGTATTGTGTAAATGAAGTCGGGTTGTGGTTGATCCAGTTTGGTGTATTTTATATCTAATATTGTGGATGGGTGTGGCTTATCTAAATGGTTAATGGCCATTTCCAGCTCTCTGTTTGGAGGAAGCTAATCTTTTGATATTTCCTTTTTAGTCCAGAAAAAGTGGGTAATCTCTAGATATGCCCTTTTTAGCCCAGAAAAGACCAGTGAGACCGTTCTGTATGCCTTGCAGATCTTTTGTGCGAAACCTCTTTGGAACGCATTTAGCTGTTTTTGTATCCTTTGCAGCTCAGTTGTTTGCAACCACACACTTGAAGCATACATCATAATAGGTTCCACTACGGCAACGTAGATGGTTCTCGTGATTTCACCATTCAATCCCCAGGTGACCCCAGGTTTATATAATTCCGCAGCTTTTTTGCACGAAGCGGAAAGATGAGAGGTAAAGGTGAGCTTTCTATCTATCACGAGTCCAAGGAGTTTTATTTCCTTTACAAGTTGTATTGTGGTTCCGGCCATGTAAAGGTTTGGTTCATCGTACTTCAACTGCTTCGTTAAAAGCATGGCGCCGGTCTTATGTGGCGCGAAGTTGAGCTTATTACGATTTCCCCATTCTACCACCATTTTCAAGACTGAGTTTATCTTCTCCTCTAGAATAGTTGTTGAGCTCTCCGAATTTATGAGTGTCACATCGTCTGCAAATGCCTGGCAGTTTGCGTTTTCTGCTTCTAGCTTGTGCAGCAACGAGTCGATTATGTTCCAAAAAGTTGGTCCACCTATAGATCCTTGGACACAACCCTTGTTTGTCTGTACCCTTGTGGCCACCACGTATTATCGTATGCGCCCTCTATATCTAGTGAGATGACGAGTACCAGCTTTGTGTTGGTTATTTCTCGTCGGATGTGTGTTACCAGATTATAGAGAGCGTCCTCTGTGCCACGTTGGGGCATAAAACCGTATCGATTTTTGATGAGTGTGGGGAAAATGTGCCACTGGTGTCTGCCGATAAAGAGTTTTTCGATAATTTTTCCAAGAACTAAGAGAAGACCAATCGGTCTATAGGACTTAGGATGAGTATAGTCCTCTTTGCCTGGTTTTCTTAAGTTGACCACGTATGCCTGTTTCCATTGGCGGGGGAAGTGTTTCAGTGTCAAACACTTATTTGCGATTGTCATGAAAACGTTTTCATGACAATCGCAAATTTTAATTTTTAAAACCTTTCGATTTGAATAGCATCAGCACAGATATCCGCAGTAAGCCCGTCAGGTCCGGGAGCTTTCTTTGGATTTAGAGCTTGCAGAACAAGTTCTATTTCTGCGGGTGTAAATAGTGGATCATCTTCCTTCAGATCCGATGGCATTTTCTTGTTCTTCAGTTCCCGGATTTTTTTATGACACAGTTGGTCAGTGTTAACAGAGTCGTCGGGATAGAAGGTCTTGGCTAGAAGCTCTGCCAACTTTTCTGGGGTTAGATTAAAACCTGTTTTATCTCTCAAGAGTTGATCCTCTTGTCTTTTGGTTGTGTTTCTAAATACCCTATAGATCTTCTCCCACATACTTTCTTTTTCTTGTGTCGTACAAAACTCCTTCCAACTATCCGTACTAGCTTTATCGGCTTTGTCCTTATACTCCAGTACAGCATCGATATAGCAATCTATAACGAATTGTCTCCTAGATGCCGCTGCATTTCTTATTCTACGTTTTTTTCCTTTTCACCTCTTTTTTAAGTTCCTCGAGGTCCGCCGTCCACCAGGGTGGTATTATTTTCCCTTTCCATTGTCCTGCCTTTGGGATGGTATTTTCATAGGGCTTGTGGATCGCGTTCGTGTACTTTTCTAATATGGAGTCGAGTTCCTCTTGAGTTTTTATATTTTTAATTGTGTATTCGGTGATGCTCCTCTCCACCAGGGAGATTTTGAAGAGTGTTTGAAAATCCAACCACTTTGCATTTTTGGTGTTGTAAATGCGAGTTGTAATTGGTTTTAAGGGTTTTAAAGATTTCCCTACGCATAGTTCGAAGGTTATTGCGTTTTGGTCTGATGTTATTAGATTTTCATTTACCCTCTATTTTTCGATGACATTTTGAATCTGCAGGCTGCATGCTGTGACATCCTGTGACATCATGTGATGCTTGTGCAAATTCTGCTGTTCCTGTATGTCTCGAAGGTTAGAACATCACCGACATTTATAATTTGAAGGTCTAACTCGTTGAGGCATGCATGGTATGCTGCACCACATTTGTTCTCTGTTTTGCTACCCCACCAGTGGCTCCAAGCATTTACATCCCCTGCCACTATGAGGTTTTTGGTATTTAATTTCCCACACACTTCTTTTAGACTACATAGGTAAGGTTCTATATCTTGGTCCCCTTTCAGGTATACTGACACTTATCTAACTTTCAGTTTATGCATAATGGTGGTTCCCCTGCTAGTCTTTTGGCGCTTTTCTCTCAGGAGTGAATGCAGAGATTTTCCGCTTCCTGGCAGATCGCCTTTTGTGACCGAAGCCGAGACATTTCACGCACTGTACTAGAGGAGAGTGGTCTTCTACAGGTCTCCTCTGGAGGCCTATGAATATCTTTCCGGCCTCTATAAAGCTTTTTTACAATGGGGGAGATACCTCTAGCACCGGGTGACATTCGTGAGGGTTCCGGGCTCTCTTGCGGTAACGTATTTTTATAGTGTTTTCCTTCATGTCGATGCCTTGCAGAAGGTGTTTGTTCTGCGCTAGTCGGTGTTTTCTACGAGTTCTGCATCCTTATAATAGGAGAGCATGTCCTTTATTATTACTAGAGGGTTTCCCGGTTTTGCTACCACTGCCTTTAGGATCTTGGTATTTTTTATTTGGTTCTGTACTAACTTGAGGTCCTCTTTTGTACCGCAACTTAGCACTACCTTTTGGTTTCTTGCCTTCCTTACCCCATCCACTTTGTTTCGGTGCTCCGGTGCTCCGGTGTTCCTTGTATCAAGGGCATCCCTATCCCTAACCTTCTCTACAAGATTTTCCCCTGTATATTCTGGGTCTGTAGAGGATACTATTAAAGTATGGGTGGGTGCAATTTTAGGAGGAATTGATGCCACTTTGGCATAAGTTAGTTTTGGAGCCGGTTCGGTTTCCTCTTTTTTTTTGTGTAACCTAGTTCTTCTGCTAGACTGAATTGATTATTAATTTGTAGGTGTAAATGTTCCTGACGCATTGTCTTTAGCTCAGAAGACACCGCCTCTAAAGTTTCTTTAATTGGGAGTAGGTGTCCTTCCATGTTGGTGGTGGTTTGTTTTGTATCGCTGTGATATGACGTATCAGGTTTTGGTATTATATTTATAATGGCCTCCTTTATCTTCATAATGATACAGTTGTTATTATCCGGAGACCTTACCTGGGTTAGGGTACTCACTTTCATCAATGTCTCATCTGTCTTTTGGAGTATGTCGGTACCACCGACATACTCCAATGGTGTTTCTAATGAGATCGCGTTGTAACTCATCTAGTTGGTTGTATATAGAGTTGACGCTATCTCTTAGGACGTTATGATTTTTAATGAGTGGCTCGATGTTTGAATCCACTCCCGAATCTCCTAGTTTGTTGACCCTTGACTCCAACGATGACATCATTAAAATTTTATGTTGAGTCCATTTGTCTATATCTGCCACTCTCCGGTAAGGCTCCTGGGTCTCGTAACCTAGCCAGTCTCTTACTACCTTCGTTTGTACGGCGTTTTCATTGATACTACTCCTGGCCTCTTTTAATTCTTCCAGCAAGTCCTTATTTAACTCCGCTATCCTATGATTTCGGTAGAGCGAGAACAAAATCTAGAGCTAGAAGCTCCTGGGCGTTTCTTTTTCTCTCTTTTTCCAGGTTGTACTTGTGAAGAGACCTAGAATCAGAGAGAGCGAGTACTGTTTCGTACAGAGACTGCAGGCTTTAAAGTGCAATGGCTTTGCACTCTGTTTTGATTTTGGCAGCAGTTTCCATAGCTTCTTTTCCCCGAAGAAACATCTCGTTGGCATGTTTTGTAGCCATGTCCATCTCGACTCCCGACCTCTTTTTAGAGTAGATCAGCAAAACTTGGTCTTTCCTGCGAGGGCTCTTGAGTGAATGCCTCGAAGGACGTTACCGAGGCAACTGAAATTTCATCATCCGATAGAATTGGCCGAGGAAGGGATGATCTCCATTCGGCCATGATGGTAATTGCCAACTGAGGTGCCTCCATGGATGGTAATTGCGGCTTGCGATGAGACATCGCTTGCGTTGCCATAGGGTGGAGTCTTGCGAGCTTTTTAGAGCTTGTTGTATTTCTCCGAGTTGGATCGTTCGACGACTTGCGTTTACTTAGCAACTGATGAAGGCGGAACCTTCTCTGATGTAGTTTTGGCCTGCTTAGTCAGGATTTTCGCTCTCAGCGATCGCGTCTGCCTTATTGTGTGTTCTGCAATCTTAACAGTCTCCACCACGGTCTTATTATTATAATTTTCGTAGGAAGACATTTTACAATTGTTGGAAATTATTCGTTTATTATAGTGTTAAATACTATCTTATTGTTATGTGTTGTTATTAATATTGCTATTATTTTATTATTGATATAAATTTATATATATATTTTATAACTGTGCAAAGGACCCACCTGCGCTGATGTTCTGCGGTTTTGATGCGAGTCCTATTGATGTTCTTCTCCCTTGAGCACGTTGACGCGAAGTGTGATGAAAATTGAGTATCTCGTGTTGCGGTCGCTGCCATTGGTGAAGATATTATTGGAGGTGAAAGATGGAATATTTCTTCTTAACTAAGCGAGCCCTCGCCTATAGTGTTATCTCAGTTATCAGTTCAGATATGGCTGCGTTACTTCTCGGCGAAGTAGATACCAGATTCTCCAAGCAAATCCGTTTGTAAAACTTGTTTAGATATTTTTTGTTTTATTTTTAAGCCCGGTGTTATAAGACTAGGTCGTGACGGAATTTTTGTAAAACTTCTTATAGTCACGTATGATTGGAATGTACGACGTGAATATTGACCGAAGTTTCTAGGTCAGGTCGTGATGGATTTTTTTTTAATATTTCGGATAGTCACGTACGTTTGAGATGTATTGTGGATTTATTTGTTTAATTGTTTAGGACTGGACCCCCTGTTGCTCTGAAGCCTGGAATGATTAGGAAAAATCTTCTTGTGACAACACTTTAGCTACACTTTGGATTACTTTTCACACGCGTGGTCCGATTTAAACCTTCGTTATGAATTAATTAAATACGGAACAGTTGTTATCTCTTTGACGGCTGAAGATCTATCCTAGGCTAACATCGATGGTTTCTCTTACCATCTTTACGTAATTGGTTAGTTCTTAATACATATATTTTTAATGACATTTTGATCACTAAGAGGGTAGGGAATAGGGTTATGACATATTATGTAATAATAGTACCTAATCCAAATTGGTTTTATATTAATTGAATCACATGACAAGCATTCGTAATTATGTTTACATAACATCAAAAAGTAAAAGTAATGATAAATGATGAACTAATCTATGGTACCAGTTTTTGTATTACAGATGGATAAGTGATGTAATTGTTTGTTTTATTATAGTTGTGTGTGTGTGTGTGTATTAGTGTATGTGCGAATTATATTTTCAATTCCAGGAAATCTGCGCAAATAATTGTCTAGAAATTATAAGACGATTTTTTATTAGATAAAGGGTAATTGTTTTTGTAATATAAAATATATTCAGAATATACCAAATTAAAATAAATACAATTTCCTAAATAACAGTAAATTACTATGTTTAAAATGAAATTTTGTAGCTAATTGTAATTGCATTGCATTAGAAAAATAATAAAACATTCCATTGTCACTCATTAGTTAAAGTGTTAGAAGTTATCTACATTCATATTAAAAGTCACAAATAAATAAATCCCTTCCATTTAAATATAATCCCATTTAAATATAAATATATATATATATATATATATATATATATATATATCGGCGCGATGACTTTATAAGACAAAATCATAATCGTCGAAAGAGGAACATTGCATTATAATTTATTAGATTTACTAGTTATTGCTTGTAACAGAATCAATTTATAGTAAGAAGTGATCAAAATACATTGTTAATACAACAATTATGATGTCACTAGACTTGTTTATGTCAGTCGTCATTTTAGTATAAATACGGGCGATCGACAGTCCGAGAGTTAGTCTTGCTCAAGTCGTTGGACTGTACAGATCTCTATAAGGATACTGTTACGCTGTCCGTTGAATAAACGAACCTATAATTATTTGTGTAGTTTTATTTTGGAATCATCATTATGAACCACCATCACGACGACTACAATACAGTGACGGCAGCAATGCTGACGTCACACCTTTTAAAAAAACACTTACGGAAGTCTTCACTCCGTTATCAGAAGTGGGATGGAACTTAATGCCATCATTGGCATCGGATTAGAGAGCGGTGAACCAAAATTTTAAGGTTTCACCCACAAACCTGGCTGGGTACTGATCACATGCATGGATCAGGCTTCAACAGATTGGGTTCTGAAGGCAATCCCTAAGCTCTCGCCTTGGGATGGGGCACAACTCTCAATGATAACCGAGAGTGAGCTGCCCAAACCAACCACCGCGGTGACCTTTCTGTCCACTAGTGAAGTGGGAAATGTGGACCAGGCTCTGCTAATCCTGCCCAAGCAGAACACGGGCCTGAATGTCGAGCTATGGATGGATTCTGCACAGTAGGGCAGTGGAGAATGGACATCGTGTGACGTTCGCCATGGATGAGCTCTCTGTGGAGACACTCCGCAACCGAAACCGGTTTTAAAAGCATCACCTTTAAGGTCAAGGGTGGTCAGGAATCAACCCACTGGGGACCGAGCCACACCCCACTGGGGAGCGAAATGTACGCCCCCACTCTGGCAGCACGAAGCTGGCCAGTGAGACGTACACCCAGACTTATCCGGTGCGACTGACTCTTGGCTTTGGCAGAATGCCAAAACATGCCGGTAGGGGTGCCCACAGGGGAATCCATGCGGCACGGGGCAGACGTAAGGCTGACTGTCGACCGATGGGTCTACAGCAAAAGCCCAATCCAAAGCCTACCGGCGTCAACCGTCAACCAAAGTCATCAATGCGAATAAAACGGTGATTGTTCCATTTACAAATAAGAGGCGTCTGGATGGTCTGAGATGCCCAGTCCTCAATGGGAAAGTGATCCTATTCTCCCGTGAGGTCAAAAAGTTGGGCGTTACCTTAGACCAAAGACAGAAATGGAACACTCACATTGATACCATTATAACCAAGGCTAAGATGGCCTTGGAAGTATGTGGTAGGATGGAGCAGGTGCGGCCTTCAGCCCAAGATGATGCTGTGGCTCTATACCGCGAATTGAGGCCGGTGGTGACTTGCTCATCTGTGTGTATGGTGGAACAAGTGCCAACAGGTTTAGGTTAGGGACAGGCTGAACAGCCTCTGAAAAACTGCCTGTCACATGATGACAGGCGCCATGCCCAGTTGCCCAGGAGCGGCTCTGAATGCCCTACTGGACCTCCCACCTCTCGACTTACATGTCAAGAGGGTGGCTAGGGGCAGTATTCTCAGAGTATCAGCCCAGGGCAGTACAAACTGGATGTCGTGCAGGCTGAGAACCTTTGAAGACTCGGTTATGAGCGACAACCTATTGGCGATGATTGGCGACAGCATGGTTCCACACTGCAATTTTATGCAGACTGCTATTCTGTGGAAATACCAACAAAGAAGGAATGGCCGACCGGCCTCCCCTGGAGGAACGGTTGCTTTGTATGGTATACCGATGAATCAAAAATGGGGCCTAATGTACGATGCTGGGTATATGGAGAGCGCCCTGGCCACAGGGAAAGCTTAAGCCTGGGTAAATACGCCTCCATTTTTCAGGCAGAGGTGTACGCCATAATTGCCTGTGCAACCCTGAACCTGCAGTGCAACGACACGAATAGGACCTTTTACATCTACTCGATAGTCAGGTGGCACTAAAGGCTCTAAAATCGAATACTATCACGTCGAGACTGGTGCTGGATTTCCTGACGAAATTAAACTCTGGGCTGCAAAAACAAGGTGGTTCTAATATGGGTCCCGGATTACGAGGGCCATATCGGAAACGAGAGAGCTGACGAGCTGGCCCGTGCAGGAGCTGCGAGCGATACATGCGGTCCAGAACCAATATGTGGTGTTTCGAGCAGCCTGGCTCGTATGACCCTGAATAACCTCACTAGGTGTGGGGCTGTAGGGCGTTGGGAGGAGATCCCTGGCCTCAAGCATTCCAAAGCCCTCATCAAACCCTTTAATGCGAAAGCAGCTAAAGAGCGCATTCGGCTGAACAGGAATAATCTGCGCGTCATGGCTGGAATGCTTGCACGGCGCCGTTGTCTGAATAAGCGCCTAGCGACCCTCAAATTAGAGGATGGAAGAGTGTGCGGGTATGCCACGAGGCGGATTAGGCCCCGATCCATCTGCTGTGCGGGTGCAGTCCGCTGATGCGTGGACGCAAGGACACCCTGGGCAGACATGTCCTGGACGCAGTGGAGGTCCACACACCTCACTGCAAAGGAAATTCTACAATGCCTCAGAGTGGCAGACCTATGCAGTGAACTGTTGGCAATGGCGATCACAATAGATCTTTTAGGTCGCAGTGATTCTTGGCTCTCGTAGCCCTGTACAGCCGTGGTTTCAAATAATAATTTCGTCAATCTGCGAAGTCTGGACCAGCTGTACCCCTGTGTTATATGCTTTGACTAGCATATAGCATCATCTTTCGTAACATAACAAGACAGTATGCAAGTATATTACTGATTTTATTGAAGGATTGCTTTACATAACTTAATAATACTGTTTCAGAACTGCAACGATCAAGGCTTTGTGAAATCTTCATAGCAACTTACAATTCTGAAGGCGATGTAAGTGCTAGACTGGTTCGACTGGTCGACCACGTAAATGTAAGCAAGGTACAACGCCAGAGGTATTGGCAGTATGAGTTGCGTCCGTTGTGTAACGAGACAATATTTGACGCCGACATAAGGTATCTTAAGGGATATTAAAACTAGAAATGAAAGAATCTTCAAATAATCTACGAGGATCTCGAGTATAATCTACAGTTATAAATATCTAGAGAGTGATATCTTTTTTATGTGCATTACCCTTGAGCTAAACACGAATCCTAGATGTTACCTTAAGAGAGTCATGAGGTGCCATTGGGATGCCCTGAGCAACCGTGATTAGTCACTTTTTCAAGTGTTTAAAAGATAATAAATAACTTGTGGTACCTCTGAGTTACTCATGTGTTACCCTTGTGCTAACCACGGATCCTTGATGTATCCTTTTGAGAACCATGAGATACCGTTGGGACCCCTTGTGGAACTGTGAGTAGACACGTACACACAACAGTTTTAAGATAATAAATATCTAGTTGTACCTCTGAGTTACTCATGTGTTACCCTTGAGCTAACCACGGATCCATGATGTATCCTTTTGAGAACCATGAGATACCGTTGGGACCCCTTGTGGAACTGTGAGTAGACACGTACACACAACAAATTTGAGATAATAAATAACTAGAGGTTCCTTTGATCTAAACATATGTTGCTCAGGTGCTAACCATGGATTTTTCATGTATCTTTTGGAGGACCATGAGATACCGTGTCGATGCCTTGTGTAACGTACATACTATAGATAATTATGTGAGAAGTTAAAATTTTATTTTTATAAATAACATCTTGGTGAACAGATGACCGTATCGGCGGAAAACGAACCACCTTCTCTATGAGATCGTGAATCGGCACCATCAGCTTCAGGAGAAGAAGTGGAACTACAGTCGACCAATCGACAGAGTAACGATAAAACATGTGATTAAACGTAAGTAACTCTCCTAAATACTTCTACAATCTTTGAGAACACTCCGAGACCCTCCGAGACCCTACGAGACCCTCCGAGACCCAACGAGAACCTCCGAGAACCTCCGAGACCCTACGAGAACCTCCGAGAATCTCCGAGACTCTACGATAACCTCCGAGACCCTACGAGAACCTCCGAGACCCTACGAGAACCTCCGAGACCCTACGAGAACCTCCGAGACCCTACGAGAACCTCCCAGACCCTACGAGAACCTCCGAGACCCTACGAGAATCTCCGAGACCCTTCGAGAATCGCCGAGACCCTACGATTTCTTAATAATAAAAAACCTACTGTTTTGCTGAATACAATAACAGACAATAATTTGACTATAAGCAACGCTGGTTGCTTACAGATGCCAAATTAAAAGAAAAATATTTTCATTATTACAGAACTTATCAGGCTGGTGCAGAGCGCGCACCGCCTGTCAGAATGGCCGTATCGGCGCGATGACTTTATAAGACAAAATCATAATCGTCGAAAGAGGAACATTGCATTATAATTTATTAGATTTACTAGTTATTGCTTGTAACAGAATCAATTTATAGTAAGAAGTGATCAAAATACATTGTTAATACAACAATTATGATGTCACTAGACTTGTTTATGTCAGTCGTCATTTTAGTATAAATACGGGCGATCGACAGTCCGAGAGTTAGTCTTGCTCAAGTCGTTGGACTGTACAGATCTCTATAAGGATACTGTTACGCTGTCCGTTGAATAAACGAACCTATAATTATTTGTGTAGTTTTATTTTGGAATCATCATTATGAACCACCATCACGACGACTACAATACAGTGACGGCAGCAATGCTGACGTCACACCTTTTAAAAAAACACTTACGGAAGTCTTCACTCCGTTATATATATATACATATATATATATATATATATATATATATATATATATATATATATATATATATATAAATAACTTGTAATAGTTTATGTATATTAATTAAGTGTAATTATCATACGTATTTAGTATTAAAAAGTACCATATTAATATGTTAGCTTTTATACATGTAGTAGTTTGGTTTTGACTAAAAATAAAGATAAGTTGTTGATTTGACTAAAACAATTCAGTCTCTGTATAGAAGTTTAATTGATAAAATAAATGTAATATTGGATACTGATTTGACTAAGAATAAGAAGTATATAAATTGCAGCTCGGTTAAGAGAAGGCATTGTGAAATTGGGAGTACAAGTTGGGGGGTGGTACTATTGTGATAAAAGTGTAACAGTTATAATAAACCGCTGAGTGTGAGATCGTGAGACTAAGTTGTGTAACATTATATTATATTATGTTAAGAGTTTAAATGGTAAACAGTTTAGTGTATTTGTGAACAGTGTCATAAAGTGCTTTAAAGAATAGAACGACTGTCGTTGGCGATTCTTTGCGGTAAGAGAACTCTAGTAAATGTAGTGACATTACTTGTACTTTGTCTTCGTACTTAATTTCAAAAGAAGAAAGAAATATACCGAGCTGTCAACTAACGGATGACGAATTCAAATTTCTCAACTCCGGGGAGTATTTTGTTTTACTTTTATTCTAAATCACTGTATCATTAAACTACAAACTACACATTTTATAGTGAGTTACGTCCATCCACACACTTTGGCACCGTTTTTGACTGTCTTTACTTGACTAGTTGGAAGTAAAGTTGAAGACAAAAACATTGGGCTCATACAAAACCATTACTTTTATTTTATTTTACTCATATACATAAAATAAGCATTTTGAAACCGTTCCATTTGCATCTAAGAGATTTTTTGTACCCACATTTAACAATGGAAAGAGTAATTGCGACCCGAAAGGCCTCGGCAAAAGAGTTGGAGCAAAATTTTAAACTGGCTTGAGAAGAATTGAGATCTTCTAAAGATTTATTTAAAAAGCTACTGAAGGAACAATTGAATAGGAAATTAAAAATACTGTAAAAAAAATACTTATCTTAAACGTAAGCTTGCTGAACTACATACCAATTATTTGGATATTGTGGCTCAACGAGATCAGTTAAGAAATATAGTGACTGCATTTGACCTGTGTAGCAGTGAGCATGAGAGGGCATTAGATCGCATTTCAGAGCTTGAGTCTGATTTGGTGCAGACTAGGAATATGGCATATATCAGACCTGGAAACCTGCAAATTAAATGAAGAAAGTCAGCATACTCATAGCTTATATGAGGAGCTGGTTGAATGCAACTCACAACCTACTCAATCCGATTTCATTGATGTTAATTAAAATTAAAATAAAAATTCAAAATAACTTTAAGCACGTAGGCATTTACACGCACTTTTTAATCGTCAATTACATTAAATTGGTCAGTACAGTCAGTCTGATAGTAAGCTACCACCAGCTCGGAATGCTGATTCTGCTGAGAAGAGCTGGCCAGAAACTCAACAGTTGCTCTTTTTAAATGAATTAACAATGTTTGACTTATACTCGTTATACATTATAACACATTACAACATCAACCCTGCAAATGAGTCAATGACCTTAGTTCCACACATTTCGATCAACCAAAAACTCTTGCATGTTATAGTAAGTTTTATTTAATAATATATTTTTAATTTTACATTTAAAATTAAGAAAAGGACGATCTAAGATATCTTGTGGAACTTTATTATATATGCGTACACTCAAGCACATGAAAGATTTGTTTAAAAACGTCTCTTAGGGAGTCTCTAGCTTTTAAGTTACAAATAGCCCGTTTAGATTCTTTGTAAAATAAATAAAGAATTAATTTCGGCAGTGCTGCCTCATAGTAAAATACCGTAAGACAAAATACTGTGAAAATAACTAAAATAAATGAGTCGAGCTGAATTAACGTCTGTTTTATTGCAAAGTCGGCTGTGCTGAGTTTACCTGCGAGTGTCGAGAGATGGGGGTTCAACTGCAGCTAAAGTTAAAGTTGCAGTTCTAAAGTTATATCTAAAAAGTTTGTTGAGTCAATCAGTTCTAACGCTTCATTGTTAAGGAATAAAGTACTATTTTGACTTTCAGTTTACTTTGTCAAAATTAACTTCATTACGCTCAACTTTAAAAATAAGCGTATCATCAGCAAAAAGAACAATGTAACATAGTCCTTTTACGTAAAAGGGCAAATCATTAATATAGAGTAAAAATAAAAAAAAAGAAAAGAATAAATCCTTGTGGAACACCCATTTTTAGGAGAGAACCAGCCAATTTAATATTATTAACATCAACCGTCTGAACTCTTTGATTCAAATAAGAGGCAATAAGATCAAGCGCAGCACCACTCACACCATAGTGATTAAGTTTGCGTAGTAATGTTTGATAGTCCACGCAATCAAAAGCTCTAGATAAATCACAAAACACCCCGATTGCTTTTTTTTTTTTGTCTGTCTATGCAGTTAGCCCTGTTGGCTATTACAGCGTCACAGGGGGAGCGGGTGGGTCAGGAGACCCGCCCTTAAAAGGGGGGGCCAGACGGGCCCCCAAGGGGAACGACGTTCCGAAGGCGTCTCAGATTGAGGCACGGACCTCGGCTCGGGGCGTCGTTAGTCAGGAGGGAAGCTAAGGAAATTTGGACACTAGCGTCCTCCGACAGCAGAACGCCGGAGCAACGGAGCACTTACTCAGTTGGGACCTCGTCTATACTGGTATAGACGGTGTGTTTCTGTATGTTGTGTGGTGTCACTTATGCCTACGCGTACACGTTATTACCTACTGTGAACGCGTCGTCGGGGTCAACGAGTTGGGTCATCTTGGGTCTTCTTTTTCTGACTAAAGTAGTCTTACGTGGTCTATACTCAGCGGCGTCAGTCACCAATGGGATCGGGTGTCGCTCAGCACGTTCAAAGTACTTTTGGAAAAGCCTCTTGAAGTACTGAGCGATGGTTGGAAGGTCTAAATCTCTATTTGCAATCCGTGTAAACCTGTTCTGAATCACCTGAAGGGGTTTCAGATTAGCGTGCGCAAAAGCGGGACTCGCATAGGACATGACGGAACGTATGCAAGCTTTGTAAAATGTCAACTTATTGCGAAGGGACATTTTACTCCGCTTGCCTAACAGCGGATATAAACGACCTAATATGTCGCTCTGATACGAACGGTCCTAATATGAGCAGTGAAAATTAACTATCTATTTAACGTTACTCCTAGATATTTTGCCTCGTCTTTCCAAGGTATCGGTTTATCAAAGAGTTTGATTCGCGGGAGGATCCTTCGCGGCCTAGGAATATCGCTAGCTTAGATGGAATAGAGGATGGGCAAGAGAACTGAACCCTGGGGGATACCCGCCCGGATGGGGCGGGGGGTTGACTAAACGCCTTCCACTCTGTAGCGAAAGGAGCGATTCGACAGGTAGTCCCGTATGATGAGTACGAGTCTGTCCGACACCTTGAACTGGTATAACTTGTACACCAGTCCATTGTGCCAGACCCTGTCGAACGCCTTAGCTACATCGAGGAAGAGCGCTCCTGTCCTATGCTTCTTGGCCCTCACAGTGGCCCCTATCAGTATGTGCCCCGTGAGGCGTTGCACCTGATGGGAACATGAATGGTTCGCTCTAAAGCCGAACTGCTCATTTGGGATGATTTTGAGTCTCTCGACTTCCGATCTAAGTCTACAGAGGACGACTCTCTCATATACTTTCCCTAAGGAACTAAGAAGACTAATGGGACGGTAACTACTAGGTAGATGCCGGGGTTTGCCCAGCTTAGCCGGAAACGAGCAACCAGCCAGTAGAGCGTTAAAAATGGTAACCAATAGGTAAATTAAAGGAGGCGGAAGGAGCTTTATCACTTTGTTAGATCCTATCGGGACCTGGCGAACCCCGATTGCATTCTGTGACTTCTGAATGTGCTAAATTAGCGTGACACCAACATAAGTTGTTGATTTACCTTTGGTGAAACCATATTGTTCACTATGCATGCAAGAAAGGAACTACTTTACTATTTTTCATTAAATCTGGTAATGTACCGGATTAAATATATTTGTTAAAAATTGAGGATAATTGTGGAGTAATGTCATTTATAATAATTAAGTAATTTTACTGACATATCCCAATGAATGCCAGTTTTTTTTTTTTTTTTTTTTTAATATTTAGTTTATTTTATTCTAAAAGTGTTAACAATTTCATGTGATGTTACAGGTTTAAAAACGAAACATTTATTACTGACTCTTACGTTATTCGTCAATTCGGTGATTGCATCAAATGATGAAGAATTTAAATAACGCGTGACTGTTTTAGGAATGTTGTTAAAAAAAGTCTCAAAAATAGCCGCCACGTTTAAATCTGAATTTATTTCAATATTATAAATGTTTAACTTAATAGGTCCACCAGCAGTCTTAGTTTTCCCAGAAATACTTTTTTTTTGTTTTTTTTTTTCGTTGGAAAAATGCGTTTCCGCATTGTCACACCGGCCAGGAAGGCGATGGCCGGGCGGTATGTGCAGCACCCGGCAGCATTGGAAACGCTGCCATTTTTAAGGCACCCCACTAAAAAACCAACGGCTGCCCTCTTCGCTGCAATGGGACGCCACGGGATCGCTTTCGCACTCACCGTGACGCCCCGGCGGGACCCCTCCCCCCGATAAGGGAACCCCGAGCAACCAGTGTACTCCTACGTCATAGACCCGTGCAATGGCGCACCTGGGCCTACGGCTGGGAAGGAACGGGCTGAACCCGTCTCCTTCCCAACCTCCCCCGCTGAAGCTCGATGAGGTTATGTTGCCATAGCCTCAGCCGGAACCGTGCTGGGCCTCGCGCTCGAGGGAGACGCACCAGGTGCTAACCCTCGAACTCGCGGAGCCTTACACACTCGGCTCCCCAGTAGGTGACCCGCTGGGAGACCTCGGTCCGCACAGACCACGCACCACAACATTCCAGTGCAAGTAGCTCGGGTATGACCCTCACTACCGCACCGGAAGCAGGCGGCGCTGAGATCGACCGCGGACGGGCAAGCCGCACGCACATGCCCAGGTGCCAGGCACCTGTAGCAGCGCAGCGGCTGCGCCTCCAGCAAATCAACCCTGGCTAAGCTCCAGCCCACCAGTATCCTTCCTGCGTCCACAAGCGGTTTTGCCACGTCGACACGCCCATGCCCCCGTAGCCGCCCCGGCGGATCTCCCACACAAGGAGGGCCTCGCCAGGGTAGTCAGTGATGCGACAAATCGCCTCAACAATACCCTCCCTTGTGACCGAGTCGTCCAGGTCCTTGATTCGGACCCACACCCGCTTAACGGATCGGACGGCATCCGCCAACCCACTCAAAGCTGGGCGAAGCTTCGCCGCCAGCTTTTCTGCCTGCTCCGGAGTACCGTTCGGTAACTCCAGGGGTCTGGCACCCCCCTGCGTTCGCCTAATGCGGAGCCCGTCTGAAAGACCAAGCTCCGTGAGGTGGACCCTCTCAGCGGCAGCCCTCAGAACCATGGCGTAGGTCATACCCTTGCCTACCGCGTAGGTCTCTAGTGTTAACAACACTGAAGGAGACCGCGGAGCCGGCAACTTGGGTAGATTTCGCCCCTGTTTCTTCCCCTTCTTTTTTCTCTTTCCCCTTTTTCCCAAGTCGGTCCCCGCAACTGTTGGAAACGACTTCTTTTTTCGGACTCTCTCTCCCTCTCTCCCTAAGCTGGACAAGTCCGGCGCAGGCTGCACCTCCGACGAAAGGTCATCGTCGGATGCCAGCGCACGCCTGTCCGCACCTGCCCTTACCCCCCCGCGGTAAACCCGAGCGCTCAGAACGCGCTCAAACTCCTCGTCTTCAGCCTTCTGAGCAGCGAGATCAGCTCTCGCCTTCGCCAGCCCAGTTCCTCGACCCATGGCCGCAAGTCGTTCATGCCTAACCACCGACTCGGAATCGGACCCCGATGCGGAACACGAAGAGGAATGTAGAACCCCATAGGTTCTCTTCCTACCAACTGCGATCTGTGGTTCTGACAGAACGTCAGAGTCTGTTATCTCACCACGCCTCGCTTCTTTTTTATTTAGACTGGTCGGTGCGGTATCGACCAGTGCAGGTACACCTGCGCGTAAGGCATTCTTGCCCCCCCCCCCCCAAAATACGAGGGGCAGACGGCAACAGCGGCCGTGCGGGACTCAGCACCCGCCTGGGGACTCTTTTCGGAATTGCCTTTGTACATCATTTAAGTTTTGGGTGCCCTCGACATAACCGGAACTTCGGCTGAACGCCGCACCTCCGGACCGACGCGAAACAAAGACAATAAAAGACGAAGAACACGACGAAGAAGAAACAACGACACAAAGACGACACACGACTCAAACAATAAGTTAAAAGATTGAAACAAATTTAATAAACTTATACTAGACGAAGTTACTTGTAATATATCTACTTTGAAGTCACAGCCCACTATCACGGATTTGTTTTTTTGACAAAGCGTAGTTAAACAATCCATTTTGTTTTCAAATTCATTAAAGTCACCATAGGGGGGGTCGGTAAACACTAAACACATAAAATAATATGTTCATTGAGCTCAATGCAGGATAGTTCAATTATGCGCTCGACAGAGAGCGCCACTATGTCTGAACGACACTTTAACACTACATCTAAGGTTGCCAACTTCTTTTGACGAAAAAAAAGTATAAAATGGTTTCAATAGGAAAAAAAAGTATTTGATAGAAAAATAAAGTATTTTTATTTTTTTTTTGCTTTTATTGCCTTAAAAACGTATTTTATGTGCTTTTAGCACAAGCAAATTTTTATTTACTATTTTTAAATATTTCAATGCTTGTTTGACAATCAAAATTGAAATTTAAATAAATAAACAATTCGTTTCTAATTAAATTTATTACTATTTCAAAATGTTCAAATTTAATATAATTTTTCAAAGGCATGCTAGGACGTAGGGAAAGTCAATTATCTTCGCTAAAACCAAACCATTTTAACCTCCCACTCAAAAAGAGGGGTTTTATAAGTTTGACCTATCGATCTGTGTATCTGTGTGTCTGTCTGTAGAATTTTAGCAGCCCAACGCGTGGACGAATTTAATTGCGGTTTTTTTAATAGAAAGCCTGGTATTTCGAGACGGTTCTTGGTTTGGTGGAGATAGAAACAGTCGTCTCCAAGATATTGAGGAATTATTGCTGCGGGTGTAAGGTTCTTTTGTAATATTGATAGAAATACTTACACTAGCGGAAATGTGTGTGTCCTTAGGTTCATTTAGTACAATAATGGAACCAGTAACATAAATTTAAAACCCAGAAAAAAATAAAAAATAAAAACTCCATCCAAACATACGAAAAGAGCTCTAAATAGAATAAAAATATTAATATTTTGTACTTATTGAAATCGTTACGTCGGGGGACCGCTGAATATAGAAAGAAATTAAAATGCAAGTAAGTTACTCAGGCAAATAAAGAAATTACGATATCGAACCGTATAGTCTAAATCTTCAATGATTAACTTCCTAAAATAGACATCATCGTCAACCTACGTACAACGGTCTCCCGACGCAACGACTTCAATAAGTACGTAATGATATTATTTTTATTCCTTTTAGAGGTCCTTTTGTATCGGAGGTTTTTAAATTATTTTTTCTTTGTCATATAATTTAAGCTCCTATCAATATAAAGTGAAATAATACTGATAAGTAATAACTTTATTAAATACTAGCTTTTGCCCGCGGCTTCGCACGCCTTTAATTCGTAGTAAAACAATTCCCACTTCCCTTTTTTGTATTGGCTTCTATATGACTTATTTTAAGTAATACGATCAAATTTACGACATCGGCAGACATCGCTCACTGTCAAAAGTATATTTAAAGTTTTTAATAAGGATACAATATGTAATTATTTTTATACCTCTCTTGTTTTTACTTAAACGTTCATTTAAATACTTCATAAGCAGAGTACTTAATAACCATTCTAACCATTATATCTCACTTACAGTGACGCGCGAGAGTCTGTGGTGAGCGCACGTAACTATCGCAACTGCATTTACTTTGTGTAAAGATTATCAAACTACCCACTTTTAAAAAAGTTATAATTAAATATGAATATATCGGATTTGAGTGATGAGGATGATTCTGATAAGGGTGATTCACTGCCTGTAAATGAAAGCGATCACGAGTTGAATAATAGGAGCTTGGATCAAATGGAGCAAACTAAGAAAAGTGAAAAAAGATTACGTGAAGGTGAAGATAGTAGTGAAGAAGGATTTATGACTGTAACGAGAAGAAAAACAAAGAGATTGATACGGAGTGATTCACTGAGTAATAAACATTATAGGATGGAAGAACATTTAAATCAAGAAGGAAATAGGAATGGATCTGTTCTATATGAAGTTTGTTTGTCCTCATTAAAAATTTTGCCTAAACAAATGGCCATGGCCAAATTTTTACAAAATGAAAATATAACTAATGTTACAAAAATAAGATATAAAACGGCATTTAAAATTTTTATTCAACTTAATGATAAAATACAAGCTGAAAAACTTGTACAATGCCGGAAGCTTTTAGAGATGGATATAAGAATTCCATTTACTGACGTAGGCAATTTATCTTACGGTATAATTAGAGGGGTAGATTTTGATATATCAGAGAAAGAGCTATTTGATAATTTGAGTTCCGTAATTAAGATAGTATCTATTAAAAGATTAAGACGTATCAATGAAGATGGAAAAGGGGTTGATAGTCAGTCGGTTCGAGTATGTTTTGAGAATTCTGCTCCACCACAATATATATCCGCATATGGATGTAAAATCAATATAGAAAAATATGTTTTTCCAGTTACGCAATGTTCTAACTGTTGGAAATTCGGTCATTCAAAAAAAGTATGCTCCATTAACAAACCGACGTGCCCTAAATGTGGCAAAGATCATAATAATTGTGAAATTGAAATATTTTGCTGTCCAAATTGTAAGGGTCAACACATGGCTATAGATAAGTCATGTCTGTGGTTTTTAATAGAAAGAAAATTCGATTAATTATGAGTGAACAAAATTTAACATACAAAAAAGCATTAAAAGTTTATTTAAATGAACAAAGACAGGAAAATAATTTGTTACCTGAATTATTGAATTTAGATAATGAAGTGTCTAATAGAACTTTATCGGGAAAGTTGAATTCAGAAACAACATACAGCTCAGTTCTGAAAAAAGGAAAAGAACAAACAACTACCTACTGACGAAAAACCCAAAAAAGAGAAAATTTTAAATAGATCACAACAATTAAAAAAAAATTGAAAAAGAAAAAAGAAGAATCATATGCAAACTCACAAAACGAATTACAAGAAGAAGAAAAAGAGTTGAAATCAGAATTCTCAGAATATAACAATAGTGATTCCGATTCACCGACAGAAAACCCTGATATAAAGAAATATAAAAGAAGTAGAAAACAGAAATTTGATATTTGGCGTTTAATAATTAAAATTAAGAATGTAGTAACGTCTAAAGATAAATTTGAAGAGAAGATACTAGTGATTATGAAAATAGTGTTTGAAGAATTTAAATTGTTTGTGTCTAATTTAATAACTGGTACAGTAATCAGTGAACAATTTTTAAACTTATTTAATGGATAAGAATTGCAACATTAATATA
Organism: Napeogenes inachia; assembly: GCA_959347355.1. Classification (NCBI taxonomy): domain Eukaryota; kingdom Metazoa; phylum Arthropoda; class Insecta; order Lepidoptera; family Nymphalidae; genus Napeogenes; species Napeogenes inachia. The sequence continues at coordinate 19,999,578 of OY365797.1, forward strand.
TTACAATGGAACTCACAAAGTTTGAAACCAAAATTAATTAGTTTTGAGAATTTATTATATCAAGAAAAAATTCATATTGGTATGATTTCTGAGACATGGTTGAATACGGGTACTGCTGTCTATTTGAGTGAGTATAATGTTTATAGAAATGATCGTTATGATTCTTACGGAGGAGTAGCCATTATAGTCCATAAATCCATAAAATCGTTTGTTTGCCCCACCGGTAGTGTCAATTCTGGCATAGAAGTAGTTCATGTTAAATTAACTAATTGTAAATATTTGGATAATATAATCTCTATTTATTGTCCTTCATCTGTTACAACACGGCAATCTGAGTGGGATAATATATTTGCAATAGCATCTAGTAAAACAATAATTGGGGGGGACTTTAACGGACACCATACCAACTGGTCCTACAAAATAGATAACAGGGTTTCAGCAATTATTTGATTCTTCTTTGGATCAAGGTTTTATATCGCTCAACAATGGAGATGCAACAAGAGTTAAATTAGTAAATGGTGTTTTGCAAAAATCATCTCCAGATATAACATTTGTATCGTCCGATATAGCTATTAATTTTAACTGGCGAATAATTAATGAGAACCTCGGGAGTGATCATCTTGTGATTAAAATTATTATGAATTTTGCTGGTGAAATAATGTACATTGAAAAGCGTAATTTTAAAAAAGCTAATTGGAAAAGGTATTGTAAGGATCTGACTAATTCGTTTGTCTCAGTAGTCAGCCCCGACTGTTCTAGTAATAATATACAAAATTTATATGATTATTTTATAAACCAAATAAATTTTTCGGCAAATAAAAACATCCCTGTAAGTAAAATTTGCATAAGTCCTATTAAAAATTTCAAACCTAAACACTACTGGTCACCAACGTTATCACACGCAGTTGCAGAGCGTAGACTAGCTTTAGGTAAATTCAGAAAGAATCCTACTCCAGATAATCTTCAAAAACTTAAGGATAAAACGAAGCAAGCAAGAACAATGTTGCTTAATGCTAAATCAAATAGCTGGAAAAAAATTTGTTCAGATATTAAAGAGTCTACATCCGTGACAGACATGTGGAATAAAATGCGATGGTATAAAGGTTATCAAAAAAATATAGTTACACCACCCAAGGATAAAATAAACGAATTGCTTCATTCTCTTACCCCGGATTATGTCCCAACATGTCAGCCCATTGTCCAATCTAATAATATCTTACTAGAATCAAGTTTTACTATTCAAGAATTAGAGGTTTGTTTAAAGAAGAAAGATACGTCTCCTGGTAGTGATGGCATTACGTATTCCATGATTTATAATTTACCTTCTTCTGGTAAAAAAGCTCTTCTAACAATATTTAACGCTATATTTCGTTCAGGTACTATACCAAAGCAATGGCGTACAATTTTGATACTTCCCATTCCCAAAGCTAATAGTGATATAAATTCAGAAATTAAATTAAGACCTATCTCACTTTTATCGTGTTTGTGTAAAATATTTCATAATATGATAGGGAAACGATTGGAATGGTTTATAGAAAACAAGTTGATTTTATCACCTTTCACTTGTGGTTTTAGAAAAGCTCAATCGTGTTCAGATTGTTTGTCACGTTTAGTTACGTATATTCAATTAGGTTTCTCAAATAAAACACCAACATATACATGCTTTATAGATATTGAAAATGCATACAATAACATTTCAGTAGACAAAATGGTTATGGCGTTGGATAGATTAGGAGTTGGCAGGACAATATTTAATTACATTTGGTCTTTTTTAAACAACAGACAACTAGTGATCAAAAATATATCATTTGCTCATTTCACTAGGTGTACTAACAGGGGCTTAGCCCAAGGCGATCCGATTTCTCCATTACTTTTTAATATAGCAACTTTTCAAATATGTACTCTAGTTACCAATGTATGTGTAGCACAATATGCAGATGACTTTATTTTTTATATTTGCCATAATAATTTAAAACATTGCGAAACGGAATTACAGAAAGCTTTGAACTTGGTGGTTGAAATGTTAGATAATATTGGCCTTCGAGTATCTGAGAGTAAGTCTAGGGTGTGTATTTTTAGTAGAGGACGCCGGAGAAGGAAATTTGAATTAAAAATTAATAATGAAATTTTGCCAATAAATGAAAATATTAAATATTTAGGTCTGTGGCTGGATCGATCGTTACGTTGGAGCAAACATATCAATGATATAGTTGAGAAATGTACAAAAATTTTAAATTTATTAAAAATGTTAGCTGGCCCTGGATGGGGTATTCATCCAAAACATATTCGTACACTGTACATATCTTTGATTAGAAGCCGGTTGGATTATGGCTGCCACTTCTATGACAACAGTGCAAAAACACATCTCTATAAAATTGACAAGGTTCAAAACCAAGCCCTTCGTATAGTAGGTGGATTCATTAAAAGTACTCCCATACATGTAATGGAGAGTGAGTTATGTATTCAACCATTGTTTATCAGGAGATTATATTTAGCCTATAAGTATTGTATGAAATGTAAATCTTGGTCTCATAATACAACAATTAAGCTTTTAAATGATTTGAGTTCCTCAGGATATGAGAGATATTGGGAAAATATTAAAAAGCCACTACTTTTATTGGTATATCGTGAATGTAAACCAGTCCAGATCCACTCCTCAAATATATTAGAAATGTTTAAATTAAACACGTGGGTGAGTCGTATTAATTTAAATAATGTAATTGAAATGAATTTAAATTGTATTGAAACATCTAAAAGAAACTATGAAAGAACATCTCTGAAAATCAGCGTTATGAAAGAATTATACGAAAAGTATTCTGGTTGGACTCAAATATTTACAGATGGGTCGAGGAGCGAAGCTGGACTTGGTTGTGCTTATTGTAACCAGGAAGGGGATGTTGTTGGTAAATATAAAATTTTATCAAAAGTTTGTGTAATGACGGTGGAACTCATTGCAGTTTTAGAGGCTTTAAAATATCTCAGCGCACAAAATAATCAAATTTAATTTAATTAATTTTTTCGGATAGTAAAAGTGGTTTAGAGCATTTGGCTCGATGTGCCTCTGGATATAGCAGAGGTCTACCGATAGCCTACAAAATTATTAGCAGCTTACATCAACTCCAGATTAGAAATATAAATGTGAAGATGCAGTGGATTCCATCGCATATAGGTCTTATTGGTAACGAGAAGGCTGACTGTCTTGCAAAGTTAGCTATAAATGAAGGTTCTGAACTACGTACTTTACCTATTTTTACAGAAAGAATGACCAAGTTCAAAATTAATTGTTACACAAAGTTTTGAGAGTTTTTCGACGAAAGAAGTAGGGAAAAGGGTATATGGTACAAAATTATTCAAAGTCAGCCTCCTCATTTACCTTGGTTTATAAAAGCAAATATTGGCAGGAAGTACATCATCACCGCACACAGATTGCGTTCAGGGCATTTTCCATCAAAAAAGTTTGCTTTTTTTATGAAAAAAGCAGAATCTCCCGACTGTGAAACATGCAGCTTCTTGGACGATGTACAACACATATTACATGAATGTGTTAAATACAAGGCGGAAAGAGAGTCATTGATTAGACAGTTAGACATTAATAAATATGATGTGAGTGTATTTTTATCCCTTTTAAGAGAGCCGTTATCTGACGCAGCAAAATTATTAATAAATATGGTCATAAATCATCAATAATTTTCATTCCGTTTCTTTGATTTAGTAAGACTTAGGGTATGATGGGGCTGACATGTCTATGTAGACAAAAGCCCCAAAAAAAAAAAAGAATAAAAAAAAAAAAAAAATCTCACTTACAGATTTTCATTGAACATAATTAAAATATTACCATGTAAACTTGAGGAATTCCAGTACATTTTCATCGTATTACTACAAGTTAATATCCTCATTGCTCATGCTTGTTGATAAATTCAATGAAAATATTAAATCGAGTCATATCCATACTTAGAACAGTATTTTCATTATGTGAATGATAGCCAATTACCAATACACTCGTGGTTATAAAAACATGCTTATTATTGTATATGTATGTTCTAAGTTTATATTAATACGAATTCTTACGCTAGATTTTTAAGATTTCTAGTAAAATGGATGAATTGTTGTGAAAATATTTCAACGTTACTGGCTTATTCTTTTAAACAGGCTTTTGTGCTTACTCTGAAAAGTAGACTTTATTAAATGCTTGAAGTTTAAACTGCTACTCTCTTTTTGACAAGTCACAAACATCAAAAATCCTTATCACGTTTCAAATAACATAATATTTTTACATCACATGTTGTGTTGTGTATCTACACTCTAGTCTCTACATTAGTAGAAATATATCACTAAAACTATCATTTGTATATCAATTTAAAAAATATATACTAAGTAATTAATATGACCACGTGGGTTAAAGAAAATTGTTTATCTTTTTTTCAATTATTTTGCATTAAAATTGTAAAAACTGGCAGAGTACCGCAGCATATAGCATTTATAATGGACGGTAACCGCAGATACGCTAAGAAAAACAGTGTTAAATGCACTGCAGGACATTACAAAGGATTTGATAAACTTTCTGAATGCTTAAAGGTATTATTTATGTTACAACAATATAAAAATTATTATTTTTTGCTCTAACTACTAAAAATAAAAATTATTATTGTAATGTTTATTTTTAGTGGTGCTTAGATTTAGGAATTCCTGAAGTAACAGTTTATGCTTTTAGTATTGAAAACTTTAAAAGAAGTAAAGAAGAGGTGGAGGCTCTTATGGAGTTAGCTAGGGAAAAATTTCAACGCCTTTTGGATGAAATGTGTGTATTATTTTATACCTGAGTTACCTATTTATTAGAATTTAGACATTGTAACTTAATAAATTATTTTAGACTATAATATATTACTTTCTCTCTAGTGATCAAATCAATGAATGGGGAGTGAGACTACATGTTGCTGGGCGGCTAAGTCTTTTTCCAAATGACCTACAAATTTTAATATCCAAAGCTATGTTAGCTACAAAACATAACAACAAACTTCGGCTTAACATTGCATATGCATATACTGGTGAGTATATCTGGTAAGGTTTTAAATGAAATAATATGCTATTATTATTTTACTTTACTGGAGGATTTGACCGTCTTTGCAATTATAGTAGTTTAGGTATTGAAAACTAGCTTGTAATTAATTGTCAAACAATATTGTAGTACAATACAAAAATATGTATTGTTAAAATAATAACCATGTAGGTCGTGATGAAATCAGTCGGGCAGCTTCACATTTAGTTGATGGGTTGAAACGTAAAGAAATTACATCTGATGATGTTGATGAACATCTTATATCACAAGCTTTAGACCTCGGAGAACCAGAACTTCTAGTAAGGACCTCTGGGGAAGTCAGACTTTCTGATTTTATGTTATGGCAGGTATATAATATATTTATTATTAAAAAACTTGTTTAGGTAAGATTGTCATTATATATACAAAGAATAAATGTTGATTTGTTTTTCAGATATCTAACTCAGTGTTGTACTTTACTGATGTATTATGGCCAGAGTTTTCAATATGGAATCTTTTGGCTGCTATTATACATTTTCAAAGACATGCACCAGCAATGGTAGCAGATAAAGAAAACTCTGCTGTAACAGAACAGTTTTTGAGGAACTTGGAAGATAAAAAATGGAAAGAATTAGCAAAAATTGTTGACTGTCAAAATTGACATATATTATTATTTATATAATTTATTTAATTCCTTCTGATAGCTAATTAAATTATGTGTTGAAAATAAATGTAATACATCCAATTATGTACAATAAAAAATATTTATCAATAACCTAGTTGTTGCTTGGTAAGGTGATGGTTATAGTCCTTGTTATTTTCCTTTAAGGACGCGTTTACGGTTATGCTAAAAAGTATAACCGTATATAATATTTTCAGGTACGTATGCTACAAATTCGAACTTTGTGTAAAGAAACCACTATTTTCAAAAATTAATGTTGAATGAAAAAAGTAGCATTGTAGTTTTTAATTAAAAAAAAACAATCTTCCGTCTTTTCTTCACACATATTTTCTTGTTCGTAATTATTGATTTAATTAAAAACCTTAAATAACTTACATAACATATCAGAAAATAAATTTTCTATGCTATTTTAGTTGATCATTCTAAAATTAAATAATCAATCATCACCTCGACTTGATTCCTCGTAAGGCCGTTGTCGTGAGTGGTCAATGTATCGCTGATAAGCAATAATGTCTTGATAAAGATGGCTGTATGAACCCAAAACGTTTAATCAAACCTAACTTTTGAAAATATCTTTTTAAACATGTATAGCCATGTTAAGCTTATTTAAATTTATATAAATATAGAATGTAAAAAACCGATACGGGCAGGGATTCGAACCCGCGACTACTGGGAAACCGTCCCGTCGCTCTACCAACTGAGCTACCGTATCGCTGTCCGCCTCGGTGAATTAAGCATTCTATATGTGATCGTCTTTATCGGGACGGGACAAACCTAACTTGATACTTAACACAATACATATTTGGTATCGTGGGGTGCATTTTACTGTGATTCATAACTATCCTCTCATAGATAGTTGCTAATAGAATGATTGTAATACCTTAAATATCGAGCACCTCACGCTTTTTACTCAGAATTGAATTATTCTGTTAATAACTTAAATTTTATTATAATTTTATATTAAGGCGATTCACTATGATTAATTGTTCGATCTTTTATTACTGTAATTTTATACTCTTTGTCATTAAAAATTATTTTCTAGTTTTTAGTTCGATTAGCAATAAAAGCGTGTTTTTTTAGTTTTTTAAACTATTTTTTATTTTTTAGTCTGTGACAAACTCATAAATTGGGAAATCATTTCATTACTTAGATTTTTTTAGAAAGAATCACTCAGTGGTTTCCGTATGATCGATCAACGGGCATTGATCTATGAAAGAATTTATTAATCCTAGTAGTCCTAATAAGGATAATGGGAAACTTTTATCAAATTATTGCATTGTCATCTTGATACGTGTGCAAAGTTTCAATTTAATCGAATGGAACCTGGTGAAAATTAAGCTCGAAGATTCCGTTACATTCATACATACATACAACCCAAGCTAATAAAAGCGTGTTAAAAACGTGCGCAAGTTGAAACATCGTTGATATTTCTAGTTAGATGTCGCGAAATGCGTTAATTCCCAATTGTTAAATTATTATATATTATTAAACGCTATACTTTATAAATTTGTAATATTTTTTTATAAAAGTAAAACCATTCGATTAACAAAAAGTAGCAAATTGTTTATTTAATATACATCACAGTTAACATAAGAAAAGTGACCGTTAGTAAACGGCTTTCAAAGTATACAGGCATTTGGCACAAAAAATATAACAACGCGAACTTATTGAACAGAATATCCATTATAATTCGCAAACATCGAGATTTTTTTAAGGACAGTCTTAAATTAAAATAATAACACGTAAGTTAGTCGTTAGTTAAACTAAACTACTTACGACTCCGTACGAATACAACTTAGAACTATTCAACCTTGATATCATCTTGACTAACTCGAATACTGTCTTTCATAAGATCTATTTTCGTGGGAAGTGTTTTCAGATCTTGATTATCCGTTTCCGGAGTTTCATTTTGTAATTGTGTTTTTTTATCTTGTATGTGATTTGCGAATGTCGGATGTCCCGCTCCTTTTGCTAATTCGGATGCTAGGGCAAGTAGCTCTTGTTCGTCCGACTTCGATAGTGTTAGTGCGGCTGCGTACGGATCATCTAATGCAAGGTAGCTGTAAAGAAATATGAACACATTATAACTATTAAAATTATTAAGAAATTAGATGAAGACAAGCTAAGGGATAGAATGATTAATAATAAAATTAAATACCACACGGCTGCCATACAGAGGTAACCAGTATTTAACGAGTCCAACGCCCAGTTTCGTAATATATCCTTTGCAATGCTATCCATATGCCTGAAAAAGAATAAAAATTAGTCAATAAAAACATAAATTGTCTGTCAATACGTTTATATAAAACCGAGTCAATATCTGCACTGTAAAATTCCAATTTATATGGATTTAGATTATAAATACAAGAACTTAAGAAAGATAAGTTATTCCAAACTTGTTTTCCTGCTATAGGAATTAAGATTGTATACTAAAATCTGTATAGAGATAACTAACCTGGTCCTCGCCAGGACGTAGGCCTCCTTGTGCAGTCTGGCGTCTTGGAGCGTCTCGAGGGCGGCTTTGACGTCGTGTACACTGAGCAGCAACGACACCTTGCGGTAGATGGAACCGCCGTACTGCTTGCTGTCTGTTCATGGAATATAAATATATGCATTTATTATAATTTTAGTATTTATATATAATTTGTCTATAATACAAATGAACTTCTTAATATTTTAAATGTATAAGTTAAAATCTATGACTCAATAGAAAATTAGATCTCTTTATTTAATGGAAATTTCTAACCTATGAGCTACAGTTCTGAAGATGGACATCAATAATAATATTTATAATATTATACTCAAGTTTAATTTAATAAATTACCATAAAGATTCTCGCTGGTTCCTTCGGCAACCATCCTGTCGATTTGAGCCAAATATAACTTGGTTACATCTTTCCAAAATCTGAAAAAATATTATTTTAAAAAATTTGCTTAAATTAACACGAGGGAGGGGACACATCACTACGACACGGCGGTGACGGTTGAAGTATCAGAATCGATTATTAATTATTATCATAATATAATGGTTTTGGGATTACGTGTTAAAAACGTTACGTTACGTGTTAATTCTAATTCAGACGCAGCAGAGCCACTACTCACGGAGGAGGAGAAGAATATTTTTAAATGAAAACCAAAGCAATAGAGACGAGACAGAGAGAGAGGTGACGATGAGCTCTCCCAGGTACAGACGATGAGCTCTCCCAGGTACAGACGATGAGCTCTCCCAGGTACAGACGATGAGCTCTCCCAGGTACAGACGAAGGCTGAATATATGTCACAGGCCGGTTTTATATCACGAGACGTGTTCCTCACTTGTTGGAGACGCCGGGCGCCAGGCTCACGAGGAAGGGACACAGCGCCGTGCGGGCGGAGGCCTCGCGTACCAACACGTCCAGCGTGCCGCGGAACACGCACAGCACGCACCACGACTCGAACCTGCTGTACCGCAGGTGAGCCAGCACTGGAAACACGCAGATTTAATTAATACTATAACAAGTTACGTATAACTTGGTTACATCTTTCCATTGTTCAATATCATTTAATAGGTAAGGAATAGGTTTTTTTAGGTAATCTAGAGTTGGTTATTAATATCACCAACAAACGCTTTAAAGATGTTTAATATCATTTTATTTTAGACATCTAATACGCAGCTCGTGTCGCATTTTCTAGTATATACTTATATTGTTATTATATTTTAACTCACATATAAACTATTTTAAGAAAAAAAGGTTATGGATTTTCCTTCCTTTTTATATTTATAAACCAGATAAGATAATACTCACTTTCCATATCTAAGACTTCATTTACATCATTGGTGTTTCCAAAAATCTTTGTAAAATCTACTTCTTCGACCTCTTTTTCTACTTCCTCTTTAATATCTTTGATTTCTTCTCCAACATCATTTGTTTCCGTATCGTCTAGTTCTTCATTAGTTTTGATGTTGGTAGATAAATACTTTTGTGCCATTTTTTTGACACTATGTATTGTACAAGGTGTAGTTTGTCTATTTACAATCGGTAAGATGAATTTCTTGGGAGGTTTTCCGGGTACTTTGGAATCAGCGCTGGCAGCAATATTTCCCGTTGACGTTCCGGGTTCACGCGCTGTGCTTTTCTTATTTTTATTCTTCTTCACGTTCTTTGGTGCCAAGTCGTGGTGGATTTCTAGAAATTGAAGTGTTGAGTTCGATAATTATATTCTCAAAATATTAAACAACGTAAAATAAGCTCATTACAATTTTTTTTTTTTTTTTTTTTTATATAATTTAGGGCAATGCTTGACTACGTTCCACCTGCTGGTAATAGGAATGTAGTCTTAGGTGGTACGGTGCATTTACCTAGCAACCTATTCACTCCTTTCTTAAAGTTTGTTCACCCACATTGTGTTTGTTGGAACATTGTTTGTTGGATCACAATGTGGGTGTCACAGACATTGGAACAGCTTGCCTGCATCACACACCCAAGTTGTGACGCAGGCAAGCTGTTCCAATCCTTCGCTGTACGAAGTAAAAAAGACGAAGCAAAGCGCTTCGTTCGGACAGGTGGTTCAAAGTCGGTCGCGCTCGTTTCTTTTTAAAATATTATTAAAGATAGTAGTACACGGACCCGTGTAGTCTTCAGATTGGTGTGGGTGGTGCAGTCCCCACAGTCGCAGGCTGCAGTCTGCACCGCCCGAAACCACGCCGCCCAGCGCCGGGCGCGGGTACCAGCACGCACCCAGCGACGCACCAGCGTGCGCGCCCAACACGCGCCGGCAACACCCCGCCCCGGCGTCCCACACCTGCCGGCACACAGCGGGGTTATATACTATTACTAGAGCTGCAAGTAAAATAACTACAGCGTTGCAAGCACTTCAAAAAGAGGCCTCCTAGTTTGGTTGCATCCGATGAGATCTGACCCCATGGATTATGGGCCATTGATACTTAGCAGCGTTACTTCGCATGTGTACGAGATACCTTGTGATTACAGTAAATGTGACGTATCTTGACCATTGGCAATAATTAATTTTCTATCATTTTACTTAATTAAAAAATATTTTTCATAATAATAATAATAATAATAATATCAGGACAAATTACACACATTGATCTAACCCCTAAGTAAGCAAATTATTTGCTTGTGTTAAGGGTGTTAGACAATGATACAAATACATAGAAATACATATATAAATACTGAGAATATATTTAATAAACGACCAAACCCAGAAACACAGACATCTATGCTCATCACATAAATGCCTGCCTCCCGCCGGGAATCGAACCCGAGCCCCATTGCGCCGTGACACGTTAGGCGTCTGCGCTAACCACTCGACCAACGGGGCGGTCATAAATAATTAAATAAGAATTAGGAGTCACTTTTGGATTTTCCAAACTTTTTATCCATAGTAGTTATTATATTTTGGCTTGAATTGATAAATCTTAAGCAGTTTAGTTGAGAACGTAGTTTATTTTTTACACCTTTTGTTACCTAACTAGAAGCTATTAAAATCAGCTGTCAAAAAAAAAAAAACGATCACTAGTACTGTATCAATAACAACTCTTGAGATCTCTGAATACCTCACTATATCCTACTTGCTATTACACATTCGATATCTTTTACTTTTTTAATATATACAATTTACAGCGCATTATTTGACCCAAAAAAATGCGGGTCCACCAATCGGATTCCAGCACTAGTCCACTAACACTAGTTGACCCAGTGCTTAGTAAAATATGTAATGTAATGGCTGCTTTTGATACATTGTTTAATAATATATTGTTCAAGGTTCTAAATAGTTGAATAATACTTATAAATAAACTCACCCGCACAGTACTATCATGAGACGTAGACAGTAGTTGGAGATCGTTGTGAGGATTCCAAGCCAGTTGCAGTACTGTCCCTTTGTGACCCGTCAATGTCTTCCACATATGTAATTTGGGACCATCTAGAACATAAAATTTATTCAATAATAAACAAAATTCAATTTAGTATTATAAAACAAATGGATATAGAATTGTTTTATACCTCCTTTATCAGCAAACTGCACTATTATAATATTAAACTGTTTATCCAAAGAGGAGACAGCAATCAAGTCTTTGTATGTGGACTCCTCGCTGGATGAGGATGTCTGTTGTGGATGCCATTCTGTACTGTGTATCATTTTGCTAAAAATAAAATAAAATATAGAATAATAAATATTATATAGTTTTAGACTACAGATATTCCCTTAAAAATGTAATTAATGGTTGAAAATATTTTTAAACATGTACAGACATGTTAAGCTTATGTAAATTAAAATAAACAATAAACCGATACAGGCAGGGGTTCAAAACCGTGACCTCTCGGAAAACGTCCCCTCGCTCTACTGTATCACTAAAATTATTATAATAATTACCCAAACAAAAATGTAGCCGTAATAAGTTCATAAGTATCTGGTTCTAAGACAGCCACCGCACCATTGCTACTACCGCAGAGCATGCCCCTGGTGTCCCACGCAACAGAACTTAGCTCCCATTCCTTGCCTTCAAACTGAACCTTTATTGGTACAGGATCTGTGAGAACAAAAATAGCTATGAAAATAATTTAAAAAAAAGGTTTCCAATAATGAAATTTTAAATTATCCCAAATAAGCCCCCAGGTGACTTTAGAGGCCTGTTAATGATTGTTTTATATATTTTTGATATATATGAACTATAGGGCTTCGTACGCAAAGGCTAAAAAGACACTCTACTACTAAAGCTATGTTTGTCCACCTGTCTGTCATCATGCTGGATCTCATGTACCATAAAAGCTAGATAGTTTAAACTTTCATACATTATGTATTACACAGTAAAAACTATACACTTAAATATTTCTATGCACCTCTATCTATTTTATCAGTAGTGTACACAACAAGCGTGCCTCCTCCGCAGGCGTACAGCTTGTCCCTCTGTCCCCAAGTCAGTGAGTACACGCCCTTACGAAGAACTGGTACTAGCGTCTTCGCTGGACGTTCGTTTCTACCACTAGTATCAATTAGACCCACCTGGAAATATAATAATATTTATAATAATACATTACCGCCTGAACGCATAGCTTTTCTTAAGGTACTTTCTACCTCAAAGCACCAAGATGTGGAATGAACTTCCTTCAAGATTGATACGACATTTTTGCCTTCAAAAACAGTGCCTACTGACTACTCCCTCTTCAAAGAGCAACACTCTTGAGCATCTTCTAATGTAAAGAGACCGTGCGCGGCGCTGATCACTTACTATAAGATAACCCGCAATTCGTTTTAATATATAAAATAAAAACAAAAGTCACTCACCCGAGACTCCGCAGTTCCGAAGGCGAGTAGGTTCTCCCTGGTGGGATGCCACGCTATAGTCAACACTTTCCCTTGCACGTTCTGCCAGAAGCTCGTGACGTGTCCCAGAGACAGCTTGCTATCATCTTCCTCCAGGGTATCCGTTTCCCAAACTCGTATAGCACCATCGCCTACGCTGACCGCTACCCTGATAATATGTAACATGTTTAAATTATTTTTGTTGGAGTTCCTTCAATTATTTTATAAGACTAAACTATGTTATCAAAATATAAATAATTTAGTCTCAAATTCGACGTTATTATTGTTTAAATTAATTTTATCTTTTTTTGTATTCTTTTTTATACTTTCTTTATTGTATCACTTCGTATTTACAATGCAAGACATTTTTGTACTTTTATAAATACATGAAACAAAAATAAAGGAGAAAATAAACACTGAACTTAACCTATTCTAAAGAACCTAAGATTATTAAGAAAGTTTATTAGTTTAATAATAGTTAAAATCATTGGAAATAACTATACAATTAAAAGTAAATCCATACGGACAGGATACGAATCTGTGACCTCTGGGAAACAATCCCGAGCCTCCACCAACTGACCTACCTTATCGCTATAATGGCTATGCATGTCTACTTACATTTTCAAACACTTATAAGAATTATATCAGACATACTCACTTCTTAGCATCATAGGGACAAGACCGAATAGTATAGAGGAAGCCTCCACAAGTGTTATATATGACGACTTTTTCTTTTTTTTCTAAGGAGTAGCACACCATGTTCCTGTCCTGCGCCACCGTCCACACCACCCACTGGTCGCGGTCTGCGAGCTGGTGCTGGTCGGTCTGCACGCGCGGTGCGTTCGTTACTATACAGTACAAACCGCGTTTGTGGTGTGTATGAACTCTCTGCCAGTCCAGTTTGTTTTTACTGTAAAAATTAAGTTCGATCTTTATATAATTTTACAAAACAATTATCTTGTTTGGTAGTAAATGTTATAAAGTCCTCATATCTATATATGTTAAGGATATTGAACAGATTCAGATCCTTTTAATATTTTTGCAAAAATGGATTAATTTATAAGTAAAGAGAATCCAATCAAACTAAGTAATTTCATCAACATCATAAAACATGTGTATAATTTTCTCTTTATATTGTAAATTAATTATATTCTATCACATCCTTTCAAACAATATTAGAAAGTGCATTTTAGAGAGTAAATATGGATGCTATTTTTTTCTAAACTAATGTTCCTAATATAAAGCAATTTTAAAGCCTACACTAATAAATCAACACAACACTCAAGCAGTAAATTAACACAACAATCAAGCAGTCAATCAACACAACACTCAAGCAGTCAATCAACACTTAAGCAGCTTGTTTATATAATATAAGATAAAACAAGTTCAGCTTGAGAGTATCTATGTACTAGGCATTTCAAAAACCTATGTATTGATTTATCTTCACTAATATAAAGTGATTAGAGATAATTGTTGAGAAATTACTTTATATACAAATTAGGGCCAAAAATGTTCAGTGTATAAATAAAATATTTGTCATCATTAGATCTACAAATAAATGGTGAACTCTTCCTATACTATAAAAAGTGTGTCTAGTATATTTTTTGTTATTCTAATTACCAATCGATCTTCAAAGGATTGCACTCCAGCAACTGGCTCTTCCCATCGGCAATGAGTAATACATCAGGCTTGTACCACAGTAGTGTGGTAGCAACTGGACCTTTAGTTCTTTGGTTTTTGTTGGCTGCATTTGGAACTACACAACTTGCTACTAGTTTTCCTGATTTTGACCATAACCTTACACCTCTGAAAGAACAATGTATGATGTTATATTAGAACTTCATAGAGTGCTATATGTAGCTCTCAGTAAAAATAATTATTAAAGTCAAATAGTGTTATATAATATCCATTATAGGATAATAAAACTGTCCCTATAAGAAGAATAAATGGTTTGAATCTCTGCCCATATTGGTTTATTTTACATTCAATACTAATGTAAAAAAAAATTGAAATAACTAAAATATAGGATGTAAAAAGACTTTTAATAATAAGAATAGATTTTGAAACCTCTAAAGCATACAGTTTTCAAAGCTATGTAAGAGATAATAAATCTAAAATGAATAATATATTGAGTTTTAAACTCACCCATATTTCCCAACTGTAGCCAATAGATGTTTGTGTGTGTGAGAACTAGACTCCTCTATATTTTTAAATTGTTCTTCTACTTGTTTTGTGTGTGTTTGTTCCATATTGTGAGATTCTACTTTATCAGACAATCTATTTCTACTTGACGGATCACCATCTACATGTGTCTTATCCAATGCATCTACAAGAGTAGCTATTGATGGTTCAGTGTCATTTTTGTGGCTCAATATTTGTTCTTTTAGTTTCAGGCACTCTGCTAAAAAGTCACCAGGTTCACTGTCTTCCTTTACTTTGACTATAATATCTGTTGGTTCAAATTTTTTGTGACCAAATTCATCTGCTTCGTGATCTTTGTATATATCAAACATGTCATCTTCTTGAACTATGGACTCTTCAAAGCTATCATCTGGCAGGTCTTTTGTAACACCTGAATTATTTAAACTATCTTCACAAAAAATAAGATCAGAGGAGAATTCCTCTGATCTTATTTTTTCTAATCTATCTGTGAGACTCGGCCTTTTCTTTGATTCTCTGAGTGTTTTCTTAAGAATTATTTCATATTGTGGACACCATGACAAATTTATAATCTCATCATCCTGACCTCTAACTTTGTAAACTATTTTACCTTGACCTGAAAGGAAAATACCTTTCAGTATAATTGGACTTTTTATTTATATACACAAAAATCTAACCAAATATGGAGGTTTCGATAAGCCTTAGTAGAATCAAATAATGTTACTCTGTTCTCATCTAGCTATATGCAATATTTTATTAATAAAAGCTATAAATAATAGGCATATAGATGCCTATAAAATAGTTGATGCATTACATTCATATGTAGGAAGGAACTTGTAACCAAAGATTTAAGTATTGTGTATAGCTAAAAAGGACAGAGTTACATAATTTGATTTGATGAACTAAATGAATTAGTATTAGTCATGGCATTTAGGTATATAAAGATTTTATAATATTAGATATATATTTACAAACCATTCAGGTCTAGAACAATAACAAGTCCTTGTTTTGTACCCACTGCAACATTAAGGGGTAAATGTTGGGAACATGATAGACAAGTCGGCTTAAAACCTTTTAAAAATTGGTTATAGGTTTTGACAACATTTGACTTCAAATCCCATTTCACAAGATTACCAAAACAACCAACTGTTATGGCAAATACATCAGTACTGTATCCTAAACCAGCTATTTCCTTAAAATAATAATAATATAAAAATATAAATATAAAAATCCAAAAGCATTACAATAGTTATATTTCTTTAACTTACACATTATTAATTTTATATTATATTAAAAACAAACTATAACTGATTATACCTCTAGTCTGATTTTAAACTCATATGATATTTTAAAAATAGTTAAAAAGTGCTGATTTTTACTGGATTATCACATTTTTCATAGACAGTTATTTTAATCATAAAATAGGTAAAAAAGAACAATTTGTTTTGTTTAAGCATCTTCAAAATGTATAAAAATGACACAGAAAATGTGTTTACCTATCCTTAATTGAAAAGCAAATCATAGCTATTGAGTAAAATTAAAGAAGATATGTTTAATCTATAAATTCTGGACAGCAACTAGTTTGAATGTTCTAAACACATTGAGTTGGTAATATTTACCTCCTTATCATTGTAATGAATATCATGACTGTTGGTAGATACAACTCTAACTGCAGTCTTAACATTTTCCAAACTCCACTGCTTCACAAAACCATCGGCACTACCAGTCAAGACTAACTTCTTTTCCGGCCATTCTTTGGAAATGTCCACACACACTATCCTAGAAAAATATGTTTTTTTTAGAAATGTTGAGTAGTCATTCATGATTTTTGAAGATAGTATAGGTTAAAACATGATTTACTTTTCAAAATGTGCTCTATTTATTACATGTGCTTGATAGGATTGATTTCCTTTTAAAAACCCATTGTAATCTGGGTTTACCGGTTTCAAAATACAAAGACTTTTACTAGGTCCGCCATAAATGAGCCACCCGTCTCTAGAAACAGCTACACCCGATACTTGGAACCAATTTGGAGATGGAAATAAAATTGTTTCATCCATGTTCACCAAATTTTAAGTGGGATGTGGTTAATTGAAAATTAATTATTATTTGTTAAAAACTAAAAAGGCCGGCAAAACAAAACTGAGGTCGGCAAAACAAATGTCAACTTTTAACCACAGAGTACTATAAAGTTTTAACCAGAGATTCAATGGCACAGAATTAAGGAATAATAAAATACAAGACTTGGCAAAAAAACTCGATATAACTCGATATTTTGCATAAAATAAATATGATAATATGATCGTTTTAATCTCAATCAGCGTTGGCAACCATACGATAATAATCCAACATGTAAGATAATTTGGGCTCAATGTACGCTGTACGATTGCGATTCATTATCATACGCAAATGTACGTAATTTTCGATTATACATTTTTTTTCAAAATAAAATCGTAGATAAAGTTTGTGTGTTTGTGAAAATAAAAAAAAGCATAACAGGCCTTATTATTACCTTATTTCTTTGAATAAATTTAATGATTGATCGACCAACTTGCAAATCACTTATTTTTTTTGTAAATTTTTTGAATTACCCAAATTTTCGCCCCATTTTCAATGCGATGTGAAAATAAAAAGATAAGGACGTGACGGGTGGTCGAGCATAATGTAAGTTCATGACAATATTTGTTTTATTAATAACTAGCTGTGCCTGCGATTTCGTACGCCTAAATTTCGATTTTGATAAAACGTACCCTTTGTACTTACCAATGTATTTAAAATCTATAAATATAAATAAATATATTTTTTGAAAACATTTTTTTTTTCGTGCTGTGTCCCCATCTAAAAGACAAACAGATAAATAGACAAAGATTTTTAAAATGTTGAAAATGGATTTTGTTAGTTATCACTTCACATCCTGGTATATATTTTTTAATATTTTCAATGTACAAAGACTACTCCCCTATAGATTTATTACATGAATAGAATAAGATTTGCATAGTAACTATTACGTGATTGATATAAATTGATATAACTTTTTTATTTCTTAACCGATTTAGATGAAATAAGCACTTAATGTTAAGTGAAGACTGTGATAATATATTCCTGAAAACCACATTCAAATTGGTTAAGCCGTTTCTGAGATTAGCCTGTACAGACATACCGACATTTAGACATACAGACAAACTGAAAACCACTGTTTTGGGTTCTTTTGCTCTTATAAAGACCCCCTATGATGATTTTTTAAAAATATTTTCCATGTACAGAAATAGATCAGTGATAATTTTATTATATGTGTAGATTATTAATGCTTTCATACCGTTTTTGAAAATATACAATAATTTTTGGACAGATACAATAATCTTACACCCTTCGGTACTATCGGCGCATCATTCCAGGTTGGCAAAGCTGATCGCAATAAATCGATAGTCGCTCTTAACTTTGGTGTATCGAATTTGATATATTTTTCGATACGTTCTTCAGTGTTTTTTTAAGTTTTTGCAGCTGCAGAAAATGCCGAGCTCACTATTTCTATAAGTAGTACAAATTCACCAGAGGTTCCAAGCTCTGATTCTCTAAACAAGGAGCTTAAGCAGTATCTTGATCAACCACTAATAGGACAAAAATCTGGTCCTGTGAAGTTTTAGGCCAATTGTCAACACTTTACACCAGTTCTCTTGTATATTGCACTTAAATATTTGATATGCCAAGCTTCTTCAGTATCGTCCGAAAGAATTTAACTCCCAAAGGCTTTTACTGTAAATTTATCAGTTTATATTAATTCTATGGTGCCCGATAACAGGAGCAGATTGACAGGCGAACATGTTAAGCAAAGAATTTTTTAAGACATCCATGTCCGACGAGTACTGGTTAGCTTAAAATAATTTGAATAACCTTTTATTTAATAAATAAATTACAGTTTATACATTAAATGTTTTCTTTGGCGACTTTTAAGTAAATAAATAATTCTATATTTATTTTACACAATAGAGCTCTACGTGCAATTTGGAACTTAAAAGCAAGACTTCCTAAGATATGTTTTTAAATACATCGGTATTCTTACGGTCCCTTCTCAATACATTTTTAATAACTTATTATATATACGCCAAAATTTAAATGTTTATATTAAAACAGCGACAAAAATACGATAAATACAAGAAATAAAATAGGTTCGTTACGCCTAAATTTCGACTTTTAAAAAGTTAGCCAATCCTTCATAGGCTTGTGTACGCATATATGATAAAGTTCCACTAGATATCTTAGATCTGCCTTTTCTTAGTTTTAAATGTAAAATTAAAAGTATGTTATTAAACAAATCTTTCTATAACATTCAAGAGTTTTTGGTTGATCGTAATGTGTTGCTCTGTTGAGTTTCTAGCCAGCTCTTCTCAGACCTGGTGATAGCTTACTCACAGCCTGACTATACTGACCAATTTAATGTAATTGACAATTTAAAAGTGCATGTAAATGATTACTTGAATAGACATTTTGAATTTGAATTTCTTGAAAATTCGAAGTTGCATAAAATATTAAACATTCCCGCTGTGGTCACAGAAATTACTGGCGTCTTAAGTGGAGTTTCCAAAGATTTAAGTAGTATAAAAATATTTAATTTATTAGGTAGTTCTAAAAATATTGTTCAACAACGAGGATGGATTCATATTTAAGCCTACAAGTCGCTGTAACTTTAGCTGCACCACCTTGCACATTTAGATAGCATTTAATTTAACTTACTATCTCATTAAAATTCTGCTTGGGAATTATCTCTAGTGTTTAAAGAGAGCAAAGATTTACTTATATGACTTTGTAATGATGTACGATTTTTATAACATATAATTGTGTGAAGGATGTTTTATTACAAACTAAATAATTGTTACATTGTTGTTTAAATTTTAATCATCATCAAGCATAGTTCGAAGCTATTCGACTTAGTGGCTATGTTTGACTAGGTTCTCTAAGGTCCAGAACCAACCGCGATGGATTTGGATGGATGGATTGGATGGATTGGAACCATCTTGCAAACGTGTGGTAAGTATCGTCACGAAGCCTTTACAAGGTACGTTTAATGAAAAGCAATAAGGTAATAAACATGCAATTCAAAGAAATAAATCAAGTTTAAGTCAATCAATCATATTTAATGTTTAGTAATATTAAATGGAGGCACACTGTGTTAAGACTAACATTTAAAATATATTTGTCAATAGTTTTAACCGTGATTAGTCAGTTTGTGCATATTTTATTAGAAATCATTTATTTATATATTTTTTCTAATATTAGTTAAAGTGGATACAATAATACTTTCTTTACATTCTAGAAAAATATCTTCAGGAACCTTTTATTATTATGTTATTAATTTGTGTTTGGACACCATTCCTAGAATGTTTTTCATATAATATTAGATACAATAAATTCTATTTTAATATAATTCTATTAATAAGGCCATCACTAACATTAAGTACAGATAAGTATTCCTCTATACATAAGGCAAAACAATTTTTGAAGATAAACGTGGTACTGGTTCACTAAGATACATAATACAAAGTAACATTTTGTATTTAGTTATTGCAAACCTTATTTATTAAAAGTATACACAAAAAATAAATCTTTTTTATTAATAAAATGTAGTTTAATAAAATAAATGCGTTTGGAATGTTAAATCCAATCCCAGCCATTATAAATAATCTAGCTTGGAGATATTTTAATTTGTACTTTAAAAGATGAAAAAATAATATTTTTGTGAACATAAAATCAAATTGATTAAAAAACGAAAACAAAAGTCCAGCTTTCTAAATAAATAATAATTTGAATAAATAAGATGATGTTTTAATTATTAATTTTTTTGGGAAGGATCTTCATTCTCAATGTTTGAGTCAATCAATGATTTACCGCGCTTCTTGCAAATTGTTACAAGTTTCGCGTTTATTTTCTTCAATTTTTGATTTTCTTTCATAACATCAGACAGCTGTTGATTCTGGAACACGAAATTAAACTTAATACTAGTTACTAATAATTCGTACAAATATTATATCTCTGCTAAAGTTTCACTTCATTGAAACAATCATATATACAGAACATAAAAGTAGATGAAACTAGCGTAACAAGTTTGAAATCAGTAACGTTTTATATAAACATTTTCTTCACCTTGTCTGTGAAAAGAAAGAAGTAGTAAAAGTATACTTACACTTACCATCAGGTGGAATGTAGTCAAGCATTGCCCTAGATTATATAAAAAAAAAAAAAAAAAAGCACGCATCTCTATTCTATTATTAATATAATAATATGAAATATTACATAATATATTGTTTGCTCGTAATAAGTGTTTTGGCTTAGTACATACTTGAACAATAGCGCTCCCCGTGGCCACGTACTGCGTTCCTACTGAAGTTAGCTGTTGCTCCAATGACGTCTTCTGTTGAGAGAGTTTGTCCACAACCTGTCAAATATTAAGTAAAAATCTACAACTAAGCTCAGTTTCAATTCTCAGACAATTACGACTATTTTGATTATTATAAACTGTGTCTATTTTGTAACAAGGCATTAATTACATGGTAATAGATAAATGATTAATATTGATTCTGACATTTTGTGTATGTAATTATTGGAAATTTAGTGAAGTTATTCAACCTACCCGCTACGTCCGAAAAAAAATGCTATACTTTAAGAGCACAGAAATAAGCTTCGCTTACATGACTAGAATTGAGATTTAGGATCTGTTTACGGAAGTATAAACTGAAGCCGACTTGCGGACGCGGCGTTTCTACAATTTTTTTATTACAATATGAAACTATGAACAATAACATTTTACACTTGGAACATTTTTCAATTACTTTCATCAAAATATAAAAATATAGTTATCATACCATTTTGAGTCTCTTTATTTCTTTCGTGTCATCTAGTTTAAGTTTCGCGTCATCTCTTTCCACTTGGTAGCTCAATAAGTCTGAAATAAGAACTTGTAAATTAAATTATAATTGTTCATAAATGTTATTTAAATTGTAATAATAAATACTTCTTTTGAATTTCGTAAACGTAATACGTTTGAATAACACTGGAACCTCAGAATAGGTGAAGCATTTAGAAACAAATATTTTATCTCATAATTGTCTTAAATACTAAATATTTCTATTGGTTATTTACAAAACGGCAAATATAGGTAAATAATGTTGAATACCATCGCTAGTTTCAGTAGCAGCGTCTACACCGCCCGGAGTTCGTCTGTTCTGATCGTGGAGAGTCTGTCGTCTCTTGCGCACCGACTGCACTATGAGGCTTGATTGTTGATACTCTTCCAACTTGGTCTATTGGAATGACAATTTATATTATAATGTTACTTACAAAGACAATCAATTTATTAAGCACTCTAACCTCTAAGGCAGCCTTAGTCTCTTTCAATTTCTGACATTGTTCGTCTCTTTCCCGCAAATACTCTGCACAAGTTTCGCACTCTTCGTCCAATTCTTTATATTTTTCTTTAAGTTCTTCCAACTCTTGCTTACATGTTGCCAGTTCTATTTTCGTTAATTCTAATTCTTGACTAGAAGCATGAAAACATGAAATTAATAATACTAATAGTTCTTTGCTATTAACATTAAAAAATTAAATATGGTACTTGAGTATAAATATCAAATCGCATAACAAACCTGTAGAAAGATTCTATCGGAATCAGAGTAAAGTTAATTTCAATCTTTGATTGGAGATCGATTATAAATTCTGTCCGTAGATAAATTTGTTAAAAATATCAAAATCTTTTGTTTAGAACAAATGTGGAATAACATACCTGTCCTTATTTACTTTCTTATCTAAGGCCTTTTGCATCTTCGTCATCGTGTTCTTAAGGTCTTGTTTCTTGAAACGCAGCTCTTCAATTGTTCTCATCAATTTCTTGTTTTTGTCGACTTCAGCGTCGTATGACATGCGGTCCACGAACACTGAGTGAAGATTTGTCCAGTCTAAAATATTAAAAGTAGTATTCGCAACAACTTAAATAATTAATACTAAAATATTTAATTATTTACAAGTTACAATATTAAAGAAAAAAATAATTAAAAATTTAAAAAGCCCCAGATACAAAAAAACCTCTAAAAAGAATATTATTATGTACCTATTGAAGTCGTTGCATAGGGGAACGTTGTACGCACGCTGACGATGGTGTATATTTTATGAAGTTAATCATTGAGAACTTAGATTATAAGGTTCGATATCGTAATTTCTTTATTTGCATTTTAATTTCTTCCTTTATTAAACGGTCCCCCAACGCAACGACTTCTAATAAGTAAATAATAATTTTGTAACATTAATTTATTATAATATTATTTTACCTTCTTCGGTATTAACAGAGGCATTACTGAAGGTTTTCTTGGTGTTTGTACTGTTGTTAGAATCCGTAGATTTCATCTTCTCTCTGAGATCCATAATGGTTTTCTAATAAAAAACAACAAATGATTAATGATGTGATCTTTAATATTTGTAACATTTTCTACACAAAAATAAATAGTATCCCTCCACAGAGATGAACCCATACAGGATCTTTTAATCTTTTTACAAGTTCTCAAAAATGTAGTTGTATAGTGAAGTTATTATGTAGTAGCTAAGTAAATCTTATGTTTTAAATCCTTAAGAAGAACACAAACCTCTAAAACCCCCTTCTCTCTCTTGAGTCGTAAGCACTGCTCGTCTCTCTCTCTCAAATACTGGGCACACGTTTCGCATTCTTCGTCTACCTCTTTGTATCTCTGTTTCAGTTCTTCTAACTCTTCCTGGCAGACAGACAGGAGTCTTCTGAGGTGAGCCGCTTCACTAATTTTTAGTTAATTAGGTTAGTAAATCAGGTTTTAAGATTGAAACACTTTAATACAAACATTAAGAATTTGAATTAGTTTAACTCACCCCTCAAAACTGCCAGACGATTCAAATGAATTTTCTGAAAAGAATGTATATAAGTATCATAAAATACACTTATAAATTATATTTTAAATTGCATTAAAATTGTTGTATATCTTTATTTGAGTCGTGTCGTGTCGTACCCGTCAGACGGCGCCGGTCGTGCGCGGATCGTCTCCGGCGCCGGGCCGCCTCCGCCGCGCTGCCGGGCCTGGACTGCTCCTCGTCCTTGTCGCTCTGGAACAAAGTCAATATTATTTTAAAACATTAAGTACCTACATATGATATAATAATAAAGAATTGATACTATGTGAAACCGACTATATAATGGATTGCCAGGAATTGTAAGTATACAGGATTATTTTTAATTAATTGGTCACCTCTTGCAGGCAGCCTCTGTACATCAATCCCAACAACATTTGTTCTACGACTTTTTCTTGATAAACAACACAAAAAAAAAAATTTCAATCTTTTACTTATTATTCTGTATTTTGTAAGAAGTACTTAAAAGGTACTGTGCCCGGACGCACTACCTACGCTAAAAGTTAATGGCAGTTCAGAGACAACAAATTAATTTTGTATGGGAAAACTTATATTTTAAAAAGTCGTAGAACAAATGTTGTTGGAATTGATCTAGAGAGACTGCTTGCAAGAGGTGACCAATTAATTACAAATAACCCTGTAGTTTTACTATGTCGGTTGAATGGTAGAGAATGCTAGCATTAAGTCCGCCATTTGTACGTTTTTTGTGCAATACAGATTTTAAATAAAATAAATAAAACAATATTGGTCAAAATAATAAAAATAATACAGGACAAATTACACACGTTGATCTAACCCCTAAGTAAGCAAATTATTTGCTTTTAAGGGTGTTAGACAACGATACAAATACATAGAAATAACCATTATAAAAACTGAGAATATACTTAATAAACGACCAAACCCAGAAATACCGACATCTATGCTTATCATATACATGCCTGTCCCTGTCGGGAATCGAACCCGAGCCCCCTTGCGTCGCTGTACGTTAGGCGTCAGCACTAACCACTTGACCAACGGGGCGGTATATAAAATAAAAACCAAATATAAAAATTCACATTCAATATAAATCTAAATGATGTGAGGATTGCTTACCTGATCTTGCTTTGATAGGAGACTGTCACGTCTGAAATTATAAAAAGACAATTATATAATAAGAATTTTAGATATATGTTCATATTGAAATTACGTTTCAATACCCATGACTTACCCTTTGCTAAGTTTTATCGGAGTGCTTCTATTAGAACTGTCTTCATCGACGTCCATAAGCAAGTCTTCGGTTTTTGATCGGGATTTCAACATAGCATCATGGGTTTTGTGATCTGAAAATGTGCCTGTATATAGAAAACTATATTTACAATATAAAAAGACCGGCCAAGTGCGATTCGGGCTCTCACGAAAAGTGTTCCGTATCATCTTCCATAAAAAAATGTATTTTATTCTAATTTATAAGCCCAATTATTAAAAAACAACTTTTGAATTTACCTTGGACATCATCGGCGAAGATTCTCTTCGAGTCGTGTATATTTTGTCTGCGACGTCTGGTTGTGTCGGCTACTGAGTCGATAGACAACCTTGGCTTAGCATCGACCGTTTCTAACTCTGATATCTGCAACTATTACAAATTTTATTTAGCTATTACATTAATTATAATCTATATTAAATCGTAACAAATAGTTAATAACTATAATTGGTTGGTTCATTTTAAACAATAAATCACTTTATCAAAAGTGGTAGATAATAAGTATACCTCCAATGTTTGTTTTGAATTACTCAATTCTTTAATTTCTTCCTGAGCCGTTTGTATTTCTTTTTTCAGATTCAGAGATTCTTCTTCCAAAGATTTATACTTATGTGCCATTGCTTCAATTTGTTTATCTTTTTCAGAATTGATTTTAACAAAATCAGCTTTTTGTTCTTGAAGTCTGAAATTATATACGACTTACTAAAAAGTTATAAGCCATCCAATACTATTTAATAAAATTTAATCAAATTTTCACATTTATTTTGATTTTTATATTAACGATTGTCATAGTTATGTCATAGATAGTATTTCAAATTATTAAAACAATATATATATGTGTATATAATTAATCAATATATCTTAATTACTTAGTTATTCACTTACCTATTAATTATACTAATTTGAATTGAAGCCGTCTTTTCGTGCGTCTTAATGTTAGTTTCTAATCGCGTACAATTGGTACACTTCTCCTGTAGATTTTGTAGCAAATTATCCGATTTAAGCTTAAGATTTTCAACAACTTTAGAACTTTCGTTGAGTGACTGTTTTAGATTATCAATTTCTGATACAAATTTATCAATTTCAAGGTTTTTTTGATTTAATATATTTTTAACGCCTTCCAATTCTATCGCGCAAGCTTCTTTTTCCATTAAAATGTTTTGATTAATAGATTTCAAATCTTCCAATTCATTTTGAACACTTTGCAGATTCTTCTGCTCTTGTATTTGTTCCGATTGCCATTCTAAAAGATCCTTGCTGTGTTTGGTTTCTAAAGACTTTATCAAAGCTTCTTTACTAGAGATATTATTTTTTAAAAGATTGATTTCTTCTGTTAACTTGTTTATTGCGTTAGCATTGATCTCATTTTCTTCAACTTTCTTTGCATATATTTTGTTTAAATCATTATGTAAAGATGTTTGTGTAAAAAGTTTTTGTTCATATTCTGTTACTTTTTTATCAAAGTCATCTTTAACTAGTTTCAAATCTTTATCTTTTTGTATTAGACTAGTTTTTAGGTTTTCAAGTTCCATAAGCATTTTTTCCTTATTTTCGAATTGATTTAAAATAAATTCAAATAATATATTCAAGGATTCATTTAAAGGTAAAGATAAATCTATATCTTCATTTATAATGTTACTTTCTATTAGCTTCCTATAGTAATGAGTTAGTTGGGACCTTAGTTCTTTCTCTTTTCTAATTATATCGATTGTTACAGCGTTGCTAATTTCGTGCATTTTCTCTTTTTGTCGCTGAAGCAATTCGAATGCTGACTCCTTTTCATTTAATTGAGACTTCAGTAATAATATATTATCATTAAAAGAATTTAATTTAATAACCATTCGTTCTGTGGTCTCTTTTAATTGTCTTATTTCTGTACTATTTTTTTCTATTACTTTATTGTGTTGTTCATTAAGTTTTTGTAGGATAGATTCAAATATATTTGAACTTGGTAAACCAAATTCCTTGTCTAATATTTTCAAGAAATTAGTTCTAAATACAATAATCGCATCTTCAGGCTCTTCATTCATCAGACTAATATTATTCCTAACACGAGATACGATTTCAGCCAGTTGTTGAATATGACCATCTTTTTCTTTAAGGTCCTTTGATAAAGCCGATTGTTCCTCCTTAAGTTTATTAAGTTGTGCCTGAAGAAGATTTTCATTCTTCGCTTCTTCAAAATCTTTTAATTTATTTACTAAGTTTTGAATTTCATTAGCGTGTTTGGTACAAAAGCTCTCGTATAACATTTTCATAACTTCTAGGATTTTAAAATCACCTTTCACACTCTCTTTGTTGGCGCCACTTTTTTCGCAATAATAATTCAAACAATCTGTTTTATCAGAAATATACACATCTATAACACTTTTTTCAGGAACATTTGACAAATTAAGTTTATTTTCACTTGTATTTCCGAAATCTTTGTTAAATGAATACATATGCGAATCAATAATACTTTCATCCAAATCCATGTTCTGGGATATGGACAGATTACTATGGTCTAAGTGTTTCTTTATAGTAGTAACTTCTTCTTTCAATTCAATACAGTCTTCTTTACCTGCATGTAATTCATTTTGTAACGTACAAATTTTATTATATCTCGAAGAGCTATCAGCATCACTATAACTTCTATCTAACTTTGCGTGTGATTCAGTAACCAATAAACTTTTTTTTAAAGAATCTATAGTTTCGTCTTTTAGGGCACAATTATTACAAACAGTCTTATGTTTCTTTTCAGATTCAAAACTTTTAAGTTCATTTCCTAACTCAAAAAGTTTTTCAGTAAGATTTGTGTTTGTTTCTTTTAATTTATCTTGCTCGTACTTAAGACTGTCAATTTCAGATATATTTTCCATAATTTCGTTAGACAAGCTCTCATTTTCATCCTGTAAACTTTTTACTGTTTTACTAGTCTTACTTAATATAACTGTAAGTCTTTCAATTTCATTAAGTTTAATTTGAAGATCTTCTTCTATAGCACTCATCTTACGCACTAAAGCTTCACTGGATGTTATTTCTAATGCAAGATTATGACATTTTTCGGATATAGTATTCTTTTCACATTCGAGATATGATAATTTCTTTGACATTGCGTCGATTTCTTTTTTATGCGAATCTTTACTAACGCGAATATCATTTATATATTGATCACATTTTTTACAAGAATTTTCTATTATATCTGAAAATTTGAAAGGACTACTTTGCGTAGTGACTAAAACTTTTGATTTAGTTTTAGTGTAATTGTCCACTAAATCGCGTAGCTTATCGTTTTCATTCTTAAGAGATTCTAGTGTTTCTATCATTTTGTTCTCATCGAGCGGTCCCAAACCCATCTGAGGATATAATGAGTCTTTAGTTACTTCGCTAAAGTTAGTCTGACAGGCAACCTCATTAGAAACCCATACCTGGGTTACATCAAAACACGTTTGATCATGAGCGGTCATTGTATTGTCACAAGTAGTTAATGTCACATTGGTGTCTAACATTAGGAGGTCATTGTCGAAGATAGATTCGTTTTTAAATGTAGAGTGTAGTGAACTCGTGTCTAAGGCATTAGGTAGTGAGTATCTTTTAAAACTTTCGTTGTGTTTTCCTAAACATTCTGATTTTAGTAATGTCATAAGATCATAAAGCTGCCTTTTGAAAGTTGGTATAACTTTTTGACAAACGTGATGGAATCTACTATGATGATGTTGTAAGAACTTAATCTGTGAACTTAGTGATTTATTCTCTGCATAAGTGGTAGCAGTCAATGTGGACAAAATAGTACGATGATTTACTACTCGTTTTTGTAACTCATACGAATGTTCTAAGAGCAACTGTACCTCTTTCTGAACGTCCTCTCGATCTTTTAACAAATCTTCGTTTTCGTTTTGTAACCGTTCAATTGTAATATTTAATTTATTTTTCTCCTCTACTAAAATTTGCAAATCAGCTAATAGGTCCTTGCAATTACATTTATCTGAAGATATCTTTGATTCACTCAGTTCTATACACGAACTAGACGAAGTAACGGAATTGTCGTCGTTAAGATCTATAGCGTCAGCTATTCTATTGCAACAAATAGTTAGAAGACTAGGGGGCGAATTTACTTGAATATAATGTTTCCTAGAATAGCAATCTTGATCTCCATTTGCTAAGCTTTCTTCGTTGTTACAACACTTTGGTAAATCTTGCATTTCTAATTCCGAGCATTTTGACTTGAGTTTAATATTTTCAGCTTCCAATAGATTAAATTTATCCTGCATCATAGCTTCAAGCTCAACAAATGAATCTTTCCAACTCTTTGCTTTACTTTCAATAATTTCCATTTCACTAGACTTAGTATCTAAATTTTGGCGCAATTGGTTTAATAAATTATTGGTACATTCTAAATCATCTCTCAAATGTTTGCTCTCTTGCTGAACATTTTGGATTTCATCAGATAGAATAGCATTACTTGTCTCTAAATCTGATATGCCTTGTAATAACTTAATGTTCTCCTCGGTAAGGTGTTGGATTTTGTTTTTAGCATCTCCTGAGACATGTTCTTCTTTGTCACATTTCGAATGTTCGGATGATTGAAGCATCAAGATATAGTTATCAATTTTTTCAATTGTTAACATAACCTGTTCATACAAATTTTCGCTGTCGTTTTCAAACTGACAGGAAATATTATTTTCAATACTAAACTTGGACGTTAAATTTGTAACTTTCTCACAAATATTTTTTAAAATCAAAGTGCGGCTCGTTGTTAAGTCACATATTTGTTGTTTCTGAATATAATTTTTTTGAGATTCTTCATTTAATTCTTTTGATTTATTTTCGTAATTAATTTTGCATTCATTTATCTCAACATTTTTGTCACTAATTGTCTGATTGAGAACCTTTTGAGTAGTTTTGATCATACTTAGCAAATTAGTAATTTTATTTATTAATTTATCACAGGCATTCATTTCACCATTTACAAGTTCATCTTTATTTAAATGTTCTAATATTAAAGTTTCATATTCTTTATAAAATTCCTCTACTGTTTCACTCAAACTGTTGATTTTTGTTCGCATTGTATTTAATTCTATTTCACTTTGTTCTAACTTGCCAATTAAGTGGTTTTTTTCTTTGATTGTGTCTTTAGCTATATTTTCTAAGCTTGATAAACTATCACCTAATGTACTGAAAGCGACTACCAAATTGTCCACGAATTCCGGTATTACGTTAATATCTCCTGTGAGTAGACTTATTATATTTTGTACTTTTGTTATACCTAATTTGGCTGTCTCGATATTATCACGTGTTACATTTTGTTCTTTTTTTAGGCTTGCAATTATTGCTTCTTTATTCTTAATCATGGCTTCTAATTTATTTATTTTTTGGCATAAGTCTCTGTTTTGATTCTCACTCCCTTTAGTTATAGATATGATTTCTTCCTCTTTTGCTTTTATTTCTGTAATTAACTTATTATTGGAGTCTTTAAGTTTGCCCATTTCTTCTATATGAACTTCAATTTCTTTATGAAGTAAATCCTTTTGTTCTTGGATAGTCGTAAGGTTAAGGATAAGTTGTTTTTCTACATGTATCATTTTATTCTTTTCTTGTAATAAAGTGTCTATAACAGATACATTATCAGTTACTTCGTTTTGCAGACGTTCGAGTTCATTTGTGAGTGAGGATATTTCTTTTTTCTTACTATCAAATTCTTCTAAAGATGAAAGATTTTGATTGTTATCAAGATCTGACTTTAGTTTGTTTATTTCTTTATTACGTGAGTCTAGTGCTATCTTCAAGGACTGAATTATATTTTTTATGTTTTCATTGTTAGCTATAAACATTTCTTCATTTGCTATCATCGCTTCGAGGTCGGTGTCACTAATATCGGTCATTGCATTTTCTTTCTTATTCAATTTAATTTGTAAATCTCGAATAACGCTACAATACGATTCAATATCAGTATTCGCGATCTCTATAAGTGATTTTTGACTGCTAATAGTCTTGTTTAAGCTGTCCATTGAATATTTTAGATTTGAATTTTCAGTCTCTAAAAGCGAAATTTTATCATTCAAACTGGACACAGTCTCTTGTAATTTCTCACTTATATTTTCTATTTTTTCTATTTTAAGTTTCTCCGCGAGTAAATTAGCTTCTAATTGAAAAATTGTTTGATCTCTTAAAGTCACTTGAGTTCTAATATCATCGCAACAATTTTGCCTTCTTTCAGTTTCTATAATACTGTTTTCTGCACTACTACTAACTAAAGATATATCTCTAGACAGATTCATGAAGTTTTTCAATTCTTTTTCTACAGCTTTTGATGATAATTTACCTGATTATAGAAGCAGAAAGTTAAAACAATTAAGTTATTCTATTTATATTCTATGTACATAACTATATGTAATAAATGTACATAACTATATGTAAAAAATAATATGTACATATCGCTGTCAAAAGCTAGTGCTTTTGATAGCAGTTTAATCAGAACAAACTTAGACACCCACTTAGGAGATCGGTTTTAAAAATATATTATTAAGTTGATTCATTATTTCTAACAAAAACCAATGTAAGAGGTGGTTTAGATTCGAAACAAAATAAAATACATACCAATGGTTTCATTCCTTTTCTTACTTTCTTGTTCTTTCAAAAGTGATAGAAGTTCATCTTCTCTACTTTTAGATTTTTTCTTCAATGTCTCGAAACTAACTTCCAAATCGGTTATCTTTGTACAATAGTTATCGCAAGTTGTTTCTAATTTGGCCTAAAAATTATAAATATAAGTAAATGGTTAATATAAGTTAGTAAAGTAGTTAATAATAATAGTAAAGTGGTTAATATTAACAGACATTTGAAAATCTATACCTTATCTGCTGTTATATTTTTTATTTCGTCTTGTGCTTTTGTTATATTGCTTTTAAGTATCTCCATTTCTTGATCTTTATCGTTTAACAAACTTTGTAAATTGGTGATGTTGTCTTCTAGCTTCGCCAAAGCCAAAGATTTGTTTTCTAATTTCTCCATTAGTTCAACCTATAAAATTGAAGGAAAATCTTATTTATGGTTTTATGACTTAAGTCGAAGTTGTTTACTATTGCCCAGTTAAATATAATACTTACAACATTAGGTGTATAAATCTTTTCTCTTTCTGTCAACTCGACAATGTCCTTCAAATTCTTCTCAGCCTGCTTTGCATACTTTCTTAGCACACAAGGCGGAGTCTTTGATTCTAAAATACATATAGCTTATAAGATACTGACGATAGGACTCGTATGAAGGCAAAATTCATAATGTTAAAGAATGGTTTCGACTGTAAAATAGAATAAAACCATCCTAAAAGTTTGGTTGCCTCACACTTGTAGATAGGCATCCTATCCTCATATTTAACATTTAATATTTAACATCCTAGGCATGTATGTACGTGACCTTTGTGCGAAGAATTACATTAGGGCGTCATTGTGACTGCCTCCAGATAACTCCGCATTTTGAAAAGGGTGCGACGGTTTTTCACTCCTGAGAAGCGCTACTTTATTTATAAAAGCCAGATCCGTGGAGTACGGTTCGCAACTTTGGGAGGATGCCGCCCAGTACTTGTTAAATGCTCTGGACGTGCCATCCGAATTGTGGATCACCCATTGGACCCACCCCTTCTACCGTATCATTACCATATTAGTATTACCATAGCGAATCTACCATTTGATCCCACACTCACGTACTTCCTACTCCAATTGTGCGTGTGTGCGAAAAATCAAATTGTTGGTTTAACCAATATAACGCAGATTCATTACTTAATAGTTTGCTATCGTTTTAATGAATATTTTATATATCTATCATCTACATGTGGATGATATTCTGCCAAACAGCGGAATAAGGATAGCCTAACTTATATATATAACGAAGGACGTCCAACGTAATATTTATGATTTTATGTTTTATGAATGATTCACTTACTGTAACATTCGTGGTACGGCGAACAGGGCTGTATATCTGACGTATTCTCGTCGTCACTGTCTGAAAAATAATTGTATTATGAAATGAGTATACAAAAAAAAGGGAGTGCCAAAAGTATTCAAGCATGAAGGGTATTTGTACTACTAAGAACATTATCCGTAATTAAAATAATTACAAAATGCTTTTCGTCTCTACCATAATAACTAATTTTGTTATGTTTTGAGAACTCCTAATTTTTAATGAGATTAGTTAAAGTAAACTAACATTTTAATCCCTAATATGGAGTAGAATAATATAATATAAGTAATATAAGTTGGCGGCTCCATACCAATCTCAATGACCTCGTAGTTGTGTGTGTCGCGCGCCTCCTCCACGGCCGGCAAGCTACACGTGCTCTGTACGGGACACACGGATACGCCCACTGACATAGGACTGCAACACACATATATAAATATACACATACATCTATGACAAGATCTCTCACATCCCGTATAGGAGAATTTTTATAAACAATTATTTTTCATTACAAGTACATAATGTTTAATTATTAGACTGATTGCTACAATGATAGAGTAATTCTTAATACCATTAGAATGATGATGAAAATTTTTCTTCCTTTTGGATAGAATTACGCAACTGTCATGACTGACAATAATTTTTCTTTCTGCCAAACAGCTAAGTTTTTCAAATATTTTTGTTTTTTATATGCAAATCGAGCAAATAAGTAATTAACAAATGAGGTTTTGAATTTTTTTTATATCTGTACCTAATATTTTTTCCGTTTTTCAAGACTTTAAAGATGATTTGCCATAACAAAAAAACAGTTATGATGTTTTTCCTAACATTAAAAAAGCATAATTTTCCCAATTTATTTTGTTATAAATCTCAAATTGTAACATGTAAAAAAAGGTTACATTTATATAAATATAGAATGAGCGGTTTATTTTTGCCATATCGGTTTATCTTTTAATATACATGTTTATAGATATTTTCAAACAAAATAAGGTTAAGAATCTTACTTGTATTTCAAGCTGGGAGTACAAAACTTAGGTACAAGGGGCACTGGATCTTCTTGTATGGAGTGTAAAGTGGAGATGGTAACCCGTCGTGGCGGGATTAACTTTCTCCGAGCCGTGCTTATTATATCAGTATTCCGATTTTGACTGAACCCATTTAATATCATCTTTTGAAGATTTGCAATTCGCTTTTGCAGGTTATAGTTATCTTGCTGTGAACAATTATTGTTGATAATTTAGTTTAATATTTTAGTAGCAGCTTATATAATTATTAAAGCAGAAATTACAATAATAACTCGATTACTAAATAACAATTCTGACTCATTAAGAAGAAGTGTTAATTTTATAATATCATGATTTCTCACAAAACACAATATTAATATAAATTTATTCAATATTGTTTACCCGGAGGAGAGACGAAATAAGCAAGATATGTAATTAATATGTAATTACCTCAACATTTTTCTTCCCCTCAAGTTGAGTCTTTAGTGAGGAGAGCTGTTTGGTGAGTGACTGTATCATAGTAGCGTCTGTAGTCACCAGATTCACGGCCGGCGTGTTCTTGATGGCTTTAGCGCGGTTTGCGAACCTAAAATTATTCAAATTACATAAAAGCGTCTTCAGTTATACACATAAACCATAGTTTTTGAGATTATCAGCTCATCTTATATCTTCTTCTTCTATAGTTATATTATTTCATGTAATACTATTTTTATTACACAGTAAAAATTGTAGCCCTTTAAATTTATAAAGACATTTTATGAGTCACTTACTGTAATGTAGAGATAGTTTCTTCGACGGCTGCCGGGGTCACAGCACAAATAATACTAGTTTTTGCGTTACCACCGAGGGAGTTTTGTAAGATACGCGTTAACTTACTATCACGATAGTTCACATGTCTGAAAATTAAATATATTAATTAAGTTGAATTATTAATGAGGCCCATTATGATTTCATATTTAATCTTATAAAAAGACAAGGAAAATCCTACTTTTTAAATGTTACATAACATGCTCATATTAGCACATAAAATACAGTTGCTACATTGTTATGTTTCTAAATATCACTAATTCATTACTGTTAATAACTATGTATGTATTTATCATTTTTTTTTCAATAAATTTATAAAATGAAGAAAGAATGAATGAAGAAAGATAAGAAAAATAAGAAATCTAAGAATTGATAAAATTGTGTTACAAAATTGGCACATATAACAAGGTTAAAGCTATTATAGTTATGATATGTTGATTTAAAAAATAATCCTGTACTTACTTATTGGGATCCTCTGAGAGTTGTTTAATGACCAATGCCAGAGATGACAGGGACTTGTTAATATGGGTGCCTTCTTTAAACCTAATACCAGTGGCTCCAGTTTGCCCTGATCGCTCTGAACCAGCTAAATCTACCAGATTTAATTGAGACACATTTACTGAACCCACTTCCTGTTCACCTTCTATATGTTCTCGGGATTCTATAGTCTAAAATTTGGAGATATTGAAGGTATAAAACACTATTAATATATTCAATTGAAAAGACTAATCACATAGATAAGTGTGTGAGATAAAATGATATAAAATAATCATAAAATAGAATTAGTTAATAAATGGCATTTGGTAGTTGTGTTGTTTTTTTGTACACCTCACACTTGTATCATGGGATTTCTCAAATAGATAAAACAAACCTATATAAAACCAGACAACAATGTGTGGAGCACTCAAATTGTCCTTATTAGAACCAAACTTAGGACCACGGACTGAGCAGTCAGTCCACTGGCCGCCTAGAATCTTTAATTCGTTTCAGTATGAAAAATGTAAAAAAGGTAAAAGTTATAAAAAGTATTATGCATATACAAGAGCTTACAATTTGAAATATTGAATGTGATCTGCTACTCTCTTCATTCATGTTAGTAGAGCCAGTCTGTCGGTTTGCTTTGCCCTAGAAGGAATTAATCAATTATGAATATAATAAATATAGACATAATTGCATTTATGAAGGTCAGAAGAATACAAAGACATATTAGCATATTTAAATAATTGAGTGTTTACATGTATTTATATTAGGTATGTTGTTTCTTGGTATTATAAGTGAATTGAATATTTTTAAAACAATTGAACAACAAAACTAGTATTTTTATAGTAATCAACAACAAATGCGATTGTTGTTTATTTAGATTATTTTATCAAGTAAATCATTTAGTTTAAGTTCACCTGTTTCATTAACTCAAGCACTTCTTCAGGTGATATTGTAAGTTTTTCAGTTGTACAAACTTTAAGTCCTTGAAGTGTTTCCTGTATTTTGACTGTTTTTGTTAAATCCAGTAAATCTTTTAAAGATTCATTGTATATTTCTACATAGGAGACTCTGAAAACAAATGATTTATTTAATTTGATTTAATTATACATTATTATTTCATTGAATCTGTTACAATAAATATATAAGTACCTGACTAAAAAATCTCTATCAGGTATACTTTTTATAATATCAAACAGATTCAGCACAGCAAGAGGAATGATTCCTGGAGCATCGTCTGTGCCAGTCATAGTATAAGTCTTGCCAGATGAAGTCTGACCATATGCAAAGATGGTTCCATTAAATCCAGCTGTAGCTGCTTCAACAATGGGTTTTGCAATGTCATTATATACATCATCAGTTCTAGTTTTAGTATCATATACTTTATCTGGAAATGTAAATGTGGATCTAAACATATACAAAATATAGCTATTAGAAATAAATACACAATAATAATTTGTGTTTAGTACACTAATATCACCCAGTTGTTAAATCATTCAAAGTATATAAAATGATGAAAATGTGTGAATAGCATTAGCAAATAGAAATAGTCTATAAAATAATCATATTAAATGCATTGAAGATCAAAGCCGAAAGTACTTAAAATATTAAGAAGCATTATAAATGGTTAATCAAGTCACGAGAAGAAAATTTGGTAGAAAAATAAATTTAAGCAAAAATATTACATAATTAGACATTCCCTCGGCTTTGCCTGCTCTATAAAGGTAAAAAGCCTTGTTATGTAGGCCAAAAGGTGTTTTACACTTAGTTACTATTATAACTGTAGCCCGTGACTACATCAACTGCGTACGTAGAGTTAAAATTATATTTATATAGCTTATGATCATAGCCAAAAGCAGTCACGGGCAACAGTGTGTAAATTAGTGATTGTAAATCATTTTAACTCTAAATGTTTATATTTATTAATATTTGTATATATATGACAGTCTTGAATCATGTTATTTAAAACATTTACAATTTATTACATTGTCACAATTTTTATGACAATCCTTATTTTTTCTTATATTAAATATAGCCTGTGTTCATCAGGGATAATGTAGTATTCTCAGGGTACTTTTTTTAAATCGGTCCAGTAGTTTCAGAGCCTATTCAATTGAAACAAACAAACAATCAAATCTTTCCTCTTTATAATATTAGTATAGAAGTATAGAAATGTTTTTATTTTATATGTAATTGTGTTACCTATAATCTAACCATGAAGTGTACATTTCAGTATTAGCATAATAGGTAAGGTAATTTTTTTTTTCATTGTAATTGAGCTGTAATGAGATGTAATGTTGTTAAAATTGTGATTTTTGTTAACTATAAAATATATCCCATATATAACCATATAACATCAAATAATCTATTCAATATTTAAAAGTAGTGCTGAATTAAGCTATTCTTAGTTGTATTCTTATATATAGATTCATATATGTTATAGATTTCTGAAAATAACAATCATACATATCACCACAATAGATAGTTGTCGACAACGAAGTACAATTTCGTTGTTTGAGGCTCTCCTCTATGCATGTAACCTTCAATGACGCTATATTTGGAATTGAAAAGTACTGCATAAAAAACAAACACCGACTATTATGAATAAGCCCGCTCTAATGATAACCCCAAACTAAGCTTTACTTACCAAAAGTAAAACTTGGACCACAATCTCTTCCATTTTGATCTAATTGGTAAAGTGTGTTATTGTTTATTCGCCACTGGTATGAAAGTTTATCTTCTATTTCACGAAATATTAGAGGCCGAACTTTTACAACTACCTTGATATTATCACTCATTTTAAATATACTTTATTTCTTAACTATTAATAACATTACAACATGACAACCTACTTATATGTGTATTATATATTTATTATTTCAAATTATGAATAGTAAACATTTTTAAAACTTTGTACTATCTTTAAACTTTACACAATACAAAATGCAGCGATCGACACAAAATCTTACAACGACAAGTTTCAACTGGCAACTAGCAACGGACATTTTCAATTTTATCTTGTTAGAAAGAGACAAGACACATATTTATTTATAATCTATGGCTACTTTTATGGAATTATTTATACAACACCTAGAATATGTAATATCTGCTATAAAATGTAATTCAAAAAGTTAAAAAAAATGTTTTTTGGGTAGCTGTTAGTCTGTTATGTATTTTTAGGTGACAGAATTTTACATTACAGTTTTCAACGTAGACAGAATACCCATTAGATCAACAGCCAGCGTGGCCACGTGAGAGGCAGGACGATTTGTAAAACTGTAAATTCATTATATGTATTATTAGTTGACGTTGGAGTGAGTAAGCCTAAGCTTTCGGGAAATGTGGTTTAACAGAATGCTATCAAGGTGAGCTATGTGTCGACTGGGTTAATTCAGTTAAATAAGCTAACGGGACGCCAGCTTGGATGATGTTGTATAAGGGCTCCGGTTGCCACACCCTGTCAAAGCCCTGCCTTAACGACACCAATAAAGACCGCAACTGCTGTTTCCTTAGCAGTAGCAACTACGTAGTGAAGGAACTTGGCCACTTGTAGAGTCGGGGAAGGAGTTTGTTGTACCAAACTGCTCGGGCCGTGTTGCGAGGTGTTCGTGAAGTAGCAGCAGGAGCAGCCTCTCGAACGGTTTTGGAGAACGCTTATAGCAGCGAAATAGGGAGACTCTTTTGAATAGTGGTTTGAATAATTATTCAGTTTATTCTTAAACTATCCACCACCATGTGTCCTTGTTATATTTGCGTCCGCCCTTAGATATGCCGAATACTACCTTCGCCGCCTCAAGAGTCGCTGTCTGGATTCTGTCCCAATAGTCTTGGACCAGTTCGCTCTCAGCACCAACGCACTTATCACCGATAGCTGAGGTGAACCTCTGGGACGTGACTTCATCCAGTAGCTACCACTAGCGCTCGACGGGCTTGTCCTTAGGCTTCACACAGAGGTCCATCACAAGGATCCGATGTTGCGCAGTGAGACTCTCTCCTAGTATGTCCTTGCAGTTGGCCACATTGCTAATTTTGTGCTTCCTAATGAGTAGGAAATCGATTTGGGTAGCGTACCTCCCGCTACTATAGTTGATGAGGTGTACGGATTTCTTTTGGAAATACGTGTTCACGTCTGATCAGCACACGTCTGAGGATATTCTTCCCTTCTGTGTTGCGGTCACCATACCCAAAACTACCGTGAACACGCCCAAAATCCTCACAGCCCCCACCCACGTGACCGTTCAGATCACCACCCAAAACAATTTCCTGCGACAACGGGATACAACGAAGAACTCCCCCGAGTTGGTTCCAGAATTTTATCTTTTCGGCTTCGCTACAACCGGCCTGTGACGCGTAGGCACTTATCAGATGAGTAAAAATCTCACCCATAAGCACCCGGATGACCATAAGTTGGCTGCTATAGCGATTAACCTCCAAAATGTCATCTTGGAGTCCCTCGGAGAGCACCACAGTTATCCCGTTCTTCCCACTAGGTGCACCTGTATAAATTAATTTGTAGCCATTCCCAATAAGCCAAGATCTGCTGCCTTTCCACCGAGTCTCTTGCAGGAACGCCACGGCCACCCTCAGAGTTGGCCTGTAGAGTACTTCGGCTAACTCCCTCGCGTGACGGTCAATGTGCCAATGTTTCAACTGGCAAATCAGATTTTCCGTTCGTGGCGAAACGTCGTTAGCCGTGCCCGCCCTGGACACGGTAGCCCTTGCCCACTTGTCACAGAAGACTCTGCGCGCTGTTTTTTG
The DNA here is from genome assembly GCA_959347355.1 of Napeogenes inachia. Lineage (NCBI taxonomy): Eukaryota > Metazoa > Arthropoda > Insecta > Lepidoptera > Nymphalidae > Napeogenes > Napeogenes inachia. Next base: position 20,039,899 of record OY365797.1, read on the forward strand.
TGCTGTTTTTTGTGTTGTTTTGCAATATTTGTAAAAAGTCGTAGAAGAAATAGATATGCATCTATAAATATATATATACATGAGCCAACTACGTGAGCTTTGATTCCTCTATAATTATATATATATATATATATATATATATATATATATATATATATTTATAGAGGAATCAAAGCCCATGTAGTTGGCTTCATACCGATCTCTCTGACGCTTCTGCTCCTAGATTACTGAACCGATAGTCAATGGGTTCTTTACCTGATGGAATACTAATTATCAATGGTTTCGCAACAAAGAATCAGTGATCACTCAAGTACTTGAGGAATAATCCCCGAAAAACTAAATTTCACAAAATGTACGATAAAATCATTGAATCTACCCGCAAGCAACAGTTAAAGTGGATGTCAACCTAGTAAATAAAAAAAAATCAATTAACAAAATATATCTAAGGCTAGCTGTTAATAAAAGTCTGCAGCTCCCGTATGCAGTACATAAATTGTCAGAGTACCATGATCTAGCAAAAGCAAAACTTTTATTTGGCTTTTGTAACTTTATGTCAAGAGGTGAAGATGAGTATCAGAAAAATATCTCTCTGTCGCACTTGTCGAATCCCCATCAATAACCCGTATCGATTTATATTTTTCGATATTTTATTCAATTTTTAATTTAAAATATTTTGACAAAATAAAAAAGAACATTTATCGTGTAAACAAAGTTTTTTTTTCATTTTTTTCTTTACACCTTGGTAAAATAAAAGCGCCAATAATATAGTACTTTCTGACCTTTTTCGGAATAGTTTTTTTCTTTCCTCTACAATGCATGGCCGTGTTCCGAAATACAAACCAACATACTGGCCAGGGCTAATGACGTCATAACACCCACGCCATATTGCACTGGTGTCGGTGTCGATTGGCGTCGATTTTTGACGTCATCAGCACTGGCCAGTATACTGGTTTGTATTTCGGAACACGGCCCATAATTGTTGTTCCTGTCAATTGTCAAATCACTGTTTTGAGTTTTTAGAGTTGACTGCTATTGCCCATGTGTGATTTAGAAAAGTTGTAAATCGAAATATATTAAAAGACAGATATTTATTTATTTTAATTCACAATGCAACATGATGATGTGCGTATAATACATAATATTTGAAATTATAACTTTAATTGTAGTGTTAATCTAATGTTCATTTATTTTGTAGGTTGTATGGGCGATTATTAACAAGACACATTGTTCACATAAAATAACGTAAGTAAAAATATTATGACGTTTTTACAATTATGTGTTTAATTTGTAGTTTAATCCATATTAAATTACAGTACGAAGACTCAGCAATTTTGTCGAAATGAATATAACCTAACGGGTTTATGTAGTCGTGCGTCGTGCCCTCTTGCAAACAGCAAGTATGCCACTATAAGGGAAGAGAATGGTATAATATACTTATTTATGAAAACTGCTGAGAGGTAACGAGCTTACATAGTATATAATGAATAGAACATAAAGTTAAATGGCGCTTATAAATTTACATGGCAATATAAATATTTTTTTAGGGTGATGTTTCCTGCTAAGCAATGGGAGAAAGTTAAACTATCCAGAAACTTTGAAAAGGCCATTTATCAGATTAATGAAAATTTGCTATACTGGCCGGCCTTCATAAAAGCAAAATGCAAACAGAGATTTGTTAAAATAACACAATACTTGATACGAATGAGAAAACTTAAACTAAGAAGAGTGTAAGCCATCTTATTTTACTGATTATAAAATATATATAGTATTTACTATATTATTACTATTTTGTTTAATCAATTTTCAGTAAAGAACTTGTCCCAATACAGCGTAAGATAGAAAGACGTGAACGAAGGAGGGAAGAAAAAGCTCTTGTGGCGGCAAGAATAGACAATGCTATAGAAAAACAATTGTTAGAAAGGTTGAGAAAAGGAACAGTAAGTATTTTGTCCTGATTACTCACTTAACTCAATATATATGTTGGCCAGGAAAATATTATAAGTTATTGAATATTTTACTTATCTTTGATTTATGTTAAGGATGAGTTCATTGCTGCTATTTTCACCGACAGTTCATTCCAGTGCTTTGCATCAAGCTTATGGGTGATGTGAATAAACACAGGGTTAATTGTAATTAATGGGCCCCTTCTTGCAGACAGACTCTATATCGATCCTAAAAATATTTATTCTATAACTTTTTAAAAACACAAAAAAAATGAAATATAACATTTTTGCTTCCTTGGTTATTTATTACTTTGTATTTTGTAAGAAGTACATAAAATAACTTTTATTTTATCACTATGGGCACAGCTATGTATTATGTATATTACTTGACAGAGATTAAAAACCAAGTATAAGTAGCCCATTCTATCTCACCACCTTAAAGAAAGCTTATAAAAATTTCAAATAAACAAAGGAAGAGGATAACTTTAAAAAATTATCAATTTAACTAGGCTACCCTCAGATACTAAATATTCATAACTTAATTTCTTGATTGATGTGCCAAAACTGTTTACCTAATCTGCAGTGTTTCCAATATTTTATAATGTTAGCTTTTTTAAATCATGTAAATAAAAATAATTTTATAGTGTAATGCCACTAAATTATTTTTAAAGAAAAAAAATCAAGAATATTAAATACAACAACTTTCAATCAAAACATGCATATGAATACACAATGTTTTTTTTTTTTATTATTCCAGCTTTATTTCCATGCACAATGTTTACATTTCAAAACTACTTAGACAATAATATTTACTTATTTACTAGATTAAATATTTATTTTATTTATTGAGCTTGTATGGTCCCTTTAAGAGTAAAAGCCTCCTCCATCTCCTTTTATTTTTTCTAGGTTTTTTGCTATTTCCATCCAATCATTGCCAACCACGTCATTAGCCCATATTTTCTTTTGTCCCACACTCCTCTTACCAATCGGGCCTTACCATTTTGTTACTAAATTTGGACATCTGTTGTCTTCGTTCCTAGATATATTACCTGCAGCTCCATTTTAGCTTTAAAGCTTCTTGAAGACCATCTGTTACCTTTGTTCTCTTTCTTATTACTGAATTTCTAGATTTTTTGTATTTTCCGTAGTTTTAGAATGCTTCTCTCCGTCATATGCTGTCAGGACAAGATCTTTTTTCATTTTTTTTCGGTAAAACCCATGTATGGTTTGCATATGTGAGACTTAGCAAAATACAAGAGTCCTTATTATTTTCTTCAATTAATTCAATTAATTCAATTTTCTTAATTTTTCTTTTAGACTGCTTTAGGTTCCTTTTAAAATTCTTTTTGGGCCCAATATTTCTTCCACGTTGAATTAATTCTTCGATCTACTTCGTTTTCGCTATTGTTGCTCCAGAAAGACACTAGTTTGCCTAAGTACATACTCTTGAACATAGTCTTTTGTTTTGTCTTCTTCTGTTGCGCTTTCGGTAGGGACATAAACTTGGATTAGGGACAGTTGTAGTCCTTCAAATTTTAATTTTAATAAGGCTACTCTTTCTGATATCCCTAAGAATTTTACAATGTTACTTTTAAACTGTTTCTTTACGAGGAAGCCTATTCCATGTAGGCTTACAGATTCGCCTACGTAGCAAAAATATAATCCTTATGTCCTTCTATGTTACAGCCTATTTTTTTTCACATCCGCTAATCCGGAAATATCCCAGTTCAACTTTTATTTGGTTATTTATTACTCTGCATTTTGTAAGAAGTACCTAAAATGACTATTAATATAATTATTAATATACTATATTAAATATATATTTTAACAAGAGGTCGAGTTCAGTTATTAATTTATTTTTTTATTTTATTTCTACCGCCCCGTTGGTCGAGTGGTTAGCGCAGACGCCTAACGTATAGCGACGCAATGGGTCGTGGATTCGATCCCCGACAAGTACAGGGATGTATCTGATGAGCATAGATGTCTGTATTTCTGAGTTTGGTCGTTTATAAAATATATTCTTACTATTTATAATACGTATTTGTATCGTTGTCTAACACCTTTAACACAAGCAAATAATTTTCTTATTTATCAATTTTTGTAATTTGTTCTGTATTATTATTATTATTAAATAAAATAAATAACTGAACTCTGACCGCTTCAAATATTTTTTTCAAATTCAAGTTGTATACATTTTTAATTTCATATATTTAATTTTTTTTTTTTTTTTTTAATTTTATTTTGCTAATTGTTAAATTGTTTTACAGTATAATGACATCTACAACTTCCCACAAATGGCATTCGATGCTGCACTCAAAGCAGAAGAAGTTTCCAGTGAGAGTGAAAATGAGAAGTCAGATGAAGAAGAGATGGAAAGAGAGATAGAGCCAGAATTAGAAAGAGAGTTGCAAAAGAACATTGAAGAAGTTGATGAGTTTGTGGAAGCCGATAGTGATATGGATTCGGATGCGGTATATTGTCTTACATAACTTTAGTTGAATTTAAGTAATAAGTGTCTTATAGTTCATGTAATCTCAGAAGTACCTAATATAGTTCAGGGTTTTCAAAAACAACCTTTTTATTCAAATGGATATCACTATCAGTATGCATTAAAATTAATTATTAAAAAAAAACTTCATTCATAACTATTTTGAAAAATCATTTAAGAAATATCTTAATATTAGCTTAAAGTAGATTATTCATAAAAGAAAAAAAATGTTATTTATCCATTTTTATCAACTATTAAGTATACAATTGAGTTTGAATAGTCATAACAATATGGTAAAGGTACTAGTTGATTTACACTGTCTATTGTATTAAATTATTATATTGCTATAGTATTTTAATAATTAGAATTAACATTTAGTGATTAGGAATGGTAAATCATGTGATAAAACGAATATAGCTCCGTAATTCTATGGTTTTATGTTAAGTTTATGTTACTTTTATGTTAAAATGATTTTTAAACAGATTGTTATGTCTATATGAAGTTGTTTCGTCTTCAAAAGTATGAAAAGTCAAATGGTACGTCTAAGATTAAATGGGCTCTAGATTACATATAATTTGACATTTTATTATTTAACGGACTTATCATAGGACATCTCAGAATATTTATATTTTGGTTACAGGATAGTGAATCAGGAAGAAGAGAAGATGCGGATGTTGGCAGTGATTTTGAGTCTGAAACATCTGACATAGAGGTACATAATATTAATTTTATATAGATATAGTATAAAAAAGATGAATATACGAGATCTAAGTTATTTCTAAAACTGAAGGTATAGTTGGACTCTGTGAAACTTAATAACTTTAAGATTAAGGTTAGATAATCCCAGCCCTTATCCCAATTTTGAGGCCATCCTCTACCTTGGTATCCTTGCACTCTCATATCTAACACTCTTCTAATGACTTGCCTTTCATCCCTCCTCATAATATAATCAAATACACACATTAGCTCTGTTTATTATAACATTATATTTTGTTTACAGGATATTGCTGACAAGGTGCCAAGGAGCAAGAAACCTCGAGTCGAAATCGAATATGAAACAGAACCCGTTTCTAGTGTGTCTAAAAAGAAAATTAAACATTGATATAAATATCCAAATTTGTATTTATAAATATATCCGAAATACCCCGTATTATTAAAATATTAAATTGACCTCAATTAAAAAAGTTTTATTTAATATGTTTATATAAAACATAAAAGTTTGAGGTTTCAGGAGAATATATCAAATGAAAGTTTGAGATAAATCCGATTAAAACTCATAAACAACATTCATAATAATCGTTTATATTTTTATACTACCACCAAAAATTTAATTTTCACTAAATTTACGAGTAAAATGCTTTATTTGAAAATTTATCCGTAAATCTTACAAGTCACTTGACTTCATTGTAATAAATTTTTACCTCCGATTCAGTAAGGATTCTGAATCGATGTTATGAGTGAGTCGCGACTTAATTACACTTATCCGTTAATTAAGAAAGTTCGAATCGATGACCTCGTTTCATACTTCGACGTTTTGAGTACACGGACGTAATTAAATTCAACATCCAGATATTTGTTTTGTTCAGTTTTACCCTAAAACATCAAAAGTTACGTATATTTTTTGTATTAAATTAAATATAATTTATTAATTGATTTAGCGATCACAAATTATAATATCTTTAATTCAGTTTTATTGAGCGAGTTTTAATTGGTGCGGTGCTAAAAGATAATTTTTCATTAACCAATAAATTCCCTGGCAAGCATTCGAGCTGATTATTTCAACATTAACGTATTTTCCGTTCGATTTGTTTTCTTTTGTTTCTTAATGGTTTGTTAATTAGTATTGTGATTTCAATTTACCCCCGAATTCCTAAATGGGATTTTTATTACAGGGTTATAATTGCTTTTATGGGTTGGATAATCACAACATATTATCATAAATAATAGGTTACATATGTTTTTTACAGAAACGAAATATCATATTGCATCTACAATAACATATTCAGGTAGTATTTGTTAACAACACCGACATAAAGCATTTTGAATCTGCGCCTGGTCCTCAGAGAGACATTACGAGAAATGCGAATGTAGCCGAGCGTGTAGACAATGTGTAATTACCTACACGTGCCCTATGCTCACTTTTTGTTGGCATGTAATTCCAGTACATGCATGTTCATATTTCTTGCATATTTTATTTTATGACTTCGTCCGTGCACAAGAATTATACTTAGTAATATATATTAAATAGTTATGGTACACATTTTTTCCCAAGGAACTACATACATTTTATAAGTGAAACTGGAAGTACAAGTATACGTATATATATATACATATATATACACGTTGACAAATTTTTAGACAATTCACTGTTTTTTAATTAAAAAAGAAATCTATGGAGAGCTTATTTGTTGTGAACTATAAATATAAACGGCTATAGACATCTCCATTTGAATATCTGCCATTAAACAACCGAGTGCTTTGTTCGATTTACAGGCATTGCTTTATTTATGTTTGCAGCCACCATTAGCGCTTCCCCTCGAGTCTGTTTTGCAGTTTAAAAATATTCGCAGTATACTTCCTTTTGCAAAGCACTCAGTGTAAAATAGTGTCTCCGTTTCCATATAAGAGAGTAGTTTGTGGTATACCTAACTATGTTTTGTATAAGTAACTATCTCGTATTATTGTCTTAATAGATTGTGAGGATTTGATATCTATTTTATGTACATAAAATATAGCAGTTGCGGTATGTTTGAGTAATAATTGCTAAATATTCCAAATATAACCAACAAATAAGTTTTTGATCTCGTACTATATTTTGCTTTAATATAGTACTATATTTTGCTTTAATATATATTATTCCCCCGGGACATGCTCTTAGTGGGGTTGCAAATGCCGAATCCAAATGCAGAATATGCAATACTGAATACATAGGACAATGGGAAATAGTATGACGGGTAAATACAAAATGGCTAAATGACATTGCATAAATACGACCTATGTAATTAGCGGAAAAGAAAAGTAGAGTAAGATAATTTATAGGGAGGGAGGCGAAGAAAAGGAAGACACCGGAAACGATGGGATAATGATACATATCACTGAAATATCAGGAAAGACATAGACTCGAGTAGCTCAACAGGGGGCTCAAAGGGGGCCGAGACCCCCTTCTGGCCGGACTTGGTCTTAGGGAATCAGGTGAGTAACTCGACTCCACCATCATCGACCTTGTCCAGCCCCGCCGCGGTAGTCTCCCCGAGAGGAGATCACCGGTCAGGCCCCCTAGAAGAGCAGACTCTCTGGGTCGTCCAGAGGGTTCAGCGACTCTGGTCAAACCGCCATGGACCGGGCACGAACCCCCATGAACGACTCCCACCGCGCCGGGTATTAGCCAACGAGAGAACCCGATTGTTCTCAGTAACCGTTGTTGCCCAGGGAGCACCACGAGGAGGTTCCCAGCATAGCTCCTTGCACTCCTCCCTGGACTAACCTTGATGACGACTACAATGTGATAATGATAAATATTACTCTTGCGTTACAAATAATAATCTAGTAGCTGTTATCATTGATATAGTGCAGAGAAAGAAACAACTTTCAGAGTCGCAATGCAGAAACGTTTATTGGGGGTATTTTTGGTCTAAAGGCCCTTCCCCGTTTAGACCAAAAATACTATTACTTGAAGAACTTTTTACGTGATCTTAAACATCTTCGAGAAGATTAGTTTTATAAACTAATTATATACGAAATATATATTAGGTACAATAACATAAACTTGGCTATTAAGATGATTTAATAGATGCGACTGGAATAGAGTTCTTTTTATGACTATTAAAATAGATAGGGTTAGAATTAAATGCACCATTGTAAAGGGGGGTAATAGCACCCATCGGGCCCCTTCCCCCTCCCTTGTCCTTGTCAGAATTGCTCGTATTTCGCAGCGATGACTACCTAGTCACCTACCAGTATACCTATACTTAGATATCTAAAACAAAAACATTGAACATTTTGTTATTAAATATTTTTCTTAGGAATGACAGGATGAGTGATTGAACTACGAAAGCCTCAACTCAAGATTCAAGGCGTATTTCCTACACCGATAGGAACACGAATCGTTACTGTTATTAATAATTATACCATAACTATCGAGGCCATTATAGATATAATCCAATTTGTATTATATGATATGATTAAGATAATGTTGGTTTTCCTGTTGTTTGTCCAGACGGAGGCGCCGACATGAAATACATAATACTTATAATAAATAACATTCTTACAGAAATGTGCATAAGTATATGAGTTCTCAGACTTACGGACGCGGCATTTGTAAATAAAATAATACTAATGTGGCCAATATGTCACATCTATACCTTCGTAGTGTGTGGTTAGTGGCCGACCTTAACGACTTATGGTAATAAGGACCGACATTTTAACGAGTAGTCCGAAAGCCAAAGACCACCGAAAAGCTCAGCTTAAATACGACTAAGGTCGAGGTTCAGTACTTGAGATTCTAAAATATTTTTGTAATTTCCATTTAATTATTTCCAAGTAGGTATCCACTTAAGCCAATATGCTGTTCAGTTTTACTGTACTATTTACTGAATAGATATTATCATAACAAAGAAAACCGCATAAAGAATTGTTATATACCCTTATATTATCCTTGAAAGCGAAACTCGTAATAGGATAATGTTTGCTGCAAAACATTGTAAGCTACGCTGTAAAGCGTTTAAGACACCAAGTTAATGATAATACATCATAGCTGACAGTGGCGAGGAAGTGCCTACGTGGTCATCGGAAATTACACTTTTAATCCCCGACACATGTTACAGCTCTTATAAATTAAGCTTAGTGAGAAAAATTCGCAGCCATTAAAGGATATTGCGAGCTCATGTTTGCTTTTATTTTTCTTTATTCTCTGTTTTATTTTATATATTGGACCGTCGTCTTGCACGCGAGCGGTGTTCGTTGAGCTGTGTGCATTAGCGAGCACATATATAGATATCGTATTTATTGTACCTTATTAACTGGAAAGTCGTTTCTCTTAGTTATTTTAACATCTAACAAACAACGAAAAATTATAGAATTATACTATTAATTATAATATTGTAAATTTTAGTGATGCAGTGTTCGTTCAAAACTTTGTCCCTTGTGCCCTGAATTAAAATTAAGTAGAGCAAAAGAGACGGTTCCCCGGAGATCCGTGTGAGTCGAACGATAACGACTTCAATGTGGGATGAGCATAAATCAATAGATTTGTTTTAATCTTTGCTCCTGAATTGAACAAAGATTTTGACTTTGCTTTGTGACGTAATATGACTCTTATTAATAGATATTCTATAAAGACATTTAAGTGGTTATGGTATTAAGAAATTGCTTTCATGATTAAAGTAATGTATAATTTTCTTTAAATACACCACCTTAGAGAATATACTGAAGAATAGTCACTTACAATTATACGCATCAATAGGAAACAAAACTCGATGAGCCAAAAATCAAAAAGAAAATCTAATTAATTAACAATGAATGGCCAATCAAATATTTATTCACAAAACATTCCTATGCGCAAAGTTTACTGAGCTCATCATTCCAAACTTAATTTGCGAGTCTGCGAACATTCTTCAGGAGTTCTGAATATTTCCATTGGTAATGTCTCGCAACAATTTATTTTATTATACATACCAAATTATAATTTAAAATTATAATACTTTAAAGGTACACCACAGCAAAATACAAATTAAAAAAGTTATATATAAAAATATTTTATAAAAAAAAAACATAATCACATTTTCTTTTATGTAACAAAAATTATTTATAAAAACGTTCACTAAGATAAAGGAAATGCACGTTCAATACAGAGTATATACGAAGAACTAGCGTGGAGTATTGACAGTGCTAGATTAATGAGGTTGTCACTTGTCACCTGCAGGCATTACATGAAGCGCGCGAACTCAGCTCTTTTGTTCCACCTCTTATATCTCAGTTTGTTTTAAATGTTACTTTAATACAATTTTGCTGCAGCGTCTCCGGATTTATAATAATATTGACGTTATTTTTTTATACAGGTAATATATTACTGAACTGTTCAGTGTTGCAATGTTTACTTATTGGTATTTGGGTTTGGTAAAAACCACCTATAGTTTTTTTAATACTCTATGTATATTACACTACTATTACTACTTTTATACACTATGTATACGGTATTTATGGAATTTAACTATATACACTATAAAATTATGATACAAATGAACCTTAACACTTGACGTGTAACATTATTTTCCCCACTCCATAACCAAGGTCTCAGGTGGCTTAAATTACCGCAGTCACCCCGGTCTCGTAAAGCAAGCGAGCTAATGAGTAATGAGAGAAGTATGTTATGTAGCTACTTTATATTTCAGTAATAAAAACTTTAAACTTTCTTGAATGCTGTTAGACAAAAACAACATTATTTAAACAGGATTTATAAACTGATTTTCCGAGTTTCACTGCGAATAAATAATATAATAAGCACATTTGCGTAAAGTAGCCATTTTAAGTTCTAACAATAAATTGCTTTAACCGTACTCCAACTCCGTTTAAACGTATTATATTTCAAACAAATAAATGTTTTGTATGGTTTAGGATACATTAGATGTTCTATTGAAGTTATAAACGCTTTTAATGGAATTTCAGTTAACTTGAACAATTTGTTTTAAAGCAATTAAAAGTGGAATGACGTAGCAGCTAATAGATTTAAGAATGTGTTATATTAGTATAATTAAATAAGTAATACGTGTTAGTATACTTTTGACAAAGTTATTTAAGACTATTTGATAAGGTGCTTAATTAAGTTACATAAATAGAAACATCTTTCTTTACCAGGATAATTACTTAGTAGATATCAATTATTCGCTACTTATAATGTGTTGTTTAAACTATACCTAAATAAAAAGCGTGTTAAAAACTAGCTTTTTCGGAAAATTTATCAACATTAAATTATTTGTTAAACCAATTTAAACGTAATTAATTAAAGCCAACGGTTTTATTCAATCAATACGAATTGTAAAACATTGATGAGTCGGAACAATCAAACTTCTCAAAACTGATTTGGAATCCGTAGATTAGGGTCGATAGGTGGTTATCAATTACGTCTACTGAAGCAGTACAAACAGGAGACGAGTCGACGTAAACACGTAATTAATCAATTTGTTCTACTGTAATATACATTTTTATTATTTTCTGATTAATAATGCGGTAATTTCTCAATTTCTCAAAGATTAGCTTGAGAGATACATTTTTATTTTATTCTTATTATTTTGAGAAATGATTTCTAAATGATAGCGTCAGAGGTTTAACGTAAAAAAAGGTGTTCATCCAAATGAAAATGTGAAAACAATACACACCTAACTTTGACGTGCTTATAAGAAATAAATAAGATTCACTGAAATGTAAAACTAAGCAAAACATATTTATATATCTCAGTAACCTTTAGTTGTCTTTCCTCTTAAAGCTTAAATGTCTCTGAATATTTGTTTTCCATTATATTAAATTAATGTAGCGGCCTAGGATTGATGAAGTTGATTTATTGGAAGTGATTTAGTTGGAAGGGTTGTCTGTTAACGCTCTTCCATCTAAGATAAATAAAAGGGAGTATTGAACGACGATTAGAAGATAATCTAATATCGACATTGAAATAGATTTCCTCATTCATTCATTGTGTAACCACAAATTTGTTTCGTAATTAACGACAACTAATATTGTTTCTTCATTAAGATCAAAATCACGACTCAATTTTGACCATTCAAAATTGACATATATATTTCAGTGTGCAAGCCCTTACAAAAATTAAGATAAAAAATCATCTGTTCGAATATTATTCGAAGGTAAGCGTGTAATATCAAAGTCAAAGAGACCGTTTAGCCTATCAGTAGTCTCAGAGTCACGTCCCCAAGTACGGCAACGCAGTAATTAAGGATATTAATATAGAGGTAGTGAATGCCGCGGCGTAGGTATTCCGATATTGCGTTCAGCCGCGCTCGTTCAAGTGATACGGCATATCCTAAAGTTTTCACCCTAATGCCTTCGAGGATGTCTGTTCACTATTGTGATTCTTTTATCGGCTTTACTGAATACGATTTCCGATGATCGAAGTTTTAAAACGCTGTATTATTTTATTTTATGTACCTATTAAAATACACGAAACATTTTGCTGTAGGGATAAATCAATATTATTTTATTACTACATATCGATAGTCTGCAGCAGTAATTTAAAAATTTCAAATACCGGACTGCAAACAAACGAATGTACGAACATAACGCAATGATATATTACTAAAAACTGATATTAGAGGAACGTATAAAAATATATTTTATGTTTTATTTTATCTTTATCCATTTTGGAAGCATATGGCTCGTAAACAAGAGACAAATGGGGTAGACAGTAAATGTACTAGTGGTAGTAAATTTGTCACGTTACGGATTAGTTAGGATAGGAAACTCTATGAAATGTGGTTACAACAGTCAACAATGCGGGGCTGTCCTTTGGGATTATAGTTTATAGGTAAGTTTGTTAAGTAACTCGAAAATCCTTGTGTTAATAATAGAGCTCATATAAGATTCAAATGTTAACTTATTCAAAATAATGTAATATTTATTATCGTAATTTCTCATTTGTAAATGTATCCACTTTAAAATACAAAAAATAGTAAAAACATGAGTAATATTGAAGATATATTGATTACATAAAAGCTGTTTTGTCGTCTCCGGGGAGGTGTTTGTTTCCGTAATCCCTTCTCCATTTTATTTATTATAGCCAGAGTTTTGCAATTTTATTACAACACGAACTGCTTATTGATGTGATACGTTTATAATGAGAGATATTATGTAGATTGTAGTACAAATATAATACGCCAATTTGTTTATATTTAAGTTATTTTCCCTTGCGAGATAACTATGTAACTAATAAACTATACTTATAGGTACTATTTTATCTATACACTAACATATACGTAATTTACTATGCCTGTATCAAAGTAAACTATGTGCTAGTAAATATATAAGCAATTCAAAGCCTAAACTTCCCATTGCTGCAAAAGTTACCCTAATTACTATAACTCATAAATAAGGTATGCGATGAAAATATATCAAGGGCCATTAAATGCCAGCGTTATAAGCATCATGTCAGTCTAGATTTTAGGTTGAACCTAGGGTTACAACTTGACATGTTTTTGTAGGATAAATTAATATCAAATTAAATTTTTATTACGATATTGGACAAATAAACAGACGAATAACTGATGGTAAATATTACAATTTGCTTTGCTATGGACATCGGGAAGCATGGAAATTTGCATGTGTGCTTCTCCCCTCCCCATGTCTCAAGCATGGCCGTGTATGACATGGTGAGGGGGGAAGGGGGGATGCCGGAGAATACGAAGGGAAGGGAGGGTATTGGGGCATGTAGCTCACAAATCTAACGAATTTGAATTGTGTCAAGGATTTAACTAATAACACTTCAGCCTTATTAACTTGTATTTAAACCTTCCTTGGTAGTACTACTACTACTACACAGCAGCTTCTCCTCCGAATACCGTCGTAAACGTCAAATCATCTACTTCAAACGTACAAAAATAACAACTATTTACTCGTAAATGTGACCATCAAAATGTTGAAACGAATTAAAACATTACGAACTGTCGAACTCGACAGGCTACGGTGATCAGACGAGACCAGCAAGAAAAAGGCATAAGTCTGGAATCCACTACGCCCAGACCACCTCACCGTCGAGCAGCGTCATCTTAACTGCTCGGCGGAAAGAGGACCAAGCTCCCTCCTGAAGGCAGGCCACCCCGAAGGATTACCCACCCTTGTCAGCCATGGACTGAGCACGAAACCCCATGGCCGACCCCACCGCGCCGGGTATTAGCCAACGGGAGAACCCGAAGGTTCTCAGTAACCGTTGTTGCCCAGGGAGCACCACGAGGAGGTTCCCGGCGTTTGCCCCCAACAATAATGTAACCTGTCACTACCACGGTAATAGATTAAAACTTTTTATAGTTAAAAATAAACTAAACGTTGGTACTAATGAGTTGTCCTAAATTCAAAGTAATGTTAGGCCAATATAGATCCATGTTATATGCATGACATTTCATTAGTTATTGTATTTTAATCCAAGATATTTTAAATATTCTTTTAATAGGATTTTCCATACTATTATATATCTATCAACCTAGTTGGCAGCCCTAGTTAAAACTCATCTGGCGCGGCGCAATGTCGCGTCACAGTAAATTAATTATTTCGCGCGTTAATTGCGCTACGAGAGAAGTATATAGAAACAGACGTTATAATTATTTACCTGGAATATTTCTAAAGCCCGGATTATTGTATGGACATGTTATTTCATGCTGAATTCCTCATGGTATGGCAATTAATATCAGTAATAGTTTGTTTGTGTACTAATATTAGTATCTATATAGATAGGCATACCTATATTTGTGTTTGACGTTTACATTATTTGGTTAATCTAGGTTAAGATATCTTTAGGTATAGCTTGTTATTTATATTTGTGGACTTCATCTGATAGAACGTAAAGAAAATCAATAATTCAATCAATCAATCAATCAATCAATCAATCCGTTTTATTTTGAATTTCTTAATTTACTTTTTCATGTGACAGTTCTGATTTAATAAATGTAGGTATATTGTTAATTACTACAAAACATTAGGAATTGATGACAAACATTTAAACATGAATAGTTAATGAAACAGTACAATAAAAAAAATACTAAAACATTTGTATTGTATACTGAAATTAGAGAATATATTAAATACAACGTTCAACATAGAAATACAAAGGTAGAATTAAACTTTTAAGTAGGCTGGAATTATAGCATAAGAACCAACTTTTGCAAATTAATTTTCCCGAGAGTCCCTCGGGAAGATCCAATAAAATTATCGTCTCATTTGGTTCGATTCATTAAGCGAAGAACGCGAGTTTCAAGATAAGTATTGACTAGAATTTTAATTGAAGATTTTCAATAATAAATTACAGTCATTGTGTTTTAAGTGAACAGACGATTCTTGAAGTTTGATCAAAGAGTCTCTCATATTACGGGTACACGAGTTTGCTTTTGTTCTTGAAGTTTGTGGACCGTTTTAAGGTAACTAAAGTCTATAGTATGTACCTACTGGGATATTCAGCTTACTTTATATTAACTATAATATATTGGCGTGCTTAGCATTTTGTTTAAACACATGAATAATAAGCATTTATAATAAATGTCTGTTAAGAAATAAACGGTTTCGTAGCATAAAACAAAGTTATTTGGAGCAAATAATCGACAACATAAAAAGTTACTTATTTTATGATGCGTAAATAAATTAAAAAAATACTAAATAAAAAAATTAATTAAAAAAATATAAAAATAAAAAAATATTAAAATTAATTGTTGATAGTTCAATATACATTTTTTATTTCTGTAGAAGCTCATATCTTGAAAAAGCTTAAAAGTTGCTAAGATATCTTATTCATATTTTTAAAGGAAAATACTCAGATATCTTACATGATAGCGATCGTGAAAAAAATAAGTCCCTCTGTTTTGTGTATAATATAGCTATAACTTTATACTTTAAAAGCGGTTCGTAGACCTAATATATTCATAAGAATTACCATAATAAAATAATAATAACCATAAAGGGCTAAAGAACATTTCTTTGCCATATGAGTAAACAGCCAGACCAATAAAAATGATTCCACTTTGCATTTTGGTGAAGAAAGCTAAGATATTTGTTAAATAAAGTATAAATATGTATAAATAAATATATTTTCTTCGGGGAAGAGCTCGTCTGTAGCTATGTAGCTGCACGTTGTGCATGAAGTGACTCTCTGACTCTCAGGACAGTGCTATCGTTAAATTTTGCAAAGGGTGCGGAAAATCTTTATTTTATAATAATTGGGAGACAAAGTAACATATTGTATAGATATAAAGTATATTAAAAAACTATCAGATCTTCTAGAAGATAGTCATTGGCCAAACGACATTAGACTACTAACATCTGAAAACCAACACCAAGAATCAATGAAAAAGTTTCGAAAGGTTAAATAAAAAAATATTCAATATCAAACTTTTTAAACGCTACGTTAAATAATTCATATATATTTTATAACAGTTAAGTTGAGCTTCGTATAAAATACGTTTTTCAACGATCTAAAGGGCTTTGACTAAAAATCCCTGATGCGTAACCAGATTCCGAAGCATGAAAAAATTTACGGGATAATGATACTGAATTGAATTTTACCGTTTTTATTAGATTTTGTGAGTTTTTATCAAATTACTAAAATTATGGCATGACGATGTTGATTTTGTTATTGTTTTCATAAATTGTAGAGTGGTAGGTGGTAGTGGTAGGGCGTAACTGTAACCGATTGGCTGTAGCTTGTTTATGAGTTGATCTAGCATGATATTGTACTCTGTGACAGTAAATCTGAGTGAAGTAGCTAATATACTTTGATTAAGTAGGTCGAGTAGGAAGTAATGTTGTACGTAATTAACTTCATTCAAATTCCAATTCAAAGAAGATAATTCTTCTTTTTGTTCTTTAATCTTCACCCATATTTAATTTTTATATGAAAAATCCTCATTTTCTCTAATGTCCACAACGTACCTTCTGTCTTTATGTTTTAGATGTAAGTGGGTGACTATGGTTACTAAGATTCCCACAGATTAATCACAAAAGAGGTTATGATTTTGTAAACTTTGTATTGAAAGTTTTGTTAAATCATGAATAAAAACTTAAATAAATTAAGATAAGATAGTGTTGTCGTAAGAAGTTAATATTTTTCAAATATATTTTATCAGAAAAAAATAAATAAATAATAATTTATTCCAAAATAAACAAATATTTTTATTTTAAGTCTAATTTTACTTACTCATATATATTTTTAATGGTTTTGGTTTTATTACACTACGAGTTAATTTCACGGACAAGTATATAATTCAAAATATATTAAATGTTAACATTTAGTTGACTTGTTATTTGTACCTCTTTGTGTGTACTGAGTGTTAGATAATTCAGCTGAACTTTGCATTCATGTTAGAACCAGAATAGTAAATTAAACTTCCATGAACTATGCTTTAAGAAAATCTTTTAATATTCCATTATGTTCATTTGAAGAACATTAAATGATATAACATAAGTTTAATTATTAATTAATTATATATAAACTGCTTTCCTATTTAAAAAAGGAAACTTAGATATTTTTGTTATTTCGTTTAACTCTCCGTTTGAATATTGTTTATTCTAATTAGTTACAGTCATATTGTTCGAAAGTCTTATAAAAAGGTCTTTAGATAACTTGTAAAAGTTAGGGAGATCAATAAGGCGGGCTAAAATTTATTAAGACCAATCATTACAGACTCCGACAACTGCCAAACTGTCGAACTCTGTAGCGATTCTTTTATTAATTGAATGAGGTAACTTGTCGAAAGTAATTAATTGGATTCCGATAAGTAGGTAATTGTGTTGTCTCTTAAATAAAGTTTGCTTTTATTCTTAATGTAATTAATGTAACGTCAGCGTTGATTGACTTTTGATTTTGAGCGAGTTTAAATCAAAGAGATATATATTCGTTTAAGCAAAAATAATATTATTGAAAATTGGAAACCTTTTAATAAATCTGATATCAACCTTTTTAAATAATTTATTTATCCAAGCAGTGCGTATCTCACAGTTGATTTTATCGTTTTTTATTCAAATTGAATTCGAACATTTTTTCATCTATTTTATAACTAGTACAAAAGCAATTTATTTTAGTATCAATGTGTAAAGTGTATTTGTGTATATTTTAGTTGGAAATGATACCGGATATTCTATTATAGAGTATATCCCTTTTAAATTGAGTAATATAAATAATATTTATGATACCGAATAAGAATAGAATTTCTCAATCTAAACTTCGAGATTAAAACGCAGAACATTTGTAGCTTATAATCATTTTGCTCTTGTTCTCTCGCGAAGGTTAGTTCTTCGGAGTTAGTTAATTAACTTAGTTGTAAGTAGGTTTGAAATCCGGCCGCTAATTAAAACTTGCCCAAATTAATATGCGTCACGTAAGCGTGTTGAAACTAAATGTTTTCATAACGAATATCAAATCTATGTTATAACAAAAACCAATATAATTTAATGTATAACTTCCAAGCGATAAAACTAAGTAAAGCAAATTCAAATTTTTACACATGTTGAACATTCTTAAAACTACTGTCCATCGGGAAGCTAGTGCAGAATTGCTTTTCCAATAGCAAGTGGCGAGAAATGAAAGACTTTATTGGTCGTAAATAGAAAATTACAGTGTCGGCCGACTCAGGGTCATTCTCACCGAACGTTCTCTGTTAATATTGAACGAAGTCAGTTTTCCTTATGGTCATTCTAGATTTTATTTACTTTGTATCTTTTGTTGAAATTTGACATACATTATTGAGTACTAAATATTATTAGAGCTATATAACAAATTTATCTGTATATTCCCTTTCTTAATATTTTTTTTGGATATAACCAATCTAAAATGAAATCTATTTTATATAGTAGTTTTTTTTTAATAAAGAAGACGGTTAGTTATAAAATCTTTTTATTATTAAATACTGCACAGTTAAAAAATATCTAAGGTTTTATAATTACTGAAAATATTTAAATTTGACTTTTTTAATAACAATAGCAAGAACCATTACGACACATGCCTCCGATATAGTTCATTCGGTGACAGATTTCATTGCAAGCCACAACGTCGCACCCTTGAAGAGTGGTAGCCTCTTCTATTTCTTCTGAAAAAAAAGAAGTTGTTTCTATCATCACTAATTATAAATACACTAAGTGAGACAGGTAGAGTTTTATAAAATAAAATGTAGTAGCGACATTTGTAAATAAATTTTGGTGGAATTATGATTATGATAATATTATATATATAATATAAAAAAGGACTTTTATACATAAGTTATTCATACGTACTCTTTTTGTAACAGATGCATCGATCTTGGTAGCAATATCCTGAGACCAAACCGAGCTTCTGACAGTAGTTCTCACAGGCAACATTATTGCATTCGTTTACTTTATCATTTTCATTGACAGAAAGATCATTAACGTTCATCAAGTCTTCGTCTGCAACAATAACAAAATTAAATACGCAATTTACTTGCAGTATAACAACGCAAAAATACGTTCTAAAATATGGACTATGCCACGCAAGTTATTATGTAAAAAATAGGTAATCATTCTAAATGAAATAGTTATTCTAGAATTGTAATAAAATATTTATGAACGTACTATTATATAACCGGAAGTTGTCACACTTGCAGTTATCTCCAACACACACCCCGCCCGGGAAGCCAAGACGACGACAGAGCTGATCGCAGGCTCTCCAGTTACAATTGCCTACTTCTTTGACATTCTCGAGAACTAATGCTGTTAAGAAAATAAAGAAATATATATAGACTTTCATAGCTATTGATTGGCTCCCATGTATGAAAGATTATATTTATAACTATTTTTAAAACTGTTATTCTAATAAGTTCATGTAAACTGTTAAGACTTTATTAGAAGTTAGGTTGTTTTACAAATATTTTATGATAGGAAATATTTAACTGAAATATATAGATCTAGATCTCCATAGATTTTTGATGGGATATTAAGCAAGTACCGCTTTAGTAGGGTGCTTCATCCTAAACTGGACTTAAGTCAGCACTCACCAGGTTCCTTAAAGTTGTCACACTTGCAGCGTCCATTAACACAAGCACCGCCGGGGAACTTCAGTCTACGACACAGCTGGTCACAGGCCTGGTTGTTGCAGCTGCGAGCTTGTTGGAAGCTCCTTTCCAAGTGCAGTGTCTCTTCAACATCTAAAATATTATCGAACATATTAAAAGTATTCTTATGAATTTGGGAGTCGATATGTACATAAATTGATATTATACGGCATAAAATATATTCCGCATATTTTAAACTATATTAAAGTTAATTTAAAATTTATAGTAATACAAATGTTACCATCAAAGTCTTTCTTTGTGTTACATTTGCAGCGTCCACTAACACATATACCGCCGGGAAAGTTCATCAAGCGGCACAGCATGTCACAAGCCTGGTTGGTGCAACCTTGGACTCCTTTGAGGTCCTCTTCGACCGCTGTAACGTCTCTACCATCTGAAACAGTAATTAATTTCTGATAATCAGACATGAACGTAAGAGTAAAATTGACTTAAAAAATATATATCTTTGTTTCATATAATAATTAAGCGTTATTAAAGTCATAATAACACATAGTTCTGTAATTTTCCTATAATATTAAATTATGCCATATAAATAGCGTCCTATAAAAATCTTCTAGAACTCACTGATATATACAGAGTTTGAATCATCAAAACTTGTCATTAAATCCCAAATAGTTACAACGCTGTTTAATTTATAGATGGGTAGGTATATTAAATTAATTCGCATTCTTCCAACCATATTTGTGTCGCATTCTTGTCTAAAAGCATTTAGTACAGCGAGTATGACGACTAAAAATATTTAAAATGAATAGCTTATAACTTATCTCCTATTTCACTATTTTCCGTCCTAATTGTTATCAAAAATATTTATTTTCTTACAGTGCACAATATGACTAAGACCAGAAATGAATTCATAAACAAAATAACTTACTCATTATGTGTAATCCAATTACCTCTCTAAAAGCTTCAAAGAGTTAAATAAGTTAAATTTTAAATGGTCGATATTACTTTAGTTTTAATAGAACGCTTTTTTTTTATTATAAATAGAACATAACTGAAATAATATAATATATTATATTATTATACTCAATGCTATACAAGGAGAAATGCGCAATGTGTAATATACTATCATTATTGGGTAACAAGACAATGTTGGTGTAAAATATTTTCGAATTAACCAACATGATAGATTAAAACTCACCATCATCATATATATTAACTGTAATGGCAGCGCTCACAACACTCAAAACCGCCACCAATAATATTGTCTTTAAGAGGAACATCGTTACGTCTAACCAATGTCAAATATACTAAATTTGATCCAGTGGTCAAGTGGCTTTATATAAACTGTCGGGATTTTACCGGGAAGCTAGAACTCGATATTTGTATACAATGCCTTGTATGTATATTGTATACGGACTGTGGACTTATTATGTGTTCTGAAAATTGATAAGGCTAATATGTTTATTCATGATAAGGTTCGTGTTAAAATAAAGTTTAGTGCGATGTCTGACCGTAGCCTTTAGTAATAGTAAAAAAGCTTACCTTAAATAGTGGTCTACCAAAATCTTTAGTCATCTTAGCGCAGTATATAGGAGCCAGAGATGAAATAGTGTTTAAAACATTTGACATGATTGTTTCGAACGAATAATAAATCCTAATCATATAAGTAGCTAATTTTCTGTTTAAAATAAGTCGTAAATTGATTTGAATCGGTTTTTCAATTGTCAAGTGCATCGTGCAAACGTCTGACGCATAGCGACGCAATGGGGCTCGGGTTCGATCCCCGACAGGGACAGGCCTGTATCTGATAAACATATATGTCTGTATTTCTGGGTTAGGTCGTTTATTAAATATATTATCAGAATTTATAATGTTTATTTCTAGGTATTTGTATCATTGTCTAACACCCTTAACACAAGCAAATAATTTGCTTACTTCGGGGTTAAATCAATGTGTGTCACTTGTCCTGTATTATTATTCGTATTATTATTATTATTCTATTGAATATTGAATGATTCACTTTATATTTACAGTTACAAAACCTGATTATTCTAGATCGATAATTTGAAATGTAGATCAACTAATACGCCTATTGACACATAATACACTGATATAGACAATCCAACAAACAAATTTAACCCTTTTCGATGTTCGTTATCATATCGATAAATAATAATAATAAATAAAAATTAGTTGGTAAATGTGTAAACTAGACTAACTATTAGCACGTATACAGGGTTATTTGTAATTAGTTGAGCACCTCTTGCAGGCAGCCTCTTTACATCAATCTCAACAACATTTGTTCTATGACTTTTTAAAATTAATAATTTTTAAAATTTTAATTTTCCCATATAAATATTTGAACTGAACTGAACTGAACTGGGATTAACTCTGAGCGTCGGTAAGGCGCCCAAGCGTTGACCTTTTAAGCACTGCTTACAAAATACAGAGTAATAAGTAGGGAGGCTGCCTGCAAGGGCTGGTCAACTAATTAAAAATAACCCTGTATATTACTAACGGTTGTCCGACTCCGTCCACGTGTTTATTGACAATTAATGTTTTTATCTTTCTACATTTTTTTAGTGTTCAAAAAAAAGTTTTTCTTAAAAAGTTCTTATTAAAAATAAGTTTTTTTTTTAATATAAAGTTCCTATGTTACCTTTAATACCGCTAAAAGTATGTGTACAAAGTTTCATAATGAACGGTTGAGTAGTTTTGGCACGAAACAGTAACAAAAAAATCTTATATTCGCATTTATAGTATTAGTAGGATATTACACATAAAATATGTAAGTTTTGTCTGTTACTCTACATACTTTCGTAAAATTTTGTGTTCAATTATCATTTTATTATTTACTCATCCCAATTATTTTTTAACTTATTTGTTTGCCTGTCTGTATACCCGAAAAAACCTTCTTGATGCAAATATTGTAAGAACAGGCGTAAATGATTGGATGGTTTTGGTGCATATAACATTGGTAAACCTAATATTAGTCATATAAAATCATAATTCTTGTATTTTTTGTATTATTTAATATTTATTTGTATAAAAGTAAAGTCAGTGGTGACCAGAGTACCTCATAATTATTATAAAGGACGGCCAGAGCCACCAACAAAAACTAGTCATACGTGTATTGTTTTTTCGTAATTACATGCATATAATACATATAATTAACGCTCAAAGTCCTTAAGATCGGACCCACGATCAATTCAAGAGAAGTATCTTATTTCAGATTCAAGCTTATAAACTGTTTCCGTACTAAAATACGTTTAGTATAAAATGTTTAGAGTGCTACACGTTTTTGAGAGTACAAACAAACAAAACTACAAATTTACTGTCGCATATATAACATATGCTTGGATATGTGTTAGACGTTGCTCATATCAGTGAATTAAAAGAAATAACGGAGATATAAACATCTTTAAAAAAATATACAGATTTAATTGAATTAAATTATAAATATTTAAATACTTTACATATAAACAAAAGCTTGGATATGTGTTAGACGTTGCTTACGTCATTGAATGAAAACAAATGAGGATATAAACATCTTAAAAAATCTATACAGATTAAAATAAATTAAATTACAAATATTTAAATATGATTTAAACAAATGGCCTCTGGCTATGACTATATTGTGTTAAAGGGGCTTATTTAAAAGGAAATCCCTCTCAATATATTATCTGTGTAAGAGACCTTGACTACACCCACATGTATATGAGTCAACTATTAGCATATTATGAAATTAACAGCTATTATAAAATAAAATTGCTAATATGTATTTGTATTATTTACGTTACGTTGCATTGATAACTGACTGGTTTCTTGAAATTCTTTCCGTATCGTTCAGTTAAGTGTCAATATTAAGTAAATGTGCTCGTGATAACAAAACTAACCTCGTGCAAAATAAAATGAAGTTATATTTAAACATACTTATCTTGTTATTCATTATGAGCGCTGGATTCCAAGGTATATCTTACTATTGTTCATTTATAACATATATTCGCTCTTCATTTTCATTCTCATAAAATGTTATACTATTAATATATGGTCATTTTAAATCCATATAATTGTTGTCGATTACTGCTATTATCCCATCTTTTGTAAGGATTGTTAATATTTTTCGTACTTACCTATTATAATTACTCAAAGTAATTTATAACTTACCGAATACACTCTGTTGCTAGCTGCTTCGTGACGAAAATAGAAACCTGGCACCCAAATTTCATTATTTTATGGTAATTTTGGGCGAAAAGTGTGCTGAAAACAAAAAGTAATTCTTTTCACAAATAATTTATTTTGTTTCTAATATACTTTAAAAGTGACAAACAAATTTAGTTAGCTATGCAGGCGCGTCATGAATATTGAAAATTATTAACACCAATACATACACAGTGAACTAAAATAATTTATCCCTTTTACAATAAGCAAAATAAGGGATCCAGAACATCTCAACCAATAAATTGAGATCTGTTTAGTGCATGGTCGTAAGTAGAATTAATGGTTATCAAGAAGGTCTAGGCAAAAATTATGAGTTGTAGATTTTCTTAAGGAATTCTGATATCATAAGGAAAATAATAATGAAATCGTATGTAATATCAAATAGCTAAATTGCTTGATGCTTGGCTTTGATGCGGTATTTTAATTATCCCATAACCAGTCTAGTTAGACCCTTCTCATATACTGAGGTTGACTATAATGATCTGGTGAACCTACGAGTATATTATCTTCAATCTATTTCAGCGGTTTTGATTAAACTATGTAGTCAAAATTTCCATTACCTTGTAAGATTGAACCGTCTACTTTACCAACGAAATAAATTAATATATTGTTAATTAATACTAAAATTACCATGACTTTACATAAATATATATTATTGATTATTTTATAGACTACTACAACCTATATCATTTGTTATTTGATGGGTTTTTACGATAATTATCTAACATTGAATAAAAAATAATAATAAAAGTCATATAACATTACGATAATGCGTGGGGAGATAAGAATAAAGATAATGTAGCGGCCACATAACTGCTTTACGAATAAAACTACAAACGTTTTCAATTAAATTCATTCTCTAAATGAATAGAAGTAGTTAATTTGTTGTCTTATATATGATTTTCTGTTTACGGAATGCTAGGTGAGAAAGAAACACGAAAACGTAATAACAATTAATCACTGGATGCCAATTGTCCAAATTATGAGATCTCTATGGAGCATACAACTGTAACTGAAACACACATTACCTTGCTAAAATGCTTATCTGTCAATAATTGCCGCCAAATGTCACGAAGTCATGTCACATTCTTAATGCTTACAAACAAGAAATGATTATTTCTCTAAAATCATTGTTTATTTTCCAAACTTAAATTGAATTATAAAACATTATTTCAGTTACATTTATATATTTTTTGATCACCCACAAGAAATATATCAATTAATTTATTTATATACTTACTATTTACGTTTGACAACAAATTATTGCTTCTACAAAGTACAATACATACAAAATCCAATACATACATGCTTTACTTCATAAAAAAAAATATAAATTTTTAATTTAATCTAAATATAATGTAAAATAAATAAATGTTTTATTTTATAATTATTAAAACTAATTATTAACTAAAACATTCATGTGGTTTTTAGCGTCAGACTCAGCGAAAGCATTAAGGAACCCATGTCGCCTGGACTGCATGGAGTATTGTCAAATGAGAGGGAGAGTTGGAGGAGCATGCAGCCGTGGGGGAGTTTGTCTATGCCATCGGTCATTTTTAGAAACATATCAGTAAAAAAGAAAAAATATTAAAATGAAGGTACCTAAATAAAGCTTACCTTCTACGTATTTAATTGGATTGAAGCGTCGGATGTTCTCGTCGTTGTTAAGAAAATAATAAAATGTAAAATAGAGTTATTTCTTTCAACTATGTGTATAAAGTTCCACTCGTGAGGCTCTTAAAATAAGTATATGTATATTAAAGCTAGATACTTATGGTTACCGCTCATCTTAAAGAAAAATAAGTTCGTATTTTATGATTACTCTTATTGTATTTTCTAAAGTACTCGTATGAGTAAGTATCGTTGGTTAGTGTGTACTTGTTAAAAGAAAGCTGTTTTTGCTTTAACTTCTGATCCTGTTTTATTAGAATAAAAGCAAAACCTTTATTTTAAAATAAACTTATTGTTAGAGAACTGCAAGCTATATAAGACAAAACTAAATATATTCATATTTTTTTAAGGTACAAAAACCGCCAAATAGTATATTGACATATCTTTGTTGAATTGGATTGAAAAAGTAAATAATTGTAAGTTTATAATAATAATTATACATTTTATAGAAATGTGTTTTATTTAAAAAGGGTTTTTGAATATGTAACAATGCTTTTAGTATTCTATAAGGATCAAGACTTTATTTAATGTTATCAATCTGAAGATAATGCTTCAAATGGACTATCAAGATATAATATATGGTTTAGTCTATTATAGATTATTTATTGTAGTTAGTATTTATAATAACTTACAAATCTATGTATTAGTGTGTAGTTATTTATATGTATGTTTATTTTTTATCTATGCCACCTACCCATATTAATGTCTGTTACATCAACTTTCAACCCTAAAGTTGCCTGGAAGAAATCGCCGTTAGAGGATAAGGCCGAATATTGTATTCCTTTGTGCTACTTGAATGATTTTTTTTTTATATTTTGTGGTGTACAATAAAGAATATATAATGATGATGATGATAGCAATGACAAGTTTGTTTTGTCGGTCTGTAAAATTGCATTTAAAATATTAATATTAATAATAATATTTACGCTTCCAAACAACATTCTTAGAGTCAATCAAGCGTTAAAAAAATATATAATGTATAAAATTAACATTTGCGTTTGTGTATAATTGTGTACATCGATTTAGTTTTTATTTTTAACACATCAGCAGTTGGTTGATTGACTTAATTTGGATAAGAGCTAATTAAGAATGCTCTTCGGTAAATGTATAGCAAGCGATATGAAGATTGATTACTTGGGAGATACCCTGGAAGGCTATTAATAACGATTCATATAAATTAATTACATACTAAAGGTGTGACCTATGCAGTGTCAACTTGTTTTGGACGCACCCCCGTTTGTGCACTCTTATATCTAATAAACGACCAAAGATTAGAAGAAAATTATTAATGTTCAGGGAAACTTACTTAGTTTTATATTATTATTAGACGTATGTTATTTTCAGTTTTAAATAAACTAAAAGTAGGCTTGCTTTAGGTTATAAAATTTTACAACAGCTACATAACATAAGTAGACACATTTTGTATTTGGGATATAAGGCGGGATTGAAGTAGCATTCCTACAAAAAAAAAAAAACTTATGTTTCCATATGTCATATAATTAATTAAATCTAATATTTATTACCCCTAAATTGTTATGCATAATACAATGGTTGTTTAATTTATGAGTCACAATTTTGAGTTTTATCTATCTCTATAGAGAACAAGAACAAAGTTTATTGCATTCAATACTAGCTTTTGCCCGCAGCTTCACACGCCTTGAATTCGTAGTAAAATAATTCACGTTTTCCTTTTTATATGACTAGTTTTAAGTGATACAATAAAAATTAGGATATCGGCAGACATCTATTTAAAACTGTCACTGTCAAAAATCTATTTAAAGTTTTTAATAAGGATACAATATTAGATACTTTATTTTATTTATACCTCGTTTTTACTTTAACGTTTATTTAAATACTTTTTAAACAGAGCACTTAATAACCATTCTAAACATATATCACACTTATAGATTTTCATTCAACATAATCAAAATATGACCATGGAAACTTGAGGAATTCTGAGCTACACAATCGACGTTATTGTCACCATCAAATTGCAGGTCTGATTTAAAAAAAATAAAAAAAAATAAATGCTAAATAATATGTATTAGACATTCAGTTAGCTATATACAATAACAAAATTTTCAATACTGAACATTCACAAAATCCATTTTAGAGACGGTTTGCACGGTTTATACCATAGTGCGCCGGCCGACCGTACCGCCGCAAACGCGATGTCCCTACTCCTTATATTTTAAATCTGTAATATCTTCGAAAATATTCATTTAAATTACTTGTTGTAAAGGGCTATATTGTTTCATATTAAATGTCAAATATATTTATTAGATATGGATTAATGCTTAAAATCGTAATCGTAAATTAACCGTTATTTCGCTTAAAAGTAAAGGACAAAAATTGGCTATTGTGGGTTATCCCTAAGAGATAAACATATACCATTTCGGACTTTTTTGTAGAACTTTGTAAGCTATACAATACTTAGTACATTATTTTGATCTTTCTCGAAAAGTTCAACCAGCGTTTGCAATGTAAGCGCAAAACAATGTGTTTGTTTACGACTTTGCATTAGAAATCTTGAAATTATCAATGGTTCTCTAATATATTAAGCATGTTATTATATATATAAACCTTCCTCTTGAATCACTCTATCTATTAAAAAAAAAATGTGTGTGTGTATTAGTGTACACATGTAAGAAGTGAAACTTCTTTATGACATATTTTTTTGAAAAATGATTCACTAATTACAACTTTACAGGAATGGCTAATTAAGCTAAATTAGATAAAGTTTAGGCAAAAATAAAGATGACGCGTAACAGAAAAAAGTAACAATTTTTTGACATTGCTATAAAATTTCTCCCATCCGTCGATAAAAAAGTTTCACTGCAAATATGGGGCGTAACGGAAAAATGTGACTTAGAAATAAAGATGGCGCGTAACAGAAAAACATCATAATTTTCATTAATATTAATTAATTAAAACGTAAGAAGTGAATCGACTCTTTCTGACGTATAATATTCTCATAAAAGAAACACATAAGTACCATAAAAACAAACAAATGTACACAATCCACTTTAAAAATAATAACTTTAGGCTTCTTAACATGTTGGATCGTCACTATATTACAAATAAATTTATTCTTCATCATGGTTTGTGCTGTTTCGAGTTGTTGTTCGTTCTAGGTCTAGCAAAACAGACCTTGTAAAGATCAGGACCCAATTTCTCAGCCAAAACTGGTATTTCTTTTCATTCTTACTTCTTCGATTTCAGACAATCAATGTATTTAAAAAATATTATAAATTATATTTCATAATTTCTTCTTCATGTTATAATGTTGAATTTTTTTATTAGTTTCAATAGCAAGTCCATAAAATCGTATTGTCCAGTATGCAATTACAATTCATTATTTAATTATAAAACTCTAATCCGGTAATTTTATTTTTGGTTAATGTAAATTGTGTTTTGTATTCCACATACTTGTCAATTTGATTATTTAGTATTTCCATAGCAACATGGTGTAAAAGAGATGAAGCTATACGAAAAAAGCTGGCGCGTAACGGAAAAATGTCACCCGTAACGAAAAAATGTTACACTAAATTTTATTCCAACCCCGATAAAGAAGTTTCATTTCAAAAACCTCATCAAAATCCGTTGTGTACTTTTAAAGATCTAAGCATACATTCAGAGACCTAAGGACAGACTCGGAAAGCGATTTTGCTTTATACTATGTAATGATTAATAAGGTATGTTAGGATCCAATAATGAACCTGCGGTACGCCTGAAATAAAGTTGAGCGAAGCAGTATTGAAATATTAGATACAACTGCTTTAGGTGGTTTCTTGACAAATGGAATGTACTGTCGAAACAGATTTCTGCTAAAGGAATTGTTACTGGATTAAAAAAAGATTTTTGACAATTTACTTTAAAGATGATGGAGAAAGGTGGTGGATGACAGAGTTTGTGAAGTATTTGAACAAGACAACTTCTTTTAAATTAAGTGGTTTTAATAATTTGTATTAAAGTTCTTGTTTCACCTCTGCAATTTTTATTCCATCAGGGAAGAAAGGAGGACTTATGAAATAAGTAAAGTATAAAAACTCATTGTAGGTACTGCAAGTAAAAATATAAACAAACTGATCTAAAAAAATAATTAATTAATATAACGATAAAAGAAACGAGATTTTCACTATACAGATATTTGATAAATATGTACAAACTTCTAAAATAGACCAATAACTATAATTCTATATTTCCTAATAATAACTATATTTCCTTAATGTTTTTTTTAAATTTGAGAGTTAAATTTATTTTTACCTGTGCTTTGATATCATTTTTTATTTTTGTTGTATATGTTATTTCATATTATTGCCCATATTATTGCTAAATTTGTAATAACTAACAACTTATTGTGCGCAACTGTCTAATTTGATTGTCAGTGTCTTAAGATCTGCATAGGCTGCACCATGACAATACCTATATGCTCAGAACAATAACTTAGTTATTATTCTGAGCCTATATGTTATTCTGCTTGTTTATTTCTATCAGTATCCACATACTTATATTGCTGTTTTTGTTATAAATATCAACAATTGAGCTGAGCGTAAGCGAAGCTCTTAACCGTTTGGGAATCAATTTTTTTAGGCAACATCACAGCAAAACCACTTGACCAATTTGAACCAAAATTGGCACGCATGTCAAGGACGTGACTGGGCTTGTTCTCCAAAAAACAGAATAAAAAACTATTGTTTCTTTCTTCTTTCTTGAAAATCTTTTGGTTTGGTATGGAGATGGACCGACTTTAGTAGCATAGAAAAGGGGAAGGGCGCTCAGCTTAACTTCCGCAGCGCATTGTGGGGGATCCTAGTTTATATTGTTATTGTGAAATTATTATCTTTATCATTATGTTTTGCTAAAGTGAAATTAAAGTATTTTGGAATAACCTATGGCAGAAAGGGGTGTAGATAATATTGCCGGACATCTAACAGGTTTCCACGATAGCAAAGTTTCTGTCTTTTATTATTTGTTTCTGTATTTTATATTCTATAATGTTGTATTGTGTCGCCGTCATCGCTCGCCTGATGAATCTGTCTGTCGCGTCGTTCTCGCTGTCGGTAAAATACACACAGCTCTCGGTATGACGCGACACTGCTACAACCGCGTGGGGAACGCTGTCGTGCAGTTGCATCTTACTCTTCTATATGTTCTGAATTTAAGAAAATTAATAAAGATATTAATTTTAAACTTAGGTCCTCTTTAACACATTTCGTAACTATGACAAAGATACATTTTTATACTTTGTTGTAAATTTATTTAGATAATTATCATCGTTTTGCATAACAGTTTGTTTATACAAAGAATTCATTATCTTTTTTTAAGGTGTATAGTATACACCGTGACCAGTGAAAGCGAGGATCGGTAAATAATAGAAAATGTAAAAAGTATTATTTTTGTTCTTGTGAATTCTTTCACGTACATAAAATAAAAATGAATGTGACATTTTTTTATCAAATGAGTCACTAATATGAAGATGAAATGTAAATTGACTAATAATTAAGCTGTAAATAAGTTGCAAAATAATTCAAGTGGAACTTGTTATATTTAGAGGTCATATGATTCAGTCGTTATCACTGAGATTATTTCCCCACAGTTTATCCCCGCGATGTGTATTTGCAGAAGTTTTCAAAACCACAATTAATATAATATAAAAGCCGATACACGACTTCGTTAAGAACAATATTGAAGATACACTCATTAAGATGGCTGGAATACAGTACTGCTTAGTGCTCTTTGCATTTCTTTTTGCAAAACAGACCGTTGTGTGTGTAGTTGAAATAAATAATGGTAAGTTTGTATATTTTTTTTTTACATTTATGAATTGATTTTATTTATATTATAATTTATAAAATGTCTTAAATTTGTACAATCTTGCTGTCACCAGTAAACATTCTACTTTATAAGAATTCCCCATAGCCACATAACCGTCACAAACTATTAAATCAACCATTCAGTGATAAAATTATTTTTCAGGTACCCCGATTCCCTTAATCAATGAGACAAGCATTTCTTCTTACATGAAAGGAGTAGAACGAGGAATAATAAACATGGAAAAGTATTCATTGGAATCATTTCAAAAGGATGAACAGAATATCTTTCAGGATCTTTACCGGGAATATAGGTCTTTAAATGGCAGCCCACCCGTTAATTACGGGGAATGGCTTATTATGAATAATTTTGGTATTCTCCCCGACACAGAAGAATCATTATTTCAAAGGAAAATAGTTAAAAGAAGTACGGCTGATAACAAAAGGCAGTTCGTCAATACTGTAAGGAAAGGAGATATATTAATTACTTCAGGTGGTAATGGCGGTCTGGTTGGACACGCTGCTATAATGACGACAGACTACTGGGTGCTTGAGATGCCAGGTGGGTCAGGGTGGCAGAATGGAATAAGCAGTAACAATCGTCAAATTAACAAGCATGCTTGGTTTGATGAACACGCATCTGACTGGACGACGGTATACAGGTGTCCAGATAGCGGCGCAGCTCGTGACGCAGCAGTTTGGGCCGACCACACCTACTACAACCCAAGTGGAGGTGAAGAAAAAGTAAAACACATAACATATAGACTAACTACAGATGTACGGTCTACGAATCCAAGCTATAGTTCCAAGCTCGTGATACAAGCATATTACTATGGAACAGGCAATAAGAAAGTTATAAGAGATTTGTCTTATGCTGGCGGTCGGGTCATTGAACCTTCTACTATACCACTTTACTTTTTGAGTCCATATACTTTAATGAATATGGGAAAATACTAGTGATAACAAGCTATACATTGATGATTATTCCGTGTAAAGTAGAAATGTTATTAGATACTGCGTTTTAATATTACGTCAAGGAATAATGAAAAATAAAATAGTGCTATAACTAGTTTATGGGTTGGTTGATATTTAACAAGAAAAGAGATAGCGTATTTAAAAATAAACTTTAAAAATTCATTCGTTATTTCTTTTTTTGTCGAACACGACAAGCTTCAGAGCCAATGTGAGTGACGTCAATATCGGTATAATCAATGAAAAAATATCCTTTGATATTCTAATGAGAACCAAAAAATATATAGCGTGCCTATTAACTCCAGTTAGTACATTTGTGGTGTTTATAAATTGATGTAGAATACTTTTAAATAATATGTATGGTGTCTTCTATCTTATATATTATGTATTTGATTTTGCTTATATTGAAGTGTTTTATAAAATTCTTGAAAATAATGGTATTGTAGATATGTTTTAAAAATAAATATTATTTATTATAAACCACTACATATTTATCTACTTGCCCTTATCCCAATTAGCCCTCATCCCATTATACATGTGCTAGACATAGTGTTAAAGTTTTAACACTATGTCTAGCACATTTTAGGAGATTTGGCAATAGTTTTTAAGAGCCTTATTATAATATTATGAAGTACATTTTCATAAAAGTATTCATGATCTACTGATAAAAAATGTCTATACTTTGATCGATACATTAAAAATCTTATTTTGTAGGGGTAATATTATTTTGAGAGGTTTAGATTACGATGTTTGGGGTTGCAATAGGATCTATTTATAAAGACGGATAGATTATTTAAATGATAAGAAGACCAGAACATCAGGTTTGACGAAGGATCGGTGTTGTTCCTACATCTTAAATGATCAACCATTAAAGATGTAGGAACAGTAGAAACTGAATTTCGGAATTCCATTTTCAAGAATTTTCGATCTAAGAAAAGAATATTTGTTTAAAACCAATATTTGAATGTTTGTTTTATAAGAAAGGATCTTCCTCGTAATTAGTTTTATAATTTGATTGTTAAATAGCACAAAGTGTAATTTTGCTTTTCTTAGGATCACTAATATAATTAACATCGAATAAAAAGAAAATATCGTAAATTGCTAAGAATATAGTCAAATGTCTTAAAAAAATCGTTAACTTTGGCATAATTATGGTTAAATGCAAATCTTATAGTCTCAATATGAAAAGTATAAACTGACCTTATAAAATCACGAATTTGGTGTTCATGTAAAATATTGGATGTTGTGTCCGTAAGTTAAAATATCAGTCTGATATTTATTGTGACAAGTTAAAAGTTGAAATAAACAGTTTTGTATAATTATTCTGTTATTAAAAATAATTGTGAAATATTATAGTTTTGTTATTTTGTGTTAGTTATATAAAAGTTTTTTCAATGAATGTTACTAATTTAATACGAAGCAAAACTTTTCCCGGACTAAGAAGCCTGCAATGTTTGGATATTCCAGGGCATTTTCTTCGTTTATTTGGTGTGCCGGTCTAAAAGGAACACACAAGAATCAATAGGCAAGTAAAGCAATTGTTGG
This sequence comes from Napeogenes inachia, assembly GCA_959347355.1. Lineage (NCBI taxonomy): Eukaryota > Metazoa > Arthropoda > Insecta > Lepidoptera > Nymphalidae > Napeogenes > Napeogenes inachia. The sequence goes on from OY365797.1 coordinate 20,074,280, forward strand.
AGTTTTTATGCGTGTGTTGTCTTCTACTGGCGACTCCCAGGTAACCCAACCTCCAATCTTGCATGGGGCAAAGGGCATATAAATATAAAGCAAATATAAAGCAACTCGCAACATCAAAATAGGGTTCTCGTATTCTGACGTTGCTAGTTGCTTTTATTTGCTTTATATTTATCATCTCATTATATTCTCATCTCATTTAGAGAGAATATATATAAGAATCCAGGTTTGATTTTGAATAATTACGAGTGAGAAGGATTCTCATCTTTTATCATATATATGTATTAAAGAAATGTGTAATCTGAAATAATAATTTTGCCAAGTTACTTATTACAACATAAAAGAAAATGTTAATTTGGAACTCTATTTTTTTTGTATTTTTTAAACAAAATCAATGTTTTGATACAAAAATTCTCCACATTTTAATTCTTGTTATTATATGGAGCGATGTAGGTACTTGTACTTGTATCGTTATCATCACTTTGTGCATCCAATGATAGTGCAATAACCTTCACTGCGATATCTCGTTACTTACAACATATGTTATCGAATTACTTATAACCGTGGGAATAAATGAGTACATTATATGGCCAATTAACTTCAGAAATATAGACACTGACAAGTGCATATAAATTTATATAAATATAGAATGAAAAATAAACGAGTGTTACGGTAGCTCAGTTGGTAGAGCGACGGGACAGTTTCCCAGTAGTCGCGGGTTCGAGTCCCTGCCCGTATCGGTTTATTTTTCATTCTATATTTATATAAATTTAAAAAAGCTTAACATACATGTTTAAAGATATTTTCAAACAAGTGCATATAACTATCATTTAAATAGACAATCAGATTATATTTAAAAACTTTCGATTATTTCGAATTCTATCTAAGAAATTAAACAATTAAGCTGTTTCTTAAATGCTTCGTATAGTTTATAGGTCATTTGGTACCTACATAAATATTATCAGAATAAATTTGCTAGTGCTAGGTAAATGTGAATTTATGTTGCTATCACTACAAAAATATTTCAATGACTTCTCGAAATATTTTAGGTATTTTTTCTACCTGTTGGTTTATATTTTTCTCTTATATTGATAAAATCTATAGTTACTTTATGATAAGTGTTCTATTAACTTTCCCTATCAACACCGATTTTACTGATATTGGATGACTTTGTATACATCAGTTAATATGTCTGTAATTATTGGCATTCCAAAATAAACTTATAGGTATGTCACTTATAACTTATAAAGAAATTAATAAATTATATACATGTATATTAAGAGATGTTTCCGTTAAAATATGTGTTTAAACGGAAACATTTCTTTATATAGTGTAACACTAAGTCGGTTCAGAGAATTAATGTAGGAATGTGTGAAATCACAGACTAAGCTGACGATCCCAGCACTTAAACTCAGTGGAGAAAATATTAATCATATATAATTATGCCAAAAAATATTAACATCCAGTATTGGATACCTGTGTGTATTTTAATAATCTAACTTAAAATTTATGTTCTTTTAGCATTTTATTTCAAGTTTATAGATATAACAATTTGTACCCATAAAATCCCTAAAACATTTACAAAGTGTTAACCAGAGCCAGGGACAAGTATGTACGTGACCAATTTCTGAATATTCTCATCCTTTGTAATTGTAACTCTAAGAATAACCACTGGCATGGTTGTTACAAACGATCCACGTACACATGTAACAGAAGTGTATTGATATTTTATAAATTACTAGTGTTCTTCATAATAAATTACAAAATATTTTTATAATTGAAGGAAGTAAGTTAGCACATATAACATAAAATAAAGATAACACTTGCAACTGAACATACGAAGACGATCTTAAATTATGTTATCATATAATGATTAATGATGTGTATAATATATTAGACTATACATTGTATATATTATTAATCACATTAGTAATTAATCAAAGAAATTGAGTACAAAAGAGCTATAATTTTATTATTTCAATTATTGTAATTGTTTAACAAAATCTATTTACTTGTTTGTTTGATAAAAGAAGCGGTAAACAGTTTTCCGCTTTTATTTATTGTTATGAGTTATCTTTCCAAACTATTTGTAATATGTATGGCTTTATTTCATTTAAGTGTATTGATAGATATGTTATAATGATATTTAATGTATGAATACAACTTGCTTAACTAGATCGTTGTGGTATAATTTAGTACTACAGTTGTAATATAGAAACAATTATGGTTTTATAAAGCAAATATTTAAACGGCAAATATAAATATTTGTTTATTAAAAACAGTGGTTAAATATTATATATAATGATATTGTCTATCAGTTCTACGGGAGTTCATCATGTTATCATCGGCATTCTACTCTTTGTAGATATAACGTTCCGGGCCCAAATGTAATGTAAGATGGAACATTTTGTAATTAGCTTTTTGGTAATAATAAAAAAAGTTTGTGTCTTATACCCGATACTTTATCACTCTGTAAGTTGAATTTCATTTTAGTTACATTTTGTAACGTTTTCGGCTTTCATTTGCCTGTTCTCTGGATATAACGGTTCTTGCTGACAAATATTCCCAGGCTCTGACATTTAAAACGATATAATTTACTAGAGGTCACCGGCGACTTCGTCCGCGCGGTTTTTATTGTTGCCGCCGAGATTCATACAAAATTGCAAAATCCATCTATCTATCTATCTATTTAAAACCCTTAAGGGTGGAATTTAAAAATCCTTTCCTAGTACACCACTACGTACAAAGATGTAATGTCATGTATTAGTCACAGCGAGATGACATATACCCTATAACCTTCCTCAATAAACGGACTATTCCATTCATCCATTCTATAGTAGTTCCAGAGATTAGTGCGTTCAAACAAACAAACTCTTCAGCTTTATAATATTAGTATAGATATCTAAAAGTAGGGTGACCTGATTAAAAAACTGAGGGTTACTTGTTTCTAATGATATAATGAACTATTCATTGACCTATTATTTTTATCTAGAAAAAAATAAACAATTGGATTAACATTTAAAATCTTATGAAAAGATAATTTTCCTTTTCTATGATTATAATGAACAAAAATCCAGTTTACATTTTAACTTGTTTACCTCATTAGAGGTATATTCCAATGTTATGTTATTTACAAGTGTATAGTTTTAATTAATCATCGTTTTCAAACGCAGTCCATTCACTATTTGTAATATACACTATAAATAAATCTTCTAGTTGATCATATAGGCGAAACAATAACAAATGGTCCGTAAATATGTTCCGTGATTTATGTACTTATAATTACATTGGCGGTTATGAAAGTTGCGGTGCAAATCGTGCATCGGATGTATTTTAATAATATTATTAAAATACACGGAAAAATAATGTTCAAGAGTGAGTGTGACGCTACAACAATTGATCACGTGATGTCTCTACTGATTGTGACCTCTATGTACATTAAACACAATAAATTGTACTTGACAAGTAAAATATATGTATTTCTAGGTGTCTTATTCTCTAATCTACAAACGAGTCCACTGTTGCATCTAAACTGGCCACTGGCTGATAAACGGTCAACTAAAGCTCAGTAATATTACTGGTAGTAAATACGTAGCAATATGTTGCGTGTTTCTTAACTTTAGAACATCTTGCGGCATATATTCTAGCAAAAACATTGCCTAGCAATTGTGTCCTTAAAAATATTGTAACTTGTATACGGGACTGTATTCTGTAATGTAGTATTAATTGTAATGTGTAACTTAGTATATAAAAAAATGAACTGAATTGAACATATCTGAATATATATCGTTAGTAAATGTTTGTGTAACTTCACGCCGATGAAGTTCACCTTCAATTGCTACTGGTATTTTCATCTTCATTATTAGGCCGAATTTAGAAAGTTATGTATAGTAACAATAATTCAATAGTTTGTACACAAAACTATTAACACATCTTTATCTACTAACAAGCTATAGAGAACAAAGAGACCTCTATATTGATCAATTCTCCTACAAAAATTTGGCGCGTCCAGCAAAATCTTTTCTTACATTGCCTTTCCACACAATACTTCGAAATGATGCAATAAAATATCAGTACTGGTCTATTTATAGTAAATATTGTCAGGAAACTGGAAATATTACTTTATTTTTCTGAAAGCTAAAATATAAATAAAGGGAAAGAGAAAATATTGTTCTTGTTCACACAGATTGAAATGCTTTAATATGCTAAAGTGCATTTTAACCTAATTAATTTATATTGGTTATACACTATAAGCACTTCACAATTAAATTTAATTTTCTACCTAAAATGTTTTTTTTTTACTTCTATAAAATTGTCGTAAAAATCGGTATCATCGTATTAAAATAGATTATACTCTTAGTGGGGAAGCTAAATTAAATACCGAATTCCTCAAGGAAGTATATTAGTTTCAACGTTATTTCTCATATATGTGCTTACTGTCCCTAACCAAATGCTCTATATTTATCTATGCTTGCAATACGATTTTGAATGTCAAAATAATACTAAATATTATTTAGTTTATTTTCAGATGCATCTATGATGTGTCTCTGTAGCATTGATTGACGAGCAAAGGTTTACAGGAGATCTACAGAGAGATATTCCCAATGTTACGTTCTGTGGCGTGTGGCCTACAGTGGTGGTGTGTATGTTCTGAGTTCTGGGACATTTCACTAGAAATGAGGACTCAGCTTGTTTTCATCGCTAGGGCCAATATTATGCGACAATAAAGTGGTGGTGTGTATGTTCTGAGTTCTGGGACATTTCACTAGAAATGAGGACTCAGCTTGTTTTCATCGCTAGGGCCAATATTATGCGACAATCAAGAGGATTAACATCACAAGATCATTAAAATAGAGGAAGTTCTCTAGGACTATGTTGTAACATTGGTTTGGGGAAAACCCCATACGACTGCCATAGTCCGCTAGTAGCCCGGATCTAAATCTGATTGAGCATTTGTGATGATTTAAAAATAAAAATAAGAGGCCAAAATATTATCCTAGCCAGTCGGCTAGGATAATATTTTGTTCCTATTATATATATTGTTATATTAGGCCTGATAGTTATCAGGAGGTACAAAATACGCTCACCTGACAGGAATAGAATGCCATGCCACAATACTTCTTCAAACACCTGATAGAGTCTATGAAAAACCGTTGTCGTAAAGCTGTTATTCGAGCCAGAGAGGTTAATACTTCTTATTAATAAATGTTCTTTTCAGTAAACTTTATGTTTTTTTTAAAATTAATTTCTAACTTCCGAATCGTAAGCGAAAATATCTTAATTAAGATGAATTTGTTGTTGTATTTTTTTTTACAGACGAATAAAAACGGCACATACGCATATGGAATTTCATTGCACCCGAGTGTACATATTCTGATAGCAAGTTACTAATAACACGTCGAAAGAAGTTCGACCACAAACAATTCCTTTTCACTGGCCTTAAGCTATACAACCAAAGCAATAAAATCCTTTGTTTTATGCTTAAAACTGCTACGTATGCCAAAGAAAGGTTAATATGCTATTTATTGACATTACATTTCGATGAAACAGATAAATTCTTATGCAAAATACATACACTCGCAAAATGCTCTCGTTCACACACCCACGCTCCTCTGAGTATCCGTATAATGAAATCGCACACGTAAACATATATGTTTATTTATATGTTTATATATATTATAAATTAAAAAAATATTTTTATAATAGTAACTACATAAATAAAATTAAAAATTACTGTGCAGCAAACACAGTAACGTTTACGTTTATTTAGTAATATAAGTAAAACCCTAATATTTGTAATTAATTTTTAATACTTTTATAAAATTTTTCAATTAGGTGATAATGATTAAATTGGTATTTGTGGCCTAACTAAATGCCTTAGTATTTAGTGAGCGCAGATCATAATATAAGAATTATATAAATATAGAGAATAATTATATCAACTATATGCGGAAAAGAAATTCAATCTCAAGAAAGAAAGCACTCGTGAGACTCTCAGAATATGTCCTAAGAATGAAAGCTATGAAGTGCATACTTATTATTAGCGCTATCTTAAAGAAAAATAACTTACATTATAATAATGATTATTATAGTATTTTCTATAGTAGTAGTATCGTTGTCACTAGAATGTGTGTTCTTGTTCCAAGAAAGTTCTTTTGTTTATTTCTATTCATGTATTATGGTGGTTGAATGTTAGCAAAACCGGTATTTTAATGTACACTTATTGTAAGGGAACTTCAAACAACATATATAATACTAAGCATATTTCATCTTTACAATGAATATTTATTTAGACTCTATCTACTTTGTATATATCATTACAATAATTAATTTCAAAAGGCTATAAATTTTCTTAATTATTCTACTTATATATCTTGATCTTTTACTAAGGTATTATGTAGACATCGACTAGTAGATATTACAATACAGGTACAATAAATCCGAGTGTCTATCGAGTTCTTTGTAATATATTTGCATTGGAACACAAAGCTTACTAAATAGTCGAATAAAATAACAGCAACGATTTATGTATTGAAGAATGTTTTCAAGAAATTCTAGATGCATTTGAGAATAAAATTTTAGTATTATTTAATTCATGAAAGTATAGATACTGAAATTCTCAAACTAAATGTATTCTTATTGATGTATAAAAACCGCAAGAAAGAGTATTTGAGATATCATAGAAATAGTAAATACTGTTGTTACTTTATAATACAAATTATAAATTTTAATTTAAGAAGGGTATTTTAAATATCAAACAACGCTTCAAGTATTTCATAAGGATCAAAATTTTATTGTATGTTGTTAATCTGAAGTGAATGTTTGATATTGTCTGTAAACATATTTGGACAGTGGTATTCAAAATATGAAATATAATTATCGACAATAATATATACAAGTACCTATATTCACCATTATTGAAATCATTCAATAAAATATTCTGCGTAAAAAAATAACACTGTTTCTTTTAGTGTTCGTTAATATGTTCTAATTATAAGGCCATCGCGAGTTATTATAGCTTAAGGTTAACAAACTGTAGCTTCGTAAATATTAAATGCGACTCCAACGTTGTGTGTTTAGATTAATAAGCCGCCGCCGTCAATTTATGAATGAATTTACATAACGCCGATATGATCACCTGCAAACAATTCTGATACGTTTACTCTAGAAGCCATTTTAAGGTTCGATTTGTTTTGAAAATTTGGTTTAGATCTAATTTTATATTCATTGCACGTGATATATACTTTAAAACAACCGAGGATTATTTATTAGAAAAAGGTATCCCTTGTTATATAAATAATGTTCCTTGACTGATATTTCCAACGGGAATTTACCTAGACAAAAATTGAATAGAAGTTGACAATTGTTTGTTTGGATTGGATATCAGTACTTATACCATTTTTAAATGGCAAAGCATGTATTGAATCAGTTTGAGTAATCTAAATTTGCTAAGGATCAAGACTTTATTTAATGTTATCAGTTAGAAGTAAATGTTTGAAATAGTTCTTAAAAAATACTTGACAATGATAAACTATTGTTTCTGCCTGTAACATTGTAATCAAAATATGATTGTTTATAATATTATGTACAGGAATATTTCGTAATTAAATTATTGTAATCAAGTGATAAATAAAAAATATTTATTTTGATATTAAAAATTGAATTAGGTGGAAACGACAAAAACAATAGAAAAATGAAAAAGTCCTGTTTCTTTCTTAATCCTATCTAGATTCTCTAAATATGTAGTTTAAACGTACTCTCTACGTTCTAATTGTGTATATCGATTTGGCTTTTGACACAGCTGTAGGTAAATTGTCTTAATCTCGACAAGGACTAATTAAAAATGCTCTTTGTTACATGTATAGCAAGTGATCAGAAGATTGATTACTTGGGAGAAACTCTAGAAGCTATTAATTACATTTCATATACATTAAATTCTGTAGGTGCGACCTAAGGAAGTGTCAACTTGTTTTGGACGCACCTCAGTTTGTGCACTCCTAAATCATAAAAAACCAAATAAACATTATCAAATAAACGACCAAAGATAAGAAGAAAAAGTATTTATGTATATTAAAACAACACGTCTAATTGCATTATCAATCAGAGAAGACCGTTTGCCGTTGAAATAAATATTCAAATATTTTAAATATTTCAATAAACAACAGTGCTTTTATTATTTTAAAATGATAAGTCTGTATTATAGAAAAAATATTACAATGTTGTTGTAAATGAGCAATGTATTATTTCATATTTATGTTTAAATAAAAAAGTATATTTTTAGTATACACCACATCTAATTCTGCTAAATGTATGTTATTATTAAGCTATCTCGTATTAATAAAGACTAAATTCGCTAACTGGAACTTTGTAATTATAACAAATTCGTTGAAGCCAACATTATGAGCTTAGTCTAATAACCTATCGTCCTCAATTTAATATATATTTAGATTTACGTAACCCCGATATGATCACCTGCAAACAACGCTGTTTCGTTTACACTAGAAGCCATTTGAGGTAGGTTTTATTCATATTTACAATTCACTTGATATACTGCACACGCCATAAATCTATTTTGTTTTATTGGTACAGGGTAACTTACACTTGTTACAGACGTATACAAATAATTACCTAAGAATGTATATGCAAGTTCAATTGCGTATTTTTTTCACATATAAATTAACTAAAAGTAGGCTTGCTTTAAATTATAAAACTTTAACATCATATATTACGCCTATAGTTGTCCCAATGGCTGGATTTTAATTTTAAAAACTGAATTTAATATACATTGAATGGAATAAGTAGACACATTTTGCATTTGCATATAAGACTGGGATTGAAATAGCATCACTAAAATAAAATATCTATTGTAGTTGTTTTATAAGTTGTCGAATTTCTTAAATAACTATTCATTATTATCCCTTAAATTTATATGCCAAGTATGCGGCAGAAGAAAGTTAAATGTGTGCGTAATTTAATAGTCAGAGTTTTAAGGTTTAATTGGTTCTACAGGGAACAACAAGCAACTTTATTATATTAAATATTAATAATGTAAGATCACTTATATGTCGGCGGATGATCTGCGGTTACAAAAGAAGTTGAGATCACATTCTTCTAAGTGGCTACTAGTGCTGTAAATTTTACATTTAAAGATTATAAATTATAAATGATCCAATAAGGGTACGTCTGAAGGAATGTTGAGCCAAGAAGTTTTAAAACGTTAGATATAATTGCTTAAGTTGGACTTTTGTAGTTAGTATTTATAATAACCTACAAATCAACGTATTAGTGTGTAGTTATTTATATGTATGTTTATTTTTGTATCTATGACACCTACTCATATTAATGTCTGTTACATCAATTGTAAACCCGAAAGAAATCACCGTTAGACGATAAGACTGCCTCTTGTACTTCCTTTGTGCTACTTGTCTGATTTTTTTTTATATTTTGTGGTGTAGAATAAAGAATATATTATGATGATGATGATAGCAATGACAAGTTTGTTTTGTCGGTCTGTAAAATTGCATTTGAAGTATTATTATTAATAATAATATTTACGCTTGAATACAACAAACATTCTCAGAGTCAATCAAGCGTTAAAAAAATATATAATTTATAAAATTAACATTTGCGTTTGTGTATATCTATTTAGTTTTTATTTTTAACACATCAGTAGGTAAATTGACTTAATTTGGACAAGAGGTAATTAAGAATGCTCTTTGGTACATGTATAGCAAGCGATATGAAGATTGATTACTTGGGAGAAACCCTGGAAGACTATTAATAACGATTCATATAAATTACTTAGATACTATAGGTGTTACCTATGCAGTGCCAACTTGTTTTGGACGCACCCCCGTTTGTGCACTCCTATATCAAATAAACGACCAAAGATTAGAAGAAAAACTAGGTACTAATGTACAGGAAAACTTACTTAGTTATTACTTATTATTAGACGTGTACAAAACAATATACCTGAGTATGTATAAATAAGTATAATAGCTTGTTTTTTCAGTTTTAAATAAACTAAAAGTAGGCTTGCTTCAGGTTATAAAATTTTACAACAGCTACATAACATAAGTAGACACATTTTGTATTTGGGATATAAGGCGTGATTGAAGTAGCATTCCTACAAAAAATATTTATGTCTGTATCTGGCATATAATTAATTAAATCTAATATTTATTACCCCTAAATTGTTATGCATAATTCAATGTAAAATGGTTGTTTAATTTACGAGTCACAATTTTGAGTTTTATCTATCTCTATAGAGAACAACAACCAAGTTTATTGCATTCAATACTAGCTTTTGCCCGCGGCTTCGCACGCCTTGAATTCGTAGTAAAATAATTCCCGTTTTCCTTTTTATATGACTAGTTTTAAGCGATACAATCAAAATTAGGATATCGGCAGACATCTATTTAAAACTGTCACTGTCAAAAATCTATTTAAAGTTTTTAATAAGGATACAATATTAGATACTTTATTTTATTTATACCTCGTTTTTACTTAAACGTTCATTTAAATACTTTTTAAACAGAGCACTTAATAATCATTCTAAACATATATCACACTTATAGATTTTTATTCAACATAATCAAAATATGACCATGGAAACTTGAGGGATTCTGAGCTACACAATCGACGTTATTGTGACCATCAACTTGTAGGTCTGGTTTTATTAATAAAAAGTATATTTTAATTGCTAAATAATATGTATTAGACATTCAGTTAGCAAACATTAACAAAATTTTCAATACTAAAGATACACAAAATTCATTTGACGATTTGCACGGTCCCATACCCGACTGCGCCGGCCGACCGTACCGCCGCAATCGCGATGTGCCTATATTTTAATCTGTAATATCTTCGAAAATATTCAATTAAATTACTACATGCTGTAAAGGGCTATATTGTTCTATATTAAATGTCAAATATATTTAAGGCACTTAATTAGACATGGATTAATGCTGCATTGCTTAAAATCGCTTCGTAAATAAGCCATTATTTCGCGTTATTACGATAGCCATTTTTATTTTTTACTTATTTAAAAAATAAAAATTGGCTATCGTTTGTTATCCCTAAGAGATAAACATATACCATCGGGGATTTTCTTGTAGAACTTTATAAGGTATACAATACTTAGTACATTATTTTGATCTATCTCATAGCGTTTGCAATATAAGCGTAAAACAATGTGTTTGTTTACAACTTCGCAATAGAAATCTCGAAATTATCAGTAGTTCTCCAATATATTAAGCATGCTATTATACATATACTACACCTTCGTCTTGAATCACTCTATCTATTAAAAAAACTGCATCAAAATCCGTTGCGTAGTTTTAAAGATCTAAGCATACATACAGACATAAGGACAGACGCGAAAAGGGACTTTGCTTTATACTATGTAATGATTAATAAGGTATGTTAGGACCCAATAATGAACCTGCGGTACGCTTGAAATAAAGTGGAGCGAAGCAGTAGTGAAATATAAGATAAAACTGCTTGAGGTGGTTTCTTGACAAGTGGGATGAACTGTCGAAACAGATTTCTATTACAGGAATTGTTACTGGAATAAAAAAAGATTTTTGACAATTCACTTCAAAGGTAAGAGAGAAAGGTGGTGGATGGCAGAGTTTGTGAAGTACTTGAACAAGACAACTTCTTTTAAAATAAGTGGTTTTAATAATTTGTATTCAAGTTCTGGTTTCACCTCTGCAATTTTTATTCCATCAGGGAAGCAAGGAGGATTAATGAAATAAGTAAAGTATAAAAACTCATTGTAGGTACTGCATGCATAAACAAACTGATCTAAAAAAATAATTAATTAATTAATGTAACGATAAAAGAAACGAGATTTTTATAAGGTAAGTTGGAAAAATCGCTTCACTATATATAGATATTTCATAAATATTTACAAACTTCTAAAATAGACCAAGTAACATAAAATAAAAAAGATAACTATATTTCCTTAAAGTTTTTTTAAAATTTGAGAGTTAAAATTATTTTTACCTTAAAGCTTATAATAAGCTTTTTTTTGCGTCTGTTTAGAGTTTAGACAATCGTATTTAAGGAGTCCAGTCGTAAAATACACACAGCTCTCGGTATGACGCGACACTGCTACAACCGCGTGGGGAACGCTGTCGTGCAGTTGCATCTTACTCTTCCGTATGTTCCGAATTTTAGAAAATTAATAAAGCTATTAATAATTTTAAACTTAGGTCCTCTTTAACATATTTCGTAACTATGACAAAGAGATTCTTATAATTTGTTGTAAGTTTATTTAGATAATTATCATCGTTTTGCATAACAGTTTGTTTATACAAAGAATTCATTATCTTATTTTAAGGTGTATAGTATACACCGTGACCAGTGAAAGCGAGGATCGGTAAATAATAGAAAATGTAAAAAGTATTCTTTTTGTTCTTGTGAATTCTTTCACGTACATAAAATAAAAATGAATGTGATATTTTTTTATCAAATGAGTCACTAATATGAAGATGAAATATAAATTTACTAACAATTAAGCTGTAAATAAGTTGCAAAATAATTCAAGTGGAACTTGTTATATTTAGAGGTCATATGATTCAGTCGTTATCACTGAGATTATTTCCCCACAGTTTATCCCCGCGATGTGTATTTGCAGAAGTTTTCAAAACCACAATTAATAGAATATAAAAGCCGATACACGACTTCGTTAAGAACAATATTGAAGATACACTCATTAAGATGGCTGGAATACAGTACTGCTTAGTGCTCTTTGCATTTCTTTTTGCAAAACAGACCGTTATGTGTGTAGTTGAAATAAATAATGGTAAGTTTGTATATTTTTTTTACATTTATGTATTTATTATACTTATATTATAATTTATAAAATGTCTTAAATTTGTATCATCTTGTGTCGCCAGTAAACATTCTACTTTATAAGAATTCCCCATAGCCACATAATCGTTACATATTAAATCAACCATTCAGTGATATCTTTTTTTTTAAGGTACTCCGATTCCTGTAATCAATGAGACAAGCATTTCTTCTTACATGAAAGGAGTAGAACGGGGAATAATTAACATGGAAAAGTATTCATTGGAATCATTTCAAAAAGATGAACAGAATATCTTTCAGGATCTTTACCGGGAATATAAGTCTTTAAATGGCAGCCTGCCGGTTAATTACGAGGAATGGCTTATTATGAATAACTTTGGTATTCTCCCCGACACACAAGAATCATTATTTCAAAGGAAAATAGTTAAAAGAAGTACGGCTGATAACAAAAGGCGCTTCGTCAATACTGTAAGGAAAGGAGATATATTAATTACTTCAGGTGGTAATGGTGGTCTGGTTGGACACGCTGCTATAATGACGACAGACTACTGGGTGCTTGAGATGCCAGGTGGGTCAGGGTGGCAGAATGGAATAAGCAGTAACAATCGTCAAATTAACAAGCATGCTTGGTTTGATGAACACGCATCTGACTGGACGACGGTATACAGGTGTCCAGATGGCGGCGCAGCTCGTGACGCAGCAGTTTGGGCCGACCACACCTACTACAACCCAAGTGGAGGTGAAGAAAAAATAAAACACATAACATATAAACTAACTACAGATGTACGGTCTACCAATCCAAGCTATAGTTCTAAGCTCGTGATACAAGCATATTACTATGGAACAGGATATAAGAAAGTGATAAGAGATTTGTCTTATGCTGGCGGTCGGGTCATTGAACCTTCTACTATACCACTTTACTTTTTGAGTCCTTATACTTTAATGAATATGGGAAAATACTAGTGATAACAAGCTATATATTGATGATTATTGCGTGTATACTAGAAATGTTATTAGATACTGCGTTTTAATATTACGTCAAGGAATAATGAAAAATAAAATAGTGCTATAACTAGTTTATGGGTTGATATTTAACAAGAAAAGAGAAAGCGTATTTTAAAATAAACTTCAAAAATTCATTCGTTATTTTATTCTTTGTCGAACACGACAAGCTTCAGAGCCAATTTGAGTGACGTCAATATCAGTATAATCAATAAAAAAATATCCTTTGATATTCTAATGAGAACCAACAAAATATATAGCGTACCTATTAACTCCAGTTAGTACATTTGTGGTGTTTATAAATTGATGTAGAATACTATTTAATAATATGTATGGTGTCTTCTATCTTATATATTATGTATTTGATTTTGCTTATATTGAAGTGTTTTATAAAATTCTTGAAAATAATGTTATTGTAGATATGTTTTAAAAATAAATATTATTTATTATAAGCCATTAGATATTTATCTACTTGCCCTTATCCCAATTATCTAGGGATGGAGCAATATGTCTAGCACATTTTAGGAGATTTGTCAAAAGTTTTGAAGTGCATTTTCATAAAAGTATTCATGATCTACTTATGAAAAAGGTCTATACTTTGTTTCGATACATTAAAATTCTTATTTTGTAGGTGTAATACTATTTTCAGATGTTTAGATTACGATGTTTGGGGATGCTTTACGATCTATTTATAAAGACGGATAGATTATTTAAATGATAAGAAAACCAGATTCTCAGGTTTGACGAAGGTTCAGTGTTGATCATTAAAGATGTAGGAACAGTAGAAACTAAATTTCGGAATTCTATTTTCAAGAATTTTCGATCTGAGAAATGGACATTCGTTTAAAACCAGTATTTAAGTGTTTGTTTTATAAGAAAGGATCTTCCTCGTAATTAGTTTTATAATTTGATTATAAAATAGCACAAAGTGTTATTTTGCTTTTTTTAGGATCACTAATATATAGTCTCAATACGAAAAGTATTCAGACCTTATAAAATCACGAATTTGGTGTTCATGTAAAATATTTGGTACCCCCCCGGTTACGCTGTAATAGCCAACAGGGCTAACAGCATAGACAGACATAAAAAAAAAAAAAAAAATATTGGATGTTGTGTCCGTAAGTAAAAATATCAGTCTGATATTTATTCTGACAAGTTAAAAGTTGAAATAAACAGTTTTGTTTATTTATTCGGTTACTAAAAATAATTGTGAAATATTATAGTTTTGTCATTTTAGTGTTAGTTATATAATAGTAGATTTTGTACCGTGGGACTAAAGCACTACTTTAAAGGGAGAGTGTTTTTTTAATCCTGAGCGAGCGAGGGATTCAAAGTACATCACTCGAGCATAAAGTAGCTTTAGTCCCGAGGTGCACAATTTGCTTTTTATCACATTTATGAGGAAACAAGTAAAATCTTAGCTATGAATAAGAACAGTTTATTAGAAAAAAATTAAATGTTAATATTTATATTTGTGCAATTATAAAAGTGTGACTATGCAGTCACAGTTTTATTAGAACCGTCTGTTATAGTTGTAGTTTTATTAACTTTCAATATTGGCGTTCGAAATTCAAGAATGTTTTAATCCCAGATGGACTAAAGCAGTGTTTTAATCCCTGTTTTTCGGGAACCAAGCAGATGTTTTTGAATAGATGAGATAAAAAATTTTTTTTCAATGTATGTTACTAATTTAATGAGTAGCAAAACTTTTCCCGGACTAAGAAGCAGTGTTTGGATATTCTGGGGCATTTTCTTTGTTTATTTGGTGTAACGGTCTAAAAGGAACACACGAGAATCAATAGGTAAGGAGCTTTACTTTTGCTTAATCGTTCAAGTTTTTATGCGGGTGTTGTCTTCTACTGGCGACTCCGACCTTACCACCTCCATTATTGCCTGAGGCAAAGGGCATATAAATATAAAGCAAATATAAATCCGTCAAAATAGGGAATGTCATCTCATTTAGAAGGAATATATTTAGAACACCAGGTTTGATATTGAATAATTACGAGCGAGAAGGATTCTCATCTTTAATATATATATATATATATATATATATATAAAAGCTCGCTCATATAAATATAAATGTGTAATCTGAAATAATATTTTTTTAAAGTTACTTATTTATGTTGATAAAAGAAAATGTTATTTTAAAACTCGATATTTTTTTTTTCTTTGTATTTTATAAACCAAATCAATGTTTCGATACAAAAATTCACCACATTTTAATTCTTGTCATTATATGGAGCGATGTACCTACTTGTACTTGTATCGTTATCATCACTTCGTGCATCCAATGATAGTGCAATAACTCTCACTGCGGCATCTCGTTACTCACAAGTTACAACATATGTTATCGAATTACTTATAACCGAGGGAATAAATGAGTACATTATATGGCCAATTAACTTCAGAAATATAGACACTGACAAGTGCATATAAATTTATATAAATATAGAATGAAATATAAACCGATACGGGCAGGGATTCGAACCCGCGACTACTGGGAAACTGTCCCGTCGCTCTACCAACTGAGCTACCGTATCGCTGTCATCATATCGGGCTATACATGTTTAAAGATATTTTCAAACAAGTGCATATAACTATCATTTAAATAGACAATCAGATAAACATTTAAAAACTTTCGATTATTTCGAATTCTATCTAAGAAATTAAACAATTAAACTGTTTTGCTTCTTAAATGTTTCGTACAGTTTATAGGTCGGTCTCTCGTGACTCCGTTGCTCCGACGTTCTGCCGTCAGAGGACGCTCGTGTCCAAATTTCCTTAGCTTCCCTCCTGACTACCGACGCCCCGAGCCGAGGTCCGTGTCTCAATCCGAGACGCCCTCGGGACGTCGTTTCCCATGGGGGCCCATCTGGCCCCCCCTTTTTGAGGGTGGGTCTCCTGACCCATCCACTCCCCCGGTGACGCTGTAATAGCCAACAGGGCTAACAGCATAGATAGAAAAAAAAAAATCTCTCGTGCAATTTGGTACCTATATAAATATTATCTGAATAAATTTGCTAGTAGTAGGTAAATGTGAATTTATGTTGCTATCACTACAAAAATATTTCAATGACTTCTCGAATTATTTTAGATATTTTATCTACCTGTTGGTTTATATTTTTCTCTTTTATTGATAAAATCTATATTTACTTTATGATAAGTGTTCTTTTAACTTTCCCTATCAACACCGATTTTACTGATATTAGATGACTTTGTATACATCAGATAATACGTTTGTAATTATTGGCATTCCAAAATAAACGTATATGTTACATATAACTTATAAAGAAATGTAATAAATTATATACATATATATTAAGGGATGTTTTCGTTAAAATATGTGTTTAAACGGAAACATCTCTTTATATTGTGTAACACTAAGTCGGTTCAGAGAAATAATGAATGGAATGAGTGAAATCACAGACTAAGCTAACGATCCTAGCACTTAAACTCAGTGGGGAAAATATTAATTATGCCATAAACAGGATAATAAAAATTATTAACATCCAGTATTGGATACCTGTGTGAATTTAAATAATCCAACTAATTGATATAATTTTTTTATCAATAATCGTAAAATTCATGTTCTTTTAGCATTTTATTTCAAGTGTATAGGTCTAACAATTTGTATCGCTAAAGCCCTAAAACACTTACAAAGTGTTAACCAGAGCCAGGGACAAGTACCTGATCGTATCTACGTGATCAATTACTGACATGTTCTCATCCTTTGTAATTCTAACACTAAGAATAACCTCCGACATGGTTAGAAACGATCTACGTACACATGTAACAGAAGTGGATTCATATTTTATAAATTACTAGTCTTCTTCATAATAAATTACGAAATATTTTTATAACTGAAGGAAATAAGTTAGCACATATATCATAAAATAAAGATAACACTTGTAACTAAACATACAAAGACGATCCTAAATGTTCTTATCATATAATGTGTATAATATATTAGACTATACATTGTATATATTATTAATCACACTAGTAATTAATCAAAGAAATTGAGCACAAAAGAACTATAAATTTATTATTTCAATTATTGTAATTGTTTAACAAAATCTATTTATTTGTTTGTTTGATAAAAGAAGCGGTAAACAGTTTTCCGCTTTTATTTATTGTTATGAGTTATCTTTCCAAACTATTTGTAATATGTATGGCTTTATTTCATATGTAAGCTTATTGATAGATATGTTATAATGATATTTAATGTATGAATACAATTTACTTAACTAGATCGTTGTGGTATAAATAAGTACTACAGTTGTAATATAGAAACAATTATGGTTTTATAAAGCAAATATTTAAACGGCAAATATAAATATTTGTTTATTAAAAACAGTGGTTAAATATTATATATAATGATATTGTCTATCAGTTCTACGGGAGTTCATCGTGTTATCATCGGCATTCTACTCTTTGTAGATATAACGTTAGCGGAATTCCGGTACCAAATGTAATGTAAGATGGAACATTTTCTAATTAGCTTTTTGGTAATAATAAAAAAGTTTGTGCCTTATACCCGATACTTTATCACTCCGTAAGTTGAATTTCATTTAAGTTACAATTTGTAACGTTTTCGGCTTTCATTTGCATGTTCTCTCGATATAACGGTTTCTGACAAATATTCCCATTTAAAAAATTGGATTAAAATTTAAAATCTTATGAAAAGATAATTTTCCTTTTCTATGATGATAATGAACAAAAATTCAGTTTTCATTTTAACTTGTTTACCTCGTTAGAGGTATATTCCATTGTTATGTTATTAACAAGTGTATAGTTTTAATTAATCATCGTTTCAAACGCAGTCCATTCACTATTTGTAATATACACTACTATAAATAAATCTTTTAGTTGATCATATAGGCGAAACAATAACAAATGGTCCAGCGTAAATGTGTTCCGTGATTTATGTACTTATATTTACATTGGCGGTTATGAAAGTTGCGGTGCAAATCGTGCATCGGATGTATTTTAATAAAAATACATAGAAAAATAATGTTCAAGAGTGAGTGTGACGCTACAACAATTCATCACGTGATGTCTCTACTGATTATGACCTCTATGTACATTAAACACAATAAATTGTACTTGACAAGTAAAATGTATGTATTTCTAGGCGTCTTATTCTTTAATCTACAAACGAGTCCACTGTTGCATCTAAACTGGCCACTGGCTGGTAAACTGTCAACTAAAGCTCAGTAAAATTACTGGTAGTAAGTACGTAGCAATATGTTGCGTGTTTCCTAACTATAGAACATCTTGCGGCATATATTCTAGCAAAAACATTGCCCAGCAATCGTGTCCTTAAAAGTATTGTAACTTGTATACCGGGGCTGTATTCTGTAATGTAGTATTAATTGTAATGTGTAAGTTAGTATATAAAAAAATGAACTGAATTGAACATATCTGAATATATATCGTTAGTAAATGTTTGTCTTCACGCTGATAAAGTTAACCTTCAATTGTTATTATTATAATCTTCATTATTAGGGCGAATTTAGAAAGTTATGTATACTAACAATAATTCAATAGTTTGTACACAAAACTATTAACACATCTATTAATAAGCTATAGAGAACAAAAAGATTTCTATATTGATCAATTCTTCTACAAAAATTTGGCGCGTCCATCGAAATCTTTTCTTACATTGCCTTTCCACACAATACTTCGAAATGATGCAATAAAATATCAGTACTGGTCTATTTATAGTAAATATTGTCAGGAAACTGGAAATATTACTTTATTTTTCTGAAAGCTAAAATATAAATAAAGGGAAAGAGAAAATATTGTTCACACAGATTAAAATGATTTAATATGCTAAAGTGCATTTTAACTTAATCAAATTATAATTGATTATACACTATAAGCACTTCACAATTAAATTAAATTTTCTACCTAAAATGTTTTTTTATACTTCTATAGAATTATCTTAAAAATCGATATCATTGTATTAAAAAAGATTATACCTACTCATTGTCCCTAACCAACCGCTATATATTTATCTATGCTTGCAATACAACTTTGCAGGTCGATATAATAATAATAATTGTTTAGTTTATTCTCATATGCATCCAGGATGTGTCTCTGTAGCAATGATGGACGAGCAAAGGTTTACGGGAGACCTACAGAGAGATATTCCCAATGTTACGTTCTGTAACGTGTGGCCTACGCTGGTGGTTATGTTTGTTCTGAGTTCTGGGACATTTCACTAGAACCGAGGACTCAGCTTGTCTTCATCGCTAGGGCCAATATTAGGCGACCATCAGGAGGATTAACATCTCAAGATCATTAAGATAGAGGAAGTTCTCTAGGACTATGTTGTATCATTGGGGATTGGGGAAAACCCCATACGACTGCCATAGTACGACAATACTTGCAAGAGGTAGATATCCCCGTGATGTAGTAGCTAGCTCGCAGCCTGGAGTTAAAAAGAAAAAGAAGAGGCCAAAATATTGTCCTAGCCAACTATCAGGAGCTACAAAATACGCTCACCTCACAGGAATAGAATGCCATGCCATAATACTTCTTCAAAAACCTGATGGAGTCTATGAAAAAATTATATAAATAATATTATACAATATGATTATATTAATATGAAGTATTTGATATATAATAAAGTTTTTATTATTGAAAATCAGAATATATAAATTTCTTTTATTTTCTGAATAATGGTTTCCTTCTAAAATACTATCTGAATCTGTCTGTCGCTTCGTCCTCGCTGTCGGTAAAATACACACAGCTCTCGGTATGACGCGACACTGCTACAACCGCGTTGGGAACGCTGTCGTGCAGTTGCATCTTACTCTTCCGTATGTTCCGAATTTAAGAAAATTAATAAAGATATTAATTTTAAACTTAGGTCCTCTTTAACATATTTCGTAACTATGACAAAGAGACATTTTTATACTTTGTTGTAAATTTATTTAGATAATTGTCATCGTTTTGCATAACAGTTTGTTTATACAAAGAATTCATTATCTTATTTTAAGGTGTTTAGTATACACCGTGACCAGTGGAAGCGTGGATCGGTAAATAATAGAAAATGTAAAAAGTATTCTTTTTGTTCTTGTGAATTCTTTCACGTACATAAATAAAAATGAATGTAATATTTTTTTATCAAATGAGTCACTAATATGAAGATGAAATGTAAATTGACTAATAATTAAGCTGTAAATAAGTTGCAAAATAATTCAAGTGGAACTTGTTATATTTAAGGTCATATGATTCAGTCGTTATCACTGAGATTATTTCCCCACAGTTTATCCCCGCGATGTGTATTTGCAGAAGTTTTCAAAACCACAATTAATATAATATAAAAGCCGATACACGACTTCGTTAAGAACAATATTGAAGATACACTCATTAAGATGGCTGGAATACAGTACTGCTTAGTACTCTTTGCATTTCTTTTTGCAAAACAGACCGTTGTGTGTGTAGTTGAAATAAATAATGGTAAGTTTGTATATTTTTTTTACATTTATGAATTGATTTTATTTATATTATAATTTATAAAATGTCTTAAATTTGTACAATCTTGCCGTCACCAGTAAACATTCTACTTTATAAGAATTCCCCATAGCCACATAACCGTCACAAACTATTAAATCAACCATTCAGTGATAAAATTATTTTTCAGGTACCCCGATTCCCTTAATCAATGAGACAAGCATTTCTTCTTACATGAAAGGAGTAGAACGAGGAATAATAAACATGGAAAAGTATTCATTGGAATCATTTCAAAAGGATGAACAGAATATCTTTCAGGATCTTTACCGGGAATATAGGTCATTAAATGGTAGCCTGCCGGTTAATTACGAGGAATGGCTTATTATGAATAACTTTGGTATTCTCCCCGACACACAAGAATCATTATTTCAAAGGAAAATAGTTAAAAGAAGTACGGCTGATAATAAAAGGCAGTTCGTCAATACTGTAAGGAAAGGAGATATATTAATTACTTCAGGTGGTAATGGCGGTCTGGTTGGACACGCTGCTATAATGACGACAGACTACTGGGTGCTTGAGATGCCAGGTGGGTCAGGGTGGCAGAATGGAATAAGCAGTAACAATCGTCAAATTAACAAGCATGCTTGGTTTGATGAACACGCATCTGACTGGACGACGGTATACAGGTGTCCAGATGCCGGCGCAGCTCGTGACGCAGCAGTTTGGGCCGACCACACCTACTACAACCCAAGTGGAGGTGAAGAAAAAATAAAACACATAACATATAAACTAACTACAGATGTACGGTCTACCAATCCAAGCTATAGTTCCAAGCTCGTGATACAAGCATATTACTATGGAACAGGATATAAGAAAGTCATAAGAGATTTGTCTTATGCTGGCGGTCGGGTCATTGAACCTTCTACTATACCATTTTACTTTTTGAGTCCATATACTTTAAAGAATATGGGAAAATACTAGTGATAACAAGCTATACATTTATGATTATTCCGTGTATAGTAGAAATATTATTAGATACTGCGTTTTAATATTACGTCAAGGAATAATGAAAAATAAAATAGTGCTATAACTAGTTTATGGGTTGATTGATATTTAACAAGAAAAGAGATAGCGTATTTTAAAATAAACTTCAAAAATGTATTCGTTATTTCATTCTTTGTCGAACACGACAAGCTTCAGAGCCAATGTGAGTGACGTCAATATGGAATTAATCAATGAAAAAATATCCTTTGATATTCTAAAGAGAACCGAAAAAATATATAGCGTGCCTATTAACTCAAGTTAATACATTTGTGGTGTTTATAAATTGATGTAGAATACTATTAAGTAATATGTATGGTGTCTTCTATCTTATATATTATGTATTTGATTTTGCTTATATTGAAGTGTTTTATAAAATTCTTGAAAATAATGGTATTGTAGATATGTTCTGAAAATAAATATTATATATTATAAACCACTACATATTTATCTACTTGCCCTTATCCCAATTATCTAGGGTTGGAGCCATATGTCTAGCACATTTTAGGAGATTTGGCAAAAGTTTTTAAGATCCTAATTATAATATTATGAAGTGCATTTTCATAAAAGTATTCATAATCTACTGATGAAAAATGTCTATACTTTGTTTCGATACATTAAAAATCTTATTTTGTAGGTGTAATACTATTTTGAGATGTTTAGATTACGATGTTTGGGGATGGAATAGGATCTATTTATAAAGACGGATGGATTATTTAAATGATAAGAAGACCAGAACCTCAGGGTTGACGAAGGTTCGGTGTTGATCATTAAAAATGTAGGAACAGTAGAAACTAAATTTTGGAATTCTATTTTCAAGAATTTTCGATCTCAGAAATGAACATTTGTTTAAAACCAATATTTAAATGTTTGTTTTATAAGAAAGGATCTTCCTCGTAATTAGTTTTATAATTTGATTATTAAATAGCACAAAGTGTAATTTTTAAGAATATAGTCAAATGTCTTAAGAAAATCTCAAACTTTGGCATAATTATGGTTATATGCAAATCTTATAGTCTCAATATGAAAAGTATAAACTGACCTTATAAAATCACGAATTTGGTGTTCATGTAAAATATTGGATGTTGTGTCCGGAAGTTAAAATATCAGTCTGATATTTATTGTGACAAGTTAAAAGTTGAAATAAACAGTTTTGTATAATTATTCTGTTATTAAAAATAATTGTGAAATATTATAGTTTTGTCATTTTGTGTTAGTTATATAAAAGTTTTTTCAATGAATGTTACTAATTTAATACGAAGCAAAACTTTTCCCGGACTAAGAAGCCTGCAATGTTTGGATATTCCAGGGCATTTTCTTCGTTTATTTGGTGTGCCGGTCTAAAAGGAACACACGAGAATCAATAGGTAAGTAAAGCCATCGTTGAAGTTTTTATGCGTGTGTTGTCTTCTACTGGCGACTCCCACCTTACCACTTCCAGTATTGCCTGAGGCAAAGGACATATAAATATAAAGCAAATATAAAGCAACTCGCAACGTCAAAATAGGGAATGTCATCTCATTTAGAAAGAATATATTTAGGACACCAGGTTTGATATTGAATAACTACGAGCGAGAAGGATTCTCATCATTTATTACATATATATTAAAGAAATGTTTAATCTGAAATAATATATATTTTTTAAGTTACTTATTATAACATAATTGAAAATGTCATTTTAAAACTCGATATTTTTTTTGTATTTTATAAACAAAATCAATGTTTTGATACAAAAATTCTCCACATTTTAATTCGTGTCATTATATGGAGCGATGTACCTACTTGTACTTGTATCGTTATCATCACTTTGTGCATCCAATGATAGTGCAATAACTTTCACTGCGGTATCTCGTTACTCACAAGTTACAACATATGTTATCGAATTACTTATAACCGCGGGAATAAATGAGTACATTATATGGCCAATTAACTTCAGAAATATAGACACTGACAAGTGCATATAAATTTATATAAATATAGAATGAAAAATAAACGACTGTTATGGTAGCTCAGTTGGTCATCAGCTCATTCTATATTTATATAAATTTAAATAAGCTTAACATACATGTTTAAAGATATTTTCAAACAAGTGCATATAACTATCATTTAAATAGACAATCAGATTATATTTAAAAACTTTCTATTATTTCGAATTCTATCTGAGAAATTAAACAATTAAACTGTTTTGCTTCTTAACTGTTTCGTACAGTTTAAAAGTCGTTCTCTCGTGCAATTCGGTACCTACATAAATATTATCAGAATAAATTTGCTAGTGGTAGGTAAATGTGAATTTATGTTGCTATCACTACAAAAATATTTCAATGACTTCTCGAAATATTTAAGGTATTTTTTCTACCTGTTGGTTTATATTTTTCTCTTTTATTGATAAAATCTATATTTACTTTATAATAAATGTTCTATCAACACCGATTTTACTGATATTGGATGACTTTGTATACATTAGATAATATGTCTGATAATGATAATTATTGACATTCCAAAATAAACTTATATGTTACATATAACTTATAAAGAAATGTAATAAATTATATACATATATATTAAGGGATGTTTTCGTTAAAATATGTGTTTAAACGGAAACATCTCTTTATATTGTGTAACACTAAGTCGGTTCAGAGAAATAATGAATGGAATGAGTGAAATCACAGACTAAGCTGACGATCCCAGCACTTAAACTCAGTGGAGAAAATATTAATCATATATAATTATGCCATAAATAGGATAATAAAAAATATTAACATCCAGTATTGGATACCTGTGTGTATTTTAATAATCTAACTTAAAATTAATGTTCTTTTAGCATTTTATTTCAAGTTTATAGATATAACAATTTGTACCCATAAAGCCCTAAAACACTTACAAAGTGTTAACCAGAGCCAGGGACAAGTATGTACGTGATCAATTACTGAATGTTCTCATCCTTTGTAATTGTAACACTAAGAATAACCACCGACATGGTTGTTACAAACGATCCACGTACACATGTAACAGAAGTGTATTGATATTTTATAAATTAATAGTGTTCTTCATAATAAATTACAAAATATTTTTATAATTGAAGGAAGTAAGTTAGCACATATATCATAAAATAAAGATAACACTTGTAACTAAACATACGAAGACGATCTTAAATTATGTTATCATATACTAATGATTAATGATGTGTATAATATATTAGACTATACATTGTATATATTATTAATCACATTAGTAATTAATCAAAGAAATTGAGTACAAAAGAGCTATAATTTTATTATTTCAATTATTGTAATTGTTTAACAAAATCTATTTACTTGTTTGTTTGATAAAAGAAGCGGTAAACAGTTTTCCGCTTTTATTTATTGTTATGAGTTATCTTTCCAAACTATTTGTAATATGTATGGCTTTATTTCATTTAAGTGTATTGATAGATATGTTATAATGATATTTAATGTATGAATACAACTTGCTTAACTAGATCGTTGTAGTATAATTAAGTACTACAGTTGTAATATAGAAACAATTATGGTTTTATAAAGCAAATATTTAAACGGCAATTATAAATATTTGTTTATTAAAAACAGTGGTTAAATATTATATATAATGATATTGTCTATCAGTTCTATGGAAGTTCATCGTGTTATCATCGGCTATTCTACTCTTTGTAGATATAACGTTAGGGGAATTCCGGGACCAAATGTAATGTAAGATGGAACATTTTCTAATTAGCTTTTTGGTAATAATAAAAAAAGTTTGTGCCTTTTACCTGATATATACTCATCTATCTATCACTTTGTAAGTTGAATTTCATTTAAGTTATAATTTGTCACGTTTTCGGCTTTCATTTGCCTGTTCTCTGGATATAACGGTTCCTGCTGACAAATATTCCCAGGCACTGACATTTAAAACGATATAATTTATATCTAAAAGTAAGGTGACTTGATTAAAAAACTAAGGGGTTTACTTGTTATAATGAACTATTCATTAACCTATTATTTTTATCTTGAGAAAAATAAACAATTGGATTAACATTTAAAATCTTAGGAAAAGATTATTTTTCTTTTCTATGATTATAATGAACAAAAAGCCAGTTTTCATTTTATCTTGTTAACCTCATTAGAGGTATATTCCATTGTTATGTTATTAACAAGTGTATAGTTTTAATTAATCATCGTTTCAAACGCAGTCCATTCACTATTTGTAATATACACTACTATAAATAAATCTTTTAGTTGATCATATAGGCGAAACAATAACAAATGGTCCAGCGTAAATGTGTTCCGTGATTTATGTACTTATATTTACAT
Source organism: Napeogenes inachia (assembly GCA_959347355.1). Taxonomy (NCBI): domain Eukaryota; kingdom Metazoa; phylum Arthropoda; class Insecta; order Lepidoptera; family Nymphalidae; genus Napeogenes; species Napeogenes inachia. The sequence goes on from OY365797.1 coordinate 20,100,913, forward strand.
TGGCGGTTATGAAAGTTGCGGTGCAAATCGTGCATCGCATGTATTTTAATAAAAATACATAGAAAAATAATGTTCACGAGTGAGTGTGACGCTACAACAATTCATCACTTGATGTCTCTACTGGTTATGACCGCTATGTATATTAAACACAATAAATTGCACTTGACAAGTAAAATATATGTATTTCTAGGCGTCTTATTCTCTAATCTACAAAAGAGTCCACTGTTGCATCTAAACTGGCAACTGGCTGGTAAACTGGCAACTAAAGCTCAGTAAAATTACTGGTAGTAAGTACGTAGCAATATGTTGCGTGTTTCTTAACTATAGAACATCTTGCGGCATATATTCTAGCAAAAACATTGCCTAGCAATTGTGTCCTTAAAAATATTGGAACTTATATACCGGGACTGTATTCTGTAATGTAGTATTAATTGTTATGTTTAACTTAGTCTATAAAAAAAAGAAGAAATGAAATATACGATAGATAATATTCTTTAGATAAAAACATAAATGTGTTTTAGTGTCCTTCTGATTTTGTATATGTATGGTAAAACTCAATTGAAATGAAATGAATTGAACATATCTGAACATATCTGTTAGTAAATGTTTGTCTTAACGCCGATGAAGTTCACCTTCAATTGCTGCTGGTATTTTCATCTTCATTATTAGGGTGAATTTAGAAAGTTATGTATATTAACAATAATTCAATAGTTTGTACACAAAACTATTAACACATCTTTATCTATTAATAAGCTATCGAGAACAAAGAGATTTCTATATTGATCAATTCTCCTACAAAAATTTGGCGCGTCTCAAATCTTTTCTTACATTGCCTTTCCACACAATACTTCGAAATGATGCAATAAAATATCAGTACTGGTCTATTTATAGTAAATATTGTCAGGAAACTGGAAATATTACTTTATTTTTCTGAAAGCTAAAATATAAATAAAGGGAAAGAGAAAATATTGTTCACACAGATTGAAATGATTTAATATGCTAAAGTGCATTTTAACTTAATCAAATTATAATTGGTTATACACTATAAGCACTTCACAATTAAATTAAATTTTCTACCTAAAGTATTTTTTTTTTACTTCTATAAAATTATCTTAAAAATCGGTATCATCGTATTAAAATAGATTATACTCTTAGTGGGGAAGCTAAAATTAAATACCGAATTCCTCAAGGAAGTATATTAGGTTCAACGTTATTTCTTCAGTTCAGCTTGTCTTCATCGCTAGGGCCAATATTAGGCGACCATCAAGAGGATTAACATGTCAACATTATTTAGATAGAGGAAGGTCTCTAGGACTATGTTGTATCATTGGGAAATGAGGAAAACCCCATACGACTGCCATAGTACGACAATACTTGCAAGAGGTAGATATCCCCGTGATGTAGTAGCTAGCTCGCAGCCTGGAGTTAAAAAGAAAAAGAAGAGGCCAAAATATTGTCCTAGCCAACTATCAGGAGCTACAAAATACGCTCACCTCACAGGAATAGAATGCCATGCCATAATACTTCTTCAAAAACCTGATGGAGTCTATGAAAATCCGTTGTCGTCAAGCTGTTATTCGAGCCAGAGAGGGTAATACTTCTTTTGTTCTTTATTTAATATTGTTATGTTCTTAATTAATGTTCTTTTCAATAAATTTTATGTTTTTTTTTAAATTAATTCCTACTTCCGAATCGTAAGCGAAAATATCCTAATTAAGATGAATTTGTTGTTATATATTTTTTTGGCAGTCGAATAAAAATGTCACATACGCATATGGTATTTCATTGCACCCGAGTGTACTGTGATAGCAAGTTACTAACAGTATAACAATTTCTTTTCACTGGCCTTGAGCTATACAACCAAAGCAATAAAATCCTTTGTTTTATTCTTAAAACTGCTACGTATGCCAAAGAAAGGTTAATAAGCTGTTTATTGACATTAGATTACGATGAAACAGAGAAATTCTTATGCAAAATATATACACTCGCAAAATGCTCTCGTTCACACACCCACGCTCCTCTGAGTATCCGTATAATGAAATCGCACACGTAAACATATATGTTTATTTGTATGTTTATATATATTGTAAATTAAAAAATAATATTTTTATAATAGTAACATACATAAATAAAATTAAAAATTACTGTGCAGCAAACACAGTATCGTTTGCGTTTATTAAGTAATATAAGTAAAACCCTAATCTTTGAAATAAATTTGTAACATCTAATTTTATTAAATCTTTCAATTTGGTGATAACGATTAAATTGGTATTTGTGGTAAATGCCTTAGTATTTAGTGAGTGCTCATAAGAATTATCTTAATATATATAAATTACGTGTCACGTTGTTTGTCCGCGATGGACTCCTAAACTACTTAACCGATTTTAATCAAATTTGCACACCGTGTGTAGTTTGATCCAACTTGAAACATAGGATAACTTACATCTTAATTTTAAGTCACAATATTATTTTATATCAAAATATTGTTATTTCGTTATTGGCCTTGATAAATTTACTGGCATTTTAATTTTTTTCCTTTACTTAGCGGTAGGGGGTTTTTTTAATTTTAATTTTATTTTTTCTAATACCGTGACTTCTTAAATAGTTTAGTACTATGTAATAGGTATATCCAAAACCACAGCAACGCGTGGCCGAGTCTGCTAGTATAACTATAGATAATAATTATATCAACTATATGCGGAAAAGAAATTCAATCTCAAGAAAGAAAGCACTCGTGAAACTCTCAGAATATGTCCTAAGAATGAAAGCTATGAAGTGCATACTTATTATTAGCGCTTATTTTAAAGAAAAATAACTTAGATTATAATAATGATTCCTATAGTATTTTCTATAGTAGTAGTATCGTTGGCTAGAATATGTGTTCTTGTTCAAAGAAAGTTCTTTTGTTTATTTCTAATCATGTATTATCGTGGTTGCATGTTAGCAAAACCGATATTTTAATGTACACTTATTGTAAGGGAACTTTAAACAACATATATAATACTAAGCATATTTCATCTTTACAATGAATATAATATTTATTAAGACTCTATCTACTTTGTATATTCCATTATAATAATTAATTTCCAAAGGCTATACATTTTTTTAATTATTCTACTTATATATCTTGATCTTTTACTAAGGTATTATGTAGACATCGACTACTAGATATCCCAATACAGGTACAATAAATCCGAGTGTCTATCGAGTTCTTTGTAATATATTTGCATTGGAACACAAAGCTTACTAAATGGTCGAATAAAATAACAGCAACGATTTATGTATTGAAGAATGTTTTCAAGAAATTCTAGATGCATTTGAGAATAAAATTTTAGTATTATTTAATTCATGAAAGTATAGATACTGAAATTCTCAAACTAAATGTATACTTATTGAAGTATAAAAACCGCTAGAAAGAGTATTTGAGATATCATAGAAATAATACTTACTTTATAATAAAAAATATAAATTTTAATTTATATATATTTTATTTTAGAAGGGTATTTTAAATATACATTACACATTTTAAATATAAATATTTTAATAAACATCGCTTCAAGTATTTCATAAGGATCAAGATTTTATTATATGTTGTTAATCTGAAGTGAATTTTTGATATTGTCTGTAAACATATTTGGACAATGTTATTCAAAATATGAAATATAATTATCGACAATAATATATACAAGAACCTATATTCACCATCATTCAAATAATTCAATAACATATTCTGCGTAAAAAAATAACACTATTTCTTTTAGTGTTCGTTAATATGTTCTAATTATAAGGCTATCGCGAGTTATTATAACTTAAGGTTAACAAACTGTAGCTTCGTAAATATTAAATGCGACTCCAACGTTGTGTGTTTAGATTAATAAGCCGCCGCCGTCAATTTATGAATGAATTTACATAACGCCGATATGATCACCTGCAAACAATTCTGATTCGTTTACATTAGAAGCCATTTCAAGGTTCGATTTGTTTTGAAAAATTGGTTTAGATCTAATTTTATATTCATTGCACGTAATATATACTTTTAAACAACCGAGGATTATTTATTAGAACAAGGTAGACCTTGTTATATAAATAATGTTCCATACTGATATTTCCAACGGGAATTTACCTAGACAAAAATGGAATAGAAGTTGACAATTCTTAGTTTGGATTGGATATCAGTACTTATACCATTTTAAAATGGCAATGCATGTATTGAATCAGTTTGAGTGAACCATTTGCTACGGATCAAGACTTTATTTAATGTTATCAGTTTGAAGTAAATGTTTGAAATAGTCTATAAAAAATACTTGACAATGATAAACTATTGTTTCTGCCTGTAACATTGTAATCAAAATATGATTATTTATAATATTATGTACAGGAATATTTCGTAATTAAATTATTGTAATCAAGTGATAAATAAAAATATTTGCCTTGATATTAAAAATTTAAATGGGTGGAAACAACAAAAACAATAAAAAAATAAAAAAGTCCTGTTTCTTTCTTAATCCTATCTAGATTCTCTAAATATGTAATTTAAACGTACTCTCTACGTTCTAATTGTGTATATCGATTTGGCTTTTGACACAGCTGTAGGTAAATTGTCTTAATCTCGACAAGGACTAATTAAAAATGCTCTTTGTTACATGTATAGCAAGTGATATGAAGATTGATTACTTGGGAGAAACTCTAGAAGCTATTAATTACATTTCATATACATTAATTTCTGTAGGTGTGACCTATGGAAGTGTCAACTTGTTTTGGACGCACCTCAGTTTGTGCACTCCTGTATCAAATAAACGACCAAAGATTAGAAGAAAAACTACTAATGTATATTAAAAAAAAAAACACGTCTAATTGCATCATCAATCAGAAAAGACCGTTTGCCGTTGAAATAAATATTCAAACATTTTAAATATTTAAATAAACAACAGTGCTTTTATTATTTTGAAATGATAAGTCTATATTATAGCAAAAATATTACAATGTTGTTGTAAATGAGCAATGTATTATTTCATATTTATGTTTTAATAAATAAGTATATTTTTAGTATACACCACATCTAATTTTGGTAAATGTATGTTATTATTAAGCTATCTCGTATTAATAAAGACTAAATTCGCTAACTGGAACTTTGTAATTATAACAAATTCGTTGAAGCCAACATTATGAGCTTAGGCTAATAACCTATCGTCCTCAATTTAATATATATTTTGATTAACATAACGCTGATATGATCACCTGCAAACAACGATGTTTCGTTTACACTGGAAGCCATTTGAGATAGGTTTTATTTATATTTACAATTCAATTGATATACTGCATCCGCCATAAATCTATTTTGTTTTATTGGTACAGGGTAACTTACAGTTATTAGAGACGTATACAAATAATATACCTGAGTATGTATATGCAAGTTCAATTGCGTATTTTTTTCACATATAAATTAACGGCTTGCTTTAAGTTGTAAAACATTTACAATATGTTTATTATGCCTATATGTTGAATAAGTAGACACATTTTGCGTTTGGATATAAGGCTGGGATTGAAATAGCATTCCTAAAATAAAGTATCTATTGTAGTTGTTTTATATGTTGTCGAATTTTTAAATAACAATTAACTATTACCACTTAAATTGTTATGCATACTTGGCATAAGATAAATTAAATGTGTGCGTAATTTACGAGTCAGAATTTTAAGATTTATTTGGTTCTATAGGAAACGACAATCAATTTTATTAAATTCAATATTAATAAGGTATGTAAGATAACGTGTATGTCGCCGGATGATCTGCGGTTGCAAATGAAGTTGAGATCACATCCTTCTACTGCTGTAAATTTTACATTTAAAGATTATGAACTATAAAAGATCCAATAAGGGTACGTCTGAAGGAATGTTGAGTCAAGAAGTTGTAAGACGTTAGATATAATTTCTTAAGTTGGAAATTGGAAATAGATTTATGATGTAGGAATTGTTACAGGAATAAAGTAGGTTTACGCAAGCGAGGTTGAGCCCCGCGACGCAGCGTTATGAGTGAAAATATAGATACGAAATAAAATCTTCAATGAAACCCTTTAAGTATTTGATTCTTACATTACTACACCATTAAAACAGAAAAAAATAGTTTTGTAAATCAGACTGATAGTGAATTAAATAGTCTTATTTAATAAATATAAATGATTACATATTTGATGTGTTTTTTTGATATAAATCCAGCATGCTTTTCTATTTGCGATGTAATAATAAAATGTAATACATCATAATGTTGTTTTAAATTAATTTTATCAAAATAAATCGTTATTATTGAATTAAAGTTAGAGAAGTTGTTGCATTTTTGGACCAATTTGACTGCTCATTGATGCCCATCTCATGACTTAAAGGGAAAAGCAAGCAAACCACTGATGATTTTACAAGTCTACGTTGGATTCGGTTGGGCCCAAAACAATCACTCATTTTCCCCCGGTAATGCCTTGAGACCTGTGAATGCTTATTGTACAGTCTAACTTCAAAGGAAATCAATTTTTTTGTGTAATTTAGGTGTACTTTTTTGAAACAAACTAAGATAGGTCAGATAGAAAATGAACCATAATATACCACACTAGAACAAAAAAGAGAAAAAAGATTAATAAGAAAGAGACAGTATAGTTTCCTTACCCTGAGATATTTCCATTTAATTTTCTCGTCGGGTATTTGAACTGTTTGACGTTTAAAAGTCGGCCTGAAAGTTGTTAGAAAGGGATATGTAGCGCGCGCGAAAAAAAGACGTTTCATACGATTATGTTACCTCTTTAAAAAACATTTTGTTGATTATCTCATAAACTACTATCACGTATTGTCTTAATTTATTTTAGACAAAGTTCCCACTTTGTTCATGATCCATGCTAAATTTTATGAATATACCTTTTTCCGTCTCGGAGAAGATGATTAACAAATGAGTTTTCGGTTTGGGTAGTTGAGAGTTTCGTTTAATAAAGAATATTCAAAATTTACTTTAAAGAGCTTGGATGACAGGGTTTGTATAGTATTTGAACAGGACGACTTTTTTAAATTAAGTGGTTTTAATAATTCGTATTAAGTTCTGGTTTCATGTCGACAATATTTATTCCATCAAGGATGCAAGGAAGATTTATTAAATGAAGAGGAGTATAAAAATCATTATATGTAATGGAGTGAGACTGGCTGTATGTAAACATTTAAATAAAACTGGCCCCCCAAAATTTTACTGAATTGATTGAAACAGTCTTATGAAGTTAGTGATCTTCAGATCTCAGTTACATCTTGTAGTGTAACTAGATAATGTAGCTCAGATTGCTGAACTGATTTTTCCAACTCAACTTGAGTTTGAATACAAACTTCTTTACTTCTATTGCGATCAATGCAAATTTTTATCACAAAACAAATGTAAGATGTATTAAAAGTAAGTAATATTTGCAATGTAACGAGGTTTCTTTAAGTTTAGTTGTAAAAATCAGCTCTTCATAGAAATATTTATTCAAACATCTAAAATAGCGCAAGAGATCAAAATTAATACAGATAACTATATTTATTAATGTCCCAACTTACAAAGCTAAATAGTTTCTTACATGTGTTTGTTAGCTAAATAGTTTCTTACATGTGTGTTCATCTCTGGTATCATTTAAATAATTATTTTTGTTGTACATGTTATTTTATACCCGTGTTCGTTCGTCATTGGTTGAAACTTGTAAGTAATTAAGTCTTCAGTCACGTTACAATCACATATTTTGTCAGTATCTAATTTAGCTCGAGTTTCGTCTGGAGTAAACTAAACAAGTGGAATGAGTATTTGCCTGTGAACTGAGGTGCCGTTATGCATGTGTTAGCATTTATGTAAAAATATAAAACATTCATTTTGTTTATTCCATTGCATTTATATCGTGCAAAGTTTTAGAAAATTATTAAATTAATAACTTTAAATTTAAATTCTCTTTAATATCCTTCGAAATTATGACAAAGTAACATTAATATGTCTTGTTTTTATTTTATTTAGATATTTATAATTGTTTTTCATAAAAGTTTATATATGCCATATATTAATTCTCTATAATATAAATTTATATTTCAGGTACCCCGAACTCCGAATAGGTTATATCATATATGGTCTCATTGAGACAAGTATTTATACTTACATGAGTTTGAAAAGAGGCCATTTTTGTTCCTCATTTACATAGACATGCTGATGATACTTCTTTTATTATTGTAATTAACAGATCAATCAGTAATTGACGAAGTAAACAAAACGAATGAAACGAAATTTACTGCTTAACACGAAAAATAAAATATATAAAATTTACTTTACAAATGTTACCAAACGTTAAAAATGTCAAAATCAATGCCCAATTAAATAATGAGGAGTTGGATTTAATTAATTCTACTGTATTTTTGGGTATTACCTTAGATGCAAAATTGCAAGACGGTCCTCATATGTGATTTGTCGAACAGACTTAGTTCTGCCGCATACGCTGTTCAAAGAATACGAAGGTTGACAAACTTTGAAACCGCTAGATTAGTTTAATTTAGTTATTTTCACAGTATCATCATATGGTATGCCATTCACAGTATCATGTCATATGGTACCCCGTAATAGTATGCTATTATCATTATTCAATTTTATTTTATATATTCAATTCAATATAAATAAAAAAATATTTATGAAAATGTAATGTATGTTCATAAAAAAATAAGAAAACTGTGATTTTCATAAAATTAACACTAGAGATAAAAATAAACTAGCTGTGTCCCACCACTAGGGTCAATTATGTACGGTTTTACAATAAACTCCCCAATAAAGCCTTAGAATTATCCTCAAATAAATTTAAATTATATATTAAAAATAATTGTGATAAGAAATCCTATTATAGTGCAAAGGATTATATTAACAACGATATGGTCTTGGAATGATTGTATTTTAACGACTAACTAGTAACCTGCACAGTTCATTAGACGTTGTTATTTATTCTTTTGGCTATTGGCTGCATTACACCGTTTCCCTAAACTTGCGGTAGCGTTTGGGGCCGGGTTGCCCTCTCTCTCAAATATGGCGAAGGGGGAGAATGCGGACTCTCGTGTTATTCTCGTGAAAGGATGTTGCTTGCGGTGACTGGTGGTCTTGCTGGCCACGGTTTTTTTATGATATTTAAATATTATTATTTTTTCTTAATAAATATATTTCATTCAGTTTTTTTTATGTAATTTTTATTGGTTTGAATACTGACTATAATAAGTATTTCTATCGGGTGATTGCGATAGTTCTTGTAATTTGCTTATAAAATATTGATGTTTGTGAAACAGTGATTATTTAGTATAACTAGATACCTTATTTATATAATATTAGGTCAAGGAACAATTTCAAATAAAAAAATGCCTTAATAACTAGGTTATGGGTGACAGTGATTAAAAAATAAAAGGGAGGTAATATATTAAAATAATATATAATATATTAACATGAAGTTTAAAAATTCGTTTGTTACTTCATGCGAATTTTCCTCTTTGTCGAACACGACAAGCTTCAGAGCCAATGTGAGTGGCGTCAATATCGGTTTAATCAATGAAAAAATATCCTTTGATAGTCTAATGAGAAACGAAAAAATATATAAAGAGTGAGTGTTAATCTAAATTTAATACGTACATATGTGTGTATGTATATGTATGTGTATGGGTGTGTGTGCGTGTGCGTGTGCGTGTGCGTGTGTATATGTATATGTATATGAAACTTTTTAGGACTCTTGATTATATTATTAAGTGCATATTTATAAAAGTAGCCACCCATAAATGAGGTTTCTAATATGTTTTAACAGATTAATAATCGCATTTTATGACATACTAAGATATTTAGGGAAGCATTAGGATCTATTTTTAACGATGGATATGATCACAGAAATTATTTGAAGGTTAGAACCCTGTTTATTTGAAAATGTTTAAGTCTTGTAATTTATATCATATATGGAACGTACGTACGTACGAAGTACTTGTAGTTGTATCGTTATCATAAGTATGTGCATTCATTGATAGTACAATAACCTTCACTGCGGTACCTCGTTACCTACAACTATATATGATATCAAATAACTTATAACCGAGGGAATACCCTTAGTACCACATATACAAACACGACCTATTAAATTATAGATATTGATAATTATATATATAGTAAAAGATAAAATAAATCGACCACCAGATAAACATTTTAAAAACCTGTCGACTGTTTCGATTTCTGTCTAATGAACTAAACAGTTTTTTTTTTATTATTTAATGTACAGAATTTTGATCGTCTTAGAGTTCGTCCTAGAGATCGCGGGTTCAAATCCCTGCCCATATCGGTTTATTTTTCATAATATACTTATATATAAATAAGCTTAACTATACAGCCTATAGCAATGTTAAGCTTATTTAAACAACATATCTATAACATGTATCATGTTTATAGATATTTTCAAAACATTAATTTCAGTGGTGGCCTCTTTTCAATGTTATCTATTCTGCAAAGTTGGTTAGGATTTTCGAAAGAAGCCTAACAGATGTCACCATCGTCCCGATAAAGACGATCACATATAGAATGCTTAATTCACCGAGATGGATGGTACGGTAGCTCAATTGGTAGAGCGACGGGACGGTTTCCCAGACGTCGCGGGTTTTTATCGGTTTTTTTTTCATTCTATATTTACATAAATTTAAATAAGCTTACTATAGATGTTCATAAATATTTCCAAAATATATAATTCTTAATACTCAATCACTGATGTAAATCGAACTGCAAACAAAAAATGTTATTCCACAACAGTGGTTTGAAAAAGCTTCAGGCGTGGTTAAATTTTACGCCGCGTGCCAGATAAATGTAAACATCGTTGCTATGTTGTAAATGTTTGCTTAAGTGCTATTATTTTGAAAGATGTTGAAATTAAATTCCGAAGAGAGTTTTTATTTTTTTTATTTATTTAATTATAATTCAAATTATGATTAAATAATATAATAAATCAGAGGAACACCGTTGTGTTGTTCGATTTATTTATTTTTATATAGGACTCTTATAATACAGAAATAGCTCTACTAACAGAACCATCATTTTTAATTCTATAATGCTCAGTCGTTTCAGAGAAATAATGTAGCAATCTAGTGAAATCAGAGAGAGACTAAGCTGACGACATTAGCACTTAAACTAAGTGGGGAAAATATTAACCATATATACTGCTGCCATAAACAGGATAATAAAAATTATTATCATCCCATATTGATTCTTTGGATACCAGTGTGTATGTTTATAAATAATTAATGGATATCATTCTTTCATAAATCACCTGAAAATTCATGTTATTTCAGCTGTTGATTCGATCTAATTTATAAAATTTAGCAATTTGTAGCCATGAAACACCTACAAAGTGTTAACCAGAGCCAGGGACACGTATGTACCTGTTCAATTACCGCCACATTCTCATCGTTTGTAATTGTTTGTTGTGTTGGTTTGTAATGTTTGAACCATACCTGTCTTAAATAAAAGTAGGGGTAAATCAAATTAAGCATACTAGGGTTGTCAGAAGTCCGAAGAATCAAAAAAAAAAAATCAAAATCAAAAAAGTTTATTTCATCAACAAAATTTGTTTAAATTATTACATATTTGAAAGCACCCTTTGAGCAAATCATATTGCTTGTAGTGGGTGCCTCCGCTCTTCTGCATCAGCTTTACATAAAATTGAAAGTTTAAACAATTAACAAAGTTGAGATATTAAGAAGATAAAAAATGTATTTATAATATACATATATATCTAGACAATTTAAAATTATACTTTCTGTTTTAAAATTATGTGCTAGTGTGGTGTGTGTGTGTGTATGTGTGTGTGTGTATGTGTGTGTGTATGTGTGTGTGTGTGTATGTGTGTGTGTGTATGTGTGTATGTGTGTGTGTATGTGTGTGTGTGTATGTGTGTGTGTGTATGTGTGTGTGTGTCTGTGTCTGTATGTGAGTGTGTTTTTGTGAGTACGTATATTTGTGTGTATGAAATTTATTTATTTGGGTCTAAATTGATCAAACATTGTATGAAATGTTATTTAGCAGTAACTCAATTGTATTATAATCTTTAGATTTTAACCATAGACTAAGAGCTTTTTTGCATTCACGATAGGAAAGTTCGTATATATTTATTTCTTTATTCATTTTATTATATAAGTTACTCGATTGATACTGGTACTGTCTCTGAGCAAATGTGGAACGAGTCATTAGTAAGGGGAAAACGGTATGTTTCCTTCTTTGGTTGAGAATATCAGGATCTAGTGGAACCGTCTTATGTTTGCGTAGAATCGTTTCAAGTACGTAGAGTTTTCTGACACTAAGGACATTTGCGTCATCATACAAAGCCGTAGTCGGATAAATGTATGGCTTAAAGTACATCACTTTTAATAACGAGCGCTGGGCTCTCTCTAGGTCAAGAAATTTAGTTTTACTAGCACCGCCCCAAACAGATATGCAGTATGAAAGGATCGGTTGTGCTAGCGTTTGGTATATTTGATGTATTAGTTTTTTATCAGCTATGTGTCTTAATTTTTTGAAGGACCAAATGAGCTTTCGCACTCTATTCATTGTGGTTTCTAGATGTTGGTGCCAAGAGAGTCGTTCATCAATTATTACTCCTAAGTATTTTACTGCGGACACTTTCCTTATTTCACTACAGGAACAGCTGGTTGTTTGGTTTGAGCATTTGTGTATTTGTAAGAGAAAATTAGCAGGAGGTTGTGTATTCGCATACTTAGAGAAGCAAATATAGTTGGTTTTTTTGGCATTTAATGTGAGTATATTGGTATCTAGCCATCTAGCAATTTCAGCAAGACCTGTTTCTGCATTTTTTCTCACATCCGTCCAGTTTATGCCAGAGAAAACAATAGCCGTGTCATCAGCGTAACAGAAAATATTTCCGTTTTCAATTTTTATATTTGCAAGGCTATTCATGTAGAGCACAAATAAAGTGGGACCCAGAACACTGCCCTGAGGGACTCCGTGTGAGTTGATCTCTTGGTCGCCTTGGACATGCCCAATTTTGACAGACTGAGTACGTTCAGACATGTAATCAGATAAGAAATCATGGCATATTCCTCTGACTCCAATGTCTTCCAGTCTGCGTAGCAGAATAGGTATCGAAACCGAATCGAATGCCTTTTTCAGGTCGATAAAAACAGCAAGGCATTTTTCTCCTCTATCAACAATATTAGTGACAGTGGTAGAGAGCTTCAAAACAGCATCTTCACAAGAGAGTCCTCTCTGAAACCCATATTGAGAAGGAGAAATAATTTTGAATTCTGAGAGGTATTTTGTTAAGCGCTTGTTGAAAAGTTTTTCCAGTATTTTTGATATTACTGTTAAAACAGAGATCGGTCTATAATTCGCGGGATCTGATATGTCACCATCCTTATAGATTGGGGTTATTATTGCTGTTTTCATTATTTTTGGGAAAACACCCTTTTCAAAGCATTTGTTGACTAAATGGGTTATAATAGGGGTAATAAAGGAATGTACAGCTTTAAAGAAAGAAACTTGGATGCCATCTATACCAGGAGCACTACTTGATTTCAGGTTCATGATAATTTGTCTTACTTCAGATTCGTCTGTGTCTATGAGTCCAAAAGAGTTAGCTGAAGTAAGTGTTGGTTTTGAGATATGTTCGTAGTTATATTCCTTGCTACTCATTATTTCATTTGCTAGGTTACTTCCTACAGTAGCAAAGTAAGAGTTTACCTTATTTGTAGATTGTAGAGGGGTTTGGGCAATGTCTAATAGTTTTATATTTTGGTTAATTTTTATTTTATTGTATGTTATGTTATTAATTTGTTTCCAGAGAGCTTTGGGGTTTTTTTGTACATTTGTTAGTTGTTCTCTTTCATAGCGGCGTTTCTGTTTTTTAATAATGGAGTCACAGAAATTTCTATAGCGCCTGTACGTTAGTTGGAGAGAAGCATTTTCCGGCTCTTTTTTAAGCTGTTTTTGAATATTATTCCTGTTCTGAATGCAACGCAATAAACCGGCAGTCATCCAAGGCTTAAGTATTCTTAGTTTCTGAGGAATAAGTTTTCTGGTAGAGTTTAGATTTATTGATTCTTGAAGTTTTTTGGTTAATATTACAGCTATTTCGTTGGGATCATTTATATTTAGGATATCAGTCAAATTATTATGTTTAAGATATTCGCCAGCTTTTTCGAAATCAATGTTAATTTTGTATTTGGAGTTTTTGATGGTTTCTTCGGCCTTAGTCACCTTTAGAACTACTGTTAAGTGGTCTGTAATACTAGTATTTAGGACAGCTATCAAGGCCTTAACGTTAGAATTACTTAGTCGTAAAAAGAAATGATCGAGGCAATTTTGTCCTCTAGTTGGGAGTATGTGTGCAGGTAACATGCCGTGAGATGCGAGCATAGTCAGATAATTCAGGCGGTTTGCTCTATCTGTAGGATTTTCCTGCTCACGTATAATTATGTTAATGTTAATGTCGCCAGTTATTATCATGTTCTTACGATTATCTTTTTTAGTTGATTCTAGGTAGTTATTTAGTGAACTAGTAAATGCGTCACAATTTTTTACTGATGGTGAACGATATATTCCCAGAATAATTGAGTTTTGTAGTTTTATTTCTAAGCAAGAAGCATCAACTAACTTCATCTCAGTAATTTTAGCTTTAATGTTACTTTTTATGTAAGCCACTACTCCATCAGCCCTGTTTTTTAAGTTTTGAGTTGCGTGTGCAGTGTAGTTACAGATTTGAGGGATAGGTTTTCCTGGATTTAAGTGGCATTCAGTAAGAATAAGAATGTCAGGGAAGAACTTTAACTGAGATAGATTCAACTGGAGGTCATCAAAGTTACGGTAAATGCTTCTGATGTTCTGGGATAGTATCGTCAAGTCCGTTGATTTCACATTTAATTTTTCATGGGCAACCGTCAAATCACATAACGTACTTAAAGCAATTTCAGAGCAGTCTATTTCTTGCATTGTTTGGAGGGAGCTATTCATTATCAAGACTGCAGGATAGTATTAGGGTATCTACATAGTGAGAAAATTTGGTAATTGCATGTATATAATGGATTGAAAAGGATTTAATATAGGTAATATTGACCTTATTATTAATATGGTGACGAGTAATTTTTGAGAGAAGAACCAGTATAGTGCTATTCAATAATAGTGATATACACAAGATTAGAATATTTGAAAAAAAGACGAATTTGAGATTTGAGTTACTAATAAAGAGAGAATGCTTGTGTTTTATGTGTTGTGAGTAAGGTGAGTAATGTGTTTTAATTTCTTGAATCAGTGTTGATAAGTATTTTAACCTAGTTCCTATTCTTAAGTATAACAAATAAATAAAACTTTTTTCCAAGTCTGTTACGACTAGTCATGCTAGTTGATTAAGATTGTTAATCTGAGTTTCACTACTTATGACTATTATAGGCGAGTGTTCGTCTTTGCGTACATAGACTCTCCCGTAGGCAGTCCAACAGAACTTGTAATTTTTAGTTTTAGCCAGGTCACGAGCAAGAAAATGTAGTCTTGCACCTTTTGCAGTTAGTTGTTCCGAGATATAAATCGGTGTATCCGTATCCTTCTTTAGTCCAAGGTGTTTTGTACAGAGTTTCTCCCTCCTCTTTATGTTGAAGGCTTTAGTATTTCTAAGCAAATTGGATTTTAATATTGCTGAACCTAGCTCGACTACTATCGGGGAGTTTGTAGAGTTGTTTTTCTTGCTTTGCACTCTGAACACGTCCTTAATGTCTCTTTGCTCAATATTGGAGTCAACTGATTTGGAAAGGCATAGAACAAAGTTGATTAAATCTTCTTTGGTTTCCGTTTGATATTTAGGGACATTCCTGATCTCAAAGTTACCCTTTCTAGATTCACGCTGAAAATTTTCAATCTTTTCTTCTAAGGTCACTATATATTCACGGTCTTTTCGTGCTTGAAGTTCTTGTTGGTCCATTTTCTTTTTCAGGTCTTCATTCTGTGCTATAAGGAAGGCTACAGTATTTTCTATGCTGCTGTTGGTGTTTTGAATTTCTTTTAAAGTTGAATGTAATTTCTTAATTTCATCCTGTTGTGCTGTAAACAGTGATGTTATTTGCTGTTTTATCTCGTCTTTGACAGAGTCCAAGTCCTCTGTTTCTCTACCCCTTTTGTTTCGTAGGAATACGTAGCTGGGAGGAGTCCGATCCATTTTATCCAGGTTGGTATCGGATAGGGAAATAGATTTATCCAGACTAGTTGATTGTGACACATTGGGTGAAGGAGCACGTGTGGGTGGAGAATGTCGAAGAGGCATTGCTTATATTTTATTTCTTGCTTATTTCGAAATATAAGCTGTATATTAATAGTTTTGTGGCAACTCCACTTTAAGATAGCAAGTGGGCGTGGAGCTTAGTAAATTCCTCAATCTGACTGGTAATTTACCAATGGGGTGGAGTCAGTGGACAATCAATCACAGAAAAGTGGGTGTTGCCACAAAATAATAATTAAAATGGCCTATACTTGCGCGTGCGCTTGATTGGTTGAGCTATCTTCCTCCCAGGGTGACGTCAGTACCAGGCGCGTAGCACATAGTTTGATTGCAATGTTTCAAGTTCACAGTTGATACTATTTTGAATTTATGCAGTCCTATTATTAACTTCGATTTTTGAATTTATGGAATGTTTTATTTTTATTTCTATTTCACTTTATTAACAAACATTAATTAGAGACACGTCTAAACCTTGCGGCGATCCGGGGGAAAGAAGGGTGAAGATACGATGATCTTGGACACAGAATATTTGCTCTAGTTTTGAAAAGGTCTTAAGGTTTCAAAAGGTGGTGTCGGTTTTCTTGCTCAGAACACCATCTTCATCAACGTTGCCGAAATTATTATAGATCCGGATAGCGTACCTCGTACTTAAACTCAGGTACTCATTAAAGGTGGGACATATATATGCGTCGACTTTGACACGCTCTGACTAAGAAGTTGAGGCCTTGTCTGAAGATATATCTAAAGCCATACATGTTACAACTTCAATTTTCTATAATTTTGTTATGGGGGATTTCTACGCGTATAAAAGGAGTACAAGAACGCGACGAATCGAAGATTTAACAAATGGTTTTCCAATTTCTTCAACCGAACCAAGCCTCACATAAAAGGATGCGAGGCTTGGTTTTGACGTGGAGGCTTCGGCTTGTTGTTGTGCTTTTGCCTTCTCCTGTAGTCGTTCCGAACCACTCTTTGATGCTGGTTTTGTATCTCCCCCGTTGCCCGGGGGGTTGGTTGGTCCCAAAACATGATGTGGATGAGCTATTGAAGGTTTTCTAGGTAGACTGACTTGGGGATTAGTCTACATATTAAAAATCACTCAACGGGTAATGGAGCGTTGCATTACTCGGGGTCTCTCTCAGGGATAAGATCAGAAATGAGAGTATTTGTAAGTAAACAAAATTTCCAGATATAGTTCGCCGGATCAGCAAGTTGAAGTGGCAGTGGTTCGATCACGTATTTCGCACGACCGCAGGCCGCTGGAGCAGAAAAGTCCTAGAGGGGAGACGGCGTCTTGGAAAGCATAATGTAGCACGTCCTCCTGCGCGCTAGTTCGATCACTTGCGAAGGTCGTCAGTGGATGCTGAATAAGGATAGCTGACGGGATATCTGACGCAAAGTCAGGAACACTTTGTCCAGCAGTGGATTGCGATAGATAAAAAAGTTTATGGCCTTTCTGTGGAAATAATGCATTTCGAAATTTTTGTTTTCTCGATAAATATTTAATGTCTTTATAGTTTAGTTGATATTTTAATAAACTTTTGACATGTTTAAAGCAAGGTATCGTGCGTATAAAAATATTTATAGTTTTGTAGTGCTACCTCTGCTGCACCTCTGCTGGACAGCTTTCAATCAAAATTTATTAAAATCCTTCAAGTAATAATTTGAAATGGTTAAAAATTCTTTATCATTAAGATAAAGAATTAAATTTATTTTTTGTTACTTTTGATTATAGGTGTAGGTATATCCAAATGTAGTTGTTGTCAAAATATTTCCGTTTATAAGGAAAGTAGTACACTGTGACATCTCTAGATACCCTCACCTTTATCGACGTAAACCTTGAGACAGAAGCTATCGATCAAGGCCTTTGTTACTGGTTAGACTATCCAAATTCTTGAAATTAAACTAACGTCCAATGTCCATTTTATTATTCTGTAAGTAAAGTTTCGTTTTTATTATAATTTTAAAGTTTTCGGCTTTTACCTGTTTGTGACATAGGTGTCCTTTGATATAATGGTTCTCGCTGCATTATGATAAATATTTCCAGGCTCTAACGTTTATATCGATATTTTGTCCAAGAGACTTTTGACTGAATTGACGACTACTTGGTTTTTAATATTACAGGGCACCATGTTATTTCATAATCTTAATAATTTTGGAACGTATAAATAAAAACAATAAGGCAGTGAGCAAATAAAATTAAGATCTTATGAAACTTAAGTCTTAAGAAGTAACAATCCTTATTTGATGGTTAGTTTTTTACGTAAAAAGGTATTTTCCATTGTCATGTTATTTATAAGTATATCGTTTTTTATTAACAATAGTTTCAAACGCAGTCAATTCATTTTTTGTAATATACACTATTAATAAATCTTCTAGTTGGTCATAGAGGTGAAACAATAAAAAATGGTCCAGCGTAAATGTGTTCCGTGATTTATTTTCTTATATTTACATATATACATACATACATATGTTGGCGGTTATGAAAGTTGCAATGCAAATCGTGCATCGGATGTATTTTAATAATATTTTTAAAAAATACATTTAAATGATATTTTTTCGTTTGTGAAATGGAACATAATTTTGAAACAAGGAAATACAAGATATCATTTTTTAAACAAATGGAAGAGAATGAGGTATAAAATAAGATATGACTTTAAAATATTTTTTTACACTTAGAAAGCAACATTTTTAAATATAAATATTTAATTAATGGGCATGAAAAATATGTATATAACACATTTTTCTTAATTTCATTTATCTACGTTTTGTTAATTAAAATTTTTCAATATTTTAATGAAAAAACATAAAAGGAAATCTAAACTCTATTTCATATCATTCGAGTCCTATTTAATCTCTTAAATGCAGACAATATAACGTAATTATAAAGTCAGTAAATGAAAGTGTTCTAAAGTCTCTCGTATCTGAATATAAATATAGTATACTAATCCATTAGTGGGAACTAAACTAGTCTGCATTTGATTGTGCCTTAAATAAAACAAAACTACACAGAGTTATTTAATACCTCACTAAAAAGGGAACTGATATCTCTTAGAGAATTTTAGAATATGTAGCATTAATAAGAACGCGTTCGTTAGAAGAAGAATGGTTAAGAGCAGACGTGACGCTACAACAATTGATCACGTGATACCTTAACTATATATCATATCTCTGAACATTGTAGTTCAAAACTAATGACCTTTGAAATACAATAAACTGCAGTAGATACTTATAATGTAGGTATGTATTTCTAAGCGTGTACTTCTCTAATCTACAATCGAGCTAACTGTTGCATCTGACATAAGCTTAAGGGGTTTGTAAACGGACAATTAAACCTCAGTAATATCACTGGTAGAACTCTCCGCTGCAATATATTATGTGTAACTTACTATACAACATCTTGCATTATATATTCCCGCAACTATACCTCCGAGCAATTGTGTCCTTACAATTATTGTAACTTGTATACCAGAAATATATATGTTACTTTAGTATTAATTGTGATATACAACTTAGTATATAAAAAAGGGAAAAAACGAAATATTAACGACGACAAACATAATTAATTATTTAGTTTATGTGATTATTATTGCAGTCTGTACAAAAAAAAATTACAGTCCGTTGTGGAATGTACATTTTTTTTGCATTTATGCAACTCAAGGCAAACGAGGTTGAGCTTCTATAGCTCCTAGTATGTTTATTTTCATTACTCGGTCAGATTTTAAATGAAATCAAACATTTCTAGATAACATTATTAAAACATCTTTATCTCTTAATAAACTATATCGTACAAAGTGACTTCTAGATTGATATATTCTCCTATAAAAAGTGGAGAATCGAGATCTTTTCTCAGCTCTTCCACACAATAGTTTGAAATTATGCATTAAAATAACAGAACATTCCATTTACAGTGAATGCAGTCAGGAAATGAAATTTTTAATTTACTTACTTTTTTATTTTTTTATTACCGAGCTACCGATAAAAATGGTCACATATAGAATGCTTAATTCATCGAGGCGGACAGCGATACGGTAGCTCAGTTGGTAGAGCGACGGGACGATTTCCCAGTAGTCGCGGGTTCGAATCCCTGCCCGTATCGGTTTATTTTTCATTCTATTTTTATATAAATTTACTTACCATTTTTAAGCTAAACTTTACATAAAGCAAACAGAAGATAATGTAAACAAATTGTTTCAATTTACTAAAAACCAATGAATGAATTTAAATAACGTCGATATGGTCACCTGCAAACAACACTGATCCGGTTACACCAGAAACCATTTAAAAGTTTGATTTGTTTCCAAAATTTGGTTTTCATTTCACGCAATATACATTTTAAAATTATCAAGAAATAGTCATCAGTATTGAATCATTTTGGTGGTGGTGCAAAAATCATTAATTATGTGACATAAATGTTCTATGTATATTTCTAAAAGAAAAACAAGGAAAGTATTTTTATTATACAGCACATAAAAAGTGAATTTATGATTTATTTGTTTGTTAAATACAACAATCTGCGGATGGAACGTTTGCGCTGTGAATGTTGTCAACATGGGAATAATCAATATAGTAAAAGTCTCTTTCATATTCTAATTAAAAACGCATAAATAACGCACCTGTTGAAATTTAATTAATACTGAATTTTTATGTTTTCATTGTAACAATTGATGACTGTGAATATATTTATAAATATGCTATATTAGGCTTTCTATAATTTCAAATAACTAAAGAATAAAAACTCACCACCGTCTCGATAAAGACTCATATTAGATATATTATAGAGTGTTAAATTCATCGAAACGGGTAGCGATACGATAGCCCAATTGGTATTTGAATCCCTGCTTTTATCGGTTAATTTTCATTACATATTAATTAAACATTTCTGACTTGTTTTAAGAACAACATTTTTTGTACTTCTTTTTTTATGGTATATTAATTTTAAGTAGGTAAGTGATATTCTTGAAATTAATGTGAATATTTGTTTATTTTATACAAAAAAGTTTTTTTTTTTTTTTGATACTTTAATTAAAATATGATATTAACATTTTTGAGTAAATTGATAAGCGGAATATATAATTAACTTTGCTTAGTATCCGGAAATTGGTAAGAAAATTTAATTACTCTTCCAATAAAAAGTACATAGAGATATTTCTGTTAAGAAATAAAAATGATAATTTATAATGTAAGATATACATCAAATTATATAGTTGGATCCTTAAATATAAATACCCGTGAAAATTTAAAGAACTATTGAAATAAGAATTGGTAGTAGATCAATATAGTGAGTAGTTATGAGTTATACCTACCTAGTCTAGCCATAAGTTCTGTTACAAAAAAAAAATCTCATTATTAAATAGAGTTTTTCTTATAATTTTGAGTGAAAAAGATACGTTATCGTTACGTTAAGATAAGACACTAAACTAGTTATTCAAAGTGTCTACCCTGTGTCTTGTTTTAACGCAGTCGGGCCATTCGTCGATGGATTTACGATCTGTTTCTATTAGAATTCTATTCTATTCTGCATCTGTAGTGGTTCATGTGTTGTTTTTTGCCAGAAAGAACCTTGAGAACTTCACTGTTGAGGACCTCTATTCATTTAGGTGGTAGGGATAGAATTTCAGGTGGCAAACAGTACGATAGTGAAAATAGGTGTCAGAAATTCGATCAAATAAATCTTCGGAACAATCTTCAATAAAGTCAGAGGACGGAAAAAATATCTTTTCCCTTGTGCCAGAGCGGATCGAAGATTTTAGACATTTCGAATCAAACTGTTAGGCCCTCTTCTTTATTTTATCTATGCTCGAATGGCCTCCGAACATCGGTGGTGTTAGATACATTAGAAGATTAGATCTCTTGTTGATAGACTATGGCGAAAGCCATATTGCCGGTCTTCCATTAACTTGCGATTCTCTAGGTAAGTCAGGAACTGTCAGTTTATAATAGTTTTCATTATTTTGGAGAGCATGAAGGTAGTGGCAATAGACCTGTAGTTGGGTAGGTCAGATTTGTTGCCTGTTTTAGGGATTGGATGGACAAAGACTGTCTCGCATGTTTTCGGAACTACGTCTTATAAATAGGAGTGCCTATATAGACGTGTTAGCACAGAAGTCAATTCAGGAGAATATGTTTACATGTGACACCGGAGATGGCAGTCTGAATTTGCATAATTTTTTGACCATAATAAAATTTTAGTCTAAAAGAGTATGACGAATTGACAAATACGGATCCTCGGTAGTATTTTGTCTTTAGGACTCTAAAGTTTAAAGACTTAGTAACTATCGTCTCAGTTTAGGATACGCCTGTTATTCGCAACTAACAGCTACTCTAACACAATCATTGAACCTGGACCGGGATTTGACGCCTTGACGATTGTTACTACAAAGTTTGGTATAAATAGTTCCATTTCCTGAAATTGAATAAGACGTTCAAATTTTAGAATGATGTTTTAATTATTATATAAATTTTAAAAAGTTCTTATTACGAAAACAATAAATTTCAAAAGAGTATATTTTAATAATATCAGACGCAGGTTATTTGTATACAAGAGAGTCGAACAAATAAATGTTAGCGCTGCTTCCTTAGAATATATAACTAAATGCTGGAAATTCTGTAAATGTTTGTTTGTACCAGTATTAAGCTATTGTGTAAAGAGTGAAACTATATTTGTTGCTAACGAATTCCAAAATCAAACCATTTTAGAAAATTATTTGTCTTGGTTTTTTTAACTTTTGACCGAACATACTCTTTATTACTCGATCACAGTAAAAGTTGGTTTTAGTATTAAGACTCTGACATCTGTTAAAACATTTAATTTTGTTTGTTGATAATGTTTTAAACAATTTATTTACCGTCTAAGGTGGAAACATTTTATTTTTTTTAAAATACAAACGATTAGGAAGGATTAGGTTCTTGTTGACATTCCTAAGTTTTTATACAGGGGTACCTACTAACTTTTGTCAGTGGGATAAAGATATACAGTGATAATTGTTAGGGTAAGCCAAAATACACGTAACAAATTAAGATTTATATGCACTATGCGAATATCTACTACAATTGGAATACGAATTCAAAAATTATTGACATTCCACCGCGACGTGTTTTGCATTACACTTAAAATATAATTTTGTTCTATGTTCCTCGAAACTTTTGTAGATCATTAAAAACAATGATTATCAATGTTTGAAAATATCTATAAAAATGTATAGCCATGTTAAACTTATTTAAATTTATATGAATATAGAATGAAAAATAAACTGATACGGGCAGGGATTCAAACCCGCGACTGCTGGGAAACCGTCCCGCCGCTCATGGCCCCGTATCGGTTCATTTATCATTCCATATTTATACAAATGATTATCAATAATTCGTTTTTTTGTGTTAGTAGCTGCCTCCTGCTTGCTGCGAATTCGGCCTCCTTCGCCTCCATGCTTAGGGCCCGCAATTCGGCTTTAACCTCGGCGAGCCCACTTCCGTGTCCTTTAGCCGCACCGAGTCTACACCGAGCGGTGTTGCACTTAACCACTGCAACTTCTGACTCAGGATCAGACTCCAATGTGGCACTGGGTGAGGATCAGATCACCCTATATGTCCGCTTCCTATTAATTTTAGGTTACGGGTCTGACAAGTTTTCAGAATCCATGGACTCTACTACTTCTTCTACTACTCCTCCAGGCGTTACACCTTCTTTGATTAGGCAGGTCGGTATGGAAAGGATCTGTGCAGGGACTCTTTCTCCAAGGCGATTGTTGCAAAAGAAGTTAGTAAATTTATCTACGTTGACCGGGACTGAAATTAGAAATCATATATAATGTCAGTAAATTTCTATCCTTACTTCGTTTCCATCCTGCGCGAATAAACGGTCACCCAAACAGACAAAGACTTTAGTACAAAATTTTAAGTTTTATGTCAGAAAAGAAAAAAAATCTTCGTTCCTATTATATTATATGTATAGATACCAGTAGATGGCTTTAATATAATTAGCGTAGAAAAGGATTCGAAGGTATATTAAATGTGTTTTTTGTTAGATTTTGGTACATTCTTCGTTCTGTAGTATATTTCTAAGCCGTTCCTCTTAAAAATATATAAAATAGCAATAAATTAAATAGAGTTCCTTTTTGGCCAATCTTAAATCCTTACTCGACTTTCACGAAATACGCTTCTATAGAGTCTGAAGCAAATTTAGACAAATTTCATTATCTCCTGAAGTTGTTTTTCCTTTATCTTTGATGATGTAAATTTGTTAGTATTTTTCAATAAATGCAAATACAAAATACGCT
Organism: Napeogenes inachia; assembly: GCA_959347355.1. NCBI lineage: Eukaryota > Metazoa > Arthropoda > Insecta > Lepidoptera > Nymphalidae > Napeogenes > Napeogenes inachia. The sequence goes on from OY365797.1 coordinate 20,125,448, forward strand.
TATATACGAAATCGAGGTCAAGTTACTACTCTGATCATGTGTATAGTATAGGGTAAGTGTAATTGAGATCCAATAATTGGGTATGGAAAGAAATCAATGACATTGACTGGGTTTTCTGTGTTCGCATCCATTAACGTAGTTAGCCCTATATGTAAGACGAGTTTGATGCCCGTAGAGAAAAAAACAAAAAACTTAATTAGTGTGACATATTTATTTTTCTAAGGCATGAAAACTATGAAAAATAGTTACCAGTTGGAAATTTAATAATTATTTAAATATGATGATGACGAATAAATACCAAAGTATAAAAATTTATAGAGAACCAAATAGCACCGCCCCGTTGGTCGAGTGGTTAGCGCAGACGCCTAACGTGTCACGGTGCAATGGGGCTCGGGTTCGATTCCCGGCGGAGATAGGCATTATGTGATGAGCATAGATGTCTGTGTTTCTGGGTTTGGTCGTTTATTAAATATATTCTCAGTATTTATATGTGTATTTCTATGTATTTGTATCGTTGTCTAACACCCTTAACACAAGCAAATAATTTGCTTACTTAGGGGTTAGGTCAATGTGTGTAATTTGTCCTGATATTATTATTATTATTATTACGTGGTGCTTAAAAAAAGAACAAACTGTTGTACTTTCAATCTTAATCAGAAAGTATTAGTAAAGAACGGAATAGGGAATTTTGAAGCTACTCCACTAGTCTCATGAAGTTGTTCCAAGACGTTACAAATAACACTGTCGTCACGGCAGTTCCAGAAGTGTCATTTGTAACATGAAATATTTTAATGTCAGAAGTCCCAGTACTATATACAAGTCAATAGTATATTATTTGTTAGGAAGATTTAAAAAATAATTTCTTACATCAATCAATATAATGTGATCAAAAGGTGTTAGCAATTTCTGTAATATTTATTGAATACGTTTGTTTTTCTGTATTTTCATTTAGCTTACCTAATTACAAATATTTTGTTTTTTTTTTGATATCTTCTAACAGGTGTTATGGCAGTAAAGAGATTTTCTTGTTTGCCGTATAACTTTTAACACATTCCAAACATCGAAGTCGTCCCTCTCTTCCTGTAACCATTTGCTTTTATATTTAGATAAATTAAACTCTATTTATCATGTAAAAAGGTAGTTTATAAATAACTTTGACCGTAACAGGTTTAAAGGATACGATATACAGTCGAAGCTCGATAAGCTTAACCTCGCTAATTTAAAAATGTTTTATGAGGAAAAGAGTCTGTATCTTTCCTCTCAAAGCCCAAAACTTTTTACCTAGAATACACAATCTCTATAATTCAAATTAAAAATAATATTTTTGGCCTTGGTTAATATTATACTGTAACTTTAGTGTATACAACTATGAGAATATTGTTGGTCGTTGGTCGAGTGCCAGTTAGCGCAGATGCCTAACGTATAGCGACGCAATGGGGCTCTGGTTCGATACCCGACAAGGATAGGCATGTAAGCGATAAGCATAGATGTCTATATATATAGATGTCTATCTATCTGTCATATAGATGTCTGAATTTCTGAATGTGGTCGTTTATTAAATATATTCTCAGTATTTATTATGTTTATTTCTATGTATTTGTATCGTTGTCTAACAACCTTAACGCAAGCAAATAATTTGCTTACTTAGAGGTGAGATGTATGTGTGTAACTGGTCCTGTATTATTATATTGTTATTAGGTTACTATGGATTTGGCATGATCCCGAAGACATTAAAAAATCCTTAAATTAAAATATGATAAAAAAAAATCTCTAAATTTATTACTAACGTCTGCACAATACAAATTCGAAAGCAGGCTTAACTATTTATAACCTTTAAAATGTTGATACTTTGTCATATAACGAACTCATTAGGAAATAATAAAATAAGTTCATTACAATTGGAAAGTTAAGGCGGTTTAATACTTTGTCAACAGAGAATTCTAGTTTCTCCAAGAAAAATGGATAATCGCCCCAAAGTAGTAACTACTAGTAGTACTACTAGTAGTAACTAGTAGTAATATGAGAAATTTATTTTAAATATGTAAAACAAAATATAAAACAAATAGTTAACAGCATCATAATATGTATGATTAGCCCTAAACATATAAGTAATAATATATAAAAAATGCTTGGAGAAACATCAAACTGATAATTTGCATAAACATAACTTAAAAAATCCATAGAATGTTTCTTGTTTCCATATTGTTAAATGTTATAGTACTTTTTCGTGTTTATATTACCATAATTTCCCTGATGACAAGACAGGTGCGGTAGCTGTGAACCTGGTGACACTCTAAGAAATCCACTCCGTTATCGAAGTAAGCTCCGCAAGGAAACAGAGGCAATCGATCACGGTTCTTCCAACTGGTTAGACGCGATCCAAATGCGTTATGTGCGTTCACTATATATGAATTCAACTTTACGATCCAGTGAATTGAGTTCATTTTGAGTTATATTTCGTGACCTGTCTTTGAGTTCCATCTGCCTTTGTTCTGCATTTCAATCCGTGTAATGATTTCCGCGATATTGAAGAAATATTTCTTATAGATAATGTTATCAGCATGTAACACGATGTAAACTCTTTCTGAGACTTAGTTTTTTGTAGAAAAAAAATATAATTGTACTACTTTTATTACCTAAAACTTCATTTGTATTTTTATTTAGTGAAACATTCAAAGTATTTAATAGAAAAATCTAAAACAAAGAATTTGATTGTAGAGTATAACTTTAAAAATTAGCCTCTATTAAAATGAAAGGTTTTTAGATATACTGTAACCAAAATTTACTCAGAGTGGCGTCGAAAAGATAAAAAGAAAAATGATATGATAAGATTGTTAAAAAAATATATTGAGGTTATGAATTTTTAAAACCTCGATTACAAATATTTTGATAAGAAAACGAATACTTATGTATTTAAGTAACATAATATGATATGCTAGATATTGATTTAAATGTCTGCGAGATGTCTAATAAAGAAAACCTCAAAATAGTTTTTATGGCAGACGAGCACTCCTTCTCTCGCTATTCGCAAAACAAAACGTAAATAAATCTTCCGGTTGATCATAGAGGCGAAGCAATAACAAATGGTTCGCCGTAAATGTGTTTTATGATTTATGGTTATGTCTTGTATTTAAATTGGATGTTATGTTAGTGGCGACGCATATTATGTAGAAGATGTATTTCTTTTAATAACTTAATTCTAAATAATATAATAAGTAATATTATGTTGAAATAAGTTAGTATTCTAATTAATTGTATTATTTAACTAAATATTTTACTTAGTCAATAAGTCAATAAGCGTACTAGTATACGTTTATTGACTTACTCTCAAGTTTAAAATGATCATTTTATAGTTTATCTTTGCTAAATGTTGTGTATATCTTGCTTAATCTTAAACAAAGACTTCATAATGTTATATAATAAAATTAAATTAATGTAATACACTCGTCTACCTACATATTTATATAGGTACGACCAGTACTAAACATTAGATATATGACGAAAATACAAAATTTTACTTATTCTCGACCAACCGACGTCTGATCGTTTAAAAGTTTATTACGACATATATTCTTTGGGAAAAATACAGCGATTTAGAAACCTAATCATTTTCTTCGATAAGACATACAAATTACGAAATATAATAATTATAATATTATCACAGGAAAAATTACACACATTGATCTAACCCCTAAATAAGCAAATTATTTGCTTGTGTTAAGGGTGCTAGATAAAGATACAAATACATAAAAATACACATTATAAATACTGGGAATATAATTTAAAAAAAAGACTAAACCCAAAACTACAGATATCTATGCTATTTACATAAATGCCTGTCCCTGTCGGGAATCGAACCCGAGCCCATTGAGCCTCTTATCAATAAACAATCATGCTATTCTCTTTTCAAACAAAGCTTTTATACAGCAATATGGTTCTCGGTTCTCGTGCTGGAGAAGAAAATTATATAAATTGAAAATATACATAAATTCTCCTTCCATTAGTGTGTGTGAAGAATACTACTGTAACATAATAGTTTTAATAGAAACGAAAAAACATGTTGGTATGCTCAAACATTTTAGAAAATCCTACTAACAAGCAGTATTTTGCCAAGGAGGGCTGACACCGGACCGGCATTTTTGCCGGTTTTATTTTTTTTAAAGCTAGAGATAACGTCTAACGATATAAGGATGATTTTTAAATGACGAACTTTACTTTTTTAATTTATTTATTATAGATTCATCTTTGTATCGCAATGGGTTTCCCAAACATATGGATTTGGAAGCAATTTAAACCGACCTTGAACAACAAACTGTAATCACATAAAAAAAACCTTTGCCTCTATAATCTGGGCTATAAACCGACCTATAAGTCTTCAAACAATTAAACGGTCACACTAATTAAACATTAAGCTATAACATGATTATATTATAAATAAATGTAATGGGAACAAATTAATGATATTGTTAATATATTTCTACTAAAAGTAATTCTTTTTTTTTCGTATTATGGTATGCCATCTTATGAATGTAAATAAAAAATCCAATAATTAAAAAAAAATAGAACAAGTGCTGTTATTCCAGATGAAATAATAGTATACGTTATAGCCACTTCAAGTAAATCATTTCTTTAAACAATTTCAGGCACATGCAGTAACGAGAACTCGTTCGCAAGTCTACGAGTACAAGAGTGCTTAAGAGAAGCGTGATGCGACAGAGCGATTGATCACGCTCTGTCTCGTTTCAACTGAACATCAGGTCTCAACGTACTCCACGAATTACTGCACTTCAGGTTGAACCTTTTTAAAACACTATCACTCTGTAGCTTAGGTTATCTTTAATTTTTTAATAAACTATGGTAATCTCCTTAATTGTTTCATAGTTCATAAGGAAGTCTGGCTTTTAGTAATTAGCCAGTATAGGCTAAACGATGAATATGTATTTTAATATTTTAATGTTACACATATATACTTTAAAGTTTAACATATATAGAAACATATTTTTAAATTATTGGAAGGACACTAGTAGTTTTATTGGATTCTTGGATTGTTAACGGAATCATGGTAAAACACATAGTGTATTTTTATATTGTCTATTACTAGGGCGTATTTATAAAACGAAGTTAATAAACTTAATCAAAAAGATTATTTTAATACAATAAATTATTTACAGAAAAGTTGTCATACTGTAAATAATATATAAATACATCATACTGTAAATAAATACATTAATGAAAACTTATATGTTCGTTAATTTGAAAAAAAAAAAAATGCAAACCGACTTTTATGTGTTTTAAATATTCGTCAGATTTACATGAAATGTTATGTTATCAAAATATTTTTTTGATTCCTCTTAAAATGTATTCATTTTTAATTTGTCGAGGTTTACATTTATTGAAGACATTTTGTAAACAGTTGTCAAAGGGCAATATAATAAATATGTATATATATACATAGTGCATATGTTGAGAGGCTTTATACAATTGGGCCAAGATTCTATTAATCAGAATGAGTTGATGACTTCGAACTAATTGAGGCGATTGGAGATAAATTAATAACGCTTGTCTCAATTGAGGTGGAACTGAGGTTCGAGAAATTGCCTCCCGCATATCAATTTGACTGTTCAATTTATATTTAAACTACAACTGCTGTAAAGCTGTAAGTGAACTGCAATTATATTCAAGTATTTTTTAAAACTATATTGTATATTACATATCTACTTCAAAATGTATTTTTTGTAATAATGTATTGCGTATAAATATTTTTAAAGTAATTTGTGTATTTGTATTAAAATTAAATACTTAAGTTGAAACCAGTAACATAACTTTAAAAAGCAGAAAAAAAATGAAAAAAAAAACCCCAATACAAAAAGACTTCTAAAAACAATAAAAATAATATTATTATGTATTTATTGAAGTCGTTGCAACGAGGGAAAGCTTAATAAAAGAAGAAATTAAAATGCAAGTGAGTTACCAAGGCAAGTATTACTATATCGAATTGTATAGCCTAATCCCCAAAAAAATCGTAAAATAGACATCATCTTCAACGTAAGTACAAACATCCCTCGACGCCTTCAATAAGTACATAATAATGTTATTTTTATTCTTTAATTTTATTTTTAAATGTTTTGTTTGTAGATTCTATGAAACAAATTTTAAAAGTTTTTGGTTTCCATATTGAAATGCTTAAGACCTAAATAATGAATCATTCGCTATGAACGTTAATTGCAATCAATGAACATTTAAATGTTTTAGACACGTCAACTAGTAATTTGGTCAACGATGTTATTTTCAAGATTAATTCTGATTTCCAGAGACAGAGAATTCTGTAGACATAGAGATATGATAAGTTAGACGCACGCTGTTAGCATAAGTATTTGCAATTAGGTTTCAATGCATTTAGGCAAAAAAAAAAAATATTTAAATATATTATTATTTATATTTTTAATCACAATTCAATATAATGTTTCACAGAATTTCTTTCGAAACGTTCAATTGCTTGATGAATAGTATATATTCTGCTTTATTTATATGATATATAATTGTGTTAATATATTCAACCCTCTTAACTTGTAGAGCAACTTTGTTTGAAGTGCACTCATCACATTCGGTACGTGACCAGTACGGTAGGGAAGGAGAGTCTAACCTCTAAAGAGAATTGCGAAATCGAAACTATCAAAGCGACTTAGATGGATTAACAACTCTCTATATGAACCTCTTTGAAGCGCATCTGTATCTAGAACCATTATAGAATAAGTCTAACGTAAATTAAGTTGAAGAATTGATTTTTAATTGAATCCATTTGATACTATAAATTTATTAACATAGATAATAATGTCTATTCGACAAAGTTTAATTGTGTTCAAATATAACAAATGTTTCTTGATTATTTTTTAAACAAATTTTAGATAGATTACTTACTACAAAATACAAATATAAACTACAAAAATTGTTTTCTTTTATGAATTTATTAAGTATATACATTATACATATTTATAAACCAAATAAAAACTTTTCGTTCCAATATTATATTTTCTACAATTGGATGAAGATCTTTGGTTGTAAAATATGCAAATTGTAAGATAACATAATATACAAAACAAGTAAAACGTGAGTAAACATAAGTCTGATACACATGAAACATCTTTGTGTCTTTTAATGTGGAGGGAATTTTACAACCGGCTTATGCTGCAAAATATTTTTGACACTCAACGCCATATCTTCATATGATAGTGTGATGTATTAGTTTTTGCCACTATTTAATAAAATAAAATATAAGTTAGCTTATTACTATGACTGATCTAACTCGGGAAATTCATTTGCCATACTTATATGTTCAGGAGACACTTTCAACTACCAGTTTTAGTAATTGTAGTTATTTTATATAACCTGATTTTTATTTAAAAGCTATCAAAAATATTTTTTTTATTTGATTGTGATTTCCAGAGCTTAGTGCGTTAAAATAAAAAAAGATCTATATTTGTGTTTTAAATGAATGTATGTTATTAATATATTGCCGGAACTAGGTCGCAGTTGTAAAATGCAAATAAGGCCGGTTTACTTTTTGCTAATATATTTAAGTTAACAACTACAAAGCCTAATGAACAAAGTCTGTAAACATAATTGATACAGGAATGTCCGGATAGCAGTATTAGGCGTATTAGGTTTACGATCGTGTTGACTTGTACTAAACAGACTGAACATCATAAAATAAAATAAAATCAATAGAATAAAAATAAACATCAGCCAATGTCTGTTATTTTATAACTTCATGAATCACAATACTTCATCTAACTGAATGTAATAAGAGTATAAAGTTTTTGTAAATGTATGAAATAAATATATATATATATTTTTACTTAATTGATAACAATTAAGATAAGGTTCTTGGACAAAGAAAACGAAGTAATGTAACATTTATTATAATTGTTTATTTTAAGTAGTTTTCATCTCCTACTAAGGTATTGTGTACAAATCGACTTCTAGATTTCTCAATACTCGTACAATAAACCTAAGCGTCTATTGAGTTCTTTTGTGATCTATTTGGCTTGCACTACAAAACTCCTAAATGGTGCAATACAATAAAAGAAATGGTATATTTATAGAAGAATGAGCTCAAGAAATGAAAAAAATAATTGATTTTATTAAATTCATTGAAGTATGTTTATGAACAACAAATATTTTCATGTACTTCACAGACATAAAAGAGTATTTCTTTATGTTATCTAATATGACTTCAATATATTTTTTTATAATTAAAATAATACTTAATCAAGGTGATCTAGAAAAATATCCATTGCAACTTTTATATTAGTTACAGTCGTACAGTTGTACAGGTTTTATTAAATTAACCATTAGTTTAAAAAAATAATTCTACAAATCTCTTAATAATGTCTTCTGTATTAATATACATTCACTTAACAAGATGTAATATTAAAAAAATATTGGATATTTGAAGGCAAAACTTTTCACTCTGACTAAAATACTCGTAATATCGACTTTAATAATTAATAAACGGATTAAGAGTAGTGTTCGAAAATATCTGTAACATGTATGTCATATTTATAGCCATGTTAAGCTTATTTAAGTTAATTAAAAAAGTTTAACATTGCTCTGTTGTTACTGTATAAAGTTGTTCACTGATATATAATATTAATTGATTTGAATTTGAATATGAATACATATGTAAAAAGCAATAACTTAAGTTCACGCTTCTATAGGCGTGTGAGTGCATAGATGTAAGCATAAATATCTTTTTTTTGAGTTAAGCCTTTTATTAAATATATTTGAATTATTTATTATGTGTTATTTAATTTGATCTATTAACACAAGAAAATAATTTGATGAGTTAAGGGTTAGATCAATTTGTATAATTTGTCCAGTGATATTATAATATTATTAATGATTAATTAAAACATATTTCTTGAAATATGTATCTTACAAAATATTAACTTCACTAGATACAATATTATATAATGAAATATATATCAAGACAACGTAAAAGAACTTCTAAAATATTGTATGTAAAACTTTTATTCTTAGTAAATCTGAAAAACCGAATAAGAAGTTGTAAGTGTCAATAAAGATCATCATCGTACGATCGAGGATCCTGAAAGATTTTATAAAATAAAATATTTTTGTTTCATAACAATGTAACCTCATACTTTTTGTTATTATTTATCAACAATTATAAAAAAAAACCCTGTAGAATGACTGCAGCGTTTATTGTAAAATATCTTTATTTCAATCCAATTAAAATACATGTTGGGTATTTATTATTGTAAAAATAATAAAAAATTAGAAAAATAAATGGAATACATGAATAATAATTTGTAGATTACTTCGTATAAAAACTTTTTAACATATTGTGTATTATTTCCTATTTTTACGTTGAATAAAATATAAAGTATATTTTATTTTACACATCATTTCAAACTATAGTTACTATCAAATATACTGGTTAACATAAATAATAGATTATACAAGAATACTCGAGATGGGATGATATTTTTGTGTCTCTATCGTAAGCATTGACATCCATTGATTGTACAGTACCCTCCTCTGCGGTATCCTCGTTGTCTACAACTGGCAATGCACTCGTAAAATACACAACGAGGAAATGGTGGTTCAGCGATAATCTGGATAGGTTTTAAAATTTGTCTTTTCTGTATTTCGTGAACGAAGTCTGTAAATAAAGCAACCTTAAAGTTAAACTGTTTTCTTTTTTAGTTACATTTCTTGCTCTAAATTGAAAAGAAAAAAAAAACTTATTTTAAATTTGTTACATAACCTCAATTAATTTAATACGAAAATCTTTTAAAGTTTAGATTATTATTTTATGCTAAATCATTAATAGGGGTAAGAAACAAAAACCGGGATAACATCCCACCCTAGAAGTCGCAGATAAGAATTCCATTAAAAATAAATAATCATAAAAATGTAGTCAATAGTCTTAGTTAAATAAAAAATATATTGTCATAAAACGTAACCTTATATTCACGATTTAAAAATCGTAAGTTTTCTAAAGGAAAATAAGATTAATTATATTTTTTTAAGAGGACACTTTTACTATCCCCCGTAACAATTAATAATAACACCTTGTTTCAAAGACTAAGTAGGCCATTATTTTATATAGCATTAGGGTTCGTGTTATCCCTCTCATACAATAAGTAAAGAGAATAAAGAATGTAATAAAATACATAGCAAGAGAACACAGTATATATATATATATATATATATATATATGTATTTCTACTAACCGTTAAACTCTTCGTCTTGTGCGGAAGCCACAAGGGCTGTTACAAAAATTACAAATAGCACTAAATACGTCTTCATGTTTCGATCACAACTGAGCACATGAATAACAATACCTGAGGAACCTATTTATATATTAGTTTATGTAAGCACTCAGTTTTAATCAAGTACATTTTTTTAGTTTTTGATATGTTAGTCATACAAATACGTTCTGATAGAGCGATTAATGCAATACTAGATATTTAAAACGACAATGACAATCAAAAGTACTAAACTGTAGGAAGAGGGAAAACTAACCGTTATTAAAATTCCTGGAATAGATTTCTATAGAATAGAATTGCAATAAATTTCTACACATAAGTACAATTTCCGACTAAATATTGTGTAGTCATTTACTGTTTATTACACATGTAGGTAAATGAATAACAATAATGATAAGATTAGAGACCAATGTTTTGTTTACCTCGTTCCAGTTTTGCGAATTATTAAAGTGCAAGAGTATAGTGCATATGAATTTCTCTGTCTTTTTTCCTGTTGTAATGTGTCTTTTATATTATAGTTGCCGACAATAAGATGGTAACGAAACTAAATAACACGTTGATAATTATTTAACAAAATAGCTATATGTGAAGATAATATAACAGATACCACAGTTTATATATTTTTTCAGTGTATCTATTTGTGTATCGTGCTCGACCAGGAGATGTTTTTATATGAATTTATAATTCAAAAACATACCTTAACTTTGTTTTCATAATTATTAAAAATATATTCTTTTTTTTTAATAACTGTCGAAAGGAACCAAAAAATATATTCGACATCTGTAATTTGAAAAGGTAAGTAACTAAGGTAGTGGTATGTTTGAAGATGGTAATACATACATATTTTCTAACAGTTAGATTATATTTTCATCCATAAAAGTAGAACTGGATTTACACTTAAAATTAGACAAATATTACAAAATTAAAAAAAAAAAAACATTGGGTTTCTTGCATACAAAATTGTATATGCTCATTGAAAAATTTTTAAGCACTTTCAAATGTTACTGTTATATATAATAGCTTTTTGGAATAACAAAAACTAATACGACCTTACTTTTATACCCTTTTAATAGTTGTGTCTACCATTACTTATAATTCGGTCAAGGACTAATATTCATCTTATGAATTTATGATACTACCTTGAACAAACCCAATAGTTGTTTGCATTTATACAACATACCCATGCTAACTATAAAGGTATCCTTTTAATCAGTCATGAATCCTGTGTTGATTGTTTAGTCGTTCATGTTAACAAATGTAACAGCATGCTGCACTGGAACCCAAACACATTTACAAAGTGTTCACCAGAGCTTGCGACAAGTAGCTGGGAGATCAATTAGTGAAACAGCGTTTTCCCTTGTGAATGTAACTTTATTATTGACTATTATGTTCGCTTAAATTAAAAATGAAAACTATTATAAAAATGTATTAAAAGGATATTTAAGAATATGTATTTTCCAGTAATAGGTACATTATACAATTACATAAACTTTATGTTTGAAGTTTAAGTTTTTACTTAAACCTGATGGACGCAAATTTAAGTTGGATGGTATTATTTACTCGTAGGTAGGGTAATTAATTTAACTTATTTCTAAACAGCTGTACAACGGATATATCAGAAAATTGGGATCGAATAATGTTAATGAAGGTAAATTGTAGTTCTATGTTTGGGTCCATTAATAAAGTTAGCAGTAAGTGTGCGACGAGTTTTGTTACATATATAATGTATAGAAAGAAATGTTTTATTAGTAGTGCCTTATGTATTTATTTTTCATTGTGATTAAGTTGCAATTTCTATTAAAACCATTATTATATAATAATAATAATAATAACAACACAAGTTACACACATTGATCTAACCCCTGAGTAAGCAAATTATTTGCTTGTGTTAAGGGTGTTAGACAACGATACAAATACATAGAAATACTTATATATAAATGGCTCATCACGTAAATGCCTGTCTCCGCCGGGAATCGAACCCGAGCCCCATTGCGTCGTGACACGTTAGGCGTCTGCGCTAACCACTCGACCAATGGGGCGGTTTATATATTTTCTTATTTGAAGATTATTATTAGAAATTGCATGTTCATCAGATGAGTTATGTTTATTTATTTTTTTTTTAATAAATATGGATTGAATAACTAATCAATACTAGCAGCTACATCTTAAGTTATACGCGAATAGTTTTACCTCTACAGAAATAACATGACAATCTATAATGTTGTTTATTTATAATATGTTTTTTGACAATTAGTGCTCTGTAATGCAAAATAAACTAATGTTATATTTTTTATCAAACAATTCCATTTTCGATTCCTTGTACCCTAAGCCTTGTATATTTGGATGCACAATATTAAACACCTTAGGCTTGGTCTTATTATTTCTTTTAAAGTGCAATTATTTTTTTCTGTCACTACTATATTATTATTTTTATTTTTCCTTATTTCTGTGTTCTATCAGTGATATATTTACTTTTCGTTTCGTTTGTCGTTTGTTTTTTTTTTACACATTTTGCTAGTAGCTGGTTCTAGGCTAGTATGTATTACATATAGGTATGTACATACATAAAGAAAGTGCCAGCATTTGTCGTCCAAATTCACATATACAATTCGACCCTCGCTATTTATTTCTCATATGTTCGAGACCTTAATCCCACTTTCTTGCTGAAATTTGAACCATCTACTTAAAAAGTATTTTGTGATTATACTGTAAGGACTAAAGATACTGTAAATGTATTTTGTCAGCATCCTAAAATCTATTCGCTGAAACTAAAAACTTTTAGAGGTAATTGACAAATGATATGACTAATATAGATCTCGACTTTCAAAGCATTCGAAACGTAATGTTAGAATGTAATTTAATTATTTCCTATATTAACACATATTTTGAACTAAAATTATATATACATATATTTTCACACATCTATATACATCTTCTTCGTTATAAGATCTTGTGAGAATAATAGTGCTTTTTATATAGTGCTGAGCTTACTAAAGCAAATTCAGTGACTTACTCAGTGATAATATTTCTTAAGCTTTGAAAATATAAAATCTCTTTGGGCATAATAAATATTTTTTTTATATATTTTTACTGCGAATTATTTACTGTTAGTCATATTTATTTATAATAATTTAAATGGTAAAAACATTAGAAATTTACATGTTTTAGTTTATAACTTTTAACAGTAGCGCCACCTACGTAATTAATTATGGAATGTTATTTAGTATTTACTGTTAAATGTTTTAAGAATTAGAAGCATAGGATATTTTAAAATAATGTTTAATCTTTTATTAATTATTAGAACTTATTATGAGGTATAAATAATAGCATCTGTAAATTGGTTATGGAATTGTAAATTACCCTCACCTAAATATTATAGTGTTAAAATATTATAAAACGAGTTGTAAGGGCTGCTTTCGCCCATTATATTACAAATGGTTGGATATTAAACATTGAAGTGCAAGTACTGTGTATTACTGTAACAAGTCTTAACATTACTTATATAGTAAAGGTAGTCAACTGACATTTTTTTATATAATTACAAATATTGTTTGTTTGTTTTTACTTTGGTTATTGTTAAACCGACAAACATTATATATATTATATTTAAAAAATATATTTTTCAAATATCACTCGAAACATGTTGACGAAAATTAGATTGCAAATAGTTGGAACGCAGAGACATGTACGAAATCACAATCTAAAACAAACCTTACTCTCAGAAGAGTAGGACTAATATTGAAATCCATCACATCTCGCTTGCAGCCAGCCTCTTACCAGTTGGAAGAACATTGATCCTTGCGAGACTTACTGCTATATCAGAATGGTTTATTATTAATGTCACCGACTTAATACTTAACAAACTTTTTTATAGCCATGAATACTCCGACGATAATAATATATTGCATTTTTTAAATAAATATTTTATACCATGAAAAGAAAGTTTGTAAATATAGTGAAAAGCGTTGGTGTGTGTTCGTTACTCCTTATATGATGTTTCAATCGTATCTCTCGTATGAGGCAATTGGTTACCTGGAAAATACATAAACCATGCCGGAGGCTGCAACTTGAAGCGTCTGTTGACAAACTCAAATTGTGTTTTCCGACTTCCATTTAGTGGCGCCCTGTAGTCTAGAATTAAAATATGGATATTAATAATGTTTTAATACAGCTTCACAGAATAATCTTTTCAATATAGAATATAAATTAATAACATATTTAGTTTAAGTAAAATATATTGATAAAGCAATGAATAAACAATGAAAAAAGATTCAAACTCCAAAATATATTTATTCTAGATAAAACTGTTGTCATATTATTTTTGCTTTATTTATATATGTATGAAAGAAAAGGACAACTATTATATACAATTTAAGTCTTCAAATTATGGCTACTTCTATGTTTATATTTTTAATGTTCTGTTAACAAATGAACCGGCCTCTCATTAAGTAAGTCAAAACAAGGTAAAAAAAATACTAAATTTATATTCAACGAAACAAAAAGGCAGAGAGAAGATTCCATATTGAGAGAAGCTCATGTTCAGTCAAGCTTCAATGAAAGATCCCCGATGCTGCTTCTCCTGAACTGCTGAACCGATTGTGATCAGTTTTTTAATTGATAGCAGCATTATCATCAAAGGTTTAGCAACAAAAAAATATTGTTATGTCGTATATTTGAGGAATAATCACCGAAAAACAATATTTCGAAAAATGTTCGATTAAAAACTTTGAAACAGAGATCAACAACGACAGTCAAAATGCCTTTCAACCTCGTATTTATTATTTATCCAGTTTTTTTAATTGATATTTTTTTATTTGCCTAATGAATTACACTTTAAGATTATTTCTACTCAAGGGAAATACTATTTAATAAATAATGTAGTAAAATAGATTCGCAGAATATAAATATGCGTACAAAAAGTGCACTGACCGCGTGGGGAACTCCCGCCAGGGTAAAGAACCGCATTTACAGTTACGTAATTAAAAAGCAAATATTTCTACTCTCTACCAATAATTAAAGCAAATTGATTTTATTTATAATTATTGTTTTCTTTACGATTTATTCTTAAGGGTGTCCATAATTTCTTTCGGGACCGATTTTTCATTGTAGGTGGCTATAAAACTTCTCGACGATCTTGTCCAACTCATGTGCTAGGGACTAATGTGCTCGTATTAACTTTCGAACACCCTCTGACGCTAGTAGGTGTCATTTGTGGAATCGCCGCCACTTACTGTAATTATACCTTCTAGCTAGATTTATTAAGAAATCCAATAACCATTGTAAAAATTCTTACGCAGATATTTTGGGAATCGTGTAGCCTTTTAAAACTGTTAACGTCATCTTAGACTTTTTAAGCCCCTATAATCTAAATTTAAATAAACTTAAGTCTGAATTAAAAAAAAAAACCGTTACGGGCAGGGATTGGTTTATTTTTCATTCTATATTTATATAAATTTAAATAAGCTTAACATGGCTATACATGTTTATAGATATTTTCAAACTCTATAATCTAATAAATTGATCACAATGAAAAATAAATACTATACAAGGCAGCTAACTCGCGGAACACTTGCTGCTAATTATATTAATGGACCCAAACATAGAACTACAATTCACCTTCATTAACATTATTCGTTCCCAATTAACAGATATATTCATTGTATAGTTTATTTAGAAATCAGGGAAAGTAGTTATAATAAATTTCACAAATTAACATTGTAAATAATACCATTACACATAAATATAATTCTTTAAAGAAAATTACTTTAACATTACCTACTCATAAATTTTATCACTGGTAAATATATATTTTTATATCTTAATAGTATATTTTTATAATAGATTTTAAAATTAAACAAAAGTAATAGTCAATAATAAAGCTACATTTACAAGGAACGACGGTGTTTTACTAATTGATCTCCGAGCTACTTGTAGCAAGCTCTGGTGAACACATTGTAAATGTGTTTAGGTTTCAGTGCAGCATAGTGCTACATTTGTTAACATGAACGACTAAACAATCAACACAGGATTCATGACTGATTCACAGGATACCTTTTTAGTACCAATGCTGCCTAAATGCAATCAAATATTGGGTTTGTTCAGGGTCGTAACATAAATTCATAAGATAAATATTGGTCGTTGATACACATCAACTACAGAATTGTAAAAAGTAGTAAACATCTGTTTCATAATCTCTCTTGACATATTATCTCATGATTATGACTGGTGGATACCGCTATTTCTTTTACTCTGACTATAATACTTAATTTCCTTTAAAAGAATTTAAATAAGTTATAGAAGCAATAATTTTTAAAAGCAGATGGAAGTTAGGCCGTATATTTAGTTTTTGTTATTCCAAAGGAATAATTTTTGAATAGGAATTTTATTCAGTTTTTGTTACTCCAAAGGAATAAAATAACATTTGAAACTATAATAATATTATAATAATAACAATAATAAGTGTAGATAAATGTGCGGTTGCACATGTGCAAAATGGCCGAGTTGTAAATAGCGAATATTTACAACTCTCGGAGACAATGTCCCTCAGATCTCTCTCTGAAACCGAATCCTACAAATACCTTGGTATGTCGGAATGCTTAGGCATACTAAGTGGGGACATTAAACAGCTAGTGAAGGAACGCTTCTTTAACCGCTTGACAAAAGTCCTAAAAAGTCTTTTGTCAGGAGGTTACAAAGTGCGTGCATTCAACAGTTGGGTAATGCCCCTGCTGATGTATACTTTCGGCATATTAAGGTGGACTCAGACCGAATTAGATGCCCTGGACCGAAAGGCCCGAAAACTATTGACAATGTATCGCATGCATCATCCGCGCTCATCAGTGATGAGATTGTATATTCCACGGAAGTGTGGGGGTCGCGGCTTCCTTAATGCCAAAAACTTACACAACCGTGAGGTATGCAATCTTAGGGAATATTTCCTTCATGCTGAGTGTGGAATGCATCGGGACATTGTTGCAGTAGATAATGGTATTACACCGCTCTCCTTAGCCAAAGATAACTGGCATAAACCGGTAGTACTTAGAACTGACGACCGTATAAGTATATGGAAGAGTAAGGAGCTTCATGGACGGTTCCACCAGGCACTCTATGGGCCTGATGTAGACCTTCTGGCGTCCGTGGCTTGGCTACGCTTTGGTGATCTCTTTGGTGAAACCGAAGGTTTTGCTTGTGCAATTGCTGACGAAGTTGTCAAGACGAACAACTATCGGAAATACATAATAAAGGATGGCACTGTTGACATATGTGCGTGCGTGCGTGCCATCAGATGCGTGTGCGTGCCACCAACCAGGAGAATCCATCAGACATGTTATTTCCGGTTGTTGTCGTCTTGCACATGGAGAGTATTTGCACAGGCACAACCAAGTAGCCAAGATTATCCACCAAGAACTTGCTCTTCGATACGGTCTTGTACCTTTTGAAGTGCCATTTTATAAGTACTCACCGGAGCCAGTTCTGGAAAATGGTCATGCTAAGCTCTATTGGGACCGATCTATCATAACGGACAGGACTATTGTAGCCAATAAGCCTGATATCGTGCTGGTAGATCGGTTAGAGCGCCGGGCATTTCTTGTTGATATCAGTGTCCCGTGTGACGCTAATCTTGTGAAAGCTGAGAAGGACAAACTGTCAAAATACTTGGACTTAGCTCACGAGATTACCGACATGTGGGATGTTGACTCAACAATAATTGTCCCGATGGTAGTTTCCGTCAATGGTCTTATAGCGAAGAGTCTCGATCATCATCTCAAGAGGCTCTCACTAAAAAACTGGATCAAGGGTCGGATGCAAAGAGCAGCAGTTTTGGGTACGGCTCGCATTGTGAGGAGGTTTCTTTCGCTGTCGCCCTAACCACCGACGGATTGGTCGTAAGGCCCACGAGGGCGGGATACTGTTTTTTATATTTATATTTATAATGTTGTTTTTTTTTTAATGTTATATGTATAAATGTAAATAATAAGATTAAAATGAAATAAATGAAAACAATAATAACAATAATAATTTTAATTCCAGTACTTTTTAAAATTCCTATTTCATATTTAGTTTAAAATCTAGCAGTAAACCTTATTAAAACTAAAGTGGTCGAGTTATTTTTTGGTTTCAGTTCGATAGTTGATCAAAAATATAATAAATTTCATATAGATATGAAAACAAAACAAAGCATTTTTTATATTTACTCACTAAAATTCATTAACAAATATTTTACTTATTTGCTCATCAAAATTCATTAAAAAACATCAGTTGGACATGATACACTAATAAAAACGAAAAAAAAACGAAAAAAAATGATTGGGGATCTGTTACTTTGTTACTAAAATAAACAAAGAAATATTCAAACCGGAAAATAAAACGATCTTTTATCAGCATAAACACTATATCTTTATAATTCGCAAAACTGGAACGAAAGCAAACAAAACATTTGTGTCTAATCTTATCATTGTTTTGATTCAAATACATTAGTAACAAAACGGCAAATGACATACAACTCTGTACTCACTATCTTTATGTCACAAATTGCATGTTCCTAGAGAAATGTATTCCAGTTATTTACTAACGGTTAACTTTCGTAATTCCTGAAGTTCTCTACGTTTGATTGCCATTGCTGTTTTAAATAGCAACTATTGCCTTAATCACTCTATCAGAACGTATTTGTATGACTAACATGTCAAACAATTATAAATACAAAAAGTGTTTAATTAAAACTGAGTGCCTACAGATACTAATACATAAATAGGTTCCTCACGTCTTGTTACTCATATGAACGGTTGTGATTGAATCATGAAGACGTATTTAGTGCTATTAGTAATTTTTGTAACAGCCTTTGTGGCTACCGCAGAAGATGAAGAGCTTAAAGGTTAGTAAAAATATATGTAAATAAATATTTCATTTGTTCTTTATACTTGTTCTCTGTCATGTGTGTTATTAAATCCTTTATGTATTGTATGAGTGGGATAACGAGCCCTAATGCTGCATAAAGGGATGGCCCACTTAGTCCCTGGTACAGGGTGTTATTACTTCGTAGTTATTACGGGACAGAAAAGTGGTCCTTTAAAAAAAAATATCGTTAATATTATTTGTTTCTGTAGAAAGAGTTTCTTTTAAACCTTAAAGTCTTTTTATATTTAGATTTTACAATTGGCTGCATCTTGGATTTCTTATGTTGTTCTTTATTGGTATTCGGGCCTGCGATGTCTTTAACGGAACGGTATCCCCCCGTATTAATATCATCATTTAGAAAATGTACATTTAAGTTTTCTACTTACAGATTTCGTTCACGAAATACAGAAGAGACAAATTGTAAAGCCTATCCAGATTACCGTTAAACCACCATTTCCAGGCTGTGTATTTTACGAGTGCATTGCCAGTTGTAGACAACGTGGATACCGCAGAGGAGGGTACTGTACAATCAATGGATGTCAATGCTTACGATAGAGACACAAAAATATCATCAAACAACGAACATTTACTTAAAAGAATCCAGTATAAATATATAGGTATCTAAAATGTGATAACTCATTAACGGATGTAAATCGAACACAAAATTTTAACTTCTATATTTTTTTATCAAATATCAATCGAAAAAAAGTTTACCCTACGGAAGTAGTTAAAGAAGCTTCAAGCGTGGTTAAATTTTAAGCGGAGTGCTGGATAGATGGGATCGTTGGTCGATTTAATATACTTTACAAATTGCCAGGAAGTTTGGAAATGTTTAAATATTTTTTATTTATTAGAGTAAGATTGTAATTCAAGTTAAGATTATGGAATCTAAAAATTTAAGAAACTCTGTACAGTAGTTTTAGTTTTTTAAATAAAATTTGCTTATAAACCATTTTTTTACTGAACTACCCTTTTATATTATAATGTATCCAGTCAAGTGTCCGATATCAAAAACTAAACTGACCTCACTAACTTCAACTAAATGAAAAAAAATATAATCATATTGGTATATTAATATCATAATCAAGATAATGTGAATTCTTAGCATCTAGTATTAAATACTGATGCCATGTATACCTGTCTGTATTTTACTAATCTTACATGTTAGCTTTTATACATGTACTAGTTTGGTTTTGACTAAAAATAAAGATACAAGTTGTTGATTTGACTAAAACAATTGAATCTCTGTCTAGAAGTTTAATTGATAAACTAAATGTAATATTGAACACTGATTTGACTAAAAATAAGAAGTATATAAATCGCAGCTCGGTTAAGAGAAGGCATTGTGAAATTGGGAGTACAAGTTGTGTGGTGGTACTATTGTGATAAAAGTGTAACAGTTACAATAAACCGCTGAGTGTGAGATCGAGAGACTAAGTTGTGTAACAGTGATAGTTGAGAGTTTAAATGGTAAACAGTTTAGTGTATTTGTGAACAGTGTCATAAAGTGCTTTAAAGAATAGAACGACTGTCGTTGGCGATTCTTTGCGGAAAGAGAGCTCTAATATACAAAATATCATTTATTAAGCAATAACCTGAAAATCCATGTTATTTTAGCTTTTTCATTGTTTAAGGTTTATAGATATAAAAAGAGCTAGGGACAAGTATGTACGTGATCAATTACTGACATGTTCTCATCCTTTGTAATTGTAATACTAAGAATAACTACCGACATGGTTGTTAGAAACGAACCACACATACACATGTAACAGAAGTGGATTGATATCTTATAAATTACTAGTGTTCTTCATAATAAATAACAAAATATTTTTATAATTGAAGGAAGTAAGTTAGCACATATAACATAAAATAAAGATAACACTTATAAAT
Source organism: Napeogenes inachia (assembly GCA_959347355.1). Lineage (NCBI taxonomy): Eukaryota > Metazoa > Arthropoda > Insecta > Lepidoptera > Nymphalidae > Napeogenes > Napeogenes inachia. Next base: position 20,146,525 of record OY365797.1, read on the forward strand.
AAAGTACAAATTAAGTTAAAATGACATATTTATTTCATGAATTTAATTATGTTAATCGTTATGATACAAATATTTTTAAGGTAAACGTTGATATTTGTTTATTAAAGTGCTGCGGGAGTTCCCCACGTTAACATCTGACATTCTCCCTTGTACAATAACTTTATCGGTATTCCATATTAATTATGTATTAATAAAGTAAGAAGGCATATTTTGCTAATTAAGTGGGGTTTTTAATGATAAAAAAAAGTTATTGTCTTCCTCTAGTCATTACTTTGGAATCATTGCGTCGGGGGGCCGTTAAATAAAGGAAGAAATTAAAATAAATCACTTGCAAGTTACCAAGGCAAATAAAGAAATTACGATATCGAATCTAATAGTCTAAGTCCTCGATAATTAACTTCGTAAAATAAACATTTACAACGTACGTACAACAGTCCCCCGACGCCAGGACTTAAATAAGTACATAATAATATTATTTTTATTTTTTTAGAGGTCTTTTTGTATCGGTTTATTTTAATTTTTAATTTTATTTATAATTGTATAGTTTTTTTTAATATTATCTAAACGTCCGTTAAAATTTATAACATTTTATATAAATTTGAAATATTTGGAAGTGTTTATTTACTAAAAAGGTTTTTTAGTGCAGTGTATTTTTGCACTATAGTTTCAAAAACAGTTTATTTACTTTATGTAATATAAACTATAAATAAATCTTCTAGTTGATCATATAGGCGAAACAATAAAAATGGTACGCGGTAAATGTTGTCTGTAATTAATGTTCTTATATTTACGTTAGCGGTTATGAAAGTTGCGGTGCAAATTGTGCAGCGCCCTTGTTTCAATAATGTTATTAAAATACAAAGAAATGATAGAATACAATTGTTTGTCAAATTAAACAAATATTTGAAGGAAAAAAATAAAGTATTTCTTAAACTTATGGAATGAAGGAGTAAATATAATAAAATCTTTTAGATCATTATAAACTTAAATGCCAAAATTCGTCAATGTAAATTAATTATTAAAATCATTAATCCATTAGTGATAACTAAATTAATATACATTTGATTGTTCCTCGAATAAAACAAAACGCAACATTGTTATTTAATGCCTTATTTCATAGAGAACTGATATGTCTTAGAGAATTTAACAAAATGTAGCAATAATTAGAACGTGTTCGTTAGTAGAATAAAAAATGTGGTGAGTAATTGTTACACCAGCTATGAGGTGGGTATGAGATACCCAAAACTTAAATGTAATTTTTTTTATACAAACGTTTAATTTGCATTACATATAATAAAACAACCAAAACGCAATTTTCAACATACAAGAAAGAAAAGAGGTGTAAGTACAAACAATATATACCTATGTAAGTTTTAATGATTATTAAAATAACAATGTTAATAGTATTTTATGAAAAAATAGAAGTTTCGGTTTAAAATTCTAACTTCTTTGGTAAATCAACATAATAATACTATTTTCTAATAATTTAACTCAAAGAGGAACTGAACAATATTATGAGATCATGTATCGCTAAAGTTACATCTAAAAATCAGCATGATGTTCGCACACAAAATTCTCGTATTATATACATATTGGCTTTATACATTTAGAACAGCAATGTTTTATCTTTTTATTTTCTTTTTGAGGACAGCCACCACATCTAACATATTTGTTAACTATTTTTTGGGAACTGCTGGTGAAGGTCCCCACAGGTGTTCGGCAATTCTCTTTCGTATTTTTCTTGGAAAACTATCTTTTAGTTACGAATATAACCACGGCGCTTAATGTGTTTTTTGCCCCTTCAGTGATTTTCCTTGTAGATTATGATAGTTTATAGTAGCCATATTGAGTATACCATATAACTCAAGTGGTTATTTTCAAGCGTATAGCTCCAGTTTGAGAATGTAAAACTTTTTCGTATATTAAGCTTGAAATTTGAGTCTACATTTGGCCGGCTTGTTAGGAATTTATACACGCAACGGTAGTAACATTTCATCAATAGTAAAGTTCTTGGAAGGCACATAATGTTCATTAATATTGTCAACTAAATTATCCATAATATTCCTTATGGCAGCTACATTGTTAACCTTCTTTCTCTCGTCTCGGGTGTTTTTATTGTTGAATCTCTACTGAATACTGTTTGTGATAACGAGAATGTTTTGCAAGACCTTTGACTTCTGAAGCGTTAATAATAATTTTCTCAGACCTAATTCGAACGCTTGGTCTAAGAAAATCTTTAGACCGTTTGGTACCATCTTTGGAAGAATAAGAAGTTCCACGTACTTCATATGACTAACTGGTATCAGCGGGCAGAGATCCCAGATCTTCTAAACTATGTTTAATACCTTCTTGCTCCGAATCACTTTTTTGACATCTGTGAGAAACGTTGTCTATTTCTTCTTCGCTATAGGAGTCACAATATTGACAATTTAACGAGAATTGTTAAAAAACTGTTGAAGTACCAGAATTTATTGGCCCTTTTTAATGTAATAGTTGACGTTAATTCAAAAGTGTGTAAATGCCTATTTGAATAAATATATATATGTCGCAGATCAGGATAATTTAACGATAATTAGTAACTCAATTGATTTCATTGTAACAGTAGGGTGTGAACACCGTGACGAAATGAATCACGTGATCGGAATCGTTAGGGGCACCGGAGACATTTTAAATATTGGAGAGCATCGAGTCGAAGGGGAAGCCTTACAGTTTGGACCCCCCAAACGGGACCGGTGGTTCACGCAACTCTGATAATTGACTAGGTAATTTGTGATAATTGATTACCAACATTTAATACAAGAATTGTCATAATGTGTCTGTTTGGTTTAATTGCCTTGAGACTCCATCAAGAACGAGCAAGCCTCTAATATGCCTCTATCTTCGAAATATATTTAAAATGAATATGTATTAGCATGTATATATCTTACAAAAAGTAAACTTTACTCTTTCTTAATAAAAAAATAATAAAATATTCTGCTGCAGTATGTGCTACTATTGTGTCGTATTATTTCCTTTCCTTCTCAAAATTGTAAACAAACTTTATCATATTCGCTCTTTGTAGGGTTAGCGCCAGAACGAGGTTAACTAACCCATAGAATAACAACGGAACATTGTGGATGTGTGTAATAAGGAGTGTTTTCTGCAAGGAAATTTCATTGCTTCTTCCATTAGTAGTCTGCATTTTTTTGTCCTTTAGTTTCTTTTACGTATCTGAGAATCAAAATTATATATATATTTTTTTGCAAGACGAAGCTTCTTAGCAATCCATGGATTCACCGTGCGGGTGCCGGGCCCATCGCGTTGCAAGGAGAGGAGTGCAAGCAGTGCCTGGGACTTGCGACCCAGGAGTAGGTTTAAGGGGCCCCTTTATTATGCGCAAAAACGCTCACCTTCACCCTCCACACTCCTCTCCCTACCTAACCAAATTTGGAAAGAATCTACTAATGCCGCCTTTGAAGTACGTTCTAGAAATGAACCGATGCTTGTTCTAGAAAGGCCAAGATCTTTAAGTAGGCTATAGAGAGATTTTGCTGTTATACCTCTCGCTCCCACTTCTACCGCGTACAAACTAACTATAAATTTATTCCTGATCAGCTCGTTGGTTAGTTCGTAATACTTATTGAGCTTGAATGTGTGATCCCTTGGGATGTTTGTTTCCCAAGGAACAGTAAGCTCCACAAGTATCACGCGCCTCAGTTGTTTCGAATACAGGAATAAGTCCGGTCTGGATGACGAAACACCAACATCCCCAGGGATCCTGTAATGCTTTTCATACGTGTCCATCATGAGATTCCAATCAGGAGCCGCGCCTAATATTGAATAAGGCTTCGCTTTTGATTTTTTGGAGGAGCTTTCTTTTACGAATTCTATAGATCGTTCGGTGGTTGTTATACCCCTCCGCGCTCTTGCTACTGAAAGACTAACCGCTTCCCGTATAATTTCTAATACCTTGTCGTGGCGACGCGAGTATTGACCTTTATCTAGAAGTACCCTACACCCTACTAATAGGTGTTTCGCGGTTCCTATTGCCTCCCCACAGATGTTGCAAGACTTTTCGGTGGCTTTGCCCCATCTTACTAAATTACTTTGATCTGGGAGAGTCATTTGGAATGCATTAAGATAGAATTTTAATAATGCTGGGGACCAATCATAAATTAAGGTGCGCCACTTCAAAGCTAGTGGAATACAAAAATCTCCTATGGTCACCCATTCGTTTTGAATTTCTAGGCTCATCGCGTGGAGTCGGTAATTATCGTTTTCGTCTTGTCGAATAAAAGATTTTGTTATGTCTATGTCTTGAACTTTCCTACTTGATCCTAGCCCTACTTTATTTGTTTGAGCACCTATCATAAACTTTTTATGAAATTGAAGTCGTGACTCGAGCTCTGAGGCAACTTTGTCTTTTGGGAAAGAAGTTACAGTATCATCTTTAGATTTTCCGATGATATGTCTTTTGGTAACTCTTAGATGTTTGTAGAGCTCCGATGGTTTCTTTAATTTTAATCCAAAGTTGTTTCGGTCTCTAAATAAGGTTGAAGAGTCCGCTGAGTGCGCTAACCCGAGCCATAGTTATTAAAGGACAAAAACTGAAAAAGTTCTGGTACGTTAATGGGGTTAATAATATAATTTAAAATATAAACAGAGCGACGAGTAGAAATACCCAAAGATCGTAATTTTCGAGTCCTGCTAGTATTGATTGGTTTTCCATTGTATATTTATTCAAATTCTAAATAAACCTACCACGTGTAATAAACATACAATCTGTAACATTAATTTATCAAATGAGAAAGTATATAATAATGTTTTTAAAAGGAACTGCAACTTGGTCACAATGAAAAATAAATACACTAGGCACTATTTATAAGACTTTTCTTTCTACATGTAGGCAGCAAAACTCGCCGAACACTTAATGTTAACTTTTATAATAGACCCAAACACAAAACTACAACTCACCCTCATTAACTTTATTCGTTCCGAATTAACAGATATATCCGTTATATAATATATTTAGAAATAAAATAATACAGTAATAATTGTAAATACCATTAAACTCCAATTGTAACCTTTTAAATTCAAGTAATAACTTGGAATTTGAAAATTAAACCTTATGTAACATTATTAATGAAAAATATATTTCAATGTCCATTTAAATAAATTATTAATAAAAGTTTTCTTTTTTAAATTTAAACGAACAAAATAAATAGTCGATAGTAAAGTTACACTCACAAGAAAGGATGCTGTTTCACTAATTGATCTCCGAGCTATTTGTCCCAACCTCTGGTGAACACTTTGTAAATGTGTAATGTTTAGGTTTCAGCGCAGCATGCTGTTACATTTGTTAACATGAACGACTAAACAATCAACATAGGATTCATGACTGATTCAAGGGATACCTTTATAGGACTGATGCTGCCTAAATGTAATCAACTACTGGGTTTGTTCAGGGTTGTAACATAAATTCATAAGATGAATATTGATCCTTAATCTGTATTTGTAACAAATGTCTATTTTACATTTTATCTCGACATATAATCTCGTGATCCATGATCTTTAACTGGTCCTTAATTCCGATTATAATACTCAATTTCTATTCGAATAAGAAGATATAGCAGAAGTAATTATTAAAAGGATATAGAACTCAGGATTCAACTCGGTTTCCGTTATTCGGAAGGTAACTAATTGCCTATAATTTTTAATAGACTAACATGAGATTTGAAACAGCGGAAAATAATTTTCAATGAGCATATATGACCTTTCAAACACTAGAATCTTCAAAACTAAAAAAACATGACAATGTTTTTTTTTAAATTGCGCTAATTGTTATTAAAAATCTGATACTATTCTCATGGATGAAAACACATGTGAAATTTTTGGAAAAATGTCCTCTAACCGTCTTCATACATACCTACTAGCGTCTCAGCAAACATTGCAAAAATTAACCAATACTTTTTAATATATCTTTTTAAGATGCAGAAGCACTTAAGGCCATGTAGTACGTCTTATAATCGAGCCGTAAAACTTTTTATTTTTTTTTTGGTGCTGGTGGATAGTTGATGAAAAATCAATAATTTTTATATAAATATGAAAACATAGCAAAGCAAATGTTTAGAAAATTCGGTCGCCAAAATTTATTTAAAAAATACCCTGGTTGACAAGATATACAAATAGGTATACAGAAAAATATTATTACTATGGCATGTTTTCTATTATTAAAATTATTTTTTTATTAACGCATTTTTTAGTTTCGTTACCACCATTATGTCAGCAACGAAAATATGAAAAAACACATACAAACAGCCAACAAAAACAAAGAAATGCATGTCTATTCTCACGTATTCCAATAATTCTCAAAACTGGAACGAAGGCAAACAAAACATTGGTCTCTAATCTTATCATTATTGTTATTCATTTACCTACATGTGTAATAAACTGTAAATGACTACACATTATTTTAGTCGGAAATTGTACTTATGTGTAGGAATTTATTGCAATTCTATTCTATAGAAATCTGTTCCAGGAATTTTAATAACGGTTGATTTTCACACTTCCTACAGTTTTGTACTTTTGATTGCCATTGCCGTGTTAAATATCTAGTATTGCATTAATCGCTCTATCAGAACGTTAAATTAAATAAATGTACTTGATTAAAACTGAGTGCTTATAGATACTAATACATAAATAGGTTCTTCAGGTCTAGTTACTCATATGAACAGTTGTGATCGAAACATGAAGACTTATTTAGTGCTATTTGTAATTTTTGTAACAGCCTTTGTGGTTTCTGCAGAAGATGAAGATCTTAAAGGTTAGTAGAAATATAATGTATATAGTTAAAACTAATTATTACTCTAGAAAACTAACAAAGTGTTTGTTAGTGGTAGTGTGACTATTTTTTTTAAAGGCAACATAATTTATAACTGTTAATATTGGTAACATTTTGGCTTTGTTATGTTTATTTAATTTTTTTATTGGATTTCGAACCCTTCACCTGTGAGACGGAACGTTATCCCAATTTAAGTCTGAAACTTAAATGTTGCTTATATTTAAGTTTTTTGGTTTTAAATTAATTAAATGTAAATGACACAATTAATAAACAGTTTTCTATATTTTTATAGTAAGTAATGTAGCTAATAATAAAAGGATTCATAGAAAGGTTGCTTTATTTACAGATTTCGTTCACGAAATACAGAAGAGACAAATTTTAAAACCTATCCAGATTACCGCTAAACCACCATTTTCTCGCTGTGTAAATTACGAGTGCATTGCCAGTTGTAGACAACGAGGATACATCATGGGAGGGTACTGTACAATCAATGTATGTGAATGTAGACGATACATAAAATCGATACACAAAAATATCTTCTCATATCGATTATTTACTTAATATAATCTATTATTTATGTTAACCGGTATATTTGATAAAACTATAGTTTGAAATGTTGTGTATAATATACAATATACAGGGTTATTTTTTAATTATTTGGCCACCTATTGCAGGCAGCTTCTCTACATCAATCCTAACTACATTTGTTCTACGACTTTTTTAAAATTAATAGTTTTTAAAATTTGAGTTTTTCCATACAAAATTTATTTGTTGCTTCTGAACTGTCATTAACTCTGAACGGCGGTATGGCGCCCGAGCGTTGACCTTTTAAGTACTTCTTAAAAAATACAGAGTAATAAGTAAAAGAGGGAGCAAAATCTTTTTTGTTTTGGGTGTTGTTTATCAAGATTTTTAAAAAGTGGTAGAAAAATGTTGTTGGGATTAATTCCTAGAGGCTGCCTGCAAGAGGTGGTCAACCGATTAAAAATAACCCTGTATACAATGGAATAAAATAAATATTATTCCTGTAATTATATATGGTCGCAGTGGAGGGTGCAAAAGAAAATAAGACACTTAAAATATATTTATTTTATAATTAAATTACATTCTATATGATTCTAAAACTGCGCCGACGCTAAGTCACAATCCGAATGAATTAATTTCTACCACATAACTGGGTGTATATATATTTTTTAATTTGGAATAAATTAAAGATGTCTTCAATGGATGTTGCACTAATTCGTTTTTCATTTTCTATCAATAATCACAATAATATTCTAAAAGTTTTGTAAAAATATCTTACAGCTTTTGTACGAAAATAAGATATTATTTGTTAACTTCTTTACTTGTTAACCACTTTAAATAAAAAAAAAAAGTTAAGTGTTAAGTGAAGCCATTGACAATATATTCCCGAAATTGCATCTAAACCGGATAATCCGTTTCTGAGATTATCGAGCACAAACAAACAGACATAGATATACAGACGAATAGACAAAATTAAAATACATTGGTTTATGATTCGCTAGCTTATAAAAAGACATTATGACTTTTTGCAAATGTTTTCCATGTACAAAGACTACTCAGACTTATAGATTTATTACATGTTTATATAGTATATATATAAGATTTACATGCTACCTATTACATGTTTGACATAAATTGACCTTACCTACTTTCTTAAATTTTAGTGAAACAAACATTAAATGTTAAGTGCAGACTACCACAATATATTCCTGAAAACTGTATCCAAATTGATTTAGCCGTTTCTGAGATTAGCGTGCACAAACATACAGCCATACAAACAAACAGACAAAATGATTCTGAAATCTTGTTTTTATATAGGTTCCCCATTACGTTTTTTTTTTGCAATATTTTCCATGTGCAGACATCGATCAGTGACAGTTTTATTATATGTATAGATTAATATTATTGACACTCTCCAAAATTGTGTTCAGTTCTGCAGTTTTACAAGGTACAAAAGTGTGACATATAACATTTTAGACGTTCGTTTACGTTGTTTTAATATTTATTTCATGATATAGATAGTTATACTAGGTAGGTTAATATTTTGTAAGATGCATATTTCAAGGGATATGTTTAAATTTATTATTTCTATGTTACCGCCATTAACATTGACTTCGAATCTTGTCGCTTTGACAAAGAAGAAAATTGGTTATTATTTCATTTTATTTATACAGGAATAAATTTCCATGAAATATTTAAAATTTAGAAATCTTCTACCCCTTTCTACCTTATTACATTTACATATTTAGTAGGGGACAGGGGGGGTGATTCTGACGGGGGTAAGTAGTTACAGCGACTACAACTGAGGAACAGATAATGCTAAAGTGACGTTATAAAGAGTTATATAATGCCGCAACTATCAGCTCACCTCCCGCGAGAGATTGTGGCGCCAGGGTTTGTGAAAATCGAGCACGTGGGTGTCGCTAAAAAAGGCCTAAGTTTGTAATATTTTCTATTTTTTGAATTAATCGGAATAATCAGAGACGTGTCTGGTGTTAGTTTTGGGACCTAATACTTTCTGTTTGCGATAAGACTAGGTATTTACAGTTACATTAATTTGTTTTTTATTTTAGTATAAGTTTGCAGTTTCGCAATCAAAATAACAAAAGAACTCAATAGACGCTTAGGTTTGTTGTACGAGTATTGAGAAATCTTGAAGTCGTTTTGTACACAATACCTTACTAGGATATAAAAGCTTTTAATAAAAAAATAAAAAAAATGTTACATAACTTAGATGACACTCAAAAATGTATCCTTAGTTTTTTTTGTCTAAGAATCGAATTTCTATTCGATATTGATTTTGTTTGCAATGAATTGAAAATAAATTTTTAATTTGATTTAATATATTCACAAAAACTTATGTACTTATATTACGTTCGGGTAGACTGTGTATTGCAATTAATAAAGTAATAAAAGTAAAAGAAGGTTGGCTAATCTATACCATTGTAATATATTGTTTGCATCGTAGTTTTAGCGAGGTAGATAACTATACAATACATTGAATAATAAATAAATACACATTCAATTTAGTTTAGTCTTAACAAACTGTTTTTATTAAGTAATAAGTAAGCACTTCCAAAAATATGATTTTGCATTCCAAGGTCGGAAAGTAATTCAAATTACTCCTAGTTATTAAAAACCACTCAATATGTCCCTGTAAAAGATTTACAATTTTATAAGCAGAAAAGTTTTGTGTTTTACATGTAGTTCACAACTTTTGATAGGACCAGCTTAGGTATATTTTATACAGTTCCAGGCTCAAATCAGGAACATCAGTAAAGAGAAATGAGCGCAAGGATGGTTTGGAAGCCTTTTCTCAAGATTGTTATTTGTTCGCGTCTTGTTCTTCGTTCCGAGAAGTTTGGTCTATTTAGTAGAAGTCAACACGATCGTAAACCTAATTCGCCTAATTACTGCAATCCTGGTATTCCTGTATCATTTATATTTATAGACTTTGTTCGTTAGGCTTTGTAGTTGTTTATTTATTTATTTATTCTTTATTGCACAATTTAACAAAAAGAAAAGTGTACAACAGGCGGATTTAATGCTATTTGGCATTTTCTATCAGCCAACCTTAAAAGGTACAAAAATTCCAGCAATCGCACCAGATAACAGATGTAGTTATGTTTCCCTAAGGTATGTTAATAGATGGCGTTGTTACAAAACATTACGAGTAGGTATATTTGATCACAAATTTGTATTTTTATTTTCATTTAAACTGTCTTATTTGCAAATTGATTCTAAAAGAACAGACTCCTATATCAAATAAATAATAAAGAACTACTAAGCAATTTAATATAATACAAAAAATAATAATGATAGAAATGAAAATATCTCGCTTGCTTTCTATAAGAGAGAGAGAGAGAGTATTAGCAAAACATGTCGTGCCAACTTTTGGTAATAATTTTTACCGTCTAGCCCCCTTTCACAACGCGCGATAAGGAACTACGTTCCAATAAGAAAAAGTATTACTTTGAGTAAAAACACATATTATTGATTTTTATAATTTTTTTGTTAGAAATTCAAAGTGATGGTGACATGTTGTAATTTTTTAATTTAATGAATTTCTTCTCCAGCAGATGAGTATCTATATTGCTGTATAAAAAATAAATTAAAAAAAAATATGGTTGCCTGTAAAGTCGGTTTTACTGGCGAAGATTTACGTGGCCACGTCTTTTTCTCGGTAGAATATTTATTGATATGAATATTATTAAATTGCACAATATTTTAATAATTTGAGTGATTTTGTTGAGGATAGGACGATGAAGACGTTGTCACGTAAAATCATTTTATATATTATTTATTTTATATTACATATATTATTGATGTTATTATTTTTTACAAAATTTATTTACAGACTTTTTCGATACATCAATTAGTTGCGGAGATATCGATCATTGAAGTTATTGTTTGCTACCAGTATTTTATATATTTATTTTTTTCAGTTATAAAAAAATACTATTTCCAATTGTGTCTACCAAGTATGGTCACATGTACTGGCCTACATATTAAATAATAATAAGTACAAATAATGTTATGTGACGTCACTTCTGATTTTATATATTTTAATATTTTTAATTTTAAAGAATTAATTTGAAAATCAAAACACTTATTCAGATCGAAGGTTCAAATTTTTGCTAAATAAATTTGAAATTAATTAAAATTTGTAATTGTAAATAATGAAGTTGAAAATTAGAACATTTACTTAAATTAGATGTTAAAATTCTTGCTCAACATATTTTAAATCAAGTTTTCTTATATCTGCCACTTTTTCTTAATATGTATTTGTAATTTTAAAGAATCAATTTGAAAATCAAAACATTGCTCGGCGGACCGATCATGTTTGAGTGGGAGAGAGACGCAAGGCATTCTATGTGTGTGTGACTCATCGTTACGTTACCGGGCGTTATACTTTTTCATAAGTGACTCCCAGTATAACCTAATTTAAGACGTTGTCACGTCAAAAGTGAATAAAATGATTGTTTATTGATAAGAGGTAAACTATATCATTATTACTTATGTTATTCATTACAGAAAGTAAGTCATTTAATAAAAATATGTATACTATGAGTCCTAAATCTCGTAATTTGTATGTCTTATCGGAGAAATAGTTTAGGTTTCTTAAGTTTCTTTCTTCGGCACATACTGAACAAAAAAAATGTATGTCAAAATAAACTTTAAAAGTATCTTTCCTTATTTTTTTGTTTCAATGCACACACACAACATTTAGCAAAGATTAAACATGCAAAAAGATAAAGTAAAAATAATGCACATATTGCATTATTAAATGATCGTTCTAATTTGAGGGTTACATAATAAATGTAAACAAGTATTAATTAGAATTAAGTTATTAAAAGAAATACATCTTCTACATAATATGCGTCGCCACTAACATAACATCCAATTTAAATACAAGACATAACCATAAATCATAAAACACATTTACGGAGAAACATTTGTTATTGCTTCTCTATATGATCAACCGGAAGATTTATTTACGTTTTGTTTTGCGAATAGCGAGAGAAGGAGCAGGAGGCAGCCGAGCATGCCATAAAAACTATTTTGAGGTTTTCTTTATTAGACCTCTCGCAGACATTTAAATCAATATCTAGTATATCATATTATGTTAATTAAATACATAAGTATTCGTTTTCTTATCAAAATATTTGTAATCGAGGTTTTAAAAATTCATAACCTCAATATGTTTTTTTTACAATCTCATCATATCATTTTTCTTCTTATCTGTTCGACGCCACTTTGAGTAAGCTTTTGGTTACAGTATATCTAAAAACCTTTCATTTTAATAGAGGCTAATTTTTAAAGTTATAGTCTCCAATCAAATTCTTTGTTTTAGATTTTTCTATTAAATACTTTGAATGTTTCACTATATAAAAATACAAATGAAGTTTTAGGTAATAAAAGGGGTAAAATATATTATTTTGCTATAAAAACCTCAGTCTTAGAAAGAGTTTACATCGTGTTACATGCTGATAACATTATCCCTAATAAATATTTCTTCAATATCGCGGAAATCATTACACGGATTGAAATGCAGAACAAAGGCAGATGGAACTCAATGACAGGTCACGAAATATAACTCAAAATGAACTCAATTCACTGTCTCGTAAAGTTGAATTCATATATAGTGAACGCACATAACGCATTTGGATTGCGTCTAACCAGTTGGAAGAACCGTGATCGATTGCCTCTGTTTCCTCGCGGAGCTTATTTCGATAACGGAGTGGATTTCTTAGAATGTCACCAGGTTCACAGCTACCGCACCTGTCTTGTCACCGGGGAAATTATGGTAATATAAATAGGAATTGTAATATAATATTTAACAATATGGAAACAACATACTGAATTTCTAAGTTATTAGTAGGCACTGCAAATTATCTGTTTGATATTCCTCCTAGTATTTATAATTTTTTATTTACATATTTTGGACTAATCTTTTAGACATATTACGATGCTATTTTTTTTTAATATTATCATTTACACATTAAAAATAAATAACTCATATTATTATGCCATTTTACTACTGCGGGGCGATTATTCTTTTTTCCTGGAGAAGGTCGAACCGTCTGTTGACAAACTCTTAAACTACCTTGAATTTACAATTGTAATGAACTGATTTTATTATTTCCTAATGAATGCTTTCTCTGACAAAGTATCAATTTAAAGAATATAAATAGTAAAGTCTTATTTCGAATTTTTAATCCTGAGACGTTAGTATTAAATTTAGAGATATCACCTTGTTTAAAATGTAAGTTCCTTTACGTCTTCTACGTGTGGATTCGTGATTGCCGAAGACGTAGCTTCCGCAGTGGAGCTTACTGTGCGAAGTATAGATACCGGTGTTTACGATAGATAGATATGGTTGGTGTACTTTATCGAAATTGACCATATAAACTTGAAACAACTCTGGTATTTGACTTAGTGTTCTAGGTATTATTATGAATACTTTTAATAAGAAGTCCAGTTTTGATAGATAATAATGAATCTAAAATCTTAACAAATTCTCTCTAAAATAATATTTTTTTATTATATTTAGCTATAAAACTTCAAGATGATCTTGACCACCTCACGTGTAACTGGCTAATGTGCTTGTATTAACTTTGCAGCCCCTCCGGTGCTAATAGATGTAATTTCTTCAACTGCTAGCAATTAATTTAGTTAAACTTTTAAGTTCGAAGTATAATTACTATTGATTAAATTCTTTATCAATAGACATAAAAGCATTTCTGTATCAATTACTGATCTTAAAATATTTGGGAATTTAATAATATTTTCATACAAAGAGCAGTTCATATCACATTGATAAAATTAATATAGGAATTATAAGAGACATCACAGTTAGATCGATGTTATGAGCTATTAAGTAAAATCTTTGATTATATGAGCTTTTTTTCGTTCTATGAACGTAAAAACAAGTTCATATAGAACTAAAGCATTTTTTATTACAGTTCAGTTCAACTCGAATCTTAGTTATTGTATTAAAGTGACATAAATACATATACACAATGTCTGAATTTGAAGATCATCATTGTGATAGTTCTAGCTTTAGAATTTCTTTTTAATGCATTTGAAATGGTTTGCAGTCTTTTCGTGTTCATTCCAAGTAAAATATACAAGTAAGCTTCATGCTTGCTGATAACATAATATTTACATATTTTTATAACAAATTATAATTTTTCTTGAATACTTTTTATATTGTTAATAAATATTACAATAAAAGTTCTTAAATGCTTTTAAAAAATTATGGTTAATTTTAAACAACAGTAATTCGTTTTTATTCTTATTAAATCCATGTGGCTACATTTAATGATAACGCATAGTTTGATATGATAATCATTTATATATAAACTTTTTTAATATTGACAAGCCGTAAATACAATGTTTTAGTATGGTGCAGCGTGTATAATTAGGTTTCTTTACTTAATCAGAATAATGTTAAATGAACATTAATTATTTAAATATTTTATTATTCTACGGGCAATGTGGTTAGTAATTCTTTTAGTTTTAATTAAATTTTAAATATTTCAGTACACTACTGATACTGATACAGTTGAAGCTGGCAGTTAGAGTCATAGGAAAACATAAAATATTTTAAGTTAGCGAGTTCTTAACTTATCAAAGATTTATGTTAAGAATGAACTGCTATTTCGATCTAAAATGGTTTGTTTAAGTGCTTCACAAAGTGCTTGACATATTTTACCAAAAAAAAACTTTATTTTAAGGTTTATTTTACTGAATGTCCTTTTTTTAGTTTTATATTTTGATTTAATTTTGGTCTAGTTTAACTTAGTTTAAAATAAAAGTTACATTTTCTCTACACAGTTTTGTTTCCTAGAAAATAGATAAACAACGAATGATTTAAGTAAGCAGGTGTTCCTAAACACCTTAAACTTCTTAAACTACAGCATTTAAGGGATTTAAAAGAAATAATAGGTGTACACTTATTTATTATTGTTTTCTTTTACAGTGTAACAAACCATTTGTTTTGCACATTTATTCGTAATGCAGTTTGATGTTATGACGCTAGTAAAAAGATTGTGTAATCTAAGTAACAAGGTTTTGGGGCTTGGAGAAGAAAGGTACAGCCTTTTTTTTTCATACAAGCTTTTTAAATTAGCGAAGTCAAACTTATCGATCTTTGACTGTATATCGTATTCGTAAAACCTGTTACGGTTAAAGTTATTTATAAACCACCTTTTGAAATCATAGATAGAGTTCAATTTATCTAAATATAAAAGCAAATGGTTACATGAAGAGAGGGACGACTTCGATGGTTTGAATGTGTTAAAAGTTATACGGCACACAAGGAAATCTCTTTACTGTCATGACATCTGTTAGAAGATAACAAAAAAAATACCAAAATAATTTTGATTAGGGAAAGTAGATGAAAATAAAAGAAAACACATTATGTTTATTGATATAGGAAATTATTTCGAAATCTTCTGAACAAATACTAAACAATTGACGTATTGACAGTACTGCTACTTTTGGCATTAAAATATATATCATTCGTGTCATGGAACTTCTAAAACTAAACTATTGGTATCGAGTGTCCCATGGCACTACGGTAACGACAGTGTTACTTGTAACATATACAACATAACACCTCATGGGAATAGCTCCAAAATTTCTTATTCCGTTCTTTACTAATTCTAGTTCTTTATTAATTTCTGATTACGATAAAAAGTATAACAATTTGTTTTTTTTTAGGAAATATGTAATGCTATTTAGTTTTTTATCAACTTTGGTAATTTAATATTTATTTAATATCATCACAATTGAATAATTATTTAATATCTAAGATTAACTAATTTTTTTGCTTTAGAAGAATAAATATGTCACACTAATTGAGTATTTTTCTCTATAGGCATCGAACTCGCCTAACATTTAGGGCTAACTACATTAATGGATGCGAACACAGAAAAGCCATTCAACCTCATTGATTTCTTTCCATACCCAATTATTGGATCTCAATTACACATACTCTATACAATACACATGATTAGAGTAGTTTCTAGATCTCGTCTTTCGTATAATAGGCGTATTTCGTATTCGCTTTTATTGCAAAATATTAACAAATTGACGTTATCAAAAATAAAGCAAAACAGCACAACAGAAAATTGTCTAAATTAGATGTTAGAACAGGATATATCCTAAAAGTAGGATTAAAGATTGCACTAAAGTTACTTTTTTACTTATATTGCTCTATATAATGTTTATAAATACATATATTATGAAACCATGAAATCTAACAAAAAAAAAATAACATAAAATAAAAACACATTTAAAATATGCATATAAGCATGCATATAATATAATAGTAACGAAACAAAATCAACCAGTTTTTCATGAAACCTAATTATTGCTTAGTATATTAGGGGAATAATCAATTAAGTAAACATTTAATGTGCTTTATACTCCAAATATCCTAGTGTTTTTTAGTGAAAACATACAAATTGGTTTGGTCTATAATAACAATGAAATAAATTATGTATGAATTTGTAAACATTGTAGTGAGGTCTCGCCTCTCTAGTCACTCCCATCCCGCGTCAGACGAAGTTGGTGCCAACCAATAGTAGTAACATATAACATTTATGGAACAAAAGAATTATAGTTGTTCGTAGAAATACATATATAAAGGATAAAAATGCGGTTGTATAAATGATCACGGAGCCTCTCGTTCCTGGCTTACACTTTGTAAATGTTTTAGAGATAAACCTTGTTAGACGTGTTTGTTTCGAACACACTAATACAAATACAAGTTACCAATTATTGACAATCATTAATGATATACAAAAATTAAGAGGAATGTAGAACATAATAACATATTAATGATACCGAGTAATGCAAAACATATTCCGGTCTAACGCCAATAATTCTTGAATTCATATCCGGGTCGTAGTAGAAATTCGCATAATGAATATAAATCTTAGTTTTGCTAGTTAAAGTGCAACGTGTATTTTGGCTTATCCTAACAATTATCACTGTATATCTTTATCACACTGACAAGCACCCCAGTTTAAGAACGTAGTAATGTCAACTAAAAGGGAAATGTATATTCTTCTGTGTTTTATATATTAAAATACAAGACCGATTATAAAACTTTCAACTAACTAAATTAAATGTAAAAAAAAATCAATATTTTTTAGTTTCATTTCATATACTGAAATCTAGTAATTAAGAGAATTTTTGGTCAAATAAAGAAAAAAACAAAGAATTTGCCAACTAGTTTGAATTCGTTAACAACAAATTTTATATCAGTTTCACTCTATACACGTAGAGGAGCACAATTTGCTCTTGACAATTGGCGAAAATATTATTTATATTTTACCTATTAATAATATGCGTTTTAGTAATATTAATTTTCATTTAGGTATCAAATGTTGTATTTAGTTGAAAATGTACCATTTATTTACTAATTACAAAATTTAATATTCTTCT
Source organism: Napeogenes inachia (assembly GCA_959347355.1). Lineage (NCBI taxonomy): Eukaryota > Metazoa > Arthropoda > Insecta > Lepidoptera > Nymphalidae > Napeogenes > Napeogenes inachia. The sequence continues at coordinate 20,164,328 of OY365797.1, forward strand.
TTGATATAAAACAAACACATTATTTTCAAGAGTATCATATACTTAGTTAAAATTAATGAACCATAATTAAGAGCTACAAAAAAAAAATGTAAAAACAGCTCATTAATTTTAAAATCCTATGGAATCGAAAATAAACCGATACGGCCATGGATTCGAATACCGATACGGGAAGGATTCGAAAAAATCCTCTGGAAAACCAATTGGACTATCGTATCACTACACGTTTCAATGAATCTAGTATTCTATATTATATATAGAATATATAAGTCTTTATCGAAACAAAAGGGATATCTTTTGTCAATGCCCGTATCAGCATACTTTTCATTATCATATATTTATATAAAATATAATTAATCTTAACATAGCTTTGCACGTTTATGGATATATGCGAACTGATGACTTTTTAAAATATAATAATAAAATATTAAATTTATTTTAACCGGAGTGATGTTTATGCGTTTCTCATAAAAATATCAAAGGGGATTTTTCTATATTGATTATTTTTTATTTTCACACACTCACACATCACAGTGCAAAACTTCTACCCGCATATTGTTGGTTTTGACAAACAAATAAATTATAAATGTCATTATTACGTATAATAAAAGTGCTTTCCTTGACTTTCCTTTTAAAAAATACATTTATAGCAAGATATGCTATGTGATCAATGTTTTTTTGCCACCATTTGAGTTGTAGCATGTATGCTCTACTCAAAATGATTCAGTAAAAGTGTTTTCAAGAAGAAAAATATCAATTTATCAATTAAAATATATATATATATATATATATATATATATATATATATATATATATATATATATATATATATATATATATATATATATATATACTGATGTTCTTACTGACAATTGTAACATTCTGTTCTTGACAATTTCCCTTTGGAAATATGTAGAAACGAACATTATTTATATAATAAGGTCTACCTTGTTCTAATAAATAATCATCGGTTGTTTAAAAGTATATATTGCTATATAAAATTAAATCTACTTAACACAAATTTTCAAAACAAATCGAACCTTAAAATGGCTTCTAGAGTAAACGAATCAGAATTGTTTGCAGGTGATCATATCGGCGTTATGTAAATTCATTCATAAATTGACGGCGGCGGCTTATTAATCTAAACACACAACGTTGGAGTCGCATTTAATATTTACGAAGCTACAGTTTGTTAACCTTAAGCTATAATAACTCGCGATGGCCTTATAATTAGAACATGTCAACAAACATTGAAAGTATCCGATATTATTAAAAAATAATAATAATCTGATTATATTAAAAACATTAAAATGCAATACGCATTATATTATTATTAAATGAGTTTTGATTATAAAAATATGTATTCTAGCAATTTTAGTTCGTATGAAACGGCTATGATTTTTTGTAAACAATATCTTCTGTATGCTTTATTTATAGTTTAGCTTTGAGAAATAGTAAATAAAATAACATTTTCAGTTTTCTGACTGCATTCACTATAAATGGACCAGTTCTGTTATTTTATTACATCATCTCGAACTATTGTGTTGATAGACTCAGGAAAGATGGCGATTCTAGATAGACTTCTTGTATGAGAATTTATCAATATAGAATTCGTTTTGTATAACTTAGCTACACTTACCTAGCCTATTAAGGGATGCAGGTATTTTAATTATTATGCCCATAAATTGTTGATAACTTTCTAAATTTCACTGTGCACATCATAAGACTTTGAAATGGTCACCCCTATAATAAAAAACGTGGGTATTCTCGTGATTCGTTTTTAAACTTTAAGTGTGTTTGTCGTCTGTCGTTTTTTTGTTTATGTGAATACATGTATGTTTATTTATAAGTATCTATGGATATATGTATCTGTGTATGTAGGTGTAGTTTGTAAGTATTGTATGAATGTAAGTGTATGGATTGCCTTCTTTTCGTTTTTTCTTTTGTTTCTATGTAAACAACACCCACACTATGTTCCTCTCTGTCTTTTCCTCAAACAAATTGGTTAATTTTTTTAATTTCGGTTCGAAAAAATCCGTGACGGATTACCGTCGGCCAGGAAGGCGACGCGATGGCCGGGGGTTATTGGGACTACCCGCTAGCATAGAAGACGCTGCCATTTTTAAAGCTACCCACTAAAAAAACCAACGGTTGATCTCGTTGCCTTATATGAGGGTGTCCCGATCAACTTGAGCACTCTTACGGCGTAGGCCTTATGATAGGCGAGAGAAGTCACCCCCCTCTCCCGCCCAAGCAGCTTGGGAAGGAGGCTGAGGACGTAAACTAATTGGTTGCCTGGAAGATATTGCTCTTTAAGGAAAAGGCCGCCAATTTGTACCAATTTTTTTTCTATTTTATTTGTAATTGTTGATCTATAAAATAAAGAATATTTATTATTATTATTACCTTAATTATTATTTTATTTATATTTATTGTTCTCTATGTTGTATTGTATATTGAACAACCGACACTGATTATGATCTTTTATAGGAAGTTTAATGTTATTTTATTAATCTGAAATAGTAACGACATTGATGTTTTTACAATTATTTTACGATCAGCAACATAGAAGAAAGATATACCTAAGAAGAATTTGCCACAACATCGAACAGGACATTGTTAATTAAAAGTTGATAAGACTGACTACTCCTGCTAATCCTCGAGGGTTAAATTTAGATTTGACATAATAGTTTAAATTAAAGTAATTCCCACTATAACTTAATACCTGTTGTATGAAGTTAAGATATATTTCAGTACTTTCATCAATCTGCCAATACCATTTCACTGTTAGTAATAATGAAAGTCACAAACGACAGAATTTTAACTACACGGGAAAAACTGTGTAAGCGTCATAGGAAAAGAGAGATTTCGCTGTTTTATAATAATCTACTAGAGAAAGCAATACAGCAAATAGGAATAGGAATAGGAGTATCATCTTCTGACCTATAATATGTCATGTTATGACAAACATAGATTCAATATTATATTACAAATTATGTTAGAAATTCTGGAATATACTATTTATAATTTCATTTCGTAAAATGACTGTCGATGTTAGAGATGTAGATTAGAAATACATATATTTTACTTGTCCTGTGCAATTTATGACATTTCAAATATTAATAGTTTTAAAATATATTGTTCATTCATTATTAAGACATGACAATATTCAGTCGAGACATCACTCGATCAATCGTTGTAGCGTCACACTCACTCTGAATCACCCGTCTTCTAACAAACACGCTCTAATTAATACTAGATATTGTGGAATTCTCTAATAGATATCAGTTCCCTTCGAAGTAAGGTATTGGATAACAACATTGCGTTTTGGTTTAATTGAGGCACAGTCAAATATAGACTAGTTTAGTTATCACTAATGGATCAATGTACTTATATTTATATTCAGATACGAGTGACATTTTAGAACACTTCTATTTTTACTGACTTAATACCAACGTTATATTGTCGCCATTTAAGAGATTAAACAGGACGAATGGGATGAAATAGAGTTAATATTTCATTATATTTTTAAGCTTTTCAATTAAAAAATACAAAAGTAATGTGATATGAACAAATAAAAATTTATATTTTATATATTTTCCATGCCCATTAATTAAATATTTATTTTTAAAAAATTAGCACCTTAAGTATAAAAAAAAATGTTTAAAAATTATGTGTATTTTTTATCTCATTTCATTAAATTTTTCATTTCATTTCATTAAAAAAAAAATTACAAGCGTTTGGTTAATTTGATTAACGAATATATTATATCATTTATATTTATTTTTTATAATATTATTGGAACTAGTTCGGTACACAATTGGCACCACAACTTACATTACCGCTAATCTATATATATAAAAATGAAACCCGTTTTCCTTGGTCACGGCATCACCCGTGAATGGCTGGACCGATTTCACTAATTCTTTTTTTGTTGTTATTAGGAGAAGGTTCTTACGGAAAAAAATATTAAGAAGATCTCTCAGAAATATTGAAAAATGTACATTTAATTTTGCATATTTTTAAAAACGCGAGTAACAAATGTCAATGTCATTCACAGCCATAGATTATATTGATGAAAGAGCGTCGTATTGAGCTTAATGTTTAAATAAAAATGCAAAGTTGTTCAATAGCGATTTGTAAAAATATTAGTGAAATTATTGAATCCTAAGAAATAAACACTATTATGAAAATATATATTTTATTTTTTATTTAATTAAAAATTAGTAAAGTCATTTTCAGGAATAGCGAGACCAGGGAATTATGGATTCATTTTTATACGGAGGATTCAGTTCAAATTGAATAGGTACTCATACCTAAGATAGGTCAGCTATACAAAATAAAGTAGTGCATCATTGCAACGCTAAGGCGGTACGAAGTTCGCCCGGTCAGCTAGTGTAAATATAAGAACCTAAATCACAGAACACATTTAAGGTGGACCATTTTTTATTGTTTCGTCTATATATATATAATTGGAAGATTTATTTATAGTGTATATTCAATACTAAATAAACTGTTTCTGAAACTATAATTTAAAAATATTTAAAACAAGTAACCTTCAATTATTTAATCAACGGTAAACTGTATACTGTATATATATATTCAATTATCAAAAAACAGCCAAGTAAATATTTTTTTTATAATTACAGTAATTCAAATTTAAACTTTTTATTTTAAATTTAAACTTTTTAACTATTGGACATTTATGCTAAGAAAAATCAACACCAGAGTCTTCTATATTTTATACATTATTAATCATAGTAAATACGATAAGAACATTTATGCTCTTTATTTCATTTTAAATGTGTGAACTTTCTTACTTCAATTATATTTTTATAATGTATTATCAAGAACATATGGTAGTTTATAAAATATCAATTTACTTCTGTTACATGTGTACGTGGTATGGGAGTACGTGGTAAGGGATGAGACTATGGCAGCAATTGATCACGTAGATACTCGTCCCTAGCTCTGGTTAACACTTTGTAAGTGTTTTAGGGCTTTAGTGATACAAATTGTTATATCTATAAGCTTGAAAGAATAATATGCTAAAATAACATGGATATTCACCTGAATAAACTATTATAGTTAGTTGGATTATAAAAATACACACTAGTATCCAAGGAATCAGTATTCATTACTGAATGTTAATAATTTTTATTATCCTGTTTATGGCATCAATAGATATGATTAATATTTTCCCCACTTAGTTTAAGTGCTAGGGTCGTCAGCTTAGTGTCTGGTTTCACTAATATCTCTGAATCGATTTAGTGTTATGGAATGTAAAAAAAAATAACAACTTGTTTTTGTATTATAGAAAGATATTTAAAAAATAAAAAAGGAAGGTTGTTGTACTATCAATGGTTGCCAAAGTTTATTATAACGACAAAACAAAATCGCATTGACAATACGTAAGAGAATGAAGTATTTATATTTCGAAACTATTTTCTCTATTTAAGGGTTCGTACCCAAAAGGTAAAAACGGAATCCTTTTACCAAGACTACGCTGTCCGTCTATCCGTCATCATCTGTCCGGGGTTATGAACCAAGATGAGCTAGACTAGTCAGTTGAACATTTCACAGCTGATGTATTTCTGTTGCAGGTATAGAACAGAATAAAATAGGTATTCAAAAAAGTTCTTTTATGAAAAACACGTTTTTTGCTCGATATTAATAACGGCATCAGGTGGACGCTTGAAATATTTATAGAATATGTAGTTATATATAAACTTTAATATTGATTAAATTATATAAAATAGATATTTATTTCCCATATAACAAACATGATTTTTTTGCTATTTTTTTATAAATAATGGTACGTAACTCTTCGTGAGCTAGTCGAAGTCGCACTTGACTGGTTTTTTTTTCACTGATTAATATTGTTTCAAGAAATAAATTTATTTCTATCACAAAAGAAGGTAATTTATTCCAAAAATACAAAGCATAATCTTTTTTCGTTTGTTTCTTCTTACTCGTATAATAAAAGATGTTTAATAATTTTATAAATTAAACCTGGTGCTATAAATAAGGTTATCTTCAAATAAATATCTATATTTGATGTTGTGAAATGTTTTATATTTAGCATTTGCCCCATGCAATATCGGAGGTGGTTATTTGGAGATCGCCAGTAGAAGACCATCACACACATAAAAACCCCAACGATTTCCTTCCATATTGTAGTGTGTTGTTTTTAGCATGAAGCCCTAAATAAACCATCATTAAGATGATACCCCGAAATATCCAGATACTCACATTTCAGGCTTGTAAGTATGGGAAAATAGTTTTGATTTTATTGAATTAGTACTATAGATTAAAAAAAAATATATAAAGGTAAGTTATAAATGCTTACCTATCTACGATAACTAAACTGACATGACTATACTTTATAGTTTAGTTCATACCAGTTGTTGAAATATTATTACTTCACAATTTATATTAATGATATAATAAATATAAAAAAACTGTTTATTGTAACTTTTTCTGCTCATACCTAATATCATACCATTGAACTTCACGATACATAATACCCAATATTTTACATTGACACTAAATTAGTTATTTAAAAAAAAATTCTACACTTTTCGTATTACAACTATAAAACTTACATTATTTTAAATTCAGTTATGCCAAAGTTATGACATATGACTACTGTCTTAGCAATTTATGACTTTTATTTTTTTTAATTTGATATCAATTATTAGTGATCCTAAGAAAACAAAATTATGCTTTGTTTGTCTAGACTGTATTGACCGTATTGAGTCTTGTACAAAATATTACTTTTGTCAATGATAACGAGGTTGCTGGATATAACAATCAAATTATAATACTACACCTTAAAAAGCTGAGGTGCTTGTGTTAGTAAAGTAATGTTAGTCCTATAATTTTCTTATTTCAAGGAAGAAATAAATATTAATACTTTTTTTTAAACAAATATCTACTTCACAGATATAAAAAATCTTGTTCATAGAATTCCAAAATTTAGTGCCAACTATTCCCCACATTCTAAATCATCAATACCGAAACGTTGCCAGATCCGGCGTTCCTGTCTTCTTATCATTTAAATCATTCATTCATATTTTTAAATAGGTCCTAATCAATCCCTAAATATCTTAATCTAAATATAAAATACGATTTATTAATGTTTCGAAAAAAGTATAAACATCTTTCATCGGTAGCTCCGAAATACTTTAACGAAAAAATACTTAATAATATTATAACTAGAATCCTGATAAGTTTTGACAAATCTCCTGAAATATGGTAAACATATTTCGACAACCCTAAATAATACGAATAAGGAAAATTAGATAAAAATAATTACTTGACTAATTAAGTTACATTAATTGACTAATTTATAAAAAAAATTGCTCGCATTTGGATTACTTCCTTTATTTAGCGGCCCCCAGCACAAACACACAGATACACTTCAAACTTATAACACCCTTCTTTTTGAGTCAGGGATTAGAAAATTGGTTAACGAATGGTACTAAACAAAAATAAAACAAGTAATCTTCCAATGTTTTGTAAAATATATGCAAGTCGTATGATTTATGTATGAATTCGTTTTACTTGTTTTTTGTTTGATAATTAAAGGAGTAATCTTATAAATTTTGAACGATAAATCTTTATAAATTTTGATACGAACATTTAAGATCATCTTGGTATTTATATTTATAGTTACTATCTATATTTTACTTCAAATGTGCTAAATTTCTTACTTTAATTATATTTTTATACTGGATCATCAAGAATTTAGTATTTTATAAAATATCAATCCACTTCTCTTACATGTGTACGTGGATCGTTTTTATCAACCATGTCGGTGGTTATTCTTAGAGTTACAATTACAAAGGATGAGAACATTCAGTAATTGATCACGTACATACTTGTCCCTGGCTCTGGTTAACACTTTGTAAGTGTTTTAGGGCTTTCGGGATACAAACTGTTATATCTACAAACTGGAACTATGAAAAAGCTAAAATAACATGCAATTTTAGGTTATTGCTGAATAAATACTACACGTATTATATATGATTATAATTATTTGGAGTAAAAATATATGCACAGTTAACCAAGGTTTCAAACTTCCCAGCGCTTTATGAAATATTTTAAACGCAGCAACGCCAAATATATCCTGCACTCGGCTTAAAATTTAACCACGTCTGAAGCTTTTTTAAACTACCGTTTTGGAATAAAATTTTTGTTTGCTTGATATTCGATTAAAAAAAAATCAAAGTTAAAACCGTAGTTTGTTTATATCAGTGAGTGAGTATCACGAATCATACATTTCATACTTTTTAGATCCCTTTACATAAACAAAACAGTTCAACATTTTTAAAATGTTTTGAAAAGTTTATGCTTAGTTTAGTTGTAATTTATTATTTTAAGTATTTTTTGCAATTTATAATCCTATGGCCTGATGAAAACAAACTGAAATAAAAGAAACAGTGGCATCGATGCAGAAATAAGTAAATTTTATTAGAACGATTATTATATAATAAGTATAGTTATAGATCGGGGAAAAATCTTTTCGCATATAGTATTTATGAACTTGTAATGAAAAACTCTTTGATTGTACTATTTGTATCTGCGACGCACTATCTGACGCACGCCGCGCAAACAATTTTTGACGTTTATGGAGCAACACAAATTCACTAGACATTTTGAAGTCAATGATGCACCTCGCTCTGATTGCCCTGATAAATTGCCCTAATAATGGACGCAATTTACTACGCAATCTACCTGGACTCGGATAGAGGACTGCTAAAACTACTTCTCTCGTTTTTTCGATCAGAAGTCCCAAAAATTTAACAGCAACAGAACAGTATTATGTCACTGCCTACAAGATTTAAAAAAGTTGTCGAACAAAATGGTACATGAATACTATAAAAAAATGTAAATAAAGTTTTAAAGAAAAATGTCTTGACCTTTCATATAAAATGCGAAGAAATTTCTTCTCCTGAACTGAAAAACCATTGTTTTGGGTTCTCTTGCTTGCTTGCTTGCTCTTTGCTATGATATGATGTTTTTTTAATATTTTCCATGTACACAGACGGATCAGTGACAATTTTATTATATGTATAGTTATTATAAATATACTTATCAATGACTATATTCTTAGACCTAATAAGTCATGTGTACATATAAAATACTCCGGTATTCCCACAGATGTAAGTCATATATGTCGTTGAAAGTAACGAGGTTAATAGTCTAAAGGTTATTGTACTATCTATGTATGCCATTGTCTATGATAAAGTCAAAACAACTTTACATCGACAAAACTTAAAGGAATAAAGTATTTGTGTTTCGAAACATTCATGAGGTTTCGAAAATGCAACACTATTTTTATTCGAAACTACATTCTCTATCTAAGAGCTCCGTACCCAAAGGGTAAGAAGGGAACCCTATTACTAAGACTAAGCTATTCTTCTGTTCATCCGTCCATCCATTTGTACCCATGCTTTATTTCATGAACCAAGATAGCTAAACTAGACTAAACTAGACTAGACTTAATATTTTCACAAATTATCTATTTAAGGAAAACTCCCTACAGGGGGTACGTAACGCTTCGTGCGCTAATCCTGCTTCCACTCGGCTGATTGTTTTTTCATTGTTATAAGTAATTCACTAATTAATATTGTTGAAAAAATATTAATTAGTGAAATACCTTAATAATGCTACAGGTATGTTAACTCTCTACGAATACTAATTCAAAAATTACAAAGTTATATTATTTCCCAATGAATATGAATGATAGAATGAATATAAAAACTATTTATTGTAACTTTTTCTGCTCATACCTAATATCATACGGATTGAACTTCATGATACCCATTCTGTACATTGACTCTAAACAAGTTTTTTAAGGAAGTCTGTGTATACTTTTTTATTAAAACTATAAGATTTACAATACTTTAAACTTAACTATGTCAAACTTTCCTATTTCCTAAATACAGGACTACTGTGTCAGCAGTTTATGACATTGGTTTTAATTCGATGTCAATTATTAGTGTTCCTAAGTTAAAAAAATATGCTTTGTATTTTTAGACCATAATGATCGTGTTGATTTTTTGTACAAAATATTACGTTTCTCAATAGTAACGAGGTGTTTTACTGGAATTAAAAAATCAAATTATAATACTAAGCCTAAAAAAACCTGAGATGCTTTTGTTATTAAAGATAAGATCCGATAGTTCTCTAATTTCAAAAAAGATCCTTTCTTAAACAATATTCATTTAAATAATCTTTTTAAAAAAAAGTATATTTCTCAGATCGACGAATTATTGAACACAAAGTGCCGAAATTTAGTATTCATTAGTGCCTAAATTCTTAATCATCAATACTGAACCCTCATCGAACCTGGGATTCTGGTCTTCTTATCATTTGAATAGTCCATCCATATTTTTTTAAAATAGATTTTAACCCATCCCCAAATATCTTATTCTAAACATAGAAATAAGCCTTTTTATTTTTTCGAAACAACGTAGAAACATCCTTCATCGGTGGCTCAAAAATACTTTTATGAAAATACACTTTATAATACTGTAACAAGGCTCCTAAAAAGTTTTGCGAAATCTCCTGCCATATGCTAGACATATTGCGCCGACCCTTGATAATTGGGATAAGGGCAAGTAGATAAAAATACTTATATAAAATAAATATTTTGTATATTTAGAACATATTTTCAACACTATAATTTTGAAAAATATCATAAAACACTACAATGAAAGGAAAATCATATATAGGTACCTATGTGTATACATAAAATAGTAAACTAAATAGTAATTATTTATTACTTTTGTACATCAAGATAACTTGACACATTTGTGGTGTATATAAATACACCACAAATGTATTAACTAGAGTTAACAGGAACGCTATAATTTTTTTCGGTTCTCATTAGAATATCAAAGGATATATTTTCATTGATTATACCGATATTGACGCCACTCACATTGGCTCTGAAGCTTGTCGTGTTCGACAAAGAGGAAAATTCTCATGAAATAACGAATGAATTTTTAAAGTTTATTTTAAGTATGCTTTTCCTTTTAGAATTAAATTGCTATCAACCTATAGCCTATTTACAGCGCTATTTCTTTAATTATTCCAAAATATAATATTATAACTCAGTAATTAATAAGACTTATGTCCTCATACCTAAATAATATTTATTAATATTAGTTAGGTATGAGGACTTTATATAAAATATAATTTTGTACAAATTTGAAACATTTTATAAATTTTTTAAATAAATATATAATAAATTCATAAATATTAAAAAATATAAATAAACTTACTATTATTTATTTCTACTTCACACATAACGATATTTTTTGCTAAAAAAAAAGCAAAGAACACTAAGCAATACTCCAACATCCCGGCCATCTTGATGAATAAATCTTTAATATCTTTTATATCTGAAGTCTTGTATCGGTTTTTATATCATAGTAATTGTGGTTTTGAAAACTTCTGCAAATACACACTTCGGGGATAAACTGTAGTGAAACAGTTTCAGTGATAACGACTAAATCATGTAACCTCTAAATACAATAAGTTCCACTTGAAATATTGCAACTTATTTACAGCTTAAATGTTAGTCAATTTACATTTCTAGCACACAATTTATAAATAAAAATATTTTTTAGCACACATTTTTAATGTATATAAATATAGAATGAAAAATAAACCGAAAGGGGCAGGGATTCCAATCCGCTACCGCTAGGAAACAGTCTCGTCGCTCTACTAATTGAGGTCCCGGGACAGCGGTCCCCCTCGGTGAATTAAGCATTCCTTATGTGTTCGTCTTTGTTGTGACGGTTTCCCAGAGGTCGCGGGTTCGAATCACTGCCCGTACCGGGTTATTTCTCATTCTATCATTACATAGTATAAAGCAAAGGCGCTTTCTGCGTCTGTTCCTATGTCTGTATGTACGCTTAGATTTTTAATACACAATGGATTTTGATGCAATTTTTTTTAAAAGTTAGAGTGATGAAAGACTTAGGTTTATATGTATAATAACATGCTTAATATATTAGAGAACCACTGATCATTTCAAGATTTCTAATGCGAAGTCGTAAAAAAACACATTGTTTTGCGCTTACATTGCAAACGCTGGCAGAACTCTACGTGGTAGATCAAAATAATGGACTAAGTATTGTATACCTTAAAAAGTTCTACAAAAAAGTCTGCAATGGCATATGTTTATCTCTTAGGGATAACCCACAATAGTCATCTTTTATCCTTTATTTTTAAGAGAAATAATTTCTTAATACAGCTTTAATCCCTATTTAATTAAATAACTTAAATACATTTTATGTGCAGCATGAAATTTAAATGAATATTTTCGAAGATATTACAGATTTAAAATATAGGGTCATCCCGTTTGCGGCGGTACGATCGGCCGGCGCACTATGTTATGAAACCGTGCAAACCGTCTCAAAAAAATTTATTAAAATTTTAAGAACCCCCGATACAAAAAGACCTCTAAAAAGAATAAAAATAATATTATTATGTACTTATTGAAGTCCTGGCGTCGGGGGACCGTTGTACGTACGTTGACGATGGTGTATATTTTACGAAGTTAATCATTGAAGACTTAGACTATACGATTCGATATCGTATATTCTTTATTTGCCTATGTAACTAACTTGCATTTTATTAAAGCGTCCCCCGACGCAACGACTTCAATAAGTATATAATAATATTATTTTTATTCTTTTTAGAGGTCTTTTTGTATCGGGGGTTTTTAAAATTTTAATTAAATTTTATGAACATTTAAATTATATATTAAGTACTCTGTTTAAGAATATATTTAAATGGACGTTTAAGTAAATACAAGAGGTATAAAAAAATCCTTATTCAAAACTTTAAACAGATTTTTGACAGTGAGCGATGTCTGCCGATGTCGTAATTATGATTGTATTACTTAAAATAAGTCATATAGAAGCCAATACTAAAAAAAAGGAAAGGGGAATTGTTTTACTACGAATTTAAGGAGTGGGAAGCCGCGGGAAAAGCTAGTATTTATATAAATTTAAATAGGATTAACATAGCTATAGATGCTTATAGATATTTTCAAACAATTTTTTATTTATATGAAAGAGTTCAAAAGAACAAAAAATACTTTTTTATATTTATCTATTGTTCGTCATCATCATCATCATTTATTATTTGCTTGCTTTCCCTTCCACTGTACATACTATACACCTTAAAATAATAGAATAAATTCGTTGTACAAATAAACTGTTATGCAAGACGTTGATAAATATCTAAATGTACAACAAAGTATATAAATGTTGCTTTGTTATAATTTCTAAACATGTTAAAGAGAACTTAAAGATTAAAGCTATTTATTAATGTAAGCATTTTCTGAAATTTGCACGATATGAAGCAACGGAATAGACTAAATATTTTAGTTAGTAAGTTTAAATTTTAGTTAATAAGTATTTTATAATTACACAGCAGCTCTATACACCTCAGTTCACAGTTCGCAGGCAAACACTCATTCCATTTGTTTAGTTTACTCCAGACGAAACTCGATCTAAATTAGATACTGACAAAATATGTGGCTGTAATGTGACTAAAGACTTAATTACTTACAAATTTCAACAAATTTCATGGTTATGAAATAACATGTAAAACAAAAATAATTTTGTGAACGATATCAAAGAGTATACACTCAAAATATTAAGAAACATAGTTATCTGTTTCAATTCAGTTCAACCTGTCTCAACCGCCCCGTTGGTCGAGTGGTTAGCGCAGACGCCTAACGTGTCACGGCGCAATGGGACTCGGGTTCGATTCCCGGCGGAGACAAGGCATTTACGTGACGAGCATAGATTTCTGTGTTTCTGGGTTTGGTCGTTTATTAAATATATTCTCAGTATTTATATGTGTATTTCTATGTAATTGTATCGTTGTCTAACACCCTTAACACAAGCAAATAATTTGCTTACTTAGGGGTTAGATCAATGTGTGTAATTTGTCCTGATATTATTATTATTATTATTATTATTAATTTTTTGTTACTTGGTCTAATTTAGAAATCTGAATAATTATTTCTGAAAACAGCTGAAACAGCTGAATTAAATTTTCCAATTTAATTTATGTAAAACCTCGTTTATTTTATACCAACAAATGCAAATTTTACTACTTGCTATTTATTTCTAGTTACACAAGAAGATTATTATAGTTTTGTTATGTTTTAAATAGTCTTATTAGGTATTACACGATTTTTTAAATATAATTTCTTACATTTGCTATGCGATACAAATTTGCATTTGTTGCAAAAAAATAACGAGGATTCAATAAGTTTAGTCGGAAAAATCAGTTCGTCTGTCTTAATTCTAGTGTTAGAAAATGTAATTCTTCAAACTTCAAAGAACTCATTAATTCATTTTTTTTTGGCTGTATCTGTTACAATTATACAAATAGTCCCACTTCAATACCTACAATTAGATTTTACACTTACCTTTTTTATATATCTTTTTTGCGTCTTGATGGAATAAATATTGTCGAAGTGAAATAAGAATTTCGACATGAATGACTAAAAACACTTAATTTTAAAAAGCCGCCTTGTACTACACGAAGCCGCTTCTCTACCTCCTTTAAAGTAAATTGTTGAAATTCCTTATTTGTTGTTGTTAAATATTCAATAATAATTCCTCTAACAGAAATATGTACCACTGATCATTGGCTAGGCGGTATATACTCGTATGTTGTCTTACACCTTATAAATATATTGCAAATAGTAAAGTTTGATTGTTGTTCCCTAGTTCATAGTAATTTGTTATATATATAATATATATAATGTGGAATTATTATATTTAAAAATATATATTCATTTTTAAAATATCCCCTAAAATTATGACTCGTAAATTCTACAATCACTTTTTTTACTAGTGCCAATTATACCTATTTAAGTGATTATAAATATTACATTAAAGAAATTCTATGACACATATAAATATAGATCTTTTGTAACAATGCCGTATTCTATCTTGCATATATTCTAATTGCAAAATGTGTCTACTTATTCAATCAAAAATTCAACTTAGTAGTTAAAAATCTAGCTATTAGGACAACCGAAAGCATAAAATATTATGTAAAAGTTGTACAACTTAAAGCAATCCTACTTTTAGTTAATTTAAATCTGAAAAAAACACGCTATTGTATACACAATATATTTGGGTATATTATTTGTATACATCTATAACTCAACTGTAAGTTGCCCTGTACCAATAAAAGAAAATAAAATTGATTTATGGCCTAGACACTTTATCATTAATAACAGTTAATCAAAGCAAAACCCACCTCAAATGGTTTCCAGTGTGTATGAAACAGCGTTGTTTGCAGATGATCATATCGGCGTTATGTAAATCCATGCCTAAATTGAGGACGATAGGTTATTAGTCTAAGCTTATAATGTTGGCTTCAACGAATTTGCTATAATTACAAGGTTCCCGTTTGCAGAGTTAATCTATATTAATACGAGATAGCTTGATAATTAGCACACATCCACCAAAATAATAAGTAGTATATAATACTAAGATTATATTATTTTATTTAAACACCAATATGAAATAATATATTTCTTACTCATTAACAACAAAATTATAATATTTTAATAAACCGTTATAATACAAACTTATCATTTTAAAGTAAGAAAAACTCTGTCGTATAGAACGCATTAGAATGGAATAACTACGAAAATGCTGGGTGTATTTTATATTTGAATAGTTGTTTTAACGTCATTTGAAGACTCACTTTCTTTATTTGATGATGAAAGATGTATTATAAAGGTTTTAATTAACGTAAATAATTTCCCTTCGAATCTATGGTCGTTTATTTGATATAGAAGTGAACCAACGGAGGTGCGTCCAAAACAAGTTGACACTTCATAGGTCGCACCTACAGTAATTAATGTGTGTGAAATATTATTAATAGCCAAGTTAAATATTATTAATAGCCAAGAGTTTCTCCCAAGTAATGAATCTTAATGTCACCTACATGTAGCAAAGAGCATTTTGAAAAATAGTCTATGTCGAGATTAAAAAAATTTACTTACTGTTAAAGGCCAAATCGATGTACACAATTAGAACTAATTTAGAAGGGACTAAGGAACAGTACTTTACAATTATTTTATTTTATTTGTTATTTTCCATTAAATGTTTAATATTAAGATAAATATATTATAATAAAGTGCTATAAAGTTATTACTTTTATAGCGAAATATGCCTGTAAATATTATTATTGAGAATTATTTTCTGAATACAGACACGTAATAAGCTTACAGTGACCATATACGTTTAAAGATTTAAACATACACTTCACATTAATAATATTAAATAAAGTCTTTGTAAGATACTAAAAATATATATAAAATATATATTTTTTTATTTATTTAATAAACTTTATTGCACATAAAATTATTACAATAATTGATGTTTATATAGTAAGAATTTTGCAAGACTGCCGTCTTATCGCTTAGAAGCAATCTCTTACAGACAAGCCTTGATGAGTAATGAGATGAATAAGAAACTATAATAAAAACAAGAAATTGTATATAAAAGGGCACAATATAATTAAAAAAGATACAAGAGATAAGTAATTAAATAATCATTATTATATGTATAGGTACATAAATACATATAATATTATACATATAAATACATATATCCATCCTTCCTACTAATATTATAAATGCGAAAGTTTGTAAGGATGTGTGTATGTTTGTTACTCTTTCACGCAAAAACTACTGAACGGATTTTCATGAAACTTTGCAGTAATATAGCTATGATATCAGAATAATATAATAAGTTAAAATTTATAGGGATTTATATAATAGGGTGATAAAATAACGATAACTGTCAAGTAAGTCGGAAAAATCAGCCCCCTGAGAGCTATATTGGCGTGCGCTGCTCTTATTGTTTGAGTTACACAAAGATAATTACTGTAAGTATGTATGTATGTAAAATTATTTATCTTAAATAGTTCCAAATAAAAGTCCGCGACAGCATATATCTATCTTTTATATGTGAGTCGCTATGACCAAAATAGTGAACCAAACATACAATTTAATTGGATATTTTTTAACAATGCACATTTTAGAATATTTATCAAACTCTCAGAAAATTGATACATCTGTCACTTTAAGTATTGAATGTAAATAAATTTTGTGTTTGTGAATAGTTTAAAAGTTATCACGATAAGATTGACTTAAACGGAATGTCTAAAACGCCTAAAAGGCGCGACGCGCCGAGCGAGTCGAGCGTGGGGGGAGCCTTCAGTCAGTCTTCTGCAGTCTTCACTTAACATTTAATGTTTATGTCATCTAAATCAATTAAGAAATAAAAAAGTTATGACAATTTATGTCAATGACGTAATAGGTACCATGCAAATCTTATTCTATACATGTAATAAATCTGTAGAGGAGTAGTCTTTGTGCATTGAAAAAATGTTTTTTTCATTTTGTCTGTTCGTCTGAATGTCTGTGTGTTTGTGCACGTTTGATATATATATTTTAAATGATAAACTGAATGTTTATCATTTAAATAGATATATTTTTTTTAATAAAACTAGACCTGAAATTTGATGGTGAAAATAACGTTGATTGTGTAGCTCAGAATACCTCAAGTTTACATGGTAATATTTTGATTATGTTCAATGAAAATCTGTAAGTGTGATATATGGTTAGAATGGTTATTTAGTAATCTGTTTAAAAAATTTAGTAAAAACAAGAGAGGTATAAAAATAATTACAGTACCTAATATTGTATCCTCATTAAAAACTTTAAATATACTTTTGACAGTGAGCGATGTCTGCCGATGAAGTAATTTTGATTGTATCACTTTTAATATGTATTTTTAAACCGCTGACCCAAAAGTTTGACCTATGTATCTGTGTGTCCGTCTGTGGCAACGTAGTAGCCAAAAGCGTGGACGAATTTGCATGCAGTTGTTTTACCTTTCCTTTTATCTTACCTTAGTATTAATCTTGTTTTAAGTATAATACCTAAAAAAATAATACTTCTTAAATTTGTATATTTTGATTTACTAGGAATTGTTATTTCGATCACACCTATATAAATACCTCTCTGTACTCTCTGTTATAGGAAAAATTTAGGCTCCTAACAATTTCTGGATTCTCATAACAATTAAATATTTTTTTCAAACATAAATATTATGAGGTATTTTTTTTAGATTACTTTTTAATATAAGTATTAAATTATTAATTTATTCCATACATTTGATATCATTGAATATTTATTATAAACATTTTTATATATAAAATAAATAAACATTCGCAATATTTTTAAGATATTCAATACTTTTTAATCACGAACTATTTTAATAATAACTGATAAAATTACAACTCTATTAAAATTTTTAAAATTAAAATATAACAAATTCCTTTAAAAAACATAGAGACGAAGCTTCTTAGCATTCCATGGATTCACCGTGCGGGTGCCGGGCCCATCGCGTTGCAAGGAGAGGAGTGCAAGCAGTGCCTGGGACTTGCGACCCAGGAGTAGGTTTAAGGGGCCCCTTTATTATGCGCAAAAACGCTCACCTTCACCCTCCACACTCCTCTCCCTACCTAGCCAAATTTGAAAAGAACCTACTAATGCCGCCTTTGAAATACGTTCTAGAAATGAACCGATGCTTGTTCTAGAAAGGCCAAGGTCTTTAAGTAGGCTATAGAGAGATTTTGCTGTTATACCTCTCGCTCCCACTTCTACCGCGTACAAACTAACTATAAATTTATTCCTGATCAGTTCGTTGGTCAGTTCGTAATACTTATTGAGCTTGAATGTGTGATCCCTTGGGATGTTTGTTTCCCAAGGAACAGTAAGCTCCACAAGTATCACGCGCCTCAGATGATTCGAATACAGGAATAAGTCAGGTCTGGATGACGAAACACCAACATCTCCAGGGATTTTGTAATGCTTTTCATACGTGTCCATCATGAACAACAAGAACAATTGCGATATTTATTCGTATCGCATTAGAATATCAAAGGGAAATTTATATATTGATTATTCTCACGTTGATCTCATTTTTTTATATGCTGTATGTTAAAAATACTTAAAAAAAATATATTATGCAAGGAGTATGTGATTTTTGTATTTATATGTTTATATCTTTTCCACTTTAAATTCATCCATGAAGATTTGTAGATCATTTGTGTACGTCAAAGTAAAGTCCTAGGAGGATCTTTTTTTAATACCATACTTATCGAAATAATCCATTCTATAAAGACATTCCCCAGCTTAAAATTAAAGCTGCTAGGGTACCTCGCACGTCTTCGTCTGAGAAGAACCACACAACAAACTCAGCCAGATATTTTATTTATCGTGATTACTGTTTTATAAAAGTTAATATTTTGTAAGCAATTAACGAACAATTAGAAAGAACCACCGCAACCAATTGGGTGGGAAGGCTTATTATGGTTAGTGTTTTTTGAAAACTAAAAGTTACATAAAAAAATAAACTATGAAAAAAATTAAAATAAAAAAATCCGTGGCTAGTAAGACCACCCACTATTTGAGGGAGGGTACTACCCCGCCCCCAACGCTACCGCAAGGAGTGACTTCTAAGGAAACGTGAGATGTAACCAGTTTATTGAACAACTTAATAACAACGTCAAATAAACGGTGCTACTCGTCGGTCGCCAAGATACAATTATTCCCACGCCACACCGTCGTTATTAAAATCCTTTACACTGTAATAGGATTTATTAATCAAATCTATTTTAATATATAATTTAAACTTATTGAAGGACAATTCTAAGGCTCTATCCAAATAGAGCCATAGAATTGTATACGGTTTTATAATAAACTCCCAAGAATTTATTATACAATTGACCCTGAAGATGTGACTTATTTTTTGTGGTGGGCACAGCTAGTTTATTTCTGTTTCTTTTTTTAAATTTTTGATTAACGTTTTTGCAGCGCCCATTTGAATATTAGCATTTGTCATTAACTCAAACTGATTCAATACATGCGTTGATATTTAAAGAATGACAGATGAAAACAGATATCCTAACTGGCTTTTGTCACATTTTATTCCGTTCTGGTGTAGGCAAGTTATAAGGCTATTGATATTAAAAACATTCTAATTTTAATAGAGAAGATGGTTGGGGATTATCCAAAATCTGCGACTCACTCTTGATAAATATAAGATCCCATGTCTGTGACTGTAAGACCTCAAGATACTGTTAGTGCGTTTTGTGTGAATCCTGAACTGTACGCCCGGAAGCTTAGAAACCGTTGGAGGTAGATAACTAATTCACTGACTTACTGACAGACACCTCCATCTCGTCTTGCCGTGAACACGATTGCTGCAAAGCATTCGAAACGTCGGGTTAGATTTAAAATGTGAATTTAAAATTTAATTTAATATACGCGAGTTAAATCCGTAAAAATAGTTTTATTTCAATGTGTAGTACTCGTGAAAGCCTTAGAAAACACTAAGTTGACTTTAGATATTTCAAGATAGGATCATAGTTCATAAAAAAAGATCTTGTTCTAATATCTAATCTTCGATTTAAAAAAAAATATTTTGCATGAAGTGAAAACATTTTTTTTAATAAATCGAAACTTAAAACGGCTTCTAGTGCGAATCAGTGTTATATGCAAGTGATCATATCGGCATTATGTAAATTCGTTCAATGCGCTTATTAATTTAAACAAACAACGTTGACGTCGAATTTGATATTTACAAAAGGTACAGTTTCTTAACTTAAGCTATAACAACTCGTTGATTGCCTAATAATTAGAACATATCAATACTAAAAGTAGCAGATGTTATTGTTTTAGGTAGAAAATTTAATACAATTGTTCATTATTTATAAAAAAAGTATAAGGAGTTCTAATGTAATTAAGTCAAAATAAGAAGAGTTATAAAAATGAGTTTGAAAATATCTACAAATATGTAAAGCTATATTAAGTTTATTTAAATTTATAAAAATTTACTTCAGGATTTTCATCTATAATATTATTAAGTCGCCTCCATTTTTAGTAAAATGAGAAGTATTCAATGCCGTATGACGTATTTATATAAAACAATATGTTTACAATATGTTCACAATATCTTGTCTATGCCAGCTTTTAGTAATAGTAAATAAAATAACATTTCCAATTTCCCGAGAACGTTCACTATAAAAAGACCAGTTTTATTATTTTATTGCATCATTTCGAAGTATTGTGTAGATAAACTCAGAAAAGATCTCGATTCTCGATGGACGCTCAGACTTCTTGTATGAGAAATGATCAATCTAAAACTCGCTTAGAACACTATAGCTTATTGAGAGATGAAGATGTGTGAAAAATTTTGTCAAGAAATTGTTGATTTAATTTTAAATGTTACCTAGTAATGAAAAAAAAAACATATAAGTACCCATCGAGGATCCATTTTGTTTGCGTGAAGTTACACAAACATTTGCTAATCTAACGACTTGCAAAACTATAATCAAACTTACGATTGCATCTGGTGTAATCGTGAAGCAGCCAGTAAAGGGGCAATTAAAGGTCAATAATATTAATGTCAGTACTCTCCACTGCAATATGTTACAAGTTACTTATATTATACAGTATTTTACCGCCGCGCCGAGCAATTGAGTCCTTACAAGTATTGGAACTTGTATACCGAAGCTGTATTGTTACTGCAGTATTAGTTGTGGTGTATTAATTAGTATCTAAAAAAGAAAAAAAAACGAAACATACGTTTATAACGACAAAAAATATTGTTGAGTATATTTTATTTTTACAATTTAACATAAATGTTTTCAGTATTCTTCTGCTGACTTTTTAATACGCTTTTATTAGCTTGGGTTGTATGTATGTATGTATGTATGAATGTAACGGAATCTTCGAGCTTAATTTTCACCAGGTTCCAGCGATCCGATTAGATTGAAACTTTGCACACGTATCAAGGACCGATGACAATGCAATAATTTGATAAAAGTTGCCCAAAAAAAATAAAAAAAAAGATAAAAAAAAAAAAAAAATAATAAAATAAAAAATAAACAATTTAGTTTAAAAAACTAAAAAAACACGCTTTTATTGCTAACCGAACTAAAAACTAGAAAATAATTTTTAATGACAAAGAGTATAAAATTACAGTAGTAGAAGATCGAACAATTAATCATAGTGAAACGCCTTAATATAAAATTATAATAAAATTTAAGTTATTAACAGAATAATTCAATTCTGAGTAAAAAGCGTGGGGTGCTCGATATTTAAGGTATTACAATCATTCTATTAGCAACTATCTATGAGAGGATAGTTATGAATCACAGTAAAATGCACCCCATGATTTTTACTCAGAATTGAATTATTCTGTTAATAACTTAAATTTTATTATAATTTTATATTAAGGCGATTCACTATGATTAATTGTTCGATCTTCTACTACTGTAATTTTATACTCTTTGTCATTAAAAATTATTTTCTAGTTTTTAGTTCGGTTAGCAATAAAAGCGTGTTTTTTTAGTTTTTTAAACTAAATTGTTTTTATATTATTAGTAAAAAGAAGTCCCTTAAGGAATAAATTACAATCAAATCCTACAGTACAGTACTAGTTATTGATTTGTTAAGTTAATACCAACTACGAAATTCTTCTTGTTTTATATATCTACATATGTCCCAATTTACTGTATTTCGTTTCTAGGCACAGCAAATTTAAAAAGCGACTTCTTGTTTTGTAATTTCATGAATTTTGTAATTTTCTTTTTTTGTTTTTTTATAATCATAATTTTAATTCGCTAAGTCATCTGCTTTATGACCAAAACAGGTATTTATTAACAATAAAATGTCAATACCTTTCCAAATAAGGGACTATGGGTCCTTACACCCTTTTTTCCTAAAGGTCACCCGTTCGAGTACCTGCACATGTTGTTTTATTATTAAGTCTATATTTATCTAAAATCAATTAATGACCGCTTTTTTATACATTTTTAACCGACTTCTTCAAAAATGAGGAGGTTCTCAATTTGGCCGGTTTTTTTTTCTTTTTATGTATGTACACCGATTTTTCAGCGGTTTCTGAACCGATTTACGTAATTCTTTTTTTGGTTGAAGTTTGTATAATTTAACATAATTTATAATTCTATGTTGTGATTCGCCGTCTCTTGAATAATGTTATAACCTCCTATACTTCAAATTAAAATATTTGTATAATACGTTTAATTTTTTGCACTGTTGTAATTTATTGTAAATAAACGTATGTATGTATGTATAGTGTGTATATGTATTGTTTGTATATGTATATATGTATGTATATTGTACTAAATATTTTATTATGCATGTATTTATATTAGTATTATTCTATAATGCACCACCCTTCAATCTCTCTCATGACCGATCCTACCAGAATACCAGAATAAGATTGTCTGAAAGAAATCGCTATCTAGCGATAAGACCGCCTTATTGTATAAGAAGTTTTAATTTCTGTTTTTATTTTATATGATCTTTTTTACTGTATTTTCAACCTTGTGATGTGCAATAAAATTATTAGCATCGCAATCAATACGAAAAATAAAGAAAAAAAAAAACAAAATTATGAAAATGTATTAAACAGAATTCTTAAACTAAATGGTAATGTAAACTATGAAATGCCCACTTCAAAAATTAAGATACATAAATAAACTTATAAAAGAGCAATTATATCTTAATATTATTAGCAGCTTCAATCGATACGAAGAAAAACTAAAAAATAAATAATTATGAAAATGTATTCAACCGAATTCCTATAGTAATTGGCTTGGCACCGACTTCAAACCTATTAGTAAATAACATTGTAATAAAAATAACTACGTTAATAAAAATTAACGTAGTTATTTTTATTACAAATGTTTTTGATTCAAAACAATGATAACATTAGCGACAGATGTTTTGTTTGCTTACTTTCCAGTTTTGCGAATTATTAGAGTGTGGAATTGAATTTATTGGTATTCTTTGAATGTGACTAGTTTATATAATGCGTTAATTATTAAAAGCAACTATATATTAAAATAATATAACAAATACCATAGTTATATATTTTTTCTGTGTATCTATTTGAGTATCATGCTCAACTATGTATTAATATGAATTTTGGATAACGAACTTTCTAAAAATTTGCTTTGCTTTGTTTTCATATCTATATAAAAACTTTTTTTTTTTTTGTAACTACTATCGAACTGAAACCAACAAATAATTCGAAAGCTGTTATTTGGAAAAGGTCGACTTTGAGAAGAGTACCACATGGTTTTGAGCGCTGTTTTATCTAAAATAGATTTTAAAAAGAAATGGATAATATGGCAATGTTTGCGAAGGCGCTGGTATGTTTGTCAAGAAGTTCATTCCTATTTTCATGTGTGAAAGTGAAACTAGCTTTTAACAAATAATTAGTTAAACAAATACTACATTTTTTTTTTAGTAATTTCGAATAATATCGTATATTAAAAATATATTTGCAGAATAAATGTCACTTTACTCTAAAAAATAATAGGTACCTTTGGAATAACAAAAACTTACAAGGCCTGACTTTTATTTTCTTTTAATAATTATGTCTACTCTTATTTCAAATTCGAAAAGAAATTGAGTATTATTTTAGGAGTTTAAGAGTTAGTGATTGTTATGAGATAGATTGTGAAATAGACGTTTAACGCGCATTACAACTATAGATAAAGGACCAATATTCATCTTACGAATTTATGATGATGATACCACCCTGAACAAACCAAATAGTTGATTGCTTTTAGGCAGTATTGGTACTATAAAGGTATCCTTTTAATTAGTCATGAATCCTGTGTTGATTGTTAAGTCTTTCATGTTAACAACTGCAAGAGCATGCCGCACTGAAACCCAAACACATTTACAAAGTGTTCATCAGAGCTTGCGACAAGTAGCTGGGAGATCAATTACTATTCCTTTTGAATGTAACTTTATTATTGACTATTGTTTGTTTATATTTAAAAATTCAAACTTTTAAAAAATATGAAATGGACATTCAAAAAAAAAATTTTTCATTGGTAAAATTACGTTAGGTTTATGTGTTAAGTTATGGTTTAATATATAATATTTAATTTATGTAATTTATTAAAATAACTTTCTCTTATTTCTATATAAGCTATTTAATGGATGTATCCGTTAATTAGAAACAAATCGTGTTAATGAATTCTAGATCTAGGTTTGGGTTCATTATCATTAGTGCGTAGTAGGTACCTAAGTGTGTGAAAGAAAATTTTGATTAGTAGTTGCTAACATATTTATTTTTATTATAATCAACGTACACCACTATTATATACTTTCTTATTTGATAATTTTAATACCATTTTTTTTATGTTTCTTAGACATGACATGTTTTTTAAAAATATGAACAAATATAGAATGAAAAACCAATCAATACTAGCAAGATTCGAAAACTACAATCTCTGGGAATCTCTACTTGTCTTTCTGCAAACTGTGCTATTGTATTTGTACTTCCCTTGATAAATTATATATTTTAAATTGTATTATCCTTCTTAATAGGGGAACAGTAAACAGACATTTGTGTTTAATGAAACGAATTAACAAAATTTATGTTTGAAAATATCTTTAAAAATGATTAGCCATGTTAAGCTTATTTAAATTTATATAATAGAATGAAAAATAATCAAACATTAATTTCGGTAGTGGCATCTTTTCAATGTTTATCATTACTGAAAAGTTAAAAATGTTGGTTAGAATTTTCGAAAGAAGCCAAATAGATGTCAGCACCGTCCCAATAAAGATGACCTATAGAATGCTTAATTCAACGAGACGGACAGCGATACGGCAGCTCAATTGGTAGAGCAACGGGACGGTTTTTCAGAGGTCGTGGGTTCGAATCTGCCGGTGTCGGTTATTTTTTCGTTCTATATTTATATAAATTTAAATAAGCTTAACGGCTATACATGTTTATAGACAAACACTGATGAATTCATTTAATTATTGTCAGCATGATTCAATATTATTATTAAGGTTTGAAAAACGCTTAGCGTCACGCTAAGCGTTTTTCTATATTATTTACAGATTACAGAAGTTCCCAAAATATCTTTGTAAAAATTCTAACAATGGTAAATGGACTTCATAATTTAACTGACTTATTAAAAATCTAGCTAGAAAGTATAATTACAGTAAGTGTCGGCGATTCCATAAATGACATCTATTAGCGTCAGAGGGTGTTCGAAAGTTATTACGAGCACATTAGTCCCTAGCACATGAGTTGGGCAAGATCATCGAAAAGTTATATGGCCACCTACAGTAAGAAATCTTTCACAGAGAAAAATTTGAGCAAAAAAAAAAAATTATTAAATAAGCATTGTACTTATAATGTGCGTATTAAAAATATATAACATAATAACATTAATTAGACATAAACATACAGTTCAGGCCAAAGTACATTTAGGCCTTAAACTGGTTGATCTGGTTATAAAAGGTACAATAACCATATTTTTATTTTATCGCAAACACTGGCATCCATTCTTTGCACAGTATCCTCCACTGCGGAAGCCACGTTTTCTGCAATCACGGATGCACTCGTAGAAGACGCAGACAGGGCGAGGCGCCCTCGTTGTCATTAACATTGGTTTGACTATCGATTGTCTCTTCAATATGATGTGTGAATCTGTAATTAGAATGAAAATTTAGACAAATTTGATTCTATAAAATGTTAATAATTTTTTTTCCTTACAAATTTCATTATTATTATTTGTATTTTCTGCAGTTGCTAAAGCAACAGCACTTATGATCAGCAGTACTAAACACGACTTCATGACTCAACCATAAAAAGATGTGTAGGCTTATGGACCTGTAAGGTTATTTATATACGAGTACATTGACTACCTTTCTGCCCCTACTCTCAACCCGCATCCGCCCATGAATATCCCATGAATGTTTTAGTAAGTCATTAAATGATAGAAATAGATAATATTGGTTTATGAAGATGATATTGTAAAGCATTATACCCTGATAGTAGTCGTGAATAACCTAAAAAAATATTTAAAAGTTATTGACATGATAAGAGATCTTTTTACGTTGTCTCTTATATGTGAAACAGGATTCATTCTGTTCAGAAATAAGATTAATAATAATTATTTTATAGTGAAAGTTTTATACTTTTGTATGTTAGTATTGTTAATGTAAATATATATATATATATGTATATATATATATATATATATATATATATATATATATATATATATATATATATATATGTCTATAATATAATTAACTCGAAGTATTTACTTCACACGCAATTTAAAATTTTAAAATATAAATATAAGCTTGTTATAAATTATAAATATAAATATACACGAAATATATATTAATATATTTTTCGTGTATATTTCTGTTTTTTAAAAAACTAAATCAGTATTTATAATTTATAACAAACTTTAAATTGCGTGTGAAGTAAATACTTCGAGTTAATTAATATTACAAACAAGTAGACAAATGATTAATAATAATCATAATAATAATTCTAAAATAAAAATAATTGTACAATTGAATTAAAAAAAACGATTCATTTGCTAAAGCTTGTTGTGCTATTATAATACATTCAATTTGCTTTAATTAGTTGTAGAAAGTAGGAATATTTGTTTTTTAAACAGCACTGATAAACTGTAAATTGCGGTTCTTTACCCTAGCGGGAGTTCCCCACGCGGTCAGTGCCCTTTTTGTACACATGATAAAATTCTCCGAATCCCTTTTATTACATTATTTACTAAATAATATTAAAAGATGAAATAATGTAAAATTACAATTCATTGGGCAAATGAATAAACAGCTAAAAGAAGGAATAATTTAAATAAACTCGGTTTCTTCTTTTCTGTCTTTTTGTGTTTTGTTTAATGTTATTTTTATTCTTTTTAGAGGCCTTTTTGTATCGGGGGTTTTTTAATTTTTTAATTATGTTTTTATGATTATCTGTTTCAACCAAATGTTTTTATTTTAATGATACATACAAAGGAGTTATCATAAAATTGTTATAAGATCGTTCTCTATAGCTTTACGTATCAGTATGTAAATACAAATTGAAATTTCATTAAAACATAGTCTTCAGCAAATGAATTAACTTAAATAACTATTGTTCAATTTTTCCGAAAAAAGAAAACATTTTTAGAGTTTCGCCCTTTTGTGGCTATTTATTCATTGCTTTATCAATATATTTTATTCATTGTATATTATTTATTTATATTCCATATTAAAAAAGAGCCTTCTATGGAGCTATATTAAAACATTTTTGATATACATATTTTAATTCCAGTCTACAGCGTACCACAAACAGAAAGTCGGAAAACACAATTTGAGTTTGTCAACAGACGCTTCAAGTTGCAGCCTCTGGCGTGGTTTATGTATCTTCCAGGTAACCAATTGCCTCATACGAGAGATACGATTAAAATATCTTATATAGAGCAACGCACACACCAACGCTCTTCACTATGTGTATAAACATATCTTGTTAAATAATCAATGATTATTATTTCTATTCACACTTAATAATATTTATGGCTTCAAAAAGTATGTTAAGTATAAAGTCAGTGACATTAATAATCAACCATTCCGATATAGCAGTAAGTCTCGCAAGGATCAATATTCTTCCAATTGGTAAGAGGCTGGCTGCAAGCGAGATGTGATGGATTTCAATATTAGTCCTACTATTCTGAGAGTAAGGTTTGTTTTAGATTGTGATTTCGTACATGTCTTTGCGTTCCAACTATTTGCAGTCTAAGTTTTCGTCAATATATTTCAAAATTCAAGTGATATTTGAAAAATATTTTTTTAGAATATAATATATATTGTTTATCGGTTAAACAATAACATGAACAGAGTAAAAACAAGTTATCAGTATTTATAATCATATAAAAGGTTAGTTGACTAAATGTCAACTATATATATGTAAATTGTTGTAAAAAAATAAAACTTTTTTATTATGCCCAAAGAGAAGAAGTATGCTTATATATATAATTTTAGTTTAAATGATGATGAAGTTTTTTAGATGTGTTAATTGAAGATGTTAATTAAATTATATTTAATTATAACTTACGTTTTGAATGCTATTGAAGTCGAGATCTAGATTAGTGACATCATTTGTCAATTACCTCCAAGAGTTTTTATTTTCAGCGCATAGAGTTGAGGATGCAGACAAAACACAGTTACAGAATTTATGGTTCTTATATTCACAGTATACGTTTAAAAGTAAAATGGTTGAGTTTTCGGTAAGAAGGCCGAAATGGAAATGTGAATTGGTACGACACGGGCTTGCACAACGCACAACGCCACAATAACAATTACAAGTAGTAAATGTTATTATGGCGTTGTATAGTAGATTGTTGTTGTAGACACTTTAATTTGGATATTTTGGTAATTTTTAGATCGAAAGAACTACGAATGTTCTTAGTGGCCGTTAAGACTCGTTTCTATTTGAACTTAAGAATGATAACTCATTTGTTTAAAGATTTTACTTCAGATTCAGAGACCATTACTGGTACACTACAAGGGAAAGTAGTTTCTTTAACTACTCTCCCTATTCGAAAGAAAAGAAAAAGATATCTCTTTTTCTTTTCATAATTTCATGATAATAAATTTGGTGTGATGGTATTGTAAGTAGTTACTAATATTATGGTTTTGGTAGCTGGTTTGCTTTGCATACATACCTAATGTTGTCCATTCATTCGGATGAAAGGTAACAACAATAAATATATGTAGCCCTGTAATAGAAAATACAGAACATATATAGGCTTCATATTGACATATAGGAAACGTTTCATTCAATATAGACTAGCTAAGATTCTATTAATTAAGGAGCTAATTGATGCGTTTCTGATAAATTAATAACGCTTGTCTCGATTGAGGTGGAACTAAGTGAGGTTCGAGAAATTGCCTCTCGCATCTCAATTAGACTGTTCAATTTATATTAAAACCACAATTGCTTGTAAATGATTCAGAATTTTGTTCTTGAAGCGTACTGTTGATATTAAATAGCTTTTGCACAATTTTAACAGATATGCATAACCATTTAAATATAACAAAAATATAATTCATTATTATATTTCTGTATTATTAAGTAAGTCTGATTATTAAAGTAAATAATCTGACTTCTGACTAATATATAAGTGCGATTGATTGGATGTTTGGATGGATGGATGTTTGTTACTCAATCACGCCTAAAGTAAAGAACGGATTTTTATAAAATTTAGCAATATTGTAGCCTTTATACCAAAATAACATATAAGCTATAGAAATACTAACCTTTGCACGTGGTTTTTAGTCTGTGATGTTTGTTACTCAATCACGCCAAAACTAATAGACGGATTTTGATGAAATTTAGCAATATTATAGCTTATGTACCAAAAAAACATATAGGCTATAAAAACATTACCTTTTACACTTGGTTTTGTCTCTGATGTTTTTTACTAAATAACGCCAAAACTAATAGACGGATTTTGATGAAACTAAGCAATATTGTAGCTTATGTATGAAGACTTTAGAAAGAGTGTTATGTTATTTAAATATACTTATGTCAATAGAAGAAATGTAGCCAATTATACTATATTTATGTTCCCTGCTATACTATATTTATGTTCTAAACGGATTAAAGAATTTTGACGTATGAGGTGTAATATTCTTATGGCTTATGTTTCTAGCCATAAAAATATTATTTTAACAGTCGACGTGGACGTGAAATCACGGGCAACAGCATTTATATGTAATAAAACTTTAAAAGCTTCAGAGTTCTACGCTTGGAATTGTTACTGATGAGATGAGGAACATCTTTAATCATCATTGATTGTAACTATGATCACGTTTAACCAATAATACTTTAGATACTGTTGGATTCAGCTAAGATTAACTAAGTACATTTTTTCTATAAAATATTAAGTTTTTATTATATAAAAGAAAATTATATTCTATGCTTCACAATTAGAAGTTGACATGATTATTGGTGATTTTTTTTGTGGAGTCTACTCATTGCAACCACACCATGTAGTGTAACACAAGCTTTTTAAAACATATAAAATACTTAATTATTTCCTTCCTGCCTAAAATTACGAGAGTTACACTGTGTGTGACATGTAACTAGGGTTGCCAACTTTTGTTGACGAAAAAACGTATAAAATTGTTAGAGAAAGTATTTAAAAAAAAAAATTAAATGTTATGCTTATCAATATAAGCATAACATTTAATTTTTTTTACTCTTTAAAATACGTTTTTAGGGCAATCCCTAAAAAAGTATTTTCGTGTGTTAAATGCACAAGTTAATTTTTGTTTACTATTTTCAAATCTTGTTTGACAGTCAACATTAAAATTTAAATAAATAAACAATTGTTTTTTAATTAAATTTATTACCATTTCAAAATGTTCAAATTTAACCTGAAAGACATGTTAGGAAGTATAGGAAGCTAGTTAAGATTTCTAAAATCAAAGCATTTTGCCATATAATTTAAGCTCTTATAAATAAAAGGTGAAAAATACTGATAACTTTATTAAATATTTCGGGGAATAAAACATTTTTCATGTTGTCTGTAGGTCTGTATATGTCTGTATGTTTGTGCACGCTAATCTCAGAAACGGATTAAACGATTTGGATACAGTTTTCAGGAATATGTTGTCATGGGCTTCACTTAAAATTTTGTTTTTTTAATAATATCTCATTTTCGCAATGTTAATAAACTAATAATTTTAAACAAATAAAGAAGTTAATACTATCTCATTTTCGCAATGGTACTTACCAGTGATTAAATATACTCCCATAGGCACCCAAAAACGAATTCGCAGACAGAGCTAGTTTAACATATAATTAATATTTACCATGACTTGTTTAAGCATTTAATTTTGTCCTTGAAATTTACTGAATAACTTAATATATCCCTCTGCTTAAAGCTCTTATTATAAATCAACGAACATAAAATTTACCTTAACTTGTTTAAAAGTGTTTTAAATGATCTCAATTCATAGTTAATTCCAAATTGAGGTTAGAGAGTTATCAGTCATCGAAATTCGTGGAGTATTATCAATTTTGAAAAGTAAGAAACATAACAATATTGGATAAATGTTAAAAAATATATGAATATTTGTTTCATTGGGATACGAGCCCAATAGAAAAAGAAGAAAAATTGTGTTTGTAGTAATGTCATATTTCATTAAATTATAATCAAGTTATAATAAACATTTTTCCGCAACTTTTACTCTACTACTCAAGTAAATTACTGATATTGTTTTATTTTTATTTCTTTATTCATGTAAACAAAAATACAAAATGTTGGTACAAGAAACCCAAAAACACTTACAAAGTTTTAACCAGAGATGGGGACGAGAAGCTACGTGATCAATTACCTACTGCTATGGCCTTATCCTTTGTATATATAACTCCACCGAACAAAATCGACTTTTGTGTTTGTTATAACTAAGTACACATCGAGAAGAATATAACCATTTTTATATTTAATATTGAATTAACTCGCTAGTTGATTATAAAAATCTTCACGGAATTATATAAGCACGCTAATTCGCGTAATAATGCCATTATTTTGTTATTTTTTTATATTCTGTGATAATCAAGTTATATAAAAGAATCTAAGGATTTCACTGATTTCATTTAATGAATATACTAACATTACTTGTTTTATATGTAAAATAGATTACCCGTTATTAGGTATTAAAAGAAATCAACGAAGGTCGATTGAATGAATTTCTAATGAAGAAGCTTATAATTTTATTTATAAGTACAATTTCGGCGATTTCAGCTGTAAATATAATAATTTACAGAAACGATTATTTTTCAGAACCTGAGTTGATAAAGATTAGTTGATAAAGATTAGGTTTCAAACCTTACGGGTAAGGTACCTCTGGAACTCAAGGAAAGTTTTCCAAGAGGTCGCGGGTTCCAATCCCACCCTCTATCGATTATTATTTAAATTGATATGTTTCATGTTTCAACCATCATATTAATAATATACTTCAGCTTTTTTTGTGAAAATAATAATAAATATTTTTTAAAAATAACTGTTTTAAAAGTAGAACTCTAAATTAATAACCGGAAGCAACTGGAATATAAGATGCCTGGTACTCGTACGCTTAGGTAATATCAGATCCTATTTTTTATTTAGTAAGTAACATGACATTAATTTAAAATGTAACAATACTATGTTACATCATAACATTGTAAAATAAACAACAAGCAACTAGCATTGTTTATTTATTTCTGTTTATTTATTAAAATAAAATAAAAAAATTATAAATAAATATGATGTATACATATTAACTAACAAAAACCAAGACTAATACAGTAGTAATTATTGGTCCGTAAAGTTGTTTAATTTATTCACATTAAATCTAAACAGGTACTCACATATATCTTCAGAATTAAACCCAAAGTGATCCTCGTGAATTTTCTTATACGCCTACGTGTAGTAGCTTCTAAGTTTTTACCGCTGTCCGGAGTTAAGGGCGCGACGTGATCAATTACCGCTGACATCCTCTCCTTTGTTAAAGGAAACAAAGCTAGCCAAATGGGTTTACGTCGATCCGGAGATAATTACCACACTCACTAATCCAAACCGTAGCAATTTGTATGAACTTAAGACTTGCCAATAGATAAACCGTCAATATATTGAAGTAAAATTACATTGGCTTATATTTTAATTTAAGTAAACATTTCAAACAATATGCTTTACCGCATTAGTGTTCAAAGGAAAATGTTACAAGACATCTCAGTTGGGAAACTGACTCTAGTTAAATCAGTTAAATAGTTTAATTTAAATTAGTATCTACTACTTGCGAAAATCTAGATTATATTACGAGCTTCAAGATTATAATAAAGTGCAGTGAATCAATTATCTTCTCTCTTCCATTAACATTCTAAAGCTCTCTTACACTATACACAGTCCAGAATGACGTAAAAACTACATAAAGTACAAAAAAAACATTTTTATGAAAGTCCTACAAACACGAGGGCATAATAATACATTCGGTAGGTATTTATTAAATTATTTAATTTAATAATTGATAAAAACAAGTTGATATTCAAATGAGTCAAATCAATAAAGAAATTCTAATTATGTAATTACTAATTATATAAAACTAAATATGTAATTAAGCCGAAACTGTAATTGAGAACAAGGTAAAATTAGAATTGTTGATTCACACATTGGACCTGTCAACTACCAAATGGAACAAAGACCATTCATACAATCGATACAGTGCTACCAGGATAGCATCAATCAGTCAAAGGTTGGTCGCCCCTAATCTAGTCGTATAGTGATTTGATACGATGCTACTTCTGAAATGACTAAACAAGGTTTTAGATAAAAAATTACTAATAAAAAAATGAGTATATATTTAATGTTAAAGATTTTAATAAAGTATCGTACTAAAACGTAATATTATACGAATTTGCCACAACATCTAACAGGACATTGTTAATTAAAATTTGGTAAGACTGACTACTCCTGCTAATCCTCGAGGGTTAAATTTAGATTTGACATAATAGTTTAAAATTAAAGTAATTCCCACTATAACTTAATACCTGTTGTATGCAGTTAAGATACATTTCAGAACTTTTAATCATTACTTAATGATGAAAGTACTTGAGATAATGATAAATAGGTACCTACTATTAATAAAAGTGGATCAGTCTAGGTAATAATTTATTTTAAGGTATTTTCCTATTATAGTGACATATTATAATAATCTGTCACATTATAAAATAGGAACAGATTATAATATAGTGACAAATTATAATATAATGACATTCAAAACCAAAGAGACCTACTTAAGTCGCAATTTATTTTATTATACAAGAGCTTTTAGAGGTAAATGATCTGATGACATAGGCTTTTCCTGAAATATGTTAACAAAATATTTATTATCTAAATTAACATTAGATACAAAAGTATGCATGTAAATATTTATTTAACATATACTTGTTGACATTATCTTGGTTGCTAATAGTTTAATCTAGCAGCGCATTTTTATTGTCAATATTATTAATTTTCATAGATTTCTGCTAGATCAATTAGTAATTTTCATAGATTAATACTCAAACAAAGTCTGAAGGTCTTCAGAAACTTCAACGAAATTTAGATTTTTCCTTATTCGTCCTCAATCACACCACTAACATTCTCTGTGGAATCAATTCAAACTGATCATAAAATAACAAAGCTCTACTTGGAGCTTTTACTCTGACAAAATGTAATTATATTTTTGTGTTAGCATAAATTTTACCATTAATGTTTCCAAAATGTCTTAAATATTTCTATATATATGTAATGGAAATCTAAAAAGTTAATTGAATATGTGTATTTAAAATAGTGGGCTTAAATATGACATTATTTTTTATTGGCATTCCATTTATTACTGTTATTAACCTCATTTATTTAATAACTTATATTCCAAAATCATATTGATTGAAAACTGAATAAGTAATTCCTTAAATGAATTACGCTATTTTTGTTATAAAAAATGTTCGTGTTTGTTTTAGGGCCCTTAATAGAAATTCGGTAGATATTTTTTTGATATGTGTATTTGTGTTTGTTTTGGGTGTGAAATTCAAAGTCTTTTCTCTATAGATGGTGCTTAGCTATTTTCAGTGGAAATAAAAGAAGTAATTTGCAAAATGTTCAGCACTCATTTTAACTAGCTTTAATCCACTTTAGATAGGTTAAATTTACTTTAGATAGGTTTTTAAACATTATTGAAGTTAATAATAACGAAGTTATTTCTTCTTCCGGGAATATCATCCACTCTCAATATTTGGAGCCGGCGTAGTATGCTAATTCTATCCACACTCTTTTATCATGCGCCATCTATGTGGAGAAATGCTTTAACATCTTCATCAAACTTCATACATATACATTTCTTATTTTACCTATTCTCGTTACACCACACATCAATCTCAACAGACGCATTTCTGCATCAAGCATTTGAATTTCATATTTTCCTTTCGCAGACCAACATTCTAATTCATACAAGTCGGCAAGTAGCATACTTTTTTATATTTTTTCCCGCCATTTTATCAATGCCGCGTTAATTCCGTGCTCGATATATTTCACCATCATCTTGATTGAGTCAAGATTACAAAAGTGAGAGCAAAATATTATTGGAGGACGCACCAAAGTCTATTGGGGCAAAAAATGTGTACAGTTTTCTTTCTGGTGATTTAAACCTAAAAGCCGTCCCAAATGAAAAAAACAAAATTTTCTCAATGCATTTCAATTCAATCATGTGTTTTGTAT
This sequence comes from Napeogenes inachia, assembly GCA_959347355.1. Classification (NCBI taxonomy): domain Eukaryota; kingdom Metazoa; phylum Arthropoda; class Insecta; order Lepidoptera; family Nymphalidae; genus Napeogenes; species Napeogenes inachia. Next base: position 20,200,565 of record OY365797.1, read on the forward strand.
AAAAAGTTAAATAATATTGATTTGTTCAAAAATGCGAGTTGAAAATGAAACTTTATGTTTTCATACATGTTTAGGATAAAAAAAATATATACACTTAATAAAAATTTAAAATATAACAGTTTAAAAATATGACCTATCTATCTATCTGGTCGGTATATCCATTTATAATGCAACCATAAATTGTCAATGTCGATGTGCTAACAAATAGATCGTAAGTAAGTAAAAGTGCTGTTCGTAAATAAAACTTGTTAGTAAAAAAAAATGTTATCATATCACTGACGTAAAACCCTACACTGACGTTATATTGTAACCCTAATTAGTGGCTCGTATTATAAATGACGTGAGATGAATTAAATTATTTGCTATCCTTTATTACAGTAACTTCTGTATCCTTCTTGTTGAAACATGTATTTAAACAGAACATGAACAGTTGAGAACCCACATTATTTCTTTTCTGGAATATGATTTTATTTGATCCATATATAAAATAGTTTTCAAAGTAAGGCATCTCGTCATCTTCTATCTAAATAAATATTGTAAGTTTTCATGCGAGTGTCAATAAATCAAGTTGGCTTCCATCAATACCCCGTGGTTCCCTCACGTAGTCCAACACTTGTGTACCATTTATCGACGAAGAAGCTTTTTAAAAATATTACATGGACCATATATTTAAGGAATAACCAAAATTACAAATTACAGAAATTTAATACGAATCTTCAAATAAAAATGAAAAATCTTTTTGGCAGATTTATCTTCAATTAAAAAAATAATAAGTAAGACAAATTATGTTATATTCTATAAATTATATTTTATTTATGTGAAAGTTGAAAAAAAAACAATACAATTGCAAAAAGTAGGTATATATGAAATGAAGTCATCTAAAAGATTTAACTCACGTTGTTCAGCAGTGGAAAAGGTCTAAAATAATCATGTCATCATTATTATTAGTTTATTTCACATATCACTTCTAAAGATTTGCTGAAGTCAATTGTGACTTGTGTATGAATAGTATCGGTCCAACTAAGAGGAGCATTGATACTGAAATTAGGAAATGTATTTCAGTTGTTAAAAAATAAATATTAAAGGCATACAACAAAGTTGGCATTGTGTAGAGATAGATACAACAGACAAGCTATTCCTTTATTTCCTAGTTGAAAAGTCAAAGGTTTTTGTTAGTGATTTAGATATATTCCTAGAATTATTTGCAAGGATATTGAATTGAAAAAAATGCTAATTTAAATTATATTTGTGTAGTTGGAAATTGCCGTATATTTATTTACTATCTATTTTCAGACTAGTTGCAAAGTTCGCTAGGTATACCTTTGTAAAAGTTGCATTGAAACAGCATAAGCCGAATTGTTAGTAAGTTGATTATTGGTCTTCCTACCGTATCGTCAACGTAGCCTAAGTTTTATGATAAGTTATGGATACAATTTAATGTTAACTTTAAAATATTTATCGGACAGGTTGGTAATAGTTTTGGCCCAATTAAATCTAGATCTACTAAGTCTAGATTTAGGTACTGTCATCTTACAATTATTTTCTAATATTAATGTAATATATTACTGTCAATTTTTATGTTAAATATTTGCAATTTTTTCCAATCTTATATTGTTTTTTAAGCTATAAATTATGGAAGACTATGTTTTGTAGAATTTTAGAAAATATTTTAAAGTGAAAAGAGTGTGCGGGGTGACGAGACTTGACAAGATACGCAACGAGTACGTTCGCGGTAGTCTCGGCGTTCGCGACATTGCCGACAAGTTGCAGGAGAGTAGGCTGCGATGGTTCGGACACGTTAAGAGAAGACCTCCCGACTATATAGATAGCCAACACAGTAGCCAATCTAAACACCCAGGGGGTCCGGAGAAGGGGAAGACCAAAGACCAGGCGGTTAGATGTTATCCGAAAGGATATGAGTTCTTGCGACGTGACTGAGGAAGATACGTCCAACAGAGCGAAGTGGAGAGAGAAGACGAGAAAGGCAGACCACCCCACCATCAGATGGAAATAATAATTGCCAAGGAGAGAGAGAGAGAGAGAGAGATTTTAAAGTGACTGTCTGCTGTTATTATTATCAATGTTTTAAATAACTCAAACCGCGCTTTTTGTAAATTAAAATAGCTTCAACATCTGCCCCCGAATATGCAGAGTAGAGTGCGATAACACATAATACTATGGGACTTTACAAAATAAACCAACCTTGCTGAGGCGACATCAGTTAGCTGTTTCCTAACCGTTTATTTTACTGTACTTAAAAGCTTAGTTATTGATATGAGCGCTCCACTGTAACAAATACAGATGTTTTCCAAGTAATAAATGTATATACCCGTATTTTCTTATTAGTTTTTATTAAAATTTGAATGTTGTACAATTTTATGGTTTTTAGAAAATCTTAATTGCACTTTAATCCTAATATCGTATATTATTTCTTTTTTAAATTTAGATTTCAATTATAAGGAAAAAGTAAGCATAAGGGCGATTTTTCAAAGAGATTAAATAGACGACTCGTCTGAACTGAACTTTATGCCAACTAAATATTGTGCCTTAAGTTGCAGTAATTAATGCATTTAGGTTTAATTCCGTTTATTATTAGAATTTCTTATTTCTATATCCTTGTTTTAGTTATTTGAATTAATTACATTAACATACATACAGTATTAATTGGAATAAAAAATACCAGCAATGCATGTCATATTCCTGCTATATTGAGAGTAAGAATACTTTATATTCTCTATATTGCATTTTTCAGAAATTCAATGGAGAATTGCGAATAGTCTTTCTTGTATGGACTTGAATTCGATATTCACAATGTGTCTAACATAGCTTTATTGGTTTTTTTTGGAAATATTTAAACATATGTTCTATATACAAGAGACTTTTTTTTATTTAATTGTGATGCATGAAAAACTTCTGCCCCTTATTTCTTTAAACTGACTTCATGAAAGAGATAATAAAAATTAGTGAGGATATCTATTAGTTTTTAACTAAAGAGAAACTCCAAAATAAAGACGACCACAATAGTTTAACTTTAATTGCAAACGTAAAAAGTTTATTTCAACATTCATTAATTTAATATTATCTTAGTAATTATTGAAAAGGTTACTTTAAAAAAATATATATGGTTGCCTGTAAAGTCGGTTTTACGGGCGAAGATTTACGTGACCACGTCTTTTTCTCGGTAGAATATTTATTGATATGAATATTATTAAATTGCACAATATTTTAATAATTTGAGTGATTTTGTTGAGGATAGGACGATGAAGACGTTGTCACGTAAAATCATTTTATATATTATTTATTTTATATTATATTATTGATGTTATTCTTTTTTACAAAATTTATTTACAGACTTTTTCGATACATCAATTAGTTGCGGAGATATCGATCATTGAAGTTATTGTTTGCTACCAGTATTTTATATATTTATTTTTTTCAGTTATAAAAAAATACTATTTCCAATTGTGTCTACCAAGTATGGTCACATGTACAGCTCTCTTAAGTTAGCGGGGAGAAGTATTTTTTTTTCATTTTTTTTTTGCTAATTCGATTGTTCGTCGTTTGTTCTTGATTGTTCGATTAAATTTAGCGTTTGTTCGATAAGGACTTTTTTTTAAATAATTATTTTCTAAATTTTATTTGAACCTGGCTCTTTATATTTAATTGTCTGTACTTTTTTTTATTTTTTTTATTCAATTTTGATGAGTTTTTGTTTGTTCGATTAAAAAGAACGTTTGTTCGATCGTATTTTTTTTATAATCATTTTTTTAATATCATTACACCCACGCTCCTGGACATATTCAAATAAATATTTGCCAAGAAAATATATTTGCTATTCAAACGCTAAAGGAGTTCCAGTACATGGACGGTATTTGAAAAGCAAATATATTTATTATTGTTATTTATCATTCTTATAAAACTATTGATTAGGATTTATTTATAAATAACTAATTGTTTTAACATCCTTAAAATGAATATTTTTTATTTTTGTTGATTGACTATTTCGATATATTATCACAACTACGTAAACAAACTCAGGTTCTTATTTACTGAATGTTTTCGTGATACTCTGAAGTATATAAATTCTATTATTTATTATATATTTATCTGATGTATTTATGCGAGATAAAATTTGTCTTACTTTTTTTATTTTACTTCTCCCCGCTAACTTAAGAGAGCTCACATGTACTGGCCTACATATTAAATAATAATAAGTACAGATAATGTTATGTGACGTCACTTCTGATTTTATATATTTTAATATTTTTAATTTTAAAGAATTAATTTGAAAATCAAAACACTTATTCAGATCGAAGGTTCAAATTTTTGCTAAATAAATTTGAAATTAATTAAAATTTGTAATTGTAAATAATGAAGTTGAAAATTAAAACATTTACTTAAATTAGATGTTAAAATTCTTGGGGGGCCGTCGCCGGGAACCTCCTCGTGTGCCCGTTTGTTTCCCTTGTTGCTCGGATTCGTCCGGTGGCATCGGAAGCGGTACGGGCCGGTGCTCCCTGGGCAACAACGGTTAATGTGATCCTTCGGGTTTGCATTAGCCGTTGGCTAATACTCGGCTACTTAATTACTCCTGGTACTTCTCTGATAGCAGAGTGGACTGTGGAGTGGTTCCGCGGCTGTGTGGGCGGGTCCGCGATTAGGGTCTGGACCTCTTTCCACCAAGCACTTTAGAGAGGGTGCTTGGTGGGGAGACGGTCCGAGACGTTGCCTGGATTAATCGTTGCCGAGCGCGACGCCACGGTTGCGCTTGGTGATGGTTGGTCTGGGCGTGGTGGGTTCCCGACTTATGCCTTTTTCTTGCTGGTCTCGGCTGATCACCGTGGCCGGCGGTAAAGGCCTGTCGGGTTCGACGTTGGGCCCCCTACGTGAGCGGACTCACGTTCGACTCCAGTGTGTTGCAGTGAGGCTCTGTCTGCGCATCACTGGGTCTTATGGGAGTGTGCTCTTCCAGGGGGTCTGACCGGTGGTCTCCTCTCGGGGAGATAACCGGCGGCGGAGCTGGACACGGTCAATGGTCGAGTCGGTCTGTCCAACTGGCTCGATTCTGAGACTGAGTCCAGCTAGAAGGGGGTCTCGGCCCCCTTCAGAGGCAGCAGGCTTGGGTGGGGGGAAGGGGATCCCTCCACGATCTATCAAGCCTGCGAAAAAGGGATGGGTGCTCCTCGTTGCGGGGTGCCCTCTCCGTGGATCACGTCGGGGCATCGCGGTGAGTGCGAAAGCGATCCCGTGGTGTCCCATTATGACGGCGGCGGCAACCGTCAGGTTTAGTGAGTAGGAGTCTCACATAACCACCTCCATTATCCCCTTGATGGAGGTGTGTATCCCTGAGGATTCCTGACGTTAAAAAAAAAATAAAAGATGTTAAAATTCTTGCTCAACACATTTTAAATCAAGTTTTCTTATATCTGCCACTTTTTCTTAATATTTGTAATTTTAAAGAATCAATTTGAAAATCAAAACATTGCTCGGCGGACCCATCATGTTTGAGTGGGAGAGAGACGCAAGGCATTCTATGTGTGTGTGACTCATCGTTACGTTACCGGGCGTTACACTTTTTCATAAGTGACTCCCAGCTTAACCTAATTTAAGACGTTGTCACGTCAATAATAATCATGATTAAGGAACAAAGATAAATAAAAAATATATCTAACGTTCAAAGTTACCTTGTAAACAACTAATCTTTCGCAGTGAATGAACAGTACAATCAATAAACATTTAAATGTTTTTCAACGACACGTCCGTGATTACCTCCACCTCCATTCGCGGTATAATTTGTCAAGAGTATTTCCGACACTCGACGACAGAGAGTGTCGGCAAGATAAAGAAATGTTTCCTGTGAACCGTGAAACTTAGGCTTCTACTCCTTAAAACAAACAATATTTTATCGAAATAAAAAGGGTTTGTATATTTATCAATAGGCTATTGAACTTCTAATGTTAAACAAAATATAGAAGCTTATTATTATGCTAAAAATGTTTTCTTAGATATGAGAATAATAATTAAGGTTAATTTAATTTTAATAATAGGTTTCCAAATTATTTTGAATCATGATAGTTTTAAACTTATTCAAGTTTTTATAAAAACTTTGCCTCCAGAACTTTAAGCTCTTGTACATCACATAACTCAATAAATATGGTAGACTGCGTATATGCATTTGTAAATTTGGTAAGGTCAAGAAACCCTATACAGATTGGCGTTATATATATGTTTCTCAATATACGATGTACATGGTAATATTATTCATTTTATAGAATACTAGCTGTTGCCCGCGGCTCCGCCCGCGTGTAGGTCGCTTTTCGCGTAATCTATGGAATCAATTTCATAGAACATCATTTTTGCGTAACTTTCACCGTTTTCGCAGCGCACGCAGTTTTTTGTAAATTTTTTACACCTTGCGTTAGAATATTAAAGTTTTAGTAATCATCCCTAATTTTTTGAAAATGAATCATAGCCTATGTCACTCGGGAATAGTGTAGCTTGCCAACGGTGAGAGAATTTTTGAAATCGGTCCAGTAGTTTCGGGGCCTATTCATTTCAAACATACAAAAAAATAATCAAACCTTTCCTCTTTATAATATTAGTATAGAAGAAAATGATTTAATGCATTGAGGTTATGGATATTTCGGCAAAAATGGTGTTCTGAAATAATGAACAGTTACATGGTCTTGATATTAATTAGGAAAGATTTATAGTGTTGTTAGGTCCTAGATGTCAAACAAATATATAATACTTTTTTTAGACCAACAAAGCTACATTGGAAATCTAAAATAAGAGCTTTATTTAGTTTATTTACTGTAAAAGCGATTAAAAGCTCTCAGCATCTACTACTACAGCCACTTTAAACCACTAAAAGAAAAAAAGATGTGGATATCGCTGCTTAAACAGAAACTTAAACATTTCTTATTTATAACATTTCTAATGCATTTTGTATGAATAGTTTACTCTGTATTATAATTTCAAGTATTATATTCTTTCGGTGTAAAGTTTGTTTGAACATAACACGGTCACAGTCTATGGTTTGTATTAATAGCATCTATTTGTCTTTCCCCTATAACCGCTATGGATCAGACTACGCTATAACTTACAAAGTCCTACGTTTATTTTCCGTAGTATTCTTCACAGGATATTGATGGCCAGTTTTTGCGATAGGTGGGACTCGATGTTTGCAATTTATTAAATTTTACGAAAAGAACTTTGATAAGTTGGAGTCTCGTGACAATGCTCAATCAGCAAATAGATATTGAGTTCTTATAAAAGCATCATATTAGATTTAGTAAAAAATACAACAAAGTTACTTCCTTCCACAGATTTATTAAAATATTAATTATTAAGTCTACAGTCTATACTTGGATCCACGACTGATTTTAAAAACATATTTCTTACAATCAGGCCAGTGCAAAGCTATTGAAGCAAATAGAAAGATAATGTGTGTGTGAGAGAGAGAGATAGAAAAGGAGTGAGAGGAGGAGAGTGATATATGGAAAAGGAGATTTGAGAAAGAAAAAATGTATTTTATTTTTTATTCATTGTTTGAATAAAAAAATATCGTGGGAAAAGGAAAATAATATTATAAAATGACAAACGCCTAGATAATAAAGTGTGAATGAAAAATTACTTGCACATATACAATTGTCATTGATAAAGAAATAAATAAACTATATCTGCATTGTTTTTGTTAACCGACTCCTTCAAAAAGGAGGAGGTTCTCAATCTGGCTCGTATATAAATGTATGTACACCGATTTCTCCGAAATTTCTGAATCGATTTACGTAATTCTTTTTTTGTTTGATGCGGAATAGTTTTGAATTGGTCCCATAAAAATTGATTCAGGTAGGCATGGGCCTAATGGTAGTTTTTATTTTATGAGCATTTTTGTCCATGTCCAAGTTTTAAACTAGCTCCTCCGGAAGGAAATCATAACGTGCTGTGACTAATGCCATCTGTTGTTTTGGATATGTGAGGTCTGACGCGCTGCTGCTAGCCGGTTCTCACGTTGCTGAGTAGACTCGGTTGCTGTACGGTTTCGTTTCACTTCTAATCTATGAGCCCTCTGCTCAGTCGACTCGTCTCTAAGCGCTTATTAATGAGGCCAAGTCTATTAGCTCTCTGCTCAACATACTCATTCGCAAAGACACTCTTGGATCTTTCCGAGTCTAATTCTCAGATGATGATCAGCATGATCAAGAGTTTTTTGACGTAATCGTGATTTCATATATGCTTTCATGGCCAACCAACCTTTTTCACGATCTTTTATAGTATCACAATAACGTGATATTGTGTTTCGAAGAGCATTTTTTCGGAGACGACTACTTTTTTAACTTAGTTTCTTAAATTATTTATTATATATTAGTTAGTTTCTTAAATTATTTATTATATTATTTTTTTAAAATCTCAAATATATAATAAGACAGTAAAAATCGAGTGAGAGTTTTGGAATAATATTTAATATACAGATACATTAAGTATTTTTCCAAAACTCTGATAGGGGGCCATTTCAGACGAGTAACAGAAACCAAAAAACTATTTTTGTAATTTTTGTCTGTCTATCTGTCTGTCTGGTACGTAATAATGTCGAATCTATTTGACGGATTTGAACGCGGTTTTCACAGATGGGTTAAACATAATCTGGAACGTTGTCAAAACTTTGTTTTGTCAAAATCGGTTAAGGGAAAAATAAGCTATGGTCAATTGAAAATTTACTTCGAGCACTGTTTCAAAACTTTTAAACAAAACAACATACATAAACGTATTTAATTTAGATAAAGCTAAAATTTCTACTTTGTTATATCAGAATTTTAATAAAATAACAAATTGGATATGAACATATGTAATGCCTATATGTATAAAATTTCCACAGGAATAGGATACTATAAAATTAACTATAAGTCTATTAAAGGTTTGGATAGTTTTAGTTGCCACAGATTACGCGAAAAGCGACCAACATGCGGGCGGAGCCGCAGGCAACAGCTAGTTCTAAAATAAGAATTGGATTCAAACTATTGTGAAATCATTAAATAGTTTATTGTTGGTTTGTTGATTTATATTTACTACAACTTAATGTTTGTATTAATTAAAAACTTAGACTTATGTTTTAAAGTAATAAAAATCTGAGGTTTAAAAGTAATCGATTTTTGAAAGTAAACTGTTTGAAAGTAATCGAATCTAGAGATATGAATTTCCGTGGTACTGCATTAAAATAGACATTGTAAAAGAAACGGATAGTATGGCAATTTTTGCGAAGGCGCTGGTACGTTTGCCAATAAGTTTGTTCGTATTTTCATCAGTAAAAGCGGAACTTTTAGCTTAACTTGTAAGCGACGTCCACGAGTCATTATTATGAGATTATAATATGTCTAGATATTTTGTGTAATAGACTTTTAACGCACATTACAACTATAGACCAATATTCATCTTATGAATTTATGACACAACCCTTAACAATCCAATCATTTATAGTATTGATACTATAAAGATCCCTATCCTTTGAATCAGTCATGAGTCCTGTGTTGATTGTTTAGTCGTTCATGTTAACAAATGTAGGCCCATGCTGCACTGGAACCCAAACACATTTACAAAGTGCTCACCAGAGCTTGCGACAAGTAGTTGGGAGATCAATTAGTGAAACAGCGTCTTCCCTTGTGAATGTTACTTTATTATGGACTATTATGTTCGCTTTAATTATAAATGAAAACTTTAATAAAAATGTGTTAAAGTATGAACAAAATATATATTTTTCAGTATCACATAAAGTTTACGTGTAAATTACAAGTTTTTCTTGAACTCAATAAGATGAAATTTGAGTTTTATGGTAATACTTATATAAAAAAATTACTGTTTTATTTTACTTCTAAATAAACTATACAACGAATATCCGTCAATTAGGAACGAATTATATTAATCAGGGTAAATTGTAGTTTTGTTTTTGGGTTCATTAATATAGTTAGCAATGAGGGTTCGGCGAGTTTTGCTTGTATATAGAAACAAAATTTTATTAATAGTGAGTAATATTTTTTTTTTCATTTTAACAAATCCTCTATATGCTTGCTCATTTCATAACTTTTTATAAGAAATTGTTTATAGACGTGATATTTTTTTTAAATATTGAATAAATATAGAATGAAAAACCAACTAATACTAGAGTTATTCGAAAACAACGATCTCTGGGAATCCCTATTTGTTATTTAGCAAACTGACCTATTGTATCTTTTTTTTACATTATCCTCCTAAATAGGACGTGGGAGACATATTTTAGTTGCCTCGTTAGATCCTAATCAATGTTTCATCTTAATTATTTTTCATATTGAAAATCCAAGACCGAATTTTTTGAAAATGTTTATATAAGATAAACTGACTTAAAGTTTGAGTAAATGTAGAATGATATATTTGTTTAAAACTGATGAATTTATATATTTATTGCCAGCATAATAAAATATAATTATAAAGGTTTGAAAAACGCTTAGCGTGACTTCTATATTTTTAAATGACTAAAAAAACCCATAATATTTCTGTAAGAATTCTTACAACCGTAATTGGACTTCATAATTGCGTCGTAACTGACTTCTTAAAAATCTAGCTAGAAGGTATAATTACAGGAAGTGGCGGCGATTCCACAAATGACATCTATTAGCGTCAGAGGGTGTTGGAAAGTTAATACGAGCACATTAGTCCTTAGCACATGAGTTGGGTAAGATGGTTGAGAAGTTTTATAGCCAACTACAATAAAAAATCGGTCTTAGAAGAAAATTTTGGGCACCTTTAAAAATAAATCGTAAAGAAAATAAAAAAAGTACATTGATAAATAAACACTGTACTTATAATGTGTTTATTAAAAAAATATAAAACATAATTGCATAAACATAAAACATATGTAGGTCATAAACTTGTTGATCTAGTTCTATAAGGTACATTATCTATATTATTATTTTATCGCAAACACTGACATCAATCTTTTGCACAGTACCTCCACTGCGGAAGCCACGTTTTCTGCAATCTTTAATTATTTGTAGAAAGTACAACTATTTGCTTTTAAAACAGCACTGATAAGCTGTAGCATTCTACATTCTACATGCGGTTCTTTACCTTAGGGGAGTTCCCCAAGCGGTCAGTGCCCTTCATACGCATGATAAAATTCTCTTGATCCCTTTTATATCAATATTTATTGAATAATATTCCCTTTAAAATGGAAAAAATCTTAAAAACAATTCATTGGGTAAATAAAAAAAACAGTTATAAACTGGATGAATAATTGAAATAAACTCACTTTCTTCTTTCTGTCTTTTTGTGCTTTGTGTAATATAAAATTGTGAAATCGATTGTACCATGTTTTATACTTACCTAATCAGAGGCCAGTGAATAAGGTAGGCTCATTTGTTAACATAACATTAAATACATATTTTTATTCTACATATGTACTACATATGTGACACAATATTGGTACAAATTATTTTTAGAGATGCTTTTTAGGCAAAATATTTGTCTGTTAGTTGGTCGGTTATTAATAAACATACCAACCTTTTTGTTTTTAAACAGTTAAAGGTGTAGGAATATATAGAATAAATAGTTATTATTATTCCCATAAAAATATTATTAAAATTGTATTTATTTTATGATAGTCAACTGCTTGAACCAAATGTTTTTTATTTAAAATTATACATACAAAGAAGTTATTATAAAATTATTAACAGTACAATCTTTAGTGGATTACGTATCTGTATGAAAAGATGAATTAAAAGATTATAACACTATAGTTTTTAGCAAATTAATTACCTTTAATATAAGGAAAACTAAGAGTACTGCTTTTCCCAAAAAAAATATTACTTTTAGAGTTTGGTTTTAGTGTTAATATATCCATTACTCTATAAATATATTTAATTCATTGTATATTATTTATTTATATTCCATATTTAAAGAAATCCGTCCTTGGAACTTTATTAAAATAGATAAACATATTTTAATTCTAGATTACAGGGCACCACAAACAGAGGGTTGGAATACGCCATTTGAGTTTGTCGATAGAAGCTTCCAGCCACAGCCTCCGGTGCGATTTATCTATCTTCCAGGTAATCAATTGCCTCACACGAGAAATATGATTAAAATATCTTATAACGAGCAATGAACACACACCAACGCTTTTTACTATATTTATAAACATATCTTATTAGTCCTTTGTTTTTCCTTTTCATGTTAAAAAATTATTGTTTAAAAAAGGCATTATTATTGTCGGATTCATGGTTACAAAAAAAGTATGAAAAATATGAATTCGGTAACATCAGAAATAAACCATGCTGAACTAAATCAGAATGGTTTAAAACTAACTGCTATCAGTAAGTCCCGCAAGGAGCGTGAGACAAGTGATCAATGTTCTTCTAACTGGTAAGAGGCAGGCTGTATGCGAGATGTGATGGAGCTGAATATTAGTTCTACTATTCTGAGAGTAAGGATTGTTTTATGTCGTGTTTTCTTACATGTCTTTGCTTTCCAACTATCTGCGGTCTACGTTTTCGTCAACATATGGTAATATGTTTTATTATATTTGCTGGAAAGCAATATTTTAAAGATAGATAGTCCGCATTCATGTTTATTGATTTCACAATAACAAAAACAAAGTAAAAACAAGTAATAAATACTTGTTATATTTTTTGACAAAAAGTGAGTTGGCCACATTTAATATATAAGTAAATAATCCACAGTAAAAGAAGTATGCTTACATATAACATTATTTTAAAAGATGTGTTAATTGAAGATGATAATTAAATTTAATTTTAACGTTCCGCTTCAAATGCTTTGATAGACGAGATGTAGATTAGTCATTCAATCACAGATTTTACTTCAGCTTCAGAGACTATTACTGCTTTAATTCAAGAGATAGTAGTTTCTTCTCCTTATTCGAAAGAAAAGTAAAAAGATAATGAATTTAATGGTAACGTAAGTAGCTGGTTTGCATGTATAAATTGTCGTAAACATTGGAGTAAAAGACAAAAACAATAATGACATGCAGCCCATTAAAAGACAATACAGAACATATATATTAAAAGGATTCCCGCAATCAGAATATAGCTCAGATTCTATAAATAGAGGAGCTAATTGATGCGTTTCTGATCAATTAACAACGTTTGTCACGATTGAGGTGGAATTAAGTGAGGTTCAAGAAATTGCCTCTCGCATCGCGTTTAACTTATTAAAACCACAATTACTTATAAATGATTCGGAATTGTGTTCCTTAAAGCTTAATTTTAGTCTTAAATAGCTTTTGCACAATTTTAACATAGATGCATAACGTTTTAAATATGACAAATACATATTATTATATTTTTTTATGATTATTTTCATTTATCATTTTTTCTTTAAAAGGCTTCAGACATCTATACTTGGGCTTGTTGCTGATGAGATGAGTAATATCTATAAATAAGATTAATTATAAAAATGTTCATGTTTTACAAATAATATTGTAGATAGTGTTGTATTCACCTAGAATAATTTACAGTTTTTCCATACAATATTTATTTTCTGTTATATACTTCTGTTTTATTCGAAAATACGTTAATTTATGTATTTTTTTTGTCGTATTTACACATTATTATCTTTGCGCCAAACAAACACAAGCTTATTAAGACATATATAATGCTGTACTATATACTGCTCAATGTTGCAAATAACAGAGATGAGATACCCATCTATAAACTATAAACCTTTAAGGTTTCATCAAACTCCATCAAGTAGTTTTTGCGTGTAGGAGGATTATTTTTTAGTTTATTTTATCTCTTTTTTATATTTAATCACAGATTATTTTTAACATGTAGGTTTTATTGGAAAGGGTATTATTATTCCCTGAGGGAATGACCACTTTTTCAATTTTGAAAAAAAGTCTTAACGCAATGGTACGAATATAAGAGATTATTAACTTCTAACTAATTAATTATTAACTATTAATGAAAAAACACTAAATGTAAAGTGAAGCCCATGAAAATATATTCCATTGAGAGATTTTCAATAATACATATTTTGTATATTGCGTTTTTCAGTAATTTATTGAAGAATTGCGAATGGTGTCTTATGTGTGGAGATGAATTTGATTTTCACAGTTTGTCTAACCAGATATAAACGTATAAAATCAATAAATCTAAATGTAGAACATATCTATGTATAGCATAGATGTTCTATTATATGTAAGTTTCTTTTTAATTTAATTGTAATGTATGAAAGAATTCTGCTCTTTATTTTTTAAACTGATTTCATGGAAATAATAAATAACGTAAGTGGTGATTTTACAAAGGATATCTATTATTTGTTAATAAAAGAGGATCTCCAAAGTAAAGACGATTACTGTAAAGTTGTATTGCAATCGTTTAAAAAATTAAATATCAACCAGCATTTAGTAATTTAATAACATCTCAACAATTGTTGAAACGGTTATTTCAACCAATAAAATGAATATTTATTGAACAAAGAAAATGAAAATATATTTTACATTCAAAGTTACCCTGTAAACAACAAATCTTTCGCAGGGAATGAACATTACAATCAATAAACATTTAAATGTTTTTCAACGACACGTCAGCGATTACCTCCAACTCCATTCGCGGTATAATTTGTCACGAGTATCCGACACACGAAGACAGAGAGTGTCGTCAAGATAAAGAAATGTTTGCTGTAAACTAATAGTGAAACTTAGGCTTTTACACCTTAAACAAAATATTTTATTGCTTGTTTTAAGGTGTAAGGTATAAAACTGGTATGATAAAGAAATCCTATATAGATTGGTATTATATATATATTAGTTCTCAATGTACGATGAACATGATAAGATTATAAATTTTATGGAATAAGAATATGGTTTAATGTATTGCGGGCATGAATATATCGAAGGAAAAAAGGTGTACCGAATTTAATTAACAGTTACAATACCAAGACCTTGTATTAGCACAGGTTTATAGTGGTGTTAGGTTCTAGATTTCAAACGGGTTTATAATATTTTTTAGACCAACAAAGCTATATTGGAAATGTAAAGTAAAAACTCTACTCAATTTATTTACTGTAAAAGCGATTAAAAGCTTTCAGCATCTACTACAATCTACTTTAAACCAATAAAAGAAAAAAAAATGTGAATATAGCTGCTTGAACAGAAATTTATAAACTTAAACAATTTTAAAATTTCAAATGCATAGTCTAAGAATATTTTACTATGTATTATAAGATTTTTAAGTATTGTATTCTTTTGGGGTGTAGTTTGTTTGAACATAAAACGGTCACAATCTATGGATTGTATTAATGGCATCTATTTGTCTTTCCCCTATAACCGCTATGGATCAGACTACGCTATAACTTACAAAGTCCTACGTTTATTTTCCGTAGTATTCTTCACAGGATATTGATGGCCAGTTTTTGCGATAGGTGGGACTCGATGTTTGCAATTTATTAAATTTTACGAAAAGAACTTGGATAAGTTGGAGCCTCGTGACAATGCTCAATCTCCATCTGATATCGAGTTTTTATAAAAGCTTCATATTAGATTTAGTATGGAATGCAATAAAGTTTCTTCCTTAAATGTATTCATTAAAATATTAATTATTAGCTCTAGAGTCTAAACTA
This sequence comes from Napeogenes inachia, assembly GCA_959347355.1. NCBI lineage: Eukaryota > Metazoa > Arthropoda > Insecta > Lepidoptera > Nymphalidae > Napeogenes > Napeogenes inachia. The sequence continues at coordinate 20,216,174 of OY365797.1, forward strand.
CTCTCAACGACTATGTGTTATTAAAAATCAGGTCAGTGCAATGAAATTAATGCAAATAAAAAGAGCGATAGACATAAATTGAGTGAGAGGGAAATCAGAAGATAGAAAGAAGGGGAGTGATTTGAAGGAAAAATATACTTTTATTTTAATTATAAGTATTAGATAAAAATCCATAATCCTTCTTATTGTTTAAATAACATACCAATCTTTTGCATTCAATAAAGTAATATTTATTAAAATAACACATTCTGTATAAAGAAATTTATATATCATGACTTTGTCTTCATAGCACTTTATTCCGTACTCATAAAATGAAACATTACAATAGCTTTAAATTTAATTAAAAATTATAACTATTAAAGTCACAAACTACATAATTATGATAAGCTAAAAAAATACCTAACTAAACGTTATGTTTATATTATTAATCTTCCGCTTTACCTCAGGTTATACAATGTTGGGTGGTACTGGTGGTACACCTGTAGCTATCGCGCTACAAATTTTACAATTGAATTATCAACCAATTAGTTCAACTGTCATCCATTTCGTCTGAATGCTTGATATTTGTTAGCTTTTAAACAATAATAAAAGTAGATTGGTTATGATTAGAAATATTAAATTAAATTATTTGAATAAAATATATTATGTAAGCTTTGTGTAAAGGTTGATTGACTAAATTAATTAAAGATTTTGATTAAAATAAATATAGATAGATGTATTTCGTCCATGATAACGTAGTGTGTTTCCGACGGAAGACGAAGTCGTGTATAAGTGTTAGTACAGTGAAAATAAAGAGTTCGGAAAAAACAACTGTTGTTTCATTACTGACTTTGTTGATAGAGATATCACTTACTATAATTTTCAAAAATTATGTTGTCGTGAGCCTCTTATTTAATATTAATTAGTATTTCGAAGATCAACATATATTATTATCTTACTACTACAGATATTATTACCTTACTAATAAATAATATACTACAATATACTATTAGTAAATAAAAAACTTATTTTTGCATTACTAATAAATAATATTAATTTTTACCCAAATATATTATATTTTCAAAGATGAAAAAGATGAAAAAGGTAAGCTTCTCTTGACTAACGAGCAAATTTGCGATCATTATAAAAAATATTTATTTTCTTTACATAAAACTTGTTGATAATGAGTTTATTACATTTTTTTAATAAATTTCTTAACCCTACACATACTTTTTTAATTTGTTATGACTTGAAAAGTATATGGGGTGCAAAATACTTGACTCATCTTTAGTTAAATCAATTATAATTATTATAATTGATTTAACTAAATCATAATTAACATCAATGATATTTGATTGAGTAGGTTGTGAGATGCATCCAACCAGCTCCTCATATAAGTTATGAGTATGCTGACTTTCTACATATAATTTGCAGGTTTCCATGTTTGAAATAGATTTCCTAGTCTGTACCAAATCAGACTCATTGCTCCACTGGTCAAATGCAATCACTATATATCACTTTATTTCTTAACTGGTCTCGCTGAGCCACAATATCCAAATAATTGGTATGTAGTTCAGCGAGTTTACCTTTAAGGTCAGTATTTTATTTACAATATTTTTAATTTCTTCTTCATTGCCCTCTCGTTCCTGCAGTGTTTTTGCACCAATCTTTAGAAGATCTTAATTCTTCTAAAGCCCGTTTTAATTTTTGCTCGAACTCCTTCGCAGAGGCCTTGCGAGTAAGTGATTTATATTAAAAGGAACATGAATTCGCCATCTGTTAGTTTACTATATAATTATTTTATTATTATAGGCAAAGGATAAAAAGTGGTTTATAAGATCACATTTTAATGGTATATAGTCAGTGAATATACAATTCTATAGCTTCGATGTGACTTATTAAAATTTATTATTTTTAATTATTAAAAGTTATTAATGTTTGAAAATATCTTATAACATGTATAGCCATGTTGAGCTTATTTAAATTTATATAAATATAGAATGTAAAAAACCGATACGGGCAGGGATTCGAACCCGCGACTACTGGGAAACCGTCCCGTCGCTCTACCAACTGAGCTACCGTATCGCTGTCCGTCTCGGCGAATTAAGCATTCTATATGTGATCGTCTTTATCGGGACGGTGGTGACATCTATTAGGTTTCTTTCGAAAATCCTAACCAATGTTTGTAACTTTGCAGTATAGATAAACATTGAAAAGATGTCACTACCGAAATCAATGTTTGAAAATATCTTATAACATGTATAGCCATGTTGAGCTTATTTAAATTTATATAAATATAGAATGTAAAAAACCGATACGGGCAGGGATTCGAACCCGCGACTACTGGGAAACCGTCCCGTCGCTCTACCAACTGAGCTACCGTATCGCTGTCCGTCTCGGCGAATTAAGCATTCTATATGTGATCGTCTTTATCGGGACGGTGGTGACATCTATTAGGTTTCTTTCGAAAATCCTAACCAATGTTTCTAACTTTGCAGTATAGATAAACATTGAAAAGATGTCACTACCGAAATCAATGTTTGAAAATATCTTATAACATGTATAGCCATGTTGAGCTTATTTAAATTTATATAAATATAGAATGTAAAAAAACCGATACGGGCAGGGATTCGAACCCTCGACTACTGGGAAACCGTCCCGTCGCTCTACCAACTGAGCTACCGTATCGCTGTCCGTCTCGGCGAATTAAGCATTCTATATGTGATCGTCTTTATCGGGACGGTGGTGACATCTATTAGGTTTCTTTCGAAAATCCTAACCAATGTTTCTAACTTTGCAGTATAGATAAACATTGAAAAGATGTCACTACCGAAATCAATGTTTGAAAATGTCTTATAACATGTATAGCCATGTTGAGCTTATTTAAATTTATATAAATATAGAATGTAAAAAACCGATACGGGCAGGGATTCGAACCCGCGACTACTGGGAAACCGTCCCGTCGCTCTACCAACTAAGCTACCGTATCGCTGTCCGTCTCGGCGAATTAAGCATTCTATATGTGATCGTCTTTATCGGGACGGTGGTGACATCTATTAGGTTTCTTTCTAAAATCCTAACCAATGTTTCTAACTTTGCAGTATAGATAAACATTGAAAAGATGTCACTACCGAAATCAATGTTTGAAAATATCTTATAACATGTATAGCCATGTTGAGCTTATTTAAATTTATATAAATATAGATGTTTCGGCGAGATGGGCGTCGTTAGCATTGGTTTGCAACCTATCTAAGAGATGGAAAACTCTGAAATCAAATCCGGTGAGATGGGCATCGTTAGCATTGTGCTGCATTCTATCTAGGAGAAGGAAAACTCCGAAATTACACCCGGAACTGGTGGCTTCGTTAGGCACGAGTAGGATACTATCCGAAAAGTGGCAGTTACCTGCAACCAACCTGGTGGGTTTGCACGTATTGGCATGCCATTCCTGTAAGCCAGGCTGGGGAGGTCGAGAGAGTAGTGCAGGTTACGGGCAACCCTGCATTACTATACTGCGTCCCAGGCGATGCAGCGTCTGTGGAGAGGACACTTCACCCACGTCGCTCTACGGCGTGGAAATTAACACGGGAAGTGGCAGTTACCGGTTTTAAGCCTGCGCTAATGGGCGTCAGCGCGGGTGCCAGGGGTCACTTCCGACAGTGGGAGGGTCCATCGTAGGCCCACTGATCAGTTACCGCCCGCTTCAACTGGGCAGCCCCCGGTCAATAAGATACTGATCCGTCCCGGCATTGTTAGTTCCCTTGGGGTGTTGGGAACTCAGGGTTTACCCAGAAAGCAATGCTGTGCTGCTTTTCACCCGCGAACAAACAGCAAGCAAAATCTAAAGCTTACACTTCCATGCGCTTTGGGACTTGGAACGTCCGCACTATGAGGACAGGTCTCCTTGATAACTTAGAGACTTTAGAATACGCTCAAGACCTACGTAAAACGGCTGTTATTGATTTGGAGTTAGCACGCCTTAATATATGTATCGCTGCACTGCAGGAGACTAGATTACCCGATCAAGGCTCATTACGCGAAGCGAATTATACTTTCTTTTGGATAGGTAAGGACTCAAATGAACACCGTGAGCATGGGGTCGGCTTTGCTGTCAGTAACAAACTTTTAAGTACCATAGAATCACCTCGAGGCATTACAGAGCGTATAATGATCTTACGCCTTAGTTCTAAAAGTGGCTTTGTCACTTTTATATCCGCATACGCTCCCACGCTTAACTCATCAGCTGAATCTAAAGATGAGTTCTATAACAAACTCTATAGCACTGTGTCCAGTGTTCCGGCTGGGGACCGACTGTATGTTCTGGGAGATTTTAATGCTCGCGTGGGGCAGGATAATATCGCCTGGCCTGATTGCCTTGGTAAAAATGGCGTGGGTAAGCTGAACGAGAATGGCCAGCGCTTGCTTGAGTTCTGCTCTAAGCTGCAGCTATGTGTCACTAACACTTACTTCAAAGGGAAATTATCGCGTAAAGTCTCCTGGAAACATCCCCGCTCCGGCCATTGGCACCAACTAGATCTTATCTTGTCCAAAAGAAGCAATTTAAAGGAAACACTCCACACTAGAAGCTTTCAAAGCGCAGAATGTGACACTGACCACTCCCTAGTAGTCTGCAAAGTACGAATATTGCCTAAAAAGATCCATTCTCTCAAAACCCCCAGAAAAAAGTTACTAAATCTTTCTGAGATTGGAAATTTCGAGCGGGTCGAATCTTTTAGAACTTATGTGCAAAAACAAACTGACACCTGGGACGTGGATACACCCATCGAGGAGGAATGGGAATGCATCAAAGATCTGCTCACAAAGACAGCTTGTAAGGTCTTCGGATTCAACCAGGTGAAATCACCGGACTGGTTTTCCGAAAACATTAAGCAGCTTCAGCCTCTTATTGACTCAAAGCGAGGAGCCGCACTCAATTACCGTCTTAATCCATGTGCAACCACTCGCTCTGAACTCTGTGCAGCGAAATCATTCATACAGCGAACTTGTCGCCAGCTTGCTAATAGTTATTGGAGGGATTTGTGTAGAAGTATTCAACATTGCGCAGATATAGGAAACTTTCACGGTGTCTATGCGGGGATCAGGACGGCCATTGGCCCTGTGCAAAAGAAGACGGCTCCTCTAAAAGAGATTGATGGGTCCTTCATTGTTGATATTGACCGAAAGTTGAAAAGGTGGGTAGAACACTACACTGAGCTTTATTCTCGCCCAGCTGAGATTAGCCCTGTCTCCAAGGACTTAATCCCGGAACTACCGGTTATGTCCGAGCTCGACAACCTACCCACTGTGCAGGAATTCCGTGCGGCCGTGATCAAACTCAAATGCGGTAAGAGTCCTGGGGTAGACGGTGTACTTACCGAAATCCTCAAGCTCGAGTGCATACTGCCCGTACTTTACAATTTCCTGGAGAAATGCTGGGAGAAGGAGCAGTTCCCTCAGGATATGCGCGATGCAAATATCATAACCTTGTACAAAGGGAAAGGAGACCGCGGTGATTGTAATAGCTATCGCGGTATTTCCCTTCTAAGCATCGTAGGCAAGCTTTTCGCCAGGGTAATATTGTCTAAATTGCAAAGCCTTGCTGAACGCGTATATCCCGAGTCACAATGTGGCTTTCGCTCCCAGCGATCCACTACGGATATGATTTTTACTCTCCGCCAACTTCAGGAGAAGTGTCGTGAGCAAAACACCCCTCTGGTGATCGCGTTCGTGGACCTTTCTAGGGCCTTCGATACGGTCAGTAGAGACGGTCTTTATAGTGCGCTTGAGCTGATAGGATGTCCTCCCAAGCTGTTAAATTTGGTAAAATCTTTTCACGAGGGAATGAAAGGCACTATGGTCATTGATGGTCAGATGTCTGAAGCCTTCGAAATGCGCAGAGGGGTTCGCCAGGGTTGCGTCCTAGCTCCAACTTTATTCGGCATATTTTTCTCTCTGCTTCTTAAAGCCGCTTTTGGCGATACGCAGCAGGGCATTCACTTGCATACGAGATCAGACGGGAAACTATTTAACATCTCCCAGTTGCAATCCCAACGCAATAGGAATGACTTGTTTGTCGACAGTCTGCTCTTTGCCGATGACGCTGCCTTTGTAGCGAAAACTTCAGAAGAGCTCCAGATCCTGCTAGACAAATTTGCCCACGCTTGTTCCCTGTTTTCCATGGTCATTAATGCAAAGAAAACAATGATCCTGGCGCAAAGTACGACTCACCAACCAGCCATCTTACTAGAAGGCATGCCCTTGAAGGTAGTAGACAAGTTCTGCTACCTAGGGTCAACCGTGTCGTGCAATCTCTCCTTAAATGGGGAGATCGATATTCGCATCGGTAAGGCGGCTAGCACGTTTGGCAGACTGAGTACAAGAGTGTGGAATAATAAACACCTTACTGTCAAGACTAAGATGATTATCTACCAAACTTGTGTCTTGAGCACACTCTTGTATGGAGCTGAAACCTGGACGTCCTATGCCAAGCAAGAACGGCGGCTAAACAGGTTTCATATGCGCTCTCTTCGAAGCATTCTTAACATTTCATGGAAAGACAGGGTAACGAACGAGAGAGTGCTGGAAATTGCACAGCTGCCCAGCATCACCGCCCTCCTCAAACAGAGACGTTTACGATGGCTAGGGCATGTGCATCGCATGAACAGCACTCGTTTGCCCAGACAGGTCTTGTTAAGCCAAGTGGCATTTGCGAAACGCAATATAGGACGACCCCTCCTACGTTTTAAAGACTGTGTAAAGCGTGATATGGGCGGTTTTAATATCGATCGCGGCTCGTGGGAGAGCCATGCAGCTGATCGCGATGAGTGGAGGAAATCCATATCGGAGGGATGTACTGCACACGACCGAGCCTGGTTCCAACACCTAGCACAAAAACGATCAAAAAGGCAGAATGGGCACTCTGCTACACACGCTACACCAGTTGACGCTTTCCACGTATGCCAGAAGTGCGGGCGAGCGTGCCATTCAAGGATCGGACTTTTTAGTCACGAACGGCGGTGCCTCTCACTCACAGACACTGTTTAAATCATCTGACAAGATGTAAGAGGCCTTAAGTAGTAGTAGTATAGAATGTAAAAAACCGATACGGGCAGGGATTCGAACCCGCGACTACTGTACTGGCTATACATGTTATAAGATATTTTCAAACATTGATTTCGGTAGTGACATCTTTTCAATGTTTATCTATACTGCAAAGTTAGAAACATTGGTTAGGATTTTCGAAAGAAACCTAATAGATGTCACCACCGTCCCGATAAAGACGATCACATATAGAATGCTTAATTCGCCGAGACGGACAGCGATACGGTAGCTCAGTTGGTAGAGCGACGGGACGGTTTCCCAGTAGTCGCGGGTTCGAATCCCTGCCCGTATCGGTTTTTTACATTCTATATTTATATAAATTTAAATAAGCTCAACATAGCTATACATGTTATAAGATATTTTCAAACATTGATTTCGGTAGTGACATCTTTTCAATGTTTATCTATACTGCAAAGTTAGAAACATTGGTTAGGATTTTCGAAAGAAACCTAATAGATGTCACCACCGTCCCGATAAAGACGATCACATATAGAATGCTTAATTCGCCGAGACGGACAGCGATACGGTAGCTCAGTTGGTAGAGCGACGGGACGGTTTCCCAGTAGTCGCGGGTTCGAATCCCTGCCCGTATCGGTTTTTTTACATTCTATATTTATATAAATTTAAATAAGCTCAACATGGCTATACATGTTATAAGATATTTTCAAACATTGATTTCGGTAGTGACATCTTTTCAATGTTTATCTATACTGCAAAGTTAGAAACATTGGTTAGGATTTTCGAAAGAAACCTAATAGATGTCACCACCGTCCCGATAAAGACGATCACATATAGAATGCTTAATTCGCCGAGACGGACAGCGATACGGTAGCTCAGTTGGTAGAGCGACGGGACGGTTTCCCAGTAGTCGCGGGTTCGAATCCCTGCCCGTATCGGTTTTTTACATTCTATATTTATATAAATTTAAATAAGCTCAACATAGCTATACATGTTATAAGATATTTTCAAACATTGATTTCGGTAGTGACATCTTTTCAATGTTTATCTATACTGCAAAGTTAGAAACATTGGTTAGGATTTTCGAAAGAAACCTAATAGATGTCACCACCGTCCCGATAAAGACGATCACATATAGAATGCTTAATTCGCCGAGACGGACAGCGATACGGTAGCTTAGTTGGTAGAGCGACGGGACGGTTTCCCAGTAGTCGCGGGTTCGAATCCCTGCCCGTATCGGTTTTTTACATTCTATATTTATATAAATTTAAAAGTTATTATTTTTAATGTTAAAGCAATAGCTATAACAATATAAATAATAACTTTTATGTCATACGCAATCTTATATCGTAAAAGATTCTTAAGAAATTGTAACTTTTTAATTTTTGTTAGCGAATTTACCTTTTAAGAAAATGGCACCAAAAAAAAAAGAAAAACGTTTTTTACAGTGTGGAGAAGTATTAGTATGGTTAATTTTTTAAGAAGAGTAAAGAATTGTAAATTGCGACTATGATGTATTGTAAAATATACCTATATATGTGCACCTCATCACGGACACTTTATCAGTTCATTTGGCTAGCATGACGTGCGTTCTCGTCGGTTATTGAACAGTCATAAGTCAGTGATACAAATATTTTAATAATGAATTACTGTTTACTTGGAGTTAATTGTAGTTGTTATTGTTTGTGATTGAGTTTTTGAATAAAAAATGTCCTAGGAAAAGAAAAATAATATTATGAAATGACAAACGTAGACTAAAGTGCGATTGACATATGACATGCACATATATATATACAGGTTGTGATTGATAAAGAAATTAGTAAGATTGCATAATTTTTGTTTATTTTCTAAAACAAGATTTTTATTTAAACTATAGTCAAATTATTGACTATTGTTGGTTTTAAACATTTTTTTATTGTTTATAGGTATTATACTTATACTACCTCATGTTTTTAATAAAAAAATAAACTTATACAACATGTTTCAACGTTATTAAAAATCTATGAAAAATGGACTAAAGTATCTTTTAAATTTTTATAATAGTTTACTTCTCCATTTACTTCGCAAAGAATTGCAATGTAAAGTTTCATTTCAACTAACTTTGCTTAACTTGTACAGTTTAATTATATCTTTAGAAATGTTCGTACTTTTAATAGCATTTCGTTTTCATTTTTATTAAATTACTAGCTTTGCCCAGTGGCTTCAGTGCAGTAGTTAAGATGTAAAAAGGTAATAAACACTCACAGTTTCTTTGTCTATTACCTTTTCTCAATTTATTTTCTAAAAAAATTGTCTTTTAAAAATAATTTTCATTAGATAATATATTAAAAAAAAACTACTTTATATTAAGTCCTAGGTTGTCAACTGTGTGTAACAAAATTCCTTACTATCGGACAAGGATTTTATATATTTTATAAAAAAATTCATTCCCTTTTAACCGTAGGCGTAGTAGTAGTGATGGCAGGAGAGGGCCGCCTCTCTGCGTGCAATTTTGTAGAGGTACTCACCGGGCACCCATGCCCCCTGAGCACCTATACAAGACAGAACATTAGAGTCCCGTGCCGCCGGCCAATCCAACGATCGAGGTGGGGGGAAATGAGAAATAGTCCCCAATTTCGCTACACCGGCCGACTGACTTTCCGGGAGGGGGGGAGAGAGTCGCGCTTCCCCGCAGACTCCAGACTAGCCTCCCAGTGGCATGACATCAGCTATTTCAATGTCGGGCTCGATACAACCTCGTTCACACTCATTTCCCATCTTATTGACTTTTATATTTTTTATGAAGAAGTAAAGAATAACAACTTTATTGGCACTTGGATTATCCCGGTTGTATTAGAACACAACTTTCGCACACGTGCCAGAGTCTGTGTGTTCTCGCGAAATTACATCTGTATCTAGCGTCTCTGTGACCTTAAAGATCCAAATTTTTCTTCCTTATAGGTTTTAGTAGACACAGTAAACGAAAAAATCCTGTATTCCAGTGTCTATCGTTCGAACAGCGGTAACCAGGAGACAAATAGATTATTTGAGTATCTCAGTGAGGTTGCTGATATGTCTCTGTATCAAATAGTGCAATGCTTGATGAACCACATGGGTTATAGCATCCACTTAACTCAACAGATCCTCCGAAGAGAAGCAAACCTGCCGCAAAAAAAAAGCAAAGGATAAGAGGACAAAGACCGCTTTTAATCTATTGACCATACTGGTATCGCCTAATAATACCACGTAGATTGAAATCTTGATCATTGATCAGCAGAAGGTCTAGACAGTTGGCTGGGTGACCTATAACCAAGAAATAAAAAAAAAGTTTTACAGGTCATTTATAATACCTTTTCTACTATGTTATAAACATTATAAAGAGTGTGACTTAAATAGTTATTTATTCATATATCTTATGAGGATGTTATGTTTTATAAACTTCATGACATATTTCAGTGCTTGTTTTCAGACGCATCACAAACAGGTAGTCGGAAAACACAATTTAAGTTCGCCAACAGACGCTTCGCACTGAAGCCTGCGGCATGCTTTTCTGCACTATGAATAACTGACTGTGTTGCCTTAGAGATGAGTCACATGTCTAATGAAGAGAAATGTAAATATAACAGATTTTCATAAAGGAAATTTAATTTTGCATGTGCTATTGTATTCTTTGTGGCTATTCACTATGAGTAAAAAATTATAATATTTCTAGCAAGCAAAGATGGAAGAGATCCATATTATTCTCGACCTACTCTGCGAAAGATAGAAGACAGGAAATATAAGCAATTGATCATAGCTCTTGATTAGAGGCGATCCGAATATGTGATATGCTTCATTCCGAACCCTTTGAAAGTTAGTTTTACTTTCAAGTAACATTTCTTTCGTGTAAGCTTCGTGTAACTGGGGATACCTACCTGGGTAATTTATATGTTATAAATATATAACACATTTTTACTTCTCAAATCCTTTCTAAATTTATCGTCAGCTTGAAATTTTAGTCGGAGCTCGATAACATTTCTTGTTAAGTGTAATATTATTAAAAGTCATATTATTTAGTTCGACATCATATTAATTAATGTCTTAAATCAATGTTAATATATTTCGCCCACAAAAATTATACTTCCGATAAATCACCAACAGGTAACCGAATTATATTCTAAACTTAAAAAAATAAGACCTGACTCTTAAGAGGTGGTGGTTTTTTTCTAAATCTTATCAGTGTCTAGCTTCACTTGCCAATTGAAACAATACTAAACTGGTGTAAATTTGGCTTTCACTATTTGTAAACTGAAGATACAGTGCAAGTTATAATAATTACTACATCAAAATCCAACGCGTAGGAGACGAGCAATTATAAAAGAAACAATATAAATAATTGAAATGTGTAACAATGGAACTTCCTAATTGAAATCACATTGCATAGTGTGAAGTGACACTTTAATGCCAGGGAATTCACAATGCAAATAATATGTAGACTAGCCTACACGGATATAGCCATATTGCAGTATACTAGATGGTGTTAGGAAATAAACTAGATTGTTTTATAATTTTGGCCGGTTCTTGTGTTTTACTTCTTAGACGTATTTCGAGAATTTATAAATTTCGAAAAAACTACTTAAATTTCATAAAAAGTGTTTTCGTTGATGAAAATTGCAATTGTAAGTGGCGAAGCTGCAGGCAAAATAAAAATATATATAAGTTAAATATCATTACTGTGATTGTATGTGTATATATACCTACCTATGTATTGATATTAAACAAAAACAACTATTTTTCATGTTTGAAGTGTTATTGTCCAACTGCTTATAGGTATAGTTCTAAGAATGTTAACAAACAGTTCTCGTTATTCATATCTATATATGTACATATATACTTTGTTTGTTAACATTTACATATATATATATATATATATATATATATATATATATATATATATATATATATATATATATATATATATATGCATATATATATATATATATTACGACACTGTTTGAAAATAAAATATGAATGTGGATATCAAATTCTTTCCTATCATATCATATACTGGTTATAATGAAAAGTTATTCTGTGTTCGCTAAATTGCATTCTCAAGTGAATTACTGTGAAATAGCAAATGTTCTCTTTATATGCTTACTACTATTTATTACGTTTTATAAAGTCATGAGCCATTTCAATAGAAGTAATATTCATATGAAAATAAAATTTATGAGAGTATATGGCATCGCAATGTTAATAAGTTTGAATATTTAAGAGTTTTAAAGATTGTACCTTTTTTAGAATATACCATATTTATTTGTATTTATTGAAAAAATATTATATTGTCGAGATTTTATATTTTCTTGTATAAGTAATACTTTATATAAAGTAGTTAAAAAGGTTGTTGTATATCTTTAGAATTTCAAAGAGAAATATGTCTTTACTTTGTAGAAAATGTACAATGTACATGTAAAGTAAAATGTACTTCAATTTATAAAACCACACCAAATTTTATAACCATTCGTCCAATGGTTCAAAACCAGGTTTCGTGTTTCTCCTGATAATGGGAGATTTTAGTTTAGTTAGACCGGTACTATAAATGTAAAAATTACTTGTGTTTCAGTTTCAACTTATCATCGGTATTAACACTACCATAAAATGCAAAATACCAATCGTTCTTCTGTATTTCATTCATTAGTATTTTGCATCGTGGGAATAATAACAAATTAATGTTATATGTGTATTTTGAACATATACTAGCAGAGTAATTAAGTTAGTCTGTCCACTAAATAGCAATGGACAATGTATATGTAATCACCAAACAGAATTGGAAGCTGAAACTATCAAAGAGATTCCAAGAGCCTTAAGAATAATTGTTATATACAGAGATGGATTTACATGTTTAGACGAAGAAGCAGCTCATATTAGCTTACTTCAACTTACCCTTGGTTCTATCAATTAAAAAATGTATGATTTAACAATAAAATTGATTTTAAAAATATGGTTGCCTGTAAAGTCGGTTTTACGGGCGAAGATTTACGTGACCACGTCTTTTTCTCGGTAGAATATTTATTGATATGAATATTATTAAATTGCACAATATTTTAATAATTTGAGTGATTTTGTTGAGGATAGGACGATGAAGACGTTGTCACGTAAAATCATTTTATATATTATTTATTTTATATTATATTATTGATGTTATTCTTTTTTACAAAATTTATTTACAGACTTTTTCGATACATCAATTAGTTGCGGAGATATCGATCATTGAAGTTATTGTTTGCTACCAGTATTTTATATATTTATTTTTTTCAGTTATAAAAAAATACTATTTCCAATTGTGTCTACCAAGTATGGTCACATGTACAGCTCTCTTAAGTTAGCGGGGAGAAGTATTTTTTTTTCAATTTTTTTTTGCTAATTCGATTGTTCGTCCTTTGTTCTTGATTGTTCGATTAAATTTAGCGTTTGTTCGACAAGGACTTTTTTTTAAATAATTATTTTCTAAATTTTATTTGAACCTGGCTCTTTATATTTAATTGTCTGTACTTTTTTTATTTTTTTTAATCATTTTGATGAGTTTTTGTTTGTTCGATTAAAAAGAACGTTTGTTCGATCGTATTTTTTTTTAAATCATTTTTTTAATATCATTACACCCACGCTCCTGCACATATTCAAATAAATATTTGCCAAGAAAATATATTTGCTATTCAAACGCTAAAGGAGTTCCAGTACATGGATGGTATTTGAAAAGCAAATATATTTATTATTGTTATTTATCATTCTTATAAAACTATTGATTAGGATTTATTTATAAATAACTAATTGTTTTAACATCCTTAAAATGAATATTTTTTATTTTTGTTGATTGACTATTTCGATATATTATCACAACTACGTAAACAAACTCAGGTTCTTATTTACTGAATGTTTTCGTGATACTCTGACGTATATAAATTCTATTATTTATTATATATTTATCTGATGTATTTATGCGAGATAAAATTTGTCTTACTTTTATTATTTTACTTCTCCCCGCTAACTTAAGAGAGCTCACATGTACTGGCCTACATATTAAATAATAATAAGTACAGATAATGTTATTTGACGTCACTTCTGATTTTATATATTTTAATATTTTTAATTTTAAAGAATTAATTTGAAAATCAAAACACTTATTCAGATCGAAGGTTCAAATTTTTGCTAAATAAATTTGAAATTAATTAAAATTTGTAATTGTAAATAATGAAGTTGAAAATTAAAACATTTACTTAAATTAGATGTTAAAATTCTTGCTCAACACATTTTAAATCAAGTTTTCTTATATCTGCCACTTTTTCTTAATATTTGTAATTTTAAAGAATCAATTTGAAAATCAAAACATTGCTCGGCGGACCGATCATGTTTGAGTGGGAGAGAGACGCAAGGCATTCTATGTGTGTGTGACTCATCGTTACGTTACCGGGCGTTACACTTTTTCATAAGTGACTCCCAGCTTAACCTAATTTAAGACGTTGTCACGTCAATAACTTTAATTATAAATCAAAATTTAATGAAAAATTTAAGAAAAGCCAATACGAAATCATAATATGGACGAAAAATTTACAATCAATGAACATTTAATTGCTTTTGGTAAGTCAATCATCCCTTCCTTCCGCAATGTAATTTGTAAGTGCTAATATAGTATAATATTGTATATAGTATAATATTGTGATAATACCTATTGTTAATAAAGTGATGGCAGTTTTTTTACACCTATACACAGGCATTTTACTTCCATTTTAAGAAGAAAGTAGTGAGTAGAGCTATTAATTTATTTTTCCTTAAATAGGAAATGACAACAACCAATATGAGAACTAATTTATGAACATGTTTAATTTTGAGATAAATTAGAAATAAATATACAATGAAAAATGCCTCGATACGCGACGGTCTCGACACTGTGGCAAAGCTCAATTGACAGAGCGATGGTACGGTTATCCAGAGATTACAGGTTCAATTTTTCATTTTATAATTGTTTTAAATATATAACAATTGTATTCACTAAGACAGCAAAAAAGTTTCGAAACTAAATCGCATTAAATAGAATCAAATTGTATATTTATTACACATATAATTAATCGCCATATATTTACAAATAATTCTTATTTAAAAATATATGGCGATTATTAATGCAGGTAATTTATCGACTACACTACAACAATAAAAGCTTTGAAGTCTAGATGAGACAAAACTAAATGTTAAGAAGAGCGTATGTCATTATTTTGTAAAATACATTATACATTTCTTTTAAATCTAGATCTAGATAAATAAATATATTAGTTTAAAGAACATAAAAATATTTCTCAAAGAAATATAGTTCACTACTTTTAAAGGTTCTTTATTTATAATTTAATTAATTTATCACTCAAATGTTGTATTTACAACAGCTCGGTGTTTGCAAACTAAATCTTATAGTTTTCTATAGAATTTGCGACTGTCTATTTAGTTAAGTTTTTCCCAATTTTTTGAATTAATTACTAGATGCTATGTTTCAGTTTGTGCTAGACTACTTATTGTGAGACGTCATCGTTACTAATTATTTTTTAAAGGAATTTAATAAAAAAAAAATTGACCACCCTCAAGATATTGAACGATAGTTCAAATTCGTAAAAATCTTTTTTATTATTACGACCCCTCATAGCGCATCTGGCTTTTTTTAGCTGAAACGGTACGTTTATAAACTCTCTTCTTATTATATATTATAGGAAATATTATTAATAATATGACTATATATTTCGGGGGACGGTTTTCCAGAGTCCGTGGGATCGAATCTCTGCCCGTATCCTGTTTTTTTCATTTATTTAAAATCAAAGTACCTATCTATTATAGGATAATTTTGTTGAGTTGATAATTGATATGTTATCAACTCAAATTATGTCTATGAAGAGATGAAATGTCAGTATTTTATATGATGAGTTATGACCAGATATCTAAACATAGGTTTTGGTTATTTAAGTTTTAACATACACTCTTCTCTTAAACCTAGATAAATCTTATATATAAAACAAACAAAGATACATTATTTTTCAATTACCAGATAATTTTTTAGTTAAACTTCTTTAAAAATCTTTACATTAATATAATAATATTTATAATCATATAAATAAAAGATATTTATGTATACAATAAGCAGGACACAAAAAAAAAGTATACCCATATAATAAGTATGTATTTACCTGTTCTTTACAATCATCTTTGTTCTTGTACCTGCACAAATTCAAATTTATGAAATAAAATCTTTCAAATACTTGAAAATATCTATAAACGTGTATAGCCATGTTAAGCTTATTTAAATTTATATTAATATACAATGACAAATACGATACGGTAGCTCAGTTGGTATAACGACGGGACGGTTTCCCAGTAGTCGCGGGTTCGAATCCCTGCCCGTATCGGTTTATTTTCATTCTATATTTATATAAATCTTCAAAATAAACGTTTCATAATGAATAAACTAAGCCAAAATATGGAAGTAGTACATTATTGTCACAGTTAAAAACTGTTGTAGGTACTGTTGTAAAACTTTTCACACTAATGCTGAGATCTTGAAAGTATAAACTGACTTTTTATTCTGTATATTTACCGAGGGAGCGATTAAAGCTTGCAATATTGCTGAAGCTGCTTTTAAAGACGGGAGTCTTCCTAAAGCTGCTGAACGAACATTCGTTCAGTTCAGCGCAAATTAAACTACAAAACATTTCAATATTTTTATATTATCCAAATGGTGTGGGATATTATGGTTTTTAATTATACTTTCTCACATTATATTTTTTGTTATAGTAAAAAATAATATTTAAAAATCTACCAGTTTCGTAGCATAGCACGTCGCCCAGACTAATCAGCGTCAAGCGCTATTATACCTGACGATGAAAATTCCGGGACCCACCACCAACCTAACGCAAACGGCCTTCCCTTCAGCAAAGCAGAGACCGTCGCGTACCCCCCATACAACGACGGGATCACTTCACAGTCCACTCTGCAAACAAAGAAGTACCAGGAGCAAACCCCAGCTGACTCCGGTAAAGAGGACCTGCGCCCTCTCACCCTCACTGCGCAGGCCAACTTTCCGCCGACCGAGGCCGATGGAAATAGGTTCGAGCCCACCCCGCAGGTAGACCACCCTGAAAAGTAGCCGGCCCGCCAGCCAGCTATGGACCGGGCACAAACCCCCAAGACCGACACCGCGCCGGGTATTAGCCAACGGGAGAACCCGAAGGTTCTCATTAACCGTATCCCCGAGGAGTTCCCGGCGTTCACCCCCCACCTTAATGTACCTGCCTTAACTTCATAGTTTTTATAAATTAACAAAGTTTATAGTATTGTTATAAAATCTTTTAGAAACGGTACATACGATATAAATAAAAAACTGCAAGGTTTTATTACTACCCTTAAAAGGAGTATATATTGCCGGCTAAATTAAGTTTTTATTTTATTACATTATTTATTAGCGCGCATTTATTAATTATCCAGCACAGTCGAAATTTTCTTAATTGTAAAGACAGACAGACAAAGAGTATCTGATAAATTTAGGGCAACTAATAATATAACCATCTTCGCGCCTTGAGAGGAGACTTTTACACTTCTCCGTTAATAACAAGTCCAAGTATAGGTCTGGTTATTATATTCCACGTATGTTGTAGTCCACAAAGGTGTTAAATAATAAAGGACTTAAAGGATGACCCTTGATTAACCTTCACTTGGGACCTCATTAGAAATTTAAACGTTGTTGAACCATTACTACGCAACACCTGCTTCGCTTGCTTTACTTAATTTATGTTGTACTCATATATATATTTATTATGTTAAGCATTGAAAGAAACTTAAGTAATTAAAGTATCATAAATAATAAAACTTGTAGCCTTTTAAATTGCTTTTATCACTTTGTGTTTTACTAAACATGTGGAAAAATATTACTCAGGTATTTATTATTATTTAATTGTTTTACACTAACAATATTATGAGAATAATATAATTAAGAGAACAATATAATTATTTAATATAATTAGGAAACACATGGGTAGTTCGAACATCTTAGAAGGATAACTAAAGATGTTATTTAAGAGTTTCAGAATAAATAGTTATAAATAAATTTATTAAGTATTAATTTATACTTTAAGAAAATATTAATAGTAAACGTTTCTAAACTTTGTGGCATATTTGAATGCTTAATTTCTTTCACACATAAACATAAACCGGTCGATGTTTTATGCTGCTACTTACCTCATAGTAAACCTACGCCGAGTACAGATTGCTCTAAAACATCTTGAAATATGTGAAAAGCTAAGTATGTCCATTGAAATAAAACTATTTTTACGTAACGTATACGTATTTAACTCACGTATATTGAATTAAATTTTAAATTAACATTTTAAATCTAACCCGACGTTTCGAATGCTTTGCAGCAATCGTGTTCACGAAAAAACGAGATGAAGTCAGTAAGTCAGTAAGTCAGTTAATTAGCCACCTACCCCCAACGGTTTCTAAGCTTCCGGGCGTACAGTTCAGGATTCACACAAAACGCACTAATAGTATCTTGAGGTCTTACAGTGCGGTCACACACATGGGATTTTATATTTTTCAAAAGTGGGTCCCAGGTGTTAGATAATCCCCAACCATCTTCTCTATTAAAATTAGGATGTTTTTTAATTTCAATAGCCACACGAACCATTCTTGGGATGTAACGTTGTTCTTTAGCGAGGATTTTAGGTTTATCAAATCTTATATAATGATTGGGCTTGTCTATGGTTTGTTCACACACTGCAGACTTCAATGTACGCCTATGCTTGATATCCGATACGTGTTCCTTAACTCTTTTACCGATGCTCCTCTTTGTTTGACCTATGTATGACAAGCCACAATCCCAGTCAAGTTTATATACTCCAGCACATTGTAAAGGAATATTACTTTTGATAGGTCTCAAGAATTGGCTCACTTTCCTTTAAGGTTTGTAGATAGTTCTAATAGAAACCTTTTTTAAGATGTATTTGTGGGTTTCCTATAAACAGTGTGTCCTAATGTTTTGTCAGGATTCTTGATCATAAGAATATCAAGGTAAGCTAAAGTATTATTTGACTGCAATTCCATTGTAAATTGTATTTTGTTGTTAATGGAATTAAGGTGTTCTAGAAAAACAGATGTTTGATTCATAGGTAGTATTGTAAAAGTGTCATCTACATACCGTTTAAAAATGTTCGGTATAGCGGGTGTAGAGGACAGGGCTCTCGCCTCGAAGTGCTCCATGTAGATATCGAGACTTCATCCTTCCACATCAAATAGCCAGATGTTAAACAATGCTTCAGTAATTCTGCATATTCTACAGACATGTTGTTATCCTCCAGCTTTCTCTTGACATTTTCAATGCAGTCAATCACTGCAGCATTCCAGTAAATAGTGACTGTACATCGAAACTAACCATAATGTCGTTGTCATTTAATTTTACTTGTTGAATAACATTAACAAACTGGTAAGAATCCTTGACATAAGTTTGTGTATATCCCCGGAGAGGTGTCAGTATCCTAGCGACGTGTTTAGTCAGTTTATATGTTGGTGTATCAATCTGGCTGACTATGGGACGTAGTGGGACATTCTATTTATGTATTTCGGGTAACCCATACAGTTTTGGTGATTTGGCACATGATGGTACGAGTGATTTTTTGTCTAAATTTAATTTAAGACTGTATTTTTGTATTAGATCGGTGGTTTGTTTTAAAACTTTATCGGTAGGATCTTTTTCAACCTTTTTGTAAGTGTTATTGTCCGCGAGTATTTCTGATATTTTACTATTATAATCACTCGTATCCATTATCACAGTCGCGTTCCCCTTATCTGCACGGAGAAGTTAGTTAATGTTAACTTAACGGATTTACTTAATGTGGACCGCTCAGATGATATTCAGCAGTCAAAGAAAATCACACCTCTCCCGCAAAAATTTGAGATTGATGAACCACCCTCATTGAAGGAAGTCCTAGTAGCTATCAGGAGTCAACAAAATAAGAAGGCGATTGGCGTAGATGGTATCCCTGGTAAACTTTTCAAGTACGGAGGGGAGGTATTTTATGTCGCAATGTGGAAACTTTTTACTCAGATGTGGTGCGATCTGCAAGTTTTATCTGAAATAAAGATCTCGCGTATCTGTTCACTGTATAAGAACAAAGGTGACAGATCTAACTGTAATTCTTATCGAGGCATATCGCTACTCTCTACCCCTGGAAAAATGTTTGTCAGAATTTTACTCAATCGCTTAATCACAGTTTAGGAGGAAATTCTACCAGAAACTCAATTTGGCTTACGATCTGAGCGAGGTACCTATTGAGGCTATTTTTTGCGTGTGACAGCTACAAAAGAAGAGCCGAGAAAAAGGTCGACCACTTTATCTGTGTTTTATCGACCTGGAAAAGGCCTTTGATTGGGTACCTCGTGAAGCCTTATGGATTATTCTTGAGAAGGTAGGTTTCCCGACAAAATTTGTACAGCCATATGCGAGCACACTACCGCATGGACCAGCAAGCCGTAAACTGCTGAGCAAACTGCTAACCCAACCCTCGCTATAGCCGAAATCGGCTTGGATACTTTTATTATTATTAAATTCTACATTTGTTTTTACGTTTTTGACAAATAAATTTTAAATATTTTATTTTCTTCTTATTAAACAATATATATAAATATACATATTTTAAATTTTTGTTTGGTTACTTACAAAAAAACATATGAAGCTATGTTACTCACATTATGAATATCGAATTCAAGTCCATACTAAAGAGACCGTTTGCAATTCTTCAATAAACTTCTTGAAAATGTAATATAGAGAACACAAAATATCCATCCTATCAATACAGCAGGAATATGACATGCTTTGCTAGTTTTTGTCTATTCCCGTTAATATTTTATTGGCGCTTTATATCTTTGATGTTTAATATTATTTTAAATATAATATAATTAGTTTCAATACTTAAACCTATAATTTAGATTTAAATGTATTACTGCAACTTAAAACCCAACATTTAGTTGGCATGAAGTTCAGTTAAGGCGAGTTGCGTGTTTAATCACTCAATTCACTTTGATACTTTACTCTTAATAAACTTAAAGTTATTCAATATTAATTAAAATCTACTAAAGAGTTTTTTAATTTGGTGTTCTCCAATATCGATATTATAATTTTTAACAATTTCAAGTTTGAAGCTCAATCAAGATTTTCTAAATACTCCTAAAATTATACGGCATTAAAATTTAAACTAGAATAGTAAAGAAATATATACATCGCAATTCTTTTGAAATTTGTAACAATAAATAATACATAATTATATTTTCAGAAACTTCCACAGAACTCTATTTAGACACAAAATAAGATGAGCTCATACAGTAGGTACTAGAGAACCTATATACAGTAAATACATAATACATATGAACAACACCAGTCCCTGGAAAATACGATTCAAATTTAAATTACAAATAAGTATTCCTATTTGATTGAATTAATAAATTAACATTTTACATTTTTTATTATTTTTAAATTTATTTTGTGCTTATAATTTAGCATAATCACTAAATGTACACGAAAAAAAATTAAAAAAAGTTTTGCTTTTGATGTATTACTTATTATATTATGTTTTTGACTGTACCATGTGTTGCTTAAGATTTCAAAATATATATCTCCTTTAGCGTTAAAAATCACTTGTTATTGTATTTTGCTTATGTAATCTATATTTTAGTGTCACTTAATATGAAAGACTTATTAGTAAAAATGTTTAAATAATTAATGATCAATTTATAATGAATTATAGTCTTACAATGACTGAACTATAAAAGCTATTTATGATTAAGTTAATTCCTAATGGAACGCTAAGACAACTTCATATTATTGAGCGATTGTTATTTCCGGAGACGATCAACCTAATATAATATGAGGTTATATGGGAACTTAATATTATAATTGCTAGATTAGTCAAGCAGTGCGAATCGCAACGTTGCCCGTCGAATAAAGAAAGCTATAATTAGTTGTGAAGTTTTATTTCGAAAACGTAATAATTAATCAACATCACGAGTACTGCATCAGTGACGGCAGCATTGCTGACCAAACGCTCTGATCACACATTTTAAGAACACCACGGATTTGTTTTCTCGGGTACAAATTTTTTGTTTTAGTCCTATTTAATGAAACTACTTTATTCAGTTAACTTGCTTATTGTTGCTGCATGTTTATCATGAGGTCAGCTAATTTGTCATCTACCGTTAACGGTTTCTTAATTGAATTTAGGATACATAGACAATACTGTAACAGTGTTAACAGTGATGGGAGGTTTCCAAGGGATAGGTGACCTCTACACGATACCTGTCCGGATCAGTTGTCAGCAGAAGGTCCAGGCAATTGGCTGTATGGCCTACTATATCTAGTACTCGTGCCGCATGCCTCACCAGCTGAAAGAGAATCAAGGACAACGCAAAATTTCGCGTTTCTCTTCCAGCATGGTTGGTCTTCTGGTACGGGAACAACCAGTCCTGATGACCTATCATTAAAGCCCTTCAGAAAAACAATCTGTTCTGAAGGATAGTATTGCAGAGCCATGTTAGCAACCTCACTGTGATGCTCAAGTAATCTAGTTATCTCCTGGTCACCGCGGCATTAAGTGTAGACACAGGAATATAGGATTTTATCGCCTCGTGTTTCTACTCCTATGGAAGAAAAACTAGGGACTTCAAGAAGACGGAGATGCTGAATAAAGTAGTCATTCTGCGTGTACACGCAGACTCCCGCCCCTGATCCTGAGCCCACGAGCGAAAGTTGTGTCTAACGAGTAACCGGTATAATCTAAGTGCGCAGTGCTCAAAGGAAATTGTATTGTACTTCTTCAAAAAAAAAAAAAAATAAAAATAAATAGATGGGACATTTCTCATCCTATTTATTTTTATGTATTTTTTTTTCAGATTCATTGGTCTGAATAGCTGCGTTACGTTGGCGAACCGGTTTTCGTCGAAATAGTGTTTGTTGGGTCGGGTGCCTAGTCGTGCAGGGAGGCGGGATCCGAAGCGATAGCTTTCAGATTTTATCGAGCAACGTGCCAGAGCATGCCTAGATGCAGCACGACTTTTTCCGATGCGCGGTAACCTTGCCGGTGACCCGATGTTATGCTCTACCACCAAAATCATATAAATCATTACAAATAATATTCTTATAAATAAAATTCTAGAATATTAAGCTAAAAAAATTAATGCTAATCCACCTCTTCTGTATTCAATATTAAATCTTAAAACTAATTATGTTTCTTCTTTAGCAAAATCAAAAGGATTACGATTAGTTTCTGCTATTATTGAAGATAAAAAACATATTTTAAAGAAAATATTAAAAAAAAACACTTATATAGACCCTGGAGGTCTAACAATACGGAGCATTAGACAATGTTCCGAATTATTTATACAAGCGTTGCATTCCATTCTATTCAAAAGAAAATACCAAATTAGTATAAAGTTTATCTAAGATGTAATATAAGATACTTATATTTTTTATTTATAGACCAAGTCATAGAGTTATGACAATTGTTGCTCTCATATTTCGTAGAGACTAGCTTGTAATTTTGTGGTAAAGATACCTTATTTATAGAAAATCTAAATTTTAACTTTTAATTCAGAAATATTTATATATATAAATAACATAAGAAAAGAACTACTACTAAGCAATTAATATTTATGGATGATTCATAAATGATCAACGTGTACTGGCCGCCTGGGAAACTGGTATAGAACCGCAAAACTGGTACAGAACCGCGTTGTATAATTAAGCAGTGCTCATTATAAACCAAATATTTCGATTCTCTACTTTACCTGTAATGAAGTTTTTTAATAAACGCCAGGGTATTTACTAATGAAGCAATAATAATTCGTCTTTATAATAATTAGAGATAAGAACACTGACATATTCGTAATCGAAATTAGTAACATATTATATTGGGTTTTAAGAATTTATTGACTATAAAATTAAAAAGGCAAACTAGACGACGACGACGACGAGGAATTGTTTCCTTTTTATATAAATAGATTTATCATATATATAGTAAAGAATATCATATCTTTATAGTTTTTCTTTTGCATTGAATAACTTCCGACCTCGTAAAAAATATAAAGTAATATAAAACATTAATATAAATCAAATTTAAGGAATACGTCTTCACAATGTAACCAAAAAAGATAAATCACTCACCAAATATTCTGTAAAGTTGTTAAAAGTTTAGGCAAAAGTGGTAATAGTAGTGCTCAAAATCTAGCTTGGCTATTCAATTCCATTGGGAATGTAAGGGGAATAGTGTGTTCGGTGAGGTCGATTAGGGTAAATGTAAAAGTTGGCATTTTGTATTACGGCCCATTTTACATTTTTTCCTCAGATGCCTGTTGGCGACGCAAAGATATGTAGATTGGAGTAATTCTATAATATTTTTTTTTTTTTTTTTTTTTTTTTTTTTTAGCCCTGTTGGCTATTACAGCGTCACTGGGGAGCGGGTGGGTCAGGAGACCCGCCCTTAAAGGGGGGGCCAGATGGGCCCCCATGGGGAACGACGTCCCGAGGGCGTCTCAGATTTAGATTCTATAATAACAACTGCAAATTGGGTATTCTGTTATTGTTTTTATTAGACATAATCATATTTATTTCAGCAAGTAAATGCAGTATTCATATCAACCTATGTTTCTTTCTATTCCATACATCTGTATATAAATGTAACAAAACTACAGTTTTTCGAAAAGGTGCCAAATGCACACCTATATTAGAATGGTTTTTAATCAAAGATTTATATTTTTAGTTAATAGTTGCTCTGTTCTGAAATAAGATTCAAATCTTTATTAAGGATTTGTTCCTGCGTAATAACATTTAACTGAATTGCTAACCATATAACTCTCGCTTTTTGTATCCCCCCTTAATTAAGCTCTTAACATATAGCAAGACTAACGTACAAAAATAAAGTAGTTCCTGTACTTATATTACTAATATGCTATGCTAATTTGAATATCTATTGCCATCTCACACGACTGCTCTTAGCTTCTTTTGTGAATTATTAAGGGACACGGGTTGTATAATACTAGGGTTTACGTTGTTAGGGTTATTAAAATGCCATTAGTTACTTATTTACCATGAAGAACATCATGTACATTTTTAAAACCAATTAATTCTTTTATAACTTTAATGCTTTTAGTCTAAAGTAAAAAATACACCTAAACCTAGATTAGTCAAAAATTCATTCATTTGAATTAATTATTTCTTTTGTAATTAATATATTGCTTAATATTTTTGCATTCTTCAATATTTTTTATTTTACGAACCAAGAAAATAATATATTGACATAATGTCACATCAACCTTGTCTGTATTATTAAATCTTATTATATTCACTACCAGCCTGATAGAGAGAAGAAAATTGTAATTGGAATTGATTATATTTTTTATATAAAAAGCACGAACAGACGCCATTATGGCCCTCGTGTTTGCTCCTTTAGCCTAGTAATTTAATTTTACGAGTACGCTGCCTCATATTCGAATATTCGATCTATTTATTCCCTGTACGTTACGTTGAACACATGTCTGAAATAATTAAGCTGTATTAAGCTTTTATTAGTATTTTTTTCTAAGTAATACTTTATAATAACAATAAATATTTATAAGAATTATTAATTATTATATATTTTTTTGTGTTTTTCTTACATGGGTTCCTGCATATATTCAAAATTAAATAATTCATTGAATATACTTCATATATATTATTAATTTGTATTAGACTTAATTAAGCAATGTTACCTATCTCACCTGTATGACCTTACCAACTCGTACATACTTGCACCTGTACCCACGCTTTTATGTATTTTTAGATGAAAAAGACTAGTCTCCACGACACAGGGAATCCTAGTGTGGAGGCCAGTGACCTATGTATTGTGATTACTTCTTTTTGAACAGCAAACATTTATTATTATTAAATAAATAATTTGGTTTACCGAAAATCAAGTTATAGATTATAATAACGATGTTTGCTTTTATTATAACATTTTTATAAGGAACTACGTTCCAATAATCATTTACCTAGGTGAAACCTATTTAGGAAAAATAAATACTTTCTTTAGTAAATTAATATACGCTAGACTTATTTTTATACAAAATATCTACTTTGCTTATACTTTAGTACTTACTATAACTGTTTTCAGGAAAGTATTTTTTTACCCTCATCTAGTCTTTAATAAATAAGCTTTATCCTCTTAGACTCGTCAACTAGCGCAATGTAATTATTCTCCTTTAATTAATAAAATCCTGGATTAGTTTTTATTGTATCGCATGCTCTGAGTTTATTCTAATCATCGTGGAATAATGAGCTGCAATTTTAATTCATATAAATTATTTTACTCTTTTTAGGAAAAATATACCCTTATTAGAATTTATAATAACGTCACACTATACAATACTACTAAAACATTAATTAAAATGTAAATGTGATCAATAAGTGAAATGACATTGAAATTCTAAGACTAGTCTATTGGGCTCTTATAGCTTTAGTTTTGCACAGCCAATCTAAACTTTTAATTCTGATTTATAAATATGCTTTCTAAAAATAAAAATCTTTACGCTATTAAATATTCTTAGACTTTGAGTTATACCTTTATGTTCACCTCGTTAATTTCTAATTATATTTTTTGGTTGTGATCTCCTACAACAATTTCGAAATGCTTGTAATTTTTGTCATCTAAATAAATAAAGCCTTAATCGAAAAATATAATACATATTATACATGCTTAAATGAGATTTTTCTAATACAAATACAGTTCATGACAGCTAGTGTATTATGCAAGGATAACGAGTACAATAGTACAAAAGCAGTATGTTAAATGAGCTTCGCTACGTACGAGTATCTACATTATTTTTGAGTAGTCTTTTCTACGTAGTTTCTGCTATACTTAATGCCGATAGCTTTAACGTTGTTCTTTTGTTTGAAAATATCTATAAGCATGTATAGCCATGTTAAGCTTATTTAAATCTGGGAAACGGTACCAATTGGACTAATGTATCGCTGTCCGTCTCGGTGAATTAAGCATTCTATATGTGATCGTCTTTATCGGGACGGTGATGACATCTATTGGGATTCTTTCGAAAATCTCAACCAATAATTCAAACTTTTCAGGAAAGATAAACATTGAAAAGATGCCACCACCGAAATTAATGTTTGAAAATCTCTATAAACATGTGTAGCCATGTTAAGCTTATTTAAATTTATATAAATATAAAATGAGATTTTATATTACATAAAAAAATTGATGTATAGATATAAAAAAAATATACACACACATTAGTTAAAGAGAAACTATTACTTCTTTAAAAACTGCAAGAACTTTAACTTCAATTGAACATCTAATTAATACAATCTACTCCATCTACTTGATGGTGGTGATGATTTGTTTTTATCTTTATATTATATTGAATTTGAAATCAAACAAATATCATTCTTTTTATTTATACAAAGATGAAAAAAATATCATCAATAAAAATAATAACAGTAATTTATTATTTTAATGAGAACACTAGAAGCTTTACATTAGTTATTTGAGATTTGAGGTCACATCTGAGATCCCCAGTAGAAAAAGTAGTATAATAATCAATTACTTTATTTGAAATATGGTGGATATGAAATAGTGTAGTTTCGACAAGTAACGCTCATTTATCGAAATTACTACCATAAAATTACTCGCAAAAACTTATCCATGTCTCGGGAAGGGTACTAGGAAAACAGACGACCGACTTTGCAATTTATAGCGTATACTGATCCATAACGGCTGTGGAGAAAGAGATATCCATAAATTTAATACATGGAATAATACTTGCAGAAGTTATCATGGCGTAGAAAATATTATTTAAGTTTTACTTAATCTTTATTAACTGTTTATGCCACAATTCTAAATATTCTTCTTTCAAAGTTTTATAACTCTTACTGGGCTGCATAGAATCAGAATATACTGCGTCGTTAAATGTTCTTAACGGAAATATAGCAGGCAAAAGTTTTCTTAATGCAGTCTAAGTTTCAGGACTGTCGGTGTGTCATTTTACCTAACTTTCACAAAATAAAACATTAACCTTATAAAATATTAAGTCAAAATCAATCAATCAATCAAAATATCTAGATAAATAGATATCTATATAAGTAATTCCTAATACTTTTCAAAAACGGTGGAATTATGAAGGAAGAGGTAAGGAAAACCAAAATATATCGTGGGGAAATTGGACCGTGCCCAGTTTTATGATTAGAAAAGAGATTCTAGTTTATATTATAATAGCGCTGGCGTACAAAAAACTACGATATGAAGTTAAATAGTAAGATACTGTATTAATTTCTTTGTCTTTAACTACAATAAGGAAGTGTTTTACGAAAGACCATTATACAGAACTTCTACTACTTGAATAGTGAAAAATACATCTTTCACTATATAAATGAAAATTTGTTTTCTACCTGTACATTGTTTATAAATACACCAAGCGATGTGGAAGTGTGAAAACACACTGTCTTTTTAATTTATCTTGCATTGCCACACCATCCATTATACGAGGTTTGAAAAAATAAATAAATCCATATTAGTTATAAAATCATTTTATATATTTTATTTTATAAAATCAGTCATATAAAAAATATATTAATTTGCAATAAATAGTGAATAAATAATTCCTTTCAAAAGTTCTATTAATAAAATGCTTCGATGCAGTCTATTGGAATGTAAAAAATATAGCGAACGGAAATTCCTGATTTATCTTAAGCTTTCTTTGCCTTTACTGCCTTCCTAAGACATGGACCAATTATATGTATATACTTGATATGATACATTTAATTACTACAAATGTAAGAGCAACATCGGATTTAATTGTTTCATGTATTTTTCTATTAGCTTCACTTCACGCACTTCACTACTTTAAATTAACTACTTTAAACATACAAAAATACCAACTACTTGCAAATGAACAATTGTAAGTATAGCTAATCATTTTACTAAATATTGGTTTAAATTATGAAGTCATAACGTTTCTAATTATTTTAGTTTATTCAACTATTTACTAATGAAGCAAATGATCTTCCTTACATAAATAATAATCTTAGTCAAATAAACTACTTTAAACATACAAAATAAACAATTACTTGATATATCAATTCTAAATATTTAATAAAAGAATAAGACAGTAAAAACCAAATAGTAAGTAAAATCAAGTTAATAAAAGAATAAGACAGTAAAAACCTAAATAATAAGAACTAATAAGTAGTTCTTATTATTTAAGTTAATTCAATAATTCATTAATTTTTATGAATCAACATAGCTTCCATCAAAATGTTGAAACCATTACAAATTCATATTAAATAATCGTTTTACAATAATGACCTTAAACAAATTAGACGAGTAATGTACACAACCAGGGGCTATCAATGATCGTATAAAATTCAAATTATGTCGTATACAATAAGTATAACACATTTAATTTCATATTACAAAGCATTTATTCTAACGGCAACTCCTACGTAGTATATTTATAATGCAACTATTTCCTGCTAATTAAAATCGATAGAGCCTATTATAATATCAAATAAATTGCAGACATTGAGATCACTCCTCCATCACCATCTATCTATTATTAACACGCTTGTTTGTTTGCTTGTAACCGACTTTTTCGGGTGCGATTTTGTCTCATTTCCCATGAACCGATTTCGTTAAAACTTTGATATCAAGGACCGATAGTGAATTAATAATAAGATTATCTATTATTCTGATTAGGATCTCCAAGATTAATAATTATCTTTTGCTAATTAGGCGTGTTTTTTAGTTGTTTTTAAATTATATTTATTAAATTAATCTTCACGATATAAACGTTATATAAATTTAAGTAAACTTAACATGGCTATACATGCTTTTTGTTATTTTCAAATATATTTTTGTATAAAACTTTCTTTTTCTTTTATAATTTCAATCTAATTTCAGAGTGACGTTCTCTTTCAATGGAATGGACAAAGACTGACAACTCCTTTAAATAAAAAAAAAATAGTTTCAAATAAACGATGAAAACCGAACCAGTGCAAAAGCGGTTGCATTATAACACGCAGACTACGTATAATAGAATATTCTGAAAACAGTGTAGGTCACAAAAAATATTTAACATACTGCTGTTGAACTCGGAATAATGAAGCCATCTTTTGAATATAATATTTCCGCTTTAATGTACTATTATGGCACATGAAAAATTCCGAATTATATCTGTGTATTGAAAAAAATATTCGCATTAAGCTTTATTTGATTCGGAAGAAAATTCGCCGTAATATATAGTCATAATTATTTATTATATACTAGCTGTGGCTGCGACTTACCAAACGAGTAGATTTTGATAAAACGTAATAAAAAAAAATAAATGTTCGCTACCAAAACAAACCGCTAATTGATGTAATGTGAAATTGAAATTCAATAAAGCTGTTTATAGTAATCTATAGTATCGTAATTAGGTTTGCGAGTGCACTAAACAACAGCATACAATGTTCATCTAACCACTAAAGGGAATCCGAAATCTGAGATAATCAAAGAGATTCCAAAAGCTTTAACAGTGTTCACTTTAAAGACAGGATTATATTAAAATGGACATAACTGTGGTTCATGAAAGTTTATAATGTTTCCCTGAAAATAAATGTAAAATTTAAATTTAAACATAAGATAATTTATTTGTAAAACATATTTAGAAATACAATACAAGCAGAAGTAAAACATCATCATAAATATTAAAATCTGTTAATCTTTTTAATGCGTATTTGACACTCATAAAATATTGATGTATCTTAAATTATTTAAACTTTATTGTACAAAAAAATATATATGCAATTGGCGGACTTAATGCTAAAGCATTGTCTACCAGTTAACCGAACCACCACAGAGAAATAAAAACTACCACTGTACAATACAAAAATAAACAATTAAAATACAAAACTATTACAAATCTAAAAAAAAAATAATACAATTAAAAATATCATAAGTTAACAAACTTAAATATTACCTTTACATTCAATATACTAAATATACTATGTACTATAATCGTTACATAAATTACTACATATACTACATAATATCTGATAAATAATAAATCATTACGCTATATAAGAAAGAAAAATTTTAACTCTTCTTCTCGAGAAGGTCTCTATCTACATACCTGGTTTTGAACACCTGCTTATTAAGAGCACGCAGAAGATACAAAGCAGGCAGTTCCAGAGTTCTGTTGCGTTTACTATGAAAGAGGAAGAGAGAAAACTGGTATGGTGTAAATATATAAATAATGCAATACCATATGAGATTAATAAGCTTCAAGAAATAGCATTCGGAATATTCTTAATTTTATTTAGAAACTTTTCATGATTCATTTTATGTAGGTAACTTGAATAAAAATTAAATTAAGACTGTAAAAAATCTCAAATTTATTATAATATGTTAAGGCAGTAATAAAATAAAACCTTAATCAATGATATTTTAAATGCTTTTGACACGTCAACCATCACCTCTGTTCGCGATATTTTGTGCGCTAATTTATTACGAGTTACGAGTTATTTCAGTTGTCTAAAAGATTGAGACTTCAATGATAAAATAATTTCTGGAAAAAGACGACCATCATTTTTACAAAACATTTAATCTACGCAATTATTTTAATTCACTTTAAAAAACAATGTCATCTTAAAACTCAAATATCAATAAGAAGTTACAAAATTATAAAGTACCCATTAGCATTTATTCATTTAAACCTGCCTTATATTAATAAAAATAATCTTTGGAATTGTTCAACATCGATAAGTTTTCAATATGATAATCTAAACAGAATGAACAGTGTATTTTTAATTATACTTGGGGAGCATAATAATAAGGAAGCATTATCTCCCAAAACTATTAATTCTACTTTTTTTTGTAACTTTATATCTTATGACTGATAGATATCTGTATTATGTTAAATATATTTCATTGTGTATAAAAAAATCTAATAATTTTTAATTAATGTGGTAGAACCAGGTCGTTCTCTCCTGACTTCGCAAATGGACTCATTACCTCGTACACACAGATTAAAATCTAATATAAAAGTTTCTTAGAAAAATGACTACAAACACTTTTTTAAATATGAGCTTTGTGAAGAAGAAAAAAAAGTATAATGTCTTTAAAATAAAAATCACATACGCTCTTCTATCATGTAGCTTTTACTCATCTTTACTCAAAGCATTCAATATTGTAGTGTGTAATATGTATTCGATAAATAACTGCATTAATAATTTCAATAAGAAATGAAATTCTGTGTATGATATTATTTATCATATATAATTGTATATTTACAGTTTGATTCTATTTAATTTGCTTTGATAGGTCCATTTCATTGCAGTTTCCATTTCTATTAAGAGTTTAGATGATTCTAATATCTAGTCAAACAGAGCAAACGATGAGAGCACTTTAATCAATTTTCTGTACGAAAACAATATCAGCAAATCATATTATTCAATACGTTTACATGTGTTCTAATTTAATTGGAATAAATGATAAAATTAAAATGAGATAGAACGTTTTAAAACAATTTTACGAAACGATTAAATTTTGATTTAGAATATTGATAAAGAATTATTTAAATCCATCTTGTCGTTCACTCATACATATTTTGAATTGATAGATTTAAGAGTCATTTGAAGTAAGCTGATGTGAGCTGATTCTAATTATTTTCAAAAAGCATTGTGGGTAAAAGCAATTTCAATGTGAACCTTGCTCTGCATATAACAATTAGTCTTAAGGCTCTTGGAATCTCTTTGATAGTTCCAGCTTTCAAATTCGGTTTGGTGATTACATATACATTGTCCGTTGCTATTTAGTGCACACTCTAACTTAATTACTCTTCAATTAGTATGTATTGAAAATACACATATAATACTTATCCTTTTTTATAACGATGATGCAAAATATGAATTATTGCAATACAGAAGAACGGTGATCTGTATTTTTTGGTATTCTTAATACCGATGATAAGTTGAGACTGAATCACAGTTTATCCTTACATATATTGACTCGGTCAGTTTCCAGGGGGCTTTAAGCCCGGAAAATTTTCCCAGTTTGGGGAGAAACACGAAACCTGGTTTTGAATGACTGGATTTAAAATTTGACGTTGTGTTTGCTTACTATCAACGTTAATACCTAAAAAACAGAAAACACCTTAAAAACTCGTAAATATACTCCTATAAATTTTATTTGTAAATGTATGTATATTAGTTCTATTAAAATGGCTCATGTCCTTATAAAACGTAGTAAGTAATAATAAGCATATAAAGAGAACATTTGCTACTTCACAATAATTCACTCGAGAATGCAATATAGCAAACCCGGAATAACTTTTCAATATAAACAGAATATGATATGATATGATAGAAAAAAATTTGATATCCACATTCATATTATATTTGCGTAATATTTTCTATATGTCGCAGATCACGATAATTTAACAATAATTAGTAACTCAATTGATATCATTGTAATAGTGGGGTGTGAACGCCGTGACGTATTGAGTCAAGTGACCGGAATCGTTTGGTGGGGCACCGGAATCATTTTAAATAACCGAGAGCATCGAGACGAGAGGATCATTCACTAGTGTGAGCCTTACAGTCCAGACCCCCCCAAACGGGACCGGTGGTTCACGAAACTTTGATAATTGTATACCTACTAAGTAATTTGTGATTACCTACATTTAATACAAGTAATTGTGATATTGTGTCTGTGTGGTTTAATTGCCTGAGACCTACGCTTCGCATCCTGTACAAGAAGACGTTATCAAGACCGAACGAGCCACTAATCTACCTCCCATCTCCGACATCAGAAGTGGGATAAGGGATTCACTCGGGCATCAAAACCACCAACTACCCGCGAGATAAGTTTATTGAAGCTTTTGTGAAGAATAAATCGTTGCTAATGAAGAAAGAAAGAAATGAGAAATTATGGCGGTGACAACGCGGCGCGAATGGCGGTAATGGCGCGGCGCGTATGGCGGTGATGTCGTGGCGCGAATGGCAGTAATGGCGCGGCGCGGATGGCGCTGATGGCGCTGATGGTGCTGATGATGGTGACGGTGGTCGTGGTGATGGCAGCTATGGCAGCGGTACTGGTAAAGTGCGGTGTGAGCAACGCGTTGAGGTTTGCTCAATTAATCCACCATCGGATACGTCACAGCATAAAGGTGAATTCGTTTCGATTTACTTCCAATTTTTGCGGTAAATACTCGCTAGTTAAAGGAAATTAAGCTATCAAATATAGTGGTAAGCATTTCATTATTGTTATTGAGATAACTAGTATTGAGATTAGCGATCAACCCTCACAGCCTTGTTTTTTTTAATTTTTACTGATAATTATTTCACTTTAACTTAACGTCATTTGGTTACGTATTATGATAAGGCACGAAATTATTTTATCCCGGATTTTTGTAAACGTGAGTGTTTGTTTTAAACTCGGAAAACAATGTTTTAAACTTTTGTTTTAAATAACTTTGTTTTAAATTCGGTAAACAATGGTAACGCAATAGCTCTAAAGATTCAACCGGTTAAAACCAGTCAAAACTTTTAAAAAATAATTGTAATTCAATTTTCGGAATATTTTATTTCCTGTCTACCTACATGTGTAGTAATCACGGGCGAACTTACAATTATTAATTAATCGTATATTGTAAATGCGTATTATTGCCAATCAAGGCCCGTAAATGCTGTAAAATAAAGCGGTTAGTTAATTTAGCAAAAGTAAGAACTTATTATTTACGTCTTGTAAATGTTTTCGGCAACAGAGACTGGCAATATTCGATCGGGGCAAGATGCCATAGATAAAGTTCAACCTACGATAAATTGTACAATGACCAGGGTTGCAAAAGTTTCACTTTTAGAGTTTTTGATAGGTAAAGTTAAAAAACCTTTGTTTTTGATATATAGCGATGCCAGAGGGTTGATTACCACTTGAAGTAGAGCTTGTAGTAAAAGCGATTTAGTAAAAGTGATAGTAGTGAATCTTAGTTCTATTATGAGTCCGTGGGACTCGGAATTAAAATCAATGCCATGAAACAAACGGGAGATTTGTTGGTAGGGCTTAGTGAAAAGCCATATGTGACGAATAAGAGTCATGCTTTTGTGTTTTATTATGTTTTTAAAATACATTTTTGGT
Source organism: Napeogenes inachia (assembly GCA_959347355.1). NCBI lineage: Eukaryota > Metazoa > Arthropoda > Insecta > Lepidoptera > Nymphalidae > Napeogenes > Napeogenes inachia. Next base: position 20,251,402 of record OY365797.1, read on the forward strand.
TTAAAATGTAATGAAAAGTGGCGCTTTATTTATTTTAGTGGTCATTTATTTTGATACAGAATTCTGATTGTGATAATCAACTTTATTATAGTGGTTGTTAAGATTCTAGTCAGGCTGTTAAGAATATTGATAGGCGCTTTTTAATTTTATTTTCACCATTTATTATTACAAACGTAACCGTATATGAGAAATATAAACAGACTAAGTTAGATCCAAAATATAAAGGAACTTTTCAAGGAATATCGTTATACTTTAAGATAATTAAATTCTAACCGTACCACAGGTTAAATTAAGTAGGAACCACGGGATCTAGGAGAGACTTGACGCCAATGATGGTTGTCTATCTCTATCTTGACTTGACGCCTATGCGGGTTGTCTATCTTGACTTGACGCCAATGATGGTTGTCCATCTTGACTTGACGCCTATGCGGGTTGTCTATCTTGACTTGACGCCAATGATGGTTGTCTATCTTGACTTGACGCCAATGATGGTTGTCTATCTTGACTTGACGCCTATGCGGGTTGTCTATCTTGACTTGACGCCAATGATGGTTGTCTATCTTGACTTGACGCCAATGCGGGTTGTCTATCTTGATTTGACGCCAATGATGGTTGTCTATCTTGACTTGACGCCTATGCGGGTTGTCTATCTTGACTTGACGCCAATGATGGTTGTCTATCTTGACTTGACGCCAATGCGGGTTATCTATCTTGACTTGACGCCTATGATGGTTGTCTATCTTGACTTGACGCCAATGCGGGTTGTCTATCTTGACTTGACGCCTATGATGGTTGTCTATCTTGCCTCCAATTAGTCCAATCTCATGGAATGACTTGGATGAGTTATGTTCTATGTAACAGCTTCAGTTATCATAACTATCGATTTTAGAAAGATTAATTATTTTTTTTTATGTGGTCAGAAAGGCCGAGCGAAGCAACATCTACAGTTGTATATTGTTTGGATTTCAGATACATATGCACACGAGGGCGTGAGACTTGTCAGTATGGCCGTGTCGCAGATCACGATAATTTAACAATAATTAGTAACTCAATTGATATCATTGTAATAGTGGGGTGTGAACGCCGTGACGTATTGAGTCAAGTGACCGGAATCGTTTGGTGGGGCACCGGAATCATTTTAAATAACCGAGAGCATCGAGACGAGAGGATCATTCACTAGTGTGAGCCTTACAGTCCAGACCCCCCAAACGGGACCGGTGGTTCACGAAACTTTGATAATTGTATACCTACTAAGTAATTTGTGATTACCTACATTTAATACAAGTAATTGTGATATTGTGTCTGTGTGGTTTAATTGCCTGAGATCTACGCTTCGCATCCTGTACAAGAAGACGTTATCAAGACCGAACGAGCCACTAATCTACCTCCCATCTCCGACATATATATAATATAGACTATATAATATTTTCTATATATATATATGTCGGAGATAGAGGCATATAAGCGACTTGCTCGTTCTTGATGGAATATTCTGGTACAGGATCCGAGGCGTAGGTCTCAGGCAATTAAACCACACACACAATATGACAATTCTTGTATTAAATGTAGGTAATCAATTCTCACAAATTACTTAGTAGGTATACAATTATCAGAGTTGCGTGAACTACCGATCCCGTTTGGGGGTCCGAACTGTAAGGCTCTCACTAATCAAATCCTCTCGTCTCGATGCTCTCGGCTATTTAAAATGTCTCCGGTGCCCCTCCAAACGATTCCGATCACGTGACTCAATACGTCACGGCATTCACAGTGGGGATTGTTACAATGATATCAATTGAGTTACTAATTATCGTTAAATTATCGTGATCTGCGACATATATATAGACTGTTTGTTAAAATTCTTAGAACTATAAAAGCAGTTGGGCAATTACACTGTAAACATGAAAAATATATTGTTTTTGTTTTATATCAAGACATACATATATAGTTACAATCACAGTAATGATATATAACTACAGCTTCGCCACTTACAATTACATTTTTCACCAATAAAAACACTTTTTATGAAATTTAAGTAGTTTTTTCGAATTTTCTAAATTCTCATGAAGCGCCTTAAAAAGTGAAATATAAAAAAACAGTCCAATTTATAAAGAAATGTAGTTTATTTACTAGCACCATCTAGTTAACGACAATTCGGCTACATTCCTGTAAGCTTGAATTCATATTGTTTTTATTGTGAATTCACTTTCATGAAAAAGTCGCTTCACACTATGCAATGTGATTTCAATTAAGTAGTTCCATTGTTACACATTTCAATTATTTATTTTGCTTGTCTCCTACGCGTTTTATTTTGTTGTTGTTGCAGTAATTATTAAAACTTGCACTGTCTGTTTAGTTTACCAATAGTAAATTACAAAATGTATACCGGTTTAGTACTTAATTGACAAGTGAACCTATAGACTGACAAGATTTAGAATAAAAATAATAAGCCATTTTTTAAGTTAAAAGTATAATTGGTTCACCTGTTACTGATTTTAAAATTAAAAAAAAGAAGATGGTAACGCCACCTTGTGGCTCTCATTAATAAATAGTGAATGAGTAATTATATGTGACTCCGCGATCCATTTCTTTCACTCTTCCTTAAATCCGTGCACACCAGCGCTTCCGCATTGCCACGCACGCCAGTCAAGCAGCGAATATAGCTCTGATAGCATCGGCAGAAGACGCAGCCCTACATCTCCGTCTTCACCTCCAGCTTCCCGCCCGATCCTTGAGTACTGCACTTTGGGATCGTGAAGAGACATTGTAATAGTCTCCCGCTATTAAGTGGTAGTGCCAAAACTTGATCGCGAGTGTTATTGGACATCAGTGGAATAGACCTGTGTGTTTAAACGTGATTCTCCGTTACGCGCCTTCAACCTTCTTGGATTATCTTGCTGGAGCTGCCTTGGATTCTGAGGTTGGTGCACGCATGGTTTCCCATTTTATCCCATTACCCTTGCGAGTCACATATTTACGTTTTTACTGCTCCCCTGAGAGCGTGTCGAAGGTACATAAAATTGTTTAAATTGGCAACACCATTTGTGGTCCTTTTCGAGACGGATGGTCATCATTTGTGGCCTATTCCATATTTCAACCCGCCCTTATTAGGATACCTAGTATAGGATCTTAAAAGTGTATTTAGTTTAATCTATTAAATATATTTGTCAGTGCGACATCCGTACGCCCTCGTCATAACGACGTGTGTATTGTTATAATATTAAAAACCCCATATTATACATATACTTAATATATTCTGCATAGCTCAGTTCATATCAATTAAATATTCGCACAATAATTTCAATTAAATAGTGTATGCGCATACGCATAATAGCTCATACATTTTTTCTCAAATTTACCCTCACTCTGAATACTTATCATCGGATAGGATACGTACGTTCACGCAGCCGGTAGCCATTGTTTCGGAATCGCTTCGTTTTATTAATTTCATTCAACCATTCAATCGCTCATAGAATAATATAAACTTGTCTCATTTAATTTTTACTGTTATTACATTGAGAAAAAATGGCTTCTAAAAGTAAAAAGATAGATGATAACTTTTATGATAGTGACAAACAAGACTCCCAGTTGTTAATGTTACAATCTAAACGGGAAGTTATATTCGAATTAATTCAGAATATTTATGATTCTTCTACAGATATTAACGAGGAGACTAAAGAAAATTTTCTTGCGGAAAGTGCTACTATTGATACTTTACGTACGGAATTTCTTAAGTTATTAGACGATTATAACACACGCTTGTTTGTCATCAATCCCGCTGCAAAGCCCGACTATAAATGTCTCGCTGCATTTGAGCAATTATTTAGCCGCATTAAACGACTGCAAACGCAATACTCAACTGTAGCATTAAATAATAATAACGACACAGTGCAGAAGAGTAAACCTAGGTTGCCTCCTATCGAGCTGATAGCCTTCTCGGGTGACATTCGGTCATGGCCTTTATTTTATGCTAGTTTTAAGTCAACGGTGCATGATAATCCATCCCTCACAGATGCCGAAAAACTTTATTATCTTTTAGGAAAATTGTCTGGTAAGGCTCAGTCAGTGTACGCGGGTATTACACCTTGCGCGGCAAATTATAACTTGATATTACAAACGCTCATAGACAAGTATGAAGATAAACGCATGCTCGGCTCAGCTTATCTTAAACAGTTGTTAGACTTTAAACCTTTAGGTAGTGCAACCGCTAATAGCCTCGAATACTTCACCGATCAGTTTGTGAGTGCGGTTAGAGCATTGAATAATTTAAAATTAGATAACTTAAATGATTTTATTGTTTTACATATTGCATTAAATAAATTAGACTCGGACACTGTACGGGCTTTCGAGTTGAGTGTTTGTCCTCGAACACCTTCTTTCGATGAATTAGTGCAGTTTGTCAGTAATCGTAGTAAAGTTTTTGAACGTACACCATCTATCAATAATAACAATATTTTTTCTAATAAGAATATAATTAATCACTCTCGCTCGAAAGAAAATTATAAGATTCCTAGTAAAACGCCACCGAAATATCATGCCTATGTGAACACAGTAGATTCTAGTAATAAGTGTTTATGTAAAAATTTTGTGCATCAACACTTATTTAAATGTCCTGATTTTCATAAATTAAGTCCTGTTGAACGTTTTAAATATATCAAAGAAAATAATGCTTGTGTAAATTGTCTTAGCACGAAACATAAATTGGGTAATTGTAAATCAGAATTAAATTGCCGAATTTGTAAATCTCGACATCATAGTCTCCTCCATTTTAACGTCGAAGTCGAAACGCCAGTCTCAGTATCTGCGCGTGCATGCACAGTGCAAGCGCCCGCTAACGCGAATTCTACGCATGTAGCCCTCGCGCCGTCGTCTACAGACATTGCCTTGTGTGCTACATCCATTGCTCCGTCTAAACAACCGATTCTTTATAAGCCGTCGCATAAGGAGCAATATACAGTGCTTCTCGCTACAGCTCAAGTCCTTACGTATGATAGTAAGGGAAATAAACATTTGTTACGTGTTTTACTCGATTCCGCATCACAAAGTCATTTTATCACTGAGGAGGCATGTGAATTATTAGATATTAAGATACAGAGTGTAGGACGAACTATTGTAAAGGGTTTCGGTGGAGTAGAAAAGGTTGTAAATTCAAGTTGCGTCGACTTACAATTTCATTCCCGCTTTGATAATAATATTTCACATAATATTTCACCGCTGGTAGTCGATAGCATTACAGACTCTCTGCCTAGTGCTGTCGTAGATACGTCGTTTCTATCGCATTTAATTAATTTACCGCTTGCTGATCAATCCTTTGCGGCACCTAATAAAGTGGATGCGTTGATCGGCGCACCACTATTCGCACACCTATTACTTCCCAACGACGATGAAAACCCCGTGTTCCACGTGTCGTCACCACCGGCGCCAACTGCCTTGCGTACTGTACTAGGGTATATTATTATGGGTTCTGTACCTACATTATTTTCCAGTCAGTCTTTAACATGCTGCCTTGTTCAGGAGCACACTTTAGAAAATCTAATTAAAAGATTTTGGGAACTCGAGGAGCTACCATCCTCACCGCCCATTCAGCACCCCGCCGACGTTGAATGTGAACAGTTTTATAAATGTACTACAACCCGCGAACCCATAAGTGGTAGATACATCGTAGGATTACCTTTTAATGGGGACGTATATTCGTTAGGTAATTCTTACGAAACCGCCCGACGACGCTTTATGTGTTTAGAGAAAAAATTAGAAGCTTCGCCCAAAATGAGGTGTGCTTATGATGACGTCATCAGAGAGTATCTTGAAAAAGAGTATATCTCACCAGCACCCGTTGATATCAATACTAAATCATTGCCAATGTATGTGATACCTCACCATGGAATAGTTCGTGAGGATAAGTCGTCTACCCGTCTTCGCATAGTGCTGGATGCGAGTTGCAAAACTAGCACAGGTACTTCTCTGAATGATATCTTACATAATGGCCCGAACTTGCAAGGCGATTTGTTTTCAATTATTTTTAATTTTCGCTTGTTTGCTGTCGCTATGACTGCAGATCTTCGTCAACAATTTCTACAAATTAAGGTACGAGAATGTGACCGTCGATACCAGTGTATTTTAATTCGCTTTAAACCCCAAGACCCGCTGATATTATATTGGTTTAATCGCGTCTGCTTCGGCTTATCCTCAAGTCCATACCACGCAATGCGCACGGTTCAAAAATTAATTGAAGACGACGGCCACAAATTTCCCTTAGCAAGTGAAATAGCAACTAGCTCATTGTATATGGATGACATCGTTTACTCTGTGATGACTGAAGAAGAGGGAGCTGTTGCATCTAATCAGCTTATCAAATTATTTGCAGGAGCTCAATGGGCTCTAGTTAAATGGAACAGCAACTTCGCTTCGGTTTTAGATAATATTCCTGCGTCTCACAAAGTTCCTTCCGAAGTAGAATTCAATAAATCCGTGAAGCACAAAATACTGGGCTTGTATTGGTCTACGGATACTGACACCTTTTATTTTAAAATAATACCTTATACCGATGAGAAGTGTACTAAGCGGTCTATCTTATCATATATAGCTCGCCTGTGGGATATTGTGGGTTTTGTTGCTCCGGTAGTAACTTATGCTAAATTGCTTATTAAAAGTCTGTGGCAACTTAAGCTTGATTGGGATGATACACCGCCAACTCACATCATAAATATGTGGACACAGTTTTGCGTCGAATTACCAGCTTTAAATATGCTACATATTCCGCGCCACCTGGGCATTGTTAAGGACTGCGTAGTAACCTTAGTAGGATTCTCGGATGCGAGCGAACTCGCTTATGGTGGAGTTGTTTACATTCATGTCAGTTCCAATAAGGGTAACACTATGAAGTTAGTTTGTGCGAAGTCTAAGGTTGCACCAACAAAACCGCTTTCAATTGCACGACTGGAGTTATGCGGGGCAGTTCTGTTATCCAAACTGCTACGTTTGACTTACAATAGTATTTTTCATCGCTTTCAAGTCAAAATATACGCTTTTGTTGATTCCAAGGTAGCATTGTATTGGATAAAAAGTTCCCCTCACAGATGGCAAACTTTTGTTGCAAACCGTGTGGTTCAGGTGACAGAAAATGTTCCAGCTGAACATTTCTATCATATCGCAGGTGCTGAGAATCCAGCTGATTGTCTGTCACGTGGAATCACACCGAAAAAAATAATTTCTCATCCTTTATGGATGCAAGGACCTCGCTGGGCTATACTCGATCCGACTCAGTGGCCTCTTCGCAACTTAGACGGCCAGCCTTTAGAAGTGATGCCGGAACAAAAGGTTCTATCGCATGCGGTTTACACACCCGTAAAGAGTTGTATTATTTATGAACTTGCGATACGCATATCTTCCTGGAGCAAAATTCTTCGCATTCTTATTTATATTTTTAAATTTGCTAAATTATTATCCCGCCGCAGTTCACTAGGGGTAACATCTGATGAAATTCAATTTGCTGAAAATAAATTGTTACTCGCCTTACAAAATAAATATTTTGCAGAAGAATTTATAAATATTCGCAATAATAAATTGAGTTCTCCTTCTTTAAACAAGCTAAGTCCTTTTATAGATAAAATCGGTCTTATTCGCGTGGGCGGACGACTTGTCAATTCTAAACTAGAATATTCATCTATGCATCCAGTTATTTTACCTCGCAGGGATCATATTGTCAATCTTTTAATAGATCATTATCATGTTAAAAATTTACATGCCGGCCCTGAACTACTCATGTCACTTTTGCGACAAAAATTTTGGATCCTATCAGCACGTCGTATCGTGAGACATAGGTTTCACTTATGTAATAAATGTTTTAGACTCAAACCGCGTCAAACGTATCCTCTGATGGCAGACTTGCCCGCGAGTCGCACATGTCAAGTAGTTAAAGCTTTTACGCAAACTGGCTGTGATTACTGTGGTCCGATAGCCTATACTCCTGTGCGTCGACGTGGTGTTCGTAGTGAGAAGGCCTATCTGTGCCTATTTACGTGTTTAGCAACCAGAGCAGTGCATATAGAAGTCGCCACTGACCTCAGCACACCCAGTTTTCTTGCCGCACTGAAACGTTTCCTGGCCCGTCGCGGCCCCGTTCAAGTTATGCATTCTGATAACGGGACAAATTTCAAGGGGGCTAATGCGTATTTACGCGAATTATATGTATTTTTAAACAAAGAGTTGCTGCCGAAGTTAGAAGAAGAGCTTGCCGAAAATCGTATCCGTTGGTCTTTCATTTGTCCTAACTCGCCTCATAAAGGTGGAGCCTGGGAAAGTATGGTGAAGGTTGTTAAAACACATTTATTTAGGGTTATTGGAAATCAACTACTTTCTTATGAAGAACTACTTACAGTTCTTGTTCAAATTGAGTGCTTATTAAATTCAAGGCCATTAACAGTGTTGAGTTCCGATCCCGCAGAGCCTTCAGCTCTCACACCCAGCCATTTTTTACACACTGCACCATTGTGCTCCCTTCCCGCGCCTCAAATAGACTCGAATATAAATAGTTTGCTTCATAGACATTCTCTGTTAGATAAGTTAGTCCAATCTTTTTGGCATCGGTGGAGAATGGAATATCTGCACGGACTGCAAGCTAGACAAAAGTGGAACATTCCCTCCACGCCCATTACACCAGGAATAGTTGTTATTGTAATGACTGATAATGCTCCGCCACTTTCCTGGCCTTTAGCGATCGTAGAGAGCGTCCTTCCTTCTAAGGACGGTATTGTCCGTGTCTGTACTGTTAGAACTGCCAAGGGCACTTATCTTCGTCCTGTTGTCCGATTATGTCCTTTGCCGAGGCAATAGTTTATGTCATAATTATTTATAGTTACGCAAGCATCTTTTCTTTTTTTTTCACCATAATTATTATGAACTTATTTTCTTTTTCATTTTTGTAAGCTTACCTATGATTAATTTAGTTTTAAGTTTATAATATTTAGTCCTCCGTTTATGAGCTCTAGGTTTCTGAACTTACATAAACGTTAATTTAGAGCTTTTAGTTAGGATATTAAGTTTATTTAGCTTAGTATGATGATTGTCTTTTAAAGGTGACCCTTTAAGGGCGGGTGGAAATGGTAACGCCACCTTGTGGCTCTCATTAATAATTAGTGAATGAGTAATTATATGTGACTCCGCGATCCATTTCTTTCACTCTTCCTTAAATCCGTGCACACCAGCGCTTCCGCATTGCCGCGCACGCCAGTCAAGCAGCGAATATAGTTCTGATAGCATCGGCAGAAGACGCAGCCCTACATCTCCGTCTTCACCTCCAGCTTCCCGCCCGATCCTTGAGTACTGCACTTTGGGATCGTGAAGAGACATTGTAATAGTCTCCCGCTATTAAGTGGTAGTGCCAAAACTTGATCGCGAGTGTTATTGGACATCAGTGGAATAGACCTGTGTGTTTAAACGTGATTCTCCGTTACGCGCCTTCAACCTTCTTGGATTATCTTGCTGGAGCTGCCTTGGATTCTGAGGTTGGTGCACGCATGGTTTCCCATTTTATCCCATTACCCTTGCGAGTCACATATTTACGTTTTTACTGCTCCCCTGAGAGCGTGTCGAAGGTACATAAAATTGTTTAAATTGGCAACACCAGAAGACAATATAGGCCACATAAAATAATATCCAGCAAACCAAGACGAGCTAAGTCATCAACATGATTTAAAAACTTTAAACTTAAAATCTGTGTTTTGAAATTTGAACAAAGTTCGGTTTTTTTAATTACTTTTATGTGGTTAGAAGTAGTCATGACCATTCGCCATATATTCCCAGTTGCGCCTTGTGATTTCTTGTTATTTAATTTTCAATAAAGAACCAATTAGCAAAAAAGTCCACTTGATTGTAAGTGGTATAAGCTTACACGAAAATAAAACTAACTTTCCACGGATTAAGTGTGACATTCCATTTTTACGTATATAATGACCACGAAGAAATAAAGCACATGCAAAATTAAATTTTCTTTGCTAAAACATGTTACAAGGAACCGTTATACATATTGCTCTCCTTTAGACATGTGACTCGTTTCTGACCGTAACACATTCGGTTATTCATAGTGCAGAAAACCATGCCAGAGGCTGCAGTGCGATGCGTCTGTTTACGAACTTAAATTGTGTTTCCCAACTAGCTGTTTGTGATGCGGCTAAAACAAGCATTGAAATATCCCAAGAAGTTTATTAAACATAATATTCCCGTAAGTTATATGAATACATAAAGATTTAAGTCATACTCTTTATAAAGCTTACAACTAAATGGAAAAGATATTATAAATTACTTTTATAGACCTTTTTGTCAAAAAGTAGAAGTTTTTATTTTACTACTGGTAGGTACCTACTTGGTAAATTCTACATCACGAAAATGCAGACCTGTCTCTTTACGCTGCGCCAAAAGGAGCCCTTTTACATTGGCTCTTAATTTCAAAATGTATAATTGGAATAAAGTGACCGCCTTCACTATTAAAAATTGAGGTTTTTTCGAATCTTCACTTTGGATGGAATAAGATTACCTATACATTTTCTTCTACTTCATGTTAATATTAGTTGATCCCTTAATATTTATTTAAAGTACACTAATATAAATATACTAATATAAGATGGCGATATGTAATAGCTCTGTGGTTTGTGCAATTTTATCTTGAACCATGGATGATTGAACCCGGTGGTTTAAAATTAAGCAGATTATTTTATGAAATAAAACAATTTTTACGGATTTAACTCGCGTATAATGAAATTAATTTTAAATTTACATTTTAAATCTAAACCGACGATTCGAAATCTTAAACTTAAATGCTTAGATTATTGTATTTAGTATTTAAGATAATGTTTTGTAAACAAATTTAATTATTTCAAAAGTTTTACAATTAAGTGCTATACAAATCACGTAGCTTATTATTTACTTGTTTATCGCGTGTTTAACATCAAGACATATTAGATAATGTACGAATTAAGTATACAATTGTTGCATTTAGTATACAATTGTTATATTTAGTACACAATTGTTGCGTTACAAAGTACCAATTAATATGTATTTTATCTTAGATGTAATATAAAATACTTATAAATTTATTTTTTAGACAGAGTCTTATAAATTTATTTTTTAGAGGGATGACCATTGTGGATCTCATATTACTTTACAACACTGACTTTTAATATCGTATTACCACATATTTAAATAATCTAAATATTTATTTTTAATTTAGAATAACAAAGAATTAAAAGCAACTATTTATATAGTTAGTCTGGCCATAACTACTGTTACAATTAAAAATGAAAAAAAATTACATTTGAATTTGGAATCTGTCATTTTTATACGATTGTTAATTGTGTACTTATTTTGGCGCCAGAACATTGTACAATATTTTGTAATATTAAAATGGAGTGGGGTGATAAAGAGAACAGAATCGCTGTGATTGCATTACACAAAGAAGGTCCATACCTCCATAGCGGTAGATGGCTCCATAGCCAAATGCAATTTTTAATACTCTCCATACACTTGGTATTAGTCAAAAACCTGGACCCAACGATTTCTTTTTATAACTCTTTTTATCAAAATTTCAATATTAATAAAGAATAACACATCTGTATGTTTTTAATTAAGTGCATTAAAAGTAATGTTATTATAATATATACTATAACAAATGCTACAACTTTCGTGTTCGTCCATTAGTTTGAATAACTTATTATTTCTCGTTTTTGGACCTTTCAAAAATAAAAAGAACGATTATATGTAACTATATTTTTACATTTTATAAAATCATAGTAGGTAGTGCTCGTTTTTGTAATTTCAAATGTAAATCAAATTTACATTGTGAATTAGAGAGATATTTTACTCACCAATAAAATATATGTTTGAAAATATCTATAAACATGTATATCTATGTGAAGCTTATTTAAATTTATTTAAATATAGAATGAAAAAATATAATATAATATATTCTGTGAAGTTGTTAATAGTTAGGGTAAAAGTGGTAATAGTATTGCTCAAAATCTTCAATTCCATTGTGAATGTTAGCGGAATAGTGTTGTCGGTGAGGTCGATTAGGGTAAATGGAAAAAGTTGGCGTCTTGTATTGCGGCCATTTTTACGTTTTACATGTCTAGATTGAAGTAATACTATTATAACTACTGCAAATTGGGTATTATCTATGAATTAATTTGTTGTAGGATGTATTTCCGGACCGATATGACATTTAAACCTCGAAGAAAAGGCCGTATTTCTTTCTAAAAGGAAGTCAACGTTGCAGACGATCATGAGCGATGGAAATAGCTTACCCTCAAGTGACCCGTTTACTCAGTGCCTCCTAATCAAATTAAAAAAAAAAACTAATAACCATATTTAATTACAATAATCATTTACGTACGTGAAATATATTTGCAAATTATAAATACTTTCCTTGACAAACCAATATAAACCTGACTTATATAGATTAGTATTTATTTTAACAGTTTTCGAGTATATGTCTTTTTTATCCTCATTTCTAGTCTTTAATAAATAAGCGTTATCCGCTTAGACTCGTCAGCTAGCGCAATGTAATTAGACTGCCTTAATTAATAAAATCCAGGATTAGTTTTGATTTTATACCATCCTTCGAATTTATTCTCAACATCGTGGAATAGGTCTGCCATTTAAATTAAGATAAAATTAACCCTTTACCCTTATTAGGAAAAATAAATGAGATATAACAACACACTATAAAATACTACTAAAACATTCATTGAAATGTGTTCTATAAGTGAAATGACATTAAAACTCTAACAATAAACATATGGCCTCTTCCAGCTTTAGTTTTGCACAGCCAATTCTAACTATTAAATTTAAATTTTAAATATGCTTTTAAAATATAAAAATCTTTAAGCTATTACACTGTTTTAGACGTTGAGTTGAGTAGAGATACCTTTGTTTATTTATTTATTGAATTGGAAAGGTACAGCGCAAAATAATATTATAGATACATAGACAGAAACAGAAGTCCAAAGGTATTCAGGTGTAAAACATAACAAAATAAGTAATAATACGCAAATACAAAGGTAACATTACATATTAGTTTTAAATACATAAATACAACAAATAATCGACATAAAAACATATCAAACAAACATCTTAAGAAAAACAAACAAAGACTTAAAATAATTATGTAATTAAAAACATAATATTACTTAGCTTTTAAAAATTATCCAGAAAAATGCATCACTAAGCTGCCTTACGGAATAAACATTAAATTTACTTCGTTGGTTGCCAATTACATTATTTTGGCTGTTTGATCTCCTACAACAATTCCAAATTGCTTGTAAATTTTGTCATCTAAATGAAGCTTTAAACGAAAATTATTATTTATCATGCTTAAATGATTTTTTTCTAATACACATACAGTTCATGACAGCGAGTGTATTATGCAAGGATAACGAGTACAATAGTACAAAAGCAGTATGTTAAATGAGTTCCGCTACGTACGACGTTCGTACGATCTACATTATTTTTTTAACAATCTATTCTACGTAGTTGCTGTTAAACTGAATGCCAAAGCTTTAATAGTGATTTTTTATTGGGATATTATTTTACTTAGTTGATATTTAGATATACAAAAATATACATAGACATTAGTTAAAAAGAAACTATAACTTCTTTAAAAACTGCAAAAACTTAAACAATATAATTTGTTTATATCTTAATTTAATTTTAAATTTGGAATCAAACAAATAGCACATCTATTCAATTATGTAAAGATTAAAAAAAAACATCATAAATTAAAATTTTATATTACTGTTATTATTTTAATTACAGTCCTACAACACTAAAAGCTTCGCATTATTGATCTCAGATCTGAGATCGCCAGTAGAAAAAGTTTTATAATCATCAATTACTATATTTTAAATAAAGTTGAGTTCCGACAAGTAACGGGCATTTATCGAAGTTAATACCATAAAATTAAATAAATTGCCAGCATCGAGATCTACGCGCAAAAACTTATCCATATATCGGGAAAGGTACTAGGAAAAACATACTACTGACTTTTGCTATTTATAGCGTATACTGATCCGTAACGGCTGCTGTGGAGAAAGAGATATCCATAAATTTACTTCCCATAGACTAAATTCCATAAAAATACTTACAAAATATTCCATAATATTCCATAATAATACTTAAAAAAGTTATCATGTTATAAAAATATGATTATTATTAATAATTCCTGCGTCATAACAAAAACTTTTGACATTCCTTCCTACAAATCTAGCTTTTATTCCAAATCATTTTCCGTACAAGCAGCGAAGTTATGGGATTTCCTACCTAGCCATATTTCATCTAGTTCTTCTGTTATTATATTTAAACGTAGACTGAAGAATTATTGTATGTCACAAACATAAGCTATATTTATTATTATTATGTATGTATTTTTATGTATTGTAATTATATAATACTATATTTTGTAATTAAATAATACATATGTATTTTTGTATTTATGTAGATATAAATGTATATATTATATTTACTTTGTGTAATGTTTATGTGTATAATATTTAATGTCTACGTACCTATCTCTGCCCTCTATAACCTCGTCTCCGACACTACCAGAGATACGCTCATCCTATGTGTACGCCTTTGTTAATATTGTATATCCTATAATGAAATAAATAAATAAAAATAAATTATTTGTTTTTTTTTTATCTTTGCCAACTGTTATGTCCACAATTCTAAGTTTTCTTTTTTCAAAGTTTTCAAATTCTTACTCGACTGTCTAGTTTAAAAATATACTGCATCGTTAATCGTTGTTACTGAAGAATATAGCGAACTAACAGCCGAGGTTTCAGGACTAGCAGTGTCATAATTTTTTATTACCGAAACTAACACAATATAATATATTAACCGAATAGAATATTAAGTCAAAAAAAAATATTGAAAGATGATTATCGAAATTACTAAGTATTCCTGATACTTTTCAAAAATTTTAGAACTATGAAGGTAGAGTAAATCATGCGAGGAAATTGGACAGTGTTCAGTTGTTCAATAAAAAAAGAGGTTCTAATTTATATTATAAAAGCGCTGGGTTACAAAAACGACGATAAGAAGTTATCTAGTAAGCTCAATGTACTGTGTTCATTTTTTTTGCTTTAAACTTCAATAAAGAAGTTCTTTAGGAAATACTATTATACAAAACTTCAACTATTTATATAATGTAAAAAAGTAACTATTACCAAACAAATGACATTTATTCTATTTCATTTAACTTGTTTTCCATTTGTACATTGTTTAAAAGTGCTCAAAGCAACGTGGAAATGCGAAAACATACTTTCTTAAAATTTATCCTACGTTGCCGCTCCACCCTTATTATACGTGTTTCGATATTACATATACAGAGACGAATCTCTTTAAATATATAGTGTAATCAAATAAATAGCTCAGAGAGTGGCATCATATATTCGGAGTACCTGTTATGTCAGTTAGATAAATGAGGTCTGTTCAAAAAGTATCGTGAATTTTGAATTTCCGCGGGCTACGTATATTTAATTTTAGATTTTTTATTATTGTTGTGTTGGTACTTATGTACCTTACTTATGCTGACAAGATTTGATAGTTTAGTAATTTTTTGACTGCAATTTGTAGAGAAATTAGTTACTCATTAACATGT
Organism: Napeogenes inachia; assembly: GCA_959347355.1. Classification (NCBI taxonomy): domain Eukaryota; kingdom Metazoa; phylum Arthropoda; class Insecta; order Lepidoptera; family Nymphalidae; genus Napeogenes; species Napeogenes inachia. The sequence goes on from OY365797.1 coordinate 20,267,048, forward strand.
GAAATGAATTATTATAAGTATATATGACTAACACTAAATATAATATCGGGTTACAAAATTACTTTAATTTAATTAATAGAAACTTTTGAATTGTTCTTTAAAACCGATAGATTTTTAAAATAAACTGTTTTATTCTAATAAAGCTTTATTAGAAGCAGTATTCATAAACCCTCGTGAGTAAACAGGCATTTAATTAAACTAGTTAAATTCTGTCTTCAAGTAATTATTTAGAATAATGTGTCAATCAAATTTGTAGTACTTACATTATAAATTTTAACAAACAAATGCCTATGTTTAGTATAAGATACAAGTTTTTAAATACACCAATACTACAGTAAAACAATGTTATTTGAGATATCGACATGTTTCTTCTAGAGAGATTTCTTTATATTCCATATTTTATATGTGCCTGATATCTAATATAGTTAACATATTGCACAAAGTTAACAAAATATTTTATTGCCTGCACTTAAATTATAATGTCTAAAAATTTGCATTATTGTGCATATAAATAGCAAAATTACTTTTTAATTACATTTGGGGTTCATAAAAATAAAGAAGAATTGTCTGCTAAAACTTCTAACACTACTTTTTTAATCTTTATACTTACCCTCCATTTCTTTCCAGGTTTCGTTAATAGTTTGGCCGGTGAAATATTAGCATAAATATTTTTATATAATTTTAATAATGTTTATTACAAAGTATCAGCAGTTTTGTGAAAAAAATTAAAGTTATAACATGAAACAGAAAATATGGATAACTATTTAAAAGTATTATTTAAGATTAATAAATATTTTAGATTTAAAAAAAAAACTTTAAAATTATTTTTTACATCTATACATATAATAAAATCGTCACTGATCCATTTCTGTACATGGAAAATATTTAAAAAAAACATCATAGGGGGGCCTTTATAAATGCAAGAGAACCCAAAACAATGATTTTTCAGTTTGTCTGTTTGTCTGTATGTTTGTGCACGCTAAACTCAGAAACGGCTTAACCAACTTGAATACAGGTTTCAATATATTATCACAGTCTTCACTTAACATTTAGTGTTTATTTCATCTAAATCGGTTAAGAAATAAAAAAGTTATGTCAATTTATGTCAATAATGTAATAGGTATCATGCAAATCTTATTCTACACATGTAATAAATTTGATTTTTACTATAATTATACTGGCGTTACAGTGCAAGTTATAATATGTAATTACTACATCTGAATTCCACGACTAAGAAACGAGCAATTATAAAAGAAACAATATAAATAATTGAAATGTATAACAATGGAGCTGCTTAATTGAAATCACATTGCATAGTGTGAAGCGATACATTCATGCAAGTGAGTTTACAATGAACACAATATGTAGCCTAGCCTACACGAATGTAGCCTAGGATAATGGTTTACTAGATGGTGTTAGTAAATCATTTATAAAATAAAATAGATTGCTTTATAATTTTGACTGGTATTGTGTTTTATTTCTTGTCTTAGGAGTTAGGTTTAAAGGCTTTGGAAAAGATTTTGAAAAGTTAAAAAAACTAGTTAAATTTCATAAAAAGTTTTTGTTTAGTGAAAATCATATTTGTAAGTGGTTCATACCTGTAAATGTAAGTAATTTATATTCTTCTAAAACAGTATATTTTCGCATTTTTATAATGTTATTGCCCAACCGGTTATATGGTTCTAGGAATTTTAACAATAAAGTATGAATGTGGATAAAATTCTTTTCTATCATATTCTGGTTATATTGAAAAAGTATTCCGTGTTCGCTATATTGCATTCTCAAGTGAATTATTGTGAAGTAGCAAATGTTCTCTTTGTATGGTTATTGCTCCTTATTAGGTACGTTCTAAAGACTAAAGTGATTTCAATAGAACGAATATTCATATCACAATAAAATTTATAAGTGTATATGGCACTAAAACGTAAATTTATTAACATTTTAATTTAAGTTATTAAGAACTTTAAGGGGTAATTGTTTTATGATATGCCCTGTATATTTGCATGCATTGAGACTGTCTTACATGGGTGATTTTAGTATATTTTCTTGTATAAGTCATACTTTCTAAAACACAGGTTGAATGATTTTGGTATTGTTTAATATCATTAGAGTATTGAAGAAGAATATGCTTTTCTTTATAAAAACTGCACTTAATTAATTTAACATATTTAATATTTTAAATAAAATTATAATTTAGTTCATTTATATCAGTGACTTTATATGGAACCTCTTCTTCGCTCAATTACAAATAAATAAATTTTAGGGTTTAACCTTACAATTTTAAAAATATTGGATTTTAAGTCATATCATATATAAAAATCGATAGTAAGCAAACGATAGTAAGAAAATGTCCAGTCGTTCAAAGAAGGTTTCTTGTTTCTCCTGAAAATGGTAGATTTTTCTCGTAGATATATGTAAAAATAATTTGTATTTTAGCTTCAACTCATCACCGGTACTAAGACTACCATAAAATGCAGAATACCAATCGTTCCTCTGAATTTCATTCCTTAATATTTTGCATAATGGTTATAGTAAATTCAAATTCAAATTCAAAATATCTTTATTCAAGTAGGCATTTACACGCACTTTTGAATCGTAAATTACATTAAAATGGTCAGTATAGTCAGTCTGTGAGTAAGCTACCACCAGCTCGGAATGCTCTTCTGCTGAGAAGATCTGGCCAGAAACTCAAGCTTTGCTCTTTTAAATGTAATTTACCCATGGTTGACTTATACATTATAACATCAACCCTGCAAATGAGTCAATGACCCAAGTTCCACACATTTCGATCAACCAAAAACTCTTGAATGTAATAGTAAGATTAAATTTAAAACCAAGAAAAGGAAGATCTAAGATATCTTGTGGAACTTTATTATATATGCGTATACTCAAGTCCATGAAGGATTTCTTAACTTTTTGGAGTCGAAATTTAAGCGTTACGAACTACATAGGTCAAATAGATTACCTGTGGGTTTAATATGTTCCTTAATTTGATTCTGAGAAGATTCATATTTTTTACTTATTGAATGCAATGCAGAAGTTAATTGAGAGATTTCCTCATGCAAGTTTTGGGTGTCTCGCTCATACATGGACCTACTCTCAAACATTTTCCTATTATATACACTCACTTTTTTAATTTCTATTAATTTCTTAACGTTCATATACTTTTTTAATTTGTTATGACTTGAAAAGTATATGGGGTGCACAATACTTGACTTATCTTTAGTTAAATCAATTATAGTAATATTTACATCAATGAAATTTGATTGAGTAGGTTGTGAGTTGCATTCAACCAGCTCCTCATATAAGCTATGAGCATGCTGACTTTCTACATTTAATTTGCAGATTTCTAAGTCTGAAATAGTTATCCTTGCTTGCACCAAATCAGACTCGAGCTCTGAAATGCGAATTAATGCCCTCTCATGCTCATTGCTGCACTGGTCAAATGCAGTCACTATATTTCTTAACTGATCTCGCTGAGCCGCAATATCCAAATAATTGGTATGGAGTTTAGCGAGCTTACCTTTAAGATTAGTATATTTTTTTTAACAATATCTTTAATTTCCTTTTCACTGTCTAAATATATGTGCAAAAGATTTGTGCAGGAACGAGACCTGCACAAATCTTTTGCACATATATTTAGAAGATTTTAATTCTTCTAAAGCCAGTTTTAACTTTTGCTCCAAATCCTTTAGAGAGGCCTTTCGAATTGCAATTACTCTTTGTATTGTTGAATCTGGGTACAAATTATCTTTTAGATGCAAATAAGACAGTTTCAAAATGCTTGTTTTATGTATATATGTAAGATAAAATAAAAGTAATGGTTTTTTATGAGGCCAATGTTTTTGTCTTCAACTTTACTTCCAACTAGTCAAGTAAAGGGAGTCAATAACGGTCCCAGAGTGTGTGGATGTCCATCCGTCCGTAACTCACTATAAAATGAGTAGTTGGTACTTTAATATAAATGATTTATATTAAAAGTAAAACAAAATACTCCCCTGAATTGAATAAATTGAATTCGACATCCGTTGATTGACAGCTCGGTATATTTCTCTAAGCACGAATACAAAGTACAAGCAATAGCACTATAGTAATATGGTATTTTTAAATACTAAATGATAAAATTGAATTTAATTAATATACATAAAGTAATTTAATATAAAATAAATGTACAGAGAAATTTTCAGACCACAAGGCAGTCCCAACGGAATTATATAATAAGTCAGCTAGTATGTTATAAAAATATATACTAGCTGAAGAGTAATTACGTTAGCGTGTGCACTAAATAGCAACGGACAATGTACATCTAATCACCAAACGAAATTTGAAAGCTGAAACTATCAAAGAGATTTCACGAGCTTTAAGACTAATTACTATATGTAGAGAAGGGTTTACATTGAAATTGCTTTTGCTTACAATGGTTTTTGCAAATGTTTAAAATAGAAATCAGCCCCCATCAGCTTACTACAGCTACTCATTGGTTTATCAATAAAAATAATATGATTTAACATCAAGATGAATTGAAACCAATTTTTATCAATATTCTAAATCTAAGTTTAATAAGATACAATACAGAATCTAAATATGAAAATTACAATCAATGAACATTTTAATGCTTTTGACACGTCAATTTTTCCTCTCGTGCTGTAATTTATTAATGCTAATTTTGTTACAGGAAAAATTACACTCCTGGGGGACCACCAAGTCTCCTTTGACCGCTGATGGTGAGAGGCCGCGAGGAACAGGGACTTCTAGAAAAGCTTAGAGCGACCTTTTCCAAATTGAAAGATCTGTATCTTAGCTAGGCAAAAATAAATGAAAAAAATATAACCACTGTTTTCATATTTACTAACCATAGTAAACAAATTATTTTAAGTCCTACATAACATTTAAATCCATTTTTAATAAAACAGTAAAAAAACACGTTCGTTGGCTGGCAGGCCTCTTTAAGTATTTATTTTATATAGAGGCAACAAAAAAAAATCATTTGTAAGTATTTTAACTGTCTAGCTGTCACAGTTCATGGCATACTCTGGAAACAGACAGAGAGATAAACAGACGGAACAATGGTCGGACGGAGAGCGATGACTTAGTAACAAGCTTCCGTTTTAACCCTTTGTATATGGAACCCTCAAAACCAAAATACCAAAATAAAAAAAAAAACCGATAAGAAATAAAATAATATTTATATGGCTTATATGTGGCCCGTGATCTTTAAAAGTGTTTTTAAAGGTAAATTTTGAAATGTAAGAATAAAAACTGCGGTTTTATCAAAATGTGGGTGATGCTGATTATGAACCTATTATTTTTATTTTTCATTTGGTAAAATTAAGTGAATCAAACAATTAATAGTTTAGTTTAAAAAACTAAAACACACGTTTAATAATCGAACTAGAAAGTAAAATATAAATTGTAATATGAGAATGAATGGAAAAAGCAGTGGGATTCATGGTGGAAAACTTTTGCACTTTTCCTTCATTACCAAGTTCAAGTTGACATGTATCGGCCTATGTATGGTTATTATATGTCAGGTTGTAGTCCACAAAGGTGTTAAATAACAAAGGATTGAGAAGATGACCCTTGATTAACCTTCACTCGGGTCCTCATAAGAAATTTAAACGTTGTTTAACCATTACTACGCAACACCTGCTTTCGCCTACGTTACTTAATTTATGTTGTAATCATATATATAGCATGTTTAGGATTGAAAGAAATTAAGTAATTAAAATATAAAATAATAAAACTTGCCTTGCATGACGATTCTTTGGAGGGGTTTGCCTAATCTGTCAATGTTTTTTATTTCTTGGTTTTTGAAATTCATACAACCTCATTTATTAAAAAGGTCCGGTAAAATGCGATGCATGGAAATAAGAATAAATAGAGTAAACAAGGGACACCCGGATGGAACGAAGTACTTTCGATTAATTATTGAAGGAATATGGAATATGCATAAAATTTAAAATGGTACTACTACCTTAACATCTTGGTTATTTTTTTTGTGATATTTTCAATATACAGAGACTACTCCTCTACTGATTTATTACTTCTTACTCCTGAAAATTGAATCTAAGGTTTAACCGTTTTGACAATTAATGTGCACAAATATACTGACATACAAATATACAGAGAAACAGACAAAATGAAAACCCTTTGTTTTAGTTTTTCTTGCTTTTAAAAAATCATGTTTTTTAAAGTTATTTTCCTTGTACAGAAATCAATCAGTGACAAATTTATTATAAGTATAGATTAAACGAAATATTAAAACCCCTAAACATTTTTTCCCTCTAAAATTTGGAGGAAAACCCCTAAGTTGGCAACACTTGCCGAAACCAGATTAGAGATGGAATGAGACAGTATATAGAAAAAGAGTGAGAGAGGAATAGAAACAAGAACAGGGGAGTAAAGGCATAGCGCAGTTGTATACATTTAAAGTTATGGAAATTTTTTCGTAATTTTGCGTTGTGGAAATCGTCAGATTATATATTTTTCATTATCCTTAAATTATTTCCTTAGCCACGCTTAACAATGTCAGATTAGTAGAATATAGACTTTTAACCATTAAATTAACCCCCTTTCTTAATATAAAATTGCTGATAATCATTTTTTTATACAGTCTTGTATCTTATATCTTATATATAATACTACCTAAGAATCAAACATCTAAATTTTTAGAAAACCATAATTCCATTTATAATAAAATACAGTCTACAGTAGAATCACAGTCAAATAATACTTTAGCTTTCCTTGATATTCTCATCATCAATAATCTTGACAACACATTAGAGCATACTGTATACAGGGTTATTTGTAATTAGTTGAGCACCTTTTGCAGGCAGCCCCTCTACATCAATCCTAACAACATTTGTTCTACGACTTTTTAAAATTAGTAGTTTTAAAAATTTAGTTTTTCCCATACAAAATTTATTTATTGCCTCTGAACGTGCATCAAACTTGAGCAAAGAGAGGCCACGCAACTTGTCAAAATATGTGCCAAGGTCACGTGCATCGGGGCGCGGGGTGGCGGGGTGACGCAGCGGCGGCTATGCACGTTAGAACTGGATCATTTTCAAAGGTGCAATAAAAAATAGCATCGTTTTCCACTTTTATTTATTAAAATATTTTCTACAATAGTCGAAACACATATTGTCTAACTGTTTAAGAATCTAATGAAAAAACAAAATCTCCAATAGAAGTTGTCTACAAGTTGAATGTCTCAATATTTTTATTTGGTTTATGAAATAAGGGCACTGTAACGAAACCAAATAAATATTATTTTTACAAAACAATAACTTTTATTTAACTTACTTTATACATATCATATTATCTCGTTTGTTAATATTTATATCATGACAATAAAATAATAAGTTACTTACGAATTTCTTTAAGATGGCGAGTAGCAGAAAAACGTCATAATTTTCATTAATATTAATTATTTAAAACGTAAGAAGTGAATTGACTGTTTCTGACGTATAATATTCTCATAGAAGAAACACATAAGTACCATAAGAACAGACAAATGTACACAATCCACTTTAAAAATAATAACTTTAGGCTTCTTAACATGTTGGATCGTCACTATATCACAAATAAAATTATTCTTCATCATGGTTTTTGCTGTTTCGAGTTGTTGTGCGTTCTAGGTAAGTATAGCAAAACAGACCTTGTAAAGATCAGGACCCCAATGCTCCATTTCTCAGCCAAAACTCATTTCATTCTTACTTCTTCTATTTCAGACAATCAATGTGTTTTAAAAATATTATAAATTACATTGCATAATTTCATCTTCATGTTATAATCTTGAATTTATTTATTAGTTTTAATAGCCAGTCCATAAAATCGTATTGTCCAGTATGTAATTACAATTCATTATTTAATTATAAAACTCTAATCCGATAAATTTATTTTTGGTTAATGTAAATTGTGTTTTGTAATCCACATACTTGTCATTTTGATTATTTAGTATTTCCATAGCAACATGGTGTAAAAGAGATGAAGCTATACGAAAAAAGCTGGCGCGCGCGTTTAACAGTTTCTGACTTTCGCTAGCCTGCCGCGACCTATACTTTAGACTGCTTACAAAATACAGAGTAATAAATAATCGAGGGAGCAAAAATTTTTTTTGTTCGTTTATTCTGAGTTATTTATCAAGATTTTTTAAAAGTCGTAGAACAAATGTTGTTGGGATTGATGTAGAGAGGCTGCCTGCAAAAGGTGCTCAACTAATTAAAAATAACCCTGTATATTAGTGGGTTAACCCATATGTACCTAAAAGGTAAATAACACATCACATCTGTGACGCTGAACACCTAGAGGGCGAGCACCGGCATGCCAAGCATACCTTGTCAACAACTACCTGCCCGTACCTCACCAGCGCGGCGGCGCAGAAGCCACAACAAACCACCCACAGTTGAGTGTCAACCGACCCCACTACCATATGTGAATAGATTCACTGACAGAATCGACAACATCCTAAAAAAGATTTCTTTAAGAACTATTTGCAAACCTCAACGGAAAGTAAGCCATTTCTTGAGACATAGGTCCAACGAAAAAGAAGCACCGGTAAAAGAGTTAGGGAACACATCTTAGATATCAAGCATATGTGTACATCGAAGGTCAGCAGGCTGTGAATATACAATAAACAAGCCCAATAATTATATAAGATTTGATAAACTTAAAATTCTAGGGAGGCTATTGAAATAAAAAAAAAACATCTTAATTTTGCTAGAAAAGATGGTTGAAGACTTTCTGCCACCTAATCATGTACAATGTAAATGTACAATGTAAAATCCCATGTCTGTAACCACACAGTGGGATCTCTTGATACTTTTAGTGAATTTTTTGTGCATCCTGAACTATACGTCCGGAAACTAAGAAACGGTTGGAGGTAGATGAATAATTATTTGACTTACTGTACTACACCCTAAATCTCATCTTACCGTGAATACGATTGCTGCAAAGCAAACGTGCAACTACAGTGTAAATTTAAAATTTAATTACTCCCGAGTAAGAATAGTTTTATTTCCATATGTATTACTCGTGAAAGTCTTAGAAAATACTAAATATAGTAATTACAACCACAATTAGGTTGTTGTTATAATTTTATTAAAGACTAAAATAATTTACCCATCAACCTTTTTAAAAATAGCTTTATGAAACTGCAAAGAGAAACGAAAATGCGATCGCATAAAAATAGTATGTTGTTTTGAAAATGAATTTGTACTAATAAGCACTACGCTACATCATGTAATTGTGATTAGTTTAGGAATTGTACTAAAAAGCACAAGTTATCTTTATTTTAATATATTTTGTGGGATTTTCATTTGTATAATAAAAGTTATAAAATAAATTGTGATAAATTTAAATCATGTCGAGGTAGAGCATACAATGAAGGCTTAATGCAATCAGAAGTAGTTGGTATTGTATTAACGTGAGATAATTTATTGCATTGTGGCATCTGTGATAAATTTTGAACGCTTGTTACGACTTAGATATTAATGACTGAATGAGAAGTTGTGTACAGCAGATTCATTAACTTAACTATTATCAATTGCTATACTTATTAAATTGATAGTTTATAGGGTTTCTGTATTCTAAAATAATATAATTTTAGGGGTAGTTGTAATGCTTGGTGCATGCGAAAATACGTAATAACATTTAAAACCACAACACGGTAACAAATATTTAGTTTTTGGTATAATTAGAAGTTAAAGTTAACAAAGTTATAATTAATAATTATAATATATATTTATTAACTATACTCACGTGAATCAATGTTCCCGAATAGCATCGAATTTATCCATGTTCCTGAAGTATGAGGTAGAATCATAGTAGACTCTCTGTTTGAGCTGAGTTCAGTAACTCAAGGGTAACCGCAGCTGGGATAATATTAGTGACGTTTGCGGAGGGTTCGTACAGGTCTTCGACGCTCGTCGTTGTAATTGATTGTATAAACATTAAACTTACCGTTTCAACTTTGAATGTTGGAAGGTTCAAAAAAGTTGTTATTGAGTTTTATAGTATAGACTAGCTGTGCCTGCGACTTCGTACGAGTAGATTTCGATTTTGATAAAACGTACCCTTTGTACTTACCAATGTATGTAAAAACTATAAACCTTCTAACTGGTAAGCAGCAATGGACAAATAGACAAAATGAAAAAAACATTGTTTTGGGTTCTCTTGCTTATATAAAGGTCCCCCTGTATAAATTTTTGAAAATATTTTTTTTTTCGTGTTATGTGCATATGTAAAGGACCAACAGATTAACAAACAAAGATTTCAAAAATGTTGAAAATGGATTCTGTTAGTTATCACTTCACACCTTGGTATATTTTTTAAAATATTTTCAATGTACAGAGACCAATCCTCTACAGATATATTACATGTATAGAATAAGATTTGCATGGTACCTTAATAGGTAAATGCAAATCTTTTATGTCAATTTATGTCAATCAATCAGTCAATTTATGTCAATCACGTAATCGTAATTGACATAAATTGACATAACTTTTTTATTTCTTAACAGGATTAGATGAAATAAACACTAAATGTTAAGTGAAGACTGTGATAATATATTCCTGAAAACCCCATTGAAATTGGTTAAGCCGTTTCTGAGATTGGCGTGCACAAACATACAGACATACAGACAAACTGGAAAACCATTGTTTTGGGTTCTTTTCCAAGAGGAAGAACCCGAACAATGGTTTATAAGTGGTTTATATGAATAAAGGCCCCCTATGATGTTTTTTTTTAATATTTTCCATGTATAGAAATGGATCATTGACAATTTTATTATATGTATAGATAGATGATCGGATTCCAGGCAGAATTTGTTAAAAATAAAATAATACATTTTGAATTTTTAAACATTTTCATTATTTTTTTTTTATTTGCCTACAGTTTACCGTTTAAATATACAAAAAAATTGGTTTTACAGCCTATAGTAAAAAATCATTTCTTTTCTAATTGTTTCTTTATTTATTTTTCCTGTGTTTGTTTTTTCTGTTTTTATTTCAAATGGAATTAATGATGTTCATAAGGAAACATTACTCTTGTGAAACATCATTAACTCATGTGATTGCTTGTTTGCTAAAATATATTTTACATTTTAAACCAGGTTTTAACACAACGTATTAAAAAAACAATTGTGTTTTAGTACATGTAATACATCTACCTAGCTATAACGCACACAACTACCTATCAAATTCACAAATACCATCGATCTTAATTGTATTTCTCGAACTTAGTCCCAAGTTCAATGTTATTATAAATCTAAATAAATAAAAACAGTTTCATTAATAACCGGCTGTTTTGAACCTGTTTTGTCTGTGTTAAAGTCGTATTTAGGATACGTTGTGGTATCTAACCTAAATTTGAGAACTCTTGCTTTTTTACCATGTTGATCTATTTCCATAGAAGATTGAATGGTTTCCTTATAAGGATAATCGTTAATTGCCCCTTTGGAAATCTGAGGTTTGAGGTATTTGGATAATTAGGTCAATCTCCCAAGTATGTCAATCTATTTGATATGTATTTTTTTTCCGGTAGGTGTCTTCGTTTGATATAAATCTAAACTTCTTCATTTTGCGTAAGCAGGATTCTTATTTTTTTTTATAAAATGTATCAAATTATCTCGTATTCTTCATATTATTAAAAATAATTTGAGTTTCTAGAAACGTATCACAATAGTTTTATTTATTTATTTATTTATTTATTTATTTGTATTTGGGAAACAAACAGTACAACATCACACAAAATAATAATAACAACAAGATAGATACATATACCAATTAAGTTTCCACTAATTAGTAATACATTTAAGAAGCAGAAGAGATAGAAACAAAATTTAACATCAAAAATTAAAACATCCAAAATCAGTGATACAATACAAATGCAAACTTATACACATTCAATTTTGCAATTCAAAATTCAAAAAATGTAAAAAAAAATAAAATAAATAATAGTTAAAAGATAATAATTTGTAAGTACATACAAGGTTAATTAAATTGGTTCATTAATTTATTAATATTACACTTAAAGTTAGAAAGCGAACATGAAAATATGTCTACATTATAATTTTTTTTATTGTACATTCTACAGGAACGATGAATAAATTCGTTTTGGGCATATTTAGTTTTAGTACGGGGTAAATAGAAAAGATTATTATTACGTTTAAGAATATATGGAATATTGAAGGTCAAACAACTTAGTAAGTAAGGGCTATCAATAAAATTATTTACTAGGTTAAATAGTAAAATTTGATCCTTAATCATACGGCGAACCTCAAGTGAGTCCACTGTAGGCCTGCTCTGACACGAGTGATAAAACTTATACTGCAAATGTTTCAGGAATTTAAGTTGAATAGTTTCAATGGAATCAATATATGTTTTGTATTGAGGGCTCCAGACAGAGGACCCAAATTCCAACAAAGAGCGCACCAGACTATTGTATAGAAGAGTAAGTGTGTAAGAGTCCTTAAATTCCTTACCAACCCTAAGTATAAAGCCAAGCATCCGATAAGCCCTTGAAACAATTCGGTCTATATGACACCCAAATGTCAATTTACTATCTAGGTAAATACCCAGATCTCTAACCTCGGAAACGCGGTCAATAATTTGGTCGTTAAGATGATACTCATGAGCAATCGGATTTTTTTTACGTGTAAATGAGATAACACTACATTTTTTAACATTAATAGAGAGCTGATTATCCTCACAGTACTTGCATAGACTGTGAAGATCTTCTTGTAATAGCAAACAATCCGACAACCCGGACACCCTTCTAAAAACTTTCAAATCGTCTGCAAATAATAATATCGAAGAGTACTTAAATGCTTTACCAATATCGTTTATATAGATATTAAATAGTAACGGACCAAGGTGAGAGCCCTGTGGTACACCAGATGAAACAGGAGTAAATGAAGAACAAAAGCCTTTCACCGTCACTGCCTGACTTCTGTCACGAAGATAAGAGGATAACCACCTAAGTAGGTCACCATGTATACCAACTTGCTCCAGTTTTTTACAAAGGATGTTATGAGAAATTTTATCAAAAGCCTTAGAGAAGTCGGTATACACGACGTCCACCTGGCCACCGCCATCAATGATCGCCAGCACACGATGAACCAACTCACACATATTAGTTTCTACGGATCTTCTACTGACGAAACCATGTTGCTCATCAATCAGAATACCCCGTGTAATAGGAGAGATTTTATCATAAACAATTTTTTCGAACGTTTTAGCTACAGTACACAATTTAGATATCGGCCTATAGTTCTGAACATTGTGTTTGTAGCCTGATTTAAATATTGGCACCACAAAGGAGCGCTTCCAAATAATTGGCATGGAACCGGACCTCAATGACTTATTAAAAAGAAGAAAGAGCGGATAGGCTAATGAGTTACAGCAATTCTTTAAAAATATAGGTGGTATATAGTCGGGGCCACATCCTTTATTTGTATTTAGTGATCTCAAGTATTTTTTAACAGTGGATACTGATAATTCTATATGGCCGATATCCAAACTACCGCAGCTATGAGTCTCTTTCTTAGATGTTACGTTAGCGGATCCATCGTTGTAAACTGATTTAAAATAATCATTAAACAACGCACATACTCCCTCCTCGTCACTGGCAGTTCTATCAGATAAAAAAAGACTATCGGGAAGGCCGGAGGACGATCTTTTACACTTAACAAAAGACCAAAAGTGTTTGCTGTTTTTCCGTATCATGACTTCAGCCTTATGAATATAATCATCATAGCACTTAATTTGAACTGCTTTTTGTCGCTCTCGTAAACGAACAAATGCGTCGTAGTCTGATATCCTATGATAGATTTTCCATTTTTTGTGGTATTTTAACTTTTCTGCAATAATTTTTATTAAGGACGGGGTATACCAATATGGATAATTATTAAAGGATTTAAATACCTTAGTGGGAATCATTTTAGAGATAACATGATCTATGGTCTGATAGAAAATATCAACTGCCCGGGATATATCACAGTCATTAAATATGTCATACCAATCCACACTCTCCAAGATCAGGTTAATAGCATCATAGTTTGCATGACGGAATAAGCGTATTGAACGGGAAGCTGTATTACCTCGTTTGTGCGTAGATATCGTTAACCCTATATGCAAAGCCGGATGATGAGCATCTTCTTGCGTCATGGGACCAATACATTTATCTACTATGCAGTCATAATTACTAATTACAAGATCTAAGAACCTACCATTTTGATTTGGAATTTTATTAAATTGTTTCAAATCATTAAATTGAAGAAAATTGTACAAGCATTTTATTAAATCATTGCCAGATCCATAATTGTCAATTGTCATATGTGTATTTTTTGCCAGCCATGTAGCTTCAGAAATATTGAAATCACCTACTAATAAAAAAGCATCTTTTAATATTCAAACTCTGCTATTAGCTCACCTAACTGTTTTTTTTTATTATTTATTTATAAGCGGATTAGCAAAGTTTAACATTAACTTTAGATCACGATCTGATCATGCCTACATATAATTACTCTTTTTGTTGAAATTAAATCGAAAACGAGGATTTTTTTCAGAAATCAAAAAATCGTAACGTCATAACCAGATTGGTGCTCATTTTTTATTTATTCCAAATTTTTTTTTGGATAATTTTTATTATTAAGTAATTTATTGCCCTGAAAGTTTATCTGGTAATTAATATGTACAGCACGCTTCTCTTTGAATCCGAAGAAATAGCAATAAGATACTTTTGTATATAGTGGTTAACTTTTGGTTTTACTTTAGAAAGAAAACCAACATAAAGTTTCGATTAAACCGAGTTGGCTGAACTTTTGCAGTTTAATTAAACCTTTACCAATATTAGTATTGCAACTAATATTTGGATATTTATGTTATTATTTTATATATCAGTAAATTCTGTTGCATGTTTATTTCTAATTATGTGAGTAGACAATATTAAAACCAACGAAAGCATTCTGACAGTTTGTATTGTATATCGAGGAGTATTTATTTATTTATTACGGAAACAAACCGTATTATAACAGTAAGAAGATTAAAAAAGAGACACATAGATACTTCACATAGTGTAAATAAATTTTATAACAGTTCATTATCGGTCAGAACCAATGAACTGTGTCTTGTGCGCTCTTGTGAACCGACTTAATATGTAGTGACTTATTTTATACAGTATTCAGACTTAAATTTTAATAATTTCCAAAATTATTATTGATATAAGATAATATAACGGTATAACGATAGATTGTAGTTGATTCATATAATTTCCATATTGTATATATATCTACACGATTGTGTAAGCACATATGTTTTTTTTATATAACAAGTTAAGTGGTACATAAACGTTTTTAAAGTAATATATTTCTGTTTTTACTTCCTTTTAAACAACTTTGGCACGACTGTAAACTTAAAAAATCAAAAACACAATTGTCCTCAAAAATTGCACAGTTAATCGATTTTTGTTATAAATTTACTCCTAACCTTCCGGTCTTTTTTTTACCATAGACTAAAGAGAATATCAAATTAAATTGATTATTAAATTGAGATTTATATATATTGTTCTTTTATGATGATTTACGTATCTTAATCATTAAAGTAGGCTAGTAATTTGCTCGTATTCATATAAGTGGTTATAAGTTGTATACGGCATAAGTATATAATTATTTGTTTAAGGCTTATACGATTCGATACTATACGATTATACTATACGACTATACGATTCGATATCGTAATTTCTTTATTTTCCTTTGTAAAGTACTTGCATTTTAATTTCTTCTTTTATTAAACAGTCCCCCGATGCAAAGTATAATAACAAAAAAATACATAATAAACACACATACATAATAAACACATAATAATATATACAAACAATGATGACCATGTAGTATGATGAGGGTTTTTCTACCGAACTAATTATTAATTATTAATAATAAATTTAATGCGAAAACAATATTTTATGTACACACTTAATTCAGAATTTTTAAATTCTGAATTTTTAAAAGTACATTAAAGCGGAAATATTATATTCAAAGGATGGTTTCATTATTCCGAGTCCAAAAGAGGTACGTTAAATAAATTTTTGTGACGTACACTATTTTCAGAATATTCTATTATACGTAGTCTGTGTGATATAATGCAACCGTTTTAGCACTGGCTCGCTTTTCATCGTCTGTTTGAAAATAAAATTTCTTTAATTTAAAAGAGTTGTCAGTCTTGGACCGTTCTACTGAAAAAGAACGTTGCTCTGTAATAAGTTCATAACTCTAGAAGAAAAGATGTTTTTAATAAGTGGTGAAGAACATTTTTTTTTATTTTTAAATTTAGTTTTTTTTATTAGGATTAACTTTAGTTTTTTAAAAAGAACGAGCTAGAAAGAACCGAAGACTAAGATAAGTGTAAATAAATAGAAACTCAAGTTTTATAATCACTTCTAGGAAACAATGTATCATTAACCTTTATTTGAATTTCGTCGTTCTGCTCCTTTAGACAACCAGTAGATATGGGTGGAGTGATGACAATGACCGTAATTTAATCTTTTACATGAGAGTCTATCGACAATTATTCAGTATTAGTCAATTAATAATATACAGCATGGAAGAAGTCGCTTGAAACAAAAACTGCTCTGTAATAAGAAATCAAATGTGTTACACATGTTGTATACGGCATAATTTGAATTGTTGACAATCTCTGATAGTCCTTTGTAGTGTATAGTATATTATTGATTCACTATGTTTAGCACATTAAATTTAGATTTATTTTAAAAGTTATTTGTTATTTACAAATTTTTCGAATCTAGCACAACAAACGAAAAGTCTTTAACATACTGAAACTCAAGACAAATCTTCGTGTCTCATTTCTGTAGCATAAATTGTACCTTTTTTATTATGGATGTGATAGAAGATAAAAAAGCGTGTAGTAAGAATACTACAGAAGACTATACTACTACAGAAAAATAGTCAAAAGTCTCCGTTATAAAACTTGCAGTTACATACATATTTTTCGTATAATTTGAAATTTAAAACCATATAACAAATGAAATATACTTAACTGGTATGAATTCCCGAATATAATATGCTACTCTCATAGTATAGATAAAGAGGTTCGTCTCTGTGACTGTAATATCGAAACACATAATAAGCGTGGAGCGGCAACGTAGAATAAATTTTAAAGAAAGTTTGTTTATGCGTTTTCACGTCGCTTTATGCACTTTTAAACAATGAACACATAAAACAAAAGTTAAATGATAAAGAATAAATGTCAGTTATTTGGTATTAGTTATTTTTTACTGTATTAAAATGCTTGAAAACTGTATAATGGTATTTCGTAAAGTAAATTTACGTTAAAAACAAAAAAATACACAGTATACCTACTTAGTTTACTATATAACGTCATATTGTAGTTTTTCGTATTCCAGCGGTTTTATGATAGAAGCTAGAATCAGTATTTAATTAACCTACTGGGCACTGCACAATATCCCGCCATTTATCATGGTTTTCTTTACCTTTACCTTCATAGTTCCAACGTTTTTGGAAAGTATTACGAATTACTTAGTAACTTCGATAACCATAATTTCAATAGAATTTTATGACTTATTATTCTAATCGGTTAATACTTTATTTTGTGACAGTTTAGGTTTAAAATATGACACCAACAGTCCTGAAACCTAGACTGCATTAAAAAACTTTTACCTGCTATATTACCGTTAAGAACATTTAACGATGCAGTATATTCTGATTCTATGCAGCCCAGTAAAAGTTATAAAACTTTGAAAGAAGAAAATTTAGAATTGTGGAATAAACAGTTAATAAAGATTAAGTAAAACTTAAATAATATTTTCTACGCCATGATAACTTCTGCAAGTATTATTCCATGTATTAAATTTATGGATATCTCTTGCTCCACAGCCGTTATTGATCAGTAAACGCTATTAATAGCAAAAGTCAGTAGTTTGTTTTTCCTAGTACCCTTCCCGGGATATGGATAAGTTTTTTGCTCGTAAATCTCGATGCTGGCAATTTATTTAATTTTATGGTAGTAACTTCGATAAATGCCCGCTACTTGTCGGAACTCAACTTTATTTAAAATTATATGTATATGTCGTAGATCACGATAATTTAACGATAATTAGTTACTCGATTGATATCATTGTAACAGTGGGGTGTGAACATCGTGACGTAACGAGTCACGTGACCGGAATCGTTTGGAGGGGCACCGGAGACATTTTAAATATTGGAGCGCATTGAGTCGGAGGAGGAATTGATTAGTGAGAGCCTTACAGTTCGGACCCCCAGGCGGGATCGGTAGTTCACGCAACTCTGATAATTGTATACCTACTTAGTAATTTGTGAGAATTGATTACCTACATTTAATACAAGAATTGTCATATTGTGTGTGTGGTTTAATTGCCTGAGACCTACGCCTCGGATCCTGTACCAGAATATTCCATCAAGAACGAGCAAGTCACTAATATGCATCTATCTCCGACATATAGATATAGTAACTGATAATTATTCAACTTTTTCTACTGGCGATCACAAATCTCAGATCAATAATGTGAAGCTTCTAGTGTTGTAGGACTGTAATTATAATAATAACAGTAATTTATTATTTTAATTTATAATGTGAATTTTTAATCTTTTAATATATGAAAAGAATACTATTTGTGTTGTTCTAATTTTAAATATAAAAATAAACAAAAAGATCATCATCATCAAGTAGGTAGAGTAGTTTGTATTTATAAGATGTTCAATTCAAATTAAAATTCTTGTATTTTTTAAAGAAGCAACAAATTTTATATAACTATAAGAATCACAAAACGTTTCAAAGAGTTTCCTTATATATAGGTCTGTTTTTTTAATCCACACATTTTTATTGAGATTAATTGATAATACATCTATTACTATATTACTAGCAAAAAGTCCATCCTTCAGTTCATTAGAATTTGAAAATATATGTGTATAATTTTTAATTTTATATATCAACTTAATTTTAGTCTTTGATTTGCGAACAGAATAATTCAACTCTTTTAAGTAATATAAAATCTCATTAAAAACAGAATAATGTTAAAACTTTTGGCATTAAGTATAATAGAAACTACGTAAAAAAGACTATTCAAAAATAATGTAGATACTCGTACGTCGCGGAACTCATTTAACATACTGCTTTTGTACTATTGTACTCGTTATCCTTGCATAATACACCCGCTGTCGTGAACTGTATTTGTATTAGAAAAATTGCATTTAAATATAAATATTAAATAAGTTTTTCATTTAACGCTCCATTTATTAAGATGATAAAACTTCTATGATTTATAAGCAGTTTTGAATTGTTGTAGTAAATGACAACCAAAATAATATTAGTAACCAACAAAGTAAACATAAAGGTACCTATAACTTAAAGTCTAAGACTTTAATAATATAAAACTTTTTATCTTTAAAAAGCATAGGTATTTATAAATCAGAGATAGAAGTTTAGATTGGCTGTGCAAAACTAATTCTGTAAGAGCCCATAATTTCAATGTCACTTTACTTATTGATTACATTTACATTTTAATGAATTTTATATTGTGACGTTATTATATATCATTTTTTTTCTCTAATAAAAGTAAAATATTTTGTATGAATTAAAATGGCAGCTCATTATTCCAGGATACTGAGAATAAATTCAGAGGATGCGATTCAATAAAAACTAATCCTGGATTTTATTAATTAAAGCAGGATAATTACATTGCGCTAGTTGACGAATCTAAGGGATAAAGCTTATTCATTTAAGACTAGTAATTAGGAAAAAAAGATAATTACTCGAAAACAGTTAGTAAATACTGATGTGTATAAATATTGCTTATATTTGTTTTTGCTAATACTTTCTGAATTTATTGATCGTAAATATATTTCATTTACGTAAATGATTGTTTTAAGTGAATTTAAAGTCTGTGAAAAATTTTACAATCAGATTTCTAATTACGTTATACTTTTTTATATCATTAATATTAATAACAATAATAATCAAATATCAAAAGAAAAATAATAAAAACTTATAATTTAAGATTTTAACGTTCGTATTTATATTATATATTTCTTTTAATATTAATAGCCAACTGTATATATTACAAATCTTTGCATTATACAGACTCTTTCAGTTCTTAAAGTATATATAAAGTTATTATTAAAATATAAGGTTAGTAGGTATAAAAATTCAGAGCACCATTTCAAAAATATTCAAAAAATGTAAGTAAAAACTTAGTATGAAAAATATTCAATGCGCTGAAAGAATAAATGTATAACTAATGATAAATACAAACTATACAATATTGATTGATACATAATATCTAGGTCATCAGGAATATCTAGATATTTTCTATGTAAGAAATATTGTGAACATTTAACGTCGAATTGGTATCGTGTCCAGAAAATATTTCTAATGATACCTTAATAATTATTTTTTTTAAATCTTCCTTCGGCTTACTTTTCACATGCATTTGAGGTAAATAGGTTATAGTTGTAGTCATATATATTTTACTTGTATATAACATATTTTCTAAATTTTAATACCATTGACTTAATTTCGGATTGCCGAAATATTTGTTTATACTATAATTAGATATTATTAAGATAAATTGATTCATAAGTTAGGACGTATTTTTCACATAAGAATAAATTTTCGTTAGAGTTATTGTAAACTAAATAAATTAAAATATTATTAGTTAGTTAGATTAGTTCATCATTTATAAGTTGTACATTATGTTGTTTTTATTGTAATAATCATCTTTTAAGAACAAGGGAGATGTTTGCCTAACTCTTTAAGAATATTATTAATGAGATACATTTTAAAGTAGAGACTTTATTACTTATTATTTCTTAAAAATCTGTAAACAGTTTTTATTCAACGATTTAATGATAAAATAATTATAAAAAGTAGTTGAGTACAATGCTTACAATATTTAAGGAGTAAAACATCTGTTTCTTAAGTTTGATAAACTGTTTGACATGTTTCTACTTGATCTCATCTGAAACACAAACAGCAAGTCTGAAAACAGAATTTAAGTTCGTCAACAGCCACTTCGCGCTGCAGCCTGCGGCGTGGTTTATGTATTTTCTTGAGTAATGAAGTTGGTCATATTGAAAGTATTATTATATTAGTTTTATGTAATTATATAAAGCTTTATCAAAATTTATTAAAAAAAAATCTTGCTCCCAGATATATGACTTTGCATTTAATTCTGTGCTTTCTATGATAGTGAAAATCTGTGTATGCATTGATATTAGAAGAAATCGACTTCATTATTAAAATTAGCTTCTCACCAAACCATTGAGAGACATTAGAACACTGCTCTTCCACCTGGGAAGAGGCATCTGAATGAATGATACGCGGATATATATTAGTCTATTGTTATAATATATATAAACTATTGACAACCTTACCACTTAGCACATTGGTGCTGTTTTATGTTATCATTTCTTACGTACATTAGGCTGTCTGTAGCCTGCATTTCGTTTCACGAAATGGTTTCTACAATATTGAAGTACTATTCCTCTTGATAATGTACGTCATCAACATGCAGACGATGTGATTCCCACCTCAGACTAGTTTATCTGCATTTTTAAAATGAGATTTTTATTTTTTGCATAAGTATTGTTATTAATCAACTTTTATTAGACAAAAGGTTAAAAAAATGGCATTGCTGTGTATATTTGAAATCTTATATACAGTATGTTGATTATTTAAAAAAAATAGTTAAATGGTGCATTTACGATATAAAATATTTTGAAATTATTAGAATAAATTACATTCTTTGTACTATAAATATAAAGGAAACTCAAAAATATGTTTGTATAAATGAAGAAAAATTTTTTTTTAACACTAATGACTTTAACATTTATATCATATTAATAGTAGAGAGTGCAGATTGCAATTAGAATTATTCCTAGCGAGATGTCTATTAATCATAGACAGTTGATGGCACAGAACTAATTGATGTATATCTGATAAATTAATAATGCTTGTTTTGATTGAGGTGGAACTAAGTGAGATTCGTGGTTTGCCTTCTGAATATCAAATCGACTATTTAACTTATTTTAAAACCACAACTAATTGATGAACAGGAATTATTTATTAGATTATTGTATTTAACTTTTACATATAATCGTCTTGATAGTGGCGTAGGCAATATTTATAAAAATTATAAAAATACAATGAACGATTCAGATATTCAACACAATCAGGGCTCAAATCTTCAAAATCTGAAATATTTATTTGTGAGGTGGCGAAATCTATTACGCATTCTTTGAAAATCTTAAGTAATCGTTCTAATTTTGCAGTGTAGAATAATAATATCGAAAAGATACCATAGTACAAAAAATATTTTGAATATATTGTTATAATTGTTATGTATTTTTTAAAATAAATATTGGAAAACTCATCAACACAAGTAGCACTCCATTTGCAAGTTCTAGATGTTATCTATCGCTGCTCTGCTAATTGCGCTGTTATACCGTTATCCGCCTTAATGAGTTTAACATGTTACATATGTGTAATTAACAAGTAGTAATAATTTAAATTGTTTTTTTTTAAACATGCATCAACGAAAAAATTTTGAAAATATAAATATATGATTTTTAGTAGTAACTATAGAAAAGAGAATAGTTGAATAACTACAATTGAAACAATTAAACAGTTTCAAAAATATTTCTGCTAATAATTGATATATTTTTAATTAATATTTTATTTTCATTCATATTTTAATTATGTATGTAATAAAAAATACTAATCATAAATGCTTCCATTCTTAGTTTATAATATATTTAATATTTTTTTGTATATTATATACATAAAACAATTAATAGTAGTAACATGAAAATACACTGGTTTATTTCTCGAAAAATGGTATTTTAAAAATCATGGACTTTTTGACGTGACTTTAAAAAACACTTATTTTAAAAATACTTTTTCCTTTGAACACCTGATGCACTATTATAATTTTTTTAAATAGAGTTAAATATTATGCTGAAAGTATAAAAAAGTAATTATTACAAAAATCCTTTTTTTTAATCGTAATGTAAATAATATTTGTCTGTGCCTCAAAAACTTTTTAATATATAAATAATTAAGCAATGTCTAGAAGAACCTAACTAATTCAAAACTCGCTCAAATAAAAATAGCACTTACTGAATAAGTTACCAAAGTCTTTAAACCTACCCAAAGTTATAAATCAACATTTTCAACATCTCAAAAATTCATAAACACTACTAATATAGTAAAAAAAATATGGATATGTTCTGTTAGCATTACCATTCTGCTAAACATTCTATTGAAACTTCACTTATAACTAAATTGTGTGAATATGGTCGTTGTTAATACAAAAAATGAGACGACTAATAAAACAGGGCTTATTATATCAGAATATTGAAAATAAAGTTAAAATTAAACTACTCTGATATACATAGCTACTACCCGTGACCATCTAAAATAAATGAATTATAAATAACATACAAAAAAGGACAATACTAAAAATATAAAACTAGCATTCTAATAAAATAGTTTTATTAAAACAGCTCAGAACGCTAGAATTGAAACAGAGCTAATTGATGGAAGAACAGAAAACTCCAGAAAAATTTTATGTTTATTAATTTAAGCCTACACGAAAATAATTTATTCAAAAACAATAGTCAGTTTTTGGGTACAGAGAATGGTCCTTTTTTTTAAATAATTTCTGAATTATAAACCTTCATCAGATATACGCAGATCAGTGTTTACAAAAATAAATCACAGTTTAAGAATTTATATATTTACGTTTAGCCGTAGCTGTAGAAAACACTAATGAAGTTTTACTTAATCTTTATTTACTAAGCCATACTTCACAACTTCTTCCTGTCGGAGGCTTAAACAAGACTGCATGGTAGCAAAAGATAATTCAAGCGTTAATCGCTTCCACAATAAATATACCGAGTAAAAACTTCATCGAGTACTTTTAAGTTCTTAGCGTCGTCGCAGCGGAGAATTATTTTTTTCAGTTTCAATATTTATTATAGCGGCCTTAATATCCGCCATAATTGTATAGTTACATTTAAATGCATTATTTGATTGCTTTGATTACGGCTTTATATTTGTTTACACTAATGCTCAAAGTGCAAATACATTTTCGACATTATAGATTTCAACTAAAATGTTTTGTTAATTATAATTAGTACTTCAAGTCCACCTCTACAATTAAGTTTAGATTCTTGAATGACAATAATATGTTATAACATATTAGTATCACTATATTATATCAGTCTTCAAGCAAATGATATAAGAATAAATAAATTAAAAATGGGTCAACGAGTGTTTATATAAATAAATACATTCATCTCAAATTGATATCAAAACGCAGTAAGGAAGACCTTTTTTTCCTAATTATATCTACTACTATCTATAGTCCTGGTATTTTTTTTTAACTTGTTTGATCTCCCGCTTATTAATCATCTCATATCGTCATCGCACACATCACATTTATGATGTGTAAAAATATGAAGTACGTTTTGTATTCTATATTAGTTAAATTTGGTTTTATTTTTACTTATATAGTTTTTTTTTAAAACATAAGCTCACGTTTTAATTAATTATTTTCTGATGTGTACACTTAAAGCCTTAAAGGTAAGGTAAAACTAAAACACTTCAAGTCTCAAACTTAAGATAAGCCTTAAAGTTTAAGGTTTACCTTAGGTGTTGACATAATTTTATAGAGCTGAATATCTTTTTTGTTTGTTTTAACGTGATAATCTCTAAAAGTATCTAGAAATATTGACTATTTGCTATATTTTATTAAAGGGCCCTAAAAATGGAAAAGTTACTCTGCTGTTATAGTTTCTTAACAAGTTTAAAAAGTAGTTCTGGAATCCGACAGTCTTTTTGCAGTTCATGTGGATCGTTCAAAAGGACGACTAGTAGTTAAACAAGCTAAAGGTAGTATGTTGTAGTATGCTGTGATGTCGGCTATATTGAGTAAAGCTATTATTGAGTAAGAAACCACTTAATCACTTAACAGTTACCCAAAAAAATATTATAAATATTTAATTCTCATTCTAGAGATGGAGTTATATATAGCGTTCGATGATCCATTACTCAAATAACCTTATAAGCGTCCTTATCAAATAACAGAAAAACCAACAAAATATATTTTTTCGATAAAAATTTAAATCTATCATACAAGGTTTCATTAAACTATAACATTTTACTTACGGCTAAAGCTGTAAAATTTATTGTGGGTTTCGTAGATGGGTCTTTAGAATAGCTACTTATTTTTTAAACTCCCACAATAATTTCTCATCATATTTTTTTTTTAAAGCTGCTTTAACTTTTTTTTAATTATTTTGGCTTTTTAAAATTTTAAATCATGATAAACTTGATTGGCAGAATAACAATACAGTTTTCCAGAGGTGGTAAGTTTTATTATGATTATTTACTTATACCATATTAAAAAAAAAGTTTTTGATCTACCATTATACTCGAAAGTTAACTTTAAATTAAACAGATAATTCGTTTACTGCCCAGCCCATACTGGATACTGGATGTTAGATTATGATAAAAGCCTACATTAGTCTAAATTTATTTTAAAGTTTTTAATAAATAATAATAGAAACCAGGACAGACGAAGCTTCTTAGCATTCCATGGATTCACCAAGCGGTACCGGGCCCATCACGTTGCAAGGAGAGGAGTACAAGCAGTGCCTGGGACTTGGGACCCAGGAGTAGGTTTAAGGGGATCCTTTATTATGCGCTAAAACGCTCGCTTCACCCTCCACACTCCTCTTCAGCCTAACCAAGTTTAGAAAGAACCTACTAATGCCGCCTTTGAAATACGCTCTAGAAATGAACCGGTGCTTGTTCTAGAAAGGCCAAGGTCTTTATGGAGGTTATAGAGAGATTTTGCTGTTATACCTCTCACTCTCACTTCTACCGCGTACAAACTAACCCTAAAAATACCCCTAGGACAGTCCGTCGGTTGACAATAACGGCGAAAACGGAACTAAAATGCCCTACGTGCGGAAAAAATTTCAAAAGACGAGCCTTGTTTATTAAACATCTTAAAAAATACAATGGTGCTGAAGTGCGGCAACAGTCGGTAACATCTTCAGTTTTCACTGCGGATAGAGTTTATCCTTATACATCTCATGGAAATCTCATCAAAACTACCAGGAGTCCATGACCATCCGGACGCGTCTTAGCATTCCTAATATTAAACGATCGACCTGGAAAGTACATGACCAAAATATACTGGCCCTATTAGAGCACCCGGGCTCAAATCAGGCACGGTATAAATCGAAAATATTTGTTGTCTAAATACTCGTACGGGGAAGCGTAAGCGAAACGTTGTATTGCTAAGATAAAAGCAGCAAAGTTCAAAACACCGTAATAACCGGATTGTACGTGAATCCGATATTTTGTTTTAGGTTCTTCACTCGTTCATATATTCTGTCTAGTGGGACATAATGACAGCTGTTTGTGCTTGTTATATATATATATATATATTTATTATAAGCAATTTTGAATTCCAGTTGCTCTTTTCTTGATGTTTTGCAAGATTTATTTTTCTTAAATGATACAATCAAGGGAGGTGTAAATATTACACAATTAAGAATCTCAATTATAGATGCGTTATACGTTAGATTTGTTTTTTTTCGATAACGTAGACAAATTTCTTACTTGTTCGAATAATGCTAACTTTAACAGAACTTTATTACAAAGTATGAAGCAAAGTCGCTTTCGGCGTCTGTCCCTATGTCTGTATGTCCCTATATCTTTAAAACTATTCAACGGATTTTGATGCAGTTTTTTAATAGATATAGTGATTCAAGAGAAAGGTTTTTATTTATAATAACATGCTTAATATATTAGAGAAATACTGATAATTTCAAGATTTCTAATGCGAAATCGTAAACAAACACATTGTTTTGCGCTTACATTGCAAACGCTGGCTGAACTTTACGAGAAAGATAAAATAATGTTTTTAGTATTGTAAAACTTAAAAAAATCTACAAGAAAATCTGCGATGGTATTTGTTTATCTCTTAGGAATAACGCAAAACAGCCAATTTTTATCCATTACTTTTTACGCGAAATAATGGCTTATTTAAGAATCGATTTTAAGCAATACAGCATTAATCCTAATTAAGTGCCTTAAATACATTTTACATTTTATATGGAACAATATAGCCCTGAAAAGATTTATTTAAATCACATGCTGTACAGACAGCATGGAATTTAAACAAATATTTTCGAAGATATTACAGATTTAAAATATATCACGTTTGCGGCGGTACGGTCGGCAGGCGTACTCTGGTATGGAACCGTGCAAACCGTCTCAAAAATGACTTTTGTGAATGAAATTTTTGTTAATATATATAGCTATTTAAATGTCTAATACACATTATTTAACATTTAAAATAGATTTTTTTTGCAAGTTGATGGTCAAAATAACATCGATTGTGTATCTCAGAACTCCTCAAGTTTACATGGTCATATTTTGATTATGTTCAATGAAAATCTATAAGTGTGATATATGGTTAGAATGGTTATTAGGTACTCTGTTTAAAAAGTAATTAAATGGAAATTTAAATAAAAACAAGAGAAGTATAAATAAAATACAGTATCTAATATTGTATGATGTATCCCTATTAAAAACTTTAAACAGATTTTTGACAGTGAGCAATGACTGCTGATGTAGACATTTTGATTGTACCACTTGAAAAAAGTCATATAAAAAGGGAAAGGGGAACTGTTTTACTACGAATTTTAGGCGTGCGAAGCTGCGGGCAAAAGTTAGTATTAATGTAGAGGTACAAATGAATAAAACACAAATAAGTTATGATAGTCAATGCTATCAAATGTTTTTTTTTTTTAATTTAAAAATTTTAAAATTGATAACGTAAATTAACGGAGTTGATACCGTAAAACTAGAGTTTGACGGTTCATAAGTGCAATATATGCTTAATCGATGTAAAAAATACTTTAGCTCTATTAGAATATTCTTCTAAAATAATTGAAGAGAATATTTTTTGACTATGTCACTTAAGTCAAAGCCAGATTATAATCCACAAATTATTAAAATGAATATAAAATCTTACTGCATTATTAAGTCCGTTACCCAGATCAGAACAGGAGCTTTACCGTACGCTTGCTTATAAAGCTCGAATGCCAGACCCTGACAAATGCCCTCGAGACGTCCAGAGACGTCCTCGAGACTGCGACCGCTTTTCCGTTCTTTTCGATGGCCTCGCCTAAAATATGTGTAGCATACACTACGAGATCTCGTAGGTAGGTACCTACTACGGAAAAATCCGTACTGTCGGTCACTGAGGAGTTCGTTAACTTCTAGGTATGCTAGTAGGTGCGAGTTCAATACACGCTCCATAATCTTGCAGAGTATGGAGGTGATTGGAATCGGTCTGTAATCGGCACGACTGCTTTTTTTGGGCACGGGTTGCACGTCGGCAAGCTTCCAGGATTTCGGCACTATTCTAGTTGTAAAAGATTGGCGATACAGACGTGTCAGTATAGGAGCCAACTCATCTGCGCATGTCTTAAGCAGAATAGCTGGTTTACCATCAGGACCACTGGCTTTATTCACATCTAAACGACACAAAATTCTCCATACCTCTTTGTTCGTGATGCGGATTTTAGGCATCGAAAAACCGCAGTGAGGAAGATGTGCTGCAAAAGCATTGTCAGTGTCTAGATGCAAATTATCAGCAAACAGAGAAGCAAATATATTCGCTTTCTCTGTTGCTTTGTGGCAAGGTTGGCAGAAGTTCGACTCGATCGCTTTGACAAGAGACAAGAAAGCTCGACTGCCATTTGGTCTGACAGAAAGCTTTTCGCCATTCTTAGCGGTTCGATCGAGACGAGCCTTCCGCAATGGCTTCTTGTAGGACTTGGCAGCTTAGTTAACGGGTCTCTACTTTAAACTTACGTTTGGAGTTTTGCGGCTTCGAGCATCAGCCTAAGTGAGGTATACCGAATGTTTTCGGTCTCCAGCACGACCACATTCGGCATTAAACCATGGGCGAGATTTGCCACCGATGGGTACGTCAGCAAAAGGAATAAAATACACCATTGTCTGATGCATTACATCGGTAATAGCATCCGCGCAACTCGACGGAACCAAACTAGAAAAGTAGACCTGCCGCCAAGAATAAGACGCAAAAAAGTGCCGCATCTCATCCCAATCTGCTGACTTGTATTTCCATACTAGCCTAACACCATGTGGTTCGAGAGCTGGTGATGAATATGTAAACACGGATTTCATCAGACACGGATCGGAGGTTTCCAAGGAAGGGAGGTGACCTCTACAAGATACCTGTCCAGATCAGCTATCAGAAGAAGGTCCAGAATTGGTAGGCCATACAACTAATTAGTTCTATTGCCTACCATATCTGATACCCTTGTCGCAAGCCTTACCAGCTGAACGAGGTTTAAGGACAATACAAAGTTCCGCGCTTTTCTTTCAGAATGGTCGGTTTTCTGGTACGGGAACAGCCAGTACTGATGACAAGCATTAAAGTCTCCCAGAAAGACAAGCTGCGCTGACGGGTTCTGTTGAAAAGCTATATCAACAGCCTCATCGAGATACTCAAATAATCAAGTTGTCTCCTGGTCACCGCTGTGCGAATGATAGATACAGGAACACAGAATTTTTTGTTTCCTGTGTCTACTAAAACCTATAGAGAAGAAAAAGTGGGGTCTTCAAGGTGACGGAGACGTTTGATACAGAGGTTTTTCCGCGCGTATACACTGATTCCGGCACATGAGCGAGCGAGCTGTGCTCTAACATGTATCCAGGATAATCCAGGTGCGCAGCGCAGGTATCTGCGTCTCCGTCAAAAAGAAGAGTTGCGGCTGCTCTGTCTCCATGTGGTGATGGACAGCTAAGATATTAGAGTGCAAGCCCCTGATATTAATGAGGTGCACTTTAAATGAGGAGGAGTTGTGGAAAATGGTTGCCGCTGTAAAAATATTTTCTTCTTTTTGAATTTTTTCATAAAAAAATTAATAAAAGTAAATAGGAATGGAAAATGATAATTGAACGAGGCGGTACGTATTGAACCTTACGTCAAAATTGATAATGTCTTGCCACTGGAGAGTATGCAAGACTGTAGACTGCGGGGACGCCAGAACTCCCCCAGCTACCATGGGACTTTTTACAGAAGGCTGTGCAGTCTTTTGTGGGTGGCTAACCCACTGATTGGGCCCCCAAATATCTGCGGGTGGCCAGCGGAAAGCCATCGCTTCGAATCCCGCTAGCCTCCTCCACTAGACACCTGACAAAACAAACTCCAACTTGACGTCAAACTGGGTCGCCAACGTACCGCAGCAGTTCAGACCCATTTCCCATTAACGGCTTCATCGAGCAATGCGCCGGAACACGACTAGGTCGTTTTGCGGCACTATTTTGCCCGATGGGTAGTAACTTTTGTCGGTGACCCGATGGTCTACCACCTAGAATGTAATGGTATACCACCTAGTCATTTAAAACATTATCACTAGTTATTTCTCGTGACTCTTTATGGCTAAGACCATAAGCCATATAAATATTTTTTTACAGACTACGTAGACACAGTCACGGGCAACAGCTATCCCTAATAAAATACTTTACCTGAGTAAGTAAGTGTAAAAACCTTTTTGCTAACACAACAAGGCTTTTTTTTTTAAATAGCGCGGGTGAAGCCGCTGGGAATATCTAGCATTATATAAGTTTATTACTAGAATTATAGTTTAGGTATACTTTGGTTAAGAATAATAATAAAACAAGAACAATATGATTACAAATTATAAGTAATAATATTTGTGTTAATTGAATAGTTATTCATTTATTTTATAGTTACTTCCACATGCAAAATTAAAAATAAATAGTACCTATGATATTTGGCAGCGTTATTGATATAAAGTCAGTATTTTTTTAATACTTTAAAAATACTTTATTTTGCTATGGGAATAGAACACCTTAAACTTACATGCACATGAAATATTCATAGATGTAATTGTTAATTACACTTTCTACCTATTACTCGATAATTGCAATTTGCAGTAGCAGAAATTTACTATGTCAACCAACCCGAACAAAGAATAGAGTTAAATTAATAATAATGCTAATAATAATTAATAATATAATTAATGACAATAAAATAAACATTTAATCAAAATAATACGTTCCTGATGCCTGTGACTAATTTTGGCATATTCAAAATAATTAAATAACTCTATATTTGCTTATTGTGAACGTGAATTTGAATTTACTTATTGTGAAAAAGAAAATTGTTATGTATGAACGATAATAAAACCTAAAACATAATATAGTTAAGAAACACAATTTATTATTGGCACCTATTTACCTGACTACCATTTTTATTGTGAAGTAATTTTTCCGAAACGGATGAATAGGTCATTGTTAAACCTCTTTATAAAGAGGGCAATAAAATTCACTTCTGTATTTACAGGCAAATAATATTGTTACCAATTGTATTTGAAAAAGTAATCCTTGAGAAACTATACATTTTCAGACAAGTATCTTTATATTAAAAAAATCAAGCAATATTTAATAGTTTTTGAAAAAAAAAATACCACAACATTGAGTTGTTTTTAATAATGAATGAATCTATTAATAATAAAGCTTAACCGTAAATATAACCAAGTTAGAAATGCATAAGATATTTAAACCTGATAATCTCTTTTAGTTATTAGAATTTCTTATAAAGTATAACTAACGCCATCTGTATGTTGCTTATGACATTGTAAGTGACCCTCACCACACACTGTTGCAGCTTTGAATATTATAAAAAAGCTATAATTTTTTATAGATGATTTATTGTTTCAAATAAAAACTGTTTCTTTCTATGGTTTCAATATATTTTGGAATGACGTAATTTTTTTAACAAACAAAACAAAGATTGACAACTGCTTTAAATCAAAGAGAATCTCGTTTCAAAAGATTGATGGTGACAATCAAGAAAGTAAGAAAGCGGCCGCTTTATATTATCAAGACTACGTATAATATTATGAAAATAATGTTCGTCTCGTTAACATACTTACTATTATTATACTCGAAATCGATTTAGCCATATTTTGAAAAGAAAATTATAACTTCTAGATTTATATTAACATATTATTTTTATAAACATTCATGTTTTAAATCTAAAAATGAAATAAGTTTCTTGTTTGAACCCAATTTCAACTTAATTTATTTCCACAGTTACGGTACGGTAATAAAACTAACTTAATGCTACAAATTTTAGTTGAATGCAAGAAAACTCAAATTGTCTAGGTTGATTTTTTTCGTTGGTTTTATCATTATTTAATCTACTTATAAAAATATCTTAATCAAATCTAACACAACACATATGGTAAGATCTCGCGGTTCCATTGTTCATTAAAATCTGCAAATATAGGACAGTTTCTATTGCTTTGCTATCTTTGAAGAGTGAGGTACGAGGGAGAAGGAGAAGGATATGGCATCTCGCTCATCACAATAAACGCTGCTATATTAATTCTTCATTCTGATCTCTATTTAGAAGACGCTACTATACCTCTCGGGCTTGTTCATGAGCGAGCTGTATATTGTGTGACTATCTACTACAGCTAGACTAAGCTACAACAATTATTATTTTATACCTACGTTAAAATTATTGTTTTGGTATTTTTAGAAAAAATAACAAGTATCTGACTTAGAGGTATCAAAGGTACCTTATATTCTATGGATTTTGTTAATTGGCCTTGGTCAGACATTTTTTAATAGCATACTTTCTTATTCTTATATTTGTTATTTTCTTACTTCCTACAGACCATATATTTACATATAAATAAATATGTAACCCCCAAAACCGAAGTAGATGAGTGTGTTGGGTTAGTGTTGAACCCTTTTCTATTATTAGCAAAAAGGACTGTGCCCAACAGAGGCATTTTAATAGGCAAATATTTACTAAAAAACATATTGATAACAAAATAATTCGGACAGGGTAACCTCATTCTACAATAGAGATATTTATGATCCATTACGTATTCATTTAGTTCTTCAAGTTCCTTCGCCCTTGAACTTTAATATTGATTCACATTTAAACCTTTCTTTAAGTCTTATGGTTATTTAACTACGGCTCACGTCTTTCTGAAATTTTGTAAAATAAAAAGGATTTATGTGATGAAACTGAAGCTGCACTATATATCAAAGTCAATGCACAATTTGCATTTACTGCAAGCCGTTTGGGAATCAATTTTGTGAGGCAACAACACAGGAAAACCACTTGACCAATTTTAACCAAAATTGGCACGCATGTCAAGGACGTGACTGGGCTTCTACTCCAAAAAACAGAATAAAAAAATAGTTTTGTTTTACAGCTATGGTCAAAAAACTGAATCTCCCATAGACTTAAGCTTAACTTAACCAGCGCACCTTCGCCAATCGTTACTCTTAACCGTTCCGGTGCCAGCAACTTCATTGGAAGTCCTTGGGTTCGGTATGGACTGACTTTAGTAGCATAAAAAAGGGGAAGGGCGCTCAGCTCAACTACCGCAACGCATTGAGGCGGATCCTAGTTATAAACAAAATTGTTTTTGAACGAAACTGAATAAGGATTTCCTCAATTCTATTTCTATTCTATTCATTTTTAATTAATGTTATCGTTTGAAAATATCTATAACCGTATCAAAAACCGTCTATATTTATAAAAACATTAAATAAGCTTAACATGGCTATAATGATAGTAATAATAATGTTACAGGTACACAATCTAATATTATTAAGTAAGTAAGCAAATTATAACGAGACGAATACATAGAAATATACAATATAAATACTGGAAATTATTTAATATTCAACCAAGGCCAGTAATACTGACATCAATGCTCGACCCATACATGCCTATTCCTGAACGGGAATCGAACCCGAGCCTTATTGCGCCGCGATACGTAAGGCGTCTGTACTAACATGTTTAAAGATATTTTCAAACAGTAATTGCCTTCGTGGCTTCTTTTCAATGTTTGTATATACAACTGCAAAGTTGGACACAATGGTTAGGAGTTTAGAAGAAGCCTAATAAATGTCACCAGTCGATCGAGACGGATAAAGACAATCAAATATCGAACGCTTAATTCACCAAGACGGGTATGGATACGGTAGTTCAATTGATAGAGCGATGGGAAGGTTTCCCATAGGTCGCGGGTTCGAATCTCTACCCAGATCGGTTTATTTTTTATTGTATATTTAATTAAAAATGTATGTTATATTTTTTTGCTTTTTGACATTATTATAATAAAATCATAATAATAAATGAGACGAAGCTTCTTAGCATTTCCTGGAATCATCGTGTAGTTGCCGGGTCCATCGCGTTGGATAGATAGGAGTGCAAACAAATCCCTAGGATCTAGGGCACCTAGGTATTAGACCCTTTTATGATGTGCAAACACGCTCGCTTTCGCTTTCCAAAATCCTCTCCCTGTCTAACCAATGCTGGTTCTAGAAAAGCCAAGGTCTTTAAGTAAGCTATAGAACGACTTTGCTGTTATACCTCTCGCTCCCACCTCTTCGTCGTACAAGGTAACTGAAAATTGATGACTAGAAAGTTCGTTTCTCAGCTCGTAATCTATATATATAAAAATGAAGCCCGTTTTCCTTGGTCACGGCATCACCCGTGAATGGCTGGACCGATTTCACTAATTCTTTTTTTGTTGTATTTGTTATTATTAGGAGAAGGTTCTTACGGAAAAAAATATTAAGAAAATCTCTCAGAAATATTGAAAAATGTACATTTAATTTTTAAAACAAATGTCAATGTCATTCTCAGCCATAGATTATATTGATGAAAGAGCATCGTATTGAGCTTAGTGTTTAAATAAAAATGCAAAGTTGTTCAATAGCGATTTGTAAAAATATAAGTGAAATTATTGAATCCTAAGAAATAAACACTATTATGAAAATATATATTTTGTTTTTTATTTAATGTAAAATTAGTAGTCATTTTCAGGAATAGCGAGACCAGGGAATTATGGATTCATTTTTATATGGAGGATTCAGTTCAAATTGAATAGGTACTCATACCTAAGATAGGTCAGCTATACAAAATAAAGTAGTGCATCATTGCAATGCTAAGGCGGTACGAAGTTCGCCCGGTCAGCTAGTACTTAATAAGTTTAATAAGTGATCCGTGGGGATGTTTGTTTCCCAGGGAACAGTAAGCTCCAAAAATATCACGCAACTTATATGTTTAGAATACAGGAATAAGTCTGGTTTGAATGATGAAACACCAACATCCCCAGGGATTTTGTAATACTTAATTAGGCTGTTTAAAATATACGCATTAACAATCTATACTACTCGTACAAAATTAAGCAAGGGAATTTAGTAGGTCCACTAATATAAAACAATACTAATTCCTTGGATTACTGATTTTGCTAATTCTATTTAGGATGTAATGTAATACATTTCAGACCCCTGATTATATTTTACTTAAATTCTTAAATCGATATTATTAAGATCTCAACGAGAATGCTTAGCAATGCTTAGTTTATGAAAGAATGTTTATGAAAATTCATGGATTTGTATCAGAGATTTAAAGATAGTTTTCCCCTCCACACAAAAATATAAAATCCGGAACTCTTAGATTGAATTACCAACTCTCTTATTTTATACTCGTATTAATCCATTATATCAAATCTTGTACTTTTCATTTATTTTACGAGCTCTATTAGTTTTTCGTAAGATAAAAGCGTTCCGTAATTAAAAAATGTGATATAATGTTATAATTAATCATTGGATGGAGAACTTGGGGCACAATATAAGGTTCAATAAGTTCCCTAGCAATATTAGATTAAAACTTGGTAAAAGAGAACAGACAGGTTCTACTTTATAGCAAACACTGACATTTCAATTTTAAGCGATGCCAGTCGTGAAAACATTGGATGTTATTGCTGGTAGCTGGTAGGTGGTAAAATAAGTAGCAATATTTTTTCTGCATTACATGTATCGATATTTCGAACATAGTATTTACCCACGACGGAACGGAGAGGGTGAGTAGATGTGTCTGCAAACCAATGTAACCATTTATCTTTAAAACCGCTGGGCCATTTTGAATGCGTTTTTCAGTAATGAGTCGAGATTTGGTTGATGCATATTTTTAGTTAGATGTTACGGTATTAACTTTTTTGTGCAAAACCAATGTTACCATTTATCTCCAAAACCAAAGGTACAATTTTAATGCAGTTTTCATTAACGGGGTTTGATTTAATTAGTGCATGTTATATGATTTGTGTTAAGCTATCTTAGAACATGCACCAATCAAATGTATCGTAACATAGTGACAACTCATCGAGGGCTGCTATCAATATTTTAAATTTCAATATAAATATAAATAAGCATATCAATAAAATTTCACAAAGCTAGTTTGTTTAATTGCAGCCCCCACGGATTT
This sequence comes from Napeogenes inachia, assembly GCA_959347355.1. Taxonomy (NCBI): domain Eukaryota; kingdom Metazoa; phylum Arthropoda; class Insecta; order Lepidoptera; family Nymphalidae; genus Napeogenes; species Napeogenes inachia. The sequence continues at coordinate 20,303,483 of OY365797.1, forward strand.
TCTGTGCTACAAATACATATGTGATTCATATATTATACCTATTTCACATAGATTATTTATGTCAGGGGTTTTTAATTATTTCATCCTTTTTAACAACATTGCAAACGTCGTAAGTTTTTTCAAAATTTGTAATTTTGTTTTAATTTAAACATCATCATAAGCAATCTATTAAAATAAGGGATGAAAAATAGTGTTTTCTGATAATAGTCAGCACAATAATAAGTAAAAACTGTAACTGTTATTAAGGTTATTATTGGAGTCATTATTTAGGCTATGGCTAATAATGTTCAACTTTTTGCAATCGGTTATAGTTGATTTGTACAGTTTGGACAGTCATTAGAAAGTACGAATTTCTTTCTATTTTTAGTAAAACCTAATGCTAGCTAACCTAGTTTACAAAAAACAACATAATTAAATTACTAATGAGTTTACAGAAAGTAACTACTAAGTTTCGGGAGCATGTACTACCTAGCTATATAAACTAAAGCTTTATTTATGTTAATAAGTTAAAAGCGATTTCAAGCGTGAAACTAAGGTCAGATTGACCTACAACCTTACAATAGTATTAGTGAGGTGGAGTTTTTACAGCTCACCTACCACAAAACCGATTATCCACAAAATAACACAATTTATGTCATGTTAACAGTGTATTATGGCTCATTTCACTTTGATTTACGGATAATTAAAATCAAATTTTGCGATCGGTTATTAGTAACTGTTAATTGAAGCGGTTTTAGTTCAAATTACAAATTTGTTTTTTGTCTAGATTTTACATTATTGATTTTCAATTTATCTTCTTCAAAATCATATTCCAAGTTAACGATTTGATTTTTTGTTAATGTTTAGTGTCTAGAATATATTGCATTGCCGAATATAAATTTTGAACTAAAACCGATTTAATTAACAGTTACTAATAACAGATCGAAAATTCTAATTTTAATTATCTGAAGTAACGTATTACCAGTATCGTTTCGGTACGACCAAAGCAAGTGGCAGATAAGCAAGACTCCGGTCAGAGCAGTTGATTGGAATTCCCTTTGAATAAATACTAAGCAACGTCAAGATCAAAAATACTTTTTATAAATATTCTAAAACTCCATGTTAAGGATTAATTATAATTGCTTAAAAATATATGGAGAATTATTGTTGTTTTTTTTTTTATATTATGAGAAAATTGTTTCACTTTTGTAAAAAGATGAAGCTTGAAGAATTGTGCAACACTAGAGCCATATATTTTTAGTTAGAAACTACGCGAAATTGTGACGTATTTTTTGAATACGAAATTCAGACAGCGTGGAAAGTTGAGATGCATTTTGCATATAGTAATTACGGAAATGAGAGTTACGGGCGCGATAATAATTTTAAAATGTATTACACCTACATCACGGTGCAAAAGTATAAACAATTGTTTTATATTTTTTTTATAGAAATATCAACGATTGAAGCCATTTATTAATTATATTTATTTTCTCTTTTATAGCAAACTACTACATTATGGTATAAAAGTCTAAGCAATGGTATTCAATTTTTTTAATAGAAATATCGACATTTTAAGTCATTCATTAATAATATTCTTTTAAATTTATTAAACAATATGAGTCATGTTACTCAATCAAGTGGTCAACGTCAGCCTCAAGCAGTTACATAGCTGTATAATTTTTACATGTGAAGACTTATTCTGCACCAAAATCTATTATGAGTAGCACTGAAGTCATAGACGGACATATGATTACAATTTATAATGTATTTTATTTTGAAATGTGTATATTTAACTACGTCAGGTTATTTTTAAAAATAAACATAAATCAAATCAAATCCCTCAGCTTCCACTGCACCCTATTTACTCTAAATGTATATTCGTGTTTAATATTTTGTAAGTGTTACATATTAACACAGATTAATGCAACAACAGTAACATTTTATCCCAAGCAAAACCAAATATTGAATGCATTTGATATCAATTGATATATTGCTACAGTATTTATACCTTTTTTGTGTAAACATTTCTGTAAGAAATAATTTTATGCTTTGAACTTAAGAGTATTAAAGTTTTAACTCGGTATATTTACAGTAAAAGAGGTTAACTATTGCAACATATTTTTTTGCAAGATTTAATTAAGTATAAATCCGTGAAAGCGGGAACAAGCCGAATGGTGTTTGGTTTTTTTAAACATGCTTAGTGTTGTTATGACTATGTTGAAGTTTTATTTTATTTTTTATTTTTTTTATTTAAGATATAACAATTACATGTCACTTTAAATTAATATATAATGAAAAAACATATAATGAAAAAACTTCACTTTAAATAAATATATAATGAAAAAACAATTACTCGTAACACTGACGGAAGTCGACCTTGCTATGTTGAAAATACCATATCTAGGAAAATATTAAGCTTATTTTGCTTCAAAAATAAAATGTACTTAAAAGTTTTATTAGAAACATTGGTCATGATTTTCGTTAAATGCTTAATTTATTATGGATAGTAGCGGCAAAAGCTGATTGGTTATAATTATAATATGTATACCACTGATATAAGTTTATAAATACTATCATAATGAATTTGTTATTATTATCTTACTTTAAAAAATATCAACGACTAGTTTAGGTCTGTAATTAAGGATTATTAAATTTCCGTCTGAGAACCCTATTAATAACGTTGTCGTTAGACATTATTCTTTCCTTGCGTTTTCCATAATCAAGATTATTATAATTTTCCTACAATAAGATTGTAACCATAATAATATGGTTGTGGTGAACCTTTATCGTTCCTAAGTTAACAGCTTAAAAACTATCAAATTAATTTTGCAAAGTCTGTAATTGGTTTAGGTGCCTTGAAAAAAGAAATGTGGTTTTATATGTATTAAATGTTAAATATAAAAAACAGTAATAAAAATGGCGTATCACTTTAAATTGTTTATAAATTGTATTGTTAAGATTTAATAACTAGCTTCTAATTTCTAATGTGAACCAAATTTGAGGTTAATTTTGAAGATAAAAAAACAATACTATGAGTTCAACTTCATTTTATATTTTTTATTAATTATATCAATTATTTGCACATACAAAACATATTAGAATACAGCCTTACAAAATTTTGATATTGTTTTTTAGTTTAGTATCTTTTAAATATTTATATATGATACATGAAATATTGTGTATAAGATAACCATGAAATAAATCTTGTATTGTCTTTAAAAGCTATAACAGTATATTTTTTGCCAAAATATCATATTCTATCCATAATCGTAGATAAATATAGTCATTGTCATATTATATTTATATTGTTCTTGAAAGTTTTAAAATGTTATTTTAGGATTAAAGTAAATTGCTTTTTAAAGAACATAAAGAATGAAATCGGTAGTGTCAATTAAGTAGTTAGTATAAATAAAATAGAGAATGCACAATACGAATGCAACCGTTTGATGTTGTTTCTTGTGTTGTCTTTATGTTTTTTTATATTATTGAAAGTACCAGTTATTAAATGGTCCTATTATAATTGAAAAAAGAGGAATACAAGAAACAAAATAAAAAACAATAATATCCTTCATGGTAGCCATGTTTGCGGCTTTGCAAATGGCGTAGAGAATTGTTTGTGAAAAGGATTAATACTAACCGTTAGTATATAAGAGTAGTCATTTCTTTTAATTTATTATACTTATTTTTTTTTAAAATGAATCAAGAATTATATATTCCATATGAAATCGAATTCTAATTAAATTTACTAGGTACCTTGACATTCTTAAATGTTATCGACTTAAGTATTCAACGGCTCAATTGGCTCTGCAGCGACCATGACGCGTTTTGGCTGCACCAACATCATATGCCTCTGTTAAAAAAAATACTTTTGTTAAATAAACTCATACATCACTAGTATGAGTTTATTTAACAAAAGCATTTTTTCTCTCACTCTCATATTTCAACCATCATTTCGATAATGTTATTATTTTTTTATTACTTGCACTTCGTCCATTAGTCAATTATTTCTTGCAATTTTTGCATATAAACTGCTTAATCACAGTGTGTTCTTGATCAGATAAATTAGGTTCTGAATTCAAATATAAAGACTATAAATACACCCAGAATATTTGTTTTGATGTGCATTTAACATATATAATAGACTCATTTAACATAAAAGGAATTTAAAAATAAGATATCTAAAGAAAAATATAAAGAATAATAAAAATATTACAGTGAAAAAAATAACTACTGATAAATAAGGTCTAAGTCTGGCTTATTGAAGTATCATTTACTGCAAAATCTGAAGTTCTTTCTACTCATTATTATTTCTTGATCTATATTATTATATAATATAAAAATATTGTAAATGTAGATAAAAATTGTAGAGAACCTTTGTTTTCCAACCACAATGCTTTCATAATAATAATAACAAAAAGGTTTAATAACATTAAAGTGAATATTACAAAGACTGTAATCAGATACCTTGAGAAAAAAAATGCGATTACATTGTCATATTTTAAAGAACCTTAAATAAAATACATTACTTTAGATGTCCCCATGGCTCGTCTATATGAGTGTCGGGGACCGTGCAATGTGTTAAAAATATTGTATAGGTAATAAAAACGTTCACTGCTACAAGGAATAAAATCTTTCCCTGAAATTACTACTGTCAAGCATTACCCATAATTAAATAAAAAAAAAGGAAACCATATTTATACACAATTTCGTGGAATATGTGTTAAGAAATGATGATAATCAGTAAATCGGTTTTTCTAAAATTAAAAACACATTTTTTTTTGTAGTATACAGGGTTATTTTTAATTAGTTGGCCAGAAAGCTTCTCTATTACTCTGTATTTTGTAAGAAATGCTTAAATGGCTATCGCCCGGGCGCCATACCGACGCTCATAGTTAATGCCAGAGGCATCAAATCAGAGGCATCAAATAAATTTTGTATTGGAGAAGTTACATTTTTAAAACTAATCATTTTAAAAAGTCGTAGATCTAATGTTTTTGAGATTGATGTCAAGGGGCTGCCTGCAAGAGGTGACCAATTAATTACAAATAACCCTGTATATATAATTGTAAACCCAACCTTAAATACTAATATATTGCTAGAATTTTTAAACTCAGCATTTCTTTTTGTTCAAACATCATTTGCTGTAAAAAATATTACTCGTTCCGACAGCGCCAAGAACTTAAAGGTATAAGAAGGAAAAAGGTTTTTCACTCGGTGCAATGAATACAAAAGCAGCTTACATTTTCAATACATTTTAAGCAATTTAGTTTAAGTTGTTGAAGGCAGAAACAAGCCCTGATAAGTACCTATTTTATTTTCATTGACATTAATGTCTGCATATTTATTCAATTTAATACTTTCTTTGTTATACATGAATAATAAAATAAATTATATTACTATATAGAATCAAACTTTAATCAACATCGACATTAAAAAATACTGAGCGAGTCTAAAACGTTTTTCAAACAACATTTTTAAGAGTAAGGATCTCATAATAAAAGAGACATAATATAAAACACTTGTTGTTATAAAAACAATATTTATCTCCTGTGTCAAACAAAATTAGTAATGTCTTCTTCTCTAACAGTCTATTGCTAATTTGTTCCAAGTGCCTTTACTAAGTACATATCGAATAGTACTGTACGGCATACTCCACAGAAAAATGTGTTAATATTGAAGCTTTTAATGAAACTTATTCCTATTATTATCAAAAGAACCATGTGTTAATATTTAAGCCTTTAATGACACTAATTGTGCTGTTGTATACCAAGACAGCTGCTGCTTCTGTAACTAAGAAAGAAATAAAACACATTATTCTGTATACAAAAAATATAGGTAACAAGAATGTTTTCATATGTCGTGATGTTATTTTTTGATTCATTCTTGTTACAAATTTAAGCGTTGTTCATTCATTACTTTGTAACACCTGTTGTCGCTGACGTTACTTCTACTTAATGTTGATTTCTTATAAGGGTACTTGGATATTTTTATATTAGTGTTTCTCACTATCTAACTAAAAATATATAATATTCATTTCTGTAACTGTTCATAAAATTTATTTCGTAAGTAATAAATGTGTTAAATCAAAAGATTGCAAAATGCATTTAAAATAATATGTTTAAGGAACTCCAATGACTTTAAGTTAAATATAATACGTTAAAGGACGGTTTTATTTATAATATTTATATTTTATTTCGCCTGGAGAGACGTAAAATAACATGTAATAATTTATAAGAACCAGGAGAGATAATCGCTTGAACAGGTAGTAAAAATTAAGTTCAAGTTATTAATTTGAAGTTGGTTTTAAGGAATGGTACAGAATTTGGATTAATTTTCATATATACATTTTTTCTATTTAGTCAATTTTTAAGATAAATATGATAAAAAATATGTGTGTGTGTATTAGTGTACACATGTAAGAAGTGAAACTTCTTTATGATATATTTTTTTGAAAAATGATAAACTAATTACAACTTTACAGGAATGGCTAATTAAGCTAAATTAGATAAAGTTTAAGCAAAAATAAGGATGGCGCGTAACATAAAAACGTTACAATTTTTTGACATTGCTATAAAATTTCTCCCATCCGTCGATAAAAAAGTTTCACTTCAAATATGGCGCGTAACGGAAAATGTGACTTAGAAATAAAGATGGCGCGTAACAGAAAAACGTCATAATTTTCATTAATATTATATTAATTAAAACGTAAGAAGTGAATCGACTGTTTCTGACGTATAATATTCTCATAGAAGAAACACATAAGTACCATAAAAACAGACAAATGTACACAATGCACTTTAAAAATAATAACTTTAGGCTTCTTAACATGTTGGATCGTCACTATATCACAAATAAAATTATTCTTCATCATGGTTTCTACTGTTCCGAGTTGTTGTTCGTTCTAGGTATAGCAAAACAGACCTCGTAAAGATTAGGTCCCCAAGCTCCATTTGTCAGCCAAAACTCTTATTTCTTTTCATTCTTACTTCTTCTATTTCAGACAATCAATGTATTTTAAAAATATTATAAATTATATTTAATAATTTCTTCTTTATGTTATAATCTTGAATTTATTTATTAGTTTCAATAGCAATTCCATAAAATCGTATTGTCCAGTATGTAATTACAATTCATTATTTAATTATAAAACTCTAATCCGATAATTTTATTTTTGGTTAATGTAAATTGTGTTTTGTAATCCACATACTTGTCATTTTGATAATTTAGTATTTCCATAGAAACATGGTGTAAAAGAGAAAAAACTATACGAAAAAAGCTGGCGCGTAACGGAAAAATGTATTATAAAATATTCAAACCATTTATATATAACAGTATATAAATATTTATTTGATGACTATATTTATAATAATATATTTCTTAATAAAGCAGTACTCGAGTAAATATTATTATGCGTCAGGTTAACAAAAGGTAGGTATTTTAGTTATAATTAGACAGTTGATTTTATTAAATTTTAATGATACATAGCACCGAACTAATAAGAGATCTTCCAAAAAGCACTTTATTGTGCATGTGTGTGGTTAGATAAATTTGTTACACTTTACTTTCGACCAAAGTAAGCTACACAGGACTCTCGTGAGATTATACTTATTATAGCTACGGTGACTTAACGCATTTTGATTTTTAAAATACCCACTACATTTGTTGTTATTGAAATATAAATCTGTATATATTCAAATATATATATTAAATATCTAAATATATTATTATAAAATATATAAAATACATATTATCGAAATAGCTTATGATATCATAGGTTATTTTAAAGTCTACGTTATCGCTACGGTAAACTTAATATTTGAAACGACTTTTTTATTTTTTAAAAACCCATTTGTAGAATCTAACAAACAAGGCTTTTTAATTAAGATATTAAAAGTGCTTTCATGATTCGGTTCTTTAAAAAAACAAATATCCATTTCACAAATATTGTTGCACACAAATATGTAACAATGTTCTGATATTTAGTATACAACGTATCAAAAGATATTGATTGAACAAAAAACTGTGAGTTGCAATTTATTAAATTTATAATTAAAAACTCATTATTATTTTATAATATACCTACCATAAAACAAAAATAACTTATATGAAGTAAGAAGATATATTATTCATAGCTTTTGAGCACATTTATTAAAGTGTACTAAAAATCTTTATAACTTCAAAATTTAAGTAAACAAAATAAGGTGTTGTAAAGAGGCTTATACAAAATATAACTTGTACATAAGGTTGAAAACATCAAACTTAGTTCATTTTTATTATCATAAGCCTTATTCATCCTTAGATAGGAATATAACTTAAAAGGGAAAAGTTTAGAACGGCTGTGTAGATCAATAGTATAAGCCGAAACTTATGTTATCAATAGCCATTACGCTTGATTCAGCCTTCCAATTTTATTTGTCCTTGAACTTTCATATCGATTCACCAATGAATGCTTCAGTGGTATTTCACGTCTATCGAAATACAGCAATGTTGTAAGGTTTTCTATTAAATCCTCTTAAAAAAATAAACCTATTATCCTGAAGTCTTGTAGTATTTTAAGATAGATTTGCTTTGGTTATCAAAACTGTTTAAGGTTTTGATAGATAATTACGTCATGAGAGTATATATCCATAATTATAATAAGTACCTTAACAGCTTATTATAGAATAAAGCCTGGGTTTTCAAATGTCTACTAAATAGATTTTATTATTTATAAAAATTCAATTTTTTTTTGCCGGCTATTCCATGCATATTAATAGATTTAAGAATCTTAATAGAAGTGATCAGTGGACATAGTGGTCAGTATGTGTATATGTATTATATTAGTAGGTATATTTGAAAGAAAATAATGATTTATGTATGTTTATTATTCATTTAGTACCCACAGTAATTTGCTTAGCTTGGAACTGAGTTGCGTTTCATGTTCACATATTTATTCTTATTAAGTAGGAAAATATGTTGTAGGCTAGAATTTCGTTTATTGTTATATTTAATTACAATATATTTTATACGGTGGAATACAAACATAGTTTTATTATCGCTCTTCAGAAAAAAAGGTCTCCAAGGATTGAGGAAGATTAAAAACTCTATTATTTTATTTATATTTTACAAAAAATATTTAATAATTTGTTCTAGCCACTTAATTATAGCAACTGTACTTTGCTAGCTGTGTTGTGCATAACAAGTCTAGTCTGTTTGTAAATTAACACGTTAAAAGGTAATTAAAAGCAGTCTCTTTTAACAAATTAATCTATTTTGATCTTCTTTTGCTTTATTTAGTGTACACCAACATTATGTATTCAATACTGTATAAATAGGGACTAATAGACATTTACATATTAATGAAATTGAAATTGAAGAAAAACAGAAAAAAGTCGAAAAAAGTAAATAATAAAATATGTATATAATAATCACTAATCTTCCATTACAGAGTAGTTGCGGCTTATAATAAATCCATTGAAATAGAAATTAATTTCTTTAACTCAAACGGTTTAATCTAATAATATATACGAATATAATACGAATTTATTTGATTATATACTTTAATCGTGTCTAAAGTATCCCTTAATAAATAGTTTTCCGTTTTGTTATTTAATTCACCTTCATAACAAACTAACATGTTTATACCCGCATAATTGAAAAATACTACTATGAAATAAATTATCAAATCAGACTTCGTGTTTTTGAAAACCCTAATGTTTGTAGATAATTAAACGTCAAACATACAATCAATTATTACACAAAATACACTATTATCAGAACATAGAGGAAAAAAAAAAGACGTCCAATGTAGAAGCGAAACGCAAGAATGAAAAGAAAACGCTTTAGGTTAATTCGATATTTAAAGTTTAGTATATCCAATTACATGGAATCCAAAAACAGTATAATTTTCTATTAAGGAAAATATTAAACTTACTACGATTTATAAATTCATTAAGTCTTAACCTACCTCAAACATACTGGAAACTTATTAAGAGTGAAGAGAAGTGTGTCTGTACCCTTGAACCAAGTGTCTTTGACATCGGTCTTAAGCTGCTCAAAGTTCTACTGAACAACTAAACCGCTCCTTTTTATTACATACCGTTTTAACGTTAAACATTGTTTGTAGTTTAAATTGAAATGCAATTGTGTTCTCCGTTGTATTTTGTTCCGAACAACAATGCTATAAGAGATTTTATTAAAACTAAGGAACTATTTTATTAATTCGTGATTTACTGTGTTAATAAATATCTTACACATATTTCTAATCAACATAGATTGACTACAATAAATATATGAGAAAAGTTATACTTGACTTCCTAACCGATAAATAGCCTTCATAACCGATAAATAGACTTCATAACCCATAAATTGCCTAAGTATAATAAGAAGTCATTTTACATACCTACTTTGAAGGATGACAAATTCATTGTCTAACAAATGAGTGACATCGGAGTTTTGTAAGTGCAACCTATTTAGTGTTAATATTTTATGGTTAGGTTACTATGGTTAGCTTGACCTATAATATGACAACAGAATTAGTTGGGAGGAGTTTTTGTTGCCCCCTCCCCCAAAAACCGGTTAACCACAATCTAAACTGAAATTAAGTTCTGTTAACTGTGTATTAAGGGCCATTTCACTTTAATATACCTACCGGAAGTTAAATAAATTTTGGAATAGGATATTAGTGGTTGTAAATTGAAACGGTTTCTCAAGTCAATATTAGTTCTTGCTTTAGTTGTTACGAGAATAATTTTAATTGTTAAGAGAATATTAATATATTTAATTACAAAAAATATTTGAAAATAATGCAACTTGTTTTTAATAACTATTATTGTTTTTAATAATAATTATTAAATAATAATAATTGTTAATTAGACCCTTAATTAATATTTTTTTTTATTAAATAGGCAAAAGATTTCAGAAAGGAAATGTTGTCATAAGTATGAAAGAAAAGTACCTACTATCTTAAAAAAAAATATCCCATAAAAACTACAACCTTTTTTATTTAAGTACCTATATTCATCTCTAAATGTTATAAACAGGTAAATATTTTACATTTTAAAACCGAACCATTCCATTCTTGTCAATGTACTGCCTTGGTTGATTAATTAATAAATACCTATAGTTCAGTTTTTAAAGTATGTTTTCTTTCTTTCTTTCTTTCTTTCTTAAATGATGCGCTATGTATTATATATATTTAGTTCTACTGTACTAGGTATATTAACTAATCGCGTTAAACATCTTAACTAAGTTAGACCAAATATATAGAGATAAGAGTTACAAAAACTTGCAAAAGGTTAAATAATATGTACAGATGTTTGGAAAACTATTACAATTAAATTGTGTGTATTAAAATGTTATTAAAACACATTTTAAATATTGGTCTCTTAAATAAAATATAAATGGTTTTATATAAATATTAAAATGTATTTCATATTTATCATATTATAATATTTTCAAAACATATTTTCTGAAGTAGTTAAAAAAAGGTAATTTTTATTTTTAGCGAATAGTTTATTTTTTCATTCCAAAACTAAGCATTGCTTTTAGAAGAGCAAATAAATGAACCAGGATTCTTGCAACCATTCCACGCGGACGTGATCATTATGACAAGTACGGTCGTTAGTTTTTTAAAGTCATTGTAGAGACAATTTTAAATAGGTTAGTAGACAAAAGTAAAATAAAAAAGGTTATTAGATTTCTCACATGACTCAATATTACATAATTATATCAATAAAGTCAGTATAGATATTCGAGGTATCGTTGGAAACAAAATATTAATGAATTTTAATAACAATTTTTACAATTTAAAACTAGTACATTTAGTTGTTAAATCATATTTGCCTTAGAATCGTATTCGATTTATAGGTTTGCGTCTTTTTCTAGCCAGTATTAGTGAATTAGTACCAAGGGATTAAGATCCAAAAGTTTATTTTTTTTAATTATTTTATTCCAGTAGGGATGTAACGACTGAATGAACTCTTTTAAGTGTTATTAAAGTTTTCATATATATTTGATATTTTAGATTTTCAATAAGAAATGCATAAACTGTTTTTTTTTATTATACATTTAATAACAATTATACTATATTTAATTTCATAAAATTCGTTTCTTCTTTCTTTATAAATGTATTCGTTTTTTCCCAACGGTTTCACTCAGTTCTTTATATCGAGACTGTTTTGCCGATATAGTATAGCTATAGCTTTCCATTTGCTCGCATGCCATGTTTAAACTATAGATATAAATGTTTGAAAATATCTTTAAACATGTTTAGCCATATTAAGCTTATTTAAATTTATATAAATATACAATGAAAAATAAACCGATACGGGCAGGGATTCGAACCCCCGACTACTGGGAAACCGTCCCGTCGCTCTACCAACTGAGCTACCGTATATATTTATTAAATATAGAAACGGACAGCGATAAACAAATAGAATGCTTAATTCACCGAGACATCATGTTCATGAATGTAAAAAAAAAATATATAAAAATATTTTGAAAAATGAATTACAAGTCATGTATGTAATTTCTTTTTAGAATTATAGATACTAGGAGAAGAAAGTTTAAAAATCTAATCTCAAATATTATTTTATTAAAATTGTTACAATTATTATACTAAATCGCAAAATTATACTAAATCGCAAAATTATCATTATCGATAACCGTTTCAAAAAATTTAAACTAAATGCAACAATATTATCTAGCTCAATTACTACAACGACAGACAGTACTGGAGACGCAGCGTCCGTATCTGTAGTTCAGCGCTAGGCACATTCGTTGACAAATATGAGCGGTACATCTTCTGGGTGGTGCGTAATCCCCGGGAGACTCTGGGTCGGTGAACACTCTCGAGAATAGTGCCGGATAATGAATGTCTTGGATATCTGAGGATGAATGTTGATTTGGTTTTAAAGACATCATATTTATTAAAAATAATAAAAAAGAGTTCAATATTAAATTCCAGTAAGAATAACAAACAAAACTAAATCAATTTTTTTTTGGAATTGTAATTGCACTAGAACGATTTAATTTTGTTAAAAGGATAACTCACCTGATTTCTGATTCTCCTCGCAAACAGCACTCTGCGCCATCAACACCACCGCCAACAGGACTACCACGAAGGACATTATAATTTTCATTATGTTAAGAGACGTTTGTAACAAATAAAAATACAACTTTGTTTGACTTCTATGGTCTAGTTTTTCGACTGTCTCGGTTCCGATCGGATTTCAGTATTTATATACAATGAAATCATATATCAACTAGATTATACCAAAAGGGGATGCCCTAATGAGAGTTATCGTCGACCTTAATCTTGTTGAAAATTTTTGATAAAATGTATTAAAATAACAAATATTTATGCATTCCTGCAGACGTTTAGTTGTTTCGCTCTTAATCTCTTTATTAGCAATATTATTAAAAAAATGTATTAGAATAACAAATATTTATTTATTTACTTATTTATCAAAAAGGCACAGTTACAGAGTACAGATCAAATACAAGTATTAAATATAATTTTAAAATAACGGACTTCTAAATCTGCCCTCCACTTACAACTGTACACAGCATTCAAAGATTATACAGCTTCAAAATAAGAATAATAATAAACTAAAGCAGTACATAGGGTTTATGGTCTATACAATTTGTGTACAGATTCTATGAATCTGGTGTGAGTATTAGAAAATATATCAACATTCGCGTGAATAATGTTGTATTCTCTACACATTCGAAAGAGAGGATTATTTCGAGATACATTATTGTTGTACTTTGGTACCCAAAACAGCTGCGGGGTGCGCATAGATCGAGAAGGTACAATAAAGTGCAGCTGACTTAGGAGAGTACTATTAAAGGAGCCATTCACAATTTTATACAGGGTGGACATGTCATTGATCCACCTCCTTTTTTCCAGTTCGTCCATGTTGAAGTAACTAAGTCGAGCCGTATATTCCGGTATTTTTCGCCTCAAACCGTTCTTTACGCAGAGTTCTCTGACAAATCGTCTCTGTATAGACTCAATACGATCTGCATGACTTTTATATATGGGCGCAAAAACGCATGAGCAGTACTCGACAATACATCTCACCAATGCATAGTAAAGAGTTATCATTGACCTGGTATGCCTAAAAGGCTTCGCATTCCGAAGCACGAAAGACAACATCCGGTTAGCCCTATTACACACCTGATCATAATGTGGTCTGAAGCTCATAGCCGAGTCAAAGACTACACCCAAGTCTCGAATCTCAATTACGCGATCTATTACTATACCCTTAATATTATAATTACAGATGACTGGTGTTTTGGCTTTCGTAAATGATATAACCTTGCACTTTTTAATGTTTAAAGACATATGATTCTCGGCATACCATTCTACTACAGTATCTATGTCCGCTTGGAGAGCTTCACAGTCTCGGTGATCGGAGATACGTCGAAAAACCTCAATATCATCTGCATAGGCCAGACATTCACTATTAATTTTGCTAAGTAAGTCATTGACAAATAAAAGAAACAATAAGGGTCCCAGATTCGAGCCTTGGGGAACTCCCGACGTTGCTAAATATGGGATAGATTCGTACCCACTAAGTGCAACCAGTTGAGTTCGATTGGATAGATAAGATGTGAGCCACCTATACAAATTTCCATGTATTCCGACATGTTGTGCTTTCGAGAGCAGAGCGAAATGGTCAACACGATCAAACGCTTTAGAAAAATCGGTGTCTAAGGAGTCTACTTGCTGTTTCCTATTGAAAGAATCACATATAAACGCAGTATAACATAGAAGATTTGAGTTAGCCGACCTACCCGTAATAAATCCATGTTGACGCGGATTCAACATATGGGTGAGATGGTTATATATACGTTTGTAAACAAAGCCTTCCAAGATTTTGGCAAACCAGTTCAATATAGAGATAGGTCTATAATTCGACACATCACTTCTATCGCCAGATTTATAGATTGGAGTGATCTTAGCGATTTTCCACAACTCAGGAAATATCCCCTCCTGAAGGGATTTGCTAAATATTAAAGACAATGGAGCTACAAGATTTGATAGATATCTATTAATACATGGTGATGTAAGCAGCGTATCATGTTCAAGTAAGTACGTACAAACCCAGTGAAATAGAATCTGCTGAAAAATATTATTGCACATTTAAAAAGCATGTAAATGGAATAAAAGTGAGTTTATTAAAGAAATTTAATTTAATTACGAACTTTCTAATGTTTTTTACATATTTTTTTGCGTTTTAAAGTTTTTGAAGAACATAAAGGTGTTCTTCGTTTGTACCTTAATTTAGGTGAATTATGTATGACTATTATTATTATTATGTATGAATCATACATGAAAAAAAGTATTTTAAAAATTAACTCTTACGAGTTTATTTATTTATAATTCGAATAACTTAGAAAATCTCTGTTTCGGAGGTATTCGTCCATTCTTTAATGAACATGATGAGAGGACAGTAACTTTATTTTGACGATTAGTACTTTATAAGATGTGTAATTTTACGTCTCAGTTAGTTATTATAATTTAACTTACAAGTTTGTTTGTATGAAACTGAAATCTATTAAGATTTTTGATTTATGGAGACTTATGAAAAGACTAGAATAAATAACCGCGGTACTACTAGTTCTATGTTTCTCTCATATTTTCAAGGACTTCAAGTATTGTAACTTTAAGGTTTCAAAGAGATAGCAGTTCTATAATGCCTTATCTATGAACCGAGAATGCCAAAAGACAACATCTTGGAAGTGGTAATAGCGAAATAACATCTGCAGAATTGTCAACAAGTTGTCTGATTCCAGGACCCCTTATCATCAAGTCTACCATACTACTATGATAAGTATTTGATAGACGTAAACCTTTATTGTGAGCCGTTATTTTTTATCCAATAAGGCCAGAAGTAGGACTGAGAAATTAGTTTTAAAAACCACTTACATTCCTAATAATGTTTTAGGAACTTTTATTATTAAAACTAGTATAATTAGGAAAAAGCGACTAACATAGCTTTTTCCATTGAATGTATTGCATTTTTTTCGGGTGTACATTATATTTTTCAAGATATAGAGTTAAATAAAAAAATATTCATCGTGAGTTGTAAATTATTTTAACACAATAAGTCGGAGATGGATTTTTTGGATTTAGTTTTAAAAACCACTTACATTCCCTAATAATGTTTTAGGAATTTGTATGATTATATCTATTTATAAAATATAAGTCGCTTTTTACATTAATTGCATGGCATTTTTTTGGGTGTACATTATATCTTTTAAGATATAGAGGTTAATAAAAAAAATGTTCACTTCAAACATCTTCCAGAAAATTCTAAAGATAGGTACAACCGTTGTCGTATCAATTTACTGTTAATACTTAATACCCGCAATGCAAATAGTGTTGTATTTTTTACGACAGAAATATTTATATTGCCTCATCTGGATCTGTCTATCATATATGCATACAAACAGATGCATATATCTTATTTAATAATAGTATAACAATAGTCTTATCCGATATTTATTTTGGATGTGACTATGGGAAAATAATCCAGGTTGGAAGGTATCCTGATAGACATGTTAATATCGCGTCAAACACTAAGCTGACACCAAGTCTTATTAAGATCGGTAATTTAGTTTATTTTTATTGTACTTTTTATAGTCTAAACGTTTTTGTTTGTCTTCTCTTTAAAAAATAGAGCAGTTTTCGGAGGAAAAATAATTATCTATGCATTTACGCAACGAAGCAACTTCATAATAAAAAAAAATCTTAATAATTCCTAGTGCTTTGGTTGTGTATTAGTATTTACAATCAAAATCGTTTTGTGTTTTCTGTGGAATGTAGAAATATTACTACCGTCAAAATCTCGACTCGTCTTGACCGGCACAAATTGTTATTGAAATTATATTAGGTTCATACTTATTACAAGAAATATAATTAAAAACTGAACCTTATAAAATCGTTAATATATTTATGCACTTTGTCATAATAAATATTTAATGAGTACATTACAGTTCAGAAAAAGAAAGGACGATCTTCAAAATCATGAATGTAATAAAAACATATATTAAAATATTTAAAAAAATGAATTACAAGTCATGTATGTGTGTCGCCCGTAATTTCTTTTTAGAATTATAAATACGAGGAGAAGAAAGTTTAAAACTCAAATCATAAAACAGTGTTACAATAATATTATTTTATTAAAATAATTATATTATCACAATTAATATAGTATATCGCAAAATTATCATTATCAATTATAACCATTTCAAAAAACTTAAACTAAATGCAACAATATTATCTAGCTCAATTACTACAACGACAGACAGTACTGGAGACGCAGCGTCCGTATCTGTAGTTCAACGCTAGGCAAATTCGTTGACAAATATGGGTGGTACATCTTCTGGGTGGTGCGTAATCCCCGGGAGACTCTGGGTCGGTGAACACTCTCGAGAATAGTGCCGGATAATGAATGTCTTGGATATCTGAGGATGAATGTTGATTTGGTTTTAAAGATATCATATTTATTAAAAAAAATATGGTTGCCTGTAAAGTCGGTTTTACGGGCGAAGATTTACGTGACCACGTCTTTTTCTCGGTAGAATATTTATTGATATGAATATTATTAAATTGCACAATATTTTAATAATTTGAGTGATTTTGTTGAGGATAGGACGATGAAGACGTTGTCACGTAAAATCATTTTATATATTATTTATTTTATATTATATTATTGATGTTATTCTTTTTTACAAAATTTATTTACAGACTTTATCGATACATCAATTAGTTGCGGAGATATCGATCATTGAAGTTATTGTTTGCTACCAGTATTTTATATATTTATTTTTTTCAGTTATAAAAAAATACTATTTCCAATTGTGTCTACCAAGTATGGTCACATGTACAGCTCTCTTAAGTTAGCGGGGAGAAGTAATTTTTTTTCAATTTTTTTTTTGCTAATTCGATTGTTCGTCGTTTGTTCTTGATTGTTCGATTAAATTTAGCGTTTGTTCGATAAGGACTTTTTTTTAAATAACTATTTTCTAAATTTTATTTGAACCTGGCTCTTTATATTTAATTGTCTGTACTTTTTTTAATTTTTTTTAATCAATTTTGATGAGTTTTTGTTTGTTCGATTAAAAAGAACGTTTGTTCGATCGTATTTTTTTTATAATCATTTTTTTAATATCATTACACCCACGCTCCTGCACATATTCAAATAAATATTTGCGAAAAAAATATATTTGCTATTTAAACGCTAAAGGAGTTCCAGTACATGGACGGTATTTGAAAAGCAAATATATTTATTATTGTTATTTATCATTCTTATAAAACTATTGATTAGGATTTATTTATAAATAACTAATTGTTTTAACATCCTTAAAATGAATATTTTTTATTTTTGTTGATTGACTATTTCGATATATTATCACAACTACGTAAACAAACTCAGGTTCTTATTTACTGAATGTTTTCGTGATACTCTGAAGTATATAAATTCTATTATTTATTATATATTTATCTGATGTATTTATGCGAGATAAAATTTGTCTTACTTTTTTTATTTTACTTCTCCCCGCTAACTTAAGAGAGCTCACATGTACTGGCCTACATATTAAATAATAATAAGTACAGATAATGTTATGTGACGTCACTTCTGATTTTATATATTTTAATATTTTTAATTTTAAAGAAGTAATTTGAAAATCAAAACACTTATTCAGATCGAAGGTTCAAATTTTTGCTAAATAAATTTGAAATTAATTAAAATTTGTAATTGTAAATAATGAAGTTGAAAATTAAAACATTTACTTAAATTAGATGTTAAAATTCTTGCTCAACACATTTTAAATCAAGTTTTCTTATATCTGCCACCTTTTCTTAATATTTGTAATTTTAAAGAATCAATTTGAAAATCAAAACATTGCTCGGCGGACCGATCATGTTTGAGTGGGAGAGAGACGCAAGGCATTCTATGTGTGTGTGACTCATCGTTACGTTACCGGGCGTTACACTTTTTCATAAGTGACTCCCAGCTTAACCTAATTTAAGACGTTGTCACGTCAATAATAAAAACGGGTTAAATATTAAATTCCAGTAACGTTAATCAACAAAACTAAATCAATTGATTATTTTTTTGCAAGTGAAATTGCACTAGAACGATTTAATTTTGTTAAAAGGATAACTCACCTGATTTCTGATTCTCCTCGCAAACAGCACTCTGCGCCATCAACACCACCGCCAACAGGACTACCACGAAGGACATTATAATTTTCATTATGTTAATAGACGTTTGTAACAAATAAAAATACAACTTTGTTTGACTTCTATGGTCTAGTTTTTCGACTGTCTCGGTTCCGATCGGATTTCAGTATTTATATACAATGAAATCAGATATCAACTAGATTATACCAAAAGGGGATGCCCTAATGAGAGTTATCGTCGACCTTCATCTTGTTGGAAAATTTTTGATAAAATGTATTAAAATAACAAATATTTATGCATTCCTGCAGACGTTTAGTTGTTTCGCCCTTAATCTTTTTATTGGTAATATTATTATTAAAATGTATTAGAATAACAAATATCTATTAATACATGGTGATGTAAGCAACGTATCATGTTCAAGTAGGTACGTACATACTCAGTGAAATAGAATCTGCTGTAAAATATTATTGCACATGTAAAAACCATGTAAATGGAATAAAAGTGAGTTTATTAAATTAATTTAATTCAGTTACGAACTTTCTAATGTTTTTTACATATTTTTTAGCGTTTTAAACTTTTTGAAGAACATAAAGGTGTTCTTCGGTCGTACCTTAATTTAGGTGAATTATGTGTAACACCCTACGATATATGAAAAAACTTTATTATATTATATTATTATACATATATTTTTGTTGCTGATGTGTCATTGCAAAGAAATAGCTTTTTCTCAATAAATTATACTTCCAATATTTTTTAAATGTTCTCAGTTAGTTGTTGTAATTTATTTTACAAGTTTATTTGTATGAAACTGAAGTCTATTTAAATTTTTGATTCATGGAGACTTGTGAAAAGACTAGAAATAATAACCGCGGCACTACTAGTTCTATGATTCTATGATGATCTCATATATTCAAGGGCTTCAAGTTTTGTAACTTTAAGCTTTCAAAGAGATAGCAGTTCTATAATGTTTTATCTATGAACCGAGAATGCCAAAAGACAACATCTTGGAAGTGGTAATAGCGAAATAACATCTGCAGGATTGTCAACAAGTTGCCTGATTCCAGGACCCCTTATCAACAGTATAAAGTCTACTATACAACTATGATAAGTATTTGATAGAAGTACACGTTTGATACGAGCTGTATTTTTTTATCCCATAACGCGGAGGTAAGACTGGGAAATCTATTTTTAAAAATCACTTACATTGCCTAATAATGTTTTAGGAACTTTTATGATTATATCTAGTATTTATAACATGTAAGTCGCTTTTTGCATTAATTGTATTGCATTTTTTTTGGGTGTACATTAATTATTTCAATATATAAGAGTTAAATAAAAAAATATATTCAACGTGATTTGTAAATTATTTTAACCCAATAAGTCGGAGATGGTTAGGGATGTAGTTTCAAAAGCCACTTACATCGTCTAATAATGTTTTAGGAATTTGTACGGTTATATCTAGTATTTATTATATGTAGGTGGCTTTTTACATTAATTGCATTCCATTTTTGTGTATACATTATATCTTTTATGATATAGAGTTAAACAAAAAAAATGTTGACATCAAACATCTTCTAGAAAATTCAAAACATAGGTTCAACCGTTGTCGTGTCAACTTTTTGTTAATATTGGAAAATATAAATATATATATAAAATTATATAAAATATATGTATTTATATATATTTGCAATGCAAATAGAGTTGTATTTTTTACGGTAGAATTATTTATATCGCCTCGTCTGCATCTGTTTATCATGTATGCATACAAACGGATGCATATATTTTTTATAATATTAGTATAACAATGTCATAGCCGATATTTGTTTTGCAAGTGACAATGGGAAAATAATCCAGGTTGGAAGGTATCCTGATAGACATGTTAATATCGCGTCAGACACTAAGCTGACACCAAGTCTTATTAAGATCGGTAATTTAGTTTAGTTTTATTGTACTTTTTATAGCCCAAACGTTTTCATTTGTCTTTTCTCTAAAAAAGGGAGCATTTTTCAGAGTGAAAATAATTATATATTAATATTCAGTATAATAATATTCAGATATGCGTTATTGAGATGTGTGTTAAGTTACGAATATACAGCTATAGTCTTTTCAAAACAAACATTTATGTAGTCATTTTAACACATATAAATTTCTTTAGTATTACAAACATACGAGGAAAGATTCAAAAACTATGCTAATATAAATCTTTATCATCAGTCATCATCAGAGAAACAAAAGATATCAAAACAAAAAAGAAGTGCATTACACATGTACTTTTCCACTCCATAATAAATTTGCTGAAAGTGTTAATTTCATGTTGTATCCTATATTTTTTTAGCATTGTTGAAATTATATTAGGTTCATACTTATTACAAGAAATATAATTAAAGATTCAACCTTATAAAATCGGTAAAATATTTATGCACTTTGTCATATTAAATATTTAATGAGTACATTAAAGTTCAGGAAAAGAAAGGACGATCCTCAAAAGATCTTTAAAGCGCTTTCAAATCTTTTATACTCTAGGCATATATATCCAAGCAAACTCACTAATATATGTTATATAACACTAAATATACTACTTAATTTACCTCTGTGAATTAAATTTAGTTAGTTTTTTTTTAACCAATTTATAGACTGATAACATTTTATATCCCACAATATAATATTATAAATTCAAGTTGATAATTAAATTTTTATTGTACTTAAAATCTATTTTTTTAATTATTCCAGGTATTTAAATTGTTTTTTTCCATTATTTAAAAACAATGAATTATGATTAAGTCCTTGTCTTATCTTGTTGCAATATCTTGAAATTTCAATGCGATAAATACATATTTTTTATTATATTTATTACTGATATCAACGATATTATTTTCTTTGTCCTAGATGAATAATGGTTATTATCTTATATGATATTATAATTAATTTCAAACATTATTATTTTTATATTGCATGTTGTCATGGCTTTTTCTTTATTTGTAATACTTTTTTTATTTAATATTTTTTTAAAACTAATTTTGCATTCTATACTTATTTCAAACTTTTGCCCGCGGCTTCGCACGCCCTTAATTCGTAGTGAAACAATTCCCCTTTCTATTTTTTTTGTATTGACTTGACTTCTATATGACTTGTTTTTAGTGATACAATTAAAATTAAAATCTAAAATATTAAATACTGTATTTTTTTTTCTTTTCTTGTTTTGAATAAAACTTTCCTTTTAAATTCTTTTTAAACAGAATACTTAATAACCATTCTAACCATATATCACACTTATAGATTTTTAATGAAAATAATCAAAATAGGCCCATGTAAACTTGAGGAATTCTGAGCTACAGAATCTTATACCGCCGCAAACGTGATGTGTCTATATTTTAAATTTGTAATATCTTCGATATAAAATATTTATTTAAATTACATGCTGTGAAGAGCTATATTGTTCCATATTAAATGTAAAATGTATTTAAGTACTGAAGTAGATAAGGATTAATGCTGTACTGCTTAAAATCGCTTCGTAAATAAGCCATTATTTCTTTTGGAGCCAAATGCAATTTTTAAAACTCTCCATACGCTTGGTATTAGTCAAATGTTTGTGTACACGGCTATTAGGTACAATGAAACTTCCTCTGTTTGTGACAGAGAAAGATTTGGCCGTCCAGGTAGTGTTCGTACGAAAAAGGTGGGAAAGAATTGGAAGAAATCAAAAGCAAAAGCAATAGATTTTATCTTGGGAAATGAAGATAACACCTAGAACCATGTCGCGTATTTTAAGAGATGACATAGTACTTCCAGCCTACAAAAGACGCACTGGTTATTTCCTAACTGATAAATTAAAGATGTGGAAGGGTGGTGAAATCAAAACAACTACTAAAGCGGTACGCAAAGGGAGGTCACAGAAAAAAATTGTTTACGGATCAGAAAAAAATTAAAATTGAGCAACATTTTAACAAACAAAATGATCATATTTATGCTCAAAGCTCCAATAAAGCTTTCCAATTAATCGACAGGGTATAATGTGGGCATTATCCGACTTCAGTCATGGTTTGGCTGGGTGTTACCTGAGAAAGAGTGACTAAGCCATGTTTTTGTGAAAAAGGTATCAAAACATCGGCACATGTGTATTAAGATACTATTCTTGAGGAGGTAGTTAAGCCCCTTAATAACACCATGTTCAATGATCAAGTATGGTTCTTCCAGCAAGACTCGGCTCCGTGTCATAAAGCTCGGTCCACGCAGTCTTGGGTGGAAGCGGACGTCTTGGACTTCATCAGAGCTGAAAACTGGCCATACCGTCGTATAGTCCCGAATCCGAAAAAGTCTTAATCATCTGGATTATGATTTATGGTCAGTTTCAGTACAGCTTGCTCTAAACGCCATGATAATTTGGAGTCCTTAAAACAATCAATACGATTGGCAGTGAAGAATTTCCCCATGGAAAGAGCTCGTGCTTCTATTAAAAACTGGCCTCAACGTTTATAGGACTGTATTGCAGCCCATGGACACCACTTCAAATAAGCTTTTTATATTTTTAATTGTTTTATATTTGGGTTTTAAACTAACACACTATAAAAGTAATAAATGTTATTTGCAATAAAAAAAGTATTTTTTTCTTTGTTACAATATTTATGGCAAGACTAGGTATATAATATATTGAATGCATAAACATTAATTTGATAGTAATATTCAGCTGTTAACATACATATGCATATATGTTACTGCCTTTAATAAATAACGTAAATAGAATATGCGCAATGCATCAGCGATGTTTTCTGTTCCTGATAAACAAGATAACTATATCATGAATGTGATGAATTCGATAATTATATTAAGCAAATTGGGTCGCTCATAAGTAGAGATCAAATACCTTTGATAACATACACAGGTATATCTGAAAGATAAATTATTTAAAAATTAAAACGAAATATTTCAAAGTAAATGATAAAAAAACATTATTACTCTAATCTGTGTCAGTCGCTGACTCCTTTAGCTTGGACGAAAACACGTTACAACGTATTGTAAATGGCATAAATGGTCGAGATTTAAATTGATTCCGGATTTTGATACTTTTTACGAAAAAAAAAAAACAAAATCCGACCATTAGTTGTAGATATAATAGTTTTCAAATAAAAACAAATTTATTTCAGTCTTATTATTAGTAAGTGTATTTATTAAAACTTTTTTAACAAATCAATATTAACCAAAAACAGCATAAGATTTATACATACAACTTGCTAAATAAGATATCCCTTAAAATTGGTACATCAATATTTTCTTGAAAAGATTAATCGCTATTTAAAACATGACAAACATCTCCAAAGAGCATATCTATACAAAAGTTTTATAATGTTTGTCGGTATGTATAAAACGCAAAATCTTCATACAAGACGAATTTAATATAATTTAGTCTGATGAGCAGTCATTAAGCCAATCGAAGTAATGAATAAGTTTGGGGCTCGATTTATTTTAACCTTCTATAGAAACACGAAACGGTTTATTGAGCTCTAAGTATAAAACAACAAAACTAAATAACCGATCTTAATAAGATTTAATGTCAGCTTAGTGTCTGACCCGACATTAACATGTCTTTCAGAATACCTTCCAACCTGGATTATTTTTCCATTGTCACATGCAAAATAAATACCGGCTAATATTATTGTTATACTATTATAATAAAAGATATATATGTGACGACAGATCCAGATGAGGCAATATAAATATTTCTGTCGTAAAAAATACAATTCTATTTGCATTGCGGGTATTACAGTAAATTGACACAACAACGGTTGTACTTATCTTTGGAATTTTCTAGAAGATGTTTGAAGTGAACATTTTTTTTATTTAATAGATATAATGTTCACCCATAAATGCCATGCAATTAATGTAGAGCGACTTAAATTTTATAAATACAAGATATAATCATACAAATTCCTAAAACATTATTAGGGAATGTAAGTGGTTTTTAAAACTAAATCCAAAAAATCCATCTCCGACTTATTGTGTAAAAATAATGTACAACTCACGATGAATATTTTTTTTTATTTAACTCTATACCTTGAAAAATATAATGTACACCCGAAAAAAAATGCAATACATTTAATGGGAAAAACTATGTAGGTAAGTCGCTTTTTCCTAATAAATACTAGATTTAATAATAAAAGTTCCTAAAACATTATTAGGAATGTAAGTGGTTTTTAAAACTAATTTCCCAGTCCTATGGCCTTATTGGATAAAAAAATTACAGCTCACAATAAACGTATATCTATCAAATACTAATCATAGTAATATGGTAGACCTTAGAAAGACCTTAGACCGTAGAAAAAAGATTAATTGGCCATAGTCGATGTAAAATTACACATCTTATAAAGTATTAATCGTCAAAATAAAGTTACTGTCCTTTCATCATGTTCATAATACAATGGACAAATACCTCGGCAATAGAGATTTTCTAAGTTATTCGAATGATTAATAAATTAACTTTTTTCATATATCGTAGGGTATTTATTATACATAATTCACCTAAATTAAGTACAACCGAAGAACACCTATTTGTTCTTCAAAAACTTTAAAACGCAAAAAATATGTGAAAAAACATTAGACAGTTCGTAATTAAATTAAATTTATTTAATAAACTCACTTTTATTCCATTTACATGCTTTTTACATGTGCAATAATATTTTACAGCAGATTCTATTTCACTGAGTATGTACGTACTTGAAAATGATACGTTGCTTACATCTCCATATATGAATAATTATTTTTTATTCTTATACATTTTAATAATAATATTGCCAATAAAAAGATTAAGGGCAAAACAACTAAACGTCTGCAGGAATGCATAAATATTTTTTATTTTAATACATTTTATCAAAAATTTTCCAACAAGATTAAGGTCGACGATAACTCTCATTAGGGCATCCCCTTTTGGTATAATCTAGTTGATATCTGATTTCATTGTATATAAATACTGAAATCCGATCGGAACCGAGACAGTCGAAAAGCTAGACCATAGAAGTCAAACAAAGTTGTATTTTTATTTGTTACAAACACCTCTTAACATAATGAAAATTATAATGTCCTTCGTGGTAGTCCTGTTGGCGGTGGTGTTGATGGCGCAGAGTGCTGTTTGCGAGGAGAATCAGAAATCAGGTGAGTTATCCTTTTAACAAAATTAAATCGTTCTAGTGCAATTACACTTGCAAAAAAATAATCAATTGATTTAGTTTTGTTGGTTAACGTTACTGGAATTTAATATTGAACTATTTTTTATTATTTTTAATAAATATTATGTCTTTAAAACCAAATCAACATTCGTCCATAGATATCCAAGACATTCATTATCCGGCATTATTCTCGAGAGTGTTCACCGACCCAGAGTCTCCCGGGGATTACGCACCACCCAGAAGATGTACCACCCATATTTGTCAACGAATGTGCCTAGCGTTGAACTACAGATACGGACGCTGCGTCTCCAGTACTGTCTGTCGTTGTAGTAATTGAGCTAGATAATATTGTTGCATTTAGTTTAAGTTTTTTGAAATGGTTATCGATAATGATAATTTTGCGATATAGTATAATAATTGTAATAATTTTAATAAAATAGTATTATTGTAACACTGTTTTATGATTTGAGTTTTAAACTTTCTTCTCCTCGTATCTATAATTCTAAAAGGCAATTACAGGCGACACACACATGACTTGTTATTTTTTTTTTTATATTAATATATTTTTTATTACATTCATGATTTTTATTGCGGTCCGATCGTCCTTTCTTTTACTGAACTTTAATGTATAATTAAATATTTATTATGACAAAGTGCATGAACATATTACCGATTTTATAAGGTTCAGTCTTTAATTATATTTCTTGTAATAAGTATGAACCTAATATAATTTCAACAATGCTCAAAAACATAGGATACAACATGAAATTAAAACTCTCAGCAAATTTATTATGAATGAAAAAGTACATGTGTTATGCATTTCATTTTTGCTTTGATATCTTTTGTTTTTCTGATGGTGACTGCTAAAGATTTATCTTAGCATAGTTTTTGAATCTTTTCTCGTTCCTTTTCCTCCTAAAGAAATTTATATATGTTAAAATTACTACAGAAATATTTGTTTTGAAAACATTATAGCTGTATATTCGTAACTTAACACACATCTCAATAACGCATATCTGAATAAAATATTTTAAATGTTTGTCGGTATATATGTTTGCATTTTACATAAAAACTACATGACGAATTTTGATATGATAAAGTTTAGTGTGATTAGAGGTCATTGTGCCGGTCAAGACGAGTCGAGATTTTGACAGTAGTAATATTTCTACTTTCCACAGAAAACACAAAACGATTTTGATTGTAAATACTAATACACAACCAAAGCACTAGGAATTGTTAAGATTTTTTTTTTTATTATGAAGTTGCTTCGTTGCGTACATCAGCATAGATAATTTTTTTTTCCTCCGAAAACTGCTCTGTTTTTTAGAGAGAAGACAAAGACAAAGTTTGGGATATAAAAGAAACAATAAAACTAAACTAAATTACCGATCTTAATAAGATTTAATGTCAGCTTAGTGTCTGACCCGACATTAACATATCTTTCAGGATACCTTCCAACCTGGATTATTTTTCCATTGTCACATGCAAAATAAATACCGGCTAATATTATTGTTATACTATTATAATAAAAGATATATATGTGACGACAGATCCAGATGAGGCAATCTAATATTTCTGTCGTAGAAAATACAACTCTATTTGCATTGCGGGTATTACAGTAAATTGACACAACAACGGTTGTACTTATCTTTGGAATTTTCTAGAAGATGTTTGAAGTGAACATTTTTTTTATTTAATAGATATAATGTTCACCCATAAATGCCATGCAATTAATGTAGAGCGACTTAAATTTTATAAATACAAGATATAATCATACAAATTCCTAAAACATTATTAGGGAATGTAAGTGGTTTTTAAAACTAAATCCAAAAAATCCATCTCCGACTTATTGTGTAAAAATAATGTACAACTCACGATGAATATTTTTTTTTATTTAACTCTATACCTTGAAAAATATAATGTACACCCGAAAAAAAATGCAATACATTTAATGGGAAAAACTATGTAGGTAAGTCGCTTTTTCCTAATAAATACTAGATTAAGTAATAAAAGTTCCTAAAACATTATTAGGAATGTAAGTGGTTTTTAAAACTAAATCCAAAAAATTCCATCTCCGACTTATTGTGTTAAAATAATTTACAAATCACGATGAATATTTTTTTTGTATTTAACTCTATATCTTGAAAAATAAAATGTACACCCGAAAAAAATGCAATACATTTTTTTTCGGGTTTCGGGTGTTTTTCAGGTTTCGGGTGTTTTTTTTTCATAACATATCCTTAACCTTAAGGTTGCCTGGCAGAAATCGCTTTTCAGCGATAAGGCCGCCTTTTTGTGTCACCATGTTTTATTTATTTTTTTTATTTTCTTATCATAGTTTTATATTTTCTGTGTTTTGGTGTGCAATAAAGAATATTTATTATTATTATTATTACATTTAATGGAAAAAGCTATGTAAGTCGCTTTTCCTAATTATACTAGATTTAATATTAAAAGTTCCTAAAACATTATTAGGAGTGTAAGTGGTTTTCAAAACTAATTTCCCAGTCCTATCTCTGGCCTTATTGGATAAAAAAATTAGGGCTCACAATAAACGTTTACGTCTATCAAATACTTATCATAGTTGTATAGTAGACTTTATACTGATGATAAGGGGTCCTGGAATCAGACAACTTGTTGACAATCCTGCAGATGTTATTTCGCTATTACCACTTCCAACATGTTGTCTTTTGGCATTCTCGGTTCATAGATAAAACATTATAGAACTGCTATCTCTTTGAAAGCTAAAAGTTACAAAACTTGAAGCCCTTGAATATATGAGATCATCATAGAATCATAGAACTAGTAGTGCCGCGGTTATTATTACAGGTTAGTCTTTTCACAAGTCTCCATGAATCAAAAATTTAAATAGACTTCAGTTTCATACAAATAAACTTGTAAAATAAATTACAACAACTAACTGAGAACATTTAAAAAATATTGGAAGTATAATTTATTGAGAAAAAGCTATTTCTTTGCAATGACACATCAGCAACAAAAATATTTGTATAATAATATAATATAATAAACTTTTTTCATATATCGTAGGGTGTTACACATAATTCACCTAAATTAAGGTACGACCGAAGAACACCTTCATATTCTTCAAAAAGTTTAAAACGCTAAAAAATATGTAAAAAACATTAGAAAGTTCGTAACTGAATAAAATTAATTTAATAAACTCACTTTTATTCCATTTACATGCTTTTTACATGTGCAATAATATTTTACAGCAGATTCTATTTCACTGAGTATGTACGTACTTGAAAATGATACGTAGCTTACATCTCCATATATCAATAATTATTTTTTATTCTTATACATTTTAATAATAATATTGCCAATAAAAAGATTAAGGGCGCAACAACTAAACGTCTGAAGGAATGCATAAATATTTGTTATTTTAATACATGTTATCAAAAATTTTCCAACAACAAGATTAAGGTCGACGATAACTCTCATTAGGGCATCCCCTTTTGGTATAATCTAGTTGATATCTGATTTCATTGTATATAAATACTGAAATCCGATCGAAACCGAGACAGTCGAAAAGCTAGACCATAGAAGTCAAAAAAAGTTGTAATATTTTTTGTTACAAACGCCTCTTAACATAATGAAAATTATAATGTCCTTCGTGGTAGTCCTGTTGGCGGTGGTGTTGATGGCGCAGAGTGCTGTTTGCGAGGAGAATCAGAAATCAGGTGAGTGATCTTTTTAACAAAATTAAATTGTTCTAGTGCAATTTCACTTGCAAAAAAATAATCAATTGATTTAGTTTTGTTGATTATCGTTACTGGAATTTAATATTTAACCTTTTTTTATTATTGTTAATAAACATGATATCTTTAAAACCAAATCATTATTCATCCTCAGATATCCAAGACATTCATTATCCGGCACTATTCTCGAGAGTGGGCACCGACCCAGAGACTCCCGGGGATTACGCACCACCCAGAAGATGTACCACTCATATTTGTCAACGAATGTGCCTAGCGCTGAACTACAGATACGGACGCTGCGTCTCCAGTACTGTCTGTCGTTGTAGTAATTGAGCTAGATAATATTGTTGCATTTAGTTAAAGTTTTTTGAAATGGTTATAATTGATAATGATAATTTTGCGATATAGTGTATTAATTGTGATAATATAATAATTTTAATAAAATAATATTATTGTAACACTGTTTTATGATTTTAGTTTTAAATTTTCTTCTCCTCGTATCTATAATTCTGAAAGAAATTACAGGCGACACACACATGATTTGTTATTATATTTTTATACTTTTCATTACATTCATTGTTTTTATTGCAGTCCGATCGTCCTTTCTTTTACTGAACTTTAATGTATCATTAAATATTTATTATGACAAAGTGCATAAATATTTTACCAATTTTATAAGCTTGAATCTTTAATTATATTTCTTGTAATAAGTATGAACCTAATATGCAACAATGCTAAAAAATATAGGATACAACATAAAATTAACACTTTCAGCAAATTTATTATGAGTGGAAAAGTACATGTATTATGCATTTCTTTTTTGTTTTGATATCTTTTGTTTTTCTGATGATGACTGATGATAAAGATTTATATTAGCATAGTTTTTGAATCTTTCCTCGTATGTTTTTTAAGAAATTGATATGTGTTAAAATGACTACATAAAAATTTGTTTCGAAAACATTATAGCTGTATATTCGTAACTTAACACACATCTCAATAACGCATATCTGAATAAAATATTTTAAATATTTGTCGGTATATATGTTTGCATTTTACTCAAAAACTATAAGACGAAGTTTGATATGACACAGTTTAGTTTGATTAGAGGTCATTGCGCCAGTCGAGACTACGTTTGATGGTGGTAATGTTTCTACTTTCCATAAGGAACACAAAACGGGTTTGATTGTAAATAGAAATACACAACCAAAGTACTAGGAATTATAAAGATTTTTTTATTATGAAGTTGCCTTGTTGCGTAAATCAACATCGATAATTATTTTCAGTCTGAAAAATGGTCTCTTTTTTAGAGAGAAGACAAACAAAAACGTTTGGGCTATAAAAAGTACAATAAAACTTAATTAAATTACCGATCTTAATAAGACTTGGTGTCAGCTTAGTGTCTGACCCGACATTTTTTTTTTTTTTTTTTTTATGTTAGAGGAGGGCAAACGAGCTGGCGGGTCACAGATGGCTTGTGATCACCGCCGCCCATGAACTCTTGCAACATCCGAGGATTTACAAGAGTGTTGCCGGCCATGTAGGTAGGAGTAAACGCCTTTTTTGAAGGTACCCATGTCGTAACATTAACATGTCCTTCAGGATACCTCCCAACCTGGATTAATTTCTCATTGTCGCAAAATAAATATCGGCTAAGACTATTGTTATACTATTATTAAATAAGATATATGCATCTGTTTGTATGCATATATGATAAACAGATCCAGATGAGGCAATATAAATATTCTGTCGTAAAAAATACAACTCTATTTGCATTGCGGGTATTAAGTGTTAACAGTAAATTGACACGACAACTATAGGTTGTACCTATCTTTGGAATTTTCTAGATGTTTGAAGTGAATTTTTTTTATTTACCTCTATATCGTAAAAGATAATGTACACCCAAAAAAATGCCATGCAATTAATGTAAAAAGCGACTTAAATTTCATAAATAGATATAATCATACAAATTCCTAAAACATTATTTGGGAATGTAAGTGGTTTTTAAAACTAAATCCAAAAAATCCATCTCCGACTTATTGTGTTAAAGTAATGTACAACTCACGATGAATATTTTTTTTATTTAACTCTATATCTTGAAACATATAATGTACACGCGAAAAAAATGCAATACTTTTAATGGAAAAAGCTATGTAAGTCGCTTTTTCCTAATAAATACTAGATTTAATAATAAAAGTTCCTAAAACATTATTAGGAATGTAAGTGGTTTTTAAAACAAATTACCCAGTCCTACTTCTGGCCTTATTGGATAATAAATTACGGCTCACAATAAACGTATACGTCTATCAAATACTTATCATAGTAGTATGGTAGACTTTATACTGATGATAAGGAGTCCTGGAATCAGACAACTTGTTGACGATTCTGCAGATGTTATTTCACTATTACCACTTCCAAGATGTTGTCTTTTGGAATTCTCGGTTCATAGATAAGGCATTATAGAACTGCTATCTCTTTGAAAGCTTAAAGTTACAATACTTGAGGCCCTTGAAAATACGAGAGAATCATAGAACTAGTAGTGCCGCGGTTATTTATTCTAGTCTTTTCATAAGTCTCCATAAATCAAAAATCTAAATAGATTTCAATTTCATACAAACAAACTTGTAAGATAAATTATAATAACTAACTGAGACTATTAAAAAAAGATTAATTGGCCATAGCCGATGTAAAATTACACATCTTATAAAGTATTAATCGTCAAAATAAAGTTACTGTCCTCTTTTCATATTTATAACAGAATGGATAAATACCTCGGTAACAGAGATTTTCTAAGTTATTCGAATGATTAATAAATTAACTTTTTTCAGATATCGTAGGGTATTTATTATATACTAGCTTTTGCCCGCGACTTCGTTCGCGTGGACTTCAGGTTCGTCCCGTCTAGTCTAGTAATAAGTAAGAAATACGGTAACTAAGCACTCCAGAGCCCTAATCATAGGCCTATAGGTAGCTACTGCAGTATGCTCCTATAAACTACATTTAACGATCTTTTTCCTTCAGCCTAAACATGCAGATTCTTCGCTTTGGAAACACGTGATCTTTATTAAATGCACAATGTATTTAAGATACTTAATTGGATAAGGATTAATACTGTATTGCTTAAAATCGCTTCGTAAATAAGCCATTATTTCTCGTACAAAGTAAAGGATAAAAAATGGTTATTGTGGGTTATTCCTAAGAGATAAACATATACCATCACGGACTTTTTTGTAGACCTTTTTAAGTTGTACAATACTGTAGTAAATTGTTTTGATCTATCTTGTAGGATTCAGTCAGTGTTTTTTTTACGACCTCACATTAAAAACCTCAAAAATTGTAGCCTATGTGTTATTCTGATGTATAAGCTATAGCCTATATGTTATTCTGATGTATAAGCTATAGCCTATATGTTATTCTGATGTATAAGCTATAGCCTATATGTTATTCTGATGTATAAGCTATATTGTGGTAAAGTTTCATTCAAATCCATTAAGTAGTTTTTACGTGAAAGAGTAACAAACATCCATACATCCATACTTACAAACTTTCGCCTTTATAATAGTAGTAGGATAATTCACCTAAATTAAGTACAACCGAAGAACACCTATTTGTTCTCCAAAAACTTTAAAACGCAAAAAAAATGTGAAAAAAAATTAGACAGTTTACGAACTGTCTAATGTTTTTTCACATATTTTTACTGTTTTTACATTTTTACTGTTTTCATATATTTTTACAATTATTACGATTAAATGAAATTTAATTAATAAACTCACTTTTATTCCATTTAGATGCTTTTTACATGTGCAATAATATTTTTCAGCAGATTCTATTTCACTGAGTATGTACGTACTTGCAAATGATACGTTGCTTACATCTCCATATATCAATAATTATTTTTTATTCTAATACATTTTAATAATAATATTACCAATAAAAAGATTAAGGGCGCAACAACTAAACGTCTGAAGGAATGCATAAATATTTTTTATTTTAATACATTTTATCAAAAATTTTCCAACAAGATTAAGGTCGACGATAACTCTCATTAGGGCATCCCCTTTTGGTATAATCTAGTTGATATCTGATTTCATTGTATATAAATACTGAAATCCGATCGAAACCGAGACAGTCGAAAAGCTAGACCATAGAAGTCAAACAAAGTTGTATTTTTTTTTATTACAAACGCCTCTTAACATTATGAAAATTATAATGTCCTTCGTGGTAGTCCTGTTGGCGGTGGTGTTCATGGCGCAGAGTACTGTTTGCGAGGAGAATCAGAAATCAGGTGAGTTCTCCTTTTAACAAAATTAAATCGTTCTAGTGCAATTTCACTTGCAAAAAAATAATCAATTGATTTAGTTTTGTGGATTAACGTTACCGGAATTTAATATTTAACCCTTTTTTATTATTTTTAATAAATAGGATATCTTTAAAACCAAATCAACATTCATCCTCAGATATCCAAGACATTTACTATCCGGCACTATTCTCGAGAGTGTTCACCGACCCAGAGTCTCCCGGTGATTTCGCGACACCCAGAAGATGTACCAACGATATTTGTCGACGAATGTGCTTAGCGTTGAACTACAGATACGGACGCTGCGTCTCAGGTGTTGTCTGTCGTTGTAGTGGTTGAGCTAGATAATATTGTTGCATTTAGTTTAAGTTTTCTGAAAAGATTATGATTGATATTGAAAATTTTGCGATATAATATTTTAATTGTTATAATTTTAATAAAATAATATTATTGTAACACTGTTTTATGATTTGAGTTTTAAACTTTCTTCTCCTCGTATCTATAATTCTAAAAGGAAATTACAGGCGACGCACATACATGACTTGTAATTATTTTTTTAAATATTTTTATATATTTTTTTTTACATTCATTATTATGAAGATTATCTTTTCTTTTACTGAACTTTAATATACTCATTAAATATTTATTATTACAAAGTGCTTAAATATTTTACAAATTTTATAAGGTTAAATCTTTAATTATATTTCTTGCAATAAGTATCCAACTTTTTTTTTTCTAATTTTGGTTAATTTACAATCAAAATCGTTTTGTGTTTTCTGTGGAAAATAGAAATATTACTACCGTCAAACGTAGTCTCGACTGGCACAATGACCTCTAATCACACTAAACTTCATCATATCAAATTCCGTCTTGTAAGTTTTGAGTAAAATGCAAACGGTTGCGAAAGCAATCCCGTGATATTCCATTATGACGGCGGCAGCAACCGTCAGGTTTAGTAAGAAGGAGTTTCACATAACCACCTCCATCATCCCCTGGATGGAGATGTGTATCCATGACGATTCCTGACGTTACAAAAAAGAAGAAAAAAAATGTGTTTAATTGTCAAGGTTGACATAATAAATGATAAAAAAATCTTTATATTTTGAATTACACTTCCAATTATTGATTATTCCACAAAAAGTTTACAAATTATAGGCATATTTCGGAACGTTTTCCCTATCGCGCGTTGTGAAAGGGGGCTAGACGGTAAAAATTGGCACGACATGTTTTGCTATCAATAGAAAGCAAGCGAGATATTTTTATTTCTATCATTATTATTTTTTGTATTATATTAAATTGCTTAGAAGGTCTTTATTATTTATTTGATATTGGAGTCTGTTTTTTTAGAATCAATTTGCAAATAAGACAGTTTAAATGAAAATAATAATAATACAAATTTGTGATCAAATATACTCGTAATGTTTTGTAACAACGCCATCTATTTATACCTTAGGGAAACATAACTACCTCTGTTATATAAACATATCAGTATAAAGTGAAACAGCTAGGTGGCGGAACGATAACTCATGGGTTTATTGATTGACACTTTTTAATTTAGTTATTCATTTTATTTTTTATATATTATAAATTATCGGCGAAATATCCTACAAAAATAGTACACAAATATTATTCATTAGCATATTAGCTTATATTAATAATTTAATACCATAAAAATTTGAAATGTATCGTTCCCTACATGGAAATATAAGTCTTTACTTACATTACAAATAATAAATACTTTAGGTTTAAATTAATTATTTTCATTATTATTTCTTGTATTTTATTAAATTGCTTAGTAGTTCTTTATTATTTATTTGATATTGGAGCGAAACATAACTACATCTGTTATATAAACATAGTGAAACCGCTAGGTGGCGCGACAATAACTCGCGGGTTTATTGATTTCCACTTTTTAATTTAGTTGTTTTTCTTTTATGTTTATAAAAAATATTAAAAGCTTTTAAGGTAATTTTTTTTATTACAATTCCTTCAATAATTTATCCGGGTGTCCTTTGACACCTCTTAGTTTTTTTTATTTTATTCTTCATCAAAAGCCGTATTATATTAAAGTTACAGTGATAAATATTCTTGGCATGAAAATACATCAAAGGTTAATTTAAAAGTCGAATAACGATAAATACTAAAGATAAGGTTGTTTTCTCTTTCACTTCCGAAATTACTCTGGTTGACAAGGATTGATGGAGATATATAATATGCCCCTTCCTCACCTGATTAACTCCGACCAAAAGTTAAACAATTTTATAAAAAATATTTTTAAACATAAATAGCTTTTTTATATGTTAATTTTTTTTATACTTTAAAACTATTTTCATTATTAAAAATGTTTTAATAATAAAACCTATTAATTCAATATCTTGCAATACTATTCTCTAGAACACTAAAAGCTGATGTAGAATAATCTGCGATAGATATTTAATTTGGTACAAAAAGTGTAATCAATAACAATTAGATTTATTTTAAATCTATTGAGTTTTATATATAAGATAATATGACTTATAATCATGATCACTTTTTTTACTATAATATGTATATCGCTCCTTGAATACAAAAGGGCCACAATTCAAAAAAAAATGAAAATCGTTTTATTGCAAAAATGACACCTGAACCGACTATATTTTATAGTGAAAAAAAAACTCCCATCATTTTTGCTTATATTATGGGTGCACTGACTTACCGCCATTTTTGCATTAGCTCATTTTGACAGGTAATGTCAATGCAAAACCGCCATTTTTTGAGTTGCGCCCGGAGATTCAACGCAAACGCACTTCGGTTGCGTGAAAAACTGCCACAATCCAAAATACTTCTGTGTTGGATTCAAAATTTCAGGTAAGGGTAATTAAATTTTACAATACAAAAGTGCCATATTTTGGAAAACGTCCGTTTTGCATTCTAACATTAGTATTTGAAACCATAATATATAATACAAAAGTGCCATATTTTGGAAAACGTCCGTTTTGCATTCTAACATTAGTATTTGTAACCATAATATAAAATACAAAAGTGCCATATTTTGGAAAACGTCCGTTTTGCATTCTAACATTAGTATTTGTAACCATAATATAAAATACAAAAGTGCCATATTTTGGAAAACGTCCGTTTTGCATTGTAACATAAGTATTTGTTATAATATTTTGTAATACAAAATTGCCATATTTGAAATGCGTCCTTTTTGTAATCCAATATTAGTTAAGTATAATTATATTTTATAATAAAACAGTAACATATTTTGAACTACGTCCCTTTTGCTTTCAATAATAGTAGAATAAATCATTATTTTTAGCGTGCTAGAATGGGAAGGCCAGAAATATGGGCGTTTTGCATGATAATAATTTTAGTTTTCGTTATAATTTTAAAAATAAAAATTACCATTTTGATGTTAATTTTATTATATTCTTATTACTTCAGTGATTTTTAACTTAAAAATCATACGAATGTATTTGTTTGTTTGAAAATTAATAATATTAACCAAATTAATTTAGCTGTAGCTTTCGACACTAATTTAAAGTTTTTTAAATAATATCAGTGAGTGTTTATAGGGAACTATAATAATATGGGTAGATATTCCTAAATGTTAAAATATATTACTAAAATTCATTGCCCCATATTTTCTGTGAATTTAAATGTTAAATATGAGGTGGTAGCTTAAATTTGTTAAATATAATTAAGGTGTTATTCCTGGCAAATTAGTATTGAAAATGTCGTATTAAGGATTGTTATGTATTTGATTGTGTGTATGTTTTAGTGTATGTATGTTTCGTGTGTATATACTAAGGACTGTATAATATATGTATAGAACTGTGGGTATTTTATGTTTTTTAGTTATAAAACGTTAAAGATGTATTTTTTTGCAGATTGAAAAAATGAATAGAGTACGATAAATGTTGAATATGGCAACCTCCGTTCAAGAATCGCAAAAGTTCAAGCATTACCTGGCCACAATAATAATGTGCAAAATAAAACTTTCTTTAATACTCCAGCTGCACTCAGTCTACCCGTCACGTTACCCATTGATTCTTCAGATACAAGTTCTATAGCAGACAGTCAACCTGACCTTAACCTACCAATATTAGAGGATGAAGACAGTGAAGTAAGCTGTGTTACGAATACCAAAGACATAAATAGGTCAAAAATAGTTGTTGAACAGAGTGACTCGAGTAGCAGTTCAGCGACTCTGATAATGACTCTGATACCAATTCCAGTCGATCATCACCATTCAGTAGTTCATCAATTGCAGATTTTTCTTCAGATGACAGTTTTGAAGTCATAAAAGATCTTCTGATTCCGAAAGGTAAATACAGTCAAAAGTAATTGCCAAACCATTTTGTATTTCACCCCAACCGGGCCCTTCTCGTGTAGAACCTCACTTACACATCTATGATAATCTGCCAGTCAATTTGAATACTCAGAGGCCTATTATAGAAACACACCCATCCATCAGTCATAATTAGTCACCTACTGTGAATATTTAGTCACCCAGCATTGGCAGTGAAACAGCTAGCGTGGATCCTCAGCGTTTTAGTCGTCGAAAAGCTAATCCAGAATCATGGAAAAGAAACAAAACCAAGACTCTGATCAATAGCGGGAAGGCACACACAATTAAGTCGAAATCAAAAAAAATATTACTGCCAAAAATATGGGATCTGTTCCTACAGATAAGTAATAATAATAATATCCGGACAAATTATACGCATTGATCTAACCCCTAAGAAAGCATATTATTTGTTTGTGTTAAGGGTGCTAGACAACGATACAAATACAAAGAAATACACATATAAATACTCAGAATATATTCAATAAACGATCAAACCCAGAAATACAGATATCTATGCTCATCACATAAACGCCTGTCTCTGCCGGGAATCGAACCCGAGCCTCATAGCGCCGTGACACGTTAGACGTCTGCGCTAACTTCTCGACCAACGGGGCGATTAGTGTAAATTTAAATGTCAAAACGTATTTTCATTTGAGGAACGATTAGCCATATTTAATGCCTATTGGGACATTGGTGATTTAAACGTTCAGAGGCAATTTATATTCAACCCTATGACAAACTTTGAGCCGAAGTATCGGTACATCCATGTTCGTAGTACCCGCCAAAACTTAACCACGCATATTATTTCACGAAAATCGATCAACGCATTCGAGTTTGCAAGTTATTCTTTATGAATACACTTGCTATGTCTTGCCATATTAAACTTTTGATATGATTTTTTACCAAAAAGGTACAATAAATCATTTTTATTTGTAAAATTGTGTTTAATTTTTGACATATTTTTTATAATATTGGTTCAAATTTTGAATGCAAAAGGGACTTATATGCTTTTTTTTCTAAATGGGTAACAGCTATTACAAAGTTTATATTGTAGATAGATAGAGCTAAAAAATACGCATGTAATGATATAATTACATCTTATATTTAATTAATAAATATATGAAATATTATAAAAAAACAGTTTCAAAAATTTGTTTTGGCTGTCCTGTAAAATTTATGGATTTCGATTTGTGTCCCTTTTGTATTCAAGGAGCGATATGTAGATATTCGAAATTATAACATGCTAAAAGCGAAATGGTGAATCAAATATCATTGAAATCTTTATATAATTTTAAATAAAAAAAGGTTACCTATGTAAAGGTATTTGGTAGAATAAAAAGAAGGACAATTAAAAGAAGTATAAATTATATAAACATTTAGCAGCTGTCAGGGATTGAATCCTTGTTTCGTTTATTCATAGAACGTGCAACTATGAACTATGAACTATGAAGAATTATGTGCAACGATATGAAACCAGTTACATTCACATGATATAAATGAATCTTTTGTATATAGTGTCAATGGCATAATGAAAAAATAATAAATATCAAGTGTATATTTATAATTTTTCTTATTTAATTAGATGAACTTATTAAATAGCAAAGCTCCATATTTTAAGTGTTCATGTAAATTATGAATAAACGAAATTCATTATTTGGTGAATGTATTTATACTTTAAAAATATAATTTATACAATAAAGCGCTTTAAAACTAGAAATATGAAATTGGTTTATCCTCGCAATAGACATGCCTTTCTTATTTTAAGTTGGCAGAAAACTAGTGCATATTTTATGGTTCAGAAAATGTTAAATGCATTTAAGCTATTTATATTACAATGTTATTTTATAGAAAATATTTCTTTAATTTAAAAACATCGAACGTGGATGTTTATCAGCTATCAATGTTATGATTAATAAAATTAATCAATTAAATATCAGTCGGTAAATAAAAAGAGAGTTGATAAATGTAATAATAGCCAGGGAATATTCAAATTTTTTGCCATTAAAAGTCTGAACTTGTTAAAATAATATTGATCTATTCACAAAAGGTTTGCTGTGGTTTTCATTAACAACTTTCTGGAAATGTTTATATTCGCTAAGCTTCTTTGTAAGGCCTTGGGCGTTTAACTTTTACAATTTTACGCGTTTCGCGCAGTTCTGCGGTCCTATCAGTTATTCGATTCGGTTTGTTTGATGGAAACTTGATTACACTGCGGTCGGCTGTTTTGGATTCGTGACTTTATTAATTTATTTTGATTATTTGTTAAAATTATTAATGTTTAAAAAAATAAACATATTAACTTACTCATTTTAGAGTCAGATTAATAGTATAAACATAAGTCTATGAAATTCGTCTTCTTCAGCCCCAATTAGTAGTATAGTAAATCATTATAATAACACGTGGTTACACATTATCAATAATGAATAGTTACACATTTGATCTATAAATAAATTCAAATTTTATTTCAACTAAATGACATTTTATGCAAAACTGCGCACGCGGTATGTAAAGACAATGAGCAATCGAAATGCCTTTGTTTTATGAAACCTGAAAACGGTGAATATAAAATAATAAATCCCGTTTGGAAATATAATAGCTCGAAATAGACTTGGTAATTTATAGAACGGGAATCAGATAAGGCCATTAATTATTGAGTTCGGCTGCGCAAGCATTACAAGTTTCGATTTAGCTGCAGCTCTGGCGCTATATCGCGAGATATATCGTACTAGTTTTACCCTGAGCAAATTATTATTAATATTTCAAACATGCTGTCGAAAGAGTATTTGTGTTGGCTATTTTGTAAAGTGGTGGATACATTTTAGGGACAAATCAATAACTTAGTATTAAATTTAAATTGTGACTTATATTTTTGAAATGATTTGGTTAATGTTAATGATTTCTTTCAATTAGATTTCATGTTAAAACATTCAAAGTCCCTGTTAAGTTCAACTTAAAGTATAAAGAAAGGAGTCATATTTCAGTGTTATTGGTCTTCTAGGACTTCTTTCTGTTTTTTGGCACGAACTAATCCCGCAGCTTAGAATGTACCTCAAATTTGAGAATTGATGTTGAATATAATTTAAAAGTTGTAAATTTTTGTACACTCAATGCAGTAAGCAAATATTTTTAATATATGTTATTAGTTTTTTAAGTATTTCAATTTAAATATTTACTATTTCGAAATACGGGTTAATCTACTAGATTGTTGTTCTTGCGAAGTTACATCTTATAATATATAACAAATATATTTTAATATGTTACATATTACTTGTTACATATTATATTTAACTTAGTATTTTGCAAGACTTTCATGAGTACTACACATTGAAATAAAACTATGTTAACGAATTTAACTCGCGATCAAATAATTAAATTTTAAATTTACCTTTCGTAGTTACAATAGTGTTCACGGTAAGACAAGATGGAGGTGTTCGTCAGTAAGTCAATTAGTCATCTAACTCCATCGGTTTCCAACTGTCCGGGCGTACAGTTCAGGATTTACACAAAATGCACTTACAGTAGGTATCTTGAGGTCTTACAGTGCGGTCACACTCATAGGATTTTATATTTTTCAAGAGGCCCCAGGTGTTAGATCTTCTCTATTTAAATAAGGATGTTTTTTAATTTAAATAACCTCACGAACCATTTTTGGAATGTAACGATGTTCTTTAGCGAGGATTTTAGGTTTATCAAATCTTATATAATGATTGGGCTTGTCTATGGTATGTTCACATACTGCTGACATCGATGTACGCCTTTGCTTGATATCCGAGATGTGTTCCCTCTTTTACCGA
Source organism: Napeogenes inachia (assembly GCA_959347355.1). Taxonomy (NCBI): domain Eukaryota; kingdom Metazoa; phylum Arthropoda; class Insecta; order Lepidoptera; family Nymphalidae; genus Napeogenes; species Napeogenes inachia. The sequence goes on from OY365797.1 coordinate 20,345,939, forward strand.
TGCTCCTCTTTGTATGACAAGCCACAATCAAAGTCGAGTATATATATTTCAGCTATCGTATCGCTGATCGTCTCGGTGAATTAAGAATTCTAATATGATCGTCTTTATCGTGACGGAATTTCCTAGATGTTGATACAAAAAAATATATTTTAATAATTAATTAGGGTAAACTTATTTTTTATATATTGTAATTTTGTCCTCAATAAAATATATTATATACGATTTTTTATATTTATCACATAATTTTTTAGAGTTAAACTTACAATATAAATTTTATTTAGTCTTTGCGTACTCAATCAAGAGAGCGTAATATGTCGTTTCCTAAAATTATAAGTAATCTTGTAAGAAAAACTTTTGAATAAAGAATATTGTGTATATAAAAATATAATGTAAATATTTTTTCTGAAGGTACTAAAGCTATTTAGACAAAATTATTACACTTGTTCAAAACGTTTTCTATAAACAAAAAACTTTAAGTATGATGGTATAATAATTTTAAGATAATTGCAATATAGTTAACTAGATCCACAATTTATGTATTATTAAATTAGGAGTGGAATGAGTGTTAAGTTTTTGAATAATATGAAAATAATATTTTTTGTTTCGTAATTGTAAAATTAATAATTATACTGTATGTTACAAGTCGCATTTCATATACAATTCAGTTTGTTCACCGAGGCGTAACGGAATTTATATAAAAACTATACAAATATTCAAATCCTGTGGGACACGCCGAAGTGCGCTTTTGAATTTCATTTGGTTTCAATGCGCTTCTGCTAGTTTGAGTTAAAATAAGGGCACGTTTTAGTTATCTATTAGTATAGACAGATAAAAAAGGCTTAAATTTTAATTGTTTTTCCATGTAGTTACAAATATTATAGTTCAACGTGTTTATTAATAAAATATACACGGTCCAAACGCTGAATATATTACCCAATTATTTTATAAATTTACTTATTTAGTCTGTAAAAGCAATGACCATTTTTTTTATTTGTTTGTGATATATAGTACATAAATGTAAGAATTAAATATTGTTTGAAAACAAAAATCTGGTTTTTAGAAAATAAACGAGTAGGCACTTCATATTCTTTCACAGTTGTCAAAATATGACATTGGCAGTGCGTTTCGATCACAACGACTTCCGTTTATTACTCGACAGATGTGACCGGAGCCTTAGGGTTTCATCACATTACATGTGTTCATCGGGAATATATATAAATTATCTACTTTAATGCATTGAAATAAAATTGTACCCGGAAGTATATCAAATCTATAACTTCTTGCCGAATGCGAAAAGTTAATCGACCATATTAATATAAATATTTTTTTGCATGTTATCAAAGTTTTCAGGCTTATTGGCAAAATAATTTGCATTGGTAATACTAGTGTATTTTTAATTGCATGAAGGAACATATTTGTACCAATTGTATGAAGGACCTTGTTTCACCGCCCAAAAATAATGAGAAATTTAAGAAAAATGTGAACCCTCCCTTACCCGCGTTACAATTCAGTAGCGAGCAGTTTTATGGTGGGGGTTTCTTTGAATAATGGAGCAGGCGGCGCGTGAAGAACTGCGGGACCGACCCATACTACAAGCTATGAGCTTCACTGTACAGCTAATTTGGATATTAATGAATATATTGCAATGATCTTATTGGTTATTTATAGACGAACATTTTTCTTATCAAATTTGGTAGATGCTTTATCAATTAAAGGGGTTATTAAAATAATATTGTGTTCCTTTATATAAATTTAACAACGATACTCGGATGAAATCCAATTTTAGTTGAATATTAATTGACACTTATATTATTTATTTTGATCAGTATAGTATTGATATTTATCTTTATATCACGTATATTGATATATGAAAAAAATAATAAACCCATGGCACATTGAGTGCCTAGCTGTTGCATCTTTCTTTCTAATCTTGGATGATCACCGTGGCCGACGGTAGAAGCTTATCGGGTATGTGGTTGGGGCCTTTTCAATAGATCGTCTTGAGTGACAGCTACGGATCCCACAGACTCTTAACATCTGCTGCCGACTTGCTGGGTTATGTTTGACTGTCTTTTAGCATATTGAGGTCTTTTTTTATTTATTTCTTATCTTAGGTGGTAAGGCGCATTAACTTAGCAATCTATTCACTCCACTCCTCAAGACATTCACATTGTAATCGGATAGAAATAATGACGCAGGCAAGCTGTTCCATTCTCTTACTTTACGAGTTAAAAAGGAAGAAGTGAAGCGTTTCTTCGGACAGGAAAATGCCCACAACGTAAGGATGGATCACTGCCGTGCGACGGAACGTCTGGTGATGGAAGGGGGACGCAACTTTATGCCTAAAAAGTTTTCTATACTATTGCAGGACTACCGTTGGCGGAGCCAGATTTACTGATAAGAGTAAGTAGATATTATAGTTCCAGACCCCTACCAAAACGGAAGAATTTTTATATATTTATTGCACACTTGATTATAATGACAACAGAAGATTGATTTTGTGGTATAAAAGTTACGTGTGAATGGTTAGCTCAGACAAAGTGATTAAGTTAAGTAGTGTTTATTCATCCGACTTCATTACACAGTTCAATAAATTTAAATAATTGCTTAATTTTATTACAAATATTTTATGTTTTGAAGACTTATACTAAGATAACGTGAAATGTTTGTATTGAAAAAAAAATATTTGATTATTTAACAAATATACTAAAAAGAGGGGTGTTATAAGTTTGACCTGTCGATCTGTGTATCTGGTTATGTGTGTATCTGTTTGTGGCAAATTTGCGGTCAAAGGCGTGGATGGATTTGAATGCGGTTTTTTTTAATCGAAAGCTATGTTCGTCGAAATAGTTCTTATCCATGTTTGGTTGAAATAAAAATAGTCGTCTCCAAGATATTGACGTTTTATTCGTGCGGGAAGAGTTTCTTATGCAATAAGCAGCCCAGCGGTTTCGCCCGCGCTTCTTAGGAAAAAAAGCCTTGTTATGAAGGCCAAAAGGTTTTTACACTAATATTTACTCAGGTAAAGTACTTTATTAACAATTTCCGTTGCCCGTGATTGCGTCCACGCAGACTGTAAAAAATATATTTATATGGCTAATGATCGTAGTCATAAAGAATCACGGGCAACAGCTAGTGATAATTAAATCCTTTCATCATAGTGTTATTAGTGATTGTCATTTATTTTAAGTCTAAATGTTTATATTTATTAATATTCGTATTTATGAAACCAACCTATCTACCTACCCATATGAAAAAGTGTTGAATCATGTTACTTAATACATTTATAATTTTTACATTGTCGAAACTTTCACACAGGTCTTTATTTTATTAAATATAACGAGAAATATATATATATATATATATATATATATATATATATATTTCTCGTATTAAATATAACCTTTGTACATTAGAGGGATAATGTAGGATTCTAAAGGTAAAATATTTTATTTAATCGGTCCAGTAGTTTCGGAGCATATTCAATTCAAACAAACAATCTAATCTTTCCTCTTTACAACATTAGTCATGATGATGGTGATGATTATAAAATATAAGCAATGTTCATCAGGGATAATGTAGGATTCACTAAAATATTTTTTTAAATAGGTCCTGTAGTTTCGGAGGCTATTCAATTCAAACAAACAAACAAATCTTTCCTCTTTCTAATATTAATATAGAAATTAATAGAAATACTTAAAAAATTGAATTTTTTTTGTGTCTGCAGGTTCATTTAGTACAATTCAGAAACTAGAAACATAACATTAAAAAGGCGAAAAAAATAACAAAAATTAAAAAAACCCTCGATACAAAAAGACCTTATTGATGGTATATATTGATAGTACATTTTGATGGTTCATATTTATAGTATATATTAATGGTATATATTGATAGTACCTACATATTGATGGTACATATTGATAGTACATGTTGACAGTACATATTGATAGTACATATTGATTGTTAATTATTAATCATTAACCGCCCCGTCGCGTTGGTCGAGTGATTAGCGCAGACGCCTCACGTGTCACGGCGCAACGGGGCTCGGGTTCGATTCCCGGCGGAACACAGGCATTTATGTGATGAGCATAGATGTCTGTGTTTCTGGGTTTGGTCGTTTATTAAATATATTCTCAGTATTTATATGTGTATCTCAATGTATTAGTATCGTTGTCTAACACCCTTAACACAAGCAAATAATTTGCTTACTTAGGGGTTAGATCAATGTGTGTAATTTGTCCCGATATTATTATATTATATATTATTGATTGTACATATTGATGGTACATAATGATACTATATATTGATAGTACATATTGATAGTCCATATTGATAGTACATATTGATAGTACATATTGATAGTACATATTGATAGTATATATTGATAGTCCTCCCATCAGGAAATAATAATAAATTTTCCAATAAAAAAACATAACTGGTCTACCTACTCATTAAAAAAATATCCGTAAATGTATTAAAAATAAAAAATATATAAAAATAAACTAGAAATACTATAATACACGCAGAAACAACTTTGGTGAAACTTTGAACTTAACGGAGGAGACTGTCACTGGCAATGATGGTTATCCGCTGTATCGGCGTCGATCACCAGATGACAACGGTCGAACTGTTACAACGAAAGTGAAAAGAATGGATTTCGTTGTCGACAACAGTTGGATTGTTCCATATTCGCCACTTATTTCTAAATCGTTTAAGACACATTTCAACGTTGAATACTGCAATTCACAATTGCAATTCAGTTAATGTCACGAAAGGCAGTGATATGGCGGTTTTTGGACTGCAATCCTCGAATACAAACGATGAAATTTCACGCTATCAAGTTGGTCGTTATGTGAACTGTAATGAAGCGATTTGGCGTATATTCGCATTTCCCATTCACGAACGTCATCCTACTGTTATGCATTTGGCGGTGCACCTGGAGAATGGTCAACGAGTATATTTCACGGCTTCGAATGCTACGCAACGTGCTGAAACACCTCCAGCAACTACATTGACCAGTTTTTTTTGCAATCTGCCAAAGCGATCAGTTTGCACAAACTTTGCTTTACTCGGAGATGCCACGTTATTATACTTGGAACGCTTCATCGAAGAATTTTCAAAGACGGAAGCAAGGCGATGCGGTTCCTGGGTATCCAGATGTGCGTTCTACTGATGCTCTTGGTCGTATGTATACAGTTCATCCAAAGAATAATGAATGTTTCTATTTGCGGTTGTTGCTGGTAAATGTGCGTGGGCCAACGTCATTTGAGTCACTACGAACTGTTAATGGTGTAATATTCCCAACATATCGTGCTGCATGTGAAGAATTGAAGTTATTAGAAAACGATAGTCATTGGGATACGACAATCGCTGAAGCCATTATCTCTGCATCACCAAGTCAGATACGCACATTATTCGCTATCATAATTTCGACATGTTTTCCATCAAACCCATGTAACCTGTGGCACAAATACAATGATAATATGTCAGAAGATATTTTACATCAAATTCGTGTCAGTTCCAGAAATCAAGATATTGAGATGAATGAGGAGATACATAATCGTGCTTTACTCTTGATCGAAGATATGTGTTACCTCATGTGCGGTAATTTATTAATCAGGTAAGGAATGCCAGCACCATATCGTGAAATGAATGACGCATTTAATCGAGAATTGGAACGGGAACGTGAATATGATCACCAGGAATTAGATTTAGTTATTCAAACGAATGTACCCCTATTGAATTACCAACAAAAGGAAGTTTATGATACTTTAACGAAGGCAATCGATGATGAAAATGGTGGTTTATATTTCCTAGATGCCCCTGGTGGAACTGGCAAGACATTCCTCATGTCATTAGTTTTAGCAACTGTTCGGGCAAGATCTAACATAACGGTTGCAGTTGCTTCTTCTGGAATAGCAGCCACATTGTTAGAAGGATGTCGTACGGCTCATTCAGCATTCAAATTACCGTTAAATCTTCAAACTATTGAAGAACCAACGTGTAATATTGCAAAGCACTCAGCAATGGCCAAAGTTTTAGCGGTATCGAAAATCATCATCTGGGATGAATGCACAATGGCGCATAAACGTGCATTAGAAGCACTTAACCGAACATTAAAAGATTTACGCAATGACTCGAGATGTTTTGGAGGAGCAATGATTTTACTCTCTGGCGATTTCCGCCAAATACTGCCAGTAATTCCAAGATCTACGGCTGCCGACGAAATAAACGCTTGCCTCAAATCGTCAAATCTATGGCGCTATGTGAAGAAACTACAACTGACAACAAACATGAGAGTTACATTGGTTAATGATATAACTGCAGAAGATTTCTCGGAGCAATTGCTGACTATCGGTAATGGTCAAGTACCTGTCGATGAATCGAGCGGATTAATATCATTTCCAAATAATTTCTGTAATTTTGTCTCATCAAAAGACGAACTTATCAACAATGTGTTTCCAGAAATTATTTCTAACTACAAAAATAATGAATGGTTGAGTGAGCGAGCAATTTTAGCGGCTAAGAATAAAGATGTAGATGACCTAAACTACATAATTCAAAATAAGATCATTGGAACAATGCATTCATTCAAATCTATTGACTGCGTCACAAATGAAGATGAAGCCACCAACTATCCTATTGAATTTTTAAACTCTTTGGACGTGCCTGGCTTACCACCGCACAATTTACGCCTAAAGGTTGGCTCCGTAGTAATCATGCTTCGAAACATAAACCAACCAAAACTGTGCAACGGTACGCGTTTGGTGGTTAGAAAATTGATGAACAATGTAATTTACGCTACGATAATGATAGGAAAATTGAGGAAAAGGTGAGGAAGTTCTCATTCCGAGGATACCGATGATCCCAACCGATATGCCGTTTGAATTTAAAAGACTTCAATTTCCGATACGTCTTGCATTTGCCATGACCATCAACAAATCACAAGGCCAATCCTTAAAAGTTTGTGGTTTAAATCTAGAACATTCATGTTTTTCCCATGGTCAATTATACGTGGCATGTTCACGGGTCGGAAGACCATCTGCGTTGTTTATTTTTGCGCCTGATAATAAAACAAAAAATGTCGTGTATCACAAGGTACTTAAATGAAGAGCAACCTATGTACTAAAATAAAGAAATAATTATGAATGATTAATGTAGGTATTTCATTTTTTTGTATTTTTTCCAATTAAAAAATAAATCTGCTTATTTATTGCCATTAAGGCGGAACAAAGTTTGCCGGGTCAGCTAGTATTAAATAATAATAAGTACAGATAATGTTATGTGACGTCACTTCTGATTTTATATATTTTAATATTTTTAATTTTAAAGAATCAATTTGAAAATCAAAACACTTATTCAGATCGAAGGTTAAAATTTTTGCTAAATAAATTTGAAATTAATTAAAATTTGTAATTGTAAATAATGAAGTTGAAAATCAAAACATTTACTTAAATTAGATGTTAAAATTCTTGCTCAACACATAAATTAAATCAAGTTTTCTTATATCTGCCACTTTTTCTTAATATTTGTAATTTTAAAGAATCAATTTGAAAATCAAAACATTGCTCGGCGGACCGATCATGTTTGAGTGGGAGAGAGACGCAAGGCATTCTATGTGTGTGTGACTCATCGTTACGTTACCGGGCGTTACACTTTTTCATAAGTGACTCCCAGCTTAACCTAATTTAAGACGTTGTCACGTCAAAAACAAAATTCATAAAAGATTGTGATAATAATTTAACAATGAACCTTTTATATAGTATACAAGTAAATCGCAAATGTATTAAAGACTGGCGAATACATCTCATTACCAAGGCCGGCTGAAACAGAAAGAAAAACATTCAGAACAAAAGAACAAGCGGTCAAATAAATTGCTTACGTAAGGTGTGTTCTCTAAATAGTCCATAAAGAATGTCCTTTGGGTATTTTTTTTCGTATTGCTTGGCACGGGCAAGCGGCGGGAGTGCCAATTTATTATCTGGCGGTCAAACCGAACCGGTATATCTAAACTAACTATTCCCCTCTTGAATATTTCCTGTGATTTGTCCGACTAAACAACAATTTGTTTCAATTTGGCGGCTGATACCAAATCAATGAGTGGGAACATAACTATTATTTATTGCTACCATTAAAACCGCGGCCGAAACATTACTATATATATCGCAACTGTTTATAACGACCTAAATTCACATAACCATATATTCTGTAAGCAACACTCATCACATTCTATACACATTATTCATTATTATTTATATATTTTCTTTATATCAAATATATATGTATATATACAAATACCATATATAAGTGAAAAAATACTTTTTTTATTATGATCCCTCCACTAGCAGAAAAGGAATATTTTAAGAAACATAATAATATAAAAATAAGTTATGTAAATTATCATGGTATGATAATTTTGAAACATCTTATGTAATAAAAATCTTTATATTTTTGTGTTATCATCCGTATGGTAACGACCATGCATTTGTAGTACAAAAAACGTTTCATTTCAACAAATGCTTAATTTAACGTGAACCTTTTTGTGGATGTTGATGGTTTGTTTTCTTTTACTAAATTTGCTTGTTATATTTGTACATCAATATTTTCTCTCTTTTGTAAAATAATGGTTAGGATATTATTACTTTTGATTTTTTTTAATATTATTAGGGTTTGCAAAAATATGATACATGGAGAACTAATAAATATATTTTTTTAAATACCTATATTTTAACTTTAAATAACGTTAAATTTCTAAATAAATACCAATAGTTATTGTGTCTATACCTAAATTAATAATTTTATTATTATTATTATGTTAGACTTGAACAGAATTGATATTTATTTTATATTAAATGGTGTTAAAGATCTATTCAGTTCATAGTTCCAACAATGAAGTAGCGTCAAGGCAGATTGTTCGTGGAATTGGATTTCAAAGACGGACTTTGTAATCTAAGGTGCTTGTTAAAAGCAAGTTTAGATCTAACCACTAATCTATTCTAGCCTTGTTTTCAAAGGTACTCGACTGTACTGTAATTATAGTCTTGCATTGAATGCGACACTTTGAAAAGAGCTATTATGCTTGCTATTATCCAACTAAACGTAACACGTCAAATAGACTAAAAAGGAATATTGAACTGCAAAATACAAGTCAAAGTTGATAAAATAAAACATATTATATTTATGTTCGTGTAAGTTATGTTAAGAGGATAAATAAAACCATCATAGCAGAGTAAGCTAAGTTCTTAGGTCAATAACTACATCTCAAACTTAAAACTCGTATTTCCGATATTGCGCCATTCTGCTGCGAGTCAAAGGGGAGTCCAACAATGAAGACTTACTGCTGTTTCAAATAGTCTTATAAGAATATATTGCTTATGTCTCCACTTTCCTCCCAACCAAAGAAATAATGCTTTTCATTGATGCATTGTTGTGATGCAATATTTGCAATGATTGTTTATGGTTTCAAAACATCTTTGAGTTACGAAGTTTATATTAAAAAGATAAATGTATATTTTTTATGGCTCTTAATTTAAGAATTCATGTTTAGTTTTCAATATAAAATTTTGTTAACTTTTTTCGTTGGGTTCTGGAATGATCTGTGAAGCTTTAATTTCAGGGCAATGTATGTTTATCTTTTGAGATCCTATAAAAAAACAAAGAATATTTTAGAAATGGGTATTATTTATAATTTTAGTTATCACAAAAATTATAAATCTAAATGATAGTGTACATTTTCATACCAAATCTATTTACACGAGACAATATTTGAAAAGAATGCAATGTAGGAAGAGCACACTATTATTAATTTGTTATTTACTTTTAAGAAGTTTAAAAGATACTTATGTCGTCGTAACGTGATTTCTTGTTTGAGTACTAAATATTGCAAAACAATATTATTTGTAAGGCTTTTGTGTCACTTTATACAAATAATTTGTATTATAATTACTTTTATTTACGATATAGTTCTAAAAGTCTAATAATATTTAAAAGCATAAAATCTTATTACCTATAATATATATTCAAATGGACATGCAACAGTTTAATACGAAACAATGACTAAGTAATCAGATTATTTAGTAGCTACTTAAAGTGAACTCGAACAAAACGGTATGACATCAAATGAAGCGTAAAATGGAGTTCCTTTCAAAGATTAGTCCTTTTATCGTGCTTCCCGGACAGAGGGGAAATCACAAGGAAATTGCCTACCACTTGTGTCTGCCACAATTTTGGAGATATTAACATGTATATCTTTAATTAATACACTATTAATTAACTTCTTAACTAATTCATGATTAATTGAAAATTTTTAATCTTAATAAATTTTAAGCTACGATTTTATTTAAGAAAAACCATTACATATTTCAAAAATATATTCATTGGATGTAATTATACTCTCTTCTTATTTATAACTTTTTGTTGATATTTTAAAAATAACTTCTCTATAATATTTAATATGGAGTAAATTGTTATACGAGTATATTACGAACGCTATCGGCTATGTCTATGTCGGTCCGTTTTCATTATACTCATTAGCCTTCAGGCAGTTAATAATATCATCATACTATATTTGAAATCTAATTGAATAATTTTCTAAACCAATGAGTAGAAACTAATATCGTTTGAATTCAATTATTGTATTTAAACCATAGAGTCAACAGTATGGTATTTAAATTACATACTGTGTTTATGAGAATAATGAATAATTATTCCTCAGTATGTTATTTAATTATATTTTATAGTAACATATTTTATAGGTGCCTCGTGTTCTATATGAAATAGTAATATATTTTTTCAATTTCCATAATTACAAAAACATATTTTTTTTTGATGATTCATCCTTGTCGCACTTTTTTTCTGCATTTTGTATATTTTCGGAAAAGTCAACTGACTAAGGTTAACGCTTGATAAATATACGTAAGGAGACCTGATTCCCTTAATGATGTTGGTTTAGGTCAACGTAAGTCAAATAAATTTCAGATGTGCCAAACAAAAATGTTTGGAAAAGTAACGTGACCAAATTGCCATCTATTCGAATTATTATTTTTGGATAATTTTTACAAGAAAATTACAATAAAAACTATGAAAAACTATTAACCATGTGATAGTAAAATAAAAATATATTTCTATTTTCATTTATTCGTATATCTTCACAAAGAAGCTCTCGGGAAACTGAATGTGAGTTGGTCCTGCCATTAAAACTTTGCTAAATGCAACTTTTCGTTTGACGTCAGGCAGTTAGCGGGTTGCCATTCTGTTAGTTACAAATTACCAGTATTCCTCAACGATGCTTTTGTTTTTAAATTGCTATTTTATTGTTTATACTGGTGTTTTTGAGAAGATTTATATGTTCAGCTTGTATTTGAATTTTATTGAAGTCAGTTTGAAGTATAAAAATGGAAAAAATATGTACTGATAGTTACTTTATCGGTATAAAAATTTTCCGTTTACTTTTTTTCTTTGTTTTCCGTTTTCAGTTTTCAGTGACTACACTTATCTAAATATTGTTGATAGGTTAAATTAAATGTGTAATCTATTAAATATCTGTACGTAGTTCATTTCTATGGAATATATATATTTTTTATTAAAGTGAAAATTCCTTTAAATTTTAAATGGAAAGATATAAATTATATATAGATAAACAGCTTAATTCAGAAAGAAATTAGGAAAAAATATGTTAACCTATAAAAAAATATTAACTTGAGCACCTTTTAATATATTTTATAAAACACAGATAAAAATCATTACCCAACAAACTTATTCTATAGTATATTACATAATATTGTATTATCTACTGTGATTTCTTATCTTCGCTATCTTCTTCACTATAATTATTTGGTGTCTCTCCGGGTTTCAATAGTCTGCCGACGACATCATATTTTTCTGTAACGTGATAGACATAATATCAGGGAGGTGATTTCAGATAATAAATGACCTAATTGTTCATCACATTTTATAAGCTTTTGCTTATTCAATTTAAAATAAATGTAACAAATTTTTACATTTACTAATTACAAATTTTATTATTTAATAATAATACTCTATCTAAAAAATTATAGGTTATCTAAAATAACATGGTTATATTGCAATGGTAATGTTCTTTAATGTATTTTAATTTATTCTTAGCTTGAATAAATATTCAGTGAGTTCCAACAAATTTGATCGAAGGAAAATTAAAACTTTTCTCTTAAATTCGATTCAGAGAATTCTCTTATAATGTTGATCACGACTTAATCAATCAACCATCTATTGTTTAAGATTCTCTGAATAGAAGCATTCACGGATTTATTTACAAAGCTTTAGAAAAACGTACATTAAACAAAGCATGAACATCTTTTCGTAAAATTGGAATACTATATAAACTTTAAATTTGGAAAGAAAATATACCATAAATGAACTCTACCAATATAAATTTTTCAAAATTTTGAAATAGCAGATATTTTTGGTACAATAAACATACATTTTTTTTAAATAATGAGAAAAGAAACCAATAAGAGTAGAAATAAAACATTGTATAATAAAGTCTAAAACCTAATTAATATGTAGATAAAATAAAAAAAGGTTTTATGAGCTAAATAAAGGTTGTTATCCAAAATAATACAATATGTATAAGAATATATTTTTTAATCTCATTAAAATAAATGTAGGTACTAAACCTACCTATATTGTTTGTGGTAGAAGCAAAAACATTTTCTTTTGTTTTGACCGTGACCTAAACTACGTAACACATTAACTTCACGCAATGTGTAACTTGAACCATAAATTCACATTGTGAGTTCCATATTACTGTTTTAGGGTTGTCAAGAATAATGTAGAAAGGTATAGTGTTAATTTAAATTAAATTATAAAATTTACTACAAAGCTAAAACTTTAAGTTTCAAGTATTTTTTTTTAAGTTATAGAAATGAATTTTACCTTTGAACTGATCCTCCCATTCTTTTGCTGACGCAATTTCATCAGGACTGAGGTCACTGACGTCATCGTATTCAGTCTCCGACCCGGCCACCAGTCCGGTCGCTAAGCCTCTCGTCGCATCTTTACCGGCAAATGCAGCATATGGACCGCCTGAAATGTAAAATTTTATAGTTAACTTATATTATCTTATTTGATTGATATGATTTAGCTATTGCTTATTTTAGGTTAATAATACAAATTTATTTTTTGATTTTCTTAACAAGTTTGGGCTAAATAAATAATAAATTTATATAAATTTAAATAAGCTTATCATGGCTATATATGTTTATAGATATTTTTAAACATTAATTTCGCTAGTGGCATCTTTTCAATGTTTATCTATACTGCAAAGTTAGAAACATTGGTTAGGATTTTCGAAAGAAACCTAATAGATGTCACCACCGTCCTGATAAAGACGATCACATATAGAATGCTTAATTCACCGAGACGGACACCGACGGTAGCTCAGTTGGTAGAGCGACGGGACGGTTTCCCAGTAGTCACGGGTTCAAATCCCTGCCCGTATCGGTTTATTTTTCATACTATATTTATATAAATTTAAATATTATTGTTTGTGGTTACCCTGCCTCTGCAAGTTGCCTATTAAGCATATATGCTATTGGTAACCGCAACTGTATAATGGATTCGAAATCACGATTAGGTCAGCTCAATTGTGGTTTGGCTTGACGTAGAACTAAATTATATTAGACAACTTTCACACTGATGAATACAGAATATAACTCAAGAAAGTCTAAATTATATTATTGTTTACAGTTGATTACAAAATATGATTTTATTTTATTTTATTTATTTATTTATTTAATCTTTATTGAGCCAAATAAAGGTACAAAAGGCGGACTTAATGCTAAGAGCATTCTCTACCAGTCAACCTGAGAATCCAGTAAAAATAACATAAAGAGGCGATATACTAGTTTGAGTCACTTAACTAATTTTATATGATTTATAAATAAATAGCAGGTAAGGTAACGTTGATTTAAGAATGATAAGTATTCAATATAATATTTTCAAAGAGCCATTGACATCTTTAGAATGATAGATATGGCATAATTTATAATTAAATAGCAAACTGAAGAACAAATATTTCAAAATAAATATGTCCATTGTTTTACTATAGATATATAATACACCTAATTAACCTTAAATGACTTTATAGTTGTGATAAGAGACATTTATTTTGTCATAACTATAAATCAATAACATAATTAACTAATAAAGCTATTACCAGACTTTAAGACCTAATTAATGTTAATTAATTATTTTTCTATAATAAACAATTATAATAAAATATCATTATAACAAAATACTTATTCTTAGTTTATAATATTTAATTATATATAAGTACCTACTTGTTTTTGTAAGAATAAAATTGAGTGTAATAATGATACACCGCACAAGGCTAAGTTCAGTTGCGTAAGGTATAACTCGTTTCAAGGCGATTTCAATTTTGTAACAGACAACGTCACATTGTTTATAACATATGTATAAGTGAAGATATAGCTTACTAAATTGTAATTAAATGAAATAACTGGAAACTTTTCCATTTGATTGTTAATGTTATATTAATGCTATGTTATGTTTTTTTCTAGACATTATGTAAATTCTTGTACAATTAACATTTGAACTACATTTTTAGCAACGTGTCATATATGTTATATATATCTAATATATAACCAGATATTATGGGTTCCAATAAAACACTTTTACCAGAAAAACCTCTCTGTCAGCTCTGTCAGGTAGGTTTGTCATAATAAACAACCGACTTTCTGTATAATATTGTTTATGGTCGATGACAACTGAATGAAGTATTTACTATAAATATACTACATAAAAATAAAATTATATAACACATATATATTATTTTTTTAAACCATTATGACGTCACTAAGAAAGAAAGTTGTCTTCGCATTATAAGCAATATTTCTGAACCTCAGTTCATTAAGGTTAATTCTTTTCTGTATTCTGTCGTACAATTTGTTTTTTCCTGTAACTAATAACTGGGACTGGGATTTAGACTCGGATTATATAATATTATTATAATAATATATACGAGTATGTTTACTTACTCCTCTTTAGATTACAGCCTTAGAGAACAGTTAAAATAGAATATATATACATATATAATATATACACACACACACATATATATATATATATATATTTTTTTTTTTTGACCTATAGATGTAAAAACTATCCCAAAATTAAAATTATGAGATATAAAAAAGTGAAAGTGTGACCGAAAATAGTTAAATTTATAGCGAAAACAATTAATTTCACAATATATTTATATTGTGAAATTTATTTATTTTATTTTTAATCTTTATTGGCCCAAAAAAAAATGGTACAATAGGCGGACTTAATGCTAAAAAACATTCTCTGCCAGTCAACCCAGAAAAACAGTAAAATAATTAATTTATATTAGGCGCTAAAATTATACAATCAAAACTTAACAATAACTAAAACGATAACATTGCATAAAACAACAAACAAAAAAAAAAAGAACAAAAAATATAAAAACAAACAAATGAAAACATTGCTGCTATATTCAACTAATTAATTGTAGTCGATATATATATATATATACATACACATACACATACATATACACATACATATATATATATATACACATACACATATACACATACATATACACACATACATACATATATATAGATACATATATACATAAATAAATACATATAAAGATATATAAATACATATATAAATGTATACAGACATACGTAAAATCAATTCTTTATAATAATTCTGCTATTGCCGGGACAGATATGTCAGAACAGATTTTTTGAAAGCTACTTTGCTAGGAGAACGCCTTATGTTTTCCGGGAGTCCGTTCCAGAGTTTTGTAGCGTGTACTGTGAAAGAATTTGAGAGGAAACCGGTATGATGCGAAGGAATAAAAAGATTGAGATTAGAGGAAGAGCGAAGATGAAGGTTGTGAGTACTTCCTAGTAATTGAAACTGTAAGAAGAACTAAATAAATATTTTCTAATAGAGTTATGCTAAATATACTTTTAGCATTAATTTCTAATTTAAACAAACCCAACAACATTTTGTTACTGTGATTACTTTTTATGTGAGACCCAATTTTACGATACTAGCTCAGATAACAAACACTTTACGATAGATAGCAGCATTTTATATCATATGAAATGGTTGCACATTTCACATTTCGTATAGTTTCATCACGAATAATTGTAATAGTTTCACTTCTAACTTTGTACTTTACTGTCTAATGAATGGTATAGTATCTATAGGAGTAGTGTATTTAAAGTAAATTTTACTTTGTCAACATGTTTAAAGTAATTGGTACATTTTCATAATATAAAGTTTTGTTCAGCTATAAAGAGTATTAAAATTAACATAAAGCATTAAACGAACATTTTAAATTTCCATAGGACTGTTCGTAATGTTTTAATCAACACTGACAAAAACAAATGAAAACAAATATGTAGATACCTAATATTATATTACGATTATGTATTATGTCCTTACTGTTTTAATATAGAATATTTTCTCTTAATGATTCTTATTTTATAGCAAGAAAGATAAACTCTACAAATTAATATTTGATGATGATTATAATGTAAATTTAAGTTAGCAATGCTTATCTATATGATATAAGGATTTAATAATACTTAAATTTATACTTCTAATGCTTATCAGTCAGAAATTATAGTATGCATAACTTTATTATGATTTTTGATTTGATTCAATACCCCTTAAAGGAAATAAAATAGAGCAATTAACTGTTCTTACGGTAAGGGCGGTTCAGGTTGTTAAATAATTAATACATATTTTATCCTTAATTATCTTTGAATACAATTTTCTTTATGTGATATAACTAAGCCAAATGCCAGTATAAATACATATACATACAGACATACAGACAAATATGGGAAACTAGCATGGACAATCGTTGTTGACATGCAACAACATCCTCATTTCCAAGCCCCACATACTTGTGGCACTTGTACAGGTACGCTTAACATTGATAGCCTATTGATAAGAGATGGCTAGCTAATATAAACTTTATTTTATATGAAATAAGGCATATAGTGTGTAATAAATATGTAATATAGAGGTATATTTGTTACGAAATAAGGGGAAGTTATAGAACTTATTAAAAATATTAGACAAATTACTATTTGTATTAACTACTACTTACTACTTACGATATCTGTATGATAATAAACAGTATTTATTATACCTACTTACTTGCTTGTGGTTCTATTGTTTCGTATTTATTGATTTTACGCAAATATTGTTTAAGAAGAAATATTAACAATGATTGCAGGTATCCCTCGAGACCTCGGCTTTATATAAAATTCTTAAAGTAACAAAAAACGTACAATAAATAAAGTGAAGCGAAAATTTTGACTTTTATTTAAGATATTTACAAAAACTATTTAACGCATTTTAACTGAACTAAAAAATACATAATTAATGATTACGCAAAATGTGTATTTTTTTAATAGTGTTATCCATCTTGTTACGTAATTATGTAAAGAAATATATGGAGTGAGGGGACTGCAATACTAATGTAATACCTACATAGTATGAGGCCAAGGTAGCATATTTAATGACTTAATTAAAATAAGTTGTTTTAAAAACACATTTTGTAAGCGCATAAGACAGTGTTTTTATATTTCCGAGGAATAATTCATTCATATTTCTAGAACTTTCTTTGTCAAGATTTTTAATATTTGTTAAAAATAGACTATACAATAAAAATATTAACTTACCGGGACCATAGAATCTCTTTCCTCTCGTCACATCAAAAATTATACCATTAACGGCAATCAAAACTCTTCCTTCTGCGTCAGTACCATCATATTTTTTTAACTCGGCTACTGTCAAGTCCTTTCGTAGTTTGGGCATCGGCGGCGGCGCCGGCGCACCCGGTTCAATAGTTTCAAAATGTGATTTCACAATCTTATATAGGAGATATATAATAAAAAACACCAATATTAAATTGATAGGACTAGTTAATTCATCCCAAAAACTACTTGTTACTTCTTGTTCCGTCATTTTAAAGCGTCCTTATTCTGCGAGTAATAGCAACGGACTGGCTGATGTTATGTTATCATGTACGGCGCTTAAGGTCAACGCGTATCGTGGGGCTATGATGTGGCGTCGTATCAACAAACTCGAATTGCCATATAACGTTTCGTTTAAAATCATCGTTGAAGTACGTTTTTTAAGTAGAGAGGTCACGTTAGTGAGACGGTCGCATGAATGATGAAGCATTGACGTCATTACATTTAAATAATATAGAATTTATTTGAGATTGTATGTTATACTGTCTTATATTGCCATAAGATTATTCAATCCAATTTCCCCTGAACTTTCGTATGTTATATTTATTACATTATTAGTATTTTATTTAAAATAAGAATTTAATATGAATGGCGATATTTGTACCGTTAAATAAATTTATGCATACCAATGTTATAAAAATATTATGAATACCCATATAAATATAAACAAAATATAAATGAGAATAATCATCATCAATCATTCCTATTTATAAATTCAATTCCTTCAAAGGTCCAACAAGGAATTCAGGGAAGGCCGACAAGGATCGGCACTACCAATTCCTTCCACCATGAGTCATATGTCATCTCAGTGGAGACTTACTTCTTTGCCATACATTTTTTCATGCATTCCATCCATGTCTTCTTCGAGCATACTCTTCTCTTGTAACCCAACCCCAACCCCATAACCCAAATCACCCACATACGTGCTTAAAACTCTTCTCCTTACATGCTTTTACTACCGATTAATTATGTACCTATTGAAGTCATTGCGTCGGGGGACCGCTTAATAAAGGAAGAAATTAAAATGCAAGTAAGTTACTTGCATTTTACCAAGGTAACTTACTTGCATTTTAATAATATTATTATGTACTAATTCAATAAGTACATAATAATATTATTTTTATTGTTTTTAGAGGTCTTTTGTACCGGGGGTTTTTAAATTTTAAATTTAATTTTAAATTTTAGATAACTATAGTAACTAGTAACTCATTTCTTACTTGTACGTGCTACTTGAATAAAGCTCCTATTATTATTATTATTTACATTTATTTCATATTAATCTTATTATTTACATTTATACATATAACATTAAAAAAAAAACAACATTATAAATATAAATATAAAAAACAGTATCCCGCCGACGTGGGCCTTACGACCAGTCCGTCGGTGGTTAGGGCGACAGCGAAAGAAACTTCCTCACAATGCGTGTCGTACCCAAGACTGCTGCTCTTTGCATCCGACCCTTGATCCAGTTTTTTAGTGAGAGCCTCTTGAGATGATGATCGAGACTCTTCGCTATAAGACCATTGACGGAAACTACCATCGGGACAATTATTGTTGAGTCAACATCCCACATGTCGGTAATCTCGTGAGCTAAGTCCAAGTATTTTGACAGTTTGTCCTTCTCAGCTTTCACAAGATTAGCGTCACACGGGACACTGATATCAACAAGAAATGCCCGGCGCTCTAACCGATCTACCAGCACGATATCAGGCTTATTGGCTACAATAGTCCTGTCCGTTATGATAGATCGGTCCCAATAGAGCTTAGCATGACCATTTTCCAAAACTGGCTCCGGTGAGTACTTATAATATGGCACTTCGAAAGGTACCAGACCGTATTGAAGAGCAAGTTCTTGGTGGATAATCTTGGCTACTTGGTTGTGCCTGTGCAAATACTCTCCATTGGCAAGACGACAACAACCGGAAATAACATGTCTGATGGATTCACCTGGTTGGTGGCACGCACGACATATGTCAACAGTGCCATCCTTTATTATGTATTTCCGATAGTTGTTCGTCTTGACAACTTCGTCAGCAATTGCACAAGCAAAACCTTCGGTTTCTCCAAAGAGATCACCGAATCGTAGCCAAGCCACGGATGCCAGAAGGTCTACATCAGGCCCATAGAGTGCCTGGTGGAACCGTCCATGAAGCTCCTTACTCTTCCATATATTTATACGGTCGTCAGTGCTAAGTACTACCGGTTTATGCCAGTTGTCTTTGGCTAAGGAGAGCGGTGTGAGGCCTTTATCTACTGCAACAATGTCCCGATGCATTCCACACTCAGCATGAAGGAAATATTCTCTAAGATTGCATACCTCACGGTTGTGTAAGTTTTTGGCATTAAGGAAGCCGCGACCCCCACACTTCCGTGGAATATACAATCTCATCACTGATGAGCGCGGATGATGCATGCGATACATTGTCAATAGTTTTCGGGCCTTTCGGTCCAGGGCATCTAATTCGGTCTGAGTCCACCTTAATATGCCGAAAGTATACATCAGCAGGGGCATTACCCAACTGTTGAATGCACGCACTTTGTTACCTCCTGACAAAAGACTTTTTAGGACTTTTGTCAAGCGGTTAAAGAAGCGTTCCTTCACTAGCTGTTTAATGTCCCCACTTAGTATGCCTAAGCATTCCGACATACCAAGGTATTTGTAGGATTCGGTTTCAGAGAGGAATCTGAGGGACATTGTCTCCGAGAGTTGTAAATATTCGCTATTTACAACTCGGCCATTCTGCACATGTGCAACCGCGCATTTATCTACACCAAACTCCATCTTAATGTCATTACTAAACGTTTGCGTAACGCTTAGTAATGATACCAGATCTGCTTTATTTGGTGCAAATAATTTGAGATCGTCCATGTACAAAAGATGTGAAATGATCTCACCCCCTCTGCGAAAGCGAAATCCCAGTTTTGAATCCCTAAGCAACGTGCTTAAGGGGTTCAAAGCCAGGCAAAACCACAAAGGACTCAAGCTATCACCCTGGAAAATACCTCGCTCAATCCTTACAGGTTCGGAAGTAAGAAGACTTCCTCCGCCCCCTGGAAGACAAAGGACCGTTGTCCATTGCCTCATACATGAATCAAGAAAAGCGCATAGATCTGTGTCAATCTTATACACTTCTAGTACCTTTCTCAACCATGTATGAGGCACCGAATCATAGGCCTTTTTATAATCAATCCAGGCGGCGGAGAGACCCTTCTTACCTCGGCGAACCTTTTCATTAATGGCCATGTCAATAAGGAGGAGCTCCTTAGTACCACGAGACCCAATCTTACATCCATTTTGAGCGGGATCTAAAATGCTGTTTGCATACAAATGTGTGTTTAATTTTGAAGTCAAAATGGATGTAAGAAGCTTATAAATTGTTGGTAAGCACGTGATAGGTCGAAAGTTCTTTGGATCCGTGATACTACCAGACTTGTGGAGCAGAAAGGTGATTCCTGTTGACATAAAAGATGGTAGGGATCCGGACACGATGGCTTCCTGGAATTGCCCAGCCAAACGTTCGTGTGAAGACCGCAGCCATTTGAGCCAAAAGTTATGTAATCCGTCCGGCCCAGGACTTTTCCAGTTATGGGTCGAACGGATCGCATCGCTGACATTGTCTGGGCTTATAAATATAGCCTCCATTGGCTGCAGGTGTTCACACGCGCGCTCAACAACACGCATCCAGCCACCATCGTTGTGATTAATAGGCACCGACCAAATATTTTTCCAAAATGTGAACATTTCTTCCATATTTGGTAACTGCCCATCAATCACATTCGTAGCAGATTCCTCCCAACTTCTATAAACCTTTCTTTGGTCACTTTGGAATATGCGATTCTGTTTATACCTATTTACACGTTTATACCTATTTACACGTTATTTATTATTATTATTATTATTATTATTTGTGTTACATAATATTAGTTCTCCTGCAGGAAAAGATTAATTTGACATTTAACGTAATAGTGAAATAATAATTGAAAATCTATAATAAAAGAATTGTATTAACTTTTTATTTTTTAAGCATGGCGGAGGAATTAATACGATTCATAAAAAATCGCAGTGCAGCTCAGAAATCGTTTAAAAAAAATGTGTATTGATTCCTCAGCTAAAAACTATGAATTCAAAGCCGGACATGGTTTTCCAATACAGCCGTCACAAACAATTTAGGCTTTGACGCTTCAGAGATATCAAAAATTACTACGATATATGAAAACGTGACGTATAAACCAATATAAAATAAAATCAATGAATGGTTTTACTAAAGCTTTTTTTTATCGAATTTGTATAATATTCTAAGGTAATCGTAAAATATAATGAATAGACACCTCATCGTCCACTAAATAAAAAGAAGTACAAGATAGGTAGCTCTAATAAATGTATAAGATAGGTAGGTTTAGGGCATCATCTAAGTTCGCTTCTTTTTCTCACGAAACTTGAAGTATACTTCTTTATCTTCTGTGGTGGTACTTATTCTATAACATGTAGCATTTGGGCTAAACGCTTCAATATTATTTACAGACCAACTTCTGACTTCACATATATGTCGTTACAGATTTTCAAACGTGTTATATAGTTTTTATGATTGTAATGTATTTATATATTTTTACTTATACATATTTAATTTTAAAAATAAATATAATCATCACGAAATAAAAACCCAATGGAACATTCAACCACATTGGTTAAGATAAAACTTCGTAGCAATTGCCTTAAACGCATTTCGCCCTTGTAATATTTTCGGGTAGCCCGTCCTTACTTTTGACCTACTTCTGTCTATATTAAACAACAATTATTATTATTATTATTTCTATAGGGGACGTCCACTGCCGGACGGACGATCCACCCGCGTTAATTGCTGGTCACTTCATCCATTTCCCCATAATGATATGGATATTCCAGCGGTCACGGTTCCCCTTTGAATCCTTTGGTTTCTTTGCAAAATCTTATAATGTTTTCTAGTTTTAGTTGTCCTAGGTCTTCCTTGTCTATTATGTCCGATCCCATTATCTCCCATCTCGCCATCGAGTACATTGGGCACTGAGCGAGTAGGTGGAAACTGGTTTCTTCGCTTTCCATACACTCAGGACATATTGGATCTCTTGTCGCTCCTATCACCGTCAGATGTTTATTAAGTCGACAGTGTCCTGTGATTACCTCTGTGATAAGCCTCATGTTCGCTCTGGATAGTCTCATTAGTTGACTTGTCTTCTTTTTGTCCATACCTTTGATGAAGATCTTGGACTGTTTCATGCCCTTTGAGGATTTCCATCTTCGGTTGGATTCTGTCTTAATGCTTTGATTGATAACTCCTTTTGTGATTCTGTGTGGGATCGGTACCCTTGGTTCCGGTCCCACCGGGTTGACATTTGCTCCTTCTCTGGCCAGTTTGTCTGCTGTTTCGTTGCCCGTGTGACCCAATTAAACAACAATTACTTCTGTCTATATTAAACAACAATTACTTCTGTCTATATTAAACAACAATTACTTCTGTCTATATTAAACAACAATTACTTCTGTCTATATTAAACAACAATTACTTCTGTTTATATTTAATAACACTTAGTTTACATACACTACTAGTTTTTTCTTCCAGTCTAAGTTTTCAGGTGGTTATTATAAGTATTGGCCAGACAAATCTACTCTTATCTCATTCCTATTGATTTTCTTCTTATATTATTCTAATGTTAGATTTAATACAGACATAGTGCTTAATATCGATTAGTTCCAAATATTTAAATTTTATATCATTCAATTATGGTAAAATGTGTAAATCATACTTGCGTATAATAATACGTATTGCCAATGCAAGTTCTTTACACTATGCTTAAATCAGTGTCTATTCGCAGGCGTATGTTTTTATATTACAAGGCAGAGTAAATGTTTTGTATAATCCAGTCACATAAATATTACAGCTATACTTCTTTATTGTGATCTATGAAGATGTTATTATAACAATACAGTAAATCTATACATATAATAAGACATTAAAAATCTAATGTCTGTACCTCAAATATTTAAAAAAAAACTGATAGGGGACGAGGGGATTAAGGACGAGTAACAGAAATAAAAAAAAAATGATTTTTTTAACTGATTTGATAATACATAATCTGGAGCGTTGTCAAAACTTTGTTTCATCAAAATCGGTTAAGGAAAAAAGAAGTTATAGTCAATTGAAAATTTACTTCAAGCACTGTTTCAAAACTTTTAAACAGAATTGAATGCGGTTTACATAAACATATTTAATTTAGATACAGCTAGAATGTCTACTTTGTCTCCCTGAATTTAAATAAAATAACAAATTGAATATGAGCAAAATATGATAATTTTAAATTTAGTTACATGAAATCTCAATAGATGGCGCTGACTTTTTCAGAACTCGCTATGTTTTCGCATATGGTAAAGCAGTTTGAAATTCTACAAAGAATTTTTTTTAATTGAACATTCATTACTCAAAAACATAATATGTATTTGGTAAAAATTATTTAGCATTCTTATGCTTTATTACGTATATCTGAATAATGTCCTGGCTGTGTTTGTATATGATTTATGTATGTTATTATTTTAAGTTTGATTCGTAGCAATGTAATGCCTATATGTATGAAATTGCCACAGGAATAGGATACCATAGAATTGACTATAAGTCTATTATATTATAGGTCTGGATAATTGTAGTTTCCACCGATTACGCGAAAAGCGAAATACACGCGGGCGGGTCCGCGAGCCACAGCTAGTTAATAATATTGTTTGAATATAAAAATCTATGTTTTTGATATAGATAAAATTTATATCCCAAGAAGTCAAATAGTATCTAGTCTATCATAAAGTGTAGTCATATAATAAATCTAACCTGCAAATTGCAAGCAACATAAAATACATTATCATATTGTATACATACTACTAGCTACAATTTCCTGCGACAAGGTCACTGTAGCATAAGAAAGTGCTTAATTCGTTTGGAAACTACTGATCGAATTCGGAAAGGAAACAAAGTTATCCCCATTTGCCATATTTTTGTAGTACGAACTTTCAGTATTTTTCTGTTTTTTATCTGTTTATTATAAGTAACGTAGTCGAATGTTATTTTTTAGCTCAAAGCCTTATCAAATGGGCTACAAAATACAAAAATATTTGTTTAATCCTGAAAGTAGATCCCCGATATGGGCGATATCAAATAAAAAAAAAGGAACTCTTCAGCTTTAACATGTTAGTAGATTTAATATACTTGGGTATACTCAGTCAAAATAGTAATGTGATTTAAATGGATTATATGGACTCCGCAGTAATTTTTCATAACCCTAGTGTTCCATAAAACTATATTTTGAATTTGGGCATTAATTAAATTCTTTTATATACAACTTTAATGTACAACATGAAAAATATACAATAGAACAATCGTTACATTGTCTTTTATATAAAAACCCATTTTGAATACGATTTTCGCGTAGCGAGTGAAATGAATCACAAAAGTGAGTTATGTATTCATAGCGAAATACAGAACACTACTGTATTCAATTTATTTCGTATCAAAATGAAACAAACAATTTATTGCCAGTAACTTGTGCATGTCAAAATGTGGAATGAACTTTATACTCATTTGGAAATTTAATTTACGTAATAATAACAATGATTAAATCTATAGCATCCTTGCTATATATTAAAAATATATATATAAAAAATTACGACGTATTTAATACTCAGATTCGTTTTAAATAGATTGAGATATCAATGTAGTTATTTAATTCTAAAAGTAATCTTATTTTTTTATTATCTAGAAATTAATTAAAAAACGATTTACTTGTAATTATTTATTAAGAATTTAAATCTATTAGAGGTTAGATTAATTGTTTACTCAATAAAATATATGATTGTATTAATGTTTTTAAGAATAATTTTAACATTTCTAAGTACTCGTGATGTAATTTCTAATAAGTCTCTATCAAATAGTCTGGCAACACTTTTTTATTTAATTTTCGTAAATATCTCGTATGAATACAAGCGGTGTATCGATATATCAGATATATTCACTAATTAATTGAGTGAACAGAACTCGTCTGCGTCCAATTGCTGTGAATCTCGACATAGAATTAGAAGTGCTGGATATATTTTTTAATAAATGAATGAAATAAAAAAAAAATCTGTTTTATATATGTGCTTTATTCTATTAGAATAATAATGTTGAGGATAACGTTTTATTTTATCATAATATTGAAATAATAATGTATGATTTTTGAGAATTTTAACGATGATGACTAAGATTTGATAAATCGTTGATTGATTGATCGTGCAGTAATATGTTATAAATAAGTTTATCCAGTAAATGTATATCTGGTGAAACCGTTATCGATTCTCATATCAACGAGGCCGGTCACTTCTCAATGATCTGTTTTATTTTATCGACTATATTTTTCATCAAAATAACGGATTCATCATACAAAGTTTATTTTGGAAAAAAAATAAGTTCAATTATGGAAGTGGTTTTAAAAAATATATATCTTATTAAGACCTTGGACCACAAGCAACTCAAAATTTACAGATCCTTTTGTTATATTATCCTGAATGAATAAATATAGTGTAACAAGAGAGTTATTATTATTATTATATTTTATTCAATCCGAGTCACAATACGTTTAGTGTTCAATATGAATTAGACACACGTTTATATTAAAACTATTTTTGTACAAATATTATTATTGCAGTTTTCGAAAGCGTCAGTTGAAGTTAGACCAAGTTTTCGATCCGTAATGTTTTAATGCACCCGTCTGGGTGGTTAAATAAGACACCGGTTCCACTTGCATACGAAATAACGACAATTCGTATATAACTTCATAACTACATATATTGTATGTTCTGGAAATAATTTCAAAGAAGAAAGAAAGTGCTATCAATACTAATTAAGTAATAAATAGTGTTTTGGAATGGTGTTTTTTCTGAAAAGTATGCCTTCTTCAAATCAAGAAATAATTACTTCAGTTTCAATGCCCATTCAAACGTTAATTCTTAGCTAGTATAGCGGAACAGTTCGTAGAGCTCTAGTTGTTTATTTGTCACAACAAATTGTGTGACAAATGTGTTGTTGCATTATCAACTTTTCATATGAAAATAAATTAATAATCAAAGATTTACACTGTTAAATATAATACAAATCTGCGATAATATTACTTATAAAATATCATAAATGATATAAATAACGTATATTTGAAATGAAAACGTTCTCTACTTGAAATACGTTGTCGGAGTAATCGCGCAAGTTTGAGGACTGCTGTTTGCATCCGAGATAGCGAGGTGTTATGACTACGACGTCTCGTCATATGTTCTCCTAGTACCTACTCTGTATTGCAAACATTATTTTGATTCAAATATATTATTACACGCGTGTGAGTGTTGTACAATACACTTATTCATTCGTTCTTATTGTAATCGTCTCACTTATGTATTGTATTAATTATAAATCCAGATTTATAATTAATACAAAATTTCAACATACATTTTATAAGTTACATCCAATTAAAATTAAAAAAAAATACAACACGTAAACATTAATTTGTATGCATTTTATCGGAGATTTTGAAAGCCTTTAAGTAATGCTTTTAAATTATTATTAAACTTGTAACGTATTAAAGAGTTATTCTTAATAGCGATAGTTAGTTATTTAGAAATAATAAATTGTTGTATGTAACTAGATATACATATTTATGCTTATAAATATACGTTGTTTACTATTTATGTATCAATATTATAACATTATAAGTAAATATTAAAATCTATTTTGTAGGGAATTTTCAAATACATTTCTTTTTTGTATTTATTTCACGCCTTAAAATATTGGCTGGTAAAACTGGTTGGTAGCATTAAGTCTGCCTGCTCTTTTCTATTATAGTAAATTGTGCAACAAAAAATCAATAAATAATGAAACGAAAACGTGGTTAAATCATAGGATTTAAGTTAATATATAAATAATGAAATAGATTGTCATTTATAGATATTAAAATCTATTTATTTTTTTGTATGTTTTCCTTAATGACAAATATTTTATAGCAAGTACAAAACGATGGTTTTCATATCAATCTTGATATAAAAGTTATATCAGTTGAAGGAGATTAACTGTCTTATCTTTCAAAACAGAAAATATAATTAAAAGAAAACATTTAAATAAAAGAATTAACTCAGAGTTAATTCCTGATTAATCGAATTTAACCTATATTATGTGAATACTGTTCTCATTAATAATTTAACGTATTTCAAATGCAGTATTATATATTCTGCAGAAACCAGGAATAAATAATAATTCGTATTAAATAATAATGCATTATTATTTATTATGCATTATTATATATTTCTGCACTTATTCTACAAATAACGTTTAACTGTACGAAATTTAGTATTTATCTGTCCTGGTATATTTCGTAAAAAGGTATATTTTTCGTTAAAAGTATTAATATAATGATAAGGAACTACGTTCCAATAACAAAAAATGTCCCATATTATAATGATAAGCGATTACATACTTTCATGTTTGATTTATCTTTTAGATTTTTTAGTGATATACCGCTACGTGTATTTCATTATATACGTAGAAGAAATATAAAAAAATACCATTATATAGGTATTATTTACTCTGTACGTAAAACTAGTTATCTTTCTCTCAATCTCTTCCTCCCGACATATTTGAATATATTACAAGATAACAATAGATTAACATACTGTATCATGATAGTGGTTCATTATACATGTATAAGAAAAAATATTTTGTGAATATCTGTTTCACTATTCTCGTGTCGTATATGATTTATGTATATTCTGTTCATTACTGTGTTGACTTAAAATATGTGTTGTAACACATATTTTCTATGCTAGTTAAAAACACACAAAACCACAAATTCCCTTGATGTGAATCAAATTTGTATTGTGTTATCGCGACGAATTATAGAATGCGAAATTGCATTTCAGAAAAAAAAATATTTTAATAGATATTATTTTTCATTTATTATTATAACATCGATTAATAATGAAATACTTAATAAATTTATGTTGTTAATTAATTAAAAGTACTTTCTTTCTTTCTAATTTTTATTCGACCTATCTCACGTGCTAACATACATAATTGGTGTAGTCGGTAACTATAATAAATACTGTTAGGTCATTGGTAGTATCCTGAATCTATGGAATAGCTGCAGCCCTTGGAGGCGGATTCAAACTTTTATTACAAGGAGAAATGAGAGATTCATTATATGTGAATATATCTATCTGAACTATTTTCATATTGTTGTCATCCTTATTGTAATTTCTCCACAAAATCTAATACTCATGAGTGTATATTTTTAGGAATTAATATTGCAGAAGGCTCGTTATCGTAATTTAGATATTAATAAGTATTCAATGCACATTTTAATGTGCATTCGTTGTTGCACGAATGCCTGCAATAACTGAGATTTTTTGCTCACTATTACAATGGGAAGAAAAACCACCGCGGAATAAATATTGTTATCTAGCCTTATCCTAGATATATTATTAGTCTTGTATAAAAGAGAAAATATCAAAAATGATATATATATATTACGATATGTTAAATTTGATAGAAGTACTATAAGACCCAAATTAATCATTATATCTCGACTAAATAAACTCTTTGAAATGATCTATGTACATTCACAATGCACAAAATATATATCTTTAAAATAAATTTCTGTTAAACGTATTATTTACAAGAAGAAGCAGCCGTTAGCAAACTATAGGCTTTATTAAAATTTTTTACCCACCACCGCTTACGCCTGATAATAATCATTTACTCCTACGCCTTACGTTTACTCCTGATACTAATTTACAAATAAGCTATTTTCTGAATTTACTAGATTGCATAAAAATGATCATTCTAAAATTTTAGCTCACTCACCTAACGACAAAGGGAATATTAAACGCTTCCATTCAACAAAGTTAAAACAACACTGAATTTAAAAACTTCAACGCTCAGACAATCCTTTTCGTATAATTACTCTTATGGTATGAACCTTATAGTTTACAATTTTTCTGTAGATTGATTTACTAAATTTAATTTCTTCGATTAATAAAATTGAAACATTGACTAAGCAGATTTCAATAGAGTTTTAAAAATATATTATTACAATATTTAATTTTAATGCATTTAACCATAAGAAAGTATTAAGATTTTGGACGAGGCTATTTATAGTACTTATAGTATTCTATAGCCGTTTTTATAAAACGTAGTAATTTAATAAAAAAATAAAAAAGAACGTAAGTAAATAATAAATATAATCTCAAAAACAAATTTTTGTAAGAAATCAAAGCCTTTTGCAAGCCGTCAAAAATCCGTACCTCATTAAACGAGACCTCGCAACTGAATTTCTAATCCATATATAACCCTCCAAAAAAACGTGGTTATGTAGCTATACACCGATTAAAACTAATCCCTGAAGAAATTTATTTGTTACAGAGTAAGAATAGTGCTGCTCACCATGGACCTGGCAGACCCCATAAAGAGAAAACTTACAAGATTGAACGATGGACCATTTTAGATTACTTCAACTGATTAAAATCATTACTCACTACCATACCTTATTAATAAATATTTTATATATAGATAAAGTGGAATTTTTAATGTCTCAATTGAATAAACGTAAAGTAAAACGTAAAACTCTTTTTAGTGAAGAAACATACCTACTAGACGAACTTCAAATAAATTATCTTACTGAAAAGCTTCTCAAAATCTCAAATCAATTAAGGTCTTTAGAACCAAATCGTGTTCAAAGAGGTCTTGTAGATTGAATGTAGGTTTGAGTTCTATTATCAGAAGTATAATAGGAGTCTTCAATATAAAAATGCATTTAATTATAATAATAAAATAAAATGTTTTAGAATAACGAAGTTTAGATAGGATCCGAGTTCATTATTATATAAATTTAAGTAAAAAATGTATGTCTGAATAAAGTGAATTAATAATTAGATTATTCAAAATATTTTACTTTCACACATAAATTCGCCTTAGTTTGAGTAATAACAGGTGAAAATATAAAGGACCTTATTTGTGATTAAAAAATAGTTTTAAATAAATTCCTTTTTTATTTTCGGCCTTGGACAATGGCTAAAATATATAAATGTAATTTATTTTCATTAAAACATTAATAAAAAATATAAGGCTAATGTAATGTAATGGCTTAGTAATCAATGTTACATTTTAAGAGAGTTTGCAATATTATTTAAGTCCCGAAATGCGCTCGACAAGTATTTTTACAATTACCATAGTAAATTTATATAAATATAGAATGTAAAAAACCGATACGGGCAGGGATTCGAACCCGCGACTACTGGGAAACCGTCCCGTCGCTCTACCAACTGAGCTACCGTATCGCTGTCCGTTTCGGTGAATTAAGCATTCTATATGTGATCGTCTTTATCGGGACGGTGGTGACATCTATTAGGTTTCTTTCGAAAATCCTAACCAATGTTTCTAACTTTGCAGTATAGATAAACATTGAAAAGATGCCACTACCGAAATCAATGTTTGAAAATATCTTTAAACATGTATAGCCATGTTAAGCTTATTTAAATTTATATAAATATAGAATGTAAAAAACCGATACGGGCAGGGATTCGAACCCGCGACTACTGGGAAACCGTCCCGTCGCTCTACCAACTGAGCTACCGTATCGCTGTCCGTTTCGGTGAATTAAGCATTCTATATGTGATCGTCTTTATCGGGACGGTGGTGACATCTATTAGGTTTCTTTCGAAAATCCTAACCAATGTTTCTAACTTTGCAGTATAGATAAACATTGAAAAGATGCCACTACCGAAATCAATGTTTGAAAATATCTTTAAACATGTATAGCCATGTTAAGCTTATTTAAATTTATATAAATATAGAATGTAAAAAACCGATACGGGCAGGGATTCGAACCCGCGACTACTGGGAAACCGTCCCGTCGCTCTACCAACTGAGCTACCGTATCGCTGTCCGTTTCGGTGAATTAAGCATTCTATATGTGATCGTCTTTATCGGGACGGTGGTGACATCTATTAGGTTTCTTTCGAAAATCCTAACCAATGTTTCTAACTTTGCAGTATAGATAAACATTGAAAAGATGCCACTACCGAAATCAATGTTTGAAAATATCTTTAAACATGTATAGCCATGTTAAGCTTATTTAAATTTATATAAATATAGAATGTAAAAAACCGATACGGGCAGGGATTCGAACCCGCGACTACTGGGAAACCGTCCCGTCGCTCTACCAACTGAGCTACCGTATCGCTGTCCGTTTCGGTGAATTAAGCATTCTATATGTGATCGTCTTTATCGGGACGGTGGTGACATCTATTAGGTTTCTTTCGAAAATCCTAACCAATGTTTCTAACTTTGCAGTATAGATAAACATTGAAAAGATGCCACTACCGAAATCAATGTTTGAAAATATCTTTAAACATGTATAGCCATGTTAAGCTTATTTAAATTTATATAAATATAGAATGTAAAAAACCGATACGGGCAGGGATTCGAACCCGCGACTACTGGGAAACCGTCCCGTCGCTCTACCAACTGAGCTACCGTATCGCTGTCCGTTTCGGTGAATTAAGCATTCTATATGTGATCGTCTTTATCGGGACGGTGGTGACATCTATTAGGTTTCTTTCGAAAATCCTAACCAATGTTTCTAACTTTGCAGTATAGATAAACATTGAAAAGATGCCACTACCGAAATCAATGTTTGAAAATATCTTTAAACATGTATAGCCATGTTAAGCTTATTTAAATTTATATAAATATAGAATGTAAAAAACCGATACGGGCAGGGATTCGAACCCGCGACTACTGGGAAACCGTCCCGTCGCTCTACCAACTGAGCTACCGTATCGCTGTCCGTTTCGGTGAATTAAGCATTCTATATGTGATCGTCTTTATCGGGACGGTGGTGACATCTATTAGGTTTCTTTCGAAAATCCTAACCAATGTTTCTAACTTTGCAGTATAGATAAACATTGAAAAGATGCCACTACCGAAATCAATGTTTGAAAATATCTTTAAACATGTATAGCCATGTTAAGCTTATTTAAATTTATATAAATATAGAATGTAAAAAACCGATACGGGCAGGGATTCGAACCCGCGACTACTGGGAAACCGTCCCGTCGCTCTACCAACTGAGCTACCGTATCGCTGTCCGTTTCGGTGAATTAAGCATTCTATATGTGATCGTCTTTATCGGGACGGTGGTGACATCTATTAGGTTTCTTTCGAAAATCCTAACCAATGTTTCTAACTTTGCAGTATAGATAAACATTGAAAAGATGCCACTACCGAAATCAATGTTTGAAAATATCTTTAAACATGTATAGCCATGTTAAGCTTATTTAAATTTATATAAATATAGAATGTAAAAAACCGATACGGGCAGGGATTCGAACCCGCGACTACTGGGAAACCGTCCCGTCGCTCTACCAACTGAGCTACCGTATCGCTGTCCGTTTCGGTGAATTAAGCATTCTATATGTGATCGTCTTTATCGGGACGGTGGTGACATCTATTAGGTTTCTTTCGAAAATCCTAACCAATGTTTCTAACTTTGCAGTATAGATAAACATTGAAAAGATGCCACTACCGAAATCAATGTTTGAAAATATCTTTAAACATGTATAGCCATGTTAAGCTTATTTAAATTTATATAAATATAGAATGTATGTACATTCTATATTTATATATATATATCATATATATATATGTCACCACCGTCCCGATAAAGACGATCACATATAGAATGCTTAATTCACCGAAACGGACAGCGATACGGTAGCTCAGTTGGTAGAGCGACGGGACGGTTTCCCAGTAGTCGCGGGTTCGAATCCCTGCCCGTATCGGTTTTTTACATTCTATATTTATATAAATTTAAATAAGCTTAACATGGCTATACATGTTTAAAGATATTTTCAAACAATTACCATAGTACTTTTGTTTCATTTCATTAAAATATTTACAGAATAATTGAGATTTAAAAATATATTTCTTAAAAAATATAATCGGAGAATAGGTGAACTCATGACGCAGGCAGTTTTTTATGGAATATAATTATGCACATTGAAATAAACTTAAAATTATATTAAGTTAAGTATGTGTTGGATAAATTGTAAACTAAAAATTAATTAAATGAAAGCAGCATTTGAATGTATACTTTTCGGGATTTACAATTATATAATTTTATAACAATTATATAATTTTATAACAATTATATAATAAGTCTCATGTGATGATCGCATCCAACATCCCTGACGAACACAGTTGTGATTTACAGTTTGTGATTTAATCTAAATCGTGTATCAAAAATAGCTACTAAATGTAGCAATTGATTTTAAAGTAAATCTTATTGCATCTAATTCATTTAAATAAAAACAAATTCCTTTAAAAACAGTAACCAGATAATCATTGAAAGGGTATGAAATACAAATATCAGCCATACGTTTATATAATATGTTAGTAACCCTGACTGCTCAACCAAAGCTTGTGGATTCGATTCCCGCACAGGATAATTCTTTGTGTGATCCACAGATTGTTTCTCCGAATACGGGTATATTTTTTATTATTATTGTTATATGCTTATGAAGCTCCTAGCGACAGAGGAAAAAAATGTCTAATGTGGTTTTACTATATATAAATTATTCATAATTTTGTTTTATCGTATATAAAAAAAGTAAGCTGAATTAAATTTGAATGTTCTTTAAAAAGATTCTTCCAACTGGAAACATTAAAATACAGATTCCATAAAACATATTTCATACATCAAATTTTGAAAACATTTAAGTAACATGAAAATCTTTTTACGAACAGTCCTAGATTTAAATTCTTTTTGTGTTTTCGTTTCAACAATTCAAATGTGACTGTTTAAAGTGGGAATAAAAAGGAGCTTTCTTTCATTTATCTCTTTGATAGAGTGGGATGAATCTTCACAGCTGCGGCCAATTGTTACCCATTGCTTGGTAGATTTGCATACGCTATAATGCATTCCTTTGTTAGGGGAAGTGGAAGTGAAGTTATGTTTGACGCAAATATTTGTGGTTTTGTAAGGATGGTTTTATATCATTGGCTTTTAATAAAATATATTTCTTAAAAATGTATAATGGTTTACAAACGATAGTTTCAGAACAATCATTTACCTAATATATTTTGTATTTAGATTACAAAATATATTACTTAAATTCTGCGATAGTAACCTACTGAAATATTTTTGGTGAAAAGCGTAGATACTGAACAAATATTTAATTTAATAACAGGTAAGCTACAAAACCGGAAATTAGAATATTTATAAAACGAAACACTCGATGGATAAAAAAATAAAAATAACTTCGTTAAAAAAACCGGCTTCAAAACTAAGAAGTAAATAATAATGAAGATTTATTATTAATTATATATAACTTATTATTTACTAATAGCTTTGAAGTCGGTGCCAAGCCTTAAAGAAATAATGATATTTAATCACTTAAATGAATACGAGCTAATTAATACAATAAAATGCCTACTTTATTGATTAATAAGAATTTAGAGAACGAGTCGGCTGAGTAGATTCATAGATTAGAAGTGATAGAAACCGTGCAGCAATCGAGTTTGCCCAGCAACGTGAGAACCGACTAGCAGCAGCGCGTCAGACTTCACAAAGACTTCGTTCAATGACTGAGCGTAATTTTATAAACACCACAAATCAATACGTTAAAGTACCATGTACAGTCTGTGAGAAATTATTATATCCAAAAAAAAACAGATGTCATTAGTCACAGCACGTTTTGGAGGAGGTGCTTCCGGGAGAGCTAGTACAAAACTTGGACAAAAAATGCTCATAAAATAAAAGCTAATGGGCCTAAATGAATGAAATTTTTATGGGACCAATTTGAAAGAATTACTTAAATCGGTTCAGAAACCTCGGCGTAATCGGTGTACATAAAAAAATAAATAATAATATACCGGCCGAATTGAGAACCTCCTCCTTTTTGAAGTCGGTTAATAAGCAAACTTGCAACATTTAACTTTTAAGTTAGAACAGACTTTACGGATTTTTTTACTTTCTGTTTTCACACAGCTACCATGGACTATAATTCAGTCGAGTTTAAGTTTCCTGGCCAACTTAAAAAGTTGGAAGCATTAACGATGTATGGACTTTAAGTTTTTACTTTCCAGAGTTATAGAACTCAAGTATGAATTTCTTTTAGTTTAAATTGTCTATATTTCTGTACTAGTTCTTATAAAATTAATACCCTCTTGTCACGACTTCTTGAAGTAAAATTTTGCAACGTTGGGGAATTTTTATTTGAATATTTTTTATAAATGTTCAGAACATTTTTTTGACGAAAAAAATATAATAGATCTATTAGTATTGTTATTATAGCTTCAATACTTAATTAGAAAAAGGAGCCGTTTTAAAATTGTTCCATTATAAATAAAGATATATTACTTCATAACGTACAGTTAGTCGGAGCATTCCGTTGTTTTTAGTTAATTCTATTTTTACTTCTCCTTGAATTATTTTTTTATCAGACTTCGCGATTTAAATTAAATTGTTATGGAAGAATTAGAATTTAAAACTAGTTGTCACCTAAATGTCGTTTGTTACTGATATTACATTGAATTTTTTTAGAATTTTTCTAATTTGGAAAAGAAGACGGGAGAATAAAGCACTTCATCATAACACTATTTTGACATCTAAATTAAATATGTTTGACAGTGAGTTTTTTAAAAAGATTCTGGTAAAAATAGTTTTCTCTTTAATTTCTATTTAGCTTTACGAACGTATATATTTAGCTTTACGAACGTTATCTTCAAAAGTCACAATGGAATGTTCTGAATGCGGTTTCGGTATTGAAATAAAGTGCCTGAATCTTAAATTTTTCTTACTTCCCTAAAATAAGAAAGACTTTATAAGAAATACCACATAAATATTTCAAGTATTTGAGATCTTAATAAATAAGTTGAGCTTCTTTTTATCCATTTTTTCATTTTTATTTAATATTTATGTACACACAGAATACACATCAGATAAACTTATTCAAACAAACAATCGTACAAAGCCATGATTGATTTTTTAAGATTTAAATACAAAAAGATTTAAATATGAGAAAAGGTTTAAATACAAGATATTTCTTACTGATAAAATATAGATACAAAACAACAAAAGAACATACTGATGCAATATATAACAATGTTCAGAATGACTACCAGTCAGTCTATCAACGCACAACTTAAAGTGAACCTAAACTAAAGTATTATTACTTAGTATGAAAAATAGTATTTTCGTTAATTTTAAAATATTTATGGAACTTTCGTAAGCGACGTGAGTAAGTGAAGCTAACTAAATCTAGAATTCATATAGTATTTGTTGTTTAAATCCTTTAATACTTTCCTCATACTTTTTCTATGAATACTTTATTTAATCCGTAGAAACGACTCTTTGATGTCAATATTGATCTTGTACAATAACCAGTAGTACACAGTTCATGATGGTAGTCCACTGTATTTCTAAATGCAAAAAAAAACCATCAATAATTAGGCTCTAACATCTAGAACCAGTTATATCATAATTTACTTATATTAGACAATTAGGCAATTATTGTGGAGTTATTTCAACACCAATATAATATGTCAAAATTTGACAAAAAAAAATCATATATTATCTACTATTAAGTTTGAAAAAAAAATGAATTAGCATGATTTTTTTAAGTTTTATAAAACTATAAAATAAAAAGGAAATACACTTTTGTGCTATAATATCCTCTACGTTTGTAATGTAAAAAGGACATAAATTAAGTGTTGAGAAGGAAAGACGTTTAGCTCTTTTGAAAAATAAACTTACGTCGCGGAGACGCCCCAAGCTCTTTTTACTACTAGAAACTGAACGTGAAAAATATTTGCTCTAGCGTATAATAAAATTTAAAACTATCATTGTTTCATTTTAGTTCTTCTAATACTTTTTGGGAATGTATGTTTCTGTAAATGTTAAGTTAAACCCTAAGTTATATACCTTATTATATTTGTTATTTGCCATTACTTATTGTTTGAATATAGGTATATTCAAATAGATTGCTGCAAGTTATTGGATAGTTATAATATGTTTAAGTATAATATAGGGAAGAAGACCTACCTACAAATTTAAGTTTGCGATCGTGAAAGTGATTTTGAAAGTTATAAGGAGGAGGAGGAGGAGAATTAAGGAGGGATTCAAATTTATAGGGCTTTAACTTTAGCAAGTGCATTTATAAGTTTGCCGGTTACGGTTTTATAAAGTTTTGGTAAACTCTTCTTCGGATGTCAAATAACGCAATCTGACGTTGCCAGCAATAGATTTTGTTTTAACTAATTATATATTTCGCAGACAACATAGAAAACCGTAAAAATATATAAAATGAATGCGTACGTGATTAAAAAGTTATTAATTTATTTAATGAAAATTTATACAAAGTAGATTGATCAAATAGAAGTAAAAAAAAGCTAGGAACTAGAGCAGTGAACGTGACTGAAGCTGGCATCCAAGGAATAATGGGAAGTCCCAAATTAGATTGCATTGCCCCCGATCTTACTCTCAAGTATTTGTTTATTATCCTGTCACGTATTTGAAAGGTTGGCTAGTGTGAAATTGGTTTCAATTAAAGTGATTGGATTATAGATCTAGCATGATATATGTATGAATATCAAATGTATTGTGATTCTGATACAATAAAAAAAATGTTTATTTTAAGCATTTTAATTTTTTTGTTGTTGTTTTTTTTTTTGATGTGACAACGTCTTAAATTAGGTTGAGCTGGGAGTCACTTATGAAAAAGTGTAACGCCCGGTAACGTAACGATGAGTCACCGAACGAGAGAGAGGCCCGCTGAATGCCTTGCGTCTCTCTCCCACTC
This sequence comes from Napeogenes inachia, assembly GCA_959347355.1. NCBI lineage: Eukaryota > Metazoa > Arthropoda > Insecta > Lepidoptera > Nymphalidae > Napeogenes > Napeogenes inachia. The sequence goes on from OY365797.1 coordinate 20,384,642, forward strand.
AAACATGATCGGTCCGCCGAGCAATGTTTTGATTTTCAAATTGATTCTTTAAAATTACAAATATTAAGAAAAAGTGGCATATAAGAAAACTTGATTTAAAATGTGTTGAGCAAGAATTTTAACATCTAATTTAAGTAAATGTTTTAATTTTCAACTTCATTATTTACAATTACAAATTTTAATTAATTTCAAATTTATTTAGCAAAAATTTGAACCTTCGATCTGAATAAGTGTTTTGATTTTCAAATTAATTCTTTAAAATTAAAAATATTAAAATATATAAAATCAGAAGTGACGTCACATAACATTATCTGTACTTATTATTATTTAATATGTAGGCCAGTACATGTGAGCTCTCTTAAGTTAGCGGGGAGAAGTAAAATAAAAAAAGTAAGACAAATTTTATCTCGCATAAATACATCAGATAAATATATAATAAATAATAGAATTTATATACTTCAGAGTATCACGAAAACATTCAGTAAATAAGAACCTGAGTTTGTTTACGTAGTTGTGATAATATATCGAAATAGTCAATCAACAAAAATAAAAAATATTCATTTTAAGGATGTTAAAACAATTAGTTATTTATAAATAAATCCTAATCAATAGTTTTATAAGAATGATAAATAACAATAATAAATATATTTGCTTTTCAAATACCGTCCATGTACTGGAACTCCTTTAGCGTTTGAATAGCAAATATATTTTCTTGGCAAATATTTATTTGAATATGTGCAGAAGCGTGGGTGTAATGATATTAAAAAAATGATTATAAAAAAATACGATCGAACAAACGTTATTTTTAATCGAACAAACAAAAACTCATCAAAATTGATTAAAAAAAATAAAAAAAGTACAGACAATTAAATATAAAGAGCCAGGTTCAAATAAAATTTAGTAAATAATTATTTAAAAAAAAGTCTTTATCGAACAAACGCTAAATTTAATCGAACAATCAAGAACAAACGACGAACAATCGAATTAGCAAAAAAAAAATTGAAAAAAAATTACTTCTCCCCGCTAACTTAAGAGAGCTGTACATGTGACCATACTTGGTAGACACAATTGGAAATAGTATTTTTTTATAACTGAAAAAAATAAATATATAAAATACTGGTAGCAAACAATAACTTCAATGATCGATATCTCCGCAACTAATTGATGTATCGAAAAAGTCTGTAAATAAATTTTGTAAAAAAGAATAACATCAATAATATAATATAAAATAAATAATATATAAAATGATTTTACGTGACAACGTCTTCATCGTCCTATCCTCAACAAAATCACTCAAATTATTAAAATATTGTGCAATTTAATAATATTCATATCAATAAATATTCTACCGAGAAAAAGACGTGGTCACGTAAATCTTCGCCCGTAAAACCGACTTTACAGGCAACCATATTTTTTTTGTTCGTATAATTTTTGTATTACTGTCCATTGTGCAAATGCTATTTTTTACACTTCGCAAGAGTAATTCTGGTTTAGATTGAGTATTTTTATCATTGTAATTTAATTAGTAATACGATTTCATTTAAAGTGAACAAATTTCAAAACATATTGAGTGAAAAAACACAATTAATAAATACAAGATATTATTAAAGAGAAAGATGATGGTATAACCATTATTCAATTATAATAATTAAGTCGATGTTTTTGTTTGTTATGTGGTTGCAGCATGTAATAAGACCGCCGATTATCTTTCCGACGGTACCATGAGAGCCGCCTGGGTACCGACCTTGATGTCTTAACCAAAAATAGGCGGAAATCAATCTACCAAGCCACATTTCTAAAGAGCGTTGACGTCTGGCAGATAAACAATTTAAAAACTTTTACCAAATAACTAGCAAAGTGTTAAAAAGAAAAACGTGGAGGAAAAAAGTAAGAGCGTACCCCGCAGCCGATACGCAGGGGCAGCACTTGAATTCTGTGAGGAATGGACAAGGACTACTATTACCAAGAACTGGTGCAAGATAAGACGCAAGAAAGATCAATTAATTATAGTGGAGATGGTAAATTTAAAAAAAAACGGTGAATGAAGTGTTTGGCGATTTGAAAGGTTTGATATAAAAAGAATGAGAAAGCATTTTATGGTGAAGGGTTAAAAGGCTTTCTCAAAGGCTTACTGTTGTAAGAGTAAAAATACAATTAAAAATTACAAGTTAAAATACAATTTAAAATTTTATATAGCAGTCCTGGCAGGTATACTACACGAAGTAGCGACATATAAAAATTTTGGAGTTCCAGGCATAGTGATGAGACATTTATAAATCCAGTGCTGGTAAGATATCTAATTTTCTCTAAAACTGGAGTCCACTCGAGATCTTTGTCATGATGAATAGAATGTTCGAGAAACAAATCTCCTTTACGAGTGATTTTGTACTCTCTAAGGATGACCCCTTCCAACTTGCTTAAGCTGTTTATTCTTCAATCGTAGTATGAACTTTAATGTTATTGGTTCTTTAATCAATTGATATAAGAATATAAATTAAAAGGTTTTTTGAAATTAATATTCATAATGGTACAATAGTTTATGCACCATAAGCTCTTAATCGTTAAAAACACTGTTAATGGTATTAAATGAATAATAAGTATGCATAACAGTTCTAATATCTGCATTTATTAATTTAAAATTATTATATAATGTTTTTTTTTTATTGTTTTAAGACTAATCATGATTGTTTCTTTAAACATTTATTCAAGCAAGTAAATGCCTGAAGGCAAATTCAGGGCAATATCCGTTGTATAAACACGTATTAGCGAAGATAAATTCAGCCAGTCCTGACCAAAGAGCTAGGAATGGTTGTACGGTACATCAACATCCATATTTAAGCTACACAATCAGGCCTGCAGGGTAACCAGAGAAATATAAAAATATACATCAATTAAAAAAAATGAATTATAAGCTTTTAAGACTTGAGTTGAAACTTGTTGTAAGGAATATAAAATATTATAAATATAATAATTATGAGTTATTAAGAATTGAGAAACAATAATCACTGATTCAAATACCAAAAATATGATTACAGGATATAAAACCTTTTAATTTTTTTTTTAAATACGAATAACATTTTAAACATGTATTGTATACTTGTATTCAATTTAAGTACTTCTGTATGTTCGTAAGGCTCTGGTTTTAACGGAAATGACGGGCAAGGCAAAGGGTCACGGCGGCCATACATCACCCTATAACTAACTCGCCTTAACTTCGGCGGCTATACATCAAATATTATAACATTTAGGTTGATGAACCACAGGCTGTTCGCTTAATTAAATTAAGTATGATAATAAACAAACTCTCAATAGGAAATCATCATCGTCAATACAGTTCAATAAATTATATATTTATACTAACAGCCTTCTCTAAAATATTTGAATGCATAAGTTGAGTTTTATAGTGAATGAAAATGGTAACGTTGTTTATGATAACTGCAATAGTTAGGCGGAACAGTTAATCTATACAAAGTTCATTTTCTATAAAAAGAAGATATTTCCACGGTTAGGGCTAGCTCAAGTAGCAGCCCGATGGTTCACAGTTGGGCTCTACCTAATTATATATTTTTTAACTTGAGTATTGTCGTATTTTTTTTATAATCTTTTTACAAACTTATTTAATTAATTTAATTGATCTTTTTACGAACTCTCTTGGGGCTAGAAACCCATCATTCATGAGGTTGATTTTTTTCTGCGATGTTAGCACTCAAGAAAACAGAAACTAAATGAAGGGTCAGTTAGTAATTAATAATACCGACATTACAATTAGAGAATTGGAATTTATGTTGTGTTTTTATATTTAATTTATTTCATACTATTTATTTATTCCCTGACAAAGGTTTAGTATCCACAGCTATATTAAACCTTTAAGAAACAAAAAATATTTTGCCGTGGTGTATTTAATATACGTAAATATTAGCTACTATTAAAAACAAATCCCTAAACTTTAAGTCTGTTTCGCAAGTGGATGTTAATCTTGGAAAGATAAAAATAAAAAAATCGATAAATAAGCAACGAGCGCATACCAGGGGATGATAAATACGGCTTTCTATTTTAGTTTTACCTTCAGTACCGAATAAAAACGAATAAAACATCGTTCTATATACATTTTTATTCTAACTAGGTCAGAGTAATGAGGAGACCGCTGTTAGACATACACTAGGCTTGGGCATTAAGAACTTAACTGCGGAGACGAATGCGCTTTATTTTTATAATAAAGTTCTTGTGATAACGGGAAATGTGATACTTGTTACATTATGGTTGACCATTAAATATAAAAACACATATATTTTTTATGATTTAATGTTAATGGGGAAACTTTTTGTAGTTATAATAGTGGATATTATTTTTGTTAACAAGAGTTTATAACGTTCTGCATATTATCGATGCTTTTCATCTTTATCGATGAATAACTTGCTTAATTGCCTCGTGCCTAAAAGCTCTAATTCGGAATGTGATAAACGCATTACATTACCTACGATTAATCTGTTCCAACACATTACTGGCCGCCTTTGCCTCGTCGGTCAGATGGATAATCACTACGTATAATAAATTGATTAGGGATTTCATTCCAAGTGGCTTGCTTAGTTGCTGGTTGGCTATTGAGTGTAACAATAATATTATGATTTTTTAGTACTGGGTATTTTATAACTGTTATATACAGGCACTATTATCTATAACAAAACCTCAAAAGATGTAATAAATCTATAACTTTAAACCTATATCTTTAAACGTAATTTCTATTAAAAAAAATATCTGTTTGTACAAATATGCATGAATAAATTTAAATGACAAATAAAATTGTGACTTAAAATTGCTGTCGAAAAAGCAACGACAAGGTCGTATAATATATACGGTAACAATCTTTACTGATTTTATATTCTTTTTTGATTAATTTGTCAGTACATTTTATGTTTCTCTCACATAAAAAATAAACTTCTCACATAAAAATAATAACTTGTTTTCAAAGAAAATACAATATACATAGATATAGTCTGAAATTATTACATTTAATAATATTATTACTATCTAGAATGGATCTTTAAATACTTTTTTAGAAGCTTATTACTACGGGTACTCTAAATGACATTTTTTTTTACTTTTAGTGAACTTACACAGAAATTAGGTTTATCTTGTCTGTTGGTGAGTTTTTACATCAAACTAAAACTGATTGACAGATTCTTATAAAAAATTGTTATGGTTATCAGTCAACAATTTTTTTTTAACTTAAAGTAATATTTCATTGACATGAGCAAACACAAAACTAATTAGGGCCATTATTATAATAAATCATCTGCTAGGCGAAAAGAATATAAAATATGTTTCTATTGCCTTAGGGATTTTTTATTTATACTTAATCAACAGTTATTCCAAGATTTGGAAGAAAAATCTAAATAATATTTAGGGCTTCAAGGAAAACAAAAAAAGGTAAAACTTTCAGTGAAAAGGGCAAACAATGACACTGGCAACACTCTGTTAATAAATTACGTCCTTGTCGACTTCAAAACGGCTTAGAAAGTCAATAACAAGTTTATTTTGTCTTAAATTAACACAGTAATATAATTCTTTAAAACAGCAAATTTAAGAGTCATAAACATTTTACGATCCTGTATACCTTTCGTCCATAATCTGGTAAAATGCCAAAAAATGTGTTGTCGGTATAATAAATAACGAAACAGAATTGGGTAAAAAAATATGTAATAAGTTTAACTAAAATATGATTAAAGTTAATTCAGGTATTTTATATTGTAAGATTACCATTTATGACAAAAGTATAAAATAAGTAAAAATGCTTTCTCAAATTTATTTAGTCATTTAAGAAATTTCAAAACATTTCAAGACGTAATATCAAAATTAAGAACTGGATGTTGGGATGATAAGTATTGTTGTACTCTACAAAATAAATGTAAAATTAATATGAGATTTGAGACTTTAACATGTTTTTTTTTAAACATATTGACATCTCTTATTATTTATACAAGTAATGGATGAATATCCGTTTATGGTACAATATTGTATATCCGCAGTGATATAATAATGGACAAATAATAATGGCATTATAAACATTTATTCTTTAATAATACTGTTTATATCTATGCAGTATTAAAATATTATGAAACCTGCTCAATAGAATATTTAAAAAAAAATCATCAGTGTGTTAATTCTAAAAGAGTTTGATAAGCTGTGGAAAAAATATATAACAAATGTGAGTACAGCGATAACTAACGAAATTGAAAAACGTTATCGTTAACGGTTCTCTTTTATTTACAAGAGAGGTCGCAAAAATGAAATGTGTCTTCAGAATCAGTATAAAAAAAAGTGTTATTAAAGCGAGGTAATGGTTTAAAGCTACGTTTGATGAAGCCAACACAAGTTTGACTTTTATAATTTTAATTGTTTAAATTTGTTTATTATATTATTTATTATTAACATTCCATTAAATTAAATTAACGTTGAAGTGTGTTGCTTTATAACTTAATGAGGAAACATAAATAAGTTGTTGAATATCAAAGCAGATAATTACTATATTTATATTATAAAAACGTATAACATTAAAAACTTTAAGTAGAAAAATGTCAATTGGCTAAATCCACTAACAAAACTATTTCTACAAGTTAAAAGTTTTGGCCAACATTTTATAGTAATAAAAGAAAACGTAGATACACAGTTTTAAAAGCGAATGAAGCGAGCTATTCCACACGGTTGTATTCACGAGTCAGATAGCTATATTCACCGGTGTAAATATAGATATCTTTTTTTCTCTTTCTTTACTCATGATTTTTTTCTCTACTTGCTTATTTAACATAATTTAGAAGTTTAGCCAAAGATTAGGAATATATAAAATGTAAATTGGAACCTTTTAAGAACATTTTTTTTTATCTTAATAAAAGGTCAATTTATTTGCCTTGGATATAATATAATGGATAAATATCACGAAGATATCAAAAGTAATTCTCTTCTTTCAGCACAATCAATCAAAACAGACGGCCATATGAATTAGTCAAAGATTTTAAACAGATTATCGTGAAACGTTAACTGAGTATGTAATCAACAAAACTACAAACATAAGAGAGTTGGTTTGTTGCCTGTTTATTATTTGCAAGCGTTTTAAACTATTATATTGGAAATGCAATAAAGATTTTCTTTTTATAGCCTTATTAATGCATAAAATATATGTCAGGTAGGGTTTATTAACAAAGAATCCAAATAAGAGCACCATATCAAGGAAAGATTATAAAAAAACACTAACCAAAAATTCAATGATTAAAAATGAAGAAGTAATAACACATAAATACTTTTGTTTACTGACAGATCAAAATTTGA